>JAUMJJ010000009.1:10000000-12400000 GCA_033556795.1 Tapera naevia
AGTGTGCAACACGGCTGATCGTGCAAGAGCCCTCCAAGTTGCAACAGGCTCAAGACAGAACTTCCAAAAAGTTCCTGGACTTCTTCAGTAGTTTCTTCAAGTGATGATTATCAAGAAGCTCTAACAGAAATCTTAAAGGATGTGGAATGTATTCAGACAACTTCTGAGTCTACAGTACTACAGAAAAAGAGGCTTTGAGTAGTTTTGTGTGTAAACTGGGCCTAGAGTTGGCAGGAATTTTATTTTCTATCTTTCTCTGCTTACCACATCAACTATGTGCACTCTTCAGAGTCCCACTACTTCCTCTTCCAGACTTATCGGAGGCACAGATATAAAGTAACAGAAGTAAGAAGGCCATGTGGAAAAATCAGAGCCACAGACCTGGTGAAATGCCTGAACTTTAATCTGGGAAGTGTATTTCCTCAAACTATGAATGATCACTATAGCTTCTCCTGAAGCCAAAAAAAAAAGAAAAAAATTTGAAGATTTGGACCTTTCCTGTACTGCAAAAAAACTCAAATGTAAAATACAACTTCCCCTATCCCCAGGAGGATGATCTAGGACAGGTGTGTCAAACTCAGCTCCCACTGTTCTCCCGCTCCTGCAGTGTAACACGCATCACATGCTGCACACGTGACCAGCGCTGGCAGGAGCGGAGGGGCAAGGAGCTCAGTGCTGCTGCTGGATAGAAACAAGGTGCCAGGCTGGATTTGGCCCGCAGGCCCCAAGTTTGACACCCCTGACACAGGACAAGCAATGCCCATCACGAAGCTGAGAACATTTCTTTTCCTTTTACAATCTTTGGGAACAACTCATGGCTTTCATGCTTCTCAAAGTTCCAAAATAACTCAACGCTTGTAAAGAAAAACTGTTATCCATTCAAAAAAACACCAAAATATTTGCACAAAAGGGCAAGTTATTCAGAAGGCCAAGAGTGTTTTAAAAATGATCCTTATCTCTGAGTGCAACACAAACTTACATTGTTCCTGATTCTTTCTTCCCCAAGGACTGTCACATTGACATCTTTTGTAAGAGAAAAAGTCATGAAAGGAAAGCAAAACTGTTGCAGATGGAGTAAATAGTCACTGGCTGCAGTAAGAGCTATAGTCAAAGGAACTGAGACAGTAAGTGATCAAATTTGGTACTTGAAATGCTAAATAATTATTTTGAAAGGCCACTCTTAAATAGATTAAGAACTTGAGTCCACTCAAGAGCTCAACATTTCGTTAAGCTGCAACTTCTTGAAAACATTAAGAACTGTGTTAAAGAAAGTTTGTTCTCAAAGCAACTGAAGTCCGCCCTCTTTGAGCTGAACTGTGCTGATAATAGACATGCCTAAATACAATTTTTCATGTTTTTGAGCATAGGTGCTGCAGAACTCTGAAGATCTTAGAGATAGAGGCACTGAGGGGTAAAATGGTGACATTTGAGTTTGGTCACAAAAATATGTCAAGGACTAGGTAACTTTCACTCAAGACCATAAGCCTGCTTCATGTAACAAACAAATATGCTAAATATTATTTTCTCAATCTTGCCTTGAAAATTTTTTTTTCTCTCTTAAAGACAAAGGCACAGCCACACATGTCACCACACAGCTCACAGCTGCCAAGAGAAGATCCCTCAGCAATATCAGGATTATTATTACAAAAACAAATCTGTGGTAACAAGGACAGAAAACAGACATACAGAAATTTGCTTTAGTCATATAAGTTACAGGACCTCACCTATTCATTTAAATTAGTCCTCTACCTATCTCAACCTTATGTTACAGAATTCAAACATTTAGGAGTACAGCTCAACTCAGTTTTCAGCAAATTAGGATATCTATTTGTCACTTGATAAACACTAAGTTTCTGAAAATGCCTCGTGAAGCATGGAGAGCCTGGTCCACACCAGCATTTATAGAGCTATTGCTGCTTAGTCTAAATGTGAGATAACACACTTTAAAAAACTAATTCCAAATGAACCTCTTTTGTTACCAGCAACTTCTACCAAAAACTCTATATAAAATTGTATTGGAAAAGATATTAATTTATGAAAGCTCACTAGCACCTTATTGAACTGAAATATCCATTTTAAATTTGAAAAATATCTTTCTATATTCAGTCAATTTTGAGAATTTCTTATTTGATTTGTATCAAATACGTAACTTCTCAAAATAAAGAATAACTTCAAGAACTGAAAAAGTCCTTTCTTTTCTATAAGTTGTTATATGAAACAAAGTTTAATATTTCCAGTATCCAAAATTCAAAATCCATGTTGTAAAGAATCAAGTACGTTGAGGCATTTTAAAGTCCTGAAACAGAAGAAATATGTCTAGAACTAAAATAAGCTTATAAAGCAAAAGGGAATATAAGCAGGATAGAAATCTAACTACCACATGGATAGCAGCTTAGAGAGCAGTTTCTGATCTACTGAACTTGCATTTCTTCCTAAGCACACAGACTATTATCACTGGATATTCTGTTCTTTAATGAAAAAAAGAAAAACAAGATGGACAGAAAAAAATAATGAAAATTTAAGCAAAAATATTTCAGAACTGAGACACAGGAAGACTGCAAGCACCTTAATCCATACTAAGATTACTTTTTAAATTAAAGGAAAACAGAGGGAATAAAAAGATAGGTGTCAGACTAAACAATTGGCCTAGATAATGGAATTCAATAAGCACTAACAAAGGAGGAGCTGCTCGTTTAGAAGATTTTTAATAAACACTGGTAGGGATGTTATGCCTGAACCCATCTGTACTCCCAGATAGTATGAGGTCTCAAAGCATAGTCTTTGAATTGTAAAAGCATGGAAGAATGCTAACGATGTTCATTATTTAAGGATTTATTGTCTTATTTCAAAAAAGCCAGAGAAAACCAGGCACTTGGGCAAATGAGATAAAAGGCTGGAAAAAAAAAAAAAAGATGAGAAGTGACCATTTTGATAAAAGGGCCACATACAAAATCTATTAATTTTGAGAACCTAACATGATGGGCAAAAAAAACCCTGGAGTTTTTCTTCACACCCTAATGAACTTGACAATACGAAAAGTACTTTGAAAAGAATCTGATATTGTTTTCACATTTGCATCTTCTCCAGCAGTAGCACACTTACAGTAAGCTCCAAATTAGTTCAAAGGTATCTTTTTGAAGAGAAAATTGTAGAGCACAGCTAAGTATTATCAGAATCATCATTTCACCTCAACAATATGCCACACCACAACAGGTAGTGGCAGTGGTGCTGACCCTCCAACATAACCAAGCTTCAATTCAGCAAGACCAGGTGTGAGAAGGATTACTAGGTTAACACAGCATTCATTAACTAGCTCCTTGCAAAATGTCAGGATGGTAGAGTGAATCAGTGAAATGCTTTCAATGAAATGCTATCAATGCCTTTAAGTATCACATTATTGACCAGCCTCCAGCTGGACTTTGTGCTGCTGATCACCATCTTTTGAATCTGGCAGTTCAGCCAGTTTCCAGTCAACCACATTGTCCACTCCTCTAGCCCATACATCATCCTTTTGTCTAGAACAATGTTACAGCAAAAAGTATCAGAAACCTTGCAAAAACTGAGATTATACCCACAGTTCTCCCCTCATCCACAAAGCCAGTCAACTCATAAACGAAGGTATGGTTTCCCCTTTGTAGATCCAGGCTGACTACTCCCAAACACCTTTTCCCAGAGAAGTTTGGAAAGGATTATTTGCACTATAACATTCTCAAATATCAAGGTGAGTCATTTCCCATATCCTACTTCCTGGCAATAGGAAGGACATTCGCTTTTTTTTCAAATACCAGAAACCTCCACTGACTGCTGGAACCCTTCAAATAATCAAGAACGACCTTGCAGTAATACCAGTCAGCTCGCTCTGCACTCTTGGGTGCATCTCAAAGTCCCGTGGAACTTGTACCACTAGTTGAAATGTTCCCCAACATGATCCTATCTTTCTCCATTAATTTCCATATTACATTTTCAGGCTTCCTCCTTTAACTATTTATTAATAAGATGATCAAGTTGGAAAAGTAAAGGTTTTCTGACTAAAACAGCTTATAGAATAAGAACAGTGCATCAGTAACTTTTTGAAAAAAAGGAAAAAAGGCATTACTATCCACTTCAAGATTGCCTATGAAGACTCCAGTGAATCTAAAGTACACAATACCTGAACGCAAATACCAAGTCCTTTTACATAATGATTGCACAGCTGTTACAAACTAACTGTATAATATCATAGCTACCAATCAACCACAAGTTCCGTATTTAGTTACTACTAGGAATCCTACCACTTCTCATTAACACCAGCATCGATCTGCATGCTGACACTGAAGCTACTGCATCGTGGCTTTATCTTTTCTTATGCCCTTTCCCAGCTATTCTCTCAGGAAAAGATACATGCAATAAGAACAACGACAACATTTAACAGGAAAATAAGATGCTGGGTCATATTTTGTTTTCCATCACACTCTAAGTAATGTCAATACAAATTGATTCAGTTCACTAAAAAAATTAATGTGATTGTAATTCAAACAAAATCACCAAGAAATAGTGTATTAAATTCATAACAAAATCAGAGATATCATGAAGGTTTAAGATGGCAATTAGAAAGAGACCGGGTTCTGCCAGAAGCTGTCTGTAAAATAGCAGTAGTGAAAATAAGGAATTTTGGGGGTTTACTTCCTTATTAGCAAGTATATGTATTAGAAGCATCTCTAAAGTAAATACACTATAATGAAGTTGGTCTACAATGCATACTGAAAACTGGAAGAGGCATCAGGAATGTCTGTCCAAACCATGGAAATTGCTGTAAATAAAAATTTACTAGAAAATCAACCAAGTTAAACTGGACTTGGCACTTGGTATTTACATGGAAGTTTTGTTTATTACTTGCTTGTGAAATCTATCATTTCACGGTAACTTTGGAAAACAAACCAACATTTACCCAAACACTAATAATAAAGAAAGTCTAAAGAAAAGATCAGTATCGGAAATTGATCTACTAGGATCCACTGCACAGAGCACAAACTGAAATTTCAGTTACTAGTTGAAGCAGCTTTAAGACTTTCAATATTTTGGTACACTAGTAGAGCATAAAGTATTTAAGGACATAAATTCATTTATTAAATTGCAGTCACTACTGCTTATGTCCTATAAATGATTCAAATAAAATCAGATTGGTTTTATTCCACTTTGTCCTCCTACTTAACTGATTTTGCTCCTGTTCTTACAATAAACTCTTATTTATTGAAAATGAAAAGGAAAAATACCTCTTCTAGTAACTGAAGTGAATCATGAAAGACCTAAAAATACCACAGAACAGAGTATTTCAGTTATAAATTCCAAATGGTATCACGGTCAGAGAACCACAATTCCATGGTCTCATTTTTTGAGGGTGAGAAAAAGCCCATGAACATAAAATTCATATACCCTTCATTTAATACAGAGACACCATTCAGTTTTAATCATCCTTTTTTATGTGAAAAAAATCAGAAAGGAACTCCAGGTTTACTACACTATCTATGTCAATTTTTGGTTTATATAATTTCTGTATACTTTTTCATATATGAATAAACTTCAAGAACTTCTAGGTGACAAATTTCCTGCAAATTTAGACCATAAGCATGCCCAGCCCTACACAATTTGTTCTAAAGAGGAATTATTCTGCAGTTAATTTTTCACATTCATGTTTATTTCATTCACATTAAATGTTTTCTTCTGTAAACACAGCATAAAAATAAGTAGTCTTAGCTACTGATGCCACAGTTTAATTTAGGCTGAAGTAGACTACATTTCAGCTCCTACAGAGCTGAAATATTCTACCTGAAACACACACTTTTTTTTTTGTTTTAACATCAAGAATAGGAAATATTTAACAACTGGAAGCATCAGAAAGCTTTCAACACTAACGATAAAACACAAACTTCAAAAGTTTCACCAAATTGCAGCAAAAAAATTCCCAAGGAATATTACGTATTGATAAATAATGAACTCATTTCGGAGCTGATAGGAAGAGTTTTATTAGAGAACAGGTTTGAAGGCAGTTGCACTAACGCATGAAATAAAACGTTAGAAGCTTCTGAATGTCTAAAAATAGGTAGGTTTTTTCAGTTGTCTAACTCATAGTTTCGCAGGATCTCAAAGGAAAAGTCAACAGTAGCCATCCAGTATTAGAGTACACAAAAGGACTTGTATGGAATAAGCAATTAAACTACTAGAAATCCTAATGAGATCCATAATCAGTGCAGGGATTCATTGATGGAGACTGGAAAATGAAACAGCATGAAAGACAAAAGGCTTCAAGCAGAAGCCTGTACCACTGCATGATTTGTGTACTGTGTCAGAAATTGAACAATTTACATTAGACAAAAATGGGAGTATTTTTATAGAATCAGCTGGGTCTTGTAAATGCCATAACATCACCATTGTTTCATCCTCAGATCAATCTGAAAGACATATCTAGCTGTCTGGTTTGAGAAAAGAGAAAATCTTAACCACTCTTCAAACTCAGTCTAGGAACCACAGCTAATCAATTAGTTACATCATCATGCAAAACGTAACAACTATATCCACAGCGTAGTCCAGAACTATTTTCCCCCCCTATTCCAAACAACTGGAGCCTGTAGTGCAAAGCACGAGACAAATTTAAAGGAGGAGCTGACTTCAGTGAGGAAACCTGTTACCTCCTATAACTAATATTAATTCTCCACAGAAATATCAATGTATTATGGTTCCAATACTCACTTTTCAGTCTACTTGCTGTGGGTGTTATATTAGGCACCATTTTGCAGAACATGCTGAATTGTATTGTGTTCCTTGATCACATATTTAGCATACTAAACCCGTAAATGAAAACTATGAAATTTTGAAGTAGCAGCTTACACAGCCATAGAAGCTTCTCACTACCTTACAGTCAACTTATTTATGGAGTCTCCATAAAAATTTGGAACTAGAACATAATTTTAAATAATAATACATATCACAAATCTGTAACAGATTTTTTAATTGAAACAAACTTTGTTTAAACTTTAATTGTCCAGCTAACTTTACAAAAAAAATGAACTTTGGACAAATTTATTAACATGTGACATTACCTTCAAGAAAACCTTAATCTTTTGCAAAAAAAAAAAAAAAGAAATTTGAGCTGTCATACAATCGCCATTGAAAGGACCTGTATATTGCATTTCACCTTATTTATTATCTTATTATCTTATCTAAATTGATAACATCTTGAAGACAGTTTTAAAATGAAATGTTAACTGGTCCTTAATGATAGCAACATGAATATAACATTATAATGAGCTCAACAGATAAACAAAAACATATTTCTCAAACTCAGTGCAATGAAAGAAAATTTTTTTCCTTACAGAAAAAGAGCTTATTATATAGAGACTTAATATCTTACCTCTAGGTCACAGCTATATTCCGTGCCATCCAGAAGCATCACTTTACACTGTACAGTTTTAATTTTCTTGGTAGGCTTCTGAAGAATGTTTTCTGTTTTTATTTCAGCTGTCTGTACTTCTTTCGTCTCCCTTTTCTCTTTTTCTTCTTGTTTTCCGTCCTTTTCCTCTTCAACTTTCTCTGCTTCTGTTTCTTTACCATCTTTGGCAGGCTATAAAATACGGTTAAGTAAAATTGAAACTCAGTAAAGTGGGTATTTTTAACTTGTTAATTCCTTTTATAAGCTACCAATAAATAAGACATTAAGCTTTCATGAAAGCTATGCACATACTGGAAACAATAAGCAGCGTAAGCATTAAGGTCTTTCCTTGGGGACCAGATATTCTTGTTCTCAAACTGCTGGAGGTGCTCTTTATTTGTTCTTTGAAATGAGATATTTTAATGTTTTATAGACTTTTTTCTCCTAACAGAAACATATTTAACAAGGAACTCCAGAAATTCTACAAAACTGAAAAAATGCTTATGAAAGTCAAGTTACATGGAATCATAGAACAGTCGACTTTGGAAGGAACCTCTCAAAATCATCCAGTCCAATGCCCCTAGGGCCACCTACAACAGTTTGTCCTGGACTGTATCTAGATCAGTTTTGAATATCTTCAAAGACAGACACTCCACAGCCTCTCTGTGCAACCTGTTCCAGTGTTTGATCCACCATCGCATTACAAGGATTTGTGATTTGAGATAGAATTTCGTGTTTTTACCTTGTGCATACTGCCTTTTGTCATTTTTAACTGCATAACACCAAGGAAAGACTGGCTCCTTTTCATTCCCTCCCTTCAGGTAATTTGGTAACACACATTGGTAAGACTTGCCTTGCCCTTAACCCTTCTCCAAGCTGAACAGTACCGGCTCTCTCAGTCCCTCCTAATATGAAAGATTCTCTACACCCTTAATCATCTCTGCCATCCTATACAATGTAATGTCTGAGCGTTAGGTACTGACGGGCAACTTCTCAGAAAGCAACACTTTGGAGAACTGCCGAAGGTGGTGTTTGTCTTGGAACTCAGCACCAACCTCCCAGAACAAATCAATAAGGAAGCTATCCACAAGTATGGTAAAGTATAACAAAAACTGAAAACATAAGGAATCAGAGGTAATCCGCTTGTTATTTGTTGTGGTTAAGTCACTAAAGCGGTATTCATGTGATCCAATAGCTTCAGAGACAAAGCTGACTTAAGAAGCTTTCCTCTTATCCCTGTTCATTTCTATCACGATGGTACAGTTCAATGTTCCTTTAAACTATGTTAGAGTGTGAGTTACATTGAAATCAGACATTTAAAATGACTACTTTAAAAAAAAGCTTTGACACAGAGCATGGACCTCTAAAACTTGCTATCTACTTGTAACTATATCGACCCAACTGCACAAGAGGCCAGAGAGTAGCTGTCATTTTTTCCTCAGTATTATACTAACAAAGCTTTACCTGAATTACATAAGTCACAAATCAGGTCTCAAAAATTACTCCAAAGCATCTATTAGCCATCCCACACGTACCTGCATTTCAGCACTACTAACAGAGCGTTTTTCTTCTTTGTCATCTGCTTTAGTCTTATGTTGATTTTCAGCCACTGCTTCTTCCAAGCTCTTCTTCAGCTGAGACACCCCCTCTGCTGTCAGGCATTCACTTTCTTCAACTACTTGTTCTTCCTCTGTGGCTCTTTTCTTGGTCTCTTTGGGCTCTGCCAAGGTGTATGATTTTTGTTTCTTAAGCCATGGGGGGAGGAAACGAGAAATACCCTTGCTTTCAGATGAAGTTTTTTCCTTTTTCGGGCTACTTGGACTACTTTGGCTAGTTGGTGCTGGGACAGAAGAAGAATCTCGAGCTTCTTCAGAGGATATTTCCCCGGACTTTTGATTTTCTGGAGTCTCTGATGCTTCTTCAGGCTTGTCCTGGGCTTTGTCTGTTCCCAGTTTCTCAGAATCTTTCTTTACTTCAGTCTCTGAGCCAACTTCAGTTGTCATTGTAACAACTTACACTAAAAGAAGCAACAATTAAAAGTTTTGTTATGTAGCATCGCTACTTCTACTGACTCTTACGTTATTTGCAGTAAACTGTAGTAATAATCTACAAGAGTTTCTAAATTAAACTTATTAGAGTTAAATTCTCGGCTTACAAGTAAAACCAGTAAGTTAAAAGTTAGTGCTCTGCAGATAAAGAGCCCCTTGCTTTATCCAGAAGCTCAAATTTCAGAAAAGCATCCATCTTCTCTAGTTAAACTGGTAGATACAATCCCCTTACAATTCAGTTAACACTTATCAATATAAATAAGTTTGATACAAGACGTCTTTTTAAATCAAGAAAAAGTGCATGCTTCTAGTTCTTTTTACCATTAGGAAATGTTATTGTTGTCTTAAAGAGACTCTTAAAATATCTATACTCTTTGACCTTATAGCCTCAATCCTCTTTATCATCCATACCATTTCAGCAAAGAAGCGACCAGTAGGCTTAAATTTGACAGTATCAGAAGAAATTGATTTTAGATGAGAAGCTGCAGTTTTAATATTTAATTTTTAGTTCACAGTCAAGACTGTTGCATTTAAAGGTATATTTTCACAATTTCCTTATCTCAGTCCATGGTGAGCAAGTGGTGGGAATGAAGGAAAATAATAGAACTTAATCAAGAACAGAAAAAAGCTATGGTGAGCATGATACTGAGTATAAAAAAAAATAGGAATCTCAAGTCAGTGATACTGTTGAAATTACTGATAGTGCTAGGAAGTGTACTTTTTAAAAAAAGATTAGGTTCTTGATCACACACCAATCAATATAAAATCTTACATAACTCACACTCTCATCACTTCTGCCTGCTCGTCCTTCAGTGAAATTGAAGAGAAATCATACCAAAATTACAACAGGATACATAATTTTTGATTTTAACATTATCGGTGCCTCTTGAAAAATATTTACTAGAATAAGCATTTTGTTCACTGTGTGGCAGTGGATTTTGCTGTGTTACTTTGAAAGTGTAATATAATTTTTTTTTTCCAAATTACTGAAATGAGCCAACAAAAGTAAGCACACCAGGGTCCAGCAAAGTTTTAAAAGGCTAGGTCCCTTTAGAAATCATTGGTATTTATTTACAACTCTTTAAAAACAATTAGTTTGAAACCAATGGTCTGTTTGTCTAGCCTGAAGGCTAGCAAGTTAGTTACAATCATATTTATAACTTGAAAATACTGAGCCCTCTCCATTAAAACTGTTTGCCATCAATGCCTACCATTACTGTCAAGAGGCTATTTCTTCAGGATTCCCACTGAACTCAAAACCTGCTGCCTCCACCCCTGCCCAAAAAGGAGTCAAGAAGTGCTCAGCCAGTTCAAGCTTGAAGTTAATTTGCACAACACCTCAAACTGTACTTCACGTCAGCTGGAAAGTAGTTTAGAATAAAGCAGCAACAATATGCTGCCTCTACATTTCCAAAGCACATCCATAAGTATTCAGAAATAGAGTTAAACCAAGTCATTCCCAAGGAAAAAAAAAAGGAAAAAAAAAAACTAAGGCCAAAATATACAACAAAGGAGCTCTTCTGGCAAAAAGAGATGAACATTGAGTCTAAGCAAACAAACTTGACAGCCAGCTTAGTAAGAAACTTAGGCACAGGAAATTTGAACTATCTACAGGCAAATTCATATTGAACAAGTGTCTTGAGAGGATAATTAACTACATGTATTTCTTTTTTCATTACTTTAAACTTAACTATCTAAACCAAAACATTTGCCAATGGGGAAATCAAAAGAACAGTATCTTTACTGCTATGCTAGACACATTTCAAGCTTAAATATTACAGTTATGTAGTTATTTCCTTGCGTTTTTATAAAACCCTTCAAGTTAAAGTTTGTTGTGATAGAGTATTCATATTTATGTAAGTATTATTTATCTCAGAGGTAACAGGTGTCTCAAAGTCATGTTTCCATTTGACTGGCTGTTGAGATTAAAGAAATTTGCTATTATAAGCCACCAAAATAATTTTAAAAAGGGATAAAGCCCTGGGGGTAAGAGGGGCCCCAGAAAGCTGGTTAATATTCAAGGATCACCCTCCTCCAAGCTCAGGTGTGATGTAACCCAACAAAGAGAAAGTCAGCCAAAAACATCAGGAAGCCTGCATAAGTACCTTGGTGATAAAAGGAAGACTAGGGAAAACGGGAGCCCTTTCTGGAAGGAAATGGGAGACCTGGTTACCCAGGATATGAAGAAAACTGAGGTACTCAATGACTTTTTTGCCTCAGTCTTCACCTGTAAGTACCCCAGCCAGTGCCCAAGGTGCAGAAGACAAAGGTGACTGGGAGAATGAAGAAGACCCACCGTAGAAGATCAGGTTAGAGAACATTTAAGGAACCTAAAAGTATACAAGTCATAGAACCATAGAATGGTTTGGACTGGAAGAAACCTTAAAGATCGTCTAGTTCCAACCCACCTGCCAGGGGCAGGGACATCTTCCACAGGCAGGGTCTTCTACTACGATCAGGTTGCTCAAAGCCCCACCCAGCGTTGCACTGAACATCTCGAGGAAAAAGGGCATCCACAACTTCTCTGGGGAACGCATTCCAGTGCCTCACCACCCTCACAGTGAAAAGTTTCTTCCTAATATCTAATCTAAGTCTCCACTCTTTCAGCTTTAACACATTACCCCTCGTCCTATGCCTACACTCCCTGATAAAGAGCACCTCTTTCCTGTAGGCCCCCTTTAGTTACTGAAAGGCTGCTGTAAATCTCCATGGAGCCTCCTCTTCTTCAGGCTGAACAAGTCCAACTGTCTTAGCCTGTCCTCATGCAAGAAGTGCTTCAGCATCTCAGATCTTTGTGGCCTCCTCTGGATTTTGAAGTAACAAGAGCTTAGTGGGGTTTTTTTCTCTCTAGAATGCAGAAAAAAAATCGTGCTTTCCTGAAGTTAGTTTGAAGTGAGACAACTTAGCCAAGCTGGAACAAGGTTCCTGGTCACCCTAACACAGATTCAGGTTCTTCAGAGCAGTATTGGTTTTGATATGTTCTTGTGGGAAACACATTAGACCAATCAGATGGGAATGTCCATGGGACCTAATGAGGTGCATCTGCTGGATATAGTCAATAGGCTGCTACCCCTCATATCTGAGAGGTCATGGTAGCCCAGTGAAGTCCCCTCTGACTGGAAAAGGGAAAACTTAACTCCCCGGGAACAACAGGTTGGTCAGTCTCACCTCTGTGCCTGACATCACCATGAAGCAGATCCTCCCAGAAACCACGCTAAGGCACATGAAAAATAAGGAGGTGATTGGTGACAGTTCACATAGCATCCTGAAGAGCAAATCATGCCTGACAAATTCAGTGACCTTCTGCAACAGTGTTACGGCATTGGTGGATAAGGGAAGAGTAATCAGTATCATCTACCTGGAATTGTGCGAAGAATTTGACACTGTCCCTCATGCGATCATCACCTCTAAATTGGAGTGACATGGATTTGACAGATGGACCACTCAGTGGCTAAGGAATTGGCTGGATGGTCACACAAACAGTTGTAGTCAATGGTTCAATGACCAAGTGGAGACCAGTGACAAGTGGCCTTCCTCAGGGGTCAGTGTTGGGACCAGCACTGTTTAACATCTTTGTCACAGACTTGGACAGTAGGTTTGAGCACGCCTGCAGTAAGTTTGTTGACAACAACAAGCTGTGGTATGGTTAACACACTGGAGGGAAAGGATGTTATCCAGAGGGATCTTCACAGGCAAACCCTTGTGAACCTCATGAAATTCAACAAGGCCAAGTGCAACGTGCTGCACATGGGTCAGGGCAACCCCGGGAACATATACAGGCTGAGAATAGCACCAAGAAGGACTTGTTGAGGATTTCAACATAACCTAGTAATGTGCACTTGCAGCCCAGAAAGCCAACCATATCCTGGGCTGCATCAAAAGGTGACCAGCAGGTCTAGTGAAGTGATTCACCCCCTCTATTCTGCTCCTGTGAGACCCCACCTGAAGTACTGTGTTCATCTCTCAGCATAAGAAGAATATAGACCTGTCGGAGCAAGTCCAGACAGGGATCACGAAGATGATCAGAGGGCTGAAATATCTCTCCTATGAAGACATGCTGAGAGAATTGGGGTTGTCCAGCCTGGAGAAAAGGCTCTGGGGAGACCTTACAGCAGCCTTCCAATACCTAAGAGGGGGCTACAGAAAAGCTGGAGAAGGGCATTTTCACAAGGGCAAGTAGTGATAGAACAAGGGGTAACAGTTGAAGCTGCAAGTGGGGAGATTTAGATTAGATACTGAAGAAATTCATCACCTTGAGGGTGGTAAGGCACTGGAACAGGTTTCCCAGTGAAGCTGTAGACATTCCATCCCTGGAAGGGTTCAAGGCAAGGTTAGCCAGAGCTCTGAGCAACCTGATCTAGTAGACGGTATCCCTGCAACATGGGATTAGATGTTCTATAAAGTCCCTTCCAACCCAAACCATTCTATGATTAGTATTGCTAGTTTTAAAGCTGCTACTAATCAGATTACATTTTGCTACCACCTTCATATCTCACACATACCTACCACTACGAAAGAACAGCAGCAGTTATCCCAATAATAATGTTAAAGTTATAAAGATGAACAATAAACAGAAAATCATCTTTCTGCAAAAGAAAAAAAAAAAACACTACCATCTGCTGATTAGAGAACAGCAACTGACATTGCTCAATAAAGTAGACTCCTAGGGAAGCTGGCAGCCCGTGGCTTATATGGGAGCACTCTGTGCTGGGTTAGGAATTGGCTGGATGGCTGAGCCCAAAGAGTGGTGGTGAATGGTGTTTCATCCAGTTGGCGACCAGTCACCAGTTGTGTCCCCCAGGGATAGGTGTTGGGTCCCGTCCTGTTTAATATCTTTATTGATGATCTGGATGAGGGGATTGAGTCCATCATCAGCAAGTTTGCAGATGATACCAAGCTGGGAGGAAGGGTTGATCTGCTAGAGGGTAGGATGGCCCTACAGAGGGACCTGGACAGATTGGAGAGATGGGCTGATTCTAATGGGATGATAAGTCCAAATGTTGGGTACCTCATTTTGGACACAACACTCCCATGCAGAGCTATAGACTGGGTAGAGAGTGGCTGGAGAGTAGTCCGGCAGAAAAAGACCTGGGAGTGCTGGTGGACAGGAAGCTCAACATGAGCCAGCAGTGTGCCCAGGTGGCCAAGAAGGCCAATGCCATCCTGGCCTGCATCAGGAATAGTGTAGTGAGCAGGACCAGAGATGTTATTGTCCCCCTGTACTCAGCACTGGTCAGGCCTCATCTTGAATGTTGTGTCCAGTTCTGGGCCCCCCAGTTTGGGAAGGATGTTAGGATACTGGAATGTGTTCAGAGGAGGGCAACGAAGATGGTGAAGGGGCTGGAGCACAAGCCCTATGAGGAGCGACTGAGGGAGTCCAGAGAAGAGGAGGCTCAGGGGAGACCTCATTGCTCTCTACAACTACCTAAAAGGAGGTTGTAGTTGGGCAGGGGTTGGTCTCTTCTCTCAGGTGACCAGTGACAGAACTGGAGGGCATGGACTCAGGCTTCGTCAGGGAAAGTTTAGGCTTGATGTTAGGAAAAAGTTCTTCACTGATAGGGTGATTGGTCATTGGAATGTGCTGCCCAGGGAGGTGGTGGAGTCACCGACCCTGGAGGTGTTTAAGGGGAGACTGGATGAGGCACTGAGTGCCATGGTTTAGATGATGGTTGGTGTTGCGTTATAGGTTGGACTTGATCTCAGAGGTTCTTTCCAACCTTATGATACTGTGATACTGTGAAAGTCAAAATGAAGATTTCTTTATTAAACAGAGACAGTGGTGATTTTTGTTATGCATTTCTAAGAAAGCCAATTTCTTCTCAGAGAATAGCTAAAAATTCTTGAGAATTTGATAAAGTACAAAGTTTCAAAGAAGCAAAAGGAAAAATCATTATTTCCTGCATGCATTTTTACTTTTCAAAATATGCAGACATGCATGAAATTACACACACTAATGAAAGTTATATAATATTCTCAAAATTAAGCTTATATTTTGCTTTTGCAGTCAAATGAGGCATCTGCAGAAAATTCCTTAGAACTGAACAAAAAAATCCACCCTGTAGGTATGTTCCTATGATACTGTTCTAACAATAAAAGGAGCAGAGGACAACATGTTACACACCTTAATTGATTAAATTTAAACAATATAGCCACAGGTGGTACAAAATTGCTCAGTGTGAAACAAGAAAGATTCTGCTTTTCCAAGTGTCCAGGTTTTTCCTAACTGAAGTTATATTTAAAAGGAGAACTTGTCTTTTTACTGCAGAAGCAAGGGAAACTTATTATAGACACTGTTTGAATAGGTCTCTCCGCATTCATTTAATGCCTTTGTTTGACAGCCACAGCAGGATGTGATTCTTTCATGAGCTCAGTGTCTCTTAGGCTTTAACTTCGGTGCTTTCCTGGGAAAAAAAAAAAGGAAAACCTACAAAACAAAACAAACTTAGATACTAAATCCTTAGATTTTCTTTGTAATCCCAGCAGTCTGAGTTGTTAGAAATGGATCAATCTACTGAAAACTGGCACTAACCAAGAATGTATGGGGATAATCTTCCCAAAATACCTACCCTTCTATAGCATGAGTTTTTTCCTTGGAGTTTCCTTTTGGCCTAAGAATAAGGGATCCCTTGAGAAACAGTTCTACCTCTGCCCTTCCCTACACTCCTTTCCTTTGTACTTACTATTTCAACACTGTCAGATCCTCCAGTTCCGTACTTCACAGGAAAAACAGAGGTAGTGGAGAACAAAACATTGGAGTTCTGCAATCAGAGTCTACTGCTGCAGGTTGTGCAGTCTCTCATGTTACCTTCATTACAGTCAAGCAGATTAAGTAAACAGGTTATTTGGAAATTATTTTTTCCTGATCTGAGAGGGAAGGCCTTACAAGATCCCATCCAGCCCTGTGCCTTAACAGCCAACAATGCATCAGAAAGAATAGAAATAGACAGCATTTGTCTCAGAAGGATATTGGGAAGAAGTGAAACAAATTTGATTGAAAATTTATAGTGACTATAAACTCCAGCTGCATCTTTTCTTCCCCTCCTGTCTCCAAGGAACCATTGTAAACTGTCAATTGCTGTCAGTACCTAGCATAAGCACATTTTTGCATAAAAATAGAACAATAAGCATATTTTTGCTCCTTTTTTTTCAGCTCTTCAACAGCTGCAGCAAGATCAGCTTCTTATCTCAGCTCTTTCGTATTGCAAGGTAACATTAAATCCATATTTCATTTTGAAAGGAGAACAAGATTAAGAATTTTGCAACAAGAGTGGACAGAGAAAGAACCTCAGGGAGATGCTCAAATGGAAGGATTACCAAAGTCCAAGCAAAGAGGAAAATAATTTTAGCAGGTTTTGCAATTGGCATTAAACTCATGCACATTAAACTGCTAGTGATAACACCCATCATCTTTTGTCATTCTCCTGAAAACTTGGCTCACGCAGCTTGAATGTCTACCTAAACTGCAAGGACCAAGGTGGGAATAGAAGGGAAAAAATATTGTAAACAACCTCACAACTTCTGAAAAGGAATTAAGTTCATTAAAACAGATCACACTTTTACGGGAGCAGATATCTTGCCTTACTCGTAACTCTACCAACTTCCCCAAGTAAGGGTGCCAGCCAGGAAGCAAATGAAGACAACAGCTATTCTCTCTCTTCATTCATGCCTTTCCTCTCCATTTTTGTTCCGCTGAGGAAAAAACTAATGCAGGCCAGAGATCACACCTGAAAACAGAGCAGAGCACTCTCTACTCACCTTACCATTCTCATTCTTAAATGTACAGATTTCTCAGTGGGTTGATACCTTACTTCAGTTCCTAATGTAAATTCTTGAAGTATAGTCATCTGACCAGAAGGACTCCCGCCCCCTTAAGTACACCAGAAACAGAAGACAGCATAAAGCATGACATTTATTAAAAAAACACAACAAAAAAAAAACGGAAAAAAAAGTGGCTCAGAGATCACAACTGACCCTGAAAAGTTCAGCAACATTCCCCCTGTATTTGGTGCTGGTAAAGTCACACCTCAAATACTGCATTCAGTTTTGAGCCCCTCAAAGCAAGAAATACATTGAGGTGCTAGAGCATGAGGTTGACGAAGCTAGTGAAGAGTCTGGAGAACAAAACTTATGAGGCATGGCTATGGGAACTGGATTTGTTTAGCCTGCAGAAAAGCAGGCTGAGATGTTATTGATATCTAACTACCTGAAAAGAAGTGTAACAAGGCCAGTGTTGATCTCTTCTCCCAAGTCACAAATGTTAGGATAAGAGGAAATGGCCTGAAGTTGTGCCAGGGGAAGCTTAGACTGGGTATTAGGTAATATCTCCACCAAAAGGATTGTCAAGCACTGGCACAGTTGCCCAGGGAAGTGGTTAAGTCACCATCCCAGGAGGTATTTCAAAGACAGGTAGATGTGGCACTTAGAGATGTGGTTTAGTGGTGGACTTGGCAGTGTTAGATTTAGAGCTGGACTCGATCTTAAAGGTCTTTTCCAACCTAAATGACTCTGACTCTGCAAAACCACAGAAAGCTTTTCATAGCTGTTGATAATCTGCATCTTTATTCATGGTTTCCTTTACACTATTTTATTCAACAGCACAGATTAATAAATCCAAGCCCTCTTTCCATATATTTCTGGATCTCATTCTAGTCATTTTCTGAGGATATAAAAGTAGGAATAAGCAGTACTAAACTTCCCCGCCCCTGTCAATTTGTCACTGAAATCCATAGCAAAATCAAGAAATCAAAATCACTTTGGTAGTTATACCCCCATCAGTCTAACAGCATTCACAAAGACATCATCATGTCAATGAAGCAAAAAAAAAATTTCCTTTTACTTCTATTAAAATAAATTGCACCTCAAGGCAGTAAAAGGCAACATGGGTGTCTGCGCACCATGTGCAATATCCTGGATCACCATATTACTAACAATTCCTTTTAAAAATAATTATCTTAATAGAAAATTAACTAATGGCACACTTGCACTTTCAATTAAGACTCACATGGGGTACAAGAAAAAAAGAACAAAATATCTGAAAAATATACGACAAAGTGAAACAAGGTCATGCATACTTCAGCTATTTATTTAGGAATTCTTGTGCTTTGTTTTAAAGAAAGTGTATTACTTCTTGTCATATTATCGACTTGAAGCACAAAAGACAGCTTCTGTCCATCATTTAGGACAGGTCCTTTACCAAAAATCCACCTGCAGGTTTCAATGTTGACATAAAAGCTATAAAGTATTAAAATCCTAGCTGGAACAGTAATTCAAATTTGAGTGTAAAAGGGCCTAGTTTAATCACTATGTAATATATGGGTAATATGTGAGGAACTTGATACTACCCCCAGAGGATTTTTCAAAAGCATAATTATTTTCTGTAGACCACAATAATTTATACTCCAAATTAGGGTGACTATTATACTGACTAGAAACACTTTTCTTTTGCATTGCTGTTAAATTCTATAACTTGTATTTCATCTTCAGTATGTAAACCAGAAAACTCGCAGCATCACATGGCTTTGTGCAGCACACCGCTGTGCTGCATCATTTTGCTATGGTGTCAATAACCTGCACACAGTCTATTTGCAGACAAAGCAGAAAGTAAATTCAGTTTCACCTTAGTCATTATTTAGATGGGTTACTGCAATTGCAAAGACACGGATCTCTCTGAACACAAAGGAATAAACTGGCAACTAAGGAACACAGTTTTCAACTTCGGGATACTTAAGGAAGTACAAACATCCCTAAGGCTGACTTTTACATTGTATGGTTTCTAGCAGAATACTGATCTGCAGTTAAACATCAACTCAAAAAAAGCTCCAGTTCTCCCACAGGAACTTGCATCCTGCTCTGTATTTATGCAAACACAGGCCTGTGTATACATAAAAACAGACATACCGTTACTATTGAATCTAATAATTCGGATTTATTTAAGCACATTCTTGAAAGAAGTAGGTGAGACTAAAGTCGAAGATCAACAGTTTAGTAAAGTAATGAAGATATTTTTTAAAGTTACAACAGGAAAATGTTTCCTATGTTTGAAATCTACCTTAATAATTTCCAAGTAGATGCTTAATGTCCAGCAACTGAACCTAAATTATTTATACATCAAATGCAACAAGGCTGTTAGTTTGCTCTCTGTGCATAAAAATCAAGGTTAACTGCAGCGGCTGAAGACAAACTGCTGACTCTGCTTTCTGTGGGTCTCAGCAGTAGCCACAGGGCAGAAGCCTGTCAGAATACATCAGTTTGCCATGCTGTGACAAGAACACTGAAGCTGAGGTCTGAGCTGATCTCATGCTGTCATGACTCTTCCTTATAAGCTTAAAAGGCATTTATAAACAGAATGCCAAGAACAATCTTACATACAGCCAAACCCACAATCATTTCTCCTAAAGCTTTGCAGTTTATGGAAGAGCTTTAAGAAATACTCCAGGTGACTGGAAATCTAAAGCTGTGTTATGATTCAGGCTTGCCACTGTAAAAATTTTTCCTACTAAAAACATTTATCCCAAACACATGCAAACTAAAAATTACTATGATTCTGCCTCAGCTGCCTCCTAAAAACCTGGAACTAGATGACCTTTAAGGTCCCTTCCAAATCAAACCATTCCTTGATTGTGTAAACAGGAAGCTTGTTTCTAAGGAGGGAACCAGGTGAGCAAACTGTCATTGCCAGTCTGTACATTGGTCAGCAGATGGTGCCATAATAGTACTAAAAATCAGTAGCACACTTGAAAGGTCAAACTTGAAAATGGAATTGTGTTGCTGTTTAAAGTGTAGTTCCCAAGTTACAAGTGATTGGTTGTTGTGATATTTATATATATTTATAAAACATTTTAATAAATGTAACTTCAGAGCCAGACAGTAAATCATTATTCCACAACAATAAAAAATAGTTACATGTGTATATGAATGTCTGTGTGTCTTAAACACACATTCACATAGCCTCTAAGCTAATCTCCAAGAGCAAAAATGGCACAAAAATGGAGTCTTCCCAAAGGAACCTATGTCTTTCAAATCCAGATTCCTGAGAAACCCAGAAACACCATGGTGGGTAGCAGCCCCAGAGTTAATGGCAACTATACTCATAAGCATCTTTTTACTTAACCTAGGTAGTGAAATCACTGTTCAAAATAACACGGCTTTTTTAGCCTTCACATTTACATCCATGTCATCATACAGCTGAGTATTTACAAGCAGACAAATGTTGCCCATCCAAATGCAGCAGCCTGCTTGTCATGCTAGGAAAAGATTTGTCCTTATAGTGAAGTATCATCAAGTCTCAAACTAATTTTTGTAGGCTAGATGGTTACCGGTAACAAGCAATAATTCCTGGCAATAGACTGGTCTCAAGAGAAACACGCTGAAAAGTCCCTAGGGTAGTGTGAACTTAAGACACTTCCAAAACAACAGTGTAAGACAAATACTACAGCAATTTAAGATCACTGTGAAGACAAAAGAATCAAGAGCACAGACAGCAAATGAGAGAGAAAGGTATTTTTGTCTAGAATTGCAAAGCGAGTATCTGCAGTCTAGATAGTAATAGAATATTTTCATAGTAAAACTGACATATTTCTTTAAAGAAACATTAGGTAAATTACCTCAAGTCTTTATAAAGTGTAAATAGAATCTAGGGATGTGATTATTTCTCAAAATCTTTTTCCCATTAAAGCAGCCCAACAACACATGTATTCCCCATCACTCAAGTGCTCTCAACTTTTCATAAAAAACCTGCTGCAGGCCATCTCTATTTTGACTTGATTTCTTCAATTCACATACAACTTAAAAGGATTATTTTTAAAGGATAATTCAGTTGAAGGGATAGAACATTCCAGAAAGGAAATATACTATATACACGAAAATTCTTTAAATACTATTTTGTCAAAATCTGTCTCTTAACATTAGATAGTAGCCTAAAAATGCATCATAAAATTGGAACTTGCATCATAAAACATAGGAAATTGAAAGTGCTGTTGCCCAAATTATAATGAAATGCATTGAAAACTAAGTTATCTGTAACAGCTACCAAACAACATGTGAAGATCATTAAAAAAACTTCCAACAAAATTACAACATAAATACCTTTTAACTGCTACACGTAGCCAAGCTTGATGTCCAGATTGAAATTTGAGACTACATTTAATCAAATATACATCTTACCGCTCTCAGTGCTATCTATAGCATATCCAGAGATATATGGAATCTGTATCTTTTGTGTTTTCCAAACTACAAATACTGACATATCAAGACAAAAAAAAAAAAACTCGAAGAGCAACTTAATTCAAGAAATCTCTCTTTGCAGAGTACATTTCCACATGTATAATTCACCGAGCTAGTTTTGTGCTGTTCCCCAGCACCGAAAAATGTTGCAAGCTGATGAGAATCCAACAGTCTTTGAAAAGCTGCATTGAACAAGGATGACCCCACCCAAGCCCTGACACTGCTAGAGAAGGATATGCTCAGTGGAAAACCGGGATTTAGTTCCAAATTCATTCCAGCAGCCAGAAAGAGAACATGGGTCAAGAGACAGCTCGTTTTTCCTGTTATCTGTCCAACAAAAAAGAGTAGTTTGAGGAAAATCTCTGCCTTATCTTTAGAAATCAACATTGCAAATTTACAGTGGTGTTTGCTCACATTAAACTGTCATTACAACCACAACCACAATTTTAGAGATTAAAACCAGCAGTGAGCAATCATTTTGTTTTGAGCAACATTGTCCCTCCAATCTCCACTTCCACCCTATCCCAACTCACCAAATGGCTCTAACAGTGTCACAACTCCACTGATGTAGAGGCAAACATTTCAGTTTTTTCCAATTCTTAAAGAAATTGGGGAGAAGGGGAAAGGGGAATCTGTTTGGGTTCTTTAAATTATTCAGCTTGCTCTGATTGAAGGTGATTTATTCCTAGATGCTACAACAAAATTTTTCATTTCCAACTTTCATTCTTGAAAGTGGACAAGATTAAAAGTTTTCTTTTTAGACTTGGAACATTAAGTTTACTCTTGCATAAAGTATGCTTCCAAGGCACTTACAATAACATATTTAATAAAAGCACTTTCCAAAGCACTTTACAAAACTAATGTACTAGTACCTGAGAATTTTTTGTCCTGCAAACCAGACAGTTTGCAGGACAAAGAGGCCTCAGCGTAATAAAGCTCCTCTATGTTGGAATTGCAGCTGCACATCATTGTTTTGACAAGTATCCATTTCCTCTTCAGTGGAAGTCATACAGAGAAGTATTACCTTCTCACACATTTAGGAAATGTAAACCAGCAAGCAAAAGAAGGAAATAACCACAACACCAAGATCCAAGGTCAGGAAAAGAGTGAGAAGCAACTAATCTGTGTTTCTGATAAAACCCTAAACACATACCCCTACAAACAGAACACAAAGAATTAACTTGATTTCATCAGTATGTTAAGGCTACAGATGCAGACACGACTGAGATCACATTCAAAATGCCTGTTAGTTTTTTGTTTTAGCTAATCCAACTTAGGAACAATGGCCAGAAACCAACTGACAAATGCATTAAGACAGTTTGCTCTGTCATGTACAAGAAGAGATTTCAATACACAAACTTTGTTTACAAAGCTTCAGGGTGTAAATAGAGCCACAGAAGTGCCTTTTTTTTTTGGCAGCCACATCAGTCCTGCATTTCAACTTCAAAGGGCACTTCATTTTTGCTATTGTCAAATAACAAGCAGTAGAGAGAACAGCTCTCTTTGGCAAGCCAGTTTAACAATACTGATTGATGTTTGCACATGACTGAAGGAAACATGAAAAAATGACATTAAAATTATACATTAAAATTATAAATTATTTTACACACGTGACAGGTGTAGTACTCCTGCTACTTTTCTTTTACTGTCAGTTTTCCTGTATCAAGATGCAAGTTGAAATACAGAAATTGATACTACCACCACCTCCTACAGATACTGAAGCCAGTTTCAAATACCTGGTTAAACAATATCCCTGACAATTTATCTTAAACAAGCTTAATCCACATTCCAAATGCAAAGCTTCAAGCTGTACACTTACGTATTTCTGGATTTTTGTAGGGAAGAAGCATTTGTCTTTTTACTGGGTATGTTGCTACAGTTACATGAATCAAATGCTGAAGGACCTGCAGAAATTTTGACACAATGTTCTGGTTTAAGCTAAAGTAGAATCAGTTTCCTAGCTTCAGCCAGGTCTAAGTAACTTCATTTTCTGGAAGGTAACTGCATAGTTTTCAGACAGTGTTTCTCTCTAGAGGTGATAACATGGGGCACTGGTATCTAGAAAGGCCACTGTTTATACTTATTCCTATAGAAACCAGGGCCATTCTTGAGCTAACAGAATGCTGAAAGTCAAAGAGGTGAAAAAGGGCCACACATGCAAGGAGCAGCAGACAGGACAGATGACACCAAACTGACCAGAGTATTCAATCCCATACTCTGTATAAAACTGAGCAATCACAAGGGTCAATCTCTTCTTTGATGGTCAACTTCCAGTGAGGACCTCATCTGACTACCCGCCATCCCAGATCTGCAATGTTCCTGAATCCAGCTCCTTCTTAGCCCAGGGCCCTTCCCCATGCCTGCTCTGCAGCATCTCTGGTGATGTAGTCATCAAGGCATAGGAACACAACTTCATATATTTGTATATATATTTTATTATTTTCTTATTAATAGTATTTTATTCATTATTATTTTTTCAGTAAAGCTGTTTTGGTTTCCAACCCACCACGGAGGAACATCAAAACAACCAGCAATGGATAAGGCTGCTAAAGTGTTCCAAACAGATTTAGACTGTCAGCGTAAGAATGACTTATTCCTACCTCAGTGGGCCCACAGCACTTCAGGTCATCAATGAAAAAATGCAACATGCAAATGGACCTGTGACCAAAGGATAGATTTAACCGTAGACACTATTACGCAGGTTATCCATGACTGTGAAACATGCATTTCCATAAGACAAGCTTAACAGTTAAAGCCTTTGTGGCATCGGGGATAATGGTTGAAATAAGTACAGTTAGGCCTGGCAAACTGACTACATCACCTGGGCTTACCCACCATGGTAGGTGCTTACAATGGTGGAAACCACCACTGGATGGCTGGAATCATATCCTGTGTCCCATGCCACTGCGTGTAACACTGTTCTGTGGCTTGAAAAGCAAGTTTTGTGGAGACGCAGCAATCCAGAAAGAGCTGAGTCAGTCAAGGTTTTTCCATGGACTGGCACAATTTGGCAGCTAACACCCCGCTCCCCACCTCGCTGCCGCAGGAAAGAGTAATGAGACAAAGACCTGTGAGCCAGAAGCACTAAAACAGCTTTGATAGAAAAAACAGTAGTATTTTCTTCATTATGATTACTATTAACAAGAAAATAAAAAAAATATATAAATATATGACATTGCATCCCCACTCCTCAATGACTGCATCACCACAAATGCTACAGAGCAGGCATGGGGAAGGGTCCTGGGCTAGGAGACAGCTGGACTCAGGAACTGGACTCAGGAACATACAGATCTGGGATCGGGGTAAACGGACAAAAGAAGTCCTTATTGGACATTGGCTATCAGAAGAGAGATTGACCCTTGCGATTCTTGAGTTTTATACAGAGTATGGCATACATGGGATGGAATACTCCATTGGTCAGTTTGGGGTCATGTGTGTCATTTGTCTTTTTCTCCTTGCAGATGCAACCCTTTTTCACCTCTTTGACTTACAGCATTCTATAAGCTCAAGGATGGCCTTGGTTTCTATAGGAATAAGTATAAGCAATGGCCTTTTCTACATACCAATGCCTCGTATTATCACTCCTAGAGAAAACAGTGTCTGAAAAATATGAATTTTCAGAAAATAAAGTTACTTAGACAAGACTTGGCTGAAGTTAGGAAACTGATTCTACTTTAGCTCAATCAGAACAAATGTAAGTAAACTCATCCAGGCAATTAATTATATATTTTATGAAAAATAAATAAATGTAGAATAGAATTAACATGGTAATTCATAACTACTGCTGCGATGAACAAATGCTGTCCTATATTCCCTGCCAGCTATCCCACATTCCCCAAACCTCAGGGTTTAGCCACTCAAGAATTCTTCTGTTGGTGTTTTTATTTTTACATTTGCAGCTAGCACAATCTTACAGAGTCTTTCACGTGCTACTGGAACAGAAGTATTCCCCAAAAGAGCAGAACCAATTTTCTGAGTGTTCGCCCAGAAATAATTATAAATGACCTAGAATTATACGCAGAAAGCCAGACGTGGCAAACATTTTCATACATCAGGGGTGTCAAACTCACAGCTCCTGATGTTCTCCTGTTCCTGCAGCATAAAGGGCATTACATGCTGCACATGTGACCAGCACTGGCAGGAGCAGAGGGGCAAGGAGCTTGGTGCTGCTTCTGGTTAGAAACAATGTGCCAGGCCAAATAAAACATGGTGGAGGGCCAGATTCAGCCTGCAAGTTTGACACCTCTTGTCTTATGTATTTGCTTACTTGAATATGTAATAAAGTATTGAAACTACAAATAACACTGCTCTTCGGGAAAGTATGCATCTACTGCTCCTGTGGGAGCATAACATTGCCAATCCCAAGCAACAAAACACAGTGAAGGGGAGATGCCTCTTCACTGAGCAAATAAAATTGGCAGCCAAAACTTCATCGCTTGCATAGGCTCTTCTGAATGCTGATACTTGATTAGAAGAGTGAAAATACCAGTAACTTCCTAAAAATTTCTCACTTTTCACGGCAATGGCTTCATTTCTAAAAACATTTTGACCACTGCAACATCTCTGGGCTACACAAAGTGAAACGATGCTCTAGAGGTCAGAAATAAGCCTAATACAAGTCTAATTACACTAATGGGAAGCAGGGGGAAGGGGAGCAAAGGAGACTTTTATGCTAATAATGCTGGTTTTGTGCCTGGAGTTTGCACTTAGCATATTTGTTAGTCATCTAAGTGCTTTAGCTGCTTTGTGCTTTCTGGAAGGACATTCCCAGCATGAAAGATTGTAATATAAAACAGATAACAGGATATGCATGAAAGTCCCAAGGGAGTAACTATTTAAACAAAGTTTTCTTTGGAGAGTTAGGGAAAGACAACCGATAAGAAAGATTTAAAAGAATAATTCATTTGTGAACACCAAGAACAGGGTGGGGAGAAGTATTCAGAGCTGTCTGGTAGACAAGGGGGGAAAAAAACGGTGACTAGCCAAACCATGACTGCAGTGACATTTCCATATAAATATACATCAGAAACTGCACTTTACCAAAACAGCCTCACCCTTCACAGAAAAGCTTTTTAATGACCACATACAAATGGGTATGTTGTGTCATTGCAGTAAGCTTTCAGGCTTTATTCTGCCTTCTTGGGCTACTTTTTCAGTTTATTCTACACATCCAGTGATTTTCACAGCTTTGAAATAGTTCTAAGCAAATAGATCCAAGTTGACAGCAATTTATCATCCAACAATCATTACACAAACACATATAGCAGACCATTATGAACTCCATGGAAAGATTTGAGTGAAGCTCCCTACCTGCATGGGTTTGGAGGTTTCCTTCCCTCCTTTTATGTTCATCAGTTTAGGTGCTGACTTCACAAAGGCTTCAAAGCACTTTTATCCTCAAGTGTACTGCTGTTTTCTACAGGTATGCTTCTCTTGCATTTGAACTTAAAACCAAGACCACATTTGAGCTCACCTGGCATGGACATCCCCCATCTTACCTAAATCTTCCTTAACTCTGGATTCACCTCTGAAGTACTCTGAAAAATAAGGCAATCAGAAAGGGAAAATTTGTATAAACAGGCCAAATTAATTTCAAGTCTGTCTTGACCATAGTATACCTGTTGGGGTTTTTTTGTAAGACCACATTCCTATGTGGAAGCCATTGCAAGCATACAAAAAAGGACTCAGACTCTTGTTTTAAATGACGTCATGTTCTCAGAAATCAAGATCACTTTAACAATAGCTCCCAAAGTGAGATGTCAGAGACTGGAGAACTGGAGCTCTGGTCTGGATGAAGTCTGGGATGTGCTACTCCAAGAAGCCTGCCTAAACATGCAAACAAATGGAAGACTAAAAACTTCTAGCACAAACTGTGTACATCTTTCTCTGTTAGGATAGGAGAAACACCCATACAGTAGACTCAGGTTTTGGGAAGCAGTATGAACAACATGCAAATTAGAAAAACAGCAAAAGGGAAGTACTGATGTTATGGCTTTCATTTTTCTCTGCCTTTATTACAAACAAAAAAACTTGGGGAAAAACAAGCTCATAGTGCAATAGAGAGTACTGGAAAGAAAATCAAGAGTAAAAAAAAGGGGAGTGGGGGAGGGAAGAAAACAGGAAACAGATACTGAAGACAAAACAGGAAAAAAAGGTCATGATTTGTGTAAAAGCCAAAAAAATGCAGTGAGGCCAGAGAGCAGGGGGGGAGGCCGGGTGGGAAAAAAACACAGAATCCCAGTACCAGCTATGTTACATTGCAGATGTTACTGGACAGAACACAAGTTCCCCAAGAGCTGGTATTACAAGTGCTAGGCCACAGGAGATTCAGCAACCACTGATTCACCCTCACATATCAAATACTGCCCACATTTAGCCACAAAATAATTTGTGCAAGAAAGTGCAAATGCACACCGGTAAGACTGGGAAATGCAAAATCCTTAAACCCACAGGCCTTATGACATACTGTTTCAGCAGAACAATCTTCCAAAAGCCTAAAATCTTTCCTAGGCAATCAAATGTCTCGGTGAATGCTTGCTTTGTGTTGCCAAATGGATCAGGTGAAAAGTTGGACTTTTTGAAAAAACTGCGTTAGGGTTACTGTATCCCTAAACCCCCCAAGTGACAGAATTCTTATAAGTTCACTTTTGTTTTTCGGGCGTATGTGCACATCCATAAGTGTTCTGGTTCTAGCCAATACTGAGATTTGAGGAACAACATTTCAACAATCTAACTACATCTTCAATTCCCTAGTTGCTACATGGTAAGCTTTCTTCTGGTTTTCAGCCACATCTTAAGTTATATACCATTTACTTTTTGTTGAACAGTTCAAAGACCAAACACCTGTCTAAAACACTTACCTGGAAACATAATCTGTGTTTTGTGATAGTTATAAATTAGCTAGTCTATAAAAATATTTCTGGGTTTGGCAAAAACCCTCCTCTCCACACACTGACAATCAAGTACTTCTAGATATTCCATGTAAGGAGACAACATAATATGTTTCATTTATTCTCAGTTGAAACCCAGAGATTTCAACTTCTCTCAGAAAAAAGGGTGACAGTCCACAGAAGTTTAGCTTTCCTCAGAAAATAGCAACAATTCCAAACTTCATAAAGAAAACAGGAAGTAAAGTCAAGTTTTTTTTTAATCTGTTTACACTGTTAGATCCTCTACGTATGCACAAAAACTTTATTAGATGTATGGAGTGGCAGTACTGGGTTACATGAGAGTTATGAAATAAGCTTTTGACTTTTAAAGTTATAACCTGGAACAGAAGTATTTTCAACTCAATTTCCACTGAAGTAACTATTAAACAAGCTAAAAGTTTGCTCTTGTCAAGTGACATAACATTTTCCTGTTGAACAATCCAAACTAATTCACATTTCTATGACACGACTAAAAATCCAAAATCAAACCCAAGTCTGGAGGAGACAGACACCACTAACTATACATTTCCAATTCAACAGAACTAGAATCCACCACAGTTATGCACAGATGAATAAAATTTTATTCCACATCAGGTGAAAAAAGAATTTTGTATTGGCAGTTTTATGAGGTACTGCTGTCATCAAGTGATTCCCTGCAATTTTATTAATCACCATAACCACAATTACACAGAAACAATTCAGTATTTGAAGCAAAATGAATATGCAGTCTTTTCCATGAAGAAAAACTGCAGCTTTTCTTACTCCTTTCTTACGCATCTTAAAACAATGTTTCATTGTCATCTTTAACAAAGGAGAACGGATTTCAGACTGCATATATCTACAAGATATACTACAACACTTGAGATAAAGATTGTAAAGAATAAAGTAAGCTTACTAGAAAAGGGAAACAGAAGTGCAGTTTAAGGCATTTCTTTTATGAAATACAGATAATATGGGCAGTCTAGTGCATCTTCCACATGAGAGTTTCAAATGGTTGAAAAGGCAACTTTTCACCCCTCAAAGATTATACGAGCCAAAATATTGTACTGTGTTTCACATAAAATGTAAATACACTAAGCAACCCAAAAAGATTGCAAAAAATTTGTGAATTATGTAATTCTTAATCTGACAATGTATTACCCCACGCTAAGATGCACAGATCAGCCTTAAGTGTATATATATAGCGCCATACGATAAACAGACATTTAGAGGGAAATAGTGAAAAAAGAATTATGTTGGAGTACAATGTTCCATAATCCTGTAATGCGAAACAGATTCCCTAAAATTCCCAAGACATAGATACAAGGCTGTTTTAAATTGTGATTCTGTGGGCTTCATTATTTGCAATAGACTTCCTTTGCACTTCATATTAGTTTCATGCATAAACATCTTTCATCCTCTTTTCCTCTCCCTCCCCTCTTGTACCTTCACTTAATCTTATTTACTTTTTTTAGAATCTTCCTGATTATCAATTAAGTCCTATGCCTTCCACTCTTAATTCCATCGCCATTGCTAGAAAGCCAGGATGCCCAATTCCATCAAAAGCCTGGATTGCATCACAGAAATCTCAAGTTGGAAGGGACCCATAGGGATTGAGTCCTACTCCCTGCTCCTCGCAGGACTACAAAAAGAAATTATATTACTAAAACCTATGTAGTAGGGTAGATGCTGCAGGACTCACTGGTACATAGAATAAGAAATCATACTCAAAGTGCTTATTAAGAGGTTGTAAGAGATGGTTGTATTATTTCCAGTCTGGCTTTCATTAGATGTTAGTGCTTTACTTTTCCCTTATCTCTACTTCATCAAATCTTATTTATTGCAGCTTATCACTGTCATTACAGATAAAAGCTTGTAGAGTGAAGATTAATATAATTGGATGACATTTTCTTTTCGTAACATGCAAAAAAGCATATATACACATAATGCTTCGCTCATTTGACTTCAGCCACTACTGAAAGTTTACTGTTCTCCAATACATAAAAATGTCAGGTAGGGGTATAACTATCTTTGCTCCCCAAGTGCTTTTATCTCACCTGAACAAAAAGAACACAAGCAATTCAATACATAAGCTGGATTTTTCTTACAAATTGTATCCACATGAGAAAAACACAAAATAAGCTGTTTGGAAAATTATGTGAACGCCTTTATTTGCTAACTGATCAAAAACCCCAAAAATTCAAATGTAGTACTTAAAAGCTGTTCAACTAATCACAAATTATACCGCAAGCATATACTTAATACGAATGCAATCACTTCAGAAAGAGAACGCATTATTGCAGCTAGTTTTTTTATTCAGAAATGTACTGCTACCTAGTTTAGGGGATCTGTTTCTGCCCAGAACAACTGGAAACCAATATAGCAAATATATCACGAAGATGTCCTGGGAGCCTGAAACAAAAGGAATTCTGTGCATCACAGATGTTCCAGTTAGTGTTCTCAATATTCCCAGTAATTGGGGAAAAGACAGAAATTCCATTAAAATAAGAAGAGAAACAAATGCGAGAATGGTATAAATAACTTGTTCTAGTCTAGTCTCCCAAAATATCACGTTCTGGAAAACATGGATTGTTTTCTTGATCCATGGTCTACAAAGACCTCTTCATTCCCCAACTGAAAAGGTAACAAGCATCAAAACCCAACACCTCCTTTCATAGGGAATCTCTTCCAGAACAACCCCTGATTAATGGAGATGAAAGTGGAATGCCTTAATACTTCTAAAAGAATTTGACTGAAAAAACCCAAGGCAAAGCCTATCTAGAAGAAAAGGATTGTACACTCTGTTGACGTTGTCAGTGACCTCCTTTAAACTGTCATGGCCGGGATGAATAGCCTAAGTCACCAATCCATTTTATGACTGCTCAATCTGAGCCAGGGTTTAAGCAGCATGCTGTGCTGCACAGGCTACAGTAATCTGTTTACAAGTTAAGATACCCGGAGAGCTGCAATCTGCTCATGCCCAGCAGGCAAAGAATATCCCTCATCTTTGCTCTAATCAAGGACTGCATTTAAGGAGTAAATTTTCCAATTCAAAAAATGAATATAAAAAGTTTCAGGAAAGATACATGTCCTGCATTACTCAGAGTAGGTTTTACTGTTTGCAGGTCTAATACAGAGGTGGCAGAAATACCACATTCTTCCTTCTCAATTTTGACCATAATACTGTCTTAAGAATTGGCTCTAACTAATCCTTAGTATATCCTTTAATAAATGAAAATAAACACAGCAGGAAAAAATCAATTATCAAAAGAAAAACTAAGAGGGAGACATGTTATTTGTCTTTTCACTAATTCCCAGCATTGTGAACCTGTGGAGAAAAGAAGAATAGTGAAGTCTTTGGAAGCCGTGCAATATTTCTTCTACTTGGTGTTTAATCTCTTCAGGAAACACATCAAGAATAAGAGGAATGCAAACAAATTTTAAGAAGCTGTGCTGGAGCGAGTTTTTCTTCTAGTTCTGAGCACTTTGTTGAAAGTGATCCAAGAAAAGCCCTTACTATTTAAAAAGCTGATAGAAAAAAGTTAATATTAATAAATGCTGTTTAGAAAAAATAGGTAATTTTATAAAGAAATAGCTCTGTATCACAGAGTTTTTTAATTCTTTTACATTGCTTTAGTCACAGGTGCTCCAACAGATCTGCCAACTGGTTTTAAAGTGTTAATATCTTTGAGTTCATTTATGAAGTGACAAGATTCTGTAAAGCCACTCTCTAAAAACCTTCAATCAAAGTTGTCATTTGAGACATCCATAAAGCCCTTCTAAAGTATTCAGTCTAAATTTTCAGTAAAAAGCGTTTGTTGGATTTTTTTTCTGAAGAGTATAAGCAGAAACCATGTAGTTCTATGTATGGCAAAGCAACAAAAAACAACTCAGAGTTGGCACTAGCCTTATGTTCTAAAAGCAAGAACCAACTACTTTATGGCCTGAAGCAGACTTAGTAGTCCTTAAACAACTAGTATAAGTTTCCCAATATATTATACATGCTAATTTTAAATCAATCACCTTGTAGCCAGTATTCATTGATCAAGTCCATCAATTAAGGGGTGAAAACCTGGTTATTTCTAAGACCAGCACAGACTGTGGAAGAGCATTATTTCTTAGGATTGACTAAGTACACAGGTTTTACTAATTTGTAGGTAATTTTTATCTAAAAGAATACAACATCTGACTTCAATTGACTGGCAGAAATTCTCTATCAAAGCGTGTCCATATGACTGTGCATAGATGTTTTCATGATTTTTCAAGAAACATCCATTAGTTGTTAAAATGGATTTATTTCAGCAGAATGCAAAGCTAATATTACATTTGGCATCACTGTTGTGATAATCAGTTACCAACGTACTGAATTTATTATGTATCCAAACATATACTTATTTGTATTTTAACTTCACTTTATCACACTGAATGATAATTATTTTTTGTGATTAATGCATTTAGAATGAAGTTGACATTTGTTTTAAAACATGGCAAACACAAACTACATCATTGAGATAAAGTTTTGCAAAGATAACCAGCTGGGTTAGAGACTGTGTACAAAAACGCATCACTATTCTCAAATCTGATTTCCAAACTAATTATACTTGCTAAAAATAGTGATAGGCTCTAAGTATCTCAGGCCCAGCTTCTAATCAGACTCAAAACAACGTTCCTTTCCAGGAATTAGGCAGCCCATAGGTCCTCACTATTTTTCCCTTGTTAATGTAATATTATACCTCAATCACTTGTTGGTAAACTATTTCTGATCAACTCAACAAGTCAAAAATCCTTAAAAACCTGTTATGCAAGAGCTTTAAAATTAGTTTTCTTCTCTCTGCTCTTCAGTATGCTTTTAAAAGTTGTTAACATTTCAAGTGCTGATAGTGTTTTGATATTCAGTCACTTACAGTACAAAAGCAGCAAGGCCTTTCCCCCACTCCTAATCCCTAGTCTCTTGCACACCTATCAGATAATTCCACTGGCACTTTACAGCTCTGGCATTGCACTAGCAGCTCGTCACCCTGTTCTGCAGGGTAAGAAGATGGGATATTCTAGATTCTACCCAGCTTGGTAGAAGCTTGACATTGATTGACTTGTTAGTATAAGTGTATCCAACAGGAGTTGAGCTATGCCTATTCTAAATTTGTTTTGTGCCCAAGTGTCTATATTTGCATCAATACTTAGCAAGCATTTAGTTCCCAGACTAAACTACATACAGCTTCAAACAGAATCTATATCCCAATTTCAAACACGTACACCAGCACACAAACTTGTTTTTAGCATTAGAACCTAATGAACAGCATCAATACCTTACGTCTTCTTTTCGTTGACCAAATCGTATCTCAAAAAAATGGTACTGCTGAAAATAAATAAAAACTACGCATTTCTTATCCAGACTTTCTCCTTTTTAAAACCATGTAGTTCTAGAAGACTACATAGATGCCTTTCTCTAGTGTCTCAAAGCAATAAGTACATGCCTAGATACACCTAAGTTACTTCAGAAACAAACAGTGGTTATAAAGCAAGATTTACAAAACTCAGATACAACTGTTATGTCTTGGGGACAGTGGCCCAAGTTTCAGCATTTTTGGTATTCCAGACAATTCACCTAGCTACATCAATTGCAGCTGCAGTCACATTTTTGACTGTGGAATGAACACATGCTAAAACCATCCAAAAATAGTGTAGACATGGTCACTGGAAAGAAGCTCTGTTGAACTTGTTTACCCTTATGCGACTGTATTCCTTAACCCTATGAAATTACAAATATGTAATCAGCAAACAGGCAATGAGACTAACTCTAGGCAGAAACATGAGGATACTGACAAATCTGGAGTAAAAGATGCCTTTAGTGAGCTGACAGATCCATTTCAAGTATGAACAAGAATGACTACTGTATGGATAACACATCCTCCTTAGCTTTAACCTAGGTATCACTGACAGGAAATTAGATATCACAAAAGAGATAGGGAGCTGTGATTTCTACAGGATACGCTGTAGAAGCTCCATATTGTTCTAACCCAAACTTGACTAGGACATGGCTCTAGTGTGCATGATCCTATTCAAATCTTAGAGAAGTCAAATAAATGGAGCTGCACCACAGATATTTCCTTAAATATAAGAATTTCATACTTAAAATCACGTATGTACTCTTTGTGGGTAAAATATGAAAGATAATGACCAGACCATTAGCTGAACCAGATTGTCCATTCTGAAAGAGTCTCAATGAGTAGAGTGGAGTTTCAATAAAACTTTTAACTCAATTCCCAGGTAGTGGCCTTCATGCAAAACCCACACGAAAACTGTGTTTTGCTGCTTCAGGATCATGAACCCTCCAAAAAAGCTTTTCATACAACTTCCACAGCTGAATAGCATAGGAGTAAGACAGGAACCATTTTGTCCATGAGCAAGTATGCATAGTAGTTCCCTCTCACCAGAAGACTGCACAAGAAAGTGAATCTTTGTACTGGAGCTGTGTAAATACAGAATGAACTTGGACTGAATACCAAAAAGACTTCCTTTTAAACTGATATTTTCTTAATGCCACATTACTGGTAAGAATTTTTGGTGTGTTTCTTTTCAGATCAAATAGTTATAGCTAAAAGAATAACTTAATGGTTCTAGTGCTCTGCACAGCACAACCTCACAGATGAGCCCCTATTTACTAGTGAAAGATTTAAATTGAATTGCACAACTGTTGTATGAAAACATATTTCAAAACCACCAGATCTATTAATAACATTAAATATTTCAGACAAAAAAAGTTAAGGGAGTGTTCCTTTCTCTTTGCTATAATCCATTCTTCCATTCATGTCCTCCCAGTACCCCAAGATAATGACTCCAACAAACATTACACACAGCTGGCAGCCCCTCTCCACATAGAGCTCTGCTCCAGCACTTTTGCCCGAGTGACACACACACATCGACTCAAAAGAAACATGGGAAAGAGGAAAGGCATGGTCCTGGCCAGCATGGTCCACTGCTTGCTTCATCATTTTTTGCTGTAGGAGCTGAAAAGTCAATTATCAGGAGGGGATGGAAGCTGACAGAGAGCAAGATAGCACTCAGAGTGCTGTGCCAGGCTTAGCAGGCTCATCCCAAGCAGCAACCAGCACATGGTTTTGAGTTGCGTATTTTCGTAACCCACATCATTTGTTTAAGTCTGAACTAAATATATACCCATAAATTGGAACAGTCCTTTTAGAAGGGACATCTTCTGTCAGTCGGCATGAGATCCAGTATGGGGAAAAATGTAATATATGAAGCTCACTAAATGCAATAAGCCTGACACTTAAATATCATCTGCAAAAGAGGAGATAAAGACCTTTTAGAAAGTGAGCTGTACATAACATGTGCTAATTCACTCTGACAGAAGATATGCCAGAAAAGTGATTCCTCATGAACACAGTCCTTTTCATGCTTTAGTCAATACTTGCACATTTTTGCACAGAATGCATGCAAGCACTGTTCTGTTCCTCCTCATCTTCTAAGTTAAAAAAAATAGACATAGTAAAAGAGGATTTACAAATGCTTACTAAGAACACAAATGAAGTCACATTAGTGCCAATAATATTAGTTTACATAAAACACATGAACCAACTTAGATACCTACTCCCTAGGTCACATAATACTCTATAGTAACAGACTACAGTATTTTGCCACTTTGTGCAGAACTCCATTTACGCTTTTCATGGGAACAGAGAATAAAAGCCTATAAAGAATGAATGGTAACTGTTATGTTATTTTTCCACTAGTCACCACAACCAGTAATTAGCAGATCATATATTGTAGTATGCATACAGAAGTTCTGTTTATGCACAGAAAAGTACATCAAAATAGCTCAGGATGTTTAAGGTGATTAATTTTAATTTTTAATGAAATCTCAGTATGTTTGACATATAGAACATTCTGTAACACATTACTTCTGATTCAAAGTGATATTGCCGTAGAAGTAAGAAAAGCACATTATAAACACATATTATGTTCATTTGTCTGCCGTAATGCAAAAGCTTACAACGGCTTTCAGAGTTCCCATACCACTCAATGAGGAAACCTGGACTATATGGCAACACTACAGTGGAGAGAAATTGTAAACATTTAATTGACTAACTATATTAAGTGAAGTGTTTTTTCATGCAACAAGATTTTGAGGCCACTTTCCCTAAGTAGTAGGAAGATGAGCATACCAAAGCAACCTTTCAATGGCACTTGCAAAGGTCTTAAAACATGAGATGTGTTTACTTTCAATTCTTTCTCAGGGGGCCTATTCCAAGTCTTTAACGCCTAACAATTGAAACATCCTAACACCAAAACTGAAACTAGCTTATATTGCTGTCATAACGCTCAGCATCTCCATTATGCACCACTTTACTCTTTCAGAATAGGAACACAGAAACACAGTGTACTTTCTCTGCTGCTTTGAACAGAAAACTCTCTTTGTAGCAACTCAAAGAATGTGCTCTGCAATCTCTCATAATTTAATCACTGTCAGTCATAACAGCCTATTGTGAAAAATAATCCACTCATTTATTTTATCATCAGTGCACTCAAGCATGGTCAATTTCCGAGCAACATAGTCACGTGTACCAGCCACGAGAGATCATTACAGAGCTGCTGGAAAGTCTGAACAAACAACTTGCTTTCCTCCGATTATCCATAGGCCACATCTAGAAGTCTGTCTTCCATACTGTTTTCACAGGAGAAACAAAGGAAAACCTTCAAGCAATAGTTCTATTAAGTTACAGGAATAGTATCTCGTTCACATCTAGTGTTCATGGAAGAAAACGTCAATTCGATACCATAGTAGTTGACAGGTCCTCTGATAGAAGCAGCATAGCTGTTCATGGCGAGACCAAAAGCATAACTGGCATTGGAATTATAGGAGTTGTTTGGAGCTGCAGGAGGTACACTAAGGCTTAAGAGCAATCAGTCTGTAAAGCAATCAGAAGCTGCAAAATAGCAGTCAGAACAACACATTTAACAAGCCCTGCTTACACAGTCAGGTTAATGAAGTTAAGCAAGATAAGAGATCGAAACATTGCTAATCCAAGAGTCATCTTTATGTATTGGTAGCTACCAAGAGACTGAAGAGTTCCACAGAAGCTACACACAAGAAACACCTGCATGCATTTTTTTTAATGTTTGCACACACATGTATGGATATGATAATCTTCACTCTCTCAACCAGCCAGGAATTCCTCAGGAAATACCCTTGTTCGAGAGACATCATACGATTTTCTATTATAATAAGACTGATCAGGAAATCATTCCTAAAGCTTTGTGAGAATTTTCAATGAATAAATGTTGAAATTGAGTGGTTGAAAAATGACACAAAGTCAGTCATTGAATCTTCCCTTGTCTGTCCCATATGCACAACACCTGCACAATACCCTGCTCCTTAAAGTTAACTCATCTCTTCCATTTTAAAGAGAGGATATAATTAAAAACAGTGGTAAAAAAAGTCAAAATTTGCAGTGTTATTTTCAGTCAGGATATGCAGATAAATCTAGAAGTGGTCAGCCACTAAGTTTGAAAAAAGCTAACTAATGCAGTATCACTGTGATCACTCTGCCATTGAAGGTCCTTAGCAAAACTACACAAGCCTCACCCACCCATCCCTTTGGCAGCAGTACGATGCTACTGGGCAACCTATGTGGGAGACATGGCAGACATCACTGTACATTCTGCCAAAGCCCCACATTTATCTGGAGAAAAATTGCAGAAGAACTGCAGATGCTGACGATTTGGAAAACCCTGGTTTGCACTAGGCTGCGTTCCACAATGTACCTGAAAAAAACAGCACTATAGTTCTCTTAGTGTATAGAGATTAGATACTTCTCTAACTTTGCCAGAAAAAACTCCCAGATAAATCAGAGGAAGTCTCGTTTGTTGCAGTAAGATTTGACTATGAGTCAGTGTATAATTAATCCTCCACACAGACACTCAATCACTTAATGCAATGCACTCCAGTTAATTAATAGAGCCAATGTACCAGGCAGATGTGTACATATTTCTTGTCTCAAAGTGAATTTTTAGCTGATAGAAGAATCTGCTTTAAATGCAACGGCTTTCACAAGGAAAGTTAATAACTGACTTCTATAAGAAATCCACAGTGTATAAAGGATGTCTAAGAAATTGTATATACATATCAAAACCGTTATCAAGAAACCTTGTGCCTTTTCTTTCCACCGTTTAAAGAGATTTCATTTAACCTCTAGAGTGCCAGATATCATGAAATACTACTTTTTCCAGATAACTGAAAACTGTATACTTTGAAGAAATAGCTCAAAAGAGCTATTTAATATAGATTATCTGTAAAATCCCAGAAACTGCCAGTTGTCACTTCTACAGAATTAAATCTGAAATGCAATGTTGTTTTTCAGAAATGCCTTTGTGGACTTAAGCAGAAGACAAAAATATTTGTATACGACTTACAAAAGCCTAAGTAATTAACTCCACTTTACCCCTTGAGCAACAAGGTGGTCCCAGACAGTCTAACTACAACAAGTGTAGCTTCTGGCAGCCTAGAAGTGGCTCCCCATTTGTAACTGAGGCCATCACAGGGGCAAAAACTGTCACCTGAATGCCTGCTAGTCACAGAAACATCACAATCATCCTGAGACTCAGCAGTGGCACAGTAGGTCCATATGGATCCACTGCAGTCAGCACTCCCACCAATTAGCTACTGCTGATGCTTCCCCCTCCTTCTGTGCAGCTCCTGGATTCTCAGCCAGACAAAATTTGTGTGGACTAATTGGGCACAGAAGTTCACTGCCACTTTGACAGCAGCACTAGTTTAGGATGGCCCTAGACAGCTATGAACAATTCATTTTCCTACTGTTAAACCAAATATGTTTCAATATCTATTCAAAACAATGGATATTACTGAAATTATCAAAAAAGGAACACATACTATAAGGAAAAAAAAAAGTGACCAGACCTGTATTGAAAATCATAGCTTTTCCTAATCCACTTTTGAAAATTTTAGTAGCTCGACAATGCAACTGTTTGCATCAGACTCCAAAAAAGAATGAGAAAATTATTCCACAGAAATAAGATTTTCCAGGAAAACTTATTTTATCTTGGAACACAGCACCATATTTGCAATAATTATCAGTATCTCTAACCTGAGGCTGCCTCTAGAATATAGCATAAGTATATAACCAGTTCCAGCTGGAGTTAGAATATTACTGAAGCAGAAAAATATCTTTCTGTGGCACTACATGCATTAGAAGTTACACAGATGTGTTTAATTAAATTTCATCATTCACTGTTAGGTCAACTCCAAGTCTGACATCCAAGTAATAACAGAACCATAGAGTCATTTACATTGGAAAAAAACCTTTAAAATCAAGTCCAATCGTAAATGTAACACTGCCACATTCACCACTGAACCACATCCCTAAGCACCACATCCACATATCTTTTAAGCATCTCCAGGGCTAGTGAGTCAACCACTTCCCTGGGCAGCTTATCACAACGCTTGACAACCCTTTCAGTGAACAGGTTTTTCCTAATATCTAGCCTAAACTCCCCCCCAGCACAATTTGAAGCCATTTCCTCTTGTCCTATCACTTGTTACTTGGGAAAAAAAGACCAATAGCTGCCTTGATACAAACTTCTTTCACATAATTGTAGGCAGTGATAAGGTCTCCCCTCAGCCTCCTTTTCTCCAGGCTAAATAACCCCAGTTCCATCAGTCATCCCTCATAAACCTTGTGCTCCAGACCCTTCACCAGCTTCATCACACCCCTGTTTGCACACACTCCATCACCTCAGCGTCCTTCCTGTAGTGAGGGACACAAAACTGAACACAGTATTCAAGGTGTGGCCTCACTAATGCTGAGTACAGGGGCACAATTACTTCCCTAGCCCTGCTGGCCACACTGTTTCTGATACAAACCAGGATGCTGCGGGCCCTCTTGGCCACCTGGGCACACTGCTGGCTCATATTCAGCCGACTGTCAACCAACATCCCCAGGCCCTTTACCAATGGGCAGCTTACCAGCCACTCTTACCCAAGCTTGCAGCATTGCATAGGGTTGTTGTGTCCCAAGCACAAGACCAGACACTTGGTCATGTTGAACCCCATACAGTTAGCCTCAGTCCATCAATCCAAGCTATCCAGATCCATCTGCAGAGCCTGCATTCCCTCAAGCAGATCCTACCCAACTTGGTGTCTGCAACCTTAGAGTGGGCACTCAATCCCCTTGTCCAGATAATTAGTAAAGATATTCTCGTCTCTAAATTGGAAAGACATGGATTTGACAGAGGGACCACTCTGTGGATAGGGAATTGGATGACCAGTTGCAAGTGGCATTCTGCAAAGGTCAGTATTGAGACCAGTGTTAACATCTTTGAGATATGGACAGTAGGATTGAGTGCACCCTCAGCAAGCTTGCCAACGACATCAGGTTGTATGGCGCAGTCAACATAGCGCAGGGAAGAGATACAATCCAGAGGGACCTTGACAAGCTTGAGATGTGGGCAAGTGCTGGCCTCATGAAGTTCAAAAAAGCCAAGTGCAAGGTCCTACACCTGGGTCAGGGCAGCTAAAAAGGAGCCAGCAACGCGTGCTTGCAGTGCAGAAAGCCAACCATATGCTGGGCTGCATCAAAAGAAGCGTGACCAGCAGGTCTAGGGAGGTGATTCTGCCCCTCTACTCTGCTCTCGTGAGAACTCACATGGAGCCCTGCATTCATCTCTGGGGCCTCCAACATAAAAAGGACATGGACCTGTTGGAGTGAGTCCAGAGGAGGGCCACAAAGATGATCCGAGGGCTGAAGCACCTCCCATACAAGCATAGGCTGAGATAGTTGGGCTTTAACATACAGAAGAGAAGGCTCCAGGGACACCTTAGAGCAGCCTTCCAGTACTTAAACGGGGCCTACAGGAAAGCTGGGGAGGGACTCTTTGTCAGGGAGTGTAGTCATAGGTGGTCAAGTGGTAATGGTTTTAGGCTGAAAGAGGGGAGATTTAGATTAGATATTAGGAAGAAATTTCACTGTGAGGGTGGTGAGGCACTGGAACAAATTGCCCGGAGAAGTTCAGGGCCAGGTTGGATGGGGCTTTAAGCAACCTGATATAGTAGAAGTTGTCCCAGCCCATGATCTTTAAGGTCCCTTCCAACCCAAACCATTTTATTATTCTATGATATTAAACAGAATCAGCCCAAACACTGAGCCCTGGGGAACTCCACTTGTGACCAGCTGCCACTGGATCTAACTTCGTTTGCTACAATAGGCACAACAAATACTAATAAGTTCCCTTCAAATGGTTGTACTACAGAGCAAGTAGAAACCTGTTTTAAAAGTGAACATTTAGTACCTCCAGAAATATTAGGAAGTGGGTATCTGCAAACTTAGAGTGGGAACTCTATAACAAAATTACTATCAAGTAATTTGTCATGGGAAAATTAATAATAAGGTTTCTACTGTCATGACACGACCGTATTTATTCTAATATTAAACTAGCTATTCTACATTGAAGTTTTCAAGAAACTAAAGACTTGCATGCTAGTTAACATATTGATTTGATTTCTAAAGTATTTGTTTAAGGAGGTCTTTTTACAAAATACTGTTTTCTACACAGTGGAGTTACTGGTTTGGCTAGTTTATCCAATTCCAACAGCAAGCTAAAGCAGTAGCATAGGTCAAGCACCACATTTCTCAAATTACCTCAGCTTTAAGTTTCATACACATTATTGAAACACTAAAGCTTTGAGATTCCTGCAACCTCTCCTCTTCTTGCTAGCATCCTGATAAACCAACTAATTACAGGGAAACATTTTAAACAAAAGCAAAGCATGCATGGTATCACCTATTATGAATGCATTTTCAAAAAGAAAATGACACACATTTTCAAACATAGCTGATAATAGCCAATATTTAGTTTTTCCAAGTTTTGTATATTCTGTTAATAAGCACCAGTCACGTGACTGAATAAGGCCATTAACCATTTAATTAATTTGAAAGTTTAGGGATAGAGCAGCACAAATTTTGGGCTTGCCAGCAGTACTGAGAACACTAACTTTTTTCAGTTCAATTCATTCTGGCTGTAGTAACAACACTAGCTCCCACTTCCATCCTTCCTCCTATAGTTTAGGAGCCCCTGTGACCTCCATAGCCTCACTGCACAGTAACTCTGGTCCTGCTGCCCTATACAGCCCTTGGTTCCTCTGTCCAAATTTCCAACCTTTAACAACTTCCCAGAAATCTGCCCAGTTTCAGCCAGAACAACAGAAACAGATGTAAGGATACCACAAGAATCAAGCTTCACTCTAGAGAGCTTAAAGAGCTAAGAAGTGCCAGTACAGGATGGGGCAAGATGCACAGGCTAAGGAGTGAGCTGCAGACCTTACTTGATGTCAGCACCCTGAACCATTCAAGTAGATCTCATGCCAAAGCACGCAAAACAAAGCCTCCACCCAGAGAATCTCATCCTTCTGTTTTAGGCTGAGGTTTTGCTGCCCTTATCAATCCACCACTCCACATATCAATTCTGTGACAAGCGACAGTTAAGCAAAGCATGTAACAGATGCAATCTCGGTCTATACCTCCTCCTTCCAAAAACATCAAAACTACTATTTTGCCCCCAACATTAAATTTTCTTTAAAAAAAGCAGTTGTCTGGCAAACTTTTGTGTAATCATTCCTATCAGCTCTCACAGGGATTTAATTTAAACTAAGCATTTCAGTTGAACTTCATTTTTCAGGGAGTGAAGGTAGGTAGAGAGGGAAATCAGGCTAAAACTATCACAGAAACAAGAATAAATGAGTTTGTGTCCAACTACAGCTAAATTTCAGTGATTTATTTCACTGGAACCTCCTGAAGTGCCTCAGGAGACATTCTTCTGTGTTACACTTGTAATTACTCTACAAAGCTACACTATAAATTCTTCATCCCTTTACAGCTGTCCCTCTGTTTACAGCTACACCTAACTGAGCTGCTGGCATCGGCTACCTGTGTTTCACACAGACTCAGACTATATAAGTTTTAAACGCAGATGTCATACAACAGTTCTTTCCCTTCAATACTGTTTTTGGTATCTGCAGTATCTGAAACAGGACTTCTCAGCCATGGGCTCATTCTCAAGTCTTTCAAATCTCTTCTCCACAGCCTGCCAGTCATTAAGCGCTTGGCAGTTTAGTTAGAATTACACCATAAGCTTAATATTTTCAACAGTAATTGCAAAGAGTTCTTTTTGTGTCTTATTAAAGAAAGAAGCATTGTTACTTTAATTGAGGAATACCAAAAAGGTGCATGATTGCACTGGTAGGTAAAAGAGCACCATGTTCTAAACCATGATATCCATCCAGTTAAATCTTACACGATCTGATACCCCTAAAAAAATTTAGAATGCTCATTCATTCAACTTTTCATTGCAGTGCACATCAAGTATGTCCATTCCTAATCAAGTTAAAATTTAACATATTGAATGAACACCAGTCCCATACACGGAAGAAGCATGTCAGGTACTATCTAGGTAAGGATACAGTTACTCATTAGGATTTAAGGCTTAAGATGCATCTCCCCGTCTAATGTCTAAAATGTACTATCTCACATACCTGGTTTAGGGAAAAGTCACCTTAACAGCTAACTGTAATTAAAAAGTGACAGTATCTCTGTCTCTGTAGGATGCATGAAGAAAGCTGAAGCAGCAGTCTCTTATGCGGTCAAGGGAGGGAGGGAATACAGGGAAAGCGAGTACAGTGGCGCAGGTTTCTTAAATGGGAACTGCTGCCAAAGGAATTAACAAATAATCCAACTTTCCTGTTTGTTTTCATGCTTTAAAGCCAGACTTAACCCACAAAAGTCAACAGTAAACTTTTTCTGTTAATTAATACCTATTTAATGAATTCTTAATGAATTAACCATACAATATGGTGAAGGCAAGCAGTAATAGTAATGTATTTTATCTTATCTATGGCTACAATCTCCTGAAATACCAAGCCCTCAGAAACGAGATTTAGGATCCTTGATTCAAAAGTGATACCTAGACAAAGATCAAGCTTTGGAAATTCACTTTTTGAATCCCTGTACAGAAGTCCAGTCCTATGAATAGCTTCAGGAAACAACATGGACACATTACTGATGCTACAAACTCAATTTTCAGGCTTCGCCCTAGATAAAAACCCAACCCTCTTATCCTCATGACTCAGTTGTGTTCAATACCTTGATTCTAATCAGATATGAAACTCTTTGTATGTGGTGGATATAACTGAAACTGCGGAAGACTCTACAGTTATTTCAACAGTCCTTTTACTGGCAGCACTTCAGTGCTCCCTTGAAAACCAAATACATTGTGTTAAACCAATTCCTTTGACTTATGAAAAGCAGCTTCTATATGCCCAGTAACCAGTTTTTCTTTGTAGCTTCAGCTTTGTTTGTGGCAGACTTAAAAAGCTATGTTTGAGATCAAACCACAGACTAACAGATAAGCGATAAAATTGAGTTAAGAGCACCTACCATTTGTCAGACATTTGAAACAACTAAAGATGCAGACAGGGAATTTACATGCCACAAAAGATACACAACACAGTTTACATGAAGTTAAAGAAAATGTCAGTAGATAACTTTTCATTTTATGTTAAGATGCTATTCAAAACTTAAATACTTCCTTAGTATTTGACAAAACTGACTGGCTTTAAAAATCTTTTCAAAACCCCATAAAACAAGAAAATCACCACATTTTAACCAAAAGCAGAATATGTATTTAACTGTTCCTTAAAAAACATTTACACTCAAACAAGTTATTCCAACTATTGCTTACACATTTGTCTCTGTACCCCAAAGAATTAACTTTAACATTAAAGAAATATATTTTAATATCCAGGTTTTACACATTTTAAAGCAAGTTTTAAATACAATAAAATTTGCTTGAAGACATAAGTTGCAAAGACATGTGATTCTATTATTTTGTACTTTTCATATCCATCCCACAAAATAATGGTATTTGCGTGAAGTGTACTTGTAGATGGAACATTCCATAAAATTTGAGAACTTTATTCAAATGATTTAGAAGAATAAGTTTACACAAGAATACTCAAACTATGTTTACGTAGCACTTCAGCTACCTTATTAAGCCTTTTTAAACATAAGTTATGTTCACAACTTGGAGTCTCTAAAAAAATTCATAAAAAGGTACTAAACTATCCTTGAAAACTAAAGGATACTGGACATGCAGTCTGTCCCCTCAGACTCTTTCCCGTAGAAGTGCATCTATTCTCATCATTCGCCTCCCTTGACACTTCAGAAATTTTAGCTTAGGTATTTTAATTGAAGCGTTTTAATAGCATGGTCACCACTATCGAACAAAGTTGTAACAGAAAACGTAATTATGCTCCACTATTTATGTCTCAGTTCTTCCGTACATGGGGAAGTTACTGTCATGTCAAATGGCACAATCATCACCACAGATCTGTCACTGACTAAGGATGAAAGTTCACTACACTGTTTTGCCCCTGAGCAATTTTACCAAAGATTTAGCCATGTACTTAAAAACTGGAAATAACAATCAACTTTGCATGTTACAAGCAAGAAAAGACAGCGTACCAAATTTCTGGAATGCCTGTGTGGGCAATGCCATTTGTAATTCTGGGGGCTGGTGCACTCAAACAATGGTTTATAGAAGATCTTTCAGATACAATTAGATTTCAGACCATTGGTTCCATCACAACAAGCCTAGAATGTCCTGAAATTTAGAAAATATTTACAGGATATTTAATGGGGATGCAGAGATGGTTACTACCAGCATGACCATCATCTTGCCTTCCCCTGCTATTCCTTACCCTTTCTTTCAGCAGTGCACTAGGGAATGAAAAGGAGGCAAGGAGACCAAATAGTACCCATTCCCATGGAGCTTTGTCCCCCATTGCAGGCACTGGGATTTGTAATCAAAACTGTCTGGGACAGAATTGCCTCTAGTGTTGCCTACAATGCGGGCAGGCTGTTAGAGTTACAAAGAGAAAAGTATGCGCCAAAATACGCACTCGCGCTTGCCAAGCATATAATCCTGGTGCATACTTCCTGATAGGAAAAGGATTTAATAAATATGAGACAATTTCCTTTTCCCTTTGCTTAGAAACTATCTTTTTTCCCACATGCTTAAGGTCAGAAAAAAATAAATGGCACAGCTTCCACATTTGAAAAAAAGCTCGGTTAATTCTGACTGGAATACTCAACTTCATTTGATCAAGCATGTTACATATTTTCTTAACAACTCAGATGACAACCATCAGAACAAGTTTTGAAATCTAACAGAGATTGTCACCCATTACTCATGAAACACTTCAAAACACGTTGGAGGGTTAGATTTATTTGGTGAATATAGCCCAGGCCCACTCTGCTGTGTGGTCTACTAATAGGTTCTCTCCTGCTCTGAAACAAAGGAATACCTGTGAAAAACTTTTGCTGTTGAATCATAGCATGACCTTGGATAAAAATCAGGAAAAAAAAGGAAGTTTGCTACAAGCTATCCATTGCCAGAGCTCTTAATTAAGCAAAACAGGATAAAGGTGGATGGATAGCTTCTGAAAAACCAAGACTAGGATTTCAAAAAAGTCCTCATTAAGATAAAAACTAAGGATAGCAAACAATTAATTCAAAAGATCTTGTTGAAGAACAAGTGTGAAGGAGGTATTAATAACTATGTTAAAACTCTGCATCAAAAATAATATTCATGCATTTATGAAAAGTTTTACTTTCATAATAAGGATCCATGGAAGCATCAGTTGTCATTTAAGCCTACCAGAGAAGAGTCATCCACATACTGGAAGATGCCCAGCAAATTACTCTAGTGTTACTAAGGTAACAATCATGACTATTTTCCCTAACTTGCAACATCCTTCTACTAGTTAACATCTTTTCCTATTTGCAAAAAAAGGGGGGAAATAAGACCTTTCACTCATGACAAGCTGTAAGATATTTCAGTTGCTAGATAAAATATATTCAGCTGAGTGAACTTAAAAGCTTACAGAGTACATAGCAAAACAGTTGACATGATTTTTGGAACAAGTCACCACCACAGAGTGAGCTGTAAAACAGCAAGATTTTCCTGACAGCAAAAGGCAGTCTACAAATACCCAAGTTTCACTAAGGTCATTCTTGACTTTCAGTTCCTTACCATAAAAGACTCTTGAAGCAGAAAGCAGGCAAAAGGGTACGGGATTTCAGAGGGGTAAAAGCCTGCTAAAGTAAATTAGAATTCTCAACTGAAATTGGAAACACTACTGTCTCCCAATCAGATTTCCATAACTGTGGAAGTAACTACTGTGCCTCACACATGGAGTTTAAGCCCCATCTGACATCTCAAGACATATCTGTACAAATAAATAATGATCCAAAAGAAACAAAACAGAAGAAATCTCTCGCCTTTGCTTAGAAGCTAAATCAAGTAGCTTTTTTATATTTAACCATTAGTTTACAAATGACAAACAAGGCAAATATTTTATGTACATATATACACATAGTTAAAAATAAAACCTATTCTCTTTATTGATCTTTTAACTAATCCTCTCCTTCCCTATTACTACCACCTGAAACACCCCATACAAGCCTGGAAGCTGATCTTCAGAACCAAATAAAGAAGTTCTACGTTCTCATAAGAAGTGCCAAGGTAGTCACTGGCAAAGCGTACACAGACTAGCAGGACCCTCTCCCATACCCTACAGACAGATGCCTATAGACTCATACTCCGTGTTCATCTCTGTTATCCTTCTGTAGTAATGGTTCAGTTCAATAGTCAATTTTAACCAAATTTAACAGTGGCCCAAAGGTCTCAATAATACTTAATTCCTACATAATTCAAACCCACTTTGGCAGGAAAGAAATCCAAATTAATGAAAAGTGTCCAGCATGAACCCTAACTAACCCATTCTACTCTGCTTACTGGCTTTACAGCTAGCACGTACTACCCAAAATACATACTCACCTAGTGATATTTGGATGGTTCTGCATTGCCTATTTAAGGGATAATGAAAGACAAAGGGAAGAGGTACTGACAGTACAGCAATATCTATTTGTCACAGGTAAAAAGCTGACATTTTGGTAAGATAAAGTCAAAGGAAAAATCACACTTCATAAGTTCTTCCATTAAATAAGTCCTAAAGTTCTAATTCTTTCAGGTAAACTTGAAGTGAATTCTGAGGAGGATTACAAGAAGGTCAGAAACATTTCTCACCACTAGCTAAGAGAGGCTAGTATTTCTGTATTTCCATATCACTGCTTCAAACTATTACTGAATATTGCATAGCAGAGCATCAGAGTATGAAGGGAAGTAAAAGGAGAAAGAACGTGAGTAGAGCAGTATTTCAAATAAATGAAAAACTGATAATTACCAAAAAATTCTACTGCTCAAGTACTGCTTTTACCATGCTACTACTACACTCATTAGAAAGTTTTTGAAAGAATTTAGCAGCAACAAATACAACAGTGTAAGCCAACTTCAGCTAAGATTAGATAGACGAGATCTCTAAATCCAGTTCACTCAGCTTGCAGAACTCATGATGAGTTTTGATTCTGAGTTTCTTCCCTCTCTTCCCCATCCACCACCATCACACCCAGACTACAAACTAATTCGTGCCTTTAACCCAAAGAACCTGCATTCAGAAATACATAGCCAGTTAGCTGATCATAAAAGCACAGACAGCATGGTCAAGTTCTGGTTATTGCCATTATTTTAAATAATTCAGAGATGATGACATAGATGACAAATTTGTCTCCTGAACTGCTAGTTTGATAATTCTAGACAAGTATTCATGACAGCTTTGCAAGTATTCAAACTGATAATAAGTGTGAACTATCTTCATGTCCCTCAACTGTTGCAGCTTACAAATCTGAGGAAACAGAACTTCAGATAGTCATCCTGGAATTTTGGCAGTAGCAATTCCTCAGACTACAAATAACTCATGGCATCGTTTCTGTACCCTTGCCACAAGGGCACACAATTTGTTGCAGTTGACTTTACTGAACATGGTGACCTCTTAAACTGGAAGCAGAGAGCACAGCCATGGTGTATGGAAATAATCGTTTATCCTGAATCAAAAGGTTACCTTTACTCACAGCTGGGCAGTCTATTTCCAGTCTGAGCACTAACAGATAATTTCAAAGCTGCAATGATAGCTTAGACACATGGTCACATACAGACAATATATAAAGCACTTTGGTCTCATTCAGGGGAAAGACTACACCAGCTTCCACATATTTTTCTTTTGAAGAACATACTAAGTTCAGTAGGCTGTGTTAGAGGTATCTATCAAAATGCATCAGAGAAATTCATTTGCAGCCTGTGTAGAGCTTAAGGTGATTATTTAAGTTTCTTGACTCAGAAGAAAATAAAACAAAAGTATAAATCAAGTTATAATACTCTTAAGACTGAGGAAGAGAAAAAAGTGAAGGGTCTTTAGCATCTTATTACAAGAACTCAGCAGATCCAATTTAGATGTCTCATAATGGCATCTCAACCTTTTCAGAAAGGTCAGGAGATACCTCATATTAACACTCTAGTCTCCTAATGCTTATGTAAGCTACAGAACACCACAAATATAATAGTCATAAGACCACCAAAAAAGAACACATTAGAAAATATTCAAATCTCTTAATGCAATCTTCACATTTTGGTGGTAAAAGAATCACAATTTTCACTAAAATAAATCCCACCCAAAAAGGTATTTTCTGCCTGCCTATCAACTGCTATATTTCAACAGTCACTATAACTAACCATTTTGATGCAACAGCTTGCCAACTGAGAAGTCACACAGTTTAAAAATATATTACTGTAGGCAATGACAGTCTATCATAAGATATTACTTCTGCTAATTATTATTCCTGTATTTCTTATACACTCTTAAGTCAATAGCAACAACAGCCAGCAATGGTATTTTAGAAATATTCTAGCTTTATAGACCAAGTTAAGTGTTTACTTCAAAATTGCCTGCATAAGAGGAAATAAAGCCATCCACAGGAAACAAAGAAGCATCTTACTGATCACACACAGCTATGCTGACTCAAATGTCTTGTGAGCACAAAACCACAATAATGCACATCACTGCATCACAGACTGCAAGTTTCTGCTTCTTCAGACCTTTCAATATCCTGACTTGCACTATGATACTAGAGAAAGCCCACTAGCTGTAAGACTAGCAGCATTTACTTATCAGGTGGAGTAAAGAAAGCTTATCCTAACAGAGTACAGAGGGTTGCAGAACAAAAGACACATGACTTTTGAACCAAAAACTCAACAAAACATAAAACCAAAATTATGCAACTTGAGATTCCTCCTATTATTATTTCTCACTCCAGAAGTTACATCCTCTTTAGCAGAGCAATTAGAAATGGAAAGCTAGAGGAAGTCAAATCCCAGTAGCTTGTACCTATGCTCTCCACATTAGTGACTTCTCTCGTTCTCACTTCTCCCTGTGCAGCAGCAAGCCAAGAATTTAAAAAGTTCGATCTTTCTGCTCAGTTCCCCAAAAATTCTACGCTACAACGTGCAAGTGTACTTTGAAGAATAGCAACAAAACAAAGCATACAAACAACTCAAACAGCTGAATCAGTGGATCAAACTGCAAAGCTGAATATAGTACAGATGCTCTTGGCTGAAAAGCATAAAATTGCTGGCAAAACTCCTGCAGAATATTTTAGACCTTTCCAGAATTTTCAGCCCTTTGGGGTACCAAAAGACAGTTTTGTCATGCGAATGACTATATGCTCTTGAGAAGTAAGCACAGCCTATGGCAGCACTCTTCAAGCACAGACACAGGTCAGTAAATGCAGAGAGAGGTTTGCATGCAAAGTAATATATGCCTCAAAATACAAAGCTTCTCCCTTAGTCGAGCACAGTAATAGGAGCAACAACTGTTTTCAAAACTAAAGGTTCTAAACACTGCATGGAAGCATATTCAGCTTAGTTTGATATTGCAGGAGAAGTCTTTATCGTAATCATGTTGATATAAGGTCTACATTATCAAGTCTCATTTGCAGCAATAACTATGTTCCTTACTTTTAAACAAGAATTCTGAGGTGGCTACTTCAATTTCAGCTAAAGCTCTGAATGTGATCAGTTTCATATAAAGCAACAAGAAGCCTTCTATATTGGAGTAGCATTTAGAAGTCCCACAAGTGGATCAAGTAACCTTTTAGAAAATGCTTTGCACACCTTTGCATCATATCACCGTCAGACCACTTTCAAATCATTACAAACATAGCAGAGCAAAAGCCATCTTCAATTCTTCAGTAGTACCAGACTTTATAAACAGAGTTAATTCAAGGGAAAAAAAAAGAAAAGAGAGGAAAATTACATGAGAAGGAAAGGTTACCAAGGGCTTGTATGGAGCTGAAAGGATAAAGGGGAGAGAAAATACGGGGAATCACACTTTTAGAAGACAAACTGAAATGGAAGGGAGGGAAAAACAAGTCATACTCAAGCCAGCACACCTACTGCTGAAAATGGAAGCCAATCTTCAGGTGTTTAAGGTAACTTCCATACAGACTACACATTCTCAGTCTCCTACTCTAAAGACATCTCTGTAAGTACGTTCTTGTTTTAAAGGTAAACATAATAGGATCAGTAGTTCAAAAGTACTGTTCTTGAATGATGCATGGACAGAGTTAACCACTGATATCACTACTTCACTAAGTTCAAGTTTAGTATTGAAGAGAAAAATTACAACCTACTTAGTAGCCAAATTTGCTGCTCAAATGTTTGCACATACAATACATGCGATCAAAGGTAAAAGTCACACTGTACTCTAAGCTCACTAAACAAGACAAAGAAATGAATCAGTCAGAAATGTCTCCCCTATCTTCAGCTCCAATTTACTCCTACACAGCAGTACATTTTTCCTCTATGCCATCATAGTTTACATATCATTTCAGGCAAATAATGCTCTGCAAAATACATTTAAAGAAAACAAGTTTCTGTAATTTTACTTTAGGCTACTGAAAAGTAGCAACAACTATAATTTTAGGCTTACAAAAATCTAATGGCAAAACATGGCTTGTCTTCTATAAAAGAAAATATAATTGTTAAGCCCTAGCAATAGCACACATACAACTGGAAAAGTGTTCCAGGTGGAGCTACTATTACAACAGAATCTCACTGTTCTAATAAGAATATAATACTCATGAAGCTTTGTTTTGACAGATGGCAAAGTCACTATTTCATGATTTTCTTTCACTTTATAACGATATACATTGCAAAGCTTCCCAGCTTTGTTTCTGTGTAGAAATTAAATTAACGTCGTTTTGTCATGCAAGAAAGTTATTTAAGCCTCTACAGCAAAGAACTCCAGCAAGAGAAATTTCCACACAATTATTCAAGTACCAGTTACAGCCTTAGAACTGTCAGAGAATGCTACTATAATGCATCTGATGAAACCAAAAAGGAAGACTTGACTGCATAAAATCAGACATTTTAGAATGTGCAATAAAATTAGACTAATCCCAGTCACATTTGTCACACCATTGTTTTGCTTAAGTATACAAGCACCCTCTTCCTCAAATCAGGATAAGATACATCTAAGAATTAAATTGCCATCAAACAGCAGACCAATGCCATCATAACACAGTACTGTCAAGTAGACTCCCTCCACTCACACATAGCAGCAATGGACTTGGAGGTAACTAACTGGGTCCAGCACAGTAGGAGGCAGAGTCTAAATCCAGTCAGGGAAAAAAAAACAAGCAGCACAAAAAAAAAATCTAAAAGGACCAGACCAAGGAAAACTCTATGCTTCCAAAAGAAATGCCTATGCTTTTACCTTCTTGACATAACCAAGTGTGAAAATATTCACAGAATACAGAATCACTTGCTGTGTCTTGTGCATTTAATTTAACTGCTTATACACTGAACTGTCTAGCCATCTATACCAGCCACATCTGGTCTTCTAGCTATACCTGTTAACGTCATAAAAAGCTGCTTAGAATTTGAAAACTAATAATTGCAGGAAAGTCTAATGTAACTACTTAAATTTAACTTTAAAACATTTAGCCAAAAAACGTCAAACACTGACTTGTTTTTAAGGTGATGGGTTAGAATACACTTGTGAGCTTTTGAAGATAAGAGATCCACAGATTTTTAGTGAGTATCCTTTGCAAGAAAAGGCCATTCAGCAATAAAAAAAAGTAGACCAATCTGAACTTCAATGAACTCGACATCTAAATTGCAACACACTAGCTTTTTTGCTTCTTTTTTAAAGAAAAAAACTTCACCAGGGAAATTAATCTTCCAACATCATTCAACAGTTTGATTCAAGAAGTTTCAAGTCAGAAAATTAGGACTCAATCATCTGCCTGGAAAAGACCTCCAAGATCATCAAGCCCAACTGTACCTGTCCCCTTACTAAACCATGTCCCTAAGAAACACATCTACCAGCCTTTTTAAGCACCTCTAGGGATGGCAACTCAACCACCTCCATGGGCAGCTGTGCCAATGCCTGACCACCCTTTCAGTGAATAAATTTTTCCTGATGTCTAATCTGAACCTCCCCTGGTACAGCTTATGGCAGTTTCTTCTCATCCTATCAACTTGTCACTTGGGAGAAGAGACCAGCACCCACCTCACCACATCCTCCTTTCAGGCAGTTGTAAAAAGTGATGAGGTCTCTCCTCAGCCTCCTCTTCTCTAGGCTAAACAGCCGCTCCTCACAGAACTTGTTCTCCAGCCCCTTCAAAAGCCTCGTTGCTCTTCTCTGGATGTGCTCCAACACTTCAGTGTCCTCCTTGTACTGAGGGGCCCAGAACTGAACACAGTACTCAAGGTGCAGCCTCACCAGTGCTGAGTACACAGGCACAGTCACTTCCCTTGTCCTGCTGGCCACACTATTTCTGATGCAGGCCAAGATGCCATTGGCACGACAGCACCAAAACAGTTCAGATAAATAACTATTTTCATGTGTTCTCACTTCAAAGTTTTTTAATGCTGCTACATACAGTATGCATCTTACCCTTTCTGTAAGACTTATTAAATACTCTAAACCAGCATCAACAGCTGAGGAATTTTATGGTAAACCTACTGTTTTCAGAGTAGGTCATGCCTCAGAACAGAAGTTGAGAATGAAAAAAAAAAAATCACAGAAAACTGAAAAAAGGTCTAAAAAATGCAAAGAAGCTGGATTTCTATTAAAAAACCCCAAATAGATGAAGCAAATCTGCTCCCAACATATTAAGAGCATCTCTATCGTTTTTAACATTGTCTCCTGAAAATCCATTTGCAGGCAGTAAATAAAACACTTCTCATGCACAGCCCAATACTTCAATTCTCATGATTCCTCAAGAGTTAAATAATTTAGACTTAACAATAAGCTAGCACAGTAAAATACAACTCAGCTAATGAACGAGTATTTTTATAAAGCTTCATTATGCTTTCTGAAATACGAGAAACTAAAGTCCATAATACATACAGCGACCAAAGTAATGCAGCTTCCAGCATCATCTTTTCATATTGGAGCTAAAATTGCACAAACTTTTCTTCCAGAAGGATTTATTTCACATTTAATACCTAGTCTCTAGTTAAGACAGCAAATATTCTGTCAGGATTATTGAGAGTTTAGTGGTCTAAGGATGGAAGCAAAGTGTAGGCTTATGTATCTCTTAAACTTGCTAAAACAAGAGTGTGTGGTGGTGTCAGGGGAGGCAGCAGTAAAGAAGTTTGTCTTTGATCCCTTCAGGTCTTCATAAAGCAGGAATATCCACTCAAATTAATCATATAGGGTTTCTTACAACATGTTTTGAATATATCATAGAAAAAGTCAGAACACTGCTGTCCTCCACTGCGTTTTGCAGTTAGATTTCATCTTGTGTTTGGATGAGGTTTTTAAACATCAATCTCTGGCAATGTAAGTCATTACAGAGCATTTCTAAGGAGAAGGCACCTTTTCTCTGAGCTTTTTCCCCACTACAACACAGAAATAAAGCATTTCCAATTTAATTTATATAGTTGCACTTCTACTACAGTAGAAGAACAACGTGCTAGTAATAATGTAAACTTTTTTCTCAGAACAGCTCAAGTATTTGGTCTCTACTGTAAGTCAGTTTTATTCTGCAGTTATCCCATGGTACTTAAATAGTATCCTTACTTTCTAAAATTACACTGGGACTAAATTCAGCTGTGACAAAAAAAATAACATTTAAATATATTATTTTTCACTATTCCTACTGAATAGAATTAAGAGATAAAGACTGAGAATATGTATTTCAGTCTTCAGAAACGTCTTACCCTTCTGAAAGAAAATATTTCACTGTATTCAGAAAAATTTACAATGGTCTCATGTTGTAAGCAAATACAGTCAAGGCAGGATGGGAAGGAAAAATAAATATGGAAGTGTACAGATCTTATTAAACATTAAGCACTTTCTACAAGACACATCCTCAAGCACAGAAAGAATAGAGAAAGCACACTATGAAACTGAGCCCAAATATCCAACATCTTAAGTGAATTAGCATGAGTTAGGGGTCCAAAACAGGTTTAATACTTAAATCACTTGCAACTGGAGTTTGCAAAGAAGGACTAGCAGCATTGATATGTAGCAATCCTAGGCTTGATTTGAGCAGTCACCTCTCATTCATGTAGCTAACATCTGGTCAAAGATTACTGCAGAAAAGAAGTGTGCACTACAGAGGGAACAAAGAAGCTTTAAGACCAAGCACTTCATTAAATATAAAGTTTATGACATGATATGCTTTGGATTCTGGTTGTGGGTCTCCCCCACCCTTCCCCTCCAGACCTAGATTTGGTTCAGATTCATAATGCAACGTTCTACCAGAAAAAGAATCCAAAAAGCCATACAAGAAAAAGAATCCAGTCCTCAAAGAGAAGATCAGTGATATACAGGCTTATCATTTTGCCACATTTCTTTAATTGATTGATGATTGAACAACAGTTGCTACAGTGTTATTTAAATACAGTATTTAAGTACAACTTAAAAAGAAGGAAGCTAAACAAGGGATAAAACAACTTCTTTCAACTGAGGAAACAGCAAATAGTGTAGACGCTATTTGTAAATAAAATGTACAAAACACTATTTGGAAACCAAACAAAAACTTTCAGAGCCAAAATAGAAATGTTCGTACTCAAAGGAGCTTGCAGGACATACTCTGTATATTCTAAAATATTTTACAAATGAATCCTTGCTCTTGGAAGTAACTGGAAGCAAATGTTTCAATAAACATGAAACCCAAGTGTGTATTTTTAGCATCAGATTTTAAATTTGAGTTGATTTTCAGAAGTAGTAGGATACATGCCAAGTCAGTCAGAATTTAAAGGTCTGACTTACCAACTCAAAAGCTTGTAATAGGAATATATATTTTAAATCCCATACACAGGGTAGCTGAGTATTTCAAATAAGAAAAACCTATTCTAATTTTCCGTTGTGGTATGAGATCACATAACACACTTTAAATATGTACTGAAGAATGTTATTAAAAATACAAAAACTATGTTCTTAAACTGTTGTAGTCAAATTCTTATCCAGGCCACTAAAAAGAACACCACAGTTGCACTCTATACTTCTCAAGCCACAGTAATAGGATAGCAGTAATTTACAGTAAAATCTGGTGTTACATTTAGCTGTACAACACTACTAATTACAGAGTCATTTCAACAATAAATATTCGGTTAAACTCTGCTTTGTCATCACTGCAAGCAATTTAAGATGAAACCAATCTTTCAGAAAGTCCATACTACTTTCTTAGTCTATTTTTATTTTCTGGTGACTGAACATCTTCTCCTACAGAACATTTCTCCAGAACTATTGCTCTGCAAACAGTAAACCACACAGACAATGTTAAAAGCAAAAGGGAAGACTCAAGCCTAGAGCACTAAGGCAATCCATAGTTCCTTTTAAACTGTCCTTAGCTATTCAGTGCCAAAGTACTCAAACAACCTTACAAAGCACACAGGCTGCATTACTTCATAACAGAAGGTAAATTAAAACAAGGCCATATCACACCCTTCAGAAAATAAAACAGGGAGGAGAAGCCAGGCCACAGATGAATATGAGCACCGTGGCAGATATAATATCAAGCAAAACACTGTTAACCCTCTAGACGCTGACAAAGAGGTCTTCAGTTGTAAGAAGAGAATCTTCCTGCAATTCCTTCACAACAAGGTCTCAAGCCAAGCTACTACTACTAAAAGCACTACATAGATCAAAGGCAGTAGTACCTTATCTCCACTAGAAAAAAAAACCCTACAAAACACTACTACTTGCTTCTGAAAATATTCAGAGCCAGCCAATCAGCATTTACAAAGAGCCCAACTTCACAGCAGTCAGGCCTTCAAAGCATCTCATACTTGAGTTCAGTCACTAAACATTGTACCATCAAAGGAAGTTGTGAAGAGCAAAGGGCAAGCATCTGAAATTCTCCTTTGTGAGACCTCAAGCATCACCTATAATTGAGTCCTCTATTCCAAAATAAATGAGAAAAGATCCAGCCCCAGCTTTCCTGCAGAACTAGGGAAGAAAAAAAAAAGGGGTACAGGAGTGCAGAAGGCATAAAAGTGAAGAGAATTATTTCAGAAGGGAAACATGATTCGAGGGTTTTTTGGGTTTTTTTTTCAGCTTGAAGTTTTGCACATTAAGTCCATACTTTTCTTCCAATTGTTTTTACTTTCAGGGTACTACAGTATGTCAGACGTAAGGAGCTATGTAAAGACTATGAAATGTAGAAACTGAAATTAGGAAATGCTATTCCACATTGTCAGCAATCCCTGTAAAGCAGGGGCTCATGTCTCCCACTGTTCTCCTGCTCCTGCAGCATAACACGCATCTCACGCTGCACACGTGACCAGCGCTGACAGGAGTGGAGGGGCAAGATGCTCGAGGCTGCCACCGGGTAGAAACAAGGTGCTGAGCCAGACTGGGCCCGCAGGCTGTGAGTTTGACACCCCTGCTATAAAGTTTGCTGGGCAGGTGGCATCACTTGCAGTTGCTGTAATCCAATGCTTGCTTAGTGCCACTAAAACATCAGACACTGAAGCAACTGAAATAATTTTCTCTCCCTCGAGCCTGTTAAACAAGTGTATATTCTTGCCAAGCTGTCCCACTTGCACTATGTGCAAGTCTATAATCTCATACCACACACAGAACACTTTTCTCATTTCACTAGCAAAACAGAATGGCTATTTTTGGATTGCCCAATAATCAAGATTCTGTTGATACAGCCTTCGCTTAAGATTGTAAATCTTTACAAAGTACTCAAAGACAACTGAAGTCTACAGAGGAAATAAGTCACTAGTAAAATTACCTTCACAGAATAGTTTATAACACAAGCTTTTAATTAAGGATTTCAGACTTGTCAAAAGTCAAAATATTTACTGACAGCTTAAACCATGTAAATTTATGACATCAACAGCAAAAATATCTGAGAACTTGAAGCAGAACACCAAACTTGGCCTATTTAGTAAATTTCTACAGTGAATTTTCTGATATTTAAGAAAACCCATCAAACCCACAAGTTACCTCTAGCTCCAATAGGGGTCTTGAAGATTAGTAGACTGCAATCAGCTATAACAACTGGATAACAGAACAATATCTTCTTTACCTATAAGAAAGTTAAATTTGGAGTCAAATTATACCAAAAATTATCCCACCAAGTGAATTAGAAAAAAGATAAATGAAATTGAACTGTGCTTAGATGAGAAATATTTTTCAAATGTTCACATCCTCCCAAATAGAAAAAGAAAAAATACACAATCATTTTACCTGCACTTTGATCTCTTAAAAAAAATAGAAGTATGGCAGTTTATAATAAACCTAACACTCTAAGTCAATAGGACTCTTTTCTATTTAGAAGGGCAGAAATAACGCCTTTATAATACAGTTTGACTTCTTGTATAACCCAGGCTATAACGCAGTCACACACTCCCACATCCCCTTTTCTTGCTCCCATCCCTTTTCTTGTGTCCAGCCATTGTGTGAGCATACAATGAACAGTTTTCCAATACTGCTTTTCTTGGGTTAAGTTCACCTGCAACGAGGAAGAAAACTCCCTTTCCTCTTCTCACTGCCCCCAACTTGAAAACAGTTTCGGAATGAAACCGCCATTCAAATTAGTACATATTTCTCAGGAATGCATTTAATCTTGTCTTAAAAATATCTAATGGAATACACAGCATACCCTACAACCTTTGGCAAAATAATTTTTACCCTACTGAAATTTACACATGGCAAACTAAAATGTAGAAAACTTGTCCTCTTTCAATAATTAGATCAATGCTGTATTCTACAGACATAACTATTCAAAATGCAAGCCATTTAGATACTTTTCCTGCCAACAAATCCTTTTCATAGCCATTATTATCTGCTTTCATACACATCAGTTACATCTATCACCATTTTAGTTTGTTCCCTCCCTTTTTAATCCTTAAATAAAACACTGTGTACTGAAACACTTTTCCCACTTCTTGTAACTTTTCAAATTCTTTCAGGTTATTACTAACAACTTTCTGAACTTTAACGCCAAAAGCGAACACAGAATTAAAAAAAAGAATCCCTTAAGCATCAGTTACAGAAAGCTTTTATTAACTTGTCAAATATTTTGTAAGCTGTCCATATACCTAATTTGATTATTTTGAACAATGACTTAAAGAGAATTTGCATTCCAATTATTATTAATCACAACTCACAATACCTCCTTTAAATGTCTGTATTACCTAGAACGCTTCCCCATTTTCCACCTATGACCCACATTCTTCATCCTTAAATGTGTATGACTTAGGAGCTGGCCACGTGAAAAACGTACATTTTGCCCATATCCACACACACCAAGTGATTCTGATCATATTGAGTACAATACGATTATTCTTCAGGTTGCCTTCTCTGAATGACAGCTATTGAGTGTTGTTACTGAAACCCCATTAACAGACACCAACAAGTCAAACTGGCTTCAGAGAGTTGCCTTAATTTACTCCTACTTTTTAAATTATATCAAAAAGTGGCAATCAGAAACTTGGTACAAATTGACTGCAATTGCTAGAGACCTATCTATTTAGAGGTAGAACCAAAGGTGTATTTCCAAATGAATGAAGCCTGATAGTGTATTCCACATGGCCCTGGCTGTTAAGAAGTTTGAACTTTCCCTCTTCTTCACAGCCAACGTGTGTGCACACAGAAAATGTACATTTCAGAAGTGTTCTCTAGACCATCCTAAATGACACTGTCTTTATGCAAGCTCATCTGCCACGGGTACAATCTGTTGTTATAAACTTTGAGATCCACAACCCTTGAAAACACAGAAAGGAAGGTCATATTCTAAGCCCAAAGGTAACCAAACTCAGCAGAACACTGCAATTTAAGCAAGAGAAAGCAGCTCAACTTCCCACTATAGAGGTTAACACCAGATAGAAAACAGCATGGCAAGCAGAAATGGAAACTTGTTGGAAGGCAGGAGAGCAGCAGCTGAAGCAGAACACTTCAGCTGAACACCCTCTCAGGGCCATTCCTGCGTAACCCAAGATACCACAAAACAGGTTCTGTTCTATAACTGCTTGTCTCTGTAGTTTAGGAACTGAATTTATCTGCCGTTTGAAGCTTAAAAATATCACAGTAAAGGATGCAGCTTTTTATTTTAGATAGCAGTACTTTGTTATTTCAAACTCTCCAGGTCTGGAAACATTCCATTTCAGGAGAATACACTGAAGGCTAAGTTTTGCAGAACTATGACTTTGTTGCATTTCATTATCACTTTTGGAAGCAACCGTGCTAGCACACAGGAAAATGAGGCAGTAAAGCTACGTAGAGCAGTTCATGTCAAAGCAAAAGCTATAAATTACATGTTTTTAATTAAAAATGGCTCTTAAGACAGTTTTACAAGAAGAAATAGCATTCTAATTGAACTGTTTGGTAGTCACTATTGGTATCAAAGTGCCTTAACCTAAGTTTACTCCCTAGCTGGCTATTACCTGTTCCCTGGCAGTGATTTATTTCAGAAGCTGTTTCTGGAAATCATAATTGTTAAGATAACAAACCCTCAGACCAACTCCCTTCATGTCAATCAGTAATCATTCATACAGTAACCTCTTTTAAGTCTATTCTAGCCATACACTTACATGCAGAATACTATTTACATCAAAAGGGATTAACTTCAACTCAATGGGATCTTCACCTGTGGAAAAAAGCTGCACTAAAAAATATTACCCCAGTGTTAATAGCTCTTTTGAGAGTATTCAAACTTCACAGTACTGTAATCAAAGCCTTACAAGAGAACAATAATAGGAAAAGAACTTCAGACTTAAGTTTATAAATAACATCTTCGCTTTTTTTAAAAGACTTCAATGTATAATGTTCACGCAGAGAACAGGTCATCGTGTCTTTTTTTTAAATAGCAGATAAAGAACATACAATAGGATTCTACACTGATTTTTATTCTAATTCTGAAGAGAGAGGAAATAAGGAACATACAAGCTTCCTCAATTTCATCTCCTACCTAATTATTGATAATCAGCTTCAGTGCAGAGTCCTTATTTAGCCCATTTTGCTGCAGTTGCTCATTTACAGGTGTAAGAAGGAACCAGCCCAAGATGCAAATAGATGAAGTTATCAGCACGAGTTGCAGATACCGCCTCCCTGAAAGTATTTAAAAATCAGGTTGGATGAGACCTTGAGCAGCCTGGTCCTTGACCAGCAGGGAGGTGTCTCTGCCCATTGGCACGAGGCTGGAACTGGATGATCTTTAGGGTCCCTTCCAACCCAAACGATTATATCATTCTACGATGAGTGACGCTCTGAGAGAAAAAGAGGTAAGAAGTTTCCTCTCTTCGCGCAGCGTGCACAGGGAGAGCAACCCCCAGAAATCAGGACACATTTTTGGGGTAAAAAAACACGGCTCTCTCCCTTGCCTCACAGCCAAGGGCCAGGACGTGGCGGACCCAAAAAGCACAGCAGATGCGGTGACCGCGGGCGGGCGCCCACCCAGCCCCGCCCCACCTCACCCAACCACACACAACTCCATCCAGCCCAGCCCACTCCACCACAATCCCGGCCCCAGGCTACGGGGGAGATTTGAAACGGGGCGGGGAGGAGCAGCTTCGCCTCGCTGCAACCGGCGCCCAGACCTCCAGGGAAAAGAGGGAGGAAGGATGGGAGTCACGAGTCGCCTCCCCACCCCTCGGACCCCCACCCGCCCGAGGAGCGGGGAAGAGGCCGCCGCTCCGGACACGCTTCCTCGGCGCCGCTGCCGCCCTCTGCCGTCCCTACTCCACTCCTCCCGCAGCTCTGACAGCCCCAGCCCCGCTCCCGCCCGGGGCCGCAGCGGGAGCGCCCGGCCCAGCCGCACCCGCGCGCGGAGCGGGGGCATCGCCAGCGGCCCCGGGGCGAAGCAGCCCTACAGCGCGCCGTGTCCCCCCACCCACAGCACCCTCCTGTCCGCCTCGCGCTCCGCACTCCAGCGGGGCCCTCCGCTCCGGGACACGCTCCACACCGGTACCTGCAGTCCAAACAGAAGCCAGCTCAGCCCCGGCTGCCAGCTCCGTCGCTCACGCTCCCACACGGAGCTGAAGTTGCCGAACCGCAACCCTCAGCCCGGTCCGGGAGAAAACCCCGCCGGCCACGCCCCCCAGCCAATCAGCACCCCGCTCGCCCCCGCGCCCCGCCCTCGACTCCTCCCCCTCAGCTGCACCTCCCCGGCGCCAGCCGCCCGCTCCGCCCCTGCCCGAACCGCCCAGCCATGTCCCGTCGCCATTGGCTGGAGCGGCCGTCAGTCACAACTGCGGGAGCCCCGCCCCCTCCCTCGCTGCCCAGCGCCGCCGTGCCGCGCCAGCGCAGGAGCTCCGCCCCCTCCGGGCCATCTCCAGCCGCAGCGGCTTGCCGGAGGTATGGAGGCTTGGGCTGGGCTGGCAGCTGCAGCCAAGCGGGCTCGGGGAGCGCAGCTGCAGTGTTGGCACCTGCACCGGAGCCTGAGCGCGCGGCTGCAGCGGGGACGGGGGGCGCAGCGCTGCTCGGAGCCCGCCGTGGTGCTGCCTCCAGCCGCCCGCCCCCTGCGGGAGGGGCTGGACGGGGCGTAGCGGGGTGCCGGGGCTGGAGGAAACACCCGTCCCGTGAGGGATGGCTGAGGCGTTCAAGAAGTGGTTACTATGACAAAAAGTGGAATATTTTGATTCAAGCTAAAGTAGAGTGAAGTTTTATCTGAGTAACTGTATTTTTGAAAGTTAGACAGAATGTCCCTCTGACAGCGTGTTTGCTTTATAGCATTTTTTTTCAAATAGTGTTTTTCTAGACACTGTTCAGAGAAATTATTACGTCTTGTGTTCAGTGTTACATGTGCAGAACAACTGTGTCTTCTTCTCTAATCACCTCTGTTTTCAGTCTTTCCCTGTCTGAAATGCAAGGTCAGGCAGAGCTGGCTCCAAGTAGCAGAGATTTGTTTATTGTGAAGTTCATAATGTCATTCAAATGAGTCCTTGGAAAGTAATAGACTATGTATAAGATTTCTGGAATAATGTATACATATGCATGTAAGTGGGAAATATATTCTATCCCCAGCTCTTGTCTCGTTACAAGTGATTGATGTACCTCATTCCCTCATGTGTCCAGCACTGAAATAAAGGATGCTGCTTTCTAAAACTCCAAAATGAGTCTTAGAGAGTTTATTTGCCAGCATTTTGGATGTCAAAGGGATGGGCCTGTCCCTGTTACTCCTTGTGATTGGGGGCAGGGAGGGATAACAGCAGCTCACCAGCACCCATGGGGAGCTGGGCAAGAAGATGCAACCCAGCTCTACACAGTGAGAGGCTGAGGGACAACAGGTCTGAGTTGAAATGAGAGGTCAAGCTAGGTGGAAGGAAAAGCTTTTTTCATGCTAAGGACAGTCAGGCAATGGAGGGGTTTTTTCAGTTGTTTTCCACACCCAAGTGGATACAGCCCTGAGCCAGCCTGGTGTGACCAACACAGATGAGCCTGGAGGTTGGAATTGGAGACCTCCTCACAACCTGAATTTTCTAATGATCTTCAGTCTTGATGGGAGTTGCCCTCTGCTTTGTTAAAGACTTCTCCAATGCCATTGTGGATGCCAATATGCCTGGATATGAAGAACCTGGTGGAGTGTAAGGGCAGCTGTGCTACAAGGCTGCAGGCCCCAGGAGTGCTGTAGGTGGTTTACCCTTGGCATCTTCACCACGTAAGGGCAACTCCATTATCTTAGCCCTTTGGGCTCTTCTTTAAACAAGAATCAGCCTTTTCATTCCCTTTATAACTTTCCTTCCAGCATATGAAAATTTATGGTCAGATCTTGAACCAGGAGACGATGCTCTGGCCTGCATTTTGTGCCTTTATGTACGAGAAGGAAAGAAAAACCTGGGAGACAAATATAGTACAAATGAGTGTTAAAAAAAAAAAAAGCAAAACCAACAAAGAAACAACAAAACAACTGTCTCGTTAAGAAAGCAAAGCATCTTTTAGCTTTGATCTTTTACTTTTCTCATTAAGAAAATTAATTACATTACATACACTCATTCTGAATTTGCCAAATCCAGCACACGGTCTATGTTGCCTGTACAACTTCAGTTAATTCCTTGTATGCATTATGACCTAAAATTAACCAGATGAGTGCCCACCTCACCCTCATATGCACATCAAGCCACATCTATTTCAGTGCACAGGATAGATTTTTCTACTTTGGAGCAGAACTGTGAGGTAATATAGGCTATTTTCTTTGTAATCCCTGTGTCATTTATAAGAAAATAAAAATGGGGGGGGGTAAGAGCAGGATCATGACGGAGGCTGCTGAGTGTTTTTTATAGAATTCTGAAGAAATTTTAAGATATTCTTTCTTTTATGAAAAATGTCTGTTATGCCATGTGAAACATCACTTGAATCTGATTTTGTGAAAGGACCGATGAGTGTATTTTAACCATGTCAATCTTGAGATTCTGGGGTCTCATTTAGAGAAGCTTGCTACTGAAAATTAAGTCAACCGGCAATATACCATATATATAGTCTGGGTATTTCATAATACATAACATCAAGAAATCAAGTCCTGCTACAGACTGATGAATATCTTTTCTTTAATCTTTGTGCTTCATAAGTAAAAGCAACCCTGCAGCTCATGGGACTGCTGTTAAAGGAAATTAATGTAAGCACACAGAGAAGCAATGAGTTGGCAATGAATAGAGAGCAAGCAGTATTAGATATCTGTGCTTAATTCAGCATTGTTCATTCTGCATCCAGTGAAAGAGGTTAGGGACTGATAATAAAAGAAGAAATTATAATAAAAATGCAGAAGCAGTTTTAATTCTTACCAGCTATATTGCTTGATGTTGTATTCTTTATGTTTTATTTATTATAGTGTACAATTTAAATAAAGCTAATAAAGTAGTTTTAGTATCTCTTGTTCCACATTCAAAACCAGCATTTAAAAAAGCCTTCAGCTTTTATAAAGAGGAGATGGGGTATTATTTTTCTTTTTCAGGAGAACCAGTCACTGTGATTCTTTTTTTGATATAGCAGATGCTACAATCACCACAATACCAACTGGGTTAGGATTTTACCTCTACATGCTTTTTACATGCAGAACAGTCTTTAAAATTCTATGTATAATCCCTGGTTCATTCCTCAGCTGCTTTAGTATCTCTTAAGCATGAAAAAAAACAATAGCAGTATATGCTCCAGTTCTTCAGCAAAATAACAGAGCAGCTTCCTATGCTTTCCTAATAACAATAACTACAACTTTTAAAGGCTTAATTTACAGACACAAGGGGAGACACTTCATCTCTGCAGCTTTTAGAGGCTACCTGAGTTTACACCATCTAAACTGCTTTTTCTCACAGCTAACACTTTTGTGGCTGCCAGTAAGTAATACCATTGGCCTGAGCAAGTTTAACTGGCACAGTATTAATAACAGCTGTGCCTGCATCAATCTTATCTTCAATAAGGTTCCCAAAGTTGTTGAAACCAGTGGAAAAGCCTGTAGTGGAATTTCCCTGGATTCAAAAATTCAGGAAGATGTTAAAAGAAACAACTTCAGACTTGTCTATTTTTGCTCCTTTTCTCAGAGGGGCTCGGCTATCTTTGCTGAGAGCCCCAGTTAGCAACACTCCCAGAGAGGTTTATTTATGCTGTTTTTTCTTCTCACACTGGTTTTAGGCTATTTGTTTCTTGAAAAAGCTGCTGCATTCAGATAAACTTTTATTCTTCTCCGATGTACAATTTTGGAAAAGCAAATAGTCTAGCAATTTCATTGGTTTAAAAAGCTAGGTTTTAGAAAATATAAAATATAATGCAATTTTTGGTGTATACTTTTCCTTAACTCTTTTATAAAGCAATTCTATAAGCAGAGTAATTGAACATCTGGGTAGCCAAACAAAGTCTATTTCATCCTGTCTAGAACATGTCAGGTGGTGATTTTCATAGCCTGCTGATTTTGGGGACACGTACTGCTGCTGCACTAGCACTTGAGAAATGCCATTAATACAATTTTAAATATTGTCCTCCACTTTTCTGAGTTTATATCTGAATTTTGTGTAGGTGCCACCGTGATAAGTACTGCTACCAATCTGTTGTTGCACTCAATATGCAAAATTTCTTGCAAGTGCTAATCCAACCAAAGCACTCTTTAACAGAAATAAAGACTGCAACAATACACATGAACATAAGCTGTTATGGTTTAGCTGGCCTGGCCTGACTGGCAGCTAAATGTGAGCAGTTGTCATCTCAGTCCCCCCATGCCCCAGGAAAGGGAAATGAGAGAGACACTTGTGGGTTAGAAGCTAAACCAGCTTTAATGAAATAATAATAATAATAAATTTATAGAAATATACAAGATTACCTTCCCCCTCAGTGACTACGTTGCTACTGGTGCTGCAGAGCAGGCACAACAAAAGTTCCCAGGCTGGACTCAGGAACTGGATTCAGGAATGGTTCCAGGATCAGGGGAAAAAGACAGATGAGGTCTGTATTGGACATTGGCCACTGACCCTTGTGATCCCCCAATTTATACAGAGTATGACACATATGGGATGGAATACTCTGTTGGTCAGTTTGGGGTCACCTGTCCTGTTTGCTCCTCCCTGCAGGTGTGAGCCTTTTTCACCCCTTTCACTTACAGCATTCCACCAACTTGAGGATGGCCTTCATCTGCATAAGGACAGCTGTAAGAAATGGCCTTTCTGCATACCAGTGCCCTGTGTTATCACTTCTCGAGAGAAGCACCATCTGAAAAACATGCAGTTAACTTTCAGAAAATGAAGTTACTTAGACGAGGCTTAGCTGAAAAGTTAGAAAACTGATTCCACTCTAGCTCAAACCAGAACATAAGCACAGCAAATTTTAAACCTCATGTGGGAGCTGTTGTCTGTACAGATTATAATTCTGTGGTCAAAATTGCTGTTTGTTCAACTCCTACACCAGTAGGCTTCTTGGTTTTACCTAAATTACACTAATGTAACTCCCTCTTTACAATATTTGTCCTGCACAAAATCTTCACGTTAGCCTGGCAGCACAATCCCCAGGGTCTGTTACAAAATAAAATAAATGAGGGGGAAAATACCCATTTCTAGTGGTAAACTATTTGATGTTAAAAGAAAACAAGGCATAAGGAAATACTCGTGCTACCTTCTTGTATGTAAGGACTGCTGCATTTTAGAGCCTTTGAAGAAGAAAGAAATGAAAAAAAAGTTCCAAGAAATGACTGAAGTAAATACCATAAAGCTTCATACCCAATTTCTACCACAATGATATAACTACTGTTAAACTTAATTTTTAGTTACTTTAATTTTAGTTTTTCAGCATCACCATGGTGGTTTTTAATGCGTAAAATCCTGAATAGTTAGAAACTGGTCCTGAAAGACTATCTCTGTCCTTTCATAAAATTATCTTGCAGATGGGAATAAGCTTCTAGAAGGCTGCTTTCTGGAAAGGAAATGTATCTCCTTTGTTGTCCAGAGGTATGTCTGCTGGCATGTCTGCTGTCATCCAGCAAGGTTCCAAGGCATTGAAAAAGCATGTGAAAATATTTTCCATAATTAATGGAAAAGATGCTGCAGCATAAAACATGCACTAGGAAAAGAAGGTCATTGTACCTGAAATTTTAATAAACCTGTGTAATCAACCAAGACCCTCTTCAAGGGCAGTACTTTCAATCTATTGGCACACACAATTTCATGTGCCTGGCTATATGACTTGTATGCAGCATCTCAAGGATATACAATTAATATGCATGGATGAACTCATGTGAAATGTACCCTTTGGCATTACGGGACTGGATGTTGCTAATACATTTGATTGCTTGTCCAGGAATGCTCCTTCCAGAGTGCAGTGGATTTCCCCTGGATTTTGACATGTCAGACACAGCCCAAAACAAGAGACAAGTCATATTGCTGCAGTGTGAAGGCGTGAGTTTTCTCACACCCCAGCTGTGGTGCTGGCAGGGTGGACAAATGCATCAGTCTCCCTCTGACAGCTTTTATATGGTGATTATAAGCTGATAAATGTAATTGTGGGGGTTTGGAATTACTCAGATTCGAATCTTGCAGACACTACTGGTTAAAGTACTCTTCTGAGTGCTCCTTCTGAATTGCTAAGATTTATCCTGGATACTGCTATACTGACCTGAGGATGGTCCTCAAGATAGGACTTGACCTCTGTAGGAGATATTGTCAGACCATACTGTTAAAGAAAATATGCTTTTATCACTGGAAGAAAAGGCACTCTTAAGGGCTTTTGTGCCTTTAATAGCAACAGACATTGTAGAGTTACAAGTGTTTAAAGGCAAAATACAAGACAACGGAAAATCCAGAAGATGAGCCCTATGTGATGTAATGTAAACACAATGAATTTAAACTCTTTATTCAACAGGAGATAAGAGAGAGGGAGAGAATTACATGGGAAATATACCATGTTTCTTGTGAAATTGATACCCATAGGTGATATTTGTCTTTAATCTTTAGATTCCCCATTTGCCTGATTTTATAATGTTGTTAAGTGTCAAAATCAATGTCACAACATAAATTCCCCTGAAGAGCAAACAACAACCAGTAGTTCAAAGTGACTGCTGATGTGAAAAGCCCGTATTCTCTTCATGTCGCTGCTTGGCATTGCTACAGACTGGGTGGTGAAGCGGATAATAAATATTGGCATGGGTAAGTGGCAAGTGTCGCTGAAGACCTAGATTTTGTTTGTAGAGCAAACATCCACAATAGACAGAAAGATCCAACCTGGCAAGCCAACCATAATTCAAAATCTGTTAGGCCAAAAGAAATGCAGTTGAAACATTATTGTGTGGTAATAAAATAGAGGATGAAAGCCATTAAGAAAGAAAATACTTTAATTATTTCATAGCTGCACCATAACAACCAATGGAGGCTCCAGGGGAAAAAATAATTTAAAAAATGTGATTGCTGCATATCTGGGATTTCAATTGCAAAGCTGATAATTCTCATTTCATATACAATCTCTGCTAACATCTCTCTAAAATATTTCTGATTCTAATTTATTTAAGTACTGTTGAAAGCTTCTGGACTCTGATTGCAGAGAGCTGCTCTTCATCAACTCGAAAGCTGTGATGGACAAATTTGGCACATATACACTAGCTACAACTTTTAGGTATAAGGCCATAAAGTGAAAAGCATTTGGGATGAGAGAATGGACACCCTGTAAAGCGGCCAAACCTGCTGGCTCAGTTGTACAGTGTAAAAGAAGGAAGCTGAGTGTAAGAGAGCAGATGGAAGAAAATGCTACCTATCTAAGATATCAATATTAGAGTGGAAAGGATTAAATCAAATGGATACATGTGGAATAATAATAATAATCATCATCATCATCATTGCAGAGACACTTCCTATTGCTATTACATTAAGATAATTCATGAAGTAGCCTACATGTTCTTTGTGCAGGGATGTGCATAGGTGCTGTTGCCTCATCAGGAGATTCCTGTGTGCCTGTATAAACTTGGGTCTCTACTCCTGATTTAAGAATTGTAACTATCAAATGCTGTGGACCACACTGATCTATTTTCCTTCTGAGAGTAAAGATTTTCTCGGTATGACTTTTAGTTTGCAAATTCAGAGTAAGTGGATGGTGTTGTATGAGAGAGGGCTTTCACTTAGCTGACAAAACCTATGGATGATTATCACAGTTGAAAGCCATTTTCATGGGGCTGATAACTAGAATCTTGGAAAAAATGTAAGCTGGGAGGGATGTTTTTTATTTATATTGAAGTCCTATGAGAGCTGTGCCAAACAGGCAAAGGTCCCACCCTGGTCCCATTATTGTCAATGGTAAAATGGATATTTATGTCACAAGAATAAATATCTATCATACATATTCCTAGAATCACCCAGCTAAAGAACCTGAGACCAAACTGCAGGCAACCTTACCATTCAGCTAAATTAAAAAAGCTGAGGCTTATTATAACTCAGTATAAGTCACTTAACACCTCATAGGAACAGACTCATCAGGACTCTTTAATGAAGTTCATGTGTTACAATGTCCTATGACAGGAAGCCAAGCCATGCATTGAGAATGCTTTGGAAAGAGCATATTGCAATGTGACAGATCACATAATGAGAGAAGACAAGATTGGTTTATTAGATGATTTCTGTCTTAACATTTATCACTCCAACAAAGAGAAATCAGAATATGTATCAGAATACTTAGAATAAAGTCAAATTCCTGCAAGAGCTTTGAACAGAATATTTCTTTACTTTACATGTTGCTTTCTAAAATGTTTTAAGTTTCTACCACTTGCTGATTTATTTTCCTGCTAAGTTTTGAAACTTTCCAATGGCAAAAAGTTAAAATGGTAAAGAGGGAAAACCACAGATTTGATACCATATCCAATAACTCACCTGTTTCCAGAAAGCTAAAACTTTGAAAAAATAAAACATGTATCCGCCATACACTCTGCTTCTCTCCGGAGTACGTCCTGTGGATCCTCTAAAGCAGGCTTTCCCAGGCTGTCGTGAGGACCACAGAATACTAGTGGTGTGGGTTATCTCCCTTGTCATTTGTGGATCAAACAGGGACAAGCACAACAACCTCTCTTATGGAAAAGTTGTATTAAGAAAATATTTAGTAATTCCTAACTGTTCTAGCTGTGATTCTGGCCTTCACTGTCTCTGTGAGGAGAGAGCATGCAAGAGGCAGTTACAATACTTATTTCTGTCCTATTCTAAGTGCTTAAATAAAATTCCTGACTTCTTTTCCTGGCTAATCCTTCTTCTGGAAGCAAGGAAGCAGCACTAACATACTATCAGTTATCCACAGACCATTAGAAAATTGCCTCCTGATCCCATCTTGGAGATTGCTGCTGTGGAGAATAAAGAGAAGTTGTGTGTCTGTAACTGTAACAACAAATCTACTTAATTTGGTCGTGACATAAAATTTCTCCAATAGTTCAAGCTTATTGATAGCTCACTCCATTGCTATGAATATCCAGATATGTACAGAGGTGTCTTTTTCTCATACGAGTACTTGTCTGACAACCCAGCTCCTCCTTCATTCTAACCCTCATGATGTGACCATGCTTGTCAGACGTTTATGTAAGCCCTTCACAGGCCGAAGAAAGTATCATTAATAGGGTATGCATTTCTAGCAGCTCAAGAAGAAAGGAATGTTCAGGTTGGTGTTAACATGAAAAAATAATTTAAAGTTTCTGATTAGCAAGGATTTTATTTTTACTCATAAAAATGTGTCCTTGGAAGCATAGCACATAGTATTTTGTGACACTTCATCCTGATTAAGAGGTTATTTTTCTTCCAAATAACTGGGTATTTTTCTCAGTACAATTCCAATGTTCCTCTCAGTTTATACACATATTTTTCCACAATTATGTCTGGTTTTGCAAGCACACAGTTCCAGTATCTCTAAACTTGCTTCCCAGAGTATGACCCAATCATTAAGGCTGAACTAGTCAAGTGTTTTAACATATGAGGATTTGAGGTAGGGTGTAACCGGAGGAGGGAATGCAGCCCACCCAAGTCTGAGCCTGCGAATATAAAATTTAAGTAAATTTACTAGCAGAATTTTTCCTTTTAACCACCCTCCCCAACAAAACATGTAATCAAAAGGTGAAGAGTTCAGTTACGGAACAAACAGGACCTCTTTAAAAATATGTAGCTGGCTGTAGCCAAAGACAAAACTATGATGTCATTGGGTGGGAACTTCCCCTCACTGTATGCAAGCAGCATTGCAGTGATAGGATGCAAGTTGTGAATAAAATCACAGGGGTGATATTTTGGTGATACATTTTGCGTTTTAGTTGTTACAGTTAATCTGCAATATCAGTGATTTTCTGATTTATATCTTTGGCTGTTGTTCATCTGCCATAAAGTGGGGCCCACACGATTTTCCATTCCTAGCCATGCTACTCTCATACACAGATGGAAAGCTAATCTGATTTGCAAAGTTGTCAATCACTGCATCGATCAGGTGGTAGATAATGGTGTTAATGCAATCATTAAATGGCAAGCAGCTTTTGCAATGTTTTCTTTGAATAGCTTGTAGGGCCCTGTCCATATTAGAACTGTGGCTGATTTGGGTAACCTGGTTATTGACAAGTTGCCCTATAACTGGGTTTTAACATTTGTATTGATCAGCTCAGTGTTGCTAAAACCTCAGTCCTGCAGACCTTTAGGTATATAGTTCATATTTTCTGTCTGTTTGCAGAGCTAGAAACTATTTTGCCCACAAGAGATCTCCCGTGCAGCCAGTTAGGCTTAGATAACTTTCTAGGAAATTCCTTGAGAAAAGGCCATGTGTGCGGCTGTCATAAAATAGGTCATAAAAATAAATTTTATAGAAAAATTGGTACTTACATCAATGTCTCTGATTCTCACTGTTCCATGAAAGACTTCAATGGCGATAAGAGAAAAAAAAGGTCAAATCCTGGCTTCACTGCGTCACTAAAAAACGACCTTCCTTGACAGCAATAGGGCCTGAATTTTATCCTGTATATTTTAGACTGAAATATGGCCCAGCAGTGTCAATCAGCTCCTTTACTTTTGAGAGATTAGATCAAAATAAGTTGAAGAAGCAAATCAGCTTGCTGGTTGTTTCCTATATTAAATCAGCATTTTTCCATAACATTAAACTTCCACACAGTGTTTTCTTTTCTCGTAGAAAGATAGGATTGACTATTAGAAGTTTTCTTGGCCTGTGATGAATTAAATTTTTACATATATCTGAGAGAGTTCCAGATAAAGCACCCGTCTCTTTTACATTTTGCTTTTCCCAGGAAGAATGGAATGAGTATTTATTTTTTAATCAATTAGATTTTACAGTTTCACTTATATGAATTTTTTTTTTATTAATCACACAAGAAAAAAACAGTGGATAACAAATGCTTCACGATTGACATTGATTTTCGAAGAAATCTGTTACCAGTTTTCAAGTACTGTATTCACAAAGGTCAATAAACTTAAAATGTACAGACTCATTGTTTGAGCTTACAGAGTGCTGAGAGGAAAATGTGCATCATGAAGAACTAACCTTTTTAAAATCATCCATCTGAAGTGTTTGCTTCAGGTCATTTTTTAGCATTAAAACCCCATACTATGTATAGCCATGACCTTGCAAGGCATCTATGATGCCTTGTATAAAAAATAAGGAATATCCTAATTTTTAGAGAATTTAAAATTTTTCTGACCCAAAGCAAAAAGCTTCACATTCTTCTTTTTTCAACATAGATTATTCGTTTTGTTTCTTGTAAGGAAGAAATGACAATGAAAATTAATATTGGGCCTAGCTATTCAATTTCAAATTCTTTAACAGTGCATGTATTTATAAAATGTTTAACCAAAACAGTTACTGTACTGATACTTTATCATGACGCTAACTTTGATTATCATCCCTATGATGTTTAGCAGTATGTCAGTTTTAGGCAAGTAAAAGCATCCTTCACTGTTAAAAATTTATGTGACTTGTTGTATTATTAGTGAGAAACATGGTCAGCCTTTATGCAATTTCAGATTAAAGTGAATTATGTAGTGTTGTCCTTTGAGTGAGTGGAATAACTTTTATATATATTTAAAATCAAAGACCAATAGTAACACAACATATTTGTTTACATTACCACTGTTTTGCCCAGAAAAGTCTCAAAAACTAACTTTTGGATTCAAGGTCTGACTTGCACATGCCCCACCATACATCCATGCAAGCTGTGCTCAGAGCAGGTTAGTGTTTCTTGCTAATTTCATATGCACAAAGTAACCTCACTTTAAATCGATTTATTGTGTCTGCACAGCAGGCGTGTGCTAAGCATTTAAACTGATTCAAGGAGGACCAGGAGTGAAATTCTTTGTTTGGAGTAGGCTTACTACAACTTTTGAAAAAAAGAGGAAATAGCAGCATAGATGTTGCTTGTAACGTCCTTTGGAGCCGAGCAGAACAGCAGTGCTCGTTACAGCTCCTTCCACTGTGTTACCACACTACTGAGAGGGAAGGCAAATCTGGAGTGAGGCACAACTGACCTCCCCTCAAATGCCCTCCCAGCCCGTAATCCACAAACCCCACTAATCTGCACTGGGGCTTCCCTGCATTATTGTGGATTAGTGACGTTCTGCTGTATCATATAGAGTATTTATGTACTGTTTGCAGATACTATGCAATTTAACTCATAGAAAGTATTGGTCTGTAATCTCATGCACTGTTAACCTTGTTTAGTACAGGTATAAAAAACAGGTATACCTGTTGGTATAAAAATGTACAGGTATAAAAAAAAAAGACGTATAAATAATGTTGTGCTTTCTTTATGGTAGAGTTTTGTACAGCATGTTTATCTTATAGCCAAACAATTTTTTACAGCCTTGCAAAGGGAAGTTAAGTAGTTCTCAGTACATTATGTGGTTCCTTAGCACAATCACAGCGTCTCAGAAATCAGGAGACAGTGGTGTTCAGGGACTTCACCTGGATTCCCCTTTACTCCACAACTCTTTTCTAGTGGCTTGGCTTCCAGCCTAGAAGTGTTACTTATTCTCCCTCTCTCAAATAAACCTCACTAAGCCTGTATCCTACAGGAAGCCTGACAGTCTTAGCCTCCCTGCTCCTGCAGGCTTCAGTCACTCTATTTTTTGTAAGTTCTACCAGTAGTCTTCTAGCAAGTGTGGCTTTGTTGAAAAGCGATCCTGACTAATATAAAAGGAGGAGCAGTCTACAGGACACACTGAATTCCTTTAATCTCACTGTTTGTTTCCCTACCCATCACCATCATATTGTCTCTTTCCCTCCGCTTTTCTGTGGTGAGCCAGAGGGCAAGTTGCTGTAGGTAAGATCAAGAGAATCAGGACAGTCCTTTTTGGGGCTTCTCAGACTTCTCCTGGTCTTACTGCACACTCCAATCCATCAGTCGTGTGTTCTGCCATGGCAAATCCAGAAATATACCTACAGGCCCTAGAGAAAGACAGCAGCACTGAACCATTTTCTCTGGTTCAGTAAGAAGGGCTGGAGCCAAGTGATGAGGTGTGAAGTGCAAGACCCACAGAGAAGAAATGGGGTGCTGCGGAAGAATAGGGTGATGACTGTGCCTGAAGAAAGGGTAATCAAATGCCTTCCTAAATTCTGTTAACAGCATGAGGAGACACACACAAACAGTTCTGCATGCCTTGCAAATACATTACAAATCCTCTTAAGGTCTCCTTCTTTAGCAGGAGAAAATAGGATAGCTTGATTTGCTGGGGAAAGTCATGTCCGTCCACTCCTCCAGGGTCCTGCCAGGACACTCTGCATGAAACGCTTTTCCTTTTAAAACTTGCACCTCACTCAGCATCACCTGTCTCATCTGCAGTCTCTTCACTCTCTTGCTTTCTTTTTCTGACGTGCTGCAGGACCCTGTATTCCATCCCTACTCTTTGTTAAAGCTTCAGCAATGTAATAAAATGTCACAAAGGGTAGGGAAGATTCTGACACTGGTGAGAAGGGGCAAGCTTGTGTTGTACAAAAGAGTAATTTTTGTGACAATGAATTACTGACTATTGCTGTTCAGTCTTCAGCTCTAACAGTAATTTCACTATTTTATGTATTTCCTATACTATAGATTTTCTCCTCCTGGTTCTCTAGTGCCTTGCCATGCTTTATGTACCATTTTTTACAAACTGACTTAAAGAAGAACCAAAAAAAATGTTTGTCTTCTCTCCTAATGTGGATGAAATTGAATGTTTCCTCTTTGGTCTATTTTATTTTTTTACCAGGATTGTCACTACTGCGAAGGCAGGAAAGTTAAGTCAGATGAGTTTTGTTGTCTGTTGATCTCTGGACTACTTGCATCAGAGTGTCTGGAGATGTTACCTGTGTCTCTCTTCTCTCCTTTCCACTCCATCAGTTGTTTTTTTTTTTATGGTGCACACCTGTCAAGCTGGTTTCACAAACAAAAACTATATCCAAGACCACCTCCATACAATAGCAACAGCACTGAATTGTGTTTTCTACTCTCTGAAAAATGCAAAGGTTTAGTACAGGAATGCTCTATCTGTGGAATCAAAACTGTAACCCCTATTGAAATGGTTATCCTTATGAAATGGTTATCCTTATAGATGCTTTCCTGTTGACTTAAAGCAACCTTGGAGAGGCTTCTGTAACTTGCATCTCTGTGGAATTTTGTATTAGGTGCAGCACTAACCAGTGTTTCTGAGGAAATTTCTAGGCAAATTGAACTCTAAATTGGCTATATGTATGACTGCAACATCCTCAAAGAAATCACATGCTTCTCTAGAGAAGAGGCGGGAACACTCTTCACAAAACATGCACAAATTCTCATATGATTTAGATGTGAACAGACTATGTATCTTTGCCATGTTAGCTCAATAATCCAAACTTCCCTCGGGCGAGTTGCCTGTGTGTCTAAACAGCACACATCTGTTCTTTTCCACCACTTGTTTACATGTTCTTCCTCTCCATGTGCCTGCACCATCCTGTTTTTAAAGACGTTCCTCAATGCTTTGCTTATTTCTCAGCTGCATGCTGTAACAGTTAGTACGTGCTGAGTGCTGGTTTTATACAATTTATGGCCCAGTATTTGCTTTTTAATATATTAGCATGTATTAAGAATAACTCCATGAAGTCATTCAAGGTTAAAATCAGGATTTCTAGCTTCAGGCTGATTGGGCAGCATCACAAAATACCACATAGCATGATAATGTAACTAATGAATCCACAATGATACAAACTATAATACAGAGTAAGGGATCTAGGATAGTAGAAAAAAATCTAATTAAAATAAGCCATGTAATAGTGGCATTCAAAACATTAATTTATTTTTACTAAGCATGAGAAGAAGAAAAATACACATTGAATTAAGAATTATTAAGAAATTAAGAAGATAAATTATTATTTCTTTAAATAATAACTTTAGTTTTATGTTTTCAAGTGTTAAATGGCCTGATTTTTAGAAATGCTGAGCAAATATGTGTTTAGTAGTGCTGAAAAAATTAATGCTAAATAAGTAGATTCTATCAAGTCCACCATCTTTTCAACATTAGTACAATGCTGTACAAATACCAGGACAATGAAATGCTCATTTTACCCTAAGGATGGAGTAAAATATTGCTGCTGCTTGAGAATTGTTGCTAGAGCAACCCAGTTCTCAGAAACAGATTACAAACCTTTCTGCTCAGCATTATTTTGTGTTTTCTCTTTACTATTTAAAGTGTTCTACAATTAATAAGCCAGATATAGGCTGAAGTGGGTTGTTTGTTCCTCTACTGAAATGACAATCCATGCTACCAAAACAAAGCACTCAGCACAGGACTTGTTTACATGTTTAGTCTGCTTGCTTATCATATTTGAGTGCTGATTAGTGCTGCCTTAGTCTCTTTTTCCAGAGCTTCTGGTTGCCAGCCTGGAGTGGAGCCTGCAGTGTGCGTTTTTATAAAAGGCTTAACAATAAAAATAAAGTTCATAGAGAAATATTTTCCCTTTTTTTATGTTGAATATGCAGCAATAAAGCATATGAAAAAAAATCTATGATATTAGGAAGGGGCACACCTGACATTTCATTCCTATAAAATGCACCCATAGATTAACAATGCATCGTTCAAAAAGGAAATCACATACTTTCAGGTGTAAACACAAACAAAAAAAGTGTTCCTGTATATCAATATATATCACTATGAGAAAAGGTTTCTGCTGAATTATCTGTCAATGAGAAAATGAAAAAAATCTTAAAATCGGCAGCACAGAAGATTGGTATAGAATTAAAAATCAACCACTAAGGAATGCATTGGGCTAATTTTGCTGCTTCTTAGGCATTTTTTTCCTTTGTAAAATAATGTAGCAATGCACATCTCTCTCCTATTTGTGATGGCTGTAACGAATCAAAAATATTTTTTTCAGATGTGTATAAATACTACTGCGTAATGTCATGTTGATCTCTGATCATTGTAAAAACAATTAGTTCCTTTGGACAAAACCCTCAGTTCATTAGCACTGAATGGTATTTATCAGTCTTTTTCCTGTTTAGATAATTTGTTCAGTGTTGATATATTTGAAAACATTCAATTGGTTGGAACAGTATCTGCGGCTTCCCATCAAAAGAGTGATGGCAGTAGCTCTGGGTCTGAATCTCAAAGCACCACTCTGTAGACTTCCTAAGTGATTAGTACAGAGTATTATCGCTCTCCACCATCTGGCTATCTAATATGGAAACTATATTAAAGGAATGAGGAGACCTATACAGGCTTCGACACTTTGGACATACAGTGTTTCACAGCACAAATGTGGAAGATACTTTTAAAACAACAAGAGATATGTTTAAGCAGAAAATAATTATTTCTGTGCAGGGAAGATGTATGTCTGTCCTCCCTCATTTTAATTACTTGCAAGTATATAAAGCCATACATATGTATGAGATAATACAGCTTAGCACATATACACGGGCTGCATCTTTAACATGCTAGGAGTGAAATCTGTTTAAATTAAGAGCCTCATTCTGGTTTTGATGTCACTACAATTCGTTGATGTGTAGGATGGATTTTGAGGCTTTGATTCATCTATGCTTTAAGCCTTTTGAAGTTAAATGCTTTGGATAAGGAGGAATTAAAGAATCATCAGAAATTTCTGTGTTAAAGCCTCACAATCCAATACATAAAAACTCTTGTAATTCAGTGTACTGTATATCTTTGTGTATAAAAATATCCCTTTATAAGGAAGAACAAAAGATACGCTTCTACACTCCAGGAACATTACATGGAATAAAGAGCCTCTGAAAACCTCCAAAGCACAGAATGCAAGCTTGTGCTGCCAGACAAAAGTGAAAGCCTATCCTGTTTTCTCTCTCCCTTATGTAGTTGCTGTGTCAGATGAGGGCATCAGGGCAGATTCAAAAGTCAGGATGAAGAAAAGAGAAATAGTGCAGAGAAGAGAAGCGTGGTGAATTCAGTCCTACAAACACCTAGGTTTTCCCTGCATAAGCCCAGCTTTAGGCTTTTTAATTTGTTTATTTGTTTTGCAGAAGTGCAGATAAAGGAGACAATTAAAAATAAGATATCAGATTCCACTCATTCATAGGTGTTGTGCTCCAGGGTATTGGGAGCCCTGTATCCGGTAAAGAGGAAAGCAGAAAAAAAGGATGTCTTTTCTCCTGTTTCCTTCAAGCTGTTTAGGAAGTTATTTCTTTGCTTGCTTTTTAATGGTTTTATTTTTACCTCATAACAAAAATCAAACAGTTTCTTTGCATTGCCAGAGAATCCTGAACAAGTGCTCATATCAGAAAAGGTCACTAGCCGTTAAGGAAGAAACAACAAATATTTTGCTAAGCAACACAACTAAAAGAGCCTGGTTTGGTAAAGATCTGTGTCTTTTGGTCCTGAAATCTCTTTCCTCCTCTGCCTTCTCTGTCACCTGCCCTAGGTAAAAGAGTATGGACTGTGGTTGACCTGGAGAAAGGAGAGTGGTGGAGCTGAGCTTACCTTTCCCTCTTCTAAAGAATTATTTGCCTTTGTCTTCTAGCCATTGGTGGGGATTTTTTTACAAAGCTTGTAAGACATTAATTGTGTTTAAGATCACTGTCCTTTTGCACATATGGCTGAACTTGCTCACTGACTTTAAAAGCTAAAAGGCAATGGTTGACAGCACAATCAGTCACATGCACCTTAGGAAACTATGTTACCAAATTGCTTCCAATGCAGCTTTGTATATTTTCTGTTCCTGAGCACTTCTGACCTCAGAACATCCTCAGTTCTCTGATCAATAGTAGCAATGTCCAGGATAGCCAATGAGCGTTGTAAGTGAAAAACTAACAAGCACCATCTCCCTACCCAAAATTTCCACTTCTCTTTCATCTCCATATATCATGAAATGAACACAGTGTCTTTTCCCATTTGTATGAGCTATTTTACACATGAAGGCTGTGGATCCATGTATTATTGCTTTTGGCAGCCAAGCCAGCTCAAGTCAAGTCAAGTTGATGAGCTCTGTTCTACTGCTCCCAATCAGGTCGACTCTGCATTGTGCTTTGCATCCACATCAGTTGTGTGAACACAGCTGTCTGCAGACCCTAGGGTAAAGTGGCTCACTAAAATCACCAGGACCAAAAACCCTCCAAAATTAATTTTTTTAAGGCATAATTAATCCAAATTTTTCGAACATTCTCATTCTTATCTATTCCACTTCACAGGTGCAGGGGCAGAGTGGGGAAAGGAGCCTTAAAGATCTGCTATCAAAGGCAAAATCATTCTGAGTTATCCTTGAAGTGTGAATTTCTGTCCTGACTGAAGATACTAGAAAGCTTGTCTTTTACTGCAGAGTGGATAGAATTTCATCTTGTGCAGCCACAGGGCAAGGGCAAGAATCCAGGCCCTACCGACATCAGGAGTAAAACATCCCATGAGTTCAACATGTTGGCACTGAATAAACTCCAATAATTGTGACTCTGTGCTAGGGTAGCAGTAAAACCTGTGAAACATTATCTGTGGGTAGAATCTCCCCTGCCATTACAAATTCCAATCATAACTGTGGAAAAAGAATTATTAAAGGACCAAAAGATAAAATTAATATTGCTTCAGACTTAACTGTCCTGATCTTTTCAGAAATTAGTTAGGATACAAAAGACTTTTAATTCTGCTGTGCCTAAACTTACATTCCTAGTCTAGGGAAATATTTTATGCAAGTGTTTTAACTTTCCTGCTGTGGGTTTTTTTTAACAAGTGTCAATTAATACAGACTGTGCCTCGTTTTCCATAAAATTGGCATTAACAGTGCAGATAGAGATATGAACACCAGAAATGTAGGCAGTTTGGCAGTATTAAAATTACGATTTTCAGATACATAAGGAAAAACATCAGGTGCTGGCAGGATACACAAGGAGAGAGAACAAGAATTGTCAGCCTCTGTGTCCAGCATTCAGCAAGTTCCTAATGATCTTCTATGTGCTGGTACATAATGTACAGAACTTGCTCATGAATTCCTAATTCTGGCAAAATTTGTTTTCCTTGAGTAAGGAGGGCAGAGAAACTCTCACAGTGAACACTCAGTAACAAGGCACTTTTTCGGTAAGGATAAATACATTCAATACATTTTTCAAACAACTTATTTTGATACTTTATCTTCTGGTTTATACCCAAATGTTTCAATATAGTCAAGAAACTGTAATAAAGCAACTCAGTTTAATGTGTTTTTGTTTAAATTTTACTCATTGTTAGGCATAACTGCCCATGGCTGAAAGCAGGAACATGAAAGCAACAATATGTTTTTTTCTGATCCTAAGGGGACAGTATTTTTGGCAGAAATTGCCCTTGTATTCCAAAAGCTACTGTTTCCTTTCAGTGTGCTAGTAGTCTTGTAGTAAGGGTTTAGCAAGAAGCAGAGGGATTTAACCATCCTTTGGCAGCAAGAGGAGAATCACACATAAAAAATCTGACCCCAGCATAACACACTAAACATATACACCTTTTGTCTGCAAAGGACTTACTGAATATTCTAGTGTCCTCATTGTAGTGAAGCAGTATGAACATTTCCTTTTTTATGGTGTAAAACAGGGAAAGAATATAAAGAAGTTACTTTCAAAAAAAGCAGATTTAAAGTAAATTTAAGGGACTTTATTATTCTTTAGCTTATTCCTTTTGGTACAGATTTTATTACAGCTTTACAATCTGGACTTCCACCAACATGGATGTCATCTCATGTAATTAAACTGGATCATTTTCAACAGTATTGGATGCAATGAGTCACTCAGAAATCAACATTTGGAAATATACTTGGACGAAAGTGAACTTTTCAAGTAATACTTTAAAAGATTCAGGAATAGGCATTTGCAGGAAGATGTGTCTCTTATGACATACAGTTTACTGGAATTCTTAGGGGTTCTTTTTGAAGTATCTACTAGCAACTTAAAAGGAGAATTTAAAATAAAAATGTACAAAGGGATATCAGCTCTTTCATCAAGGCTTGAACGGATGGCTTTTATTGCACAAACAATAAGTTTTCTCGTCCAGTTTTCATTAGACAGATTTTTGTTGCTGGTTGTTTTTCGAGTTTAAAAGCAGACAAGCTCCATCTGAGATAGATAAACTGGCATGTATACAAGGGAGCCATAAGAGAAGCGTTAAATGGCTTAGGAGATTGTCTTCGCGCATTACAAGCTCAGCAGTTGTAAGGATTATTGGTTTTGTTGTTGTTTGGGATTTTTTTCTGGCAATATTATAACAAATAACAGTTTAATGGAGAAAAAAAAAAGTAGTTTTGCTAGTGCTAATGCAAAGTTTTTTCCAAATAGAAGAGGGAGCATAAAATGAAACATTGATTCTATGTCTGTGCTTTAATAATGTGCACAGATATTTGAGCTGCTTATGAATGAGTTAATATGGCACTGAAAGCAGAACAAATTAATTAGTGCAGTATTCTCTTTGGGCTGTTCACTAAGCTAAGAAGCACAACACATTAATCCAGATGTACAGTCACAGTAACACAGCCGTTCAGTTTAGAGTACCCAAGACCGGTTAAAATTTGGACTGTATTACTCTTGAGTTATGATTTGAAAGATACCAGCTAGACACTAAGAATAATGATGAAGTCTTGTTCCCGGGACTTGGGTCATTTGAGACTTGAGTGAAAACAGTTTCAGCTGTAAGGCTGAAGTAATTTAGAATTTTAGAAAAAATTACATGGCGAATGTAGACAGCATATTGACTGAGGCTGGAGCTGAATGGGGAAGACATGTACCATCTAGAGAAGCAAGTACATAAAGACTTATTATCAAAGGGTCAAAGGCCCCTTAGGTTGCTGGTTCTCATAGATAGTGAGCCCTATCTAATCTCTCTTGCTTGCTCTGAAATCTCCCTAATTAGCATTCTAATGACATGGATATGACATGTCCACTGTCATCAGTGGTATTTCCCATGAGCATCTGTAGTCCTCCAAATATAGCGCATAATTGGTAATGTCTCCAGTAGATACATACAGGTTTGACAAAGGTGCAACTCAACATTTCCTTGGGCAATTCAGTTTCCCTTGTTCTCCTGGTCCTGCTTCACTTCAGTTAAATGAACAGGTATGGGCCATATTACACCCCTGCAGAAAAACATTGCAGCTTTCACTGAATGCCCCTCAAGTGAGGGATCCTATTATTGCCTTCCTGACTCTCCAAAAAGCATAAAGCAATCTTTTTCTGGGTATGATTTCACCCTTTTTGAAAGTCTCCAAGCAGCGTACCTGTCTCAGCCAGCTAGGCTGTGAGGAAGGCCACTTATTCTTAGGACTGTAGATACCATTGTGCCAAAGCAGAAAGACAACTATGTGACCCATAGTATTCTTTATCTGCTACTTCCAGTTTGCCTATTATTCACAATTTTGCTGCTTATTTGTTTTTCTCAGAATAATGATGGTGAGGTTTTTACAACCTAGTGCATATTAGAAAGAAAGTGGCAGTCATGTCACTATGCTATGTTTCATGGGAAGTTATTACACCATTTGAATGCAAGTATATCTGATACTGAAAACTTTTGAACTGAGCATGAATTATGTGTCAAAAAAAATTCATTGATTCTCTGGCTACCCACCAAAAGCAGAGTTCTTGACAGAATGCATTTTAACGTACGCTTGAGGTTCTCCCTTTCAGTGTTTCAAAACATATGTAAGCCACCTTTCATGACTTTTAAGCTGTATAGTGATTTTTTTACATAGAAGTGAGTCTGGCAAATTCTGCTCTTAAAATGAAAATCACCCAGAAACTGATTAAATATAAGACTTTTTTTCTCTCCTACATTGGTACAAGGTGGGATCAGACCAAATGAACTACAGTTCTTCTGCAACCCCGGGTAGATTCTTTTCCCCACCCTTTCTTCATTTTATAGTGACTGTATTAAACAGCCATTACTCAATTTCACAGATAGATAAATGGTAATGGGCACATGCTGGTTTATAGAGACAGACCAGATGCCTGACAAAATGACCCAAATCTGGTACTCTCAATAGGGGTGCTGAAAATACTCTTCTAATCTGGATTGAAAGTCAGATCTGCCAGTGGAAATACAAATGGTTCCCTCCCTTTCAGTTATTACAGCATATTTAGTGCTACTGTGAGAATGAATGTGAATTGAACGTGGCTCAGCAAAAGCCTGTGGGATTGAATAAGGACTGTAAGAGATTGCCTATTAAAGACACAGCAACGTGCTAAACTGGAGAATTAAAACTGCCTCTTTCCCCATTAGCCAAAATGTGTTCAGGTGTTTTTGTTTAATTGTATTTCTTTCATTTTTAATGCTTTGTCATAATACTAGAATGCGGACACAAGTTAAGTCACTTAGTGTAAACTGAAATAATGATTGTAATAAGAGAGCTTTAAATGGGTTCACCCCTGTAATTTGATACATTAAAACTTTGAGCCTCAGGAAGAGGATCAGGAAACTCCTCTGTGAGCAAAAAGATGGCAGGTATGCTCAAAACACTACATACAGCCTGATCCAATATCTGTCAGACAATTCAGTGACAGAAACTGGATGCCAGATCACATTGCTCCAGGTGTGAGTGGCAGCTGGAACAATGTTAGGACCGAGATCTCTCATTTCTGTTTAGATCAAGGACCCTTTTCTCCTTCAAACAATAAGTTACTGTTTCGCTGATTAGCTCATATGAAAGGTATTTTGAACATCACTCTTTTTTTTGTTTTACACTTCTGGTTAAATATAAACAGACACATTAAGAGACTGCTGATCTGAAAGCAGTGGGTGGGATTTTTTGCACAGTTAGGCCCAGAAACACCAGGGGTAAATCAATTTCAAAATTCATGTGAATCATAAAACAATACCGCTTAATTATGTATTCCTAGGTAGGCTCTAACTTGGCAGAGCCCCAAAACCTACACTGCACAAAGTTTTCTGAGCACTTGAGCATTAGCTGTAGCCATCATCAGGTTCTCCCGACTGGATGAGGATTAGTATAAAATCTGAGAAACACTGATTTTACAAAAGTGTTTCCAGTTAGAAAGTAGATGTTGACTTTAGTTGCCTGGGCTTCAAGACACTTTGCCAGAGCCTGAGATACTGGGCCAGAGCACAAAGCCTTTTTCCTAATTCTAAAGCAGGTGGCCACAAAATTCAGCCCTTGATCCATTTCACCCAATGCGAGCCTTTTAACAGACAGGCCGACGCAGACACAAACCTAGCTGTCCTGGCCATCTCTGTTGTCCCTGAGGATAGAAGAGCGTCTGTAGAACTCCTACTTATTATGCAAATTACAATTTCCCTCTGGAGAAGCCTCTGTCTTCATTGATTGATTGATTGATGAAGAGTCCCAGGGCAGGTACATTAACAACTTAGGCTAAATGAGCAACTGGCTGAAGCTCTGGTAGCACTTGTGAACTAATGAGTCAGCTGCTCTTAGGAAGAAAGGCAGGCACACGTTAGAAATATGTGTGGAGGTAAGAGTGATGATCTGAACTTCCGAAAGGACTGTACTATGTTCTGGTAACAAGATGCTAAGATTTGGGGGGTTTTATTGGACTCTGCTCTGCAAATGCTCATGAAGATACTATCCCTATTCTTCAGACATCATGACTTTACAAAAAGTCCATAGATAAAAGAGGGGAAAAAAGACCACACATAAAGCCTACGCAGCGGTGACAAGCACACTGTGTGTTTGTGCAGTACCTGGAGCTTGGGAAGGTAAGGAAGCCAGAGATAAAAACAAACTTTTGGCTGAAGGCAAAGGCAGACAGAAGAGAAAGAGGGAAGAGGAGAGCAAGAAACACAACAGATAGGCAGCTGAGAATCAAGATTTTTCAATTTAGTCAGTAAATACGTATTTCCCCCACCCACATCTGGAATAATATGAATTTTGGATTCAGAACTGCATTCTTTACTTGCCTAAGGCTCCCAGTAAATTGTCTTTCACTCAAGGAATGCAGGATCTAGTGTCTCAGCTGTATGACTTCCGCATGTAGTTGGCAATATTCACTGCATTCTAAATCAAACTGTTTTTTAATCGTAGGCAGTGTCATCTTTTAAAAATAATAATAATAAAAAAATTCCCTCCACTTTTTGCCTGCATATACTTTTTTAAAGATCTCTATTTCAGCAAGAAAATAAGAACTGCTACAGGAAACTTAACTTGACCTCTGCAGCTAAATGTCCAGAGGGTTTAGTAAAGTTCCTAAAAGAGAGTACTTTTATTTCAAGGTACAGTCTCTCTGTACATCTGTGAAGGCTGCCTATAAAACTAAATGGTGTCTTCACTCTGCAGACTGCCACACTTCATGGTGTCCAGAACATGTAACTTTTTGCCTAAATCCTAATTACATGTATCAAGAATAAGAAAAACAAAACTGTGGTCGTCAAAACCACTTCAAGCTTTTTCTATTTTATAGTTTTATTTGTGTGTGTATAAATATTTAATAAAAAGAAAGCTACCTACTCATGGGGCCCCAAGCAAGCTGCTTTCTCAGACAAAGAGGATCAGCCTCTGCCATCATGCTATCCTGCATGCTCTTTCCCGTTATCTAACACTACCCCTCTGCCACCACATCTCTTCCAGCTTTTTCAGTTCTCTTCCAGCTTAGGCTTGAAGGAACTGCTGCTCCGTCCTTCGATAATTTAGTTTAAAGCCCTCCTTATGAGGCTGGCAAGCCTGCTGTCAAAGACATTCATGCCTCACTTCATAAACTGAATCTTTTCTGTATCCAAAAGTTATCATTCCTCAAAAAGAGAACTATCAGCATAAAAACCTGGAAGTGTCTGAAACAATACCTTGACATTAGTAGCACTTGAGTGTCTTATGCTGATCTTTAGGCAGTGTCCCTCCTAATAGGTTGCTACCTAGCAGGTAGCAAGTGAAAAATTGCTGCTCTGGGTAATCAGTTAATTTTTCAGCCAATTCCCACTGTTCTCTTCCCTCCTCCTGCAACGTAAACAAACTACCTCAGATCAACAGATCATGAAAATATCCTTTTACATTAATAGTTTTCACATTGATCTTCATGTTATATGTCAATCAAATGTAGTTTCTGTTATTTACAGAAATTTCTGTTCAGTATGTTCAGTACAGCTGATAGCATCTTAACGCATGTCTTCCTTTTATACCAGTTATTGTAGAAACCCTAGCCTATTTGCTTTTTGATCTTTGCATGAAATTGTTTTATCCCAGGCACTCCTCTACCTCTCATTTTCCATTGTCTGTAGATCTGCAACTCACACTTCTCTCTGTTTCTCCAGAAAATCTCTTATTAATACCAGATCACAGTCTATTCTTCTTCACTTGTCTGAAGACAAGTTGCTGTATTGGCATTATCAGTGATGAAGCCTTGTTTTGAATCAGCTATGTCCTGCCTTCTTATCACAGTAAGCCAAGCTTCTTCATCTTTTCTTATTACAATACCCTCAGCTCCCTCCCTTGTCCAACAAAATATCCCAATGTCCCCTTCCAATATCTAGTCCTCCCTGTAACACTTTTCTGCCACTTTATTTCCTAACCTCCCACAGTGAGTCATGCCCCAAATACTCATAGCTTCCCCTTATCTCTTGCTTGACTAAGATAAGGTATACTATGTATTGATAACGTACGTGATCTACCATGTAATGAGCTGACCAGTATTTACGGCCAGCCACTGTTTCATGGAAAAGTGTACGCACAACATTGCTGCTTTTTTCACTCACCTGGGACCTAAATGAGCCCCTCCTTTCACCCAAGACACTCATTTTCAGGAAAAGCATGGGAATATCGCATCTCTGAATCCTCTCACTCTCTGCTAAATTTAATTGAAGTTAGACAGTGGATTAAGAGACAGTGAGGTGGGTGAGAGGCTAACAGGCACGTGCAGTGCAGTTGTGTAAGCAAGCTTATTCGTAGAGCTGACTGTGCTTCCTCTTTCTGTTAGCGTCACTCAGCTGTCACTATGTGATTTTTTTTTTCCTCAAAGGGACAACTGTGCCACCGAGAGGTTAATCAGAAACTTTCTTTAATAAAGGCAAGGCCATAGAAGATGATAAAATGCTGCCTTTAGCCCAGACCTAAGCAGTAGTGAAAACCAGTTTCTGACAAGCAGCAGGTCGGTGACCTCTATGAAACTGGTGCAGTATTTGGGCAAGCAGAAAAATCACAACTTGCTACTTCAGCTTTCTTGTCCTCAACTGAACATTTCCCTCCAATGCCACTTTTATGACTTGTAGGGACAGTTCATGGTAACTGTTACCAGCTCCAGCTAAGGTGTTCTTAGTATCTCACTTTGCCTCATCCTGGAGATAGTATATTCAGGCGCATCAAGAACCCAAAGAATAAATTTGACATATTAATGCTTAGGCTAGTGGGTGTTGGTTAGATGCAGTTTTAGCTCTACTAAAAAAAAGCATTGTGTATTCAGTTGTTAAGAGGACTATTAAATGCTAACTTATCCAATGGAATTGGACTCCCCTGTCAACTGTACAAAAAGAAATAGTCTTTCTAGAGTTTTCTTGCTCAAGTTTTCCGTGAAATACCTAATGAATTGATTTGGAGCAGTTTCAGATCCAAACCTATGTTTTAAATACATATTTTCAAAAAGACACTTGATAGCAAAAGATTTACTCCTCATATTTTATCTATAACTCTATGAAATCAAATTTTTATGGAAGTGTCTTACTTGCCAATGCTAACAAGCTAGGAAGAGGTGACCACTTATGTATTTAGTCTCCTAACAACAGCTGATATTCAGATGAAATGTGTATACTAAGAAAACTGCCAGCGGTCTCATCCTAAACCTGTTCTTGGATCCCACAGAACTTGGACTTCTGTGTCACGTCCAGCCTTTAGATTCCACAGAACTATGCAGACCAAATGAAAAGACTGTGTGAAAGACAGCAAAGGCAAACTCAGCATGAAATAGATCAAAACAGTGGTGAAATATTTACAAACAGATTTTATTTCCCAGAAAGTTTTATTTCCCAGAAAGCGAAGGCACAGAGGAGCCAAATACAGAAACTGGCTTAATTTTCACTCGGCTCTTAGCTTCTAACATGTAGCGGACATGCAGCTTCCTTCCTATCATGGCCATCCTATTCTATTTAATTTTTCTTGCCATCCCTAATCTTCAAAAATGAAAATAGGAATATTTACATACACAACTGGCTCCCTCAGATCTAGTCTATGTGCACAGACCAATTTGCAAAAGCATTAGGTTAAACTTTGCTTCTCCCACAGAACACAGTTACAGGATTTGGCTTCCAAGAGGCACCAAGAGTTTATTTAAGCAGAAAAAGAGCGTCTCCCATTCCTTGCCTCAGGGAAGCAGCGTCTCTGTACACCCCTGAGGCCAATGCCCAACAGAAGACTGTATGGCCAGAGCAAAGGCCAGTGGTAAGAGGGGCCTGGAGCTGCCCTGGAGAGCAGGAGGGTTGCGTAAAGGACGGTGTGTAGAGCAAGTTTAGAGTAAGGCCACCTAGTGCCCCCCAGACCACAGCTAAACAGAGGGAAATTATTGCTCTGAATTGTATACTATTCTTCTGGCAGCCCTAAGCTATAACTAGCTATTTTGAGGAGACAACAGCCCAAACCACTCCTGTTAGTCACAGCCCTTCTGCAGGATGAGTGCTCAGCCATAAAATCCTAGAGTTTGCAAAAGACCTCTAAGATCATCGAGTCCAAACACCAGCCCATCACCACCATGCCTACTAAACCATGTCCCAAAGTGACGCGTCTACGCACTCTTTGAACACCTCTAGTTATAATGACTCAACCACTTCCCTGGGCAGCTTGACCACTCTTTCAGTAAATGATTTTTTTCTAATACCCAGTCTAAACCTCTCCTGGCACAACTTCAGGCCATTTCCTTTTGTCCTGTCATGTGTTACTTGGGAGAAGAGACCAACACCCACCTCACTACAACCTCCTTTCAGGCAGTTGTAGAGAGTGATAAGGTCCCCCCTCAGCCTCCTCTTCTCTAAGCCAAACAGCCTCAGTTCCCTCAGTGGCTCCTCTTATGACCTTGTGCTGCAGCCTCTTCACCAGCTCTGATGTCCTTCTGCGGATGTGCTCTGGGAACCTCCACGGCCTTACAGTGAGGGACGCAAAACTGCACACATTTCAGTAGAACAGTGAGTGAAAACTGCACACGCAAAAGCGGATCCCACGTTTTGGGGCACCCTGTCTTAGCGCCTTCACTGTTGAGGGGGGTAGAGGGGAGCCCAGCCACACCCAGCCACCACAGAGAGCAAGGCAAGAGGACTTGTCGCCCGCGGACGCTGTCCGCCGAGCCGCCGCCACCTCCCGGCATGTCCCGCGCGCCGCAGAGCACGCTGGCAATTGCAGTCCCGCGGAGGATGCGCTCCGCGCAGGGCGCGCTGGGAGCTGTAGTCCCGCCCGGCGCAGGGCGCAGCCGGGAGCCGCAGTCCCGGGGGTGCCCCTTTGCCCCTAAAGCCCGGCACATGCGGCGGGTGCTGCTGCGGCGGCTCCTCCTCTCCGCGCGTCAGCCGCTGGCGCCCCGCGCCCTCGCCGTCCCGCGGGCGGTGCCGCGGCTCCCGCGCCCCATGGCCCAGTGCCCGGCGGGGGCCGGCGGCGGCGCGAGGGCGGACGGCGCCCGCGTGGCCGGAGTCACCCCCGAGCACGGTGAGGAGCGGGGGAGGCGAGGGGGTGTTGGCGAGGCCCCGCGTCCACCTCCCCCGCCGGGTGCGGGACAAAATAGAAACTACCGACAGAGCGGGGTTTTTCCCTCTAACAGTTTAAAACCAGTAGGCGGGAGGGATCTAAGGATGAACAGTGTTGCTCTTGTTTCACAGCATGGAGGTGCGGGAAGTGCGACCGAGGCTCTAAAGGGACTCAAGGAAAAGAAACTAATGACGGTCGGCTCACGCATCTCCACCAGGCTTTTGGGTTTTAATGCAAAGTACTTTTAATGATTATCCTAGTTGAGTATGTGAAAGTGTTTAAAAATTTCAGAGGTTAAGAATTGCTAAAATTTGGCTTAGTCTCAGAATGAATTGCATGAGTACTGCACGTGCCTTGCAGAGCTGTAAATTTGAAAACCTTTAAATTGCAGTTCTTGCGTTGACGTTTTCTTATGTTACTCATTTTTTCTAAGAGAGTATGCCGATGCTTTAGCGCAGTGGTGTCAAACTCAGGGCCCGCAGGCCAAGTCTGGCTCTCCACCTTGTTTTATCCAGCCCAGCACCTTGTTTGTACCTAGCGACAGCGCCGAGCTCCTTCCCCCTGCACTCCTGCCAGCACTGGCCACGTGTGCAGCATGTGGTGATGCACGTGACACAGCAGGAGAACGGCAGGAACCGTGAGTTTGACACCCCTGCTTTAGGGGGATTGCTTATCTGAATTATCCAGGTTTATAGGTGATGGTTGCTTTTGTACAGGAGATTTGCAGAATAATGGTGATATAAGCATTAGTTTCCTGGGGTAAATCACTGGGAAGGTATATATGGATGAAGTATGTATATAAATAAAAAAGAATCAAATATAAGTCTGGGAAATCATTTACAGTGCATGCATGAAATGTATATGGTTCCGATTCCACAAGGATGACTCTGCGAGGCCAAGTGCAAGGTCCTGCACCTGGGTTAAGGCAGTCTGCGGTTTCAGTACAGGCTGAGTGGAAAATGGATTGAGAGTTGCTCTGCAGAGGAGGACTTTGGGATGCTGGTGGGTGAGAAACTCAACATGACTGCAATTCTGTAAAGCCTTTGACACAATCCCCCACAACATCCTTCTCTCTAAATTGGGGGGATATGGATTTGATGGGTGGACTGTTTGGAGGATAAGGAATTGGTTGGATAGTCATATTCAGAGAGCAGTGGTAAACGTCTTGAAGTCCAGATGGAGACCCGTGACAAGTGGTGTCTCTCAGGGGTCTGTACTGGGACCAGTGCTGTTTAATATTTTCATTGATGATGTAGACAGTGAGATCAAGCGCACTCTCAACACGTTTGCAGATAAAACCAAGCTGGGTGGGGCAGTTGTCACACCAGAAGGACGGAATCTCATCCAGAGGGACCTGGACAAGTTGGAGAAATGGGCCTGTGTGAACCTCATGAGATTCAACAAGGCCAAGTGCAAGGTCCTACACATGGGTTGGGGCAATCCATGGTTTCAGTACAGGCTGGGCAGGGAATGGATTGAGAGCAGCCCTGTGGAGGAGGGCTTGGGAGTGCTGGTGGATGAGAAGCTCGACAGGAGCCAGCAATGTGCGCTCGCAGCCCGGAAAGCCAGCGGTGTCCTGGGCTGCATCAGAAGAGGCATGACCGACAGGGCGAGGGAGGGGATTCTCCCCCTCTACTCTGCTTTTGTGGGACCTCACCTCGAGTACTGTGTCCAGCCAGAGGGCTGGAGCAGCTCCTGTACAGGCACAGGCTGAGAAAGTTGGGCTTTTTCAGCCTAGAGAAGTCTTTGGTGAGACCTTAGAGTGGCCTTCCAGTACCTGAAAGGGGCTACAGGAAAGCTGGGGAGTACTTTGTACAAGGGCAAGTAATGAGAGGATGAGGGGGAATGGCTTTAAATTGGAAGGGGGAAGATTTATATTAGACATTAGGAAGAAATTCTTCACAATGAGGGTGGTGAGACACTGGCACAGGTTGCCCAGGGAAGTTGTGGATGCCCCCTCCCTGGAAATATTCAAGGCCTGGGGCCTTGAATGGAGCCCTGAACAGCCTGGTCTGGTGGGAGGAGTCCTTACCCATGGCAGGGGGGTTGGAACTGGATGAGCTTTAGGGTCCCTTCTAACCCAATGCATTCTATGACATTGCTGGTGTCTTGTTAACTGTTGCACCATCATGTTGGGCACAGTGGCTGTGAAAGCTACGGCTTGTGCACACGTGTTCAGCTATCCCATGGGAAGAGGGAGGGTTTCACAGCAGGCATTGTGAAGGGGAAGATGATTCAAACCTAATTGTGGGCTGTTGCAAAAAAGTCTTCTGCTTTTATTATCCCTGCCTGCCCCACTCTGGCCCCAGCGTAAGCATCTGACTTGGCTGGATACTAAGCTGGACTCAGTGATCTTGTGTGTCCCTTCCAACTCAGGACATTCTAGAATTCTGTGATGTTTATTTCTGAAGTTTGCTGGTTTTGTTGAAAGCTTTCCCAGCTCTCTGGCTATGCAAATGCTAGTGCCAGCACTGGGGGTTCAAAATGTCTGGAGAGTAAGGCTGTCTATTTCTACAGCCGCATTCAGTCAAATTGTCTCCAATGGATTCATTTGTTATTAATCATATGAACATAAACACATTAAACATATTAACATAAATATATTAAATGGGGAAGAGTGCCTGTTGGAGACCCTGTCTCACTGTGATCAGTGATGTGTACATTTCAAATAATAGAAGATTATTCTGTCTGAAACTACAATCTGAGTATGGAGACAAGAGGACTGGGAAAGGATTGCAGTCAAGGATGCTATATTGCACCTTGTTTTTTTTATTCTCATTATTTGTATTTTGAGCTACGTGTATCACAGTTTTTTTCTCTGCTGGACCAGATTATTTAAATACTAGTGAAGATGAGCAGCCATTTAAATACAAATATGGGAATAACATATACAACTGCTCATATATGAAATTCAAACTAATATAATTTAATGTGATTAAGAAAAAAAGAGTTTATCCTGTAACAGCTTGATGATCAAGGAGTTCCCATGGAAGATGGCTTTGTTACTTTGGTCTCAGATTATCAACAGTATGTCAGTAGTTTTGAGCAATCTTGTTTTCAGGTTGGTTTAGTGACTGTAACACCATTCTTGAATTTTGTTAATAAGTATTTCAGAAAAGGTGAGGAATGGGAGTTCTTTGTTTAGAGCACAACCTGTAGGACTTAGAAGCAGTACCTGCTCAGTGCCGCTGATTGATTTGAGAAAGGACATTGTTAATCACTAGCTGTGCCTTCTCTATGCCCATCTACTACTGCGAGCAGAAAGAATTTTTCAAATTGGCACACGTATATTACTTTTTGAGCAGAGAGCAAAGGAAACACATAATCTGCAATTTACACCCCCCATATCTATGTGAGTCCTCGTTCTGCAGCTTTAACAAGTCCCTTTTGCTCCCAGCTTGTAAAGATTTTGCGTTTGTGAATCTCGTTGATAACTTTTCTTCTCAGACTGGCCTACTTGTTCATCAGTTTCATGCTTTTCTGTCTTGTTCCTCACTTTGAGATCTCTTTGAAAGAAGGACTGTGGTTTTCTGTGTGCTTGTTGATCACCAGCAACAATGTTTTGTGAGATTTACTCTAATCTGAATGTTAATGTATCATTTCTTTAACATCTATTTGTTGTGCTTGGTTCTTTAGCAACAAATCTAAATACTTTGCTTCCTTTCAATAGCTTCCAGGCTAAAGTTAAGTGTCAGACCACAACCACAGAGTGACTTATGCTTCCCTACTTTAGGCTGGAGTGAATTAGAATTTAATCAGGTTGTTCCTTTACTTCTCTTCCCTAGTATAAAGAGAATATATGCAAGAAACACTCTGCAGAGTGTTAATAACCCAGGTTGGGTCTGTAAGATTGATTTTATGCATTTAGAGTAGCTTTGCATGGCAGAAGAACATAATATGCACTTTTGCTGCCAAATTTCCCCCTTGGGCCAGATTTGAACTATCTGCACTGGTCACAAGAGGAGCTTTGAAAGTACGTTGTCTGTGATAATGAGCTGTCCTGGGATAAACTTCAATTCTGACATAAGGCTTCTTCCGCTACAGTAATCCCATTGTGGCATTGTCCCAAAAGAATATTGCTGGATGCCTGGTTATGCACACGTTTTTTGCTGCTAGGGATGATTTTGCTTTTTCATTTTTTAAAATATAACTTAATATACAAATGTTAGAGTTTACTGATGCAGAGACTTGAAGCAAGCATAAGGAAATGAGTCATGCCTAGTTAGTATTCCTGGGGAAGAAGACATTTTTAAAACTTGTTAGTGGAGATTATTCTGTCATTGTGGTATTACTCTGCGATACAACTCTGTGTTTATCTTTATACATGCAAGATGAATTTTGATTTATATCGATTCTTTCTTTAGCTTAAATACTAGAATTCAGTTTTTAGAACAAGAAGTTGAGATCATTGCTGTCTTCAATGTGCTACACTGTGTGGGAGATGCAGGAATAGAATAATCATCTCATTCCTGAACGATACAGTCAGCTGAGAACTATTTGTTATGTGCAGAATGGTAGGATTCCCTTCCTGCTCATTTCTGCCTCATTTTTAGTGTGTTTAGGTTGGAATTTATTTGCCAATGTTTGTCTGCACTGTATTTCATATGCACTTACTTTTATCTAAAGTGAACTTTACGTGAAGTCTGAAGACTGTATTTTTCATGCTAGGTTACAAGTGTCCCTTTTTTTTTTCATTTAAGTTTATTTACTTAGAACTGAACAAGAGCTTAAGTTATTAAATACAGAAGGCTGAACTTCTTGTTTTTGCTATTCCACTTAAAGTGTTGAAGTATTTTTGCTGATATATTGACAAGGAAGAAGAGCATAATTCTTAAAGGGGTTATATGTTGGTATTTATTTGCTGATAATTACAGAAATGTATACTCAATATACTGCTTGTGTATAATGTTGCTTAGCTGTTTTTATCAGAAGCTAAGACCCAGTGTCTTATTTCAAATATATTACAGATGGGCTGGAAAATATCCAGCAAAAGAAAATCTTTGAAGAGGATGAGAAAAGGACACAACAGAAAAAAGAGCCATGTCCTGCAGATTCAGTAGAATCTCTGATGGCAGAAATGCCATTTGTTGACACAGACATTGAAGACGAATTTGTTAGTAAGTATATCAAACAGAAGTAGAGTGAAAGCATAGACACATAACGCGCTCAGTTCTTGGTTTCTACCTGTCAGCATATACCCAGTGGGCTGTGCACGTGGAGACTCTCCCTGCAAACAGGGTCTAGTCCGAGGTCTCTCTTATTACTACTCAGTCCTACAAATACTTGAGCGTATTAAAAATTTTCCGTTTTGTGATCCACTGAAGGAGTGAATCACAGAATAAAGACATCTCATAAGTCAATTCACACTACTGTTTTACGAGCTTCTCAAGGGATGGCTGTTGTGAACTGTCTTCCAAAATATGTATTCCTAGGATGCGGCTGTAAGTGCACCTCTAGCTGGGCAGTGGATGTCTGCAGCCTGCAGCCTACTTGGCTTATGGATCTGTATCAGACAGGAGGAGGGAGGGGGTTTGCAAATTCTTAAGGAAATAAGATGGCAGAAAAATAATTTATGGTGCAGAGGAAGAATTGAGGACACGGACTTTTCTTTTGCTATGTTAGAAGGGTTCTTCAGGAAAGGAGGAAGTAGAGAGTAGATCTGACTTGGATCATATTTTCTTCTGGGCTAGGTTTTGTCCTTAAACTGTAGGTTGGCCAGTCTAGTCTAATATTAATACAACCTTTTGGTTTAATAATTCTATGTATTATCTTGTTTCATATTTTGAAATGCAGTATGTATGGGATTTTTTTAAGCTTAATATTGCTCCTTTTTCTCTAAAGTCGCATCATGTTCAAGTACAGACAATTGCAGGCCTTTTCCACTGGGGTGCGTTGGCTAGATGAAAGAAAATTTGGACACTGTGTGTCTATATTAGCAGCTTGTAAGCACTGCTTAGAGGCACAGGCTATTAGTTAAGTATGGTACTCCATTTGTGTGACTACATTAATTCAGATTGAGTAGGATCCCCGTCAGACTTGTCAGAGCATGGGTAGATCAGATGCCTGGGAAGATGTGCTCCAGTCAGTTGACTGAATTCCAGCTTCTATTGGTCTGATATTAACTATATCTTTGTTTTGATGTGTCTTTATGCTGAAAGTAATTTTTTTTCTTTCTAAAGTGCATGCAACCTCTGAAATAAATGTAAAAAAGAAAAGAAAGAGGACTGCTGGGAAGGAAATTGAAGAAGGGAGTGAGAAAAAGAAGAAGAAGAAAAAGCAGCATCAGCCAAATTATTTCATTTCCCTTCCAATTACTAATCCAGAGGTGATATTCTATATCATACTAATTTGATATAAGCGGAATGTGTATGTTTGTAAGAACAGTTTGTATTTTCTTGTAATGAGCGTGTTTTGTCTCATTTAATCTAACGGTGAATGAGAATGATTTCTAATATGTTGTGGGATGTCTCTGATACAGCTTTGATACCTTTTTTATCTGCAAACAAAGAAAGCAGATGTATTATGTTTATAAAATTAAAACCAAGTTTACCACCATTTCCAAATTTACATTTACTTTTTGTACCAGGTACTGTCTCGGGTAAATTTTAATTCATCCTACATCTGTAGCTCCATTCTCTGACTAAATCAAAGATTGAGAGAATCAAAATGGAAGTAAACCAAAGCATGTTTGAAAGTTACAGTGCAGTCTTTGATTCTTCAACAACTAGCATGTGAAAAAGAGATTGTAGAGGCTGGTTTTATAAGATCTAGGATAGTCTGACACATATCATGGGCGACCTTTGTGTCAGCTTATCCTGAAATATCTTTTCTTCCTGTCTCTTCTATGATTTAACAAGTGCAAGAGTAAGGTAGGAGTTATGTGATCTGCTATTTGAGAATTCCTGCTCACAACTGTTATTATGTTGAATGCCTGGTTGAGTGGAAAAGTCTTTACTATGCATGCTTTTTTAAATGTCATGTATTTAGTCTTCTATCATTTACAGAGTTAAAGGAACAGCTATGTCATATCGCAGAGCGTTTGGGAATTCTAGGACTTTGCTGGAAAGTTTTGTTTATACTTGCCTTAGATGTGGAGTTGTTCTGAAAGCAGAAAATACACCTTGGAATTTGTATAGGCAACATCAGCCAAAGTCTAGACCTAAGACACCTGGTTTCTTGACAGCCAGAGGGAATCTGGTAATTACTGGTAGTATTTCAGTTAGCAGTAAGAGACCTTTCTGTTTTGAGGCTCTAACATTATTCTAGTGAAGTGTTTTAGACATTAATACTCTTTCTTCGTATTTTATGTAGTATTTTAAGCTTTACACAGAGAAACATTTTGTAATAAGAAATATTTCTGGAACATTTAATGAACTATTCCTTCTGGAAATTAAAGTTTTCTTGTTTTCAGTTTAATTATGTTTTACATCCAGAAATAAAATGTGGTGTTGCATTGATTTTGAATTTATATTGAACTTTGCATTTTTACTTGTGGGCATTGGCTGCTAATCTGAATGCTGAATAGCATTCATCTTTTTCAGAGCTAGGTTGGTCTTATCCCTATAGTAACACAGTTATCTGAATCTGTTGCCTTTCTTCTATATTCTGAAAGGCTTGTACACTTAGACTTATATTTTTTTTTCTTTGCCAGCTCTCAGGTGTAAATTTAATTTAGAAGCAATGGTTGAAAACAGAATAAAATTGTAATTTGTATGATAGGTGATCTCATTTTCGAGGTTTTGGTTTTTGTTTTCTCTACTGTGATAACAGCTTTTGCTTTAGTTTATAAACTGAAATAATTTTGCAATTGTAATTATCAGTTTCTTGCTTAAATATGGGTTAAAATTCTCCTACATCTGAGAAAATAAGTGTAATTTATCTAGGATAAGATCAGTTCTGACATGAAGGTAGATGGTCTTATTCCAACACATTTTATGATCAAAATGTTGGTGCAATTCACTTCATATTTCTTACACTACCTAAGACACTTAGGATTTTGTAGATGCTGTGTCATCTTTTTCTGGCAAGTGGCTTTCACCTTCCTTCGTCCTCCCTGTCCACCCTAGAGCTGGTTCCTTTCAGTTATAATCTTATTTTATTTATATGGCACTACTGGATATTGTTCTCTAGGGCTCATCGTAGAATCATAGAATGGTTTGGGTTGGAAGAGACCTTAAAGATCATCCAGTTCCAACTCCCTGCTGCGTGTAGGGACACCTCCCACCAGACCAGGCTGCTCAAGACCCCATCTAGTTGAACCCAGTTCTGTTTAATATCTTTACCAATGTTCTGTATGATGGGATCAGGTACAGTCTCAAGTAAGTTTGCAGGTGACACCAAGGTGGTGGGCAGGAGTGTTGATCAGCTTGAGTGCATGAAGGCTCCACAGAGGAATCTGGAGAGACTGCATTGATGAACTGAGGTCAGTTGTATGGGGTTCAGCAAGGCCAAATGTTGGGTCCAAAACTTGGACCACAACAACCCTATGTAACACTACAGGCTTGGGGATGAATGGCTGGAAAACTGCCTGGCAGAAGACCTGGAGATGCAGGTCGATAGCTGGCTGAATATGAGCCAGCAGTGTGCCTGCGTGGACAAGAGCGACAGCAGCATCCCCGTTTGTATCAGGAATAGTGTGACCAACAGGACTGGGGAAGTGATTGGGCCCCTGTACTCAGCACTGGTTAGGCCACACCTCAAATACTGTCTTCAGTTTTGGGCCCCTCACTACAAGAAGGACATTGAGATGCTGGAGGGTGCCCAGAGAATGAAGCTGGTGAAGGGTCTGGAGCACAAGTCTTATGAGGAGCAGTTGAGGGAACTGGATTTGCTTATCCTGGAGGAAAGGAGGCTTGTAGAGACCTTATTGGTCTCTATAGCTACCTGAAAGAAGGTTGAAGTGAGGTGAGTATTGGTCTCTTCTCCCAAGTAAGAAGTGATAGGACAAAAGGAAGTGGCCTCAAATTGCGACAGGGGAGTTTTAGGCTGGATATTAAGAAATATCACTTCACCAGAAGGGTTGTCAAGCATTGGAACAGGCTGCCCGGGGAAGTGGTTAAGCCACCATCCCGGCTTAGGGACATGGTTTAGCGGTGGACTTGGCAGTGCTAGGTTTATGGTTGGATCTGATTATTTTAAAGGTCTCTTTGAACCTAAATAATTCTGTGATTAAAGTATATTTGAAGGGAATATATAAATTATATCAGACTATTGGACAGTATAATCAGAACTGCAAATTGTTTACCTCTACAAATTATGTACTGAATATTCCCATTTTGTATTGTGCCCAATCCTGCAAAGACCTCTTTCTTTTTCCAGACCCTTGTCTGCACATGGCAACATACAAGTTTGGCAAAGTGGGCAACAAAAGTCCTTGAAAAAGCCTCTCATTTGGACTCCTGGCAGTGTAAAATTGGATGATCCTAATCTCCTCCAGGAATTTATCATACTTACGGAAGCAAATGTCCAGTGATTTATTAATCACTCCATTCGTACTCACTTTGGATTTACTTGGGTCAATTAGCACAGCTTTGTGAGAGAATAAAACTTTCTTCTGCTAGAATGGCCTTTACATAAACGTTTGATTTCAGTTAGTGAGCTTTCTTGCACACTTGCATGATGGGATACAGTAATTGTATGGCTGACTGTTGTTTCTGTGTCTGTCTTTCTTCCCAGATTACTGGCAGTATTCAGGCTGTCCAAGATGCAATAATACAAAAGGATCAAAGGCTTTCCAAAGCAATGGTTCGCTCTGGCTCGTTGCATGTCACCATGTTAGTGATGCATTTATCCAATGAAGAGGAAATTAGCATGTAGGTATTTGGTCTTGAATTAAATATATGCAAGTATTTTTGCTGGAGGAGCTAAGAGAAAGACTAGAAGGGACAACTGATGCATATTTTTTGTCAGCCCTAAATTACTAGGGTTACTGAACATTTAATTCATGTTGCTCTTAAATTGCTAATCTTCATTATCGGCCATTTTCATGACAACAAGCTCTCAACAAAGTACGCTTTCTTTTCCTTGCATTTTTCATAGTGTATGCTGAACTTGCATGCAAAAACCTCATGTTTGCTAAAGTAATTATTTCAAAACAAAGTTTTGGTATGAGGGCATTGAACAGGTTAACAAGGGAATTTTCAGAATTCACAGCTTAGCAAATATTATAAGCCAAATTAGTAATTGTCAATGAAAGACTTTCATGAAAAAAAACCTCAGTTACAGGTTATAGGGTTTTTATGCCCCTAAATTAGTTTATTGCACTCAAAATTTAAGCACCCTAAAAGAGAGGTGTCTATTAGGCCTCATCAAAAGAATAGTATTTGTATTGCTTCAGTGATACAGCTGATTTTTGGATCAGATAAAGCTGGAGAATTTGTGGAAAGATGTATAAGATGACATCATGTGTCTGTGTTAGATGTGACTATAAAAAGGCAGTTATTTGGTGTTTTGACTGTTTATCATATCCTGCTGTCTGACAAGCGTACTGTAAGGTTCATTGCTTAATATGAAGATGTTCACTTTTAAGTCTGTATCTACAGCTATAATTTATAAATGTTCAGACTAGTAATTTGTGTGTCTAGCTGCAATTTTCACTTGAAATGAAGTGTGTTATAGTCTTCCTTTACTCAGACTTTCTTGACAGTTTCTATTTAGACGCAGTCCCTGATGACCAGTGGGTGGGATGTCTCTCTATTCACACATTGTAATTTAGAATTGAGATTGCAAACAATTTGGTAACTATAAGAAAAAAATTATGTAAAATGCTGGTAAATGACCTAGTGGTATTATATGGATATCTAGGCATCCTCCATTGCTTATGTGTCAATTTTGTAGCGGATTGCTAATGAATCAAAATTCATCAGATCCTTAGAATTCTGTGAAAGAGAAGCCTCATGGTTTTCTCTCGCTGAGACAGGTTCTTTCAGGGGCCTTCTGTCATATATATATGTATATAATGTTACTGATTTTCTCTGCAGTGTTAGCAGGCGTGTGGTCCGTGTATAGAGCTATCTAGATTGAATAGTAAGTGTAGTGAGGCATTGCTTTGATTATGGTTATACAGTTACAAAATAATGTGTCTTATAAATGTGTGTTGAATAATATTTTCCCCAGAAAGTCTGGCTGTTAAAGTGGAGATTGCTCATAAGAAGGCGAGAATCCAAGATAGAATGTAGGAACCATTTGGTAGTCAAGGGCATGTTTCTAATAAGTGCAAGTATTTTGGCTAAAATATAGATATAAATCATTTGCCCTGCTTGTTTTTCACACATATTTCCTTGAATGCTATATCCTTGAGGCCTCTACACTGTGTACCTCTCCTCTGAGGATGCAGGTCTTTCAGCGTCCTTGTCTCTAGCAGTCTGATCTAAAGGGAGAGAAACAGATAGCCAGGAACAGAGAATAGAAAGGAGAGCAAAGGGTAGTAGGTCTGCTGGACTCCCCCTGTTCTCCATGTGCCTCCTGTTTCCTGGAGTAGGCACACCACCTTCCTCCTGCCCTGGCTGATGAGCAAACTGTGCACCTGAAAACTGGTTGGAAAAAACACTGATTGTGTGTGCAAGATCTTTGAAAAAGAGTTTGAAGTATGAACTGTTAAAAAAGGGAATGTGAGAGGTTATCTCAAAAGCACGTATGCCTCCTCTTAAATAATTTTTAGAGCTCTAAACTGTATATCAAAACAAATATTCTCAAATTGAGAATCTTCTGTTACTCCCTGAGCTCCTTCTCAGCTCTCACTGTCCTGCCACCCAAGTACTTATGGAGTTCTTCTCTGCCTCTCCCAGCAGAACTCCGCAATCCAGGCACCCAGGAGCTGTCCTCTAGTCAGCAGCAGCTTCCCCAGTGACTCACCCCTTCGCTGGCCAGATGCTTTATACAGGTGTCTAGCTCAGCTATCCTCAGGTACTCTAGATTACATTTGCTATTGTAACGCAGTCTTTTATTTTCTTTTTTTTAATATTTGATGTTTTCTGTTTAATCTTTTCGGGAGAGCTTGAAGAGTGTGAAGTTGAATTTTCCTTTCTTTTTTTCACCAATTTTTTGATACCAGGTAAATGGAAATAAAGAAATATCCAGGCTGGCAAAAGAGCCTGTGTATAATGTAGGGTGAGAGTAATCCCTCAAAGTGCATCTAGTCAACTGGGCATCCTTAGATTTGGTTCTATTAAGTTACTTAGATATCTGTAGGTTTTCTACTGTGTTTCCACAATTGTGCTTCTGTCTATACAGAAATGAAATGTGTTGAATGCTATTTGAAGTCAAAATGCGTGATAAGAATGTGCTAAACATAACATTCAATTCAGCACAAAGCCCTTTGTATGGTATTTTAGTACATGCAGCTTTCACCCTGAAAATGGAAGATCTGTATGCTTAGGGCATTCTTTCTAAGGGAATCCAGACCTGCAATTCCCATGTGAGTTTCCTGACTGATTGGCTGTGGTCTAGCCTTCATGAATCTACTTTGCGCTTCCTTTTGTAGGACTCTAAGAAATTAAGAAGGTTAGGTTAAAAAACGTAAAGAAAGCAAGTAAGCAAGAGTCGCAACAGTAGTCCTTTCAAGCAAAGGAGTTCTAGTCCATGCTAACTGTATGCCTAGTCGTGGGGTCAGGTACTAGGAATCAGGGTGACTGCCTTTGCAATAAATGTCTTCATTACCAGACTGTTGTGTCAAGTTCTTCTGAAGTGTGGAAGACTCCCTGAATCTAATGTCTTCATTATAACTATAAGAGCTGAAAGGATTCAGTTTGGCTTTTTTTTGCAAAGTTGCTTTTTCTAACAAGTAATCAAAATTAACAAGTCATAAATTTCTATAATAAAAAGAAAATACATCAATTTTAAGTACTATAATTACAACAATATAGAAAAAAACAGGCACTGCTTCTATAATCTTAATTTGTATCCACTTAAAATACGCTGCTTAACCATTTTTTTTTGTTTCCTTTCTCCACTTCAGAGCAAAAGGCTTTTCAACTTTTTTTGTGCATGGAGCGTAGCTACTGTTTGGCATCATAAATACTATTTGTTATGGAATAACAAGAAAACACTACTGTTATATTTGTTGCTGTTGACCTTAGTGGAAATGTTTGTGCATTATACTTACAAAGCATTTGTTCAACATTGTAAAGTGATTGATAGAGTACAAAAATACGAAATATGCTAGAGTGAGATGACAGCTATTTTCCTAAATATTTTGGTGTCTGCAAGGTTTTATATATAAGGAAAAGTATAAGTAGATCTTCAGTGACACAGTGCTAAACTGAAAGCACACTGCACTACTTGAGTTTACCTTTTGCAGACCTCACCAGGTAGAGGTCTCTGCAACACACCCTACAGTATAGAAATATACATCTTTGTTCAGCTGGGGATCAGAGCTTTCCATGACTCTCAGTGTACCAGTCTTCAGATGCAAAAACTCCAGAGATGTCTTTTGAGTATGTGCATGGTTCGTTACTTTAAAGCCCACTACAATCTTTGACACAACGTATCCAAAATATCTTTACTTGTTTTGGAACAATTTTCAGGTTCATCTTGGTAAATAAATCTGCCCATGATTGCCTATGAGGTAATATGACGGGTATGATGAGTATTAGATTGTGGTTTTGAAAACTCTTGAAGGATAGCACATGGGAAAGACGTAGAAACAGGCTTGTCTAATGGTGATAAAAGGGTAAGTGACAGAGACAGTGTTCAAAGAAAAATGTCTTTGCCAAGCAGCAAGTAATAGCATTGTTGTTTAAAGTGTTTATAGAGGAGCTAAAGTACTTCCAGATTGTAGATTAAAGCCATATTGAAAAACAACAGAAGAACTATATGAACCAAGGAAATGGACCTGTTGGGGTGAGTCCAGAGGAGGGCCATGAAGATGATCAGAGGGCTGGAGCAGCTCTCTTATGAAGACAGCCTGAGAGAACTGGGGTTGTATAGCCTAGAAAAGAGAAGGCTCTGGGGAGGGAGACCTTATAGCAGCCTTCTAGTACATAAAGGGGGGCCTACAGGAAAGGTGGACAGGGACTTCGTAAAAAGACATATAGTGATGGAACAAGGGGTAATGATTTTAAACTGAGAGAAGGGAGATTTAGAGGAGCTGTAAGCAAGAAGTTCTTCACAATGATGGTGGTGAGGCACTAGTACAGGTTCCTTGAGAAGTTGTGGGTGCCCACTCTCTGAAAGTGTTCAAGGCCAGGTTGGATGGGGCTTTGAGCAACCTGATTTAGTGGAAGGTATCCTTGCCCATGGCAGGGCATTGGAACTAGGTGATCTTTGAAGTCCTTTCCAATCCAAACAATTCTATGATTCTATGATACTTTGGCAGATAAACAACCTTAATATCCTTCTTAACCTGTCCTGGGTTTCAATTAAATGCATAGTTCTCATAAAGAGTCCATCTTATTAAAGACAATGGAAACACGCAGTAGTTTTTGTAATAGTACAGGCTTAAAGAATATCTTAGCTTACTTTAGAAACTGTACTGATGGTTTTCATCTAGCTAGGACAGAAAAAGTAAAAAAAGCTCTTTTGAGAGTTTTTAACCTGTCAGTGCCATCTAGCGTTTATGAAGTCAACATCATTTTAGTGAGAAGTTTAAATTCAGTTTCGTTGAATGGAATTAAAAACTGTGAGCATGTGAGCGATCTTTCAGAATACTCTAAGAATGCTTATACAGTTTTTGTTTAGTACTTGAATTTCTTCAAGTGCTGGTCAAAACATATTTTATGTAATTTTACATGCACTTAATGTGGCTAATTAAAGTTATCATTAAAATGTTACCAGGCTTGTTCCTGCTTCTTAAGATAAATATCTATTATACGTGCATTCTACTTTTCTCTTAAAGAAAGTAAGCATCAGTTTAGATAGTACTTCTTTTAATAGAACAAGGAGCATCATAGTAATTTCCATATAATTTTTATTATTTTTTATATATATATGATACTGACTATTTATAATATTAAATAATGCTTTGTAGCAACTTTGAATGAAGCAGAATCTTGGAGTGTTCAGCTGAGCTATCAGGAGATGAAAAAAGTTAATTTAAGGATGGAAAACCAAATGCTCCTGAACAAGTATCTTATATAAATGGGATGCGCAGAGTAATAGAGACACTATCATCTTAATGTCTAGTCACTTTGAGGGCTGAGGTAAACTTCTGAGGAATCAGACCTGCTGCTAGGTCTCCCTTATTGTTTCTCTGGTTTTACAGCATGGTGTATGACCCCGTTTACCTTTATAAAATGGTAGTAGTAATAATGACCGCATTGATAGGAAGTAGTGTATATTGATAGATAATAAATTCATACTCATGATTGATACTTATTGATGGATAATAAATTGATACTAATAAAGATTTGTGAGATTTTTGGATGTAATTGTTGATAGCAATGTGAACGGGATTAATATATTTGACTTTCACATAGATATTTTCTTTCCTCTTGACAGAGCAGTCGGTGCTCTTTCAGACAGCAAGGATTTTGTAGAAGATATCCTGAAAGGAAAAACTGTGGATTTGTCTTTTCAAGGAATTGATCACTTCAGAAATGAAGTTGGATTTGTGAAGCTGGCAAAAAATGATCATGCAACTATACTTATGGAAATTGCAGGTACCACTTGTCGATCTAGCTTACAGAATCGCAGGATTACAGAATCATTTAGGTTGGAAAGGACCTTTAAGATCATTGAGTCCAACCATAAAGGTAACACTGCCAAGTCCACCACTAAATCGTGTCCCTAAGCAGCACATACATCTACCCATCTTTTCAACACCTCCAGGGATGGTGACTCAACCACTTCCCTAGGTAGCCTGTTCCAATGCTTGGTAACCCTCTCGGTGAAGTAATATTTCCTAACGTAACTTACCGCTCCCATTTGTGTAAGTGCATATACACACACACACTAGTATGTATAGGTATCTGCTTTATATATACACTTCCATATGTGTATAAAGTAAAATCTAAACTTTCTCTTCACCCCTGGAGGATAAGGGGAATTCAGGAGAAGGACAGGACTCATCTGCCAGAGAAATGGAATTTGATTCCATGCTGCTTTAGCCTGCAATATTTTTTTGGAGCAGTTGTGGAACAAGTCTATAGCTTGCTCAAGATTGCTTGCCTTCCTTTAGCAATTAGGAAGTTACTGAAAGATGTGGCAGGTACATGCTACCATGCATGTGCACACACATGTTCATTTCAAGAACAAAATTCTCAGCTCTATCTTAACAGTGGAGCTAAGGTCATTGCCTTTGCCAGTCAGATAAAATATATACAAAGATACCGTTCAAATCAAAGGTATATATACATTGAAAGGAGTATAAACAGCAGCTGAGAAACAATAATCAGTACCTAGACTAAAACAAGATAGCGCAGAGTTTTTTATCTGTCTATGAGTCTATACTTAAAATGTGTTGGTTACAGATATTAAATAAAAATTCTCAGAGAACGGTATTGGCTGTAATTCATTGCTGTCCTTTAAAACTATTCCAGCAATTCCAACTATTCCTTGGAAAGACTGTGAAAGAGTTCTTCAGTATTGATGAATTATCTTTTGTGCTGTGAGGAATGTGAGGTCACACCATTTTTTAATAATGCAGTAACCCATATAGGACAGTTTGCAGAGTAGCAAAGATGCCTGCTGTCACGCTACCTCTTTGCAGTCCAGTACAGAGAAAAAGTGGAAGAAGTCTTTATTAATACAGTGCTTTGTTTAGCAATTCATTAGTTTAATTTCTGAAGTGCCTTTAGAAAATGTTTAGTATTTTTTAACCTATGTTTTAAAGAAAGGTTGATTAGAAGATTGAGCTTTTCAGCTTGCCAAATTGCTTATGTAATATTTTGGCAATGATTTATTATTTTAAAGAGCTCATGGTAAAGAAATATGTCTAATATTCACTATGGTAGAAATAGAGCAGTTCTTAAAATTCCAAAGAGGCTTCGATTGTCAAGTAATTCCATAATTATTTCAAAGATTGAATCTGCCAGATGTTTCTTCAGTCCTTTGGATGATACGCTTCCTCATCTTTTAAAGGTGACAGAATATTGTATGTATGCTGTTTTATAAACAGTGAGATAATCATAAACTGTGTTCCCTTTCAGTATCTCTTGTAAAAGGAGATTAATGATTTCTGTTAATGAGAGTAACTTTTGAAAAGTTTACAGTTAAGAACTCCAAAATAATTGAAGTTGCTAGACATGGAGAACCAAATATCTTTTAAGTAAGGAAATAAAGGAATTTGAGTTATTTTCTATGCATCTTTGACTAGTGAACCAGATTTTGATCAGAATTAGACAAGTAAAATTAAGATCAGATTTCGACCTTTGGTTTTCAATTTGACAATCCTTTCTAGTAAACAAACTCATAGTGTAGTCAAATTTAACCAACAAGCAAACTTGTGTTTCCTTTGTAAAGCATAACTGCTGATACTGGTGAGCGTTCTTTGCTTTACATTAGAGCTACAGCTGTATGTTATTATTTTCAATTAACACTGCTGTTTAATAAAAATGTTTCAGTGCTTACTTTTGCCAACCCAGTGGATAATTTATGGCCTTAGGCCTGTCATTCAGTCTCTAGAATTTTATACTAATATTTGTTTCATCTGGATTTAGTGCTGGACATTAGCAGAAGAAAACGGTAAAATGACTGAAAAGGTTTAATGGGTATGGCTTCAGGCTGCGCTAACTTAACATTTCTTACTGACTGTCGTAACTGTAACTTCTGAATTGCTGCTGATTTCAGAGTATCCTTTTGTGCCTGCGTGGAACTGTTAATAGTGCTTCATAAGGTGAAGTTATTTTTTATGAAAGCAAACTTCATGAAAGCGAATTCAGTTTTTGTATTGATGCTTGTGCCAGAAAAACAGATTTTATGTCTGTGATTACATATCATCGAAGACCAGAAAAGGGTTTTTCAAAAGTTAGCTTAGTAACATATTAAATTACTGGAAAGTCCACGTATGAGTAGGAAGAAAATGAAAACAATAAATAGTTTCTATATATGTTTTCATTAATTAAGGTGTGAAGAATCTAATGTAAGTAACCTGATAAAAATGGATAATTTCTTATTGCACAGATGTCCTTTAGGGCAGTGCAATTTGGAATATGAAATAAAGTTAAACAAAATCCATGTGAACTTTTCATAACTGATGAGGTAACCAAGGGGGTCCTTGGGACTCTTCCCTCTCCCCCAAGCATATCAGATGCATAATTCCCTTAATGTAAGAGTACACTGACAGAGTTAATTGCGACACACTTCAGTTTGCATGCAGTTTTTACAAAACATTAGACAGTCCTCTAAGGCCCAAACCTTCTACTAAAAGTGTTGCATTTTGGGGAAAAGGCCATGTAGTACTTTGTGGGCTGTACTTGACACAATAAATATACCTTCTAATGTGAAGAATCGTAATAGTAGAAATGTGTGGTTGAGTTTAATTTCTGTAATACATTTCATATATTAATGCAAAATAGGCTGTATGTCAAAATCATGCCTAGTATTTCTGCTGCGTGGATAGTATCCTGAATACACAATTCTAGAGAGACAGCTGCAAGAGAAAAATTGGGAACTTTTTTCTTCTGGGCTGCTATTGTCAGCATCTGCGTGAAGACTGTTGTCAGCTCTTCATGTATACTGCTGTGAAGTTGTATATGTTTGACAGAAATTAATAGTCACAAGTTTATTCTGGCTTCTAGTACAGCTTGCCTATGATATTGTTTGTGCCTCTAGAAAACTACAATTTTAAAACTGAACCTGTCAGAAGGAAAAAAAAATATATGCTATTTATATGCTATTGCTTGCTGGATGTTAATCACTGTTGTTGTCATCCATGGAACAGTAAACAGTGATCACTTTGGTAGTTGGTTTGATTGTTTTTTGCAAAACCTAAGTTTACTTTATTACTGTTATTACAGTGAACTACTGTTTTGCTGCTTCAAGATTATGTTTGCATAATCTTGAGGGACTCACAGATTTTGGTTTTATGGATGAATGATGCGTGTTATGGTCTGACCATGAGAGGGAGCTTTTATTTCATGAACAAAAAAATCACTTTGCTGTTAACGCAGCTAAGTTTTCCATTTGTTTTTGGTCCTTTGTTTTTAAGAAATGGTGATTTGCCTAGTTAAATATTTCAATACAGTTAGGACTGCACTAGACAGACGTGGTACATCTAACTAGTCATTTCCTTTAGCTTCAATTTTATATAAATGACATTTAGTTTAGTCTCACTAAGTTAATTTTCCTAACAGCCCATACCAGAGAGAGAGAGAAATGGAAAGTGAGTTGTACTGCCCACCTTCTTCCCTAGGTACATTACAGCTTTACCAAACATAAGATGGCATTTCCACCATACCAAAGCAGTCCAGCCCCTACAAGGTGATTTCAGCTGTGGCTAAATTAACGTTTTTACCTTTGCCAGCTAATTTTTAACCCATTCAGTTTGCTAGTGCAGTTTACTGTATAGCTATAACTGTTGACAGAAAAGACAGGAGCAATAGAGTGCATGGGGGCTGGAGAGGAACAGTGTGCTCTGGCAGGTCTTCTTTAAGGATCATGAAATCACACATTTAGCATTTATTTTAGGGTGAGTTATGTTGCCCCGACTTCAGACAACCTAGGGAAATAGTTTTAATTCGGTTAATTTAGTTCACTTTAGTTCCAGATGACTGAAACGAAGATAAATTAATTTTCTCTCTTGTCAATTATTCTTCAGTCATTTCACATGATGGCAAAATTGAGAACTCAAAACTGTTGTAATTTTCCATTAAAAGAATTGTTTTTTTCAAAGTGAAAAAAAAGCTGCTAGTCCAAAATATGTAACAGTTGCATTGAGGATGTACTGCTGTGACATGTTAGGTTTTCTTCTAGTCCATGTGACATGTTAGGTTTTCTTCTAGTCCATGTGCCATTAATTACAGTTCCCACTAATGTGTGTAGCAGAACTTTACGGGGCTGCATAGGAACTTGACTCATCCACAGCAAGAAGAGAAGCATACTCTCAAGTTGAAAGTGGCAAAGTTCTGCTATCTCGAGAATATAATTATTTATGTCAGCAAATATATATATAAGCTGTATTGTGCAGTGAGTATAACCAGCAGAACACATCTCCTCAATGATTCTTTTGTTGATTTCATGACAAGAGCCAAGACACCAACCTGCTGATGGTGCTTACTTACGTGAAGGACTGATTCCAATAGACCTTAGCATTGTTCATGCCTTATGATATTATGAAATTTTGTGCATGCAACCTTTTCTAATTCAGTTTTGTCCTACTTAATAGTTTTCTTCATTTTAGGCCCCTTGAGTAGACAAATGTTGCCAATGGGGGCAAAGCTTTTAGCAAAAATGAACAGTCACTGTTATAGCCTAGCATAACACCAGTTAGTTTTGAGTTTGTGCTTCCAACAGGTAGTTAGTAGTTATTAAATACAGTTTGCTCTGGAGCTCAATGTTTTATTAGTTGCATGGGAATAGTAAATGCTGCGCTATTGCCAGATCCCTTAGCTCACGTGTGTCACATGACAAGTAGAAGAGGCTGAAATACATATGCAAGAGGAATAGGCTGGGACAGGGACCTGCCTTTAGAACCATCTATTGCAGTGCCTCTCCTGCCCTATGACTCTACTACTCTTCATGCAGGGTCTTAAAAATTTGATCAACTGTGTGGAAAGAGTCTTTTCAATTTCCTAAGAAAAATGTAATTTGGCTGTATAATGGCATTTTCAGCAAGATATAGAGGGAGCAGATACAAGGAGAAGAATAAGGGTTTACTAGAAAGGAAGTCAGGGTAGCAGGAATAAGAAGAGGACCTGTTTCTAAGGCAAGAAGAAAGTAAATCTTACGCGAGGATTTTGGAATTTACGGATTAGGTAATCTCTGATTTGCTGCTGTGTAGTCAGATGTGACTCGAAGCAAAGTTTTAAACTATTGCAAGAAATTTATTCAATTAGTAGGGAGACTGAAACATCCTTAGTTTGTTACAATATTTTATCTTTGCACCTTGATGTTTATTATGGTTTTTATTCTCACTGAAGTTTTGTATGTGAAATTCATACAGCAAACTAACCATGTGCATGCCTGGTTCTGAATCTGCCCTTTAATTTCTTCTTGATTGTGTATTATGATATGTTTTGTTAACATCCCTCTGTACAGAACACATACACAAGCTGGTTAAAGGCCGTTGAACACTGATGTGTTACATAATGGAATGGGATGTGCTGATTACTATGTTCATTGCTTTCATTCCTCTAGAACACTCATTAGTAACTCCACATTTGTTCCTTAATGCTAAAAATGGAAAGTATGGTTCTCTGAAAGCAAGGACAGCAAATGCTTTTAGATTTTCATATACATTCTTCTTCATATTGTGCTGCCAAACACTGAAAACAATATTTTTTAGAGTTATTTTTTATTTTACCTCATTGAAATTAAGCAATAAGATATGCATTTTGTGATTTGGAAGAAGGTACTCTCACTTTGTTTGTGATCATGATAAACTTTTCAGAAGTACTGGAATGGATTAAAGCCAGCAGAAGAACCGAGTTTCATCAAGAAGTCCTACCTAGGTTTCTATTTCAGTCCACGACTTTGAACTGCTTGTCTTGTAAGACTTACCTATTGGCATCTGTCACAAAGTGTGGATCGCTTGGTTTTTCTGTGTATGTGTATGGTGACGAAGAGAAACAGAACAACCTGCACATACTGCTGATATGTGTTGGAAATAACCATGTAGCTCACTGAAGTATGATAGTGGTAAGGTACAGTGACAACTTGCTGTAGAAAAGCTGAAGTAATGTATAACCAAGTAGCAGTTGAAGAACCATTGGCAAGTTGGTTTGTTTCTGGTTTACCTTTTGGCACAGTGTAAAACTGACTATTTGCAGAGAAATGCTATTACCGATGAGAAGTAAAAATAGCCCATTTTCATATGGAGAGGTAAGAATAAGGCCTTTTGTTTTCTGACATTCTGAGGTAAAAATCACCAGCACATGAGATAGTGACTGACCCTTGTTTAGTCGTCAGTTAGTAGCCAGGAACACTCCTCAGGCTGATATCCTACATAATGGTCTTAACAGTAGTGTGGTAGAGGGTTTGGTGCTTGATGCAGCCTTTCATTCTATATTCCAAGCATAACATGATATCTAAAATAATTTTTTTCAATATGTGGTGTTCACCTCTGGTGATAAATATTAGCATCTGAAATAGATGGCTTTGAGTTCCTTATTGGCTTGGGAATTACATCTTCTAACGCTTTGTAAGTGCATTGTTCTTGGTGCTATTAGGAAAGGAAGAATGACCAGAAGATCTTCTTCCTAAAATCCAAACTTCTGCTAACTGATAGTTAGAATACTCAAAGCACAACTATTAACTTGAAAATTTTAACATAACTTAACTTGATAGTTATAATTGTAAGGTATCTACGCTTACCTGTTCTTCAGCTCTAAGTGCAAAGTAAAAAAAAAAAAAATCAATAGAGAGACAGATACTATTTCTAAGTTCTAAACCTTTTAATTGAGGGAACATAGTTTAGAGACAAGCAGAAGTTAATAGACTGGAAGAAAATATACATACTTAGCAGTTTTCCATATCTAATGAAATCTTAGAAAAGAATATGTCCATTTGTGTTGCAGAATATGGTTCAATGTGCAATTTTTCTATCAGTCATTCTCTATAGATCTAGCTGTTGAATTTTTGAGCCTTTCCAGTGTATAGCTGTTTTGGGTGAGTTTTGTATATCACATTTCAAGTCTAATTATGGGGAAACAGTTGTATAATGGATTCAGCTACATCCAATGTAAGAGAGGCGGATAACATTCAGTAACTCTGACATTATAAAAGTAAGGTACAAAATGGAACTGCAGAGTACTTGCATGGAAATTGCATGGAAAAATGATCTAAAACCTGTCCAATAATTTGTTCCAGGAAGTCAGTAAGTTTGTAAAGGGGTATACTTTGAAGATGCAAGCATTGGTCAGCCTGAGACTAATAAGGGAAAACACAGATCCTGTTTGATTTTTCAGTCTAGCTATTAACGTTGATGTCTGGGGGAACGATGTCAGATCCTTGTTTGTTAAGACCCCAGACATCATCTTTCTGTGATTCTCAACACTAGCACCTTGATTTCTTTCAGTTCAGTCAATCATGGTCATACACTTTGACTTTCGTGTATTTGCCCAGCCTTCAAATCCACTTCCATGTTGTCTCATAAGTCTGGAACTTTCTCTTGCCTGAAGCATCAATGCTTCCTTCCCCATTTCTTTTAAAACTCTTCTTGTGGCCACTTCAAAGAACTGCATGGATATTAATAGCAGTACATTATCTTTTAACCTTCCTGTGCTCTCAGGAAAGTATTTCCCTTTGATGCTCCCCCCCCCATCTACTCAGATTTCTTTCTATTTTCATTATCTTATTACCTTAGAAGAAGGAAAATTTATGCTCATTATATTCATGAATTACCTTAACCAGTAAAATGTTACACTTTCCCAAAGTGTCAAATACTGCAAAACTGGGGTTCTCTGTAGTACCAGCAAGTGTGACCAGTCTCTTGAGTCTGTGATGTTTAACAGTCTGTGTGAGAATTCTGATCACCATGAGAAAACATGTGGAGGCACACACACGTACACACATAAATCCATGAAATTCAAAACTGCATTCGCTTTCGGAAGTTATGCTTTCTTTCCTCTAAGCCAGTTTTTCATTGTTTTTTGGTGATTGGAATTGCCAGGTATTAAAAAAAAGATGAATTTAGAAAGATAAATACAAGCAGATATTGAAAAAAGCTATTTAGTACACAATGGAGACAGGGAGGCATGTGGATGCTGCTCAGCAGTGTAAAGAGTAGATGCCCTGCTTTAACACATTTGTAGTGGTGTGTGATCAGTCTATCCTATTGAAAACACTGAGTTTAAAATCCTGTGATCAGATGCACATTGGCAAACTGCTGGTCTGACACTAAGATCTTACTGGAGTGAGTGGCACACCCTCAAAGGTGCAGCTCTTAATTGCAGAGTGGGAGGTAAGACACTACTTGCCATTAGATGTGATGGCAGAAAGAATTTGAGCTTTTAGGGGAGAAAAAAAGACTACAATCCAAAAGACTGGGTCAGAATATTACAGGGTAGGGTAAAACTGGTTTTGATAAGACTGATCCTTTCCTGGAACATCAAATTTAATGAGTCCCCAAGTGATGCAGGTCAGAGGACGAAACACAGGAACCAGAAAATGATTTTGTTACAGCTAATTTCAGTTTTAAATAAATGTAGCATTTTATTAGCTTACTAACATCAGAAAATAAGCGGGCTGTTGGGTGCATGGAAATACATGCACAGCAGCAGTAAGTGACTTAATTTGAACTTCCGTATCTCAGGTTGAAGAAGCAGCAAGGATTTATTTCTAGTCTTCTGTTTTGATATGTTAATCTGTCCTTGAGCGGCATTTGTGTGCACAACTGCACAATTGCTTAGTGGGGATTCAGTGTAGATTTAGAAATGTTTCCTGCAGACACAATTTAAAGTAATACAAGTAGGTAAGCTGTACTTGTGTACAGATATATGTCTATAGCTGTAGATATATAGTACGGCTATAGAGCTGGCTAAATAGAGGTAGCATTTAGATACATACATCTCTATAGCAATTATGCTTGTATACTCATATATACATACATGGATGAGGGAAGGAGAGAGAGAATGGGCATGAACTGAAACACAGGAGAGTCTGTCTGAACATCTGAAAACATTATTTTTCTGTGAGACTGACAGAGGACTGGCACGTGTTACCCAGGGAGGCTGTGCAGTCTCCATCCTTGGAGAAAGGTAAAACCCATTCAGATGTAGTCCTGGGCAACTGGCTGTAGGTGGCTCTGCTTGAGGAAAAGGGTTGGACCAGATGACCTCTGGGGGTCCTTTCCCAATTCAGCCATTCTGATGGGATATCTTCAGCGGCTGTCAAAGTAACATGAACTGTATTTCTATTTTGTAAATGCTTTGCAAGTTTTAATCTGGAGGTCCTTTCAGCATCTGATGAGTTGGAATAAAAAAAATGCACAGCCTCTTGTAAGTGGGGAGTGAAAGTTGAAAGGGAATTTTCAAGTGGGCCTGTTTAAGAGATGGCATTTGGGTCTTTGATTTCCTTGGCTTCTTTCAAAATCCCAGCTTCAGTTGCGTAGACTGTGGAGCCTAAGGTTGTAAATCATATGCAGCAGAGAAAGAGAAGTGAATTTTGATGTCCAGGTCCCAAGTGAATACTCTGAGCTTCTTCTAGAACTTTTTATGTTGCAAAGTAATGCATAAACTTGTAAAATCTCTTCTTAAATGTGATTTCAAAGTAACTCACTTAAATAGTTACTACAGAAAATAAAAATGGTAAAAGTAAGGACTCTGGAAGTACGTCACAGAAGTGTGAACTGACAGACTGCTAGCCAGCTTTATAAGCCTATATATTTCTTTTCCTTGGGTCTTCCCTTTTTTTATTAACCAGCTGCGCTGTTTGCTTCCCACTGTAACACCTTTTTTTCCAGGTAGGAGAGTAAAGCAGTGGTTCTTTCTGTTGCTGTTGAACTATAAAGCCATAAATAATACACTTAAATGAAAATACATTGTTATGGCAAAGGTTGATTAAATTCCCGTGATAGGATTGATTTTATTTTTTTTCCTCTATTTTGATTTTAGTTCAAGAATAGTGTAAGCCAGCTAGACCTATAGCTAGTGAAAAAAATTATGTTGTATTGCTAAAAGAAATATGGAACATAAATCTCAGTATAACTTTTGAATTCCAAGAAATGAAACGTATTGGGCAGATGAGTTGGGAAATAATAAACAAGGTCAGCAAAGCAGAGTTGCTTTGGCCTGGGCTGTGGACAGATAAAAGTGTACTATAAAAACAGGATATTAGTTTGGAAGGCAACAATGAAGCTTAAAATAAACCAAACAAAAATCATCAGCATACCTTATATGTTCTCTAATTCTGCCATGTAAATCCAGTGCCAGAACTTACACCTTTCAATTTCAGGTTTCCTTTGGTCTGAGTGGGTGATCACCTGAATACAAATAATAGAACTCACCACAGGAAAGTGTTTTTGAAGACAGAAAATTCTGTTAGGGTTTCCAAAAATAGTGAAACTCCTGAGCAGTTTTTGTGTCAGTTTCTTATTTTCACAACAAAAGCAGAAAGCATAGACAGCTTTCTAATTGCCATTATTTTAGTAAAGCCAAATTTGTGACCCATATTAACTGCAAATATGAGATGATTTTCACTTGAAATAATATGTTCCTTTGAAGTTAACTAGAAATCTCTCTGCCTTTTAGTACTCATGATCTTGTTTTTTCCATGTGGAGCGGCAGTGACGCGTATTACAGTTGAAAGCACATTTTTAAACATTCTCTCATGTAACATCTTTGCATCTCCACATTTTTCTGCCTCCTCAGAGACTATGAAGAAGATATTTAAAGAAAAGGGCATCTTGGCAGGAGAAGAAAGAGCTTTTAAACCACATCTGACCTTCATGAAGTTGTCAAAATCGACCCAGCTACGTAAGCAGGTGAGCTCACATTTCACATTATAGCTCAGCAGCAATCTAGAAAGTTTAATTTGGAGATGATCAAAGGAGTTGCTTGTGTTACAGCATCATACTGTCTACTTTGAAACCAGCCGAAGAGGTGAGACTTGAAAATACTGTGTTTTTTTAGGAAAAATTAGTACATCTACCATATAAACTGTAGTCCTGTACTCTACTGTAAGTTACTACTTCTGATAATCACAGTATAGTAATATCATGGTCTGTTTTCTTTTGTAAAACTGTGCAAGACCAAAGCATGAAGGTATTTGATCAAAATTACAGATTTATTAGGGTGTAGATTATATGCATGCAGTTTGTTTGAATTGTTTTGTTATTGTATAGGAGAAAATAAGCAATTAAAGAGTTAAATTTATATCTGGATTATGCATAATATGCAGACCGTCAGTTGCCACTATTGAATATGGTTTGGTGACTTTCAAAGTAGTGATGAAATATATCTTCTATATTCTGTCTGGCAGACAGTTATTTCTTGCCTATTTATTAGCACTTTTTTTGACAAAATGCACAAATACATAAAAGTAGGTTCTAACTGTGATGATAAATATTTAGAAGCAATACTAGTATATGTATTTTTTTAGTTCATACTAATGTGTCAGAAATATTGTATTACTTAGCATAAGGTATATCTCCATATATTTTTTTTGCTGACATTGTACAGAATGTTTTATGTGATCCTTTAACATTGACCAGGAAAATAATTAAAAAAAAAAAAATAAATTTCTAAGCAAGGATTAAAGTATATATATATATATATAAATATTTTAAGTTGATTTTTTCTACTTAATAGTAAGCACTCAAGGAAATATCTTTAAAATTTCATTAGAAATAACTAAAAAGTGCTGAAGTGCTGCACGTGGACATTTCATTAAGTAGTGTGAAATCAGTTGGAAGAAGGCAATGATATTTGAGATACATCAGGAAACCTCAAGGGCACACATACTTGCTCTGAAACAGAAATAAGGACTTGTCCACAGCTTGTAGGTGGTATATTTTACCTATTAATTTGTAAGCTCACATAAGCATTTTCACGTATAAACGGTTTTTAATACACTCATTTTAAAAATCCACAGCTCTTCTACAATATCAGCTGCCCAATAATTTAACTCTGGTAAAAACATCTGAGACAATCAGGGTGGGTTTTTTGTCATTCTGTGTTTTGTTTGGTTTTGGATGTTTTTTTTGTTTTGTTTACATTTGTCTACCTTGTATGAACTATTAGCCAGGATGCATGCCTTCTGTGTTCTGATATTCACTGCTGCTGACAGAACTAGGTCAGTGTCATTCCAAATCATCTTCCTTAGTTCCTCATAATGCTGGGTAATGCATATGGTATTTTAAAGATACACTGTATAGAAAGATATTATGTATTAAAAATCTGTAAATTTTTCTTTGTCAGTCCACTGTCAGGCATAAGCATCAATCGATCTTTACTGTCATTTTTTTGTGTTTGTACATTTAGTGAGATGATTTCATGCATTTACTGAAAACAGTAAATAAATTCATGAAGCATAAAAGGATACCTATTTTGTAGTATGTTTTAATAGGAAGTCTAATTGCATTTTCGGATCATACAACAGTATGACAGACAAGAAAAAGGGAGTGGATGAAGATTACATGAGAAAGCATATAAAAAGCAGATAGAACTACAGTGGTTGAGTACAGCTCAGCTATAGCTTTATAACTATATTAATATTTTTTTAAATGTAAGTTTCCTTATTTGAAACAATACTCTGCTAAGCCACTTTACTCATAATGACATCTATATTCCACAAAAGTTATCTTTTGGGAGAAAAAAATGTTTTTCAAACCTTAATATAGCTACAGGCATTTTTGAAATGCATATATTCTGAAAAGATTTTAACTTTCCTAAATTGTTGCTGATGTTTACAAAGCACAGAGTTTGAGACTTAAAATTAATAAAGATGTCAAGAAATTAGCCTTCCAATTTGAAGGCACAGCTTTAAGCTAAAAATGGTAAATGCAAAAAAATGTGGAAATAGACATTAATTAAGGATAAAAATGTAAGATAAAGTAGGTTTGAAAAGAGCTACTGGGTTACTGTACCTCCTTCAGCTTCTCAGGTTAAAGAACTAATTTACCTACTTAGAAGTGGGAGCAACTTATTCTTCATGCTTAATTGGACAATTCTGAGATCAAATGTGCCACTGAAAACTTCCTCAGAATCAGGAGGTACAGTATGCCTCTGGGTGTCCTTGTGGAAGGAGACAAAGGGATATAATTTATTTGCACATATTTAGTTATTTCCGCAATTGCTTGCTTGCTTGATAAGTATCTTGGGTTAGTATCGTTTTCTTCTGTACAAAGAACTTAATGAAACACCACAAAAGAAGCAACTGGAGTTGTGATAACATTTCTATTCCTGCTTCCTTACTAGCCTGCTACGTTGCCACAGGTCATAATTTTTCATTTGTTCAGACTGCTGTTTGGTTCAGGGTGTATTGTGAAGCAACACTTCATAAATGCTTTATGACATTTGGAGATCCTTTGATACCTAGTGCTGCCAGAACTGCAAATACTGTGAAATGGATTTCGTAAGTAGAAGATGACTGATAGCTAAATTGCTCTGACGACATCTGCTATCTGTAGCCTAGGCAGTGGTTGACAAGAAAAAATGCCCCAAATATAATTTATGAATATTTAATATATGATACTCCTTTGTACAGTATATCTTTAGAATGCTTTATGTAAAATTAGTAAAAGAGAAGGTATTAGTGAGACGAGTCCATTTGTATTTACAACATTTGCAAGTGTTGTACAAGGCCTGATTCACTGTTACCATGCAACTTCAATGGCAACATCAAGATCCTAGATATTATTTTGCAGACAGTACTATTATGATTGCACTGGTAACAGCAGTAACGATTCAGTAATTTATTCTTGTATTTTTAATGTAAATTGTGTTAAACTTTTGCCACTATCCTAGTTTCATATACAGATAACATAAGGTATTATTTTTAATAGTAATAATTCCTCCATTATAAAAGAGGAAATTCTACACTGAATCAAACCCAAAGCAGTGTCTCTGAATTCATATCTTTTCTGATGTGCACTCACATTCATCTTTTTGCTATATTCAGCTAGACATGCCAGATATGCCATTTAATACTGATAATTATGAAGGTAATTACTTTTTCCTCATGTAAATTTTTTCTCAGTTTATGTGACATGAATATTTTTGGCTTCTTGAAATCAAGTATAGCTGAAGAAATGTCGTATATCTGCTGATATCTTTTATTAGCCATACTGTAAGCAATTATAGCAATTTTTGGCAGTTAGACAAAAAGCTATCTAGGGTCTCTTCTGTCTTATTTAGATAAAGAATCTCAGGTACTACTTATCTTGTTGCAGGAAAGGTTATTACTTCTTACATATAGTGCTTATGTATCATGTCTCCTGCTTCATTAATTTGTTAATTTATGTTGTACATGCATACATCAAATATTGTGTTCAGTAAATATCCTCTGCATGACAAGAGAAGCGTAAGAGAATCCTCCCTTTCTGGTGTTATTCCCTCAACATTAAGTTTTACTCAATACTTGAAAATAGAATATAAAATGTGAATTTCTGTCTTAAGTTCCTAGTATAGTTTTCAGTTTCTTAGATTTGCAATTTTGCTGTTATTTATACCCATATGGCACTGATACATCGTCATACCATATAGAACCTTAGGAGAAAAGATCCTCAGTAAAACCAAAGCACTTCTCCTGTTTGTCACTTCCCACTGATTTTGACCTCCAGCATTCTTTTTATAATAACTCCTGGGATCTCTGGCATTTTGGACAGGAATCCTCGTATAAGAAAAGCTGCAGAGTTCATGAAATCCCTCTGTATTTCCATTTACCAGGCTCTACATCAGTGGTTTGTATTGTGACAACTGTTACGTGCTGATATGGAAGTCTGAAACAATCACTTTGGCACAACACAAAACAAGAAACACTTTGCGTTCACCATCTCATGGAACCAGCAGAAGTGTTTTTAGATTTTTTCTACAGTATATTTTTAATCTGAAGATCTAACAACAGAGGCAGAAAATGCACAAACGGGGTGACCCAACAGCTGGAAGAGGTTCTTGAATTCTCTTCCTTCAGTCTCCCCCGCTTTCTTATCATAAACACTATATTGCAGAGTTGTGTAACTACAGTACTTGCTTTAAACAAGAGAAAGGACATAGACTATAGACAGTTTGTAACAAGCTAAATATAGTGAGAGGTGTTAGTGATCATTCTTTAAATTACCAGGCTCTCATACTGAACATGGTAGATGCGATGCTTTTACACATAGCCCTGCTACAGGACTGAGGCTTCAGAAGGCAGCACCTCTTCACACATGAACTCTTCTAAGTCCAGCTGGGGATCATCAAGGTCTAGGCGGAGAAACTTTTCCACAACACACTTGCATTTTTCCATCTGATCAACTTTTGAAGGATCTTCAATACGTTTGATAGCTTTTCCGTTGCAAATCAGTTCTGACACTTCCACTCCTCTTTCAATAATTTTGGCTGGCATTCCTGCTAATGCAGCGATGTTGGCAGCTTGACTTACAGTGGACATGCCCTGTTTGATCTGATAGAAAAATATCAATTCCTCTCCATCTTGGTGGGTCTCCATGGTGAGGTACTCCAGAAGAGGTGTGTCAGGCAGGAGTTCTAGCTGCATTAAACTGTGAAAATTAGTGGAGACAAAGACCTGTGGACAATGGGTTCCTTGACTGATCCAGTACCTCAGGACAGCAGCCAGAAGGGACAGGCCATCCAGTGTGTTGGTCCCTTTGCCAAACTCATCGATAAGTACCAAGGATCTCTCCGTGGCATTGTTTACTGCCTTGGCAACCTGGTTAAGGTCTATCATGAAAGTAGAGAGCCCTACAGAAACTGATTCCCTACTGTGGATTCTTGTGTAAATCCCGTCAATTACTCCAATCTCTGCCTCTGCTGCAGGGACATAACTGCCGATTAGAGCCATGAAGACTATAAGACCTACTTGCTTCAAGTAGATGCTCTTTCCAGATGAGTTGGGCCCTGTGATAATCTTTATTCGCCTGGTAGCCTCACCACTGTAAACAGGATTGGCCACAAAGGTCTTTGCACATAGTTCCATGAGCGGATGTCTTCCATCCTTAATGTGGAAGCCATGGCGGTGAGTAAAGCGTGGCCGGCAGTAGGCATTCTCCCGGGCCATCTCTGCCAAAGCTAGTAGCACATCTAGGTGTGCAGTATACTCAATCACAGTGTTGAGCACTTCAGACTTCTCCAAGATCTTTGTCTGCAGTTGGTGCATAATAAGTGTTTCCTGATCTCTGATCTCACAGTGCAAGTCACCCAGCAGGCTGTCTAGCTCCTTAGTCCTAGCACTTCTGTAGTGCAGTTTATCCTCTGACAAGAACATGAATTCCAAGCCTTCGATTTCAAAGTCGCTCTTATCCACCATAGTTGGTAGCCGTGGAATGGAGAGAAGGAATCCAATCAAAGGAATGTAAATCACACAACAGGAGGGAATATGATTGTCCAAGGTCTCTAGTTCTTTTCGTGCTACTTCTGTAAGGAAGTCTGAGAGTCCCATCAGCTTTCGTTTCTTCTCATCGATAGTTGGGTCCACATTGGGTCTAACAGTGAAGCGGTTCTCTGAGATGCTACCTTCAAAGTCCACCACTTTGCTGATTAGACTAGCAATGTAGTGCAAATCATCAGTGAAGACACGTGAAATGGTCTGAAAGAGTTCAATAGTGTTGGACAGAGAACGACAGGTATCTCGAAGGCACACTGCACTGTACACTGTCTTATAGAGTGCTTGCCAGTCACTAACTTTTGTGTTGGAAAGAGTCATTCTTTTGAGAATAAGAGGGACATTTTTAATATTCTTGAGGCAACCTTGAAGAGTGAGGACTGTTTCATGGTTTTGAGCCAGCAGGAAGAAGTTGATAACATCTAGCCGTTTGTTAAGCTCTGCTAAGTTCCGAGTAGGTCGTGTGAGCCACAGCCTCAGCAGTTTTTCTCCCCATTTGCACTTGCAACGGTTTAAAATTCCGTATAAACTGAATCCTTCCTTCAATCCACTAGAGAGCTTGTACACAGAAGGGTGGATATCACTTTTAAATATCTGCAGGACACAGTAAGAGTCTTGGTCCATATTCACAGTATCTGACAGCACAAACTTTTTAAAGGCCAAAATAGGAACGGCAATAGTGCTGTCTTCGAGCTCAACTCCAATCCTTCTCTTGTCTAGGAACTTAAGGAGTCCCCCTAGGGCTCTTATCACGAGTGGGCTCTCAAAAGGGATGATTGAGGACAAGTAGAGAATTTTCTCTGTTGCAGTCATATGAGATGGAATGAATGGAAATTGCCTAGATAGGATCCGTTGCTTGCTGACTTCTAGGCTAAAATCTATGTTAGGAAACAGGACAATTTCTGGTTTTCTTATATCTTTATCACCATCAGTAGTGGTTAGGTTGGTCAGGAATTTGGCAATATTCTGGTCCTGTTTTGCACTGGTCACTATGCATCGAGGATTAATTTCCCCAGTCACTTTTTGCAATAGTTTGAGGTCTTCATTTTCAGCTATGTCAGGCATGAAGTAGACTGAGCAATCTTCTGTATCATAATAAGTAATGGCAAGCTGTCCTGCATACCACAGAACAGACATGTGTGTCTCAGAGCACTCTTGGTCCTCTTGTTCAGGCCCAAGCAGTGGCGGTAAGGCACAACTTGTAGCTGATGTGGCATTCATTCTGATGGAGAAAGATATTTTTATTCACAACTCATCCGAAAAGTCCTGAGAACTCACTGTAATAGACAAGAGCAGGTTAACAGCCATCCTTCCAACCCTGGAGAAACTGAGATGCTACGAGGAATTAAAGACAGTGAAGCCAGTAACTACAGCTGACATCTTGCTTCCAAGCAAGCTGTAATGGAGCCAACTACCAGCAATGCTGGAAGAGTTTATTTGTTCTTTGTATCCTTTATTTTAGTAAGTGCATAAGTATGCTTAATTACCCATAAATTACCCAAGTCCAGCCTGGCCTTGAACACTTCCAGGGAGGTTGCTGTACAAAACACAGGTACAAAACCAGTCTCCCTCAGAGATGTGGGACACCTGCATGTGCTGACCACAGCTCCTCACAGTGATGCGGCCTCATAAACTGGTCATCGCTTCAGGGCCCAACCCTGGTATTTCTTTAGCACCATCATCCAGCACCAGTCCCCATACCAGCACGTCAGGCACTGCTGCAGCCATCTGCCCTACCAAACCTCTTACAAGGAGCGGCTGAGGGAGGAGGCATTGTTTAGCTTGGAGAAAAGAAGGCTGAGGGGAGACCTCATGACTGTCTACAACTGCGTGAAAGGAGGTTGTAGCAAGGTGGGTGCTGTTCTCTTCTTCCAGGTGACAGGTGATAGGACAAGAGGAAATGGCCTCAGGTTGCCCCAGGGGAGGTTCAGATTAGATGTAAAGAAAAATTTCTTCACTGAAAGGGCTGTCAGGCACTGGCACGCTTCCCAGGGAGGTGGCTGAGTCACCATCCCTGGAGGTGTTTAAAAAGCAGGTGGATGAAGTGCTCAGGGATATGGTTGAGTAGTGGGCAGCTACCGTTGGACTCCGTGATCTCAAAGGGTCTTTTCCAACCAGGCAATTCCATGATTCTATGAAGTATTTTCGCCTACAGAGTTCCCAGCTGCTGTCAGCAGTCCCCTTCCCACCCTCTCCCACTTCTCCCTCGCCCTGCTCACCCTCCTCACCGCGGCTCCTCTGCGCTGCTGCGGCTCTCTGCAGCCCAAAAGTTTCGTTTGCCTCCCTGCCCTTCCCTCCGAGGCCGCCGCTCGGCGCTGCCCCTGCTCAGGGCTCTCCTGCCCCCACTCCCCGACGGCCGCTCTTGTCAGGGCGGCGCCGCTGCCCGGCTGCCGCCCCGGCCCAGCGGCCCCGCCCCGCGGCCCCGCCCAGCAGCCCCGCCCAGCAGCCCCGCCCAGCAGCCCCGCCCGCGGCCCCGCCCAGCAGCCCCGCCCGCGGCCCCGCCCAGCAGCCCCGCCCAGCAGCCCCGCCCAGCAGCCCCGCCCGCGGCCCCGCCCAGCAGCCCCGCCCAGCAGCCCCGCCCGCGGCCCCGCCCAGCAGCCCCGCCCGCGGCCCCGCCCAGCAGCCCCGCCCGCGGCCCCGCCCAGCAGCCCCGCCCGCGGCCCCGCCCAGCAGCCCCGCCCGCGGCCCCGCCCAGCAGCCTCGCCCACCCCGCGCTGCCATCAGGGCTTTGCTGGGGACTCATAGACCCATAGAATGGTTTGGGTTGGAAGGGACCCTAAAGCCCATTCAGTTCCAGCCCCCCTGCCATGGGCAGGGACGCCTCCCACCAGACCAGGCTGCTCAAAGCCCCATCCACCCTGGCCTCGAACACTCCCAGGGAGGGGGCATCCACAACTTCCCTGGGCAACCTGTGCCAGTGCCTCACCACCCTGAGGGAATGGATCCTCAGCTTCCCTCGCGGTCTCCTGGCTGAATGGAAGCATCTCTCTCAGGGCTCAAGCACTTCCCACCAGCCTGTGCCCCATCCCAGGAACTGCTTAGTGCCTTCCTCCCAGTCTCTTCATAGCCCCACGCCGAGTGGCAGCGAGAAGATGAAGCGCCCCCTGAGCAGCCTAACCTGCTGGTGGAAGCGTCCGCTCCTGCGTAGCATCATGAGACCCTACCTAGAGCATAAGGAGGATATGGAACCCCTGGAATGGGTCCAGAGTAGGACTGAGGCACCTCTACTATGAGGACAGGCTGAGAGAGTTGAAGTTGTTCAGCCTGGAGAAGGCTCTGGGAAGACCTTATAGCAACCTTCCAGTACCTGAAGGGACTACAGGAAAGCTGGGAAGGGACTTTTAACAAGGGCTTGTAGTGATAGGATGGGGGGGGGGGGGATGGCTTTGAATTGGAAGGGGGAAGATTTAGATTAGATATTCGGAAGAAATTCTTAATGGTGTGGGTGGTAAGACACTGGCACAGGTTGCCCAGGGAAGCTGTGGATGTGCCCCCCTTGGAGGTGCGCAAGGCCAGATTGGATGGGGTCTCGAGCAGCCCAGTCTAGTGGGAGATGTCCCTGCCCATGTCAGGGGGATTGGAACTGGATGATTTTTTAAGGTCCCTTCCAACACAAACCATTCTATAATTCCATGACCTCCATGACCTGCTGCTGCCTGTGTTTGAGTGGCTTGTGGCCAACCATGCCCACTGCCCAGCTCCCCACTGCTCACCTCTTTCACCCTTTGCAGCTTCTGCACTTAATGAGCTACTTCAGGCAACTATAAATGAATCTTCAGTTGCAGCCCTTGTCTGCGGAGAGCTGGACGCATGGTGCTGGGAGATGGGCGTTTTGCCTGTGTGGTTTAGTACACAAAAACTGAAGCCATTTGCCAGAGACGATGAGCTCCTCGCTTTGCAGCCATGTTAGGGCCTGTCACCTCTTGTGCCGTCCTCCCCCAGGTCCCTCAAAGGGGAAAAGGCTGCCCTGCTGACAGCAGCCTGCATGCGGCTAGAGGTTTTCGCTGAAGGCTGGGGATGGCAGGCTGGACCTTCCCAGAGGAGGCACAGACAGCAAGTTAGCAGACATGACAGGGCCACCAATGCTGTCTCCTTGGTGCCCTGCCAGTCTTGTAAGTGCTCCATATGCAACACCTCTCCACGTTACGCAGCCATGTACCTTTACAGGCATCCATTCATTACAGCACTTCCTCAAAAGGCAGGTGTCTTCCTTCTCGCCTTCCAGCACCAAATGCTTCAAAATGGCCATTCAAGTACTCTGTTTCTCGCTCTCCTCCGATCATAGGTTATCTCTATAATCAGCATCTGTAACTTTCCCATGTAGGGACAACTGTCTTTCATCTCCACTGCTGCAGACCCTTTCAATTAAAAAGTGAACTGCGACCTTCCTATGCACCCAGTGTTTCATCCTTTCACATTACATTGCCACGCCAGAAATTTCTCCAAGTTATTCAAAACATCATACAAATTTCCCATGGTTTCTTTTCCAGATATCTTTCAGCACTGCGTCACAAGCATGATACAGTTCCTGAGCAATCAACATTTGATTCACACCATATAAATCTGATTTTGACAAGCAATATCCAAACTTCTTATAAATGCTATTTTTTTTTGGGGGGGGGGGGGGCGGGTAGTGGCAATTTTGATCTTTTCCTCATTTTGTTCCATGAGTTCTCAAGGCTTCACATTTTGACAAGTGTTATTCTGGCTGAAAAGGTCTTTTTTTATTACTGATTTATGTCTACATTTATTTCAAAGAACTGTCAGCCAAAAAGCAAAGAATGATGTTTTAATTTCAAAATAAGCTTAGTACATAAAGACTAATCTATTCATATGATAGCAAATTTTAAATAATGAGGCTGGAATAAATGTCGACTTCGAAGGAGCTCATGTGCCCGAAATGAAAAATATTCACCACTAGGTGTCATCATTTCAGAGATTAAGGAAATGGAAAAACATTTTTGACCTTCACTAAATTCGACTTTAGGGGACCAAAAGACTCTAAATTAGACTTTAGAGAACCAAATGTGTAGGTACTTACTCAAGGAAATTGCTTCTGAAGTCAATATTTTTGTACCTAAGTAAGAGCTCAGCAGACACATGAACACTGAGCCTGTCTTGCATATTAGTAATTGTGAATGAAACACCAACAGAACTGTGATGCTCAGATGAACAAATACGGTATAAGGGTGTGAAGAAGAAGGCGGCATCTGTCCTCTTCAGAGTGTCTGGTGAGGGACGTTTTCAATGCAGAAGGGGATAATAAAAAAAGAAGTAGGCCCTAAACAACACATACATAGAAACAAACCTGACCAACATACAATAAGAGAGGCAGCAGCAAGAGCTAAAGCTGGTCATCCACATGGACTGATGAGGACATGTGGAGTGTGGGGATGTTTATTTCAGTAGGATTGTCTGGTCGATAATAGAATGGTATTGTCTTGTCTTGTCTTGTCAAATAGAATGGTAATGGAATGGTGGAAGCTGTAAACAAAATGTACATAGAGACAAACCTGTAAAACATAACAACAAACCCGAGAAACAAACCTCATCAGTCACACTAATTGATGGGTTGTGAAGAAACTGCAGGCAAACAGGCATTTTGCAGATGTTGGGAATGTGAAGCTGAGGGTCCAGGGTGTCGGGGGTGAAAATGAATATGGGTTATGCAGGGGAAGGAGAGTGAAGAGGAACAAAGGAGGAGTGAGGAGAAAGGGGGTGTAAAAGGGGCCAGTTGTGTGTAAACCGTGGCTTGTGGGCATGCTTGTCTGACCAAGCTGGTGTCCTGGGTTCTGGCTGCTGCGGACAAATGTCTGTATCTTCCCCAAATCATGTGCGTGAGGGGTGCGTGTATTTGTTACCAAACCTCAGACTGGACCAGCTGGTGAGTGGTGGTTCTATAGGGTGGGTAAGGGGGCCTGGGGTCTGGATGGAGGTGCTGAATGGACAGAGGGGTTGTGATGGTGCTTGAGGGATGCACAAATGTGTGTGTGCTTGTGAACCTGGAGAGAGTCATGCACACCTGCACTAGTGACCACTGTTGGTGCCTGTCTGCACTTGTGTCTCATGTGCGCCCTGTGTGTGGGTGCTGTTGAAGGCAGCACCTTGTCTGTGTCCTCTGAGCGTGACTATGTATCTCCAGGATGTGAAAACAGCAGGTACATCCATCAAAGACCCTGGGTTCCCAGAGCACTGGGCTGGTCTCTAGCAGCTGGGCAGTAGGAAGCCCTGGGCTGGAGCTGCTAGAGGCAGCGGCCACTCGTAACATCCCTTAGCATATAGTAAAATTGTTTAAAAAGCAAACAGCATTATTTTCAGGTGGATTGAAGGAGAAATTATTTCATTTCTACAGATATTATCAATTTTTTTTGAAAATATGGTGAAATGAGAAACTAAATTCTTAAAATAACTACTGAAACAAGATTTTCTGAAAACAGTCTAATAGAATAAATTGTGTTTAACTCCATATATGTGAAACTATGTAATGTTAATCATATTACAAATTACTCTTAAGTTTTTAGATTTGCTGGGATAAGAAGCTTAGTGTTAGTTAAATACAGCCACATTTTCCTGTTTGGTGATTTTAAAAATCTAGAAAGCTGCCCGTGACAAACATTTGAGATTCTTTTTTTTGTAGTAAGTAGCATGCTCAGTGGTGGCAATAAGAATAATTTTCAGTTACATATTCCATGAAGACTGTGGCAAACCATTGGAAGTTATAGCAGTTATAGCACTGTGTATGTCAGTTTGTTTCCTACAGGACAAGAGGGAGGGATGGAAAGGAGGTATAATGACGCTTTATTTCATTAAGTTCTGCTGCAGACAATGCTTAACTAGAATAGAAGTTTTGGCACATTGTTGTTTCAGTATTCTTTTTGTATCTTGAAGTAGTTTTCCATCCTAAAATACTTCTAGTTAAAATGAAAACTGTAGGAATTAAATATGAAAGTTCAGTCTTCTAGTAGAATGCCTAATTTAATTTTATGTTGCTTTTTAAAGGTGAAAAAAATTGACCCAAGCCTGTATGAAGATTTTAAAACCCATTATTTTGGAGATGAAATCCTGCACCGCCTAGATCTTTGCTCCATGTTGAAAAAAAAGCAACCAAATGGTTACTACTACTGTGAGTCCTCTATTGTCTTTGGTAAGTACATCTTCATTATTCTCTTATATCAATTGTGTCTGTAAGTTATATGCCTGAAAAGCCACTTTTTTTCTGGAGTGTATGTAAGTGGTTATTGTGATAACAGTCATGGAGTCTGACAGAAATCTGTCCTTCAATCCTGGCTCTCCAGGAACACGGTGCAGTACTTCTTGCTGACAGCCAAAGTTTATATTCATCTATCTGTCTCCAGAATCCAGTTACATTTCTCATCCTAAGATGAGTATTTAAGCGAGATGTATCACTCTCCAGAGCTGCTCATCTCTCTGTGGCTGCAAAGACAGCCTACGTGACTAAGTTAGATTAGACACAGTAATTATACATGATTAAAGCTTAGTGAAATATCTCTGGTTTGGCAGAGATGTGACCTTACTTGGGCTATATTCATATACAGAGAGAATTTCAGTGGTAAAACAGATGACTGTTTAGAATACCATCAAGATTTCAAACATTGTACAGATGCCTTTCCCAGATCATTACAATCCTAGAAATCACAGTTGTGTGCTCTTGCTTTACCTGAATGGAAGCTTCACATCTCTGTGATTATTACTGTCTTGTCTTCTCAGTTCTGTCAAAAGTCATGTATAGTTGGAACTTCAGGTAATACAAATGGAAGGTCAGTGGAATGAGAGACTGTGGCTTGTAAAATAAACCTCTCTGTGGTGCTTAATACTCAATAGGTGGTAGAGGATCTTGGAGCTGCCGTTAGTCATATTAAGAACATGAGTTAAAACACTGTAAGGGGAATAACTAAAGAATGTGAAGGATTTTTTTTTTTTTAAATGCAGTCACCCCTTTAAATCTAGGAATGTATTGTGTGATGTGTTGGGAATACCTTTAAAAATACCATTCCTGCACCTACAGATCTTTAAAAAAAATCAGATGACATGAGAAGACGATCAAGCAGTAATACAGCAAAATACAATTTTTTTAATACTAATTGCTTTTCTCATCGGTCCTAATTAGACTGTTTCTTTATATATGTCTTGTTAGGAGTAAGTCTTAAAAGATAGGTCTATAGCAGGGAATGGGTGATGGTCTTTGGAGATCAGATGATGTTTTTTCTTCTTTGTACTGGTACAGCTTGGGGGTTGTGATTTTGGAAATTTTTTTTCTGCAGTCATGTCAAAAGTTGAATGTAGTAGTATTGGAAGACATGGGATACTGAAATTCATAGTGCTAATAAAAGTTCATGTGGAGACTTAACTTTGGGTGTTTTCTTTAGAAATAGAAATTTAGAAATAGAGTAAAACAGTTTGCAGTGTTGTCAATGAGCAATAGCTGCATCTCAATGAGAATATGGACAGTCTTAATGAATCTTAATAAAGCAAAATCTTCACTTTGACTTATTTAAGGAAAAGAAAATATCTTTTGTACTATGGGTTCTCTAATAATAGGAACGAAATACGAAAAATCTTTTACGAGGAGCCTCAACAATAACATGCTTACTTAAAGACTATGATAATTTTTTCTTGTATGCTTTGCAACATTTTCCAGTTTTCTGGTAATAAGCAGAAATATAAATTTAAAAATGTGACCAGAAATCATTCCAACAAGTAAATTTTTTCAGTGGATCTATCATTCCGACTCCAAAGAATACTAGCCTTAGTAATGAAAATATTCATGACTAAGGAATGATATCCTCAGAACAAAAGAACAAAACATGCAACATCAGGGAAGTATTCCAAGACCATTGCTATCCCAACTAGCTGAATAGAAATACCTTCACTAGAATCTTTTTCATGTGGACAGTTCTAAAGGAAAGCCCTGTCTTCATCCTTTAAGTAAAAAAGAATCTCAAGAAGATGAAAATTTCTATTTGCTATGAAGACACATCCTTCAGGACCAAGAAATCTCGAAAAGAGGAAAACTTCTGTTTGTTATGAAGATACATTGTTAAGGACTACAAAATCTCAAGAAGATAAAAGATTTGTGAAGCTACTATGTGTATCTCCAAATTCTGCAAAACCTTTGAAAGTATGATGAGTATAAAATAAAAGGAAACCTTCTGATCCAGGCACCTCTTCTAGTTGAGCTAATCTTGACTGAAAGATCCTACATTCAAAGGCTTATCATTGACAGAAATAACGCCTAATACTCAAGTTTTTCCTAAGGACATATTGTTCTTTTATGATCATAAAAACTATACCCGGTTAATAGGCTGATCGTACCTGGTACATTGTCTGCTGGTTTTCAGCCTCTTTTCAAGATCTGTTTCATTCTTTATGCTATAAAACTAACACTGTTTTGGAGACAAAGTGTGTTCATGAACAGTTAGTACTAGTTCTAAATTCCAGTTATTTAGACTAGCTTTATATAAATATGGTGATTAAAAGTCAGTGCTGGTTCCAGGATTCTGTAGGGCTTTGGTGATGATTTTGGTTCTGCCTTGTGGTAACTAGTTTCTCTGTGCTGCTGCAGTATTGCTCAGTGCTTCTGAGGACTGTTTTGAGGACTTATGATTAAATGCTTATACAATACTTTATACACGTCAGGCACTTTGCAAATGCCAATCACTGTTTTTGTTTGCACTAGGGCCACCTTTATTTAGCTTTACAAAAGCAGAACAGAGGAAAAAAGGATGTCTGCTTAAATTAGTGAAAACACTATTGCAAAATCCAGACCAGTCAATATTGAAATGAGATATATTTATATCTATCTATCTATCTATCTATCTATCTATCTATCTATCTATCTATCTATCTATCTATCTATCTATCTATCTACATTATTGTATTTATTACTTTAGGTTATGCCTATCTTACAGTTTTGTTTATATCTGTGTATATAACTATATACCTGGTGTTTTCTCTACATGTTTGTATATTTAAATATTATTTATGTGCATCCAAATGCTTAGAAAAATTACGAGACTATTTAACATGGTATAAATTTTGTCATTTGGGTGAAAATGAGGCTCCACCATTCACAGATGTAATTCAGGATATTTTGGAATATGCGTCTGATTAAGGAATTTGGTAAATAACTCATTACAAATAAAATACTGTTTAGTAGTATATTTGGTAGATACTGACAATGTTTCTTCAAAGCATTTGTTTAAATCCCTCTTCTTGAACTTGTCTTGTTACTGACATCTCAGAAAGATAAAATGAGACAGTCAGTCTTTCAGCTGTCTTTTGAATGTGAGACCCATTAAATGGTTTATAACAACAGTCAATCAACTTGCATTCAAAGCAAGAATCAGATGCTTGCTTGGCTTTAACTAAATCCTGGTGTAATAATGCGTAAAGAATTTATGGGAAGTGTCATTTTCACAGTCCGAACAGAATTCTCTTCTGAGTTATTTTTACATGAGTACTATGTCTACTTTTCTCTAGCCATAGTATTTGAATGGGTCTTCTTCACTGATACCACATTAAGAAAGTGTGGCATTATCCCCACTTTTCTCAGTCCTGTATGGACATAGATGTATCTTGCCCAAATACACGCATTTAATTTTTCTAGTGTGTACCTGTTAACATACCTATTTATGTAAAGCCAATAGGAGAAGGAAAACAGCTATAGTGGAACAGGTTTCAATTACTTATTTGTTTAATTTCAGAGGAGAAGAAACTATTTTAATGAATTTTTAAAAACTTATTTATAATGTTTTAAAATGTATATTGAATAGGGTTTTTAATAACTATAGGTAGCTAGGACGTTAAGATAAACACAGGAGAGTTAATGACATTCTGTTAATATATCTGGAATAACAAGAATCGAAAACTACTTTGTACAGACAAATCACTGTATTGGGATCTAGTTCTTTCTACATGTACATGTTCTCAAACAGTTACCTTCTTTCCTTGATGTGCACAGAAAATACAAGAACAGCATTTAGTTTTTATTACTAGATTTTGCCAGACTTGAGTGTTATGCATATAATAAGATGAAAAGACCTAAAATGAGATCAGAACTAATGTTAGAAATCCATATACAACAGAGAATTCCATGCTATCATGCTAGTAAGTGACACAACATGTATCACTTTAGTAGCTGCGTGTTTTAAAAGCATGTTTAAAAGTATGGAAAGCATAAATGCTTTATGTGAGTAAAGGCAGAGTTGAAACACCTGCTGAGCTGCAGCAATATGCTCAGAAGGTAAACAAGCTTTGACAACATGTTACAGAGCAGCATCCACTATCTTCAGCAGAGCCTACAGACATCTGCACCAGAACATTTCTCTGCATCTGCATGCTAGCCCCACAGGGTATGGATTCAGGAGTTAAAATTTGATGTGACAGTGACAATAGTGTTGAAGCTTCATCCTCAGATTAAGAGCTCAGTTTATTCTTTAAAGCAAACAAAACACAAGCCAACAAATTGTCCTTCTTCAGTTTACCCACCTCATGGCAGCTGTTGTATGCCACCTCAAATCCCAAAGATGACCAGTGAATGCTGGAATGATTCGAGTTCCTCAACAGATATGCCTTCACCTGAATGACTGGTCAGTTCTCCGCATCATGAGGAAGATGTTCAGTAGACCCTCTGACCACCAAAGGAAGCGTTATGTAAATCTTCATATGTTAAATATGCGTTCAGCATTATCTCATTTAAATATTTTCAGGATTCATTAATGAATATTTTTGTAGGCTTGTTTCAAAGAATATTTGTTTATAGTAATATAATGTAAAATGGGATTATCTACACATTAAAGAAAGTTCTCACATGCCAAGCTGTATTCAGCGTGTGAGCTGTGATAAGGTTCTCTTGAATGGCTAGTAAAGAGAAGTTTAGATATCAGACTTCCCCTGTGCTGTCTCTAAGGTAGAAAATCTTCAAAAAGTCTGTTCCTTGGTGGAAAATACCTGGCAGGTTATTCTGACTTTCTGCACAGCCAGAACTTACATATCCGGAATGTGTGCCAGCTTGAAGGTGAAACTGCTATTACAGTTCCCTGTAACACTTGTGATCTAGCAGTAGCAATATGGAAACTGAAATATCAGACTACAAACATCTATTGTAGCTGGATAAAAGCATAATAGTATGGTAAAAGGTAATGCTCCTCGCTGCTCAAATAATAAGTCAAACAGATGCCTTTTTAAGTAGTAGAATATTAGTAGGTTGGTTTATATTTCAGTGGAATTATATACGAGTTCAGTGTTCAGTCTGACCTTGTCATCAAGGTATATTCTGCAGTGTCTCTGAAATGGGCAACACCTACAGAAAGCCATTAATCACATCCTAAAATGCGTGTGATAAGACAGGCAAGATCTAAGAGGTGTCTAAAATGGGCAAGAGGTGAACCTAAGATGTGTTACTTAAACAGTTATTAGTATTTGTTAGTTAACTTGCTTGGTAATTTTATATATGTATATATAAAGTACCAATTTTCAACTAAACGAGAAAAAGTTGCATTGTGTTTGCAGGCTTCACATTTCTGAGGAGATCAGTAATGTTATGAACAGAACACATGGCAAACAAGATTTATTCTTTCAGATTGCTGCTGTTGGGCTGATTGAATCATTAACTAGCTTTGTCGTTACTTAAACTTTAATAGCCTTGAGTTAGGATTTAGTGGTGCAGTTTCTGCTTCCACATTACGTTTTATGATGTTAGCCAGGCAGCTTCTCAACATCCATGTTTCAAACGAAGAACAAGATGCTTCTGTTGGTGGTGCCTTCTGTAAGAGCAGAACTGAAGATAAGTTTGTCAGCAATAGGAGAATACCCACCAAGAAGAACGAAAAAGTAAAATTAAGAACAGAAGAAAAGACACATCTGTACATTAAACAGAAAATATGACGTAACTTTATGAACTCAAAATTATATTGAGAAGAAATAAAAGAAGAAATAAAAGACTGAAAATAGAAGATTGGAAACCAGTTGGTAATAGATGGATTGTCAACATCCCTGCTCTTTTTAAAAAATGCAAGCAAAAAATACTTTGCCTTCATCATCAAGAAAGGATTCAAATACAGCCTGCAAGATACAGTTTGCCCAGTTTCTCTGAAATCTTTAAAGTAGCTCATTCTTAAAAGAAAGACTGGTTTGTCTCTTTTAGTTATGGTTTAGCCTTAATGTGGTTGATTTTATTCATACAGCAGCTAAACATTTTCTCACATTGGAAACAGCAATGGTAACAGAGTAAATGCTAGTTTGATTGTAGAGATTCTACATCCTCCAAAATTAAACATACTGTGCGTTTGTTTCTTTTACTCTCCTTGTTACTCACATGACAGTGACTCACTCCTTCTGAAATAATGATTCATTCTTTGATTTTATCTGTTATTTGTCCTTCTTTCTTTTTTTTTCTATAATATCGAAACATCCCTAGGTCTATTTCTTTCACTCCTTATTTTTTTAACTTTGTAGGCTACCTTTTACCTTCTCCACGCTATTGGGTTGTGAGTAACCACTCGTGTTTCTTTCATGTCTGTGGCACTCTTCCTAAATTTTGGTTAATAACATGGCAATCATACTGCTTTTGGATGAAAATATCTTGGGCAGCTTCCCAGGGGCTATTTCTTAACATTTAAATTGGTAATTAATTCACAGTTTGTGATGAGTTTATTCACAGCTGCTGCAATTTTGTATATGCAGTGTACTAAATAACTCCTCGTCTACATAAAAAGCAACAGATACTGTGTCCAAATCAGTAAAGTCTTTCCCTAAAGCCCTATTTCTTAGCAGAGTCTTATGGTAGGATATTGACTCATAAAAATTATTTTTAAAATGGCAGAGAAACACTCGGATAATATCCTAGAACCCACACTTCTTATGGACGATGAATAGAGAGTGGCAATCCAGTGCTTTCTCAAACATACCAATTATTTTCCATTCACTACCGAGAGCAAAGTGATGGTCCCCTGTTGATCCCTTTTTGCTAGGCTTACGTTAGAGCTTGATGGATTTTCTCTTTACCTCTAGGGACTTACCTCATCTTGTGTTGGTACATTGGGCAATTCCTTCTATATTGGGTAATTTTCTGCTATTGAAATATTGACCGTTACTATAGCTTTTTTTCATAGAGATGGCATTTTTATATTGATTTTGTAATACCAGTTAAAAGGTATTTTGATAAATTTTGTGTGTGGATAAGGAGGACAACAAGCTGACTGAGAGGGAAATAACTGGTGTAAATATGGTTTGAAAGTGGAAATTTTAATTCTAGAATGATATTTCATTGCTTTGAGGGCAAATTCTAATGTCCCTTACTGAACTTAAATGTTGGCAAATGTGTAAGAAACTTTTAATTATAAAGTGACAGGAATCTTTAAAAACAGGAACATAATGTTTGGTATTCAAACATGTGCCTCCTAATACTGCAAGTAATCTAAAGGCAATTGCCCTGTTGTTTGTCAACAAAAAGTTGTTTGATGTGGTGATGTGTTTTCATGCCAGAGCTGTTATCAGTAGTTGAAGATAAGTGAAAATAAGATTTTTCCACATATGACTTTCAAAAATATGTGCAGACAATGGGATAAAACTGATAAAGTAAATCTGATGGGAAAACAAAAAAGCGTCTTTGACATCAGTAAGAATGTGATTCATGACTGAAAATTTAGTTGTAAAAAAGGCAGAACTTATTCTTCACAACGTAATATAGGATGCTATAAAATACAATTTAATAATATCCAGCAGCTTTTTTTTGTATCTTAAGTATTTCCCCTATAAAGACATTTTCCACCAAGCAGACTTTAGAGTGCAAACAACTACTTTATTTCTAAATTTAACATATTAAAAATGCATTGAAACATGTAAAACATCAATTTCAAGATGCATTAGTTGCAAAAAGTAAACAGACTGCCTAGGAGGTGAGGAGTAAATTAAATATGTAATACTCTTTCATTGAATAGATCACTAAAAGATTATTACTCTTTATTCTTAAAATTTTCCTAGCCATGATACTGCTTTTGTTGATACCTGTTTATTCTATAGTCTTAACATCAGACAGAAGGTGTGTTTGATTTACCATAACTGAATTAAACTATTCTGCAGTTCCTACGAGGAGTGTTTTTCAGTAGTTTGAAGGACATGGAGTGAAAGGGAAACCAGTTTTCCACTGTTTCAAATGTCACTATTTTTCAATTGTTGGTGGTTGGGGCAGACCTGAAGAGCTTAGCCAGTGTGCTGCATGGTTACACTGAGTCTACTAAGCTTCCTGGCTAGTCCTTGTGTGGTATTCCAAAATGCAACATGGTTACAGATCAATAGGGATCAGTACTTCAGGAATAATACAAACACTGACATAAAAATTGAGTTGTTGAGGAAAAGAGCTTTGTTTGGGTTAATACCACAGCTTAAATTACTCTTTCAGAACAGTACTCAGCAATGAAAAGAAATGGGTAATAATTTAATTTTCAGTTGTTTTCTTATTCTGTACATAAAATATATTTGAAACCCCTACTGTTTGTGAAAGTAGTGTCTTTTCAGTGAAAATCATTTCAAGATAAAATGTAATAGATTTTAAGGAAGCATTGTTAGTGTGACATATAGTGTCATTTCTTGTTTTTGTAGAAAGCAGCAACGTGCTTTTTCTTATGGAAGCAGTAGAATGTAGCAACAAGATTACATCAACCACAAACTAAAAAATACCATTATTGTCTTCACAGTAGCCTGACAAATTACTTGAAGTTTTAATCTATTCTTAAACACATCAGAAAAGGCCAGCACAATACCTGCTCAATACATAGTATGTGATCTGCTTTCGAAGTGAAGATTGAACATTTAAGATCTGAATTGAGGTTTAATGACAGGAGAGAAATCTGAAACACGTCTGGGTCTATAGAACAGTGACACAGATCTGTTGGGTACGAACAGTTGGAGGCTGCCACTCATGCAGTATGGAGAACTTTCCTGTTGCAGTATGGAGGAAACACAATTTGTAAACACGTTGCTTTATTATGTAGCTGAATATTTGCTGTTTCTTCTTAGCGAATTGTGTCTGAGTCTGCCTGTGGGCCCCTCTTTGTCATCCATCCAGCTGTGGACAGTCCAACACTGGGCTTAATTTGCCTACCCCACAGTTTGAAAATTTGCCAGACATGGGTTAGACTAGAATGGTTCCAAACCTTACTGTTTACAGCTGATAATAAATGGCTGAGAAATGCAGAGAAAATAAGTTTTCTATGTTGACTTTCATTCCTCCACTGTTCCATTGCAAGATTAAATGCGTTAACCCCTCATAATCTGGTATTGAGTGTTTTAAGCTATTCCACTTGTCTGGGCTGTGTAATAGACAAGGAGCACTTTGGAACAGGTGGAGATGACCATGCTTAATGAAGCTTCTCAGGTGTTGGCTGCTGTCTCTGGGCTGATGCATCGGTAGGTCAGACTTGTGTGGCCTTATCTGTGGTAACAGGCTTAGGTCAAACATGCATGCGTACTCATACTTATTAGACATGCTTACATACATCTGAAGTTAGGCTTCCAATTTTTTAAGTTTCTAAATATGTCTACACTGGGTTTTCTGTGTCGGTGTGGATTCACATTGCTTGCCTTCAGAGCAGATATCTGTGTGTATGTGTTTGGGACAATGCTGAGCTTGACAGCTTGAGTTGGCACCACAGATTCTGTTCACATGGACCCAAGGCAGCTGTGAGTACAGGAGTGAGCCCCTCTTGTCTTCCCTAGACTGTGTGGTTTTACTTCAGATAAATAACTTGATTTCTGAAGAGCTGAGATACTACAGTTGACCCTTTGGCATATATTTTTAAAAAACTCTGCTGTAACTTTATGTTTTGCAAAGAGCAGGCTTGTCTTAAAATATTCTGAGTAAAAGCCACAGCCTATGGGTTACAGAAGAAAGTAATTCCTGACTGAATACTGTTTAAAAAACCTTTTACCTTTGAAATAACTTATTTGGTGATTTTAGAAACAGTGAAAATGCCACAATTGTATTTTAATACCTAGGCACTGTTTTCATAGCTTTTTTTTTTTGTATTTTTTAAGTGTTTAAGGCATTTTGAATCAGAAATGCTAGATACTGAACTTTATTGCTTTAATCAAAAGAACAAAAGAAAAGGCTTTCTTACATCTAAACCAGTTTCTCATTAAATACTCTTGGAAAGTGGGTCAAGCTGAGCAGGAACAAAGCACTCTTATTTCAAAATAGGAGTGTGCATGTATGGAATTATTCTGAAACAGCTCTTAGTACTTTCAAATTCCCAGCCAATATTAATCTGTTTTATCTTTCAAGTGCAAGGAAGCCCTATAATTTTCCTTACTCATTCCTACCTATTGCATTGCAAATACAAAATTCATTGGATGTTAAAAAAACTACATCACTTGATTAGGGTGTTTTACAGTCTTTGGCAGAAGATGAGACTTGTTAGTGTACTTTTAATATTAGAAATGTTATTTTCACATGAAAGCAAGTAAAACCAGTTGTTACTCTACATGTCCAATACATCTATGGATTTTTATGGATGTACTCGCTTAAATGCATATGTTGAATACTTTGTGATCTTCATTATTGGTGAGTTTCGTTTTCTATACATTGTAATTTCCTTTCTTGACATAATAGGCAAGATACAGAGAAGCTGATCTCCAAATATCTCAATTATCATCCATAATCCAGATTAGCTATTAACTCAGTCATTTACATTTTCCAATTGTCTTGCAGTTATCTATTCAGACCTTCTCAAATATGTTTTTTCTTTTCAGAAATCTGAACATCTGGTTTATCTTTCTTCATAATTTATTATGGAGTTGGTTTATTTAATTGAAGAATCTGTAAGGAGTTGCATTCTGTCACATGTATATATTTTTCAATATAGATTTACATTTATGCAAATTCAAATGGAATGGTCCATCACTGCGATCATATTAATAACTTTGTGCTATCATTGCTATTATAGTTAGAATTCTTTCTAGAGACTTTCTCTTTAAGGGCTATTTTACAAACAGATTTCACTCCACAGTCCTGGTCCACAATCTTTTGTGCCATGAAAGCTAACATATGGACTGAATATATATTATTTACGTGACTGAAAAGTGCTTTGGATAGATGCACTGCGTTGACAGGTCCTGCTGTTTTGTGTTAAAGGAGGGGTTTGCTATATGTCTTTGCGTATAAGCAAAAATTACAAGTTGAAGAAAGGTTTCAGGTGAATATCTTTTGTACAAATTTGGCCCCAGCATGAGATGCTTACATTTCGAATTGTGTGCCCAAAGTCCAGTATCTCAGAGCAGTAAATTAAGAAATTGCAGGCTGAACTGAGTGCTGCATTGCTGCTGCAGTGGGAAACACCCATCAAAGAACTGTGTTAACTCCTCTTTGCCTGTATTTGCTTTTTGTGTTGGGTATCTCACCCTAGTGGGATTCAAAGCCCAGTATTCTCTCCTGATAATAAATGGTTACTTAAATCAGGTTTCACTTGATTTATTTGAAAGAGGAAATATTTTTTATATACACAGTTTGGTTACAATTCCCACTCAAGCCCCTTAAGCTGTAAAAGCCACAACTGGCAGCTTAGTTTGGAAGCTGAACAATCTACCTGTGTTCTTCAGGTAGCTTCTCCAGGGTAACAAAGAATTCAGATTTCACAGGGCCAAAAAACGAGCCACACCTGCCCCAAGTCAGACTGTGATCTCACGATTATTTCTTGGAGTGCCTAGTTTTATGGAGGTCACAGGCACAATGTTAAAATGCTCACTGGACTATTAAGAAAGACTATTGTGGCCAAATTAAGAAAGGGAGCGTCCAGTTTCTGAATCCTAGGCAGGTGGAATCCAGGCTTTCCAAACTGAGCCAGTTCTGCACCTCACTGCTTCTACTGCTGCGCAATAGGTGGGTTTTATTCAGGTTTTGGAGCAGACACATCACTCCTGTAGAAGTTCCTGTTTGCTGCTTCTCTTTTTCTGGTATTCATTAGAGACAAATTATCAGTATATAGGGTTTATACATACATATATATTTCTCTGTGTGTGTCTGCATGTTTGTGTATATGCACATGCACACATATCTACGTAGCATAACTTCTGGTATTTACTGTTATGTAATGCAAAACCTTCCTTTTAAGCAGCTCTTATCTTGCTGAAAACCTTTTCAATAATCTAGCCACAGAAGTGGGTGGTATTCACATGGAGGAGGTTAGGAAAAAGCGCACCAGAAAAGCATTGAATAAATGTGGTTTTGAACGGCCTTTGACTATGGGTCTTGTATGGTGCCTTTATATATATCAAAGCGGCTTCCTACCAATCACATGGTAGATTCCCCATGATAGGCTTTGGACTGTGTACAGCCCAAATGTTCTTTTTCTCATATGTTGTTGGTACGTTATTCATTGAAATGTTCTTTTTCTTTGGAAACAGTTTGGAGAGTCTCATACACTGACATGTTTATAAATGTCAATTTAAGGGAGCATAATTTTTGATTGTTGCTTGTTGTTAGGTTTTATATGTGAACTTATTTTTCAAGCTATGCTATCTTTTGCATTCTTGCATAAAGTCTTCATTAGCATTTAAATAAAAAGTTCATGTTTAACATTGTAATTAAAATAAATAGGTAAATCCTATTTTATCAGTCAGTACAAGAGAGCAACTTAAAAATCAGAGCAGATACTGAAGGTGTAACCCGTGATTTCTTCTATCTCCAGAACATTTTTATCATTGCTAAGGATGAAAACAAATGTTTCTTTCCCTTCTCTACAAGGGAAACACAGTTGTATTTTGTACAGTACACAGAGGTTTTATGGAAAAAAACAGAATCCAGAGCAAACAAAGGAAACCACTTCCTTTAAAGCCTGTTATACATGAGTACATTTTGTAAAGAAATATTTTTTCAATACATTGAGAAAGAATTTATTTCACTTAGTAGATACTGTATCTTCTCCATGTTCTGACAGTAAATACAGAGTCACATTCCCTTGTATTTGACCTTAATCACTTTGTCCTTGGAGTAAAGAAATACGTAGGAATGCCCACCAGTTACTTGTGTTGTAATTGGTTAATATAGCCATCTCCGTTAAAAATTCCCAATTCCTGAATTTCTTTTTTAAAAATGAAAATATTTTTCTAAAAATGATGCAATTATTTTACAAATAAAATAGCTGCTGATATATGAAACTAAAATTCCAAAATTCCAGAACATACTTCCCTCGTAGTCATGAATCTTGAAAACTGAGACTGAAAGCAAATAAGTGTGTTTATAGATGAAGATACAAAGAAGTGTTCTTGGTGTAGTGCTAGGTGGCTTTTTTTTGAGAACAATCCAACATATCACTCCTAGCTGTTCATTCACTTTTGTTTCCGTAGATAAATTGTTGTCAATACTCATATACATAATGACTTAAAAAATAACATTGATTTCAGTTGGTTTGAAAATACATGTATTTTAATTTTAAATCTATGAGTATATTCTCTTAGTGTTTGAGTCTCTCAGGTAAGCAGTATGTAGGTTTACATTATTTTAATGAACTCCTATATTTTATCTCATCTTTAATTGGAGACAAATGGAAAACCTGCACAACTATTTGTTTAAATTACTATTAAAATTAGGATTCTGTTGATCTGTAGCAAAGGAATGGCTGGATTCCAGCAGAAGTTTCTGTTAACATTGGGGCAGAACATGATTTTTGTGTTACTTATGCTTTTCTGAGAAGAATGTATGAAAGGAATAACAACAATCTTTGTATGACTAACTGAAAGGAGTTTAGCTCTGTCATCTGAGAAGGCAGAAGTTGGCTGTCATTCCCAGTTTTCCTTTCAATTTAGAATGAGTTTTCTCATTTGGTCTCATAAAACCTTGGAGCAGAATAACATAAGAAATGAGTCAGTGTTACTGCCTGTCATGATCTTTTAATAGAGACTACCTGGCAGTTCTTTTCATGGTGATGAATCTGATAGAGTCACACAGCAGCCGTGGCAGTATAATACCTATTAGTTAAAATTAAACCAACAGTTATCCAGCTTTCAATCCTATGGAAGTGTGTTTGTGATATGTTGGTAGACCATATGCTAAAGGGTAACCTGCAAGTATAAATGCAGATTGTTCAGTACACTTGCTGCAAAGATGGATTAATAATGGATAATTTTTTTTGTGCCTGTTTATGAGAATAAACATTTCAAATTCTGTGCTGGTTTCCCCTTCCTTTTCAACAATTAAAACAGCAAGATAAAAACTGTAAAAGGAAAGAAACAGCTTTTTAAAATTACAATCAGTAAGTGATTGCTAGAATGATCGTTTACAGTATTCTAGAATATGTGGGCTAGATCCCTAAATATTTTCCATTACCCAATTTCTGTGTTTTTAGGAAGGACTGAGAGCAAAGTTGTTCCTGAAATAAGTTTAACTGGTATACCATACTCCAGAGTAGAGCGTAACAGTCTAAACTGTTGGTATCTGTGTAAGATTGTACTTTGCATATCAGTTTTGACTGTTTTAGATAAGGGCTTGGCATTGTCCATACTGCTTTGAATTACATTGTGCATCTCATAGGGAAGCCATGATGCTGCACATTTATCAGATAAACCAGTTCAAACAAAAAGCTCATACTTGATTTCTGTTTGAAACTCAAGGTGGAGGCTGCTGAATTTCTGAAAAATAGCTGGTAAAGCTGCGTGAAGTATAAAGCCAGAGATGGTTCCATAGTCCAGCCTGATCTCTGCTATAGCATGGGCTGTTAGCCCAGCTGGCCCTTCGCTGAATGGATTTAGGTAGGCTGAAAAGATGGTGTTCCTACGGAGTTTTGCATGTGCGTGATGCAGGAACAAGGAGTTTCGCCTGCTGCCAGTGGTCAAAGCCCTGGCAACGGTGCAGAATTAACTACTTGGAAAACAAAGCATCTTTCTCATCTCATTGGCATGGAGGAAGCTATAAGTCCCCTGGGCGTCAGTCTTGGTTATCATTCTGGCTTCCTGTGTGTTTTGTATGTGTGCGCCAGTCAAGCACTTAAAATTGAGGAGTCTCTGTACTAAACTTGGTCACAGGTCAGGGCATCTTTCTTCCCACTGTGGCAGATCTTTTCGACAGATGTTCAGCTGTGAGAGAAAAGGATGTGTTTAAGGATTTATTCAAATCTAGAGGTTCCTTTTCTGTAAAGCTTGGAGGTGAAATATGTTATGCCAAAGGAAAGAGAGGTAAGGGTTAATCCTTTTCTTTCAGAATATTTTTTTCTTTATAAGCTGAACAAACAGATTGGTTAAGGCGTATTCCTTCCTTAGCTAGACAGTTACTAAAGCAAATGTCAGCACACAGGCAGATTTCAGTGAACCATACTAAGGCACAGCAATCTTACAAGTGCTATCAGCTGGCAACATCAAAACCTTATAAATTCTGGGTGGATTAAATTTACATTTTTACATGGATTCCTTTCCTGACTTTTTTTCTTCCTGTGAGTCTCATGAAATATTATTGATGCAATCTTAATAACATAGCTGTAATGCATGGTAACTATTATTGATCCCTTCATTTCTTTTCTTTAATGCTAAGTATTTATTTGCACAGCACCAAATACCACATTTTTACTGGCATACCAGAATAATATGGCAAGATTGAAAAAATGACATAAAACACTGGGGCTTTGTTCTCACCAGAAAGTCAACAGAAATAACCTATTACTACTGATTTCCAGATTTTCAAAGATCACAGGACGTCTGTCTATTCAACATTTACTTTTTCTTCAGACTATAAAAATACATATTTAAGGAGCCTTCTGCTGTTGTACGGTCAAGTACCTCCTGAATACATGAAAATTTTACAGAAAGAGCCTTAAATCTCAACTCTTTCCTTACTTGCATTCTTACTAGCAGCTTTAACAAGCAGGAGAAAGGTAACTTCGTAATATTCTCAGAAAGTTAACAAATCCGAGCTCTGGAACTCCAAATGTAGGAGACTGGGGAAAAGTTGCAATACCAACCAGTGTTGCAAGAGGACTGGTAAGGGCTCTGTAATCAGAGCCTCCCTATGCAGCTTCTGCCAGCTGAAATTTGGGCAAATTCAGTGAGCTTAATCATATGTGTGTTCCAAATCCCAAATTCTAGTGTAGAATGAAAATGAAGAGCCATAATCAGCAATAAAGTACTGACTGGGGTTAGTGGCATTAGCAGGTCTGACACACAAAACTGCAGTGCTTTTCACTGCCTTTCTTGACAGACTTTGAAGGGAAAGAATAGTAGTAGTCACCATTTATTTTAAGAGTTTTTTTCTTGTTAAGGAAGTTTATAATTTACTTGTTGTAGTGAAAAATTGATTCTGCTTTTTTTTTCTTAAAGAAAAATTGTTCTTCTAGGCTGTGCACAACACTCAGTGTTCCAGAAAGCAATTTCTAACATAATATGATTGATAATATATATATACACATTGCAAAAGAAAAAATAAACCTCACAATGCCACGTTCATATTGATTTTTATTTTTAATGTAAACATTTGTCATGTCTGAATGGAGAACCAGAGAAGGAAGTACAAGAACAGAACTCTTAACTTCCTTTTCTTGGTAGCCAGATTTTCTTGTTCATCAAAATCAACATTTAATAATACCAAATGTAATCGAGACAGTAAAGAAATATTCAAAACAGCATTTGGTCAAAAAGTGGAAGTCTTCTTGAAAAACACAAAAAATGTTTGGAAATGAAGGTTTTACCAATTTACATATCAGAACATAGTCATTAGGGCCTTGTCACTGATTCTCTGTCTCTTGTTTAATTTCTATACATGTAAGAAAAAGCTTTCTACAATAAATAAATTGAGAGCAGGGGGAAGGTTTTGTGTTCTCCTTAAAACTTTTTAGGTGTACTCGCAGTCAGGTTGACTCTTAGTAAACCATCATTGGATAATGATAGCTCTCTGTAGCTATTATACTTACTACTTGGTAGAATCACTGAGAAACTGCCAGGCTACGAACATAACTTTTTTAAGCCTCATTATCCTCAACTGTTTAATTCACCTTTGAAATTTTAGAAGGAAAAAGTATGTAAGTAACATTTTTTTTGTCCTGACTTAAATTGCACTCTTTTTTTCACATATGGCATTTAATAATTTTTATTAAGCTAAGATATTCAATTTCTTTTGGTGCTTTTGGAGGGTTTTTTCCCCACAATAACTAATGTGGCCTTCAGCGTCTGGTCCACTCCTCCTCCTTTTATACATTCCTTAATATCTTTCTTTTCCGCAACAGCAGGAACTATCTGAACACTTTAAATAAAAGATTTCTTATTTAAAAAGTTTTACTGCCACTTCTTAGTTATTATTTAATACAGTGTATCATGGTACAGACATAATCATCCCAGCACGTGAATGCAGGCAATAGGAATATTAAATTAAATGAAAGCTTGATAGGTCTGAGAGGCATAGGCTTGTAAGGGGAGCCTTGGGAAGATCCTGAAGTGTGAGGTGTACCTTGCCCTAGCTTTTCGTATTGTCATTGTCTTGGGGCTTATCTGCAAGTCTCGTATGTCAAGAGGGATCCTTGTATGCTGGCACCCCCTACAAAGTCCATCTCGTATGCCTGCTTTTAGGCAAAGTCACTGCAGGAATAGATGGGTTGCCCGCTGGATGCACCACAGCCAGACATGTCCACTCTGCGAAGAAGGATGCCGTGAGTACTCAGCAGAGCACCCAGAGGTGCTGTATGGCTTATTCTAAACACAGCTCTGAATGCATTCCTGAGGGTGAACAGTCTGGACAGTTGGCAGATTTGATCTCGAGCCTCGCCCTGAGGTCGCACTTAAAATAGAAGGCAGGCATAACAGTGGCTGGCATTCCAGCCTTTGCTGAAAAAGGTGCAGTGGGTTCAGCAAATGGAACTCACAGAAATAGTGATTTACAATGAATAAGAGCAAGATTTTCACTCTAGAAGGCAGTGTTGTAAAACACATACTAGTGGTGAGATTTCCCTGAAAGTATTTTAATGTGGTTTTAAAAAGCGTAGCTAAAAATAGGCATTTCTGTTTTGGAATCCAAATGCCAACTCAGAATAATTTTTTTTTCTTTATAGAGTATGTTTCAAGGAATATTCTTAAGGCACTGAAGAATAAGAAAATCAAATACTTTAAAATTAATTCAGTCTAGTCATTTAAGCTTATTCTCCAGAAAAACTGAGTTGGAAGTGTTTTCAGAAAGATACAATTGAAAACTTAGTAGAATTACAGATTGCATTACAAACAAAGTATCAGAAAGAAGTAGAAGCATAGTCTGCACTGTCAAACACAATAGGAAAATGTTTGCATTCAGGGAAGTCCAACACATGATTTTTTTAATACCTGTTTCTTCTTCTAGGTGGAAATTGTGATTTGGTAGACGCTACCAAAACAACACCAACCTCTGCACTCTGTGTGCTTGTCTATGTGTGGAGATATACATAAGCTTGGGAACAGCTTAGGTTCTGAGTGCAGAAATACTTTCAAGTTGAAATGCACATCAGCTTTTCTTCCTCACCCACTTTTTACATAATTTGCACCACAAGCATCATCTAAAAAAAGCTTTGCTAGGTTCCTTCTGGATGAGCTGAACAGTATTCAAGAGCATTAAGGAGGCTTAAATTGTCTCTGCTTACTTAAAATGAATAGCTTTTAGTTTCTCTTAGTCTTTATCTGCTCTGAAGAGAGACACTTTCCAAGATTCAGAATTTTACTTTCTGCTTGTGGAGGCCATCAGTTTTGCTTGTTGGTTTTGCACCAGTTTGTCTTGGCTAATCTAAGCAACCATCCTTGATAGAGGATGGCAACTTGCCCTTTGCTATCTGGAGAAATTCCACCCTTCAGTTTTAATCCTAAAGTGCCTTTCAGCTTCCGTGCCTCCCAATAAAATACCTACAAGTGTCTCTTGGGGCTTGTCCATTTTTTATAATACTGTTCAGGCCTCGCATGGCTAAACTTACTGTAATTCTATATCCAGTCACACTTATATACCTGAAACAGCTGAAAGCTTTGCTGCTGTGCTATAACTCTGTGAAAATATAATTTGGGTATCTCACCAAAAATTCAGGAGGTGACAAACCAGAGCAAACTACAGACCTTGAGCAAGCAAAGCACTGAAAATGTGATCAGGCCCACCTTTGTCACAGAATACATGCCCAAATATTTAAGATGGGCCATATCCATCTGGGGAGGTTTCAACTAACTTCATGGTCTCTATCCTCATTTTTAAAGTTAGAGAGTGTACCCTGATCTGGCCAGTGTTAAAAGGCCAGTATCCTCCTTGAATTCTGTTTCTTCTTTTTATCTGCATTTGTGCTTATGTGCTTTGTTAGGTTTGGCTAAAAGATGACTTGTAGATGAATGAAAGACGTCTGTCACTGATTGTGACAATTCTAGAATTCTAGTATTGTCATCCTGACATCCATGGATTGCCAGGGCTGCTTAGAAAGCAATCAGAACTATGGTTATTGCGTGTTTTAACAGAAGGATGCTTGGGTTTAAGTACAAAAGGACTTTGTGCTTCTTATGCTGTTTTGTGAAATATGCTTGTCAAAAAAATGACAGCACCGGGAGTTTTGTATGCATTTAGATGTATCGCATAGATGCAGTGCATCTCTGTAGATGGAGATTACGCCTACATAAAACTGAAATATATATATTATTGTTTGGTGTATTACCTTAACATTTCTGATTTTTTTAAACTTTTGCTGGTGGACAATATTTGTTTTCTTGCCTAAAGTTGCCTGTAATTCTTGTTTTGATCCCGAGCAGACTGGAAGATACTGCTCACTCTTAGAAATAGTCTCTCTGTGCTTTTATGACTGGCTTCACTTATGCCCTATAGTATTCATGCTTAATTCACTTATGTTGTAGAATATGGGTCATGTTCTTTTCTTTTTGCTTTTGGTTAGGTTGACAGCATCTCTTCATGAGGCAGCTGCACAGCTGAAATGGATTTCTACGAATTTAGAACTTAATAACTGTTACAGTTATTTTAAAAACTTTTATACCATCCTGATTTTTGTTTTGGTATTGGAAGATAATCGTTTTTTAAACAGTAGATTATTTAAATACTGTTAATGATAGAGAATTGAAGGAAAAGAATTTTAAAAATTGCAACCTAGAAACCTTATTTTAATGCATTTTAGTTTTGGAAGAGAGCGCAGCTTGAAGACAAGTCTTTTTCATAAGGAACAGTGCCTTAAAAATATATTCAATGTATTACAGTTGTTTTTCTCAGATAAGCTAACTTATTCCTGTAAGAAATATTAAATATTGATAGGATTCTCCAGTCAGAGATTCTTACGTCTAGGAAAACAAAGATATAATTTTGTGAATCAAATAGTATTTTCAATATGAATCACTAGACATTTTTGTGGAGAGTTTCTGCCACTGATTAAATTATTTATTTTCTGGAAAGCATGTCATCCTAACTAGAACACTTAAAAAGTGCAGGTTAATAGTAGCAGAATTCATACCCTCATGGTAAATTAATTCTTCTTTCAATTGTGAATATTAGTCTTTAAAATAAAAACAAGAATATTAAAAAAAGGCATCTAACCCTTATCATTTATTTTATTGGTGTGATAAGGAAACCAAGTGCATGCTTTATCCATCCTTCGTATTAATATTAAATGTGAAGAACCATTGCTGTTACAGGCTCTTGCTTATATTTGGTGGGGGCTTAAAATGTGTCAGCGATTACACGTATTACCAGAGGAGGTGTGTAAGATTAGGTCTTTTAATAGAAAATACTTGTGGATTTGGTTTATTCTGATATTTATTTATTTATTTATTTGTTTATTTATTTATTTAATGTTCTGAAAGTAGAATAATTCGTTTGAAAAGCAAGTGACTGCAGCCAGGAAAGGCTGCTTTTCCAGTGCACACAGGTGGTCTTTCAGTGAAACACCATGGTTTTCCTGGATCTCCTGAACAGGAACTTGTGTGCATGCTTTCTAGACTGCAATATCACAGTTGCCACGTATACCTGTGCTCCTTTGTCCTTAGCCTAATGACAGAAGTGGGATTACACTTAGGGGATGTGTGTGTGCATCTGTCATCTGTCTACTATAACAATATCTTTAAAAATTGTTAGAAAATTTCTGGTAAGTTAAACAGATGTTGGAGTCTCAAAATATGAAACATCCAGGGATGTTGTCATTATGAATGGCTTTCCATGGGGGTCTCTTCAACAGGAGTTCATTTGACACCAAAGCACTACTTCTCAGCCTCATGTACGTTCTTTGCTGTCTAACAATACAGTTTGTGATGACAGCTATTTGCAGTGAAAGCTGGGATATTCACAATACATTTACTCTGCAAGGATGCTTTGATAGCTAACAGCATGTGAACACACTGAATACTGTTTGTCTAATTCCTTTGAAAATTCAGTGATGAAATAGGTAGGAAGCTGGGAATTTTTGGTTCCATTGAACGCAAGAATGCTTAAACAAAATGCATTTGGTTTTATTTACATCCTTCGGACGAATAGACTCAGTTTGCCAAAGCCATGCAGGCTATGTTCATTTACTATCCTGTCTTACTGTGTATGCCAAACTTCCACTCTTAGGTGTTTTATTTCTTACTTACTTTTAAGTAATTAATGACTGTCGCGTAACGGTGGACTAGTACTAATCTCTGTAGGACTGCCTTTGGTAATTTTTCATCTTGAATTGCTAATTTACTCTTTTCTGATGTTGCAGCTCATTAGTTTTTTATTACTTTAGAGAAGCCTAAGTTTTATTACACCCACCAGGTGACCTTCATCAACCACACTTGTAACACATTCTCTGTTGAAAGGAAGGCTAGCAACCTGGAACAAAGCCAGGTGACCAATCTATTCCTGCTGAAGTTGGTAGCGAATCCTCACCAAACTGAGAGCAATAATTCCAGTCTGTTTCTAAGCATCTCCTTGCTAGGACTGCTTCTTCTCCAGGAGCTCGGCCAGCTTGGTCTAATAACCTCATTTTTGCTTCTGTTGGAAAGGAGGAGAGCCCATTTAATAAGTATAGATATATGTAACTACATACTTAACGTATACTTAACCACTTTTTCTGTCCTTTCTCAGCGTGCTTCTGTGAAGCGGAGGGGAGCTGTGGTGGCAGAGGGCACACAGCCACACTAACGCTTTTTAAATGACTGGCGCCTTGCTTAAGGTGGCCAAATTGTGCCTCATTTTTTAAGTGTCCATCCTTTCTTTACCAGAAGGACGCGGGGCAGGGGCAGAGGCAAGGGGCTGGGACAGGGGCTGGAGCAGAGACAGGGTTAGGGGCTGGGGCAGAGAGAAGGGCAGAGACTGAGGCTGAGGCAGAGACTGGGGCTGGGGCAGAGACAGCCATGTGCAGGAGCTGGAGCAGGGGCAGAGACAGGGGGTGGGGCTGGGGCAGGGGCAGAGTTTGGGGCAGGGGCTGGGACAGAGACAAGGGCAGACTGGCTCAGGAGCAGTGACAGGGCTGGGGCGGGGCGGGGCGGAGCCTGCCGCTCACTCCCGGTTTCCCACTCGCTCCCAGAGCAGAATAAGCAATTTCTTCACGGACTAGAGGCTCATCCCCAGCTTTTGCTTGAGGTGCACGCAGAGAGGACAAGGAGGAAATAGAGCAGTAGATGCCATGGGCCAGCTCTGCTGCTTTCCCTTCTCCAGAGGGGAGGAAAAAATCAGTAAGTGCGGCGCTGCGGGCTCCGAGAGGGGAAGGCGGGGAGCGACCGGCGCTCCTTGGGCTTCTTTCCTTTTGGCAAATTAACTGCCAGCCGTTTAGGGAAAGGATGGGGATAGGTGGAGATCATCTACCTAGTAGAAATATTGCTCAATTTCAAATTTACTTGTATTAGAGGTAATTTATTATGTCAGATTTTGTTTCTGAGCATTCTTGCAGTCCGTATCTCCAAGCAAATATGGCCAAAGTATTTCAATTTTCCTTTATAGCAAGTGCAGTTTAGAGTAAGAAACAAAAAGCATGACAGGTGCGATTTAGAGTAAGCAATGAGAAGGTTTTGATGTTGATAGCATAAACGCTCGTTAGCAGAACACAGAAGGAATGGAGGTTTTGTTGGTGGCAATGTTGATGGATGATGAAAGAAATCAGTTCATTTTCTGTTTGGGTGTTGGTTGGATGTGTAGTTTTAAGCTGACCGAGTGAGGGAATAGTTGCACTTTATCTCCACATAGCGTCTGGAGGGACTGTCAAAGTACATATCCCTGGTTTTGCTTTTAGTTGAGTAAATGTAAGTTCAATTATAGAAACCAGTTCTGATTGCCTCATCCTTCAGTACACTAAGTCAAACTAGCTAATTTAACTGGAATGTTGTTTCTGTTAAATTATGTACTGAAAATCATGTTTGTCCTAAGTTTGGTTACTCAATAAAATATTTACTCTTGCATTTTTAGTCAGTGAAATATTTTCAACCTTTCTTCTAGAAGATGCAGCCAAGTTTCTGTCACATTGTGTCTGAAATCAGTTTTAACTAAATTCACATAATTCATTAGCTGTACGCTAGAAGATTCAGTTTTCTGCTCTGATTTATATTTCGTTCTTGTTATTCAGGAAGCTGTGTAGGCATAAATAAATTGAGAGTTTACACCATAAATTAGAAGTTAAATGTGTACACCAGTAGTGCAAGAAACGTAGATGACAGCCTGAAAAAAAATGACTTGGCTGTTTTAAAATGTTTTTCCTTCACAGGTTATGATATGGGGGTAAATATTGTAAATTCTTGCATGGGGAAATGGCTAGGAAAATTTTATATTTAAAAACTCTGTATTATATGACCAGTATAGAATATCTTTATTTGAAAAACAAGTAGCTAATGCATCTTGCTTCTAATATACCAGAGTAGGTGAAGACAGACAGCAAATACTAATTGTTTTTAAGATTGCTCTGTTGACACAGAGCAAAAGACACAAAAAAGCAATATATTCTTCTGTGTCCTTCCTGCAGTTCCCTCAGTTCATTGCTTTTTGACTTTTCTCTGGCATTACCTGTCATGCACCAGCTTTCTTCATATGTGCTTCTGTGAGTGAATGGAACATACACTGAATATAACAATTAGCATAGCCTGACCTCAATTTGCTTGTAGTTGGAAAAAATCATTCAGGAGATGTCATTGCATACAAAGTCACAAAGACTTTTGAAAGAGGTGGGCTTTTGGCATGTAGCAACTGAAAGATGTGGCACAACCCCCCAATAATAAGGAAGGGACAAAAAGGATAGATAATAGGACAATGGAATCTGAAGCAAGGAAGTCTGGGTGTGGACAAGGTAAGGGAGCGGTGCCTGAAGTGAGGAGGAAAAAAAGATGTGTTTGTGGGGGAGTAGGATAAACTGAGACATCTTAAAAAGGGAACTATAGAGGAAGTATGTGGTAAGGATGGTAGATATGATTGGCTTTTCCCTCAAGTCTGGTACAGTCTGGAGAAAAGGGAGAGAGTAGAAAGGACTTTTGTTTCAACTAGTACCTTGGCCTCCCTCCCTGTCTTCTGCCACGCCCTGGCTCTTCCTCTGGGCAGTGTGAGGAAGCACTGCCACACGTGGCCATGTATCTAGTGTGGCTGTGCCCCAGCTAGATGGATAGTTTGAAGCTGGGCACACAGAACTGGCAGAAGGAAATGACATTTACGTGCATTTTCATCTTTCTATTGTATTATCGTGATAGCCTTTAAACTAATTGTGTTGAGATTTCAAGCTGTGCATTTTATTGCCACTGATTTACCCTAGTTAGAAAACATGCAGATGCAAATCACAGTCATGTGATTGTTGCATATGAGAAACAAAAAATACATTAAATAAAGACAAGCATTTGCAGTAGACAGCAGCTCACTGTGCTACTTCTCTTGCTTTACTCACAGTGATGATAAATCTCTAAACTTCATTATGGTCTTCTTACAAGTTTTATTTCAGCTGAGGTGCCTCAAGTTAAACACAACTGACAAATCCCAGTTATTGAATTGTTGAGAGTTCATTACTTTCTCAGTAAGGGAATGTTTCCATTTAATAAATAGTGTAGTTTCAAAGAGTGTTGTAGATTATTTTGTCTGGTACTGTTACATGGTACATATTTGTGTGGAGTGAAAACTCACTGCTTTCATGGATGTGCTTTTTAAAATTTGAATTTAGATCTATTTCGCATCAAGTCTGAATTGAATTTAGCTTCAACTCATCACCTAATCAGCCTTGTTTTTGTTTTTTTTTTTAAAAAAAAGAGAGAGAGAGAAGCATACCTTTAGAAATTATAAAGAGATGCCTGTGGCTGAAATGCACCAAAGTACTGAAAAGTGGAAGTTGACTTGTGTTGTTAAGGTTGAACATCCACTTACGTACATCTTGCCCACTTGCTTACATCTTGTATCCACACACAGTATGTATTTCACATTCCTCTGTATTCTCTTCAAATACAAGTATAACCTAGGAAAACGTTCAGCTAAGTTTTATCGTTATGGTAAGACCATAAAACCAGTTCTGGACAAGATTTAAGATTCCTTGCCCCAGCATTGTAGGCATGGCGTGCCTAATAAAACTGTTAGAAAAGTGCAAATGTGAGAAGGTGTTTGTTTCTTCAAAATGCAGCTCCAGTGCTGCAGCAGTTCAAGACTTAGACTTTGTGAAGCGGGATGGCATCCTTAATAATTAGAAGTCTTTAATAAATTTTCCTTCCAATAATTTTTACAGTCACCTCTTGAATCCATGCCAACTTTTAATATCTATACTATCTTCTGACAAGAAGCTATACAACTTAAATATGTGTTTTGTGACAAACTTTGTTAGCTATGCCAAGAAATACAATTTGGTTTACTGAGAACCATCTAAATAGTTTTTCTGCCACACTTGAAAGAAATCAATTCCTAGGATGTACTCTGGGGAGCAAAAGAGCTAGGGTATTCTGCAGAGAACAGAAGTATCTGTCCTTACCAACGAGTGTAGGACTTTACACAAGTAAATTTACACAAGTAAAGCATGAGTAGAAATGGTTATAACTTAGGCATTTAGGACCTTCACAACATATTCTCTTGGGTTTTTTTCAGTGAATTGGTATGTAACCACTGTAAGGCTGGGAAGCTTTCTACAGGGATGCAGACACCCGATTCAGCATTTCCAAATGCTGCCTTTATGTATATTCGTCTATGCTTCCTATGTTGAGTCCTTTACCAGATGAACCTGCTGCAGCTCTTTGATGAAGGTGCATGAAATGAAACCATATTTATACTTCTATACTCATCTTGTGCAAGATCTGCCTTGGGTCCCTATAAATTTGAAGGAAGTTACGCTCATGAATGGAAATAATAGTTTTAGGGATTACAGAAATTTTTATAAAATTTATGAACATTTTTCTAAACCACGTTTTAGGGTAGAAATCCATTTGTTTAAAAATAAAATCCACAAAATGCCACACTCCCAACTTTATTTTGTCTCTTGTTCAACAATGTTAAATTCCAGTGAAGTTGGTAGGGCTTTCAAAATTTGCTATGTTTAAGGAGGGGCTTTTGAAAGAGTTTATATTCCAGAAAAAAAGAATAGAGTCTAACAATTCATTCTTCATATTTCTGAGACCATGAAGGAACTCCCTGTATGATAACTGTGGAGTTAGATCTCATATTGATTTGTTTACGTTGGTGTTAAATAAGTTCATTTTCATTTTGGCAGTTATCTCAAATGATCTTTAACTACTTTTTGAAATTCTTGGAACCTTATTTTTGGTCTAAAGTTGTTTGTTAACTTCATAGTGTGACACTTTTTAATGTGGCATAAAAGAAAATAGTTTGCAAAATAAACATCGTTATACTTTATTTTAGCTGTATATGAGTGAGCTCATTTGCTACCTGATAGGGAACCAAAGATTGGAGTCTTTGGTCTAGAGGCCAGAAATTGTTAAAAAAGGTGGCTAAATATTAAATTCATGCAAAATTCCTGTGGCAAACCATAACTGATGTGAAATAAGGCTGGTTAAATTAAAACAGAAAATGAAATTTAGCTGCATTCTAAAAGATGTGATTCACAACTTGAGAAAGTAGAGCATAGTAATGTGAACACCTTTACGTGTTTTGATTTAATGATATTAAGCACTTAATTTGTTGTTTGATAGCTATTATACAGTACTACTTACAATGCATAGTGAATATAAGACTTTAAAACAGTTGTGGAAATAAATAAATCGACATAGACCCTGGGACTGCCTATTCTGTGCAGAAGAACTACAAGCTCCAGCACACAGCCAGGCCAGTGACATTCAGTGCAGGTTTTTTTGGGCCTGAACAAAGATGGGCCAACTGTATCAAACTAAGCACCAGGGTTTGAGCATAAAGGAAAGTTCAGTGAATTAAATGCAACTATTTTGTTTAGATCTTAACCTGATTTTGAAAATCCTGAAAGTTCCATTTGCAAATGAATGACTTGGTCAAATGTGCAGCTTGTTATAATTTGTCATGAATTATTTTGCGTTTGTGCTATAACCACATCAAAGATGCATTCTCTGGCTTTCTGTCATGAGAGATAGGACATGTTTGTCTACCACAAATAGTAAGTCAATCCCTGTTGTTAAACAGCCATTGTACCTTTGCCAGGCTGTCAAACTAGTTTTCGATACTGGTAGCTCTCTGTCCTGCAGGTTGTGTGTCTTTTTCACTTGTTTTGTAAGATTTTAACTTACAGTTGCTCAAAATGATACCTGCTCTGATACTATAAAGACTCTGTCCTTTTCCCTACTTCTTCCCTGACTGTGAAAATGCACTCTTGTCAGCTGAGCTGTGTGAGTCCTATTTACACTCCATTCAGTGCTTATATTCTTCCCTTTCTTGCCAGTCTTCCTGTGCAATGTTTCTTCACCCCAAAGCATGCATTCGCTCATACACACAAGATACACACAGAAAAAGAGGTGCATGATGTGGATGAAGAAACAAATAGTTTGAATGAAAGGTGTGTTCCTCAAAATGACATTTTTAATAAAACTAGGTGTTACTTGTCTTTTTCCCTCTTAGAACTTCAGAGTGCCTGTGATTAGGTTGCTAACATTGCTCCCATGCTCTCTTGGAAGAAAAAAAAGAAGTCGAAAGTTACATGGGTTTTTCTTCTCCTGTAAGCAACAACATTAGGTTTGATGACCAAGGCAATAAGCGTAATGAAAGCCTGTAAATAACCAAAACTGTCATTAGTGTCTGAGAACCTTTGGTGTCTCTACTTCTGTGTCCATTCTTGGGACTGATATTGGCTGTGGGAAATAATCCCTCAGTAATGATGCTGGGCTGCTAGAAGAATTGTACACATGACAAGCAGTGACAACACATAGAAATCTGGTAGGGAAAATAAGGGGTTTAGATGAACTGTTAAGTTCAACATCAGGGTATCCAGGAGGGGATGACAGAACAACAGGCTTTTAAATGGGAGGAAGGAGGTTTAAAAAACCTTCAACAGTGGATGCCTATTTGTGGCCTCAAAAATGGAGCAATATATTCATCTTGAAGAAAATAGAATAAAAATAGTGGTGATGGTGAAATTGGGGAGATTTTAAAATGATGTTAATTACATCCATATGCCTTAGGAAATGATTCTTCAAATTAAAATGTCTTTCCTTTTTTTTTATTTTAGTTAGTAACTGCTTTTAGAAAATAATCCTACATGGTATGAACTCATTGCTGAATTTTCTGATGTTTCTGATCTGTAGTCATTTCAGGTGGCATTTGACTTGAAAAGTGAAATTCATTTTTTTTTCCTACCTTTATGTTTAATACAAACATATGTAAGCCCAAATTTAAATCCTATCGGCGTATATGGTCTGTGGAAAGAAATTAAATTAGTTTATTGAAATTAATTTTTATACAAGTTTTTTTGGGGGGTATAAAGAATGGTCTTACTCTGTAATCTATTAGATTGCAGATGTTAGGCTCCCTTCCACTTTACTGGCAGGAGGTTTTCTGTAAAATGGATTGCAACTACAAATTCTGGAGATGAATCAAGTCAAATGTGTTTGCCTTCCTATTAAATTATGGGGTTGGGGGGCGAAGCAGCTGTGTTTATTATATAATTTATTTAGTGATATGGCAGAACTGCCTTTTTTCCTAAACAGAAAGATCAGCAAAGACAGGGAGTGCTTTGGTCCATAGTGAAAAAAGTCCACATTAATTTGTGACTGTTCTAGAGTAGTGAAGTTTGTAAATTCAGTAAAGAGTCTAATCTTTATGTAGCATGAGCATATATATGACATGAAAATGTATATTGGGCTGAAGGCCTTCTTTGGGAGTACTTTGGACCACTAGTTATTTATCTGACACTAGTTATTTACCTGAACTGTTTTGTCATGCCAATGGCATCTTGGCCTGCATCAGAAACAGTGTGGCCAGCAGGACAAGGGAAGTGACTGTGCCTCTGTGCTCAGCACTGGTGAGGCTGCACCTCGAGTACTGTGTTCAGTTCTGAGCCCCTCACTACAAGAAGGACATTGAGGTGTTGGAGCGCGTCTAGAGAAGATCAATGAGGATGGTGAGGGATTTTGAGAACAAGTCCTGTGAGGAACGGCTGTTTAGCCTAGAGAAGAGGAGGCTGAGGAGAGACCTCATCACTGTTTATGACTGCCTGAAAGGAGGCTGTGGTGAGGTGGGTGCTAGTCTCTTCTCCCAAGTGATAAGTAATGGGATGAGAGGAAATTGCTGTAAGTTGCACCAGGGGAGATTCAGATTAGACATCAGGAAAAATATCTTCGCTGAAAGGGTGGTCAGGCATTGGCACAGCTGCCCATGGAGGTGGTTGAGTCACCATCCTTGGAGGTATTTAAAAGGCAGGTAGATGCGTTTCTTAGGGACATGGTATGGTAAGGGGACAGGTACAGTTGGACTTGATCTTCAGAGGTCTTTTCCAGACAGATGATTCTATGAAGCATCTAGACTGTTCACTGTCTTAAGTGTTCAAGAGTAGATACCTTAATCTCCATTTATGGTCAGCATAATTGCCAAAGTATCACTTTTCCATAGGTGGAAAAAATAAGGACCTTTTCAACTATCAAATGACACATAATATTTTGCTGAAGTATTTGCATAAATTCCTCCTATATTTTGAAATTGTGGTTATTTTCCATATTGAGGCCAAATATGCCATCTTCTATTTGCATGCTACTCTTGCTTTACTATCAGTAGTTCTGCAACTGTATTAGGTCTCAAACACTGGGAGACAGATAATTATGTATGCTTTTTATATCCATTTAAATGACTGCCAAAGGCAACATAAGATAACTTCTGTCTTTTGCTTTCACCTACAATGTGATCACAGTTCTCTTTACCACCTGTGTGGGAGCTGTGTGATCTTTGGCACGTCTGCCTCCCTAATAAGACTATCAAAGTGAAAACTAGCCACGCTTTTGATAACCCTGCCTGTACTTTATGGTGGGTTGCTACTAGCTGCCATCTTTCATAGTGAGTTCTAGTAAGAAATACGGGATCATACACAGTACTAATTAACCTTACAGATAAATGTTGGTAGAAATAAAGTTACTATGCTGGCCGTGGTTATATAAGCAAAAGAACAATGGCACTATGACCGTAAAAGTCCATCCTTTTCTAGATTAAAAAGTGCTGACAGATGAGATTGGTGATCCCATGTAATAATTGTTGCCATTATTGGTCATGTAGATTGTACACTGGTGATGTACACTGTGTACATTGATCCATAGCAGGGCAGGCAAAATCATACTTCTCCGTCATTGGCTGGTTAACCTGGCTAATTTTTCATTAAGTGAATTAAGAAATCCTCAAAAACCGTGGGGCAGATAATGACAAGCGGCACCTGTCCACAATATCTTCTTCCACTGTATCACTGGATCTAGTAAGGAATATCTGTACACAGGCTCTGGCTTGCAGAGTGCTGAGCAGACTCAATACCTGGTGAACGTTTGCACATCTGGCTTCCTGCTGCTGGCTGAAAATGCTGGGGTGGCAAGGAGCTGAAGCTTCCCTTGCATATGGGAAGGATTAGCGGTGCAGAGGCAGGTGACATTGACCGGAAAAGGCTGATTACGCTGTCTCTCTCAACAGACACTATTAGTAATATTTATATTGAGATAAAGTAAAACTCTACTGCTCCCTTGGTGCAGCAAAAGGGATTTTGCTGAATCTAAACTAGTAAGCTCTGTTTCTGTGCAGATTGATCCACTGATAATTGTGGATCAAACACTGCGTCATGTAGTCATCTGATGGGTCAGTCTTCCCGTGAAGTCGAGCATTCTCAGCACAGTGAAACGATGTTTCTGTATCTACGCTAGACTCAGATGGAGAGAACAAGTTGTAGTCCAGTGCTTTTCAGGAACTGCAGCAAGAGTAATTGGAACGATGAATTTCTTGGAGGTGTATGGACTATGTATTTTATCCCTTTTGTCATCCTGCGCAGTTGTATTGCCTCGTATGGCTGCTGCCTCTCCAGGATAAAATGCTGTACTTCTTGTTGGTTGGCTGACTTCCACGGTCCTGTAGAATTAATCTAATCACGCTTATATTTCACAAGAAGGTTATCTATATATTTGTATGCTTCCCCAACTTCTGACCTGCATAACGGTAATTTTCTGAGAATTCCAGAAATGAATTTATTGACAAAGAAGTTACAGTCATGGAAGAAAGTGAAACAACTGATACAGGTTTATACTTAATTTCTGCTGTGAAGATCATTCTTCGAGCCATTTGTGGATTTTTAGATAAATAACATTTAATTAAATCAGAGCGGATTCTTCATGATTTAGTCATGTTAGCACTGCAGTGGATAACTCTGTTATGGAATTTTTCTTTGAGCAAAGATGAGAGACAATGTTAAAATTGTTTTGTTTACAGCTGAAGGCTTCTTTGCAGTTTATGGGAACTCAGCCTGTGATCTCAGTGAGCCCATACAAAGGTCACCACTGCTGGAACTTGGCAGCACGCTAGTCAGACTAAGAGAGGCTGCTGATCGAGGGGGTTGTGAAAAATGCGCTATTAGTTATACTATGGTTATGCAGTTCTTTCTGGGTGGAAATAAAACACAGTAAGAGATGATTATCAGTACCACGCAGTATTGCTGCTATTATATATATATCACTGTAAAGGAAAGAAAAGAAAAAAGCCTAATCTTCTGCCAAGGACAGGGACCTTCCTTAATACTTATTTTACTTGCACATTGGTGCAATTAATTATTTCCGTCATTTGTTTTCTTGCTTTTGTTCTCTATTTTAAAATATTTTATGGCCAAGTAACTTTTTAGTACATTTTACTACAAGGTCAGGCAGTCCACATGGAGAAGTAATGCACTGGAAACTTGCTTGTGTAGAGAAGTCTGTAACTGTGACATTAGCCATATATTTTATTCATTGTTTCTAGAAGGTATTTCATTCAAAGAACTGCATGAATGAAAGAGCAGATTCCAAAGGAAAACCAATATCTCCTTGGTGTCCTTACTGAGCACACTGGTGCTCCTTCAATTAAATTGATTGGCAAATGTATAGGGACAGAGGAACCTGTCAGTAGATAAAGAATTGGGTCCTCTATTTCTTAGATGATATAGATACCAGTTTAAATTCTATCCGGCATAGGTAATTTCTTTGCCCTGCTGGGGGAAGTGACAGGGGTGGGGTGTAGAAGGCCCAAGAATATATCCAAAACTCTATGTATATCAGTCTAGCAAAAAAGGAAGCTTTATGATGATTTGGAATATGTGTGAGTTCTGCTGTAATAGCATTGAAATAACCCTGGGCATTTCTGTGGGCCACCAGCTGCAGTGGCAGATTACAGCTGAAAATTGCATTTAATATTCCAAATTGTGCTGCTACTTGGTTCAAGAAACCAAACGGTAGTACAGATCAAAGCATGGTGAATATAATTTCTCTTGGAGCCAAATCTTTCAAATGCAATTAATTTGTTTTGTAAAATCTCCAGAATAAACTTAGAACAAGAACATGAATAACTCTTTTTAAATATACTGTAATGGGTAATAGTGTTTTGTCTTTTCTAAAAGAGAAATAACTTACAGTTAACTATTGTCTATCCATTTGCAGCATAACCTAAGTAAGAATACATGTTGTTTTTCCCTACATGTTTATTTCTGTATAATAAAAATTACACTTTTCTGGTAACGCTAAAATTTTGGAAAAATTTCCAATATACAGTAACTGAACTTGGAATTTTAATAACGGTTATTCATTAAAAGCAATAATTTCAATAATAATATTCCATTTAGGTACTGCAATGCTTTGAAGCTGTCTAGAAGGGTGCTTCAGTTGGAGTATTCAATTGGAAGCAAGCTAACAGTATTTAAGGAATTTTGCTAAACTTTCAAATAAAACCATGGAAGTGAGACAGATTATCTGGGGCATGAATCAAGCAGTAGTGAAAATGTCAAGTGAAACCTTTAGCAGCAGTGAGCAAGAATAGTGCTGATTTATACCAACCGAGGGCCCAGGCTGCCAAGTTTCATGGCTGTGACAGTCCGCTGGCAGTCCCAGGAGTCAAGGCCTGCAGCGAGATGGATGAGCATATCAACTAGCCCATGTAAAAGCAGACCTTCTATAAATAATATTGGAGAGATTGTTGCTTGCCATCTAAACCAAATTGCCAGCTCCATCTGGAATCCTCTTTGTAAGTACGTACATAGCGAGGGAAGGAGCCGAGGTAAAAGACTGTTCTTGCAGCCATGGGCATTAGAAATCAGGCTGATAGTCTGCTCCCATGGCTCTTGCAGGAGACTTCCAACATTATTTGTTAAAGTGAGAGTGAGCCAGGAAGGAAGTTAGCATCACTTCTGCTTTTCTGCATTTATACTAGTTTGCATAAGCAGTGTGTCTGCTGCTGGCTGATGTCCTTTTGGGTTTGAAAGGGAGAATAAAGGGCAAAAAAATAAATAAACACATCTTGGGTGAGCTGAAGAGAGTAACTTCACTGATTGTCCTGTATGCAGATGTTCCACTTAAGAGGCAGTCTCGTATTAGATTTCTCATAGTTTTTAAAGTCTGCAAGTTAAACATTATTGCCATTAGTGGAAAATAATTTTTATATTCACCCCATATACACCGAGATATGAGATATTCTTTCTTTTGAGCTGTTGAGATGATTTAAAGATTATCATAGTAACGCCATTGCTACAATAAAAGGAATACTGGCTTCTCAGAGGAACTCTGCTTGCTTTACCCTACCATACTATTGAATAAGGCAACATTACGTTTTTATTGATTTCCAAAGGGTAAATTACAAGCCATTGCTATAATAGTATTTTAGAAGCTGCCCTATGTTCCCAGTGTACAACCTCCAAGTAGCTTATTCTGTTTCTCATATTCATGTTCATTATTATAAACTTTCTTGGTTTACTGAGTTTTATATATACTCTGGCACAGTGCCTCTCACCTCACTATACAAATTGTGCCGCTTGTTACTCACCGAACAGCAGAAGAAGCAGCATGGTTTTCTGAAGTGCTGGAAGACCTGACCTGAAAAGAAGAAAGCATCAGAAAGTCTAAATATCTAGTCATGAATTTTACCTTAATGTTTCCTTACTGCTGTAGTACTGGCTTAATATCCAGAAGTAGGATTTCGTTGCAATGGAAGGGAAAGTGGAAACAGTGTTTTTCCCAATAGCTTTACTGGAGTCACAAGCCAAATCCTGGCACACATGTTACTCTAGCTTCTGCTGCATTACTCTCTGAAACTGCTCTTAGGTCTCACTTCTGTTTTCATTTGTACTGGGCTTCTTTGAAGTTATGAGGCCAAACCTCTGCCAGTAGAAATCCAAAGAAGTAACTGTTTCATGAATGCAGAATTTGGCTCAGCATACTTCTCAGCTTCTCAGACACACCCTGGCACAGCAGACCACTCTGTGTATCTTGGACTCCTGTGTACTGCATGAAGGGCTGTCTGGGGATGCACCTGAGCGCTGGGACTGCCTTGCCTGTGCTCATAAATTGCTACTGTGGACCCTTGCGTAGTTCTGGCTCTGGCAAAGTCACACTTAGTACCAACCCAAGTCCATTCCAAGCAGTCAGTTTGGATGCAGCCACACCATTTCAGAGGCAGACCTGAGCAGCTCTGTGCTAATTGGCCTCATAGCCCGGGAGCAACTGGCCTCCACAACTGGCATTGTGGAGATGACCTGTGTAAACATGGCCATGTACCTCTGAATGAAACACCGGGTTTCAGAGATGCCTTTTATATTACTGTGAGGAGAGGTGTTTTGTCTAATGTGGACATAAATCCTAAGTTCAATTTTCTTTCTCAAAAGTGATGCTCTCCGCTCAAAAGTGATGCATTAGCAGATTTGTATTGCAGCTGAATAAGCGTGACGTACTAAACATGAAATGCCATTCTCTGTTACTATATATGAACAGCTACCCCAATTTAGATACTTGTTTGACTCGACTTATTGTATTGCTGTGTGACAAGTCCTACTGTAACCTAATCCCTGTGAGTTTAGAGAGGAGCCACTCACAATGCAGAAATTGTGATGCGTGGAAAAAACATTTTACAGAAATAGAATAGTTACACTTGGGAGTGGGAAAGTGTTATACAACCAAAATGTGGTAGTTGTCTACTTCTTCATGTGCTTCATTCTTTAAATGTGCTTTTTATTCTTCTTATACTTTCTTAACTGTGATGCTTAATGCTCGCTAATTGAGTGCTTTGTTTTCTAATGGAGAGATGTATTCCTGAAAGCAGGCAGAGCTGTTCTAACCTTTATTCCAGCAACCATCAAAATTTAAAAAAAAAAAAAAAGGTCTGTGCAACCTCTCTTAAAGATACCATGTAATTAGGAAAGGGAGAATAAGTTCTTTTATTTTGTTTCATTAAGGGTCTCTAGAACCCAAAATCTGGACAAATAATTAGGCTTTCAAGTTTGACAATTTTATACGGACCTGGAATGCTCAGAAATGGCGTGCATGCATCCAGTGCTAGCTAAATCTGCACTGTAGAGATGTGTGACTTTTGTCCTAGAAGCTCAAGAGGCATCATCATGGAGCAGAGGAGGAAGGAGTTTAGAGGGAGAGTTACATTTTCAAAAGAGGATAATGCTTCAAAGGCAAAGTAGGGTGCACTTCCAGAAGACACCCGGCGAATTGCGGAGCTCCTTCGTGGGAACAGCCCATATGCTCTGAGGGTAGGAACTAGCTACATTTTTTTGAGGAAACGTAGTTACAGAGCCAGAAGGCAGGAGAAGGAACTAGCTAACATGATTAAGCAATTGTTAAGATAGCACAGGATTACTTCTGTTGCATCATGTGAAATAAGAACAAGAGAGAACATTTTGTATATATTTCAGGGAAAGCTTCCTGTCTATGACAGATGCTGGATTGCAGAGTCTCTACATTTTGCAATGTTGTGACCAAGATTTTCTGATTAATGCAGACAAACAAAGAAAACAAGCAAAACAAAGGTCCTTGGTCTAGTGAAGGGTTGTCCTTTAGATGACACTGGTCTGTTATTATTTGTGAAATTATTGTAGGCAAAGTGGTAAATAAGATATCTGGAAAAGTTATTACAGTAAAGCATACTGGCACCTTGTTCAGCAGCTGATTACTGCTGGGTTAGTAATATTTCATATCTAATGATTTTTGCCATTCCTAAAATTTGTGTCATTCTGTTTCCATGAGCTTGAACTGGCAGAAGAGACTGGGATTTAGTGCAGTTTGGGGTATAGGGTTGTCTATGCTGTGGATGTTGGCATGGAGGAAGGGCTAGGATATTATCCTGTCTTAGGAAAAGGAACATGGACTGGATTCCACAAACATAGTTTAAAATTTAAAAATTGAAAAACATTTGACTACAGACTAAGTCCTTGGGACTTAAGTAGCAAAAAGTACATTGTACCAGTGATAGGTTTGGCACTGTCAAACTTTTACAATAGTCAGTGCTTTTTAGCCTCGTAATTCTGACAGTAGTACATACAGCTGAACTTTTCTCAGACTCTTGACCTTGCCTGTGATTCTCATGAACCTTAAGAATTACTGTCTTAAATTGGTAAAGAGAAAATTCACTCCTTATTAGATATCTCTTTTGGATCTCTATCTCCGAAATCTCGAAATCCGCATTAACGTTGTCTCTTTTTGCTGATTACTTAATCCCTTTGAATATCTGCCAGTCTCAGGTGAACTTAATTTGGGTGCTTGCTGAGTTTCCTGTGAGTTAAAATTTTCAGGCATGGATAATTCATTTACTCTCCCTAGAGAACTTATATTCTTTTGCTACGAGGAGAAAATGACTTATGCCATAGCCTATTATTGTATTACTCATTCTGTTTCACATCATAGTAATAATGTTTTAAATGATATGTTATTCAATTTTCGACTGTAGTACAAAGCACAAGAATTGAACAAAAACATAGTGAACATCAGGCATTTTTTTCTGCAGCACTTAATGGTGGCTGAGGGGAATCAGTGACATTTATTCCTGTCTTAAAAATCCATTACCATCCAGTGTAGCCTAATGCAATCAAAAAGATTTTCCTTTCTTCTTCTCTTCTCTCAGCTCCCCTTTTACTTTTCACATATACATCGCTAATAGAGTGTGAGAGGTTTTTCCAAAATGAAATTAAAAGTTTATTCTTGTAGTTCTACAAAATATAATATGACTCAGGTGAGTTCTAGTGATTGAACAGCCTCCTGAAGTCTGGGATTACATCTCTCATGTTAGAATGAGAATTGCTCGTCTTTGTGTGTTTTGAAACACTGATACTCTGATTTAATGTAATTAATGTTATTTCTTGTTAACTTTACCTGTGTGCCCTATTCACACGTTGTATTTATTCTCTGTTATATTTAGACTGAAACATCTGGAAAGAGAGCCAAGTGTAATAAGAACAGAGGTCTTGTTGGCTGTAATGCCTGCTTTAGCCCAAGGGAATAATAACAACGACAATAATAATAACTATTCCAAATTAAGTGCATAATTTTGCAATTTCATTCATTTGGTCCTTTTTAGCCATAATCTCTATAGAAGCCTAAAATAAGAAGAGATTTCAGGATTAAACTTTGGATAAAAACATGTTATGTTGAGGTTGGAAGAGACCTTTAAGATCATCAAGTCCAACTAACACTGCCAAGTTCACCACTAAACCATGTCCCATAGCACCTCAAATGCAGAGAAGAGTGATGGAAAAACTGTTTCTGGAATGAGTATTCAACCTTTATTCCTTTACTCTAAGCTAGAGAAAGACTGAGAAAAATATTACTTCATAAGAGAGGATGAAGAAAAAGAGATGAAACTCCAAATTAGGATGGTTTAGAAACATAGAAATAAAGGACCAGAAAACTGGCTGGTATAAATAAGCAGTTCTTCGTTGATGCTAATGGGACAGAATTAGAATTATTAGGATGCTGATGAGGAAGGGATGGAATTTTGTATGCTATGTAGGTAGAGATATAAGTTGTGAATGGAAAAAGGAGTGGAAAGAGAAAAGCACCACTGATTTTAAGGCATGGTAATGAGCAATTCATTATGGTAAAGACTGTAAGTTGATAAAAGTTGTGAGGATTAGTTCAGTTTTAATCATAGCAGGCATTTTTTCTGGATTGATTGCATTGAAGTGCTGCTAGAGTAGGCATTGAGTTTGAGGAAGCAGAAATATGGGAGAAAAGAGGGGGCAAGTTTTTACAAGTGTTTGATGTTTAGCATAGGAAGGATGTGGAAGTAAGGCTCACTAGTTTAAACAAACAATAATTATTCAATTTTTCTTCATTTCTGATGGTGGAGCAGACTCAAGAATAATGTTAATTTTGATTACTAGGTGCTTGTTTACCAGCTTGAAAAATGCACTATTCGTAAAGAACATAGGATGGAAAAAAAGTTAGTGTTGTCGTCTAGTATTCTTATTCTTTTGCTTTTTTTCTTTTCCTAGACTGTAACATCTGTTCATTTTATGTGAAGGATTGGTTGCATTAAATGGCAATGTTTCAATTCTTTTCATCCACAGATTTCCTTAAGTAATCTCTCTTTATAGTCTAGCAGCAATTTTTAGGTTCCTGTGAATTAGACTAACTGAACTGTAGTCATACCTTCAGCTTTCTTAGCTCTGTAACTACAGCTATTCTAAGTTCCTATGGTTTAGGTGACTAAAACCCCAAAACTTTTATGAACTAGTATTTCCAAGTGTTAAAAATAAATTTCTTATTTACAAATGTTTCATAATCCTATATGTGAACATTCATATGGCTACATCTCACAAAATCAGTGTCAAAACTTACATCAAGTTCTAGCTTTAAAATAACACATTGGAAGTGGAATTTATGCAGCAATCAAAAGGGTGGAAGGAAAGAATAAAACTAAATATGTTACTTAAGGCAAAATATGTAATAGATAAAGGGATTTAAGATAGGAATGTCATGATAAGTATGTAGTGAATTTTTTAATGGCATTCAAATTTATTTAAGGGTGTTGTGTTAGTTTTCCCAAAACTGTTAACAAATTTGGTCAGATTCTGTAGGCTTTATCCATGAAATGGAAGATATCAACAACATTACTCTTATGTTGAAAAATTCATAACTTCATGGTTTGTCCAAGATGCTGGTGAAGTCTGTTCAGTTCCTTCATGCAAGATCTTGAAGCAAAAGGATTAGACCCATCTATTTTGGCTACCTTAGAATGTAGTTACGCTACCAATTCTGACCTATGTAAGATGCTCCCACCAAAAGAGATGACTCTACCCTTCTTCCAATAGATTTAGGGTCTAACTAAGTATGATTACACAGATATTAAATAGACCTTGCAAATGACATTTTTCATAAAAATTGCACCTTATTACAGTATTTTATGGACACTGTTGGGCATCCTCTTGAATTGTAATTATACTTGCATCTTAATTTTTGGACAAGATTTTTGTCTTCCTTTTGCAGTTCAAGTAGTATGGAGCTGTGTTTCACAACTTATGTTACTGCTGTTGAAATAATTAAATGAAAATGCATATTGATAAAAATTTTACTTTCTTCTCCATAGTTTACGAGTGTATTCAAAATTGCTTTCCCTGAGGAAAGACACATACTATGTGAGAGAGTATTTGGTAGCGTGAGTTTTATGGAAAAGCAGCAATGCAGGATCAGCTTGTTTAACGTCTGTCTTGGCCAAAAAAAATGTTGCTTTTTTTTAGCCTACTTGGCAGGAGCATGAAGAATTCTTAGCTAAAATACTGTCTTACTGGAAGATGTATAGTAACAGATGTATCCTAAAGAAATGAAATTGAAGTTCAAGGTGAGTATAAGAAGGATAGGAAACAGTAATCACACAGTATCACAGGATCACAGTATCATAAGGTTGGAAAGGACCTCTGAGATCATCAAGTCCAACCTATAACCCAACACTAACACCAACACCAACACTAACACCAACCCATCATCTAAACCATGGCACTCAGTGCCTCATCCAGTCTCCCCTTAAACACCTCCAGGGTCGGCGACTCCACCACCTCCCTGGGCAGCCCATTCCAATGGCCAATCACCCTTTCAGTGAAGAACTTTTTCCTCACATCAAGCCTAAACTTTCCCTGACGAAGCTTGAGTCCATGCCCTCTAGTTCTGCCACTGGGTCACCTGAGAGAAGAGTCCAATCCCTGCCTGACTACACCTCCTTTTAGGTAGTTGTAGAGAGCAATGAGGTCTCCCCTGAGCCTCTTCTTCTTTAGACTAAACAGCCCCAACTCCCTCAGTCACTCCTCGTAGGGCTTGTGCTCCAGCCCCCTCACCATCTTCGTTGCCTTCCTCTGAATACAAACATATTAAACAGGACGGGACCCAACACCGATCCCTGGGGGACACCACTGGTGACCGGCCGCCAACTGGATGAGACACCATTCACCACCACTCTCTGGGCTCGGCCATCCAGCCAATTCCTAACCCAGCACAGAGTGTTCCCATCTAAGCCACGGGCTGCCAGCTTCCCTAGGAGTCTACTGTGGGAGATAGTGTCAAAGGCCTTGCTAAAGTCCAGGTATACCACATCCACAGCCTTCCTCTCATCCACCAGGCGAGTCACATGGTCATAAAAGGAGATCAGGTTGGTCCTCCAGGTTGGCAGGACCTACCCCTCCTAAACCCATGCTGGCTGAGCCTGATCTCTTGGCCGTTCTGCAGGTGCCGCGTGATTGCACCCAGGATTATCTGCTCTATGATTTTACCCAGGACCGAGGTCAGGCTGACAGGTCTGTAATTACCTGGATCATCCCTGCGGCCCTTCTTATGGATGGGCGTCACATTGGCCAACTTCCAGTCTTCTGGGACCTCTCCAGTGAGCCAGGACTGCTGAAAGATGATGGAGAGCGGCTTAGCAAGCTCATCCGCCAGCTCTCTCAGCACCCTAGGATGGATCCCATCTGGCCCCATAGACTTATGAGGGTCCAAGCGGCTCAGCAGGTCTCTAACCTCCTCCTCATGGATTGCAGGAGGGCCATATTTCACCCTGCCCACATCAACCACTTCAGAGGGCCAACTGTCAAGTGAGCTGACATCCTTGCTGTTGAAAACTGAGGCAGGTGGTTGTATATTAAATTGCTTCCCTCATCACACTTGTAAATAAATATTCAGGTTTTGTGCTTGACTGGTCCATAAGCAGGGATTTCTAGGATTTAATAACTTGTTTGGACTTTGGCAATTAAAATCTCTGTATATCTTATTTTGATTAGCTGCTGCATTTCTTGGCCTACACCTCCTGCATCCTACTGACCTAGCAGGATGATTTTCTGCCTTCAAGACCACCCAGCTGGTGACCAAAGTTGATGGGGAAGCAATATATGCTCTCTCATAGTACATTGCATTCTCAGTATTATTTTTGGAGGGCTGTGGAGATAAGGGACTGCTAGGTCTGTCTTATTCCAGAATTCAACTTTTCCCTGGGAAGACTGGTCTGTCTTGGACTTTGAAAACAGTGGGTGGGTCCCACTTGGCTGTGTCCTGGATGGAAGAGGAACTCTGCTGTTCTGATCACTAACCTTGCGATCGTTTCCTGTGAGCTGCTTGCACCAGGCAGTGCTGTGGGTGGTGAAAGGGGGTGAATAATTCTGCCTGGGTGTTCGCTGTCACTATCTGCCTGGATTTTTGGATTTTCCATTATCAGTTTGCACAGTGGATGGTTTTGTGGTTATGTAAAATCACTTTTGTAACTTTGTCTGTTTTCTCTACCTGAGTATTGGCGAGAAAATCAAGTAGAACTCTCAGCTTTCTAAGGCTTCTTCATTTCTTCAGCCATTATGCCATCTTTGTTTCATGTTGCACTAGACTTCTTATAAATTCATTAAGTTTAGGCATTAAACTACATTAAAGGAGTTGATATTTTTCTGTCAGCAGGTTTCTTTTAATAGGAAAATAAATCCAAGCTACTAAACAGAACTCCCCATATGCCAGCAGTAGGGTCTTAGTTACCTTTTTTTTTTGAAGGCTCACCCCTGTGGCATTGCATTCAGTGCTCATAGACGGAACAGTAGATTTAGCAGAGTACATCATGTTTCTCCAGGTAGAGGTGGTCAGAAATCTTAAGATTACCAAGCTTCAAGGGGTTTTGTCTGAAACAAAACAAACTTTTGCGACATCCACCAAGCCTCCATCTCAAAGAGAGCTGCAGGTATTCTTGCTGTCAGCACTGAAACTGGCAAGAACACCATTTATAGCTGCAACACCCTTAATTTCCTCTTTTCTAGAAATTGCTGGTTTTGGTGGGTTTATTCCATGGTGGGCCAAATAAGATAAAAATCTTTTCAGCAAACTAGAAACCCTTTAACACGAAGAAGAGGTTGGTGTTGCCTTGTTAGACAGTCCTATATCTACAGAGCAACACGTTTAAAACTAAAGAAGATTGTTAGATTTCCAAGAGGAGAGCTAAACTACACACACTGCTTAACATTGGGTGGGAACATCCAGCAACAGAAATTTCATCATGTCATAATGAAATTATAATTTCACCCTTCCCCTCTGTGCCTTATTTGTGCCAATTCCTTAAGCGACCACTCATGGTAGTCCTTCCTAATTAACAAGGAATGGTTCAGAGTTGTGACTTTCCTGTCTGTGCTTATTGTGTTGATTAGATATGGGCACATGCCCATGTTTGTGTTCATTATTTCAAAACCATGGTCTTGAATGTGCTGGCTCATTCACAGTCTGTTGCGAGGGTGGATAGCATACGCTGTGGTGCCTGGTTATAGCTTATTATTCAGTTTATTGTGGACTGTAGGTTTGCTGACTTCACAGGGTAAGAGAGGATGGTATTTCTCTAATGCTATAGTTCTGTTTAATTTAGATGGCCTACAACATTTATCTGAAAGTCCTCAGTGAAGAAAATGTTCAATACATTCATCTCATGCATATGACATTGCAGTTCTGTATGTAGATATGGGAAACTCATTCGATTCCCACAGAAGTCAAAGAGATTTAATTTAATTTTGAATCACGTTCTGTAGACACAAAGGTCTAGGGCAGCAAAAACTAGATGCTTCCACGGGCTACAGTGAAGCATGGCAGCCTTGCAATAGCCTACATCTGCCTAGGCATTGTGAGTATAAATGCCTTGACTCTTAGGTCTTTTCGTGATGGCAGATAGTGGACCATGACTGTCTGACATTTATTTTATTGGACTTTAATTTTTTTCTCCAACCCCACCATGTGCAGAAATAATTGGTAGTCCATCAGCAGTTCGGGTAGTTGTCTCCTTACTTATGGTGCCTGTATACTGCATGTCAGGAAAGCTTTTGGCCCTGTACAGAGGGGTTAGTAATCAGTTCTCTTGTAGCAAGAGATTTTGTGAGTTGGAGCCACTTCACCCATAGAAAGGGAGTCTTGCGGTGAAAGCTTTGCATGTATGCAGCAGTTCACTCTCTTGGTGTCGGTAAGAGGTGCAATCTAAGTAGAAAAATGAAATTTTCCAGCATTCATAAGGAATTTCATAATGTTTCATTTTTGTAAGATTTCCAGAGTCCCTCATGATTTCTTTGTTTCTAGATTTGTAAACACAGTAGTGGAAAACTAACAAACCAAAGGGTAGACTGAGGAGTGTCTGTTACCACAACCCTCCCCAGGGTGCAAACTGTAACCTTCGCTGCCAGAGTATGGGCATATCAGCTGGTCTCAGTCACCTGTTCAAAATACCAAGGGTCTCCTTTATCATTTTCCCCATGTTGGCACAATTTTGTTCTGATGAAGGTTGTTGGAGGTGAAAACAAAAACCTAGTGTGCTGAGACCACGAGGCAAGGATTGCAAAACATTGTCTTGGAGCATAGCTGGTAAAAGACTGTAAAACTGGCTTTTCCTGTAGAAGGGATCCACCTCGTTCCTTCACTTAAATCTCACAAAAAAATGGGCTAGTATTATAAACAGGAGATGGATCCAAGTAAATGTCCTGTCAATCTCCGAGTCTGAGATACCCACATGTACTCTAAGACAGGCTGTGTCAGGACTGTAAAAATGCCCAGGACAGGACCACAAAATCCCATTTGTTCCAATGCAGTATTTCAAAATCCAGATCACGATCTTGTAAAAGCAAAAGGGAGTGTAGACTTGGTGAGTAAACCTGTGCAGTAGAGAGATGCAGCAGTGAATTTGAATCTAGACCTAGATTTGTTTGCAGTGATAGCCATAACCGCTAGCAGCATGCTGTGGGATCATAAAGCCTCTTTTGAATAATTCTGTGCCGTTTTTAGTTCCCTTTTGTAAAAACTGGTGGTCACTTCAAGACAATAGGTGTACTTCAGTTTCAGTAATAAAAAGCACTGCTTAGCATGGATGCATTGAGATACATCCAAAGAGTACAAATCTGTTTTTGTCTTTCAAGAATTACAGAAGAGAATTCTGGGATAAACAAAACAAAAGTTTTTTTCATTTTTATTCTGAGCCACAGGCAGGAAAAGGCAGTGTAAGTTTTTTATTCACAGTTACAGAAATAAAGCAGTGGCACAGTCCATTCTGAGAGGCAGAGCATAGATGCGAATACAGTGCATGTGGTGTATCAGTCCCCTTTTCAGAACAGAGTGTACAAAACAAAGCAAATCTGACTTTTTGAACGTCCCTTTTAAGTCTAAATACATATATTCTGATATATATTTAGATATATATTCTATATATATCTATATTCTGATAATTCCTATAACATAAGACAGTCTACATAAAAGAACATTTGCCTTGTTGCACATTAATTGTATACATCGAAGAAACAGGCAAGCAGCAGATGCAGCAAGGAGAGAGAGGTATAAATAGGACATATATGTGTGTAAATATTCAAGTAAATCCCTGTTATTATGTGACTACTACTTTTTGTCAACAAAGGGCATAGGAACAGTAGAGCAGTACACTACTACATTGCGGATGAGCCTCAGCACTGCACGGACACTCACACAAGTGCTATTTAGGGAGTCTGAGAATATAAACCAAGCATGAATGAATTGTATAGCCCCATGTGCCAGTCCACAAAGGTGGCTGGATAGATAAACCCATACGCATATGTGTTCGTATTCTCATGTCAGTCAGATCCCGTGTATGTCTTCCTAGTAGGCGTGCAGAGTTCACTTGGGAGGTACTTAAAAACCAAAATTAAAACCACAAAACAATAAACAAAAAAACCCCAAACAATAACAAAAAAGCTTCAAAACATTTTTCTGTAGCTATATAAACTGTACTTTTAAAATGCTTATTTTAAGTAGTCTGATTTTTTTCATGCTTCAGAGATTACTTAGGTGGTGATCTGTCTACTTAATTTGACATTTTAAATGCAATAGTAGATATATAGATTTTATGCATGTATGTGTAAATGAGATCTGTTTTGCAGAAAACAATTATGAGAGAAGAGCTCTGTCCTTTTTTAGGCTGTATGAATAATACATAATGTACTACAAGTAAAATTGCGTTCTGAGTAAATATAATCAGTACTATTTTATGGTATCTGGAGGCCTCTGTGACTGATTAGTCATAGTCTGCATATTAAGTACTACAGGGTCAAGCGACAGAGTGGCTGAGCACCATATTTTCCATTGATTTGGTTCAGAATTGTGTGGAGAGATCATTAGAGCTGTGTGAGTAACGATTTCTATGATTCACTAGCAATTTGAAAAGTAAGAATCTCTCCAACTAGCAACCACTGTGTTCTTTTTTCCTAGTGAATAAATAGGCTGGGACAACCAAAACATTTTGTTAAATAAAAGCAAAGGAAATTTGAAATCTAAGGGCTGCGTTCAGTCCATACAAGCTGGGAGGAGATGTTGCTCATATACATCTTGGGTCTTCTGAGAGATAAGAGCCTAAATTAAGTTCCTCTTCTAAGTAAGTTAAAGAATAGGCTTAAGCCCAGGATTGGTAAGCGATGGGCCAGAGAGTGTGGAGTAAGTAGCTGTTCAAGTGGTTTTGGGAATAGTGCCTTTGTCTCCCTTGGACTTGTTTATAAACCTAAGATGTTTCTTCTTGTAAATTCTAAATGCATTTTTAATGTTTTCTCTTATATTTTTAATTTGGTTTTAACCAAAACATTTTCCATAGCTGCCTTTTAAAATACTTTTCAGTGTATTTTTCAAACTTTTACCAAGATGTAATGAAATGCTTTACCCAGGTGTAGCCTGATGACCTCTCAGCTGGGGAGCGCAGTTCTTCTCTCCCCACAGTAATGGTGCTTTGGAGGCCTGGAACCAGCAGAGTTTGGTCTGTCTTGCTGTTCCAGGGTGGAATGCTCTTACTAACAGCTAATAAAGGCACTGCCTCTCAAAAAAGAAGAGGGGTTTGTTTACCTCTCCCCCTCAAATCCCCATGTGAATTTTTCTTTATCAGTAAAATCATTTCTGGGTTGTGCAGGCAACTAGGAAGACTAATAAAAGTCGTAGTTATAACTATAATCTATATGGCCTGGCAAACTTGAATAAATTTACATATATGAAAATAAGCAAGTTTAGATAATCGAACAGTACAGAGCTTTGTGTGAAGAGCACACAATATCTCTTTCACCAGATGTGTGTGACTAAGCAGCTTCTTATTCCTGTTTGCAGAACACTAACTCCAAAAAAGGACAGTAAAAAGTATGGCCTTTAAATACAGATGAGGGGAAACAGTTAGTTATCTAGTGTAAGAAATTGTCAAGTGACAAATTACATGGCCAGTGGAAATAGGACAGCAAAATTGTTTTTTTCTGGATTGCATCCTTCATAGAAGGAGGTTGTTGTAGTAGGCTATATAGTTTATTAGGGAAATGATTCATGGAAAAGTACAATTTCAAAATACATGTAATAATGTGCAAGAATCCTCACTATGTGTACAGTTGCATATCTTTATTCATGTGAACTCTTAACAAAGCAGTGAAATGACAGCTTCTTGCTTTTATCAGCAGATATCTAAGAATAGACTGCGGGAACTTGCATTCCTTCAGTGTCAGAGCTTTGTGTTAGAAAGTGGAAGAGAGACATGGAGGGAGAATAAGGTTTTTCCAAGTGTTAAACTTTGTTTAGAAAAAAAAAATGTAACCGGAGCGTAGAGCATTTTAAGTCACTTTTCCCGTGAGAAATTCTTGATTTAAAAACAGAGAATAAATAAGTAGATTTTAGATTTATTAAGCAAAATCAGAAAAAAGGGGTAACTGAATTCAAGAAGGCTGCTTAGATGTAAATTCATTGTGTGCCATGTTCTTCATTTTTGCCCAAATAGCACAGATGATTTTTGGCTGGAAGGAATTGAATTTGCACTCTTCTAAGCTAAGTGGGTTCTCATAGTGTTAGCCAATGGCTTTTACCAGAGTATTACAATAAAGATGAACAGTGAAAAGTTTTTAATCTGATACACTGTGTGCATCTTCCTGAAACACTTTTGATTCAGAGTTTGAGCAAGGAAAACTTACGCTTTACAATCAGGAAGAGGCAGCTAATAATTTAAAATCCAGCTCAACCAGAGGCTTCTGATACAGTTATGGCTGCTGTCTTTCCATGGCAATGAATTCCTTCTCTTCTCTGTTGTGGTGCATAGGTGAAAAACGTGCAGCAGAGCCAGACGATGCAGAGCTGGTGAGCCTCAGCAAAAGGCTGGTGGAGAACGCGGTGCTGAAGGCTGTACAGCAATATTTAGAAGAAACGCAAAACAAACCCAGACAGACTGATGGAAGCCCCATGAAAACTGAAGAAGCAGCAAGTGGCAATAAGCATGAGAACGACAATGATAACAGCAAGTGAGCACTGTGCAAAAAGCCTGGGAGCAAATATCCCACCAAGAATAACCACAAAAACATGTCCCAGCTCCCTGCTGAAATTTGCTAAGTGGTGCTGGGTGACAGGCACTCTGCTCTGTGAGTTTCTTATCAAAAGTTTGTTCTGAATTGAAGGACACTGTCTAACAGTTTAATAAGTGCTTACACTGCTGAAAATCTGTTGACTGCTGGGAGGGATGGACAGTGGAAAAAAGAAAAGAATGGTGAAACAGACAACTCCAGTCTTCACTGGATCTTGATACCAAGAGACCCTTCCTTCCTTTTGAAGAGAAACCGCACCCTTTGCATTTGCCTTTCGGATTGTCATGAAAGGCCATGGAAGAGGCCTTGCTATAAGTGGAAGCGATGCCCCCCACCCGAGGGTTTGGCACTGCCACAGGGGTTCTGACTCCATGTGAGAGCACATGCTGTTTCCTAGTCAACAGCAGTCAATCCCAAGCTAAAAATTGCTACTACAGATATTCATCGCAGATACTATTACACAGTATGTAGTATGGCAGGAGTTTCTCTTAAATGTGACGCTCTACTGTTCTGTACTTTTTTGGTAGCATTTGTTGATGTAAATTATATTTTTTTGACAAAATACCTTTTTATAAAAAAATCAATATGGGCAAAAGGCCGAGCACTTAATACAGTCCAAACCAGATACAATCTCTTTATCTCCATACATTCATTAATAATTCTAAATGACACTGGTTGTTATAAAATGTATTATATTATTCTTTTCCTCTAGGAAAGAGCCATGCAGCAGACTTAGTAAAGGAAGCTTTGCAGAGAGAAACACAGGCCCTGTTATCCAGACTGAATCAGATAAAGGAGCTGTTATCCAGTCCTGAGATCCGCTTGAAAATTAGCAAAGAACTGTTTGAAGACAGGCACAACTCTAACAGTAAATGGAAAAGTTGTATTGACTCTGGATCTCCACATTCATGATTGTAAATTGCCATAATGTAAAATCTCATCGGGTGGTTTAAAGACAAAAAAAAATTCCTCAATAAATTTTCCTTTCTTTTTTACTGAAAACATAAATGGATGTAAATGATTCATGAGGTATCCTGCTCAAATACTTGCACAGAGGATTATAGTTCATAATGATGAAGAACAACCACTCCTCAGCACTGTTTTGAAACATGCTTGAATGTGCAGGTATGTGTCATGACTCCAAAGTGGAAAAATAGTGGTTTCAAATAAATATGAGCAAACACTGTGCCCTTCCTTTACCATTACAAATAATTGAGGTTTTTCTCATAAGTCCCTTTCCTAGCCATGATTTACAAGCATTAAAAAAATGGATGCTTTTAAATACTGTAAAATGTGTATTTAAAAAAAACCTCTTTTAATTATCTGGCTTTTGGATACGTACTGGCATTTTGGGTTGGACTGTCTGTTTTTATTTTTTTTTAAACAGCACTTGAATACTTGTATAGATGCTGGTATGTTGTTTCTGCTGATGTTTACACTTGCACAAGAATGTTTTAAATTTCAGAATAAAATTCAGGCTCCACTAATCTCAATGGCAGACTCTCATTGGCTTTAATGGAGTCAAGATGCTGCAATTAAGATTTCTTGTGAAAATAATAATAATCCTTGGAATAATATTTGCTTTTTTACTTTTGTAGAACAGTGTTTTTGTCTTTTGTTTTTGATGTTTTCTCTATTTGTACCTTCTGCTGCGTGAGCTAGGGTGTCAGTTTGCTCTCATCGTTCCCTCCACACAACTGCTAGATTCACTGAAGCTTTGGCTGTACCACAGTACAGGAGTAGGTCCAATATTTGCATTTTTTATAAATGTTTAAAATTGCCTCTGATCATAAAAGATGTATATTGTATGTTGTGATCAATATCAGAATCGTGCTGTTAGAACAGCAGTGTGCATATTTGTCATTGGTGTCAAGCACTGGTCATTTAGCTCTTGCCTCAGTTTATTTTTTCTCATTTGATTTATGACAGTATATTGAAAATGTCTCTCATACATGCCATGTTCACAATAAAGTGTTTTTTCTTTGCACTCTATGTATGTTTTCACCTGTCTCCAACTGGACTTTAATAAAATTAAATACTTGCAAGTAACAGGATTGACAGAAACAGTGCTTGTATAAATCGTACCATTAAGTTGAATACAAGTGGTGTGCCAAGATACTGATCCAGAGCTTGGGTGCTGAAATCGTGTGAAGAGACTCATGCAGATAAACCAGTCCTAAGTTGTTATTGTTTCTAATGGAAAAACTTTGAAGCTCTAGGGCTTAATTTATATTCTAGGCAGCGTGGGTACAACTGGTACAACTTCCTAGAGGTCCATATCCACTCTTCAACATCAAAAACTGAGTTTGAGTTTGAGTAGTCCCACATTTGCTCTATAATAATAATAATAATAAAAGATCTGAATCTGCAATCATCCCTAGAGATAAAAAAAAACCCTTCAGACTTTGACAAGTGTGTCTAGACATCCCAGCACAGTGATTCTCTGAGCCCAGCTTATTCCAAAATTACTTTGTTGTATCCAACATTACCGAAGACTAGGTCATTCAGAGATATCTATCCATATGGTGTCAAGCAATTTATATCCATCTTGCAGATGATAGCACAAAACCAAAAATCAGCTCTGAGAACAGGATAAAAAGTAATTTTATTTTATATGAATCTCAGGTTGTCAATTCCTTTTTTTCCATACAAGTCATTGCCATGATTAAGTGCCTTTTACATGATTCAGCTTATACCACTCATGGTTCTCAAGTTTCAAGTAAAACTGTAGAAATTAATCACTGAATTTATGTCCAGACACTTTGGTAGGTGACTTGGTTGTTAGAGACTCCACTAGTTCACTGTTCTTACGGATGGCATCAAGAGTAGCAGCTCTGAAAAAGTATAGGCAGCTCGGTGGCCTGAACGCAAGCAGCCGGTATCATCTGAGATGCCATAGAGTGGGCCTGGCCTGGGTCTGGCAAATAAGACAGGAACCCTGCAGGAGACATCAGGAACTGTGACCTGGAGGATAACGCGGAGCATATAAAAAGATTTTAGATAGGCAACTGACCCCCATCTTTGATTTTCAGATGTTTTGACCCATGAAAGTCAGCAGGGCCTTTGTTTCTAAACCATTCAGGCTCTTGTGAAATGCCAACCATAGCCTTTATTTCAGGTTTTGACAAGACACCACTATTAATTTACTCAAAATGGAAATTTAAATAGGGTAAAAAAGAATCCTGCATCTGGATGCATTCTCTTATGAAACCCTCCTTGTTTTTTCTGGTTTAAGTTTTTTTTCCACAACAATTCTTTATTTTAATTAAACCCTTCTTTTGGGGCATGTCTTGAGGTAGTGATGCACAGGTTATTCCAGGAAAGTGCTGGCATTTCAAAACAAATGGTACAGTTTGTCCATGTTTTGGTTGGGGTTCTACCTTCTGAGAGACTGTTGTAGAACCTGATGTCTCCAAGCATGGGTGAGCGTGGATGCTCAGTCTGAGAGCTAGATAGTAATGGATCAGATAAACATGCATCAAGATCTTTGTGAAAAGGAAACTAAATAGTGTTTCTTTGTTCACTGAAGGTGATATTAAGATCAGATTCAGGCACTGTATCCAGATGGATGGGTATTGGTATGCACATCGGATAATGCCCTGTATCTTCTTACTGATGTAAGTATGATGGTTTAAGAGGTAAAATACTACTTCATGTCAAGGTTATACAATCTGGAAGTTATTATTTAAGAGGCTTTATGTTCTATATTTATAGAAAATTCTGATTATAACTATACACAGTTTTATATGTGTTATTTTAGCCTAAAGGCCATGTGAGTGTGTCATGGATCAAAGAGTGTCAGCCATGCTTCATTCTGGTGACAAGAATGATACTGTTCCATTTTCATGTCAGTCTAGACATGACTCATATTCTTGTTAGAATTCTGGTTTTATAGAAGTGTTGAGAGAGATCCTACACATGTAGTGAGCAAGCAGGAAAAATAGAAGAGCAAAGACGGTAGAACTTCTAAGTTCAGTTTAGTAAAAACACACATTTACTTTTTAAATTCGGTTGTGTCCAGGGATATGCTCATGAAATGAGGTGTAAACTGAAACTTTTTTTTTTCTACAGATTAAATACTACGTGCAGAGCCAGCTGCAGCCCCATGGATGCCAGGAGGGTATCCAGCCACATGTGGAGCCCAGTGGCCAGATGCCTGAGAGTTGTTTCTCTCTGCTTCTATCCTGGGACTTTTTGCACAATCTTTTTCAAAGCAGGCTTTTACCTGTGAGCGCACTCAACCGTTAGTGTCATATTGTCAATGAAGGACTGAATTGGTACTGTAGCTTTCAGCTGTGTCCATCCCTTTGAAGGAGGGAGGAAATTGTCACTGAAATCCCAAAGAGGCTGATGTCTTCACAGAGACACTCAAGCTGCCAGAGGTCAGAGGAGGGCCTGTTTGCTAAAGTCTTCAACTAGAGATGACGACTGTCTAATCCTGAGGCAGTGGAGACAGCACAAAACCTCCTGACAAAAGCAGTTCCCAAGGAATGCACCCTTCCTGAACCAAGACAGTGAGTGTGTCAGCTGTGTGATTAGTGAGCAACTGCATAAAGTAAGCATTGTTTTAGTTTTATGAAAATTGGTTTAAGTCATAGTCTTGTAGTAATTTAATTTGTGAAATCCTTTTGGAATTTTGATTGCTCTGTAAGTTGACTAGAATCTGGGTAATCTCTGAAACTGATGAGGGTGCATTTGCTTTCAGTAAGCTCATTAGTGCTGAACCATAATGTTCTATCAAAATGCTTTGCACTTTTTATTTCAGTTAAAACAGATCATTACATCAGCCTGGTTTCAGAGGCAAGGAGTCACACCATTCTTATGTGAAAGGAAACTGTTTGAACCTTGGAAATAGGAGCACGTTAATGCTGACATGTGTTTTACTCCGCTATTCCTTTGATCAATACAGGTTCTGTATGAGCAAGTTCTTAGCATGCGCTCATCCTCTCATTTATATTCTCCTCATGTTAAGTCTTTATAATGAGAACATTTGTACTGAATGAAAATCAGTCCTGAGAGACTGCTGGGCTAAGAAATAAAACACACCCATAGTGGAGTAATAATTAGAACGGTACGTAGGAAAACAAAAAATGATCTGCCTGCCATTCCTGGCATAGCAAAAAGGGCACTCTGGCATTGATAAGCAAATACTTCTGCAGCAAGAGGCTGGAGTCTGACTGCTGGGTTCTGGTTCCTGCTCCCACTGCTCTTCATGTGCATTGCTGAGTGACTCTTGGATGCAAAACGCATTAGCTGAGACTGGGACATTGAACTGTTTCTTGCAGGAGACTTTCCTCATTGCTGGAAAATAGAGCTCCCTTTTGCTCCTGGTGATTAAACCAATCAAAAATGCAGAATTAGGGTAGTTAAAAAGAGTTGATTAAGAAAAACCCCATGGGGATTACAGCAGAAGCTTATTTGAAATAAAGGGATTTTTTCTTTCAGATAAGAAAGACAGAGATGTTTTGAGGTCAGGATCGACTCTAGAGATTCTGGTGGGGTTTTTTTAGCAAAATTGCAATTTGAATTAAAAATCAGGGAAAGTATTTCACTTTCAGAACCCTTTTTATTTTTTTTTCCCAGCCACACAGAGAACTGAAGGCACTGAAACAGACAGAAGAGAAGAAGAAAACATGCTGATATGATTTAACTTCAGCCCTATCTCAGACAACCAATAAGTAACAGAAGAACAAAGCCAAGAAGAAATGCCAGCAGCAACTGATAAAATTCAAAGGTAGTTGCCAGGGTAAAAATGGTGTAATAAGTCCAAATACTTAGAAGAATAAAGGATGAAATGAACCAAAATGATAGTGTTCTCTGTATCTGGTCAGTCAAATGGTGCCCACCTGTGTTTGTCACTCAGCTGTGCTGTACAGGCAAATGTCCCATTTCCCAGTCACATTTTCCAGTCAAACACATCTGAGAGGCAAGGCTGAGCAAGCATATGGCTGTGAAATACTGCTCTGGCAGGGCAATGAAGCGAAGGGCTACAAGAAATATTGCAGGATAGAGGCTGAGTCAAGGCAAAGCTCAGGAAAATGATCTCTACAGGACTGGGAAACCAAATGTGCCTTTGAAGCTCCCTTTACTAATAGGTTTTATCATTGTGTAGGTCCACTGAACTTCTGTGTGTAGAAATGGAAGTGGACTAAGAATTCAAATCCTTAAATGTCCGCAGAGAGCTATAGAAATTAATTGCAAATAATCTTAAATTCTGCGGCGGGCATGCTGCCAGCCAGTGGAGCAGAGTGGGAAACAAACCTCCCTCCTCCAGAAACGAATGGATGGCTGAGTGCTTGTGAATGGCTGAATGTGATGGCAGCAGCTTAAAACTACTGGCTACGTTGCTTTATGCTTGTAAAGTACAGGAAATTGGAGCACAGATTATGGGTAAGAGGAAAAGAAATGTCTGTTCTTTGCACAGGTAACATCAGCAAACTTATTTAGGATAAGCACCAAGAAAGATCCACTGCAATCCGAGGCAGAATCATCAAGCAAACATAATAACTAGGGAAATTCAAAACTGCTTTACCATTGTGGTCTAAAATGAAATGTGTCCCTGCACCAGGGTGGATACTGTTGTTTGTAGAATGATTGCTAACAAAGGCAATAGATGGAGAACAACAAAACCAACCTCCTAATTGAATACTACTGCGAAGTTAAGGAAGATATTTCAAATGTTTCAAACAAAGGTGCAAAAAGGAAAAAAGAGGCTTAATTTCTTAGTAAATCCAGATATTTTTAGCTTCATACTTCCTGGCAAAAAGTCAAGTACAGGGCATGTCTCTGAAAATTGAAACTGCTTTTATTGTTAGTTCTAGCAGACATACAGAAATTCTTTGCTGATCAAACTAACATTTATTGTAAATTACCAGACATTTTTATGTATGTGTTCTATAATTTCCTGTGTAGACATAGTAATAATTTTTTCTAAAAATGCAGGAAAGGCACTTAAATACAGAGGACACCCACTTAATTTGTATGTTAAAGTATTATAAAAAAATGAAGTTAGGCACTTTTTTGAGAGACTGGAAATTAACTTAATTACGTACTAGACACTTCTTACATTTTCAGTGTATGAGGGTTTATTACTTTCAAAATAGCACAGATGAAACACATGTTACTGGACGTCACTAGATTTGGTGAGTCACACAAAAAATACAGAGAAGCCACAGATCAGTTTGCATAAATTTGGCTTGTTGCTATCCTGTAACTTCAGACTATTAGAAGATGACTTTCATCAGTGGTAAATACAGAGATACTCACTCAAAATTACTTGTTAAGCTACTAGTTTTTTTACTAGTAGTATTTCTGGACCATCTATGACAATTAATAATTTATACAGATTAATCATTTGATGGAGTAACAGAGGCCGGAGGCCCTGGGATCAAAGGGAAGAAAGATCTCTCTAATCAATGACTTCACCAGGGTCATGAAGAGAGAATAAAGGACGATGTATGGGGAGTCTTCTGTCTTTGTGGACAAAAGCAATGTGCACTACCAATCTGTGCAAAGAGCCTACCCCCCACAACAGAGGAAGTGTTGACCTGGGAAGGTGAATTCAAGTTGGTCCTAGCTCAAAACATGTTATGGCCACTCTTTTGGGTCAGTTTGGACATCTTTAACCAGGCACAAAGAGACTCTGCGAACAGGACTGAATTGCACAAAGCCATAATTCATTACGTAACACGCATTAAAAAATGGGATTTGACAAACTACTAAGCTAAGCATTACCATGCTCTCCACCCCAAGGCCACTGCTGGCCATGTGGGCATTGATCAGGAGCAAAGGGGTCAATCTCCACAGTCCCCTAGACCAGAGCCACCCAGTGCTGAGCTGCCACCTGCCACCTCCACCAACGCTGATACACTGACCGTGTGACCCAGCAACTGCCAGTGCAGTAATCTTGTGTTGCTGACCTCTTGCCCCAGTGTCTCACAGCTCTTACTCAGCAGCCTGAAACAGAGTTGTGCAGGGGGAGCGTGGCAGAGCAGAACCTTGGCTCCGGGGTACATGAGCAGCCAGCTCCTGGCTGGAGGGAGATGCGTTGCAGGGGCTGGTCTGGCTTTGCTGTGAGCCAATGGTGAAGTCACAAAGAGGGAAGAGGAGCTAAGGCATGGCTGTGGGAAGTTTTACCTTTCCAGGCAGGAAAGCCCAGTTCTGGCTGCACATCAATGTTGTACTTCTCCAGAGGAGCAGAGGCAAGCACTGTCACTGAGGAAGGCCAGCTGTGCCTCTGAGCATGTTTGGGCAGGACAGGGGCAGTGCTGGCGTGTGGGTCCCAGCATGCTCTGTGCAGCCTAAGCTGGCCCTTCATGCACCACATCACCTCCATAGCCACAACATTACCTGCTACATAGCCACATCCACAGCTGTCATGTGAGTTGTTGACCATACCAGCAGACATTTGCATCCAAGTACTAAATTAGCTTATGCATGAATGGATTAATGTTACTGTTAATATTCCAGACTCAAACTGGTCCTTGCAGGAATTAGGAAAAGGAGGTTTCAGTAAAGTGTCAGCTAACATTTGTTAATCATTATTCTTGAAAGAAATCCCATAGCACTTGGGTCTGCCAAAATGTTTGGCATTTTTTTACCCTGTCTCCTTTTCTCACTCTAGAGTAATCCCAAGAAAGGATTGCTTTAGCCATGACTGGCCCCAGAGGGCAAGAGGCATGTGGCCAAAATCAAATGGAAACCTAGCGAGATGAACACTGACAAAATCTCCATGTTATGTGTAGTCTTTTCCTTTCTCAGGATTGTCTGGAAGCCATCTTGCAGGTTCCTCTGGTGGGGGCTACACCACATGGAAATGCTCGTGTTCGTCTGTTTCATGTAATTCATCCTTCCTTGTTTGTGGTATTTTGATTTGTAGGCTTTTATCAGACCAGTTTAAAAATAAATACGAGCCCAAAAGAGACCAAACGCAGTCTGGTGTGAACATGTTGCAGCAGCTGAGTTACACTCCCCAGGCATTAAAGAAACTTAACCTCCTAACAACACTTACCCTGGAAATAGTACAAATAAATTAAGCAGCTTTTAAAAGAAACAATTTCCTCAACCAGAGAGAGAAAAGCTTACCAATGTGCTATCTGCTATGCAGACATTTTATTAGTTGTATGAGCAAGCATGCCCGGTTATACACAAAGCAGAGGCCAAAGAGGCTTGCCTGGTGGCTACAATTGAGACTCCTGCATTGGTCATGCACAAGCCTAGGCTCACGTAATCATTTGTACTCCCTCCGCTTTCTACTGCAGCTGCAGAAGCCCATGTCACATAAATTATCAGTTCAACAAGAAGGGTTTTGCCCATACATGTGAACACCATAAGCTCTTCCTTCCTACCCACAACTGCTTTACTGGAGAGAAAAAGAAGCTCAGAGTGGTGTGGCAGCACACCCAAGAGCTGAGGACACCTGGGCTAGGAGACACCACAATTATAGAAAATGATTTCAAGTAAAAGTAACCCCCAGGATGATCTGTCATCGCCCAGACTGCGGCACTGAAAAGAAGGATGTAGAAGTAAAATGTCAAATCAGAACCAGTAAATATTAATTAGCCAGTTGTTTTTAGACTGGGTTGCTGGCACAAAGTGTAAAATGTCCTCTAATTTTTTTTTAAACATCAGACTACTTTACATTGTATTTGAGAACTGAAAATGCCATTGCCACCCAGAAGAGGTAAATTGACCTAACAGTCCATAGGGAAAATATTGCCCAGAATGGAGCATTTACATAAACAGGAATGAAAATATGTGATGGTGAATATTTTTGAAACTCTTGTTCTGAGCCTCTGGGATAAACACAGTTAAGTAATTTCAAAGCAGACCTGTGAACATACTTAGAAATTCATTCTGCAAGTCACATTATTGCTTTTTATGGACTCAAAAATCATTAAGCATAAAATTATGCAAGAATAGTCAGACCATCTTTTAAGACAAACAAACCGCTAAAGAAACTGAGCACTTTTTGGTCTGGTTTTGGCTGTTTCCCTTCCTGTAGCATTGCAGAACCAAACAACAACAGGAAATCTATCCCCTTTCTTAGCAGGTATTACACATACCAAACTGCAGTTTACATGCATAAACATTTTATTTCAAACCAGATTTTTTCCCCATCTGCTTTCCCCATTTGAATGTGAGAATTGAGTTGGAGCAAAGATCCATGTTGCTGGCTTCTAAGAGCAACCGGCAGTGGCTGCTTAAACAGGGGCAGACGATTGTTTCTCTCTCTGGCAGATCCTCCCAGTTTCCAGCAATCAACTCTTCAGGGATTTTGTAAGTGGGAGCTTTGCGTCTGGAACTGGAGGCTTTGATTACCAGCCTGATTACCAAAAATAACAATGATTTCCAAAAAGCAGAGAAGAGACATAAGAAGATGATAATACAAGACAATTGAAGTAATAAATGAATTAATGAGCTAAAGAGAAACTCAGTTGTATTTAACAGTGATGAACTGAGCTTTATTTGGTATAGTCCTACCACTCACTGAGGTAGAGGTGGGCTTCAAAATGCTGAGTGACTTCATTTGCTCATATGCCTTACTACTATTGGTTAGTGATTTGTATCCATACTGTGCACAGGGAATGGCAAAGCATGTACTACACCATGTTCTCAGGATCCTGTAGCAAGGCACTTAACTACTGAGATTCACAGCTGTCCTTTTATTGCTGTAATGAATCAGAAACGTTTGGCCGTTGTGGTAAGGAGGATGATACCAGCAACAGGCTGGTGAACAGCTCTGTTTTTCAAACAGGGCACTGCTAATCTTCACCACCTGGAAGACCCAGTGGCCCTGGCTACCAGCTGAGGAGCAGTCATGCAGTTCTGCCTGGCACAGTCATGGTGTCATTAGCAAGATCTTCTTTTCACATGTAAGCAATTTGGGTAATTTACACACCTCAGGGCAAATGTATTTCAACTAGACCAGAGGGTCAAATGTAATACGTTATGCAAAATCATAGAATCATAGAATGGTTTGGTCTGGAAAGGACCTTAAAGATCATGTAGTTTCAACCCCCCTGCCATGGGCAGGGACATCTCCCACCACGCCAGGCTGCTGATGTATGATGAATTTGTGGCTGAAGAAAATTATGAAGTATTTTCAAAGGAAACATAGTTACTGCACTTTTAGGTCAGGTGAAATATCACCCAAATAAATAAATAAACCTGCTAACTGGAGAGAAAGTATTATTCCTATTCGTTTTCTGTTATGCTCCTTTCCTATTTAGCTTCTTTTAAATTGTGGTCCTTCTCAGATACGGTCTGGGAGCATATTATTATTTGGTACTTCAACTGTCTGGATCCTTTCCATACGTTGTCATGCAGTAAGGGACATCAGAGGCAGCTGGCACAATACAAAACAAGTAGAAGAAAGGGTTCGTCATGTTGCAGAAAATCGACCTGTGGAACCTACGGAAGAAAGATCTTGTTAGTGGAAAATCTTTACATGGCTCAGGGGGATGAGTGGATGAGTACTTGTAGGGGAAATCGGCTATGGATTGATAGGGAAATCACATCCACCTCAGGAAAGCCCCTGTGTTAATTAAAATATGAAATTATTGAAGTTTTAAATTCAGCTAGTCTGTAGAAGAGGTGATCTTGGTTAGCCTTATTCCTTGGACTTTGAAAAGTTGTTGTACTACTGACTTGATCATATACAGAAAGAACACTTTTACCAAGCTGCAATCAAATTACAAATAAAAATATAATTACAGACTTGGTAAGTTCAAACAGCCTGTTGGAGGTGATAAGATGTGCAAATTGCTCTCTTATAGCCCAGGGGAATTCTCATGACTCAGCAGTATCTTTCCTACCACTGCCACAGAGAATTATCCTCCTTCGACCCTTGCCCCTTAGTCCAACTTACATCTTCTTACTGACACAAATAACCTATTTGCTGTTTCTCTTTTATTTGTGAGTGTGTTTTTTCCTGTAAAGGGATTATTCTGTATTTCTGTATTTTTATCCTTGTTTGCCACTGTTATACCTCTCTAGCTCTAGGACAGGTCCTCTGGGCTGATGTGACTAGAACTGAAGACAACCATTGTAATTCCAGAGGCACATACAATCTGGCATGATGATGTTTTCTTTTATATTCCCTATTTCTTTCTTAACAATTCTTAAGACCTAGTTTAGCTTTTTGATCACTGCCCTAAACTAAGCTGAAATTTTCAGATAAATATTCACAGTGATTGAAAGATCTTTCTCCTGGGTGGTGATAGCTGATACAGAGACCATTACTGGGAATTTGTAATTAAGGGTAGGTTTTGCATTACTTTGTATTTATCAGTATTGAATTTCTTCAGCCATTATATTACTTATATTCTCACAAAATCTTTCTACAGGTCTTGATGGACTTAGCTTTGATTGCTGTGAATAATACAATATTATCAGCAAAAACTGTCTCCTAATTCTTTGTGTTCTTTTCATGATCAGTGACAAACATTCATGGAGTTCTACAGGTTTTCCATTTCCTATTACTCTACTAACTTTATGCTCATAATTGCTTAGTTCCTTTAATGTACTTTGAGGGGAGATATTGTTAAAATTATTTGGTGATTAGCTCATCCTTAGTTGTATGTTTGTTGATATCTTCAAGTGATTCCAAAAAGATTTTACTCTAAAAGCCAAATTGATTCATTCCCTATATTATATATTTATCTATTTTTAAGTATTTTTTTTTCTGTTACTCTGAAAATATAAAGCAGAATTTTCTCCCTGTAATTCACCAGATTTCCCCAGGAGTCTTATGAAATATTGATGACACTTACCATTTTCCAATCCTTGGGATATGAGGTAATTTTAAGAAACAGAGTTTGGCCATTTTAAACCATCCTCAGACTGAGGGTAAGCAGAAATTACTCATGATCTAGTAGCCTGATTTCACTGCATGTATTTTGCTGTGGGAAATTTCAGAGATAAAGTAGTGCCACACTGCAGGCTTAGCACCTCATCCACCTGCAGATGAGCACATCTTTAATTTATTATCAGTTGCTTTTAACCCCAGGACTTTTTGGATTTGTTAGATAGAAAATAGTAAGAACAGGTATCTCTTGTCTGTGGCCATAATTGAACTTACAGTGCACTTCCAGTAGAAAGGCTTTAGTGGTCCTTCTGTCAAGATATGCCTGAAAACTGGTTTAGATCTTTTATAATAACAAGTTTAACTAAAATGGCATGGATTAGTTAATTTTGCTGTATGAGAAGCTCAAATGGTTGAGTTCATGTGCAACTACTTATTTCTCAATTCAGCAATAACCAGAAGAACCTTGGGCCATACATGAGCTTGCAACCAAAAAGAAAAAGAGTGTTTCTTCTCTTTCAGATGAATAGTTTGTCTCACAAAAGCTCCGAAGTGACGTAAGCCTATGTGTACCTCAGGAGAGAAAATGGAGATACTGGCAGAAGTCAAACTGCATGGATGTCCTATTTCATCCTTCCAAGGCACATGCAGGTGGAACTAGGGCACAAACGCAGACAACAGTTTGTTGTTGGAAGGAGAAGATGGGAGATCTTCCAAGCATTTACAATAGCTTTGGTCTAGACTCATTTCCCATTTGACTGTTTTTAGATTCAGGCAATTTGAGGGGTAGAAAATAAGGATCTGAGAGAGAGGGAGAGAATTTAACAAAAACAAAAGCTCTGTATGCTGAAGTTAATAATGATTCATACAAGAAAATGTATTTTTGGTCTACAAAAAAGAAAGCTGCTTTCATTTTTCTGTCATACTAAAGCCAGCTTGTACCATCTGGACTTCTATTCCAGTTCTTAGGCAGGAAATCATTTCTTTCTTATGTAAGCTTCATATCTAAGTTGCAGTGATCTCTAAAACTCAAGTGGTTATATCCTCACAAAGAGCCTCTTACAGCACTTTCCCTTCTGCCAGTGCAGAGTTCACCCCATGGCTTGATTCTGAACCTGCTGAGCATATTAGCAATACTGCCTGCTATTTTAGCACTATGAAAATCAAACTTGGAAGTCTCAAGGTCCCCCAGCCTTCTCAGTGATGCGGCACGACTAACAAATGGAGGAGCAACATTTAAGTCTTCATTTTCAAATACAAAACTCAGCACTGGAGAAGTTCATTCACATGTGCCAATACAGTTTTAATGACTTGAGTTTCTTCTACATCAGGACAAATCTTCCTGAAAATGTACCTTTAGGATTGTGTTTCCCACAGTGACAGAGAAACAAATCTATCCAGGCAAAAATTTTCTTCTATATTTAGATATAGCGCACACCATACATCTCCTCACTTGCAAGAGTACAAACATTTGAACTTTGATTCACAGAATATGGCATCTTAATATTTAAAATAAATTTTAAACAAATGCAACATTCTTACGCCTCCAGATATCACAACTGCCATTGATAAGTAATCCTGGAAAATCCACCTAGATATAACAGCAGGTGTTTAGATAAGCAACAAAAAAAGTACCTAAACTTTGTGCCTGGATTAGAACAAAGCTTTCTTTATGATTACTGGGTTTTACTGTTTCTGTTTGGGATAAAAATACTTTGGGAACAGTTTAATAGAACTATGCAGCAGTTCCAGTCCTTGCACCATAAGTGAAACAGAGAAGAAAATATAACTTAAAAAAAAAAATTAGCAAGTCTTCAATATCCCGTAAAGTTTGTTTGACATCTGTTATTATCTCAAAATGAAAACTGAATCAGATACCTTCATTTGAGGAAAACCTTCTCACACCTTTCTTTTATTGAAACAATCTTTCTTCCCTCAGAGAAAAGCTGAAAACACCAAGAAACAAAAATTGGTTCTCCATGGGCTTTTCCAGTTCGGGGTCTTCGTTCTGTTAAAACTTTCTTAATCTATTAAGTGTGATCCAATACCACTACTTGATGTCATCTACCTGGACTTGTGCAAAGAATTTGACACTGTCCTGCATGACATTCTGGTCTCTAAATTGGACAGATATGGATTTGGTGAATGAGCCACTCAATGGATAAGGAATTGGCTGGATGATCGCACTCAAAGAGTTGTGGTCAATGGCTCAAAGCACAGGTAATGGCTCAAAGTACCAGTAATGAGTGGTGTTCCTCAGGGGTCAGTGTCCGGACCAGTGTTGTTTAACATCTTTGTTGGAGACATGGACAGTGGTATGGAGTGCACCCTCAGCAAGTTTTCTGATGACACCAAGCTGTGCGGTTGGTTGGCACACTGGAAGGAAGGGATACCATCCAGAGCTTGACAGGCTTGAGAGATGGGCCTGTGCTAACTTCATGAAGCTCAGCAAGATCAAGTGTAAGGTCTTGCACCTGGATAAGGGCAACCCCCAGTATCAGTACAGGCTGGGCAGAGCATGGATTGAGAGGAGCCTTGCAGAGAAGGGCTTGGGAGTGCTGGTGGATAGGAAGCTCAATATGAGCCAGCAGTGTGCACTTGCAGTGCAGAAAACCAAACCGTATCCTGGGCTTCATCAAAAGAAGTGTGACCAGCACACAGAGGGAGGTGATTCTGCCCCTCTACTCTGCTCTCGAGAGACTCACCTGGAGTCTTAGATGAGATCTAGGAAGAAATGGTTTCCTGTGAGGGTGGTGAAGCACTGACACAGGTTGCCCAGAGAAGTCGTGGATGCCCCATCCCTGGAGGTGTTCAAGGGCAGGTTGGATTGAAGCTTTGAGCAACCTGATTGAGTGGAAGGTGGATAAAGTGGAATCCCCCATGGCAGGGGGGTTGAAACTAGATGAAGTTTAAGGTCTCTTCCAACCAAAACCATTCTATGACTCTTTGCACGCTGCATGAGTTGTCTTCTGACCTTGTAAATCGAATTTTGTATGTACGCTTGTCTGCAGCTCTCATTTGCAATGCCAGAAGCAATTTAATTGATCAATACTTTCATTAGTCTCCTATTGATCGGTTCCTTTTACTCCCTGCTGTGCAGAGAAAGGTACATTCCTATTGTTGTTTGCTATTTAATAAAATAACTTCTTGCTGTTACTTTCGCATTTTGATAATAATTGATGCTAATCTTACCTAGTGGTATTTAAAGCAGCTTTTTTTTTATTTAACTTTATTAAGCAAACTTCTAAGCAATTTTACCTGTCCCCACAAGTTCTTTTATTCTGAACATGTCATCACTTTTCCTCCCTACCTCTTTCCCAGCATCTATTAAACCAAATGCTGGTCTGGGAAGTACGAGCTGGCTGAAGGCCTTCATGAACTAACATGGTAGTGTGGCTTCTAAGGCTGCTTTCTAGTGTGTACTGGGAAGCAAGGTACCCTAAAGTACACTGTGAGTGTCATTATCCAGGACACCAGGGCCTCTAAGATCTCCAAGAAGCATCTGTGATTGCCATGAGACCTCGTTAGAGCCAGATATGAGAGCAGCCACGGGTAAATTCCGACATATCTTGTTCCATGCAGGGTTCATTACATGAGGTTACTATGATACATATATTTTAAATACAGTCTTTTATACAGATCTAAGCTTTCTTTCATGGCATAAAATGACAACACCCCCATCCAGTTATGTCCATTTATCCAGCTGGTGCCTCCTCTCTCTTTTAGGACATTTTCTGACCTCTGGGAAATGGGCTCCTCCACCTTGGTGATGAAAGTCCATTCCTTTGGAGACCATGTGCTCACAGCAGCTAGGGTTGCACCAGGCTCCCTGGCTCTCCGGGGTCATAGTGGGATGCCTCAATCTTGTGGTTTTTTTGTGTTTCATTCCAATTCTGTGGTCTTTGGAGACTTTCTGTTTTCAGTTTTCAAATCAAAAATCTCACTCACTTCCACAGATTTTCTAAATAAAAATCTCTTTCACCTTTTTTTTAAAGTGATTGCCAACAAATTCATACTATGACTTTTAAACAATTTTAAAGGAATTGTTCCTACTTGGATTTTAGAGTTTTTTAGGTGAGTTACTGGAGGTGTAAGGCAGGAGCTGAGTGTTGTCCCAAATTCTATGTAGTTGCTGAGGAACCAGCTTGGCCCCTTAGACCAGCTGATCCCCCAAAGCCTGGACATTTCAGACACATGTCCCCTTCCCTCCCCAAGGGACAGAGGTCTCTGGGGGTAGTATGGCCTCAGAGTTCTCTCTGAGGTGACCCCAGGGAGCTGTTTTTCCCCAGGGGAGAAGGCAGTGCCTGCACTCACCTCACTTCTGGATAAGCGACACAGTCTGGGCTCCACCAGGACCAGACAGGCTGGACTTGGTGTTGAAATTATGAGAATAGTGGGGAAAGAGAGCAATTTATTCTACCAAACACACGTGTTTTGTGTGTACAGTATGCCCAATTTGGTGGCTCACCACCAAGTCATACAGAGGGGGATGAGCTGGTGTGTACGGGAAGTTGCCAGTGTCCTGCAACAGCTGCTGCTGCCAGACACAGCCAGTCTCTACTGCGAGATGGACACATGTTCACAGGGCTGGACGCTCATTTACAAGGACACCATTGTGGGGTCAATGATTACTGGTGGTTACCCCAGTCTGATAGGACAGATGCATCACAAGACAGTGGGCAGCTGTAGTATGTCATTGTATGGTAACTACCAGCAAATGAAAGGCCTGCAGTTGTTTGACAGCATCGTGGTCTTCGGGATGATTTATTAATTTACTCTTTTAAATGAATTACTGAGACCTGCAATTCTTATGGTGACGTTAAATATCTATTGGATGAGAGATAACATACACTTTGAAAGGTGTGCTAAGATGTAGGGACAGAGGACAGTTGAGCTTGGCAGAAAGGAAGAATTGTGCTAAACTACTACATCTGTGTTTTCTCATGTCCCCCGGCCTGCACAAAACAGGATGGAAAGTAATTTGAAGTGGCAACATGCCACTTCATCAGCGCTGAATCCTTCTGCCAGAATGACTCAACTTCAGTCAGATGTTATTTAAGAAAAAATATGAATAAGCATTGACATTGATTTATGGTACGAAAGATCAGATCCTGACATTTAAGTTGTCGTTACACACTCTTTTTTTATTAGAAAAGAAATAAGGCAGACCTGAAAAAGCTCTGGTGGTGAAATTCTCCTTTACAAAGGCCTATCCTGATGCTAGTGGAAACTGTCAGCTCAGTTTCCACCCTGGTCCAGCACAGAAATCATTCTGTCAAAGTCACAGGCTCCAGCATGAAAATCCCAAGTGTCAGAAGGGTATATAGCTGAGAGTTTAACGTCAATTTGGAAACTGTTGATCTGTTATTTTAATTCTGGCACTTGACCTTGCTTCCCAACAAACACTTCACATTTGTCCACGTGTTTTGTTCCCATGGATTTCTTCTCTTTCCTTTGTGCCCTTCTGCCTGTCATGGTTCAGGGTGAGGCAGGCAGAGCTATGTTTGCCAACCCGTGAGCATGGGAGCTGGGTGGTAGCTCACACAGGATGCTTAGCTTCCCTGAAGGGACAAGTTCTTCATCTCTCCATGGGAGAGAGCTTTGCACTGAATGAAGCCATTTCTGGCCAAGCCCGGAGCTGAAATAGAGTGTCTTGACCAGGCAGGAGGTTTCATGCCTCTGAGCTGCGCATTGTCCCCCCAGCCCAGCAGCCACTGCTCTCCCAGCATGCAGCCACCGCCATTCCTGTGTTGGCTGATGTTCCTCCAGCCCTGCCCTGTGTTGCAGACCCATCACCTCTGTTCCTGAATCTCCCGGCAGAGCCCCTTACTGCCCTCCTATGCATTCATAATGCCAGTAGTCCCCAGGAAATCAAGTGCTTGGTAGTCTCTGGGACCCAAGAAACATACTCCTGGGCATACTTGCACGTGTGCTTTTAGGCGATGGCTGCAAGCAGGGTGGGTTACAACCGCACAGTCCTCAGCATTTCCAATCCTTAAAGCAAATACTGTTCTCTCTACTGCAGCTTGCATGAATGAGGAAGTTTTAACAGCATCCAGAGGAAAAAAAATGGCATGCTCCTTACCTCTGTTCAGGATTTTGCAGCACAAACACTTCCATTCAACTCCCTGGCCCAAAGCTGGGCTGTGTGCATTGTGACAGAGGGCTGCTCAGGGCTCCAATTTCTGTCAGACTCACTTCACTCCACAGAACAAAAGCTCCAAGTCCCCATGGATGAAGGCTGGCTGAGGCACTGTGACTCCTGGCTTGCCAGACACTTGGGGCTGAGCACAGTGAGTGTTTAGTGTTTTACAGGTGGGTTGGGAAGCAGTTAACTGAACAGAAGAGATCACCAAGGCTCATTTGGCTTGGGATGAACACCTGGCCTCTGAAGTGAGATGCCATTAGACACTTAAGGGCCACGGGTGATGCAGGTTATGTTTTTCCACTTGTGTCCAGTCCACATGACTGTCTATTGGAAGCTGTATGACAAAAGCAGAACTAAACCAAAAAACACAACATCATCACCTTTTGGGGAGGCAGCACTGCAAGGCAGCTTGGAAATTGTTTTCTAACAGGCTGAAACAACCGTGAAAATGCAGCGCTACCGTTACTATGCACAAGCACTGGCTTTGTGGAAGCACTGAACTTAAAGGGAACAGCTTGCACTGAGGTGATGAGTGGCTAGAAAGGCCATTTACTGAAGCCATTCGCAGCACCTTACAGAAAATTCAAAACCACCTGCAAAAGGTCAAAACCAGCAAGTATAAGGTGCTGGAGAGGAGAGCAGGGCACCAGAGGCATTGCCTATGTCTTAGGTTCACTGCTGCAAGGAATACTTTAAGTGAGATTCCTAGGCTATCACAGAAAATTGACCATGCCTGAGGGAAAGCTGAAGAATAGTCATGACACCCTGACATGCAGGAAGGATCCCCAGTGCAGTTCTGTGGGGGCAGGCTGGACATATGAACCTGGCATACGAGCAGTTGTGACTGCTGGCAGTATCGGGATGTCCATGTCTTGTCTTTGGGTGCATAGCACCTCAGGAAGGGGACATTATTTGTCTGAGGTAGGCTGCATCTCACCAAAACAGCAGCTGTCAGACATCTCTAAACATTTACATTTCTGCCGCTATCTGGACTAAAGAATCTGAGCCAAAAGGCAGAAGATCAAATTTCAGGATGTGGTGATTTTCCCTCTCCAAAGAGCAGAGGAGGGGCTTGCCCATGCCTGGCTGAGTGGTGTGACAGCATTACTGGCACCAGCTCTTTCTCCCTGCTCCATGCAGTACTGCTCATTTTGCGCAGTCAGTACCCACTATGGGTCCCAGTCCCAGCCCTGTCTTCCTGCAAATGCATCCAGCTTTGTCTGGAAAACATGAAGGGATGGCAAATCCTTCATTTCTGTAAACAACATCTCCCACTAAGTGCTCTTGCTGGTAAGAATATGATCCTAATTGCTAATTGAATTTCTCTGGATTTACATTCCAGGAAGAATTATAATTACTATTTTTTTCTGATAAAAAAGCTCTTTGTATCTTATGTTTTCCACCTAGAAAGACACATAGAAACTGCAATCAGACCACAGTTATCACCTCATATTGAAATGAACTGGGCAAATTCTATCATCAGTGATTATCCGTTTTTATTTTCCATCATTATTTCTCCTGGAATTTGTGGCAGGCTGCTATGTACGTATATTGTATTGTTCACTGACAGTCTTTAAGAAATTATTGACACTATATTATTACTCTTCCACGCCATCTGGATGATGTTGTTAATGGGGAAAAGCCTCTCAACAAACACTTCTAGGAACTGGGAATAGTTTAGTTATATCTGAATTGAATTTATTCCCTGAATTTGCTCCACGTCCTTAGGAGTTACCAGTGGCACACTAATAGTCTGTAGGTAACTTAACCTGTTTCCAAATAAAGAACAAAATTTGTATTAAACACGCGGGATTTTTTTTTCATTATTCATAGAAATAAAATGGTTGATTAATTGATTTACAGATATGTGTAATCACTTTTGTTAACGTCTCTCTAGTGTTTGGTATTAGGTGGAAATTTCAATGGCAGACAGAACATTTAAAATCACTGGTCTTATTGAATACCATCAATGGAGTTTGTGCCACTTTGAGCAGCACAGCCAGCACGTGGGAAACCAAGCAGAAGTGATGATACTGCAGCTGAAGGAGCCTAGGTGCCACCAACACAGTGTGCTCAGAAGAGAGCAAAACTCATTCACAGCCACATTCCTGTAAGAGATGAGAAACATAGCTGACCTATGGGCATCATCCCTTTCCGGCCAAGTAGTCCTGCTGTAAAATACCAGCACTTGTGGATCTCGGTTGTTGGGCTGGTTTGTAACAATGAGGTATGGTAGAGGAGCATTGAATGTGTCAAATATCAGAGGGTTGATCCATGGAGAGAGTCCCAAATGCCCAGCAGGCAGAGCAGGCATGCCTGCTCCCTGGGCAAGTGGAGAGGGGATACCAGGAACAGGAAAAAAAAGCCACATCCAGCGTCTCTGTTAGACAATAGGAGTGTGGAGAAAAAGAGATGCAGGTGCCCTTTTCCCAATTGGCCTCTGATGGTTCATTAGTCTACTCCCACAGCACGATTAGATCTCTTGGGCCAGTTTTCTAAAGCACTCCAGATGATTGAATTAGCCAGGTCAGATTATTTCTGCCTTACTGACATTATTATGGTGCCATAAACATACCAATTAAAAGAGTTTGCTCTGACTGGAATGCTGCTTTTACATAATTCAATGGCTCGTATTGTAAAGAAAACCACCTTGGTGGTAGCCCTGTGGAGGGAGGCTGTGGCAGCTGAGTGTGACGGGATCCTCTGGCTTGCAAGCCAAGAAATATTTCTCCTTGGGCTGGATGTGACATGGAGGTGGGAGTGCTACAGGGCCAAGGCCCCATATCTGGGTGGCAAAGAGTTTGTTTACCCTACTAAAACATTCAGATGATCTGGTTCTTGGGGTTCTGCAGACTCCTGAGGAGTCTGGAGGCGTTGCCCAATACGCTGGGCTTGAAACCCCCCACTCCAATTTGATCAGACTCTTTGGCCATACTGAAGCCTGTGCTATGACCCCTCTCATGCTGGGATTTGCTGGCCAGCTGTTTTTCCCAGACAATCCAGCTGTATGTTGCAAAGATGCGGTCATACAATAACCATAGTATTTATAGGGTCTTTGGGATTGAACTGTCAAAACAATTTGGTATTCAAACCTGATATTTTACAGGAAAAATCTGATGCCTTCAGAATGAAAACATCTCATCTGTATTTCCTGAAAGCAATAACAAGATCAATGCTCTGAGACAGCAATACCAGCATAGAAGTATTATGTACTCTGAAATATTTAATTAAATAATTATGGATGAGTAAATGGCTTGCTAATCACCAATTAAGCTTTTCAAGAAACTGGATAGTGTTTCCAAATACTATTTTCAGAAGACTTGTAGTTAAACTGCAGATCTGTGCTCTGGCCTTGGGATTATGAGATATTAAATCTTTCCCATCAGTCACAACACCTCAGGAATTTTTTGTGTGGATTAGCGATGATTATGATAATTTGTGAAACCAAATGCTGGCTGGATCTCTCAAGTTCTGAATATGCCACTTATTTGTTTCAAATATAGACCTCTCTCAAAGATGCTAGGAGTTTTCACATAGAACCTGCAGAGTGAGTGGGTCTGTTTTCCTAATGTCTGAAAACTGTGACATTCACAAAGCGATGCTCAGGTGAAGTCATTGTGTGTAGAGAGACCTCTTGTAAAAGTGTGGCTGCTGTGGCCAGGGAGGTCTGTTCTTGCTGTCCCAAACTGACTTCGGCTGATGCCTTGCCATTTCATTGGTACAGCATGAGAAAGCATTGCCACACAAGTCCTGTTCAGCCAGCTTGAAATCGTCACTGCTCATACAACTCAGCTACATGGGTCACATTTATGCCTTCAAGAGTACTTCTGCCTGTCATATTGCCCTTCCTTGCAAAGTTTCCTCTGTGTTTGTTCATTCTCCTTGTGCTCAGAATGAGACTACTTTTATACTAGCTATTTCTGCTTTTTCCAGCAACTCAAGGTGACGTTTCCCAGAACAGATCTGTCTGTCTGTGTTATCCCTGTTCCTCTGCACACTTCAGGCCTGGCACTTTAAGCCAGCAACTTATGCTTCTGCATCCTCCTGCACAGCACATAATAGCACGAGGAAAGCCCTTGCCGCAGTACCTCCTTTTTACTTCTTTTTTTTTAGGTGTGATGGGAACCACCAGCAGCTGCCTAGCACTTACAGTACTATTATTGCTGGGTTGTATAACCTTTATTGATCATTAACAGCAGAAGCACCCAAGGGAGAAGGAGTCATACTAAGTATGAGTTCGGAACATCAAGGTGTGTTGGAGGAGGACATTGACGGTAGGCAAGGAAGAAATCACAAGATGGGACAAAGGTCATAATAACAGGATAAAATCCAGATGTGAAAATAACAAAATAATAAATACTCAACTAGCAAGTATAAAATGGAAAATTATATAATGTAAAGCTCTCTCTATGGAGTGATTTGACTTCCACTCTCTCCTCCCCTAAACTTAAGAAGGAGTAGGCATCTTAGTTGAAGAGAGTTCACAAAAGTCTTTTCTCCTCAAGCTGCAAGTTCCCAGGGCACTTATGGTCAGGTAAAGTGATCATGAAAAAAAAAATAAATCCCTAATTCACATACATGGAGAGGTATTCACCTTCAGAAACAGGGCAGGAACATCTATAGGCAGGCACTTTGAACATCTGCAGCTTTTTTAATTGGTTAATTTCTACTGTGACTGTACTCTGAAATCTGAGTCAGAATTGAAGCTCATGTTCACCAGATTGCTTCTCCCCTTGTCATGGCTCGAAGGAAAAATGATACAGCTCAGGCCACCTTGAAAATCAGATCCATGAGCTGTTTTAAAAACTGTCACTTTAAATTAGAATTATCAGTAAAGAGAATTAGCATTTGTCAAGACACATCTATAGCTTTCCAAGGCGTTCTGTCTCCAGGATGTCCTACAGTCTTATATTTCCTCAAGTTTTCAGTGTTTCTGGTCACCACAGAGGTGGCTGCAGACAGCTGTGAACGTGGAGAAGGAAGCGGGAAGGAGAGCGCAGGAGTTCAGGGAGCTGCCCTAGACAGAAAGCTCTGTCCCTTGGCTGGGGATAAGAAACAAAACTGTAAGATCTGACAAAAAGTAAGGCCCGTTCAGGCTCTGGAGAAGTGGCCCCTGTGATGTGCTGTCTTCCTGAAGGAAAGGCATGGCTGCCACAACCCACATGGTGAGGAAGCAGCACACCCCAGAAGAGTGGTCTCACAGAGTGCTTGGGGGCCACGCTGTTTGTGCAGTGTGCTACATCGCTAATTAGAGGCTGCTGAGGAATAGAAACCTACAGAGTCTAATTACGGCTAATTTATTGCATTGATCATTTAAATCAAAGGGTGGAAGGGGGGAAAAATACAACTTTTATTTCTGCATGCGGGAAAGTGTTGAATTAAACAGATCCAGTATCTCATCATTACTCTCTAATTGTGCTGCTTCTTCTGCATAATTCTTCTGGTTTATCTGGAATTCTTTTCTAGAATCAGGAAGATAAAGGTACAAATACCTATGAAAAAATCAGCTTTGATTTGTGTTGTATTGGAAGGAAGACACAGCCAACATGTTCTGAAAACATAAATATAGAATCAGAGAATCATTTAAGCTGGAAAAGACCCATCATATCACCGAGTCCAACTATAAACCTAACACTGTCAAGTTCACCAATAAACCGTGTCTCTAAGAACCACATCTACACGCCTTTTAAATACTTCCAGGGATGGTGACTCAAACATTTCCCTGGGCAGCCTGTTCCAATGCTTGACAATCCTTTTGGTCAATGAATGTTTCCTAATGTTCAGTCTTATCCTTCCCTAGCACAAGCTGAGGCTGTTTCCTCTTGTCCCATCACTTGTTACTTGAGGTGGAAAGACCAACATCCTCCTTGCTACAACCTCTCTTCAGACAGCTGTAGAGGGTGATAAGGTCTTCCCTCAGCCTTCTTTTCTCCAGACTAAACAGCCCCAGTTCCATCAGCCTCTCCTTATAAGACTTGTGCTCCAGACCTTTGACCAACTTCATTGTCCTTCTCTGGATGTGCCACGTCATCTCAGTGTCTTTCTTGTAGTGAGGGGCCCAAAACTGAACGCAGTACATGAGGTGCAGCCTCACTGATGCTGAGTACAGGGGGACAATCACTTCGCTAGTCCTGATGTCTACAGTGTTTCTGACACAGGCCAGGATGCTGTCGGCCTTCTTGGCCATCTGGACACACTACTGGCTCATGTTCAACCAGCTATTGACAAATACCCCCAGATCCTTTCCCACTGGGCAGATTTCCAGCCACTCTTCCCCAAGCCTATAGCATTGTGTGGGGTTGTTGCTACCCAAGTATAGAACTTGGCTCTGTAAGACCTAAGAGTCTTACATTGCAAGAGTCAAGTGATCTGTTCACAAATGAACATTCATGACGGAATCAGAAAGTCAGTTACTGCACTCAGAGACTATCCCAATGTCAGATGACAGGGAGTACTTTCTGAAGAAGTGATTTCAGCTTGCATTACGTGGGTTCTCTTCGGGGGTGAGTAGGTTTTCAAACACAAACCCAGCATTTCAGTAGTCAGAGAGCTTCATGATTTCCCTGGCGCTAACGTGACACAGAGTAAAGCACTAAGTGGGCTTGGTTTTATCTCATGTATGGCATTGTAAAAATTAAAAAGTATGCACTTACTCCACTGCTGAAGTGGGAGCAAGTGGTGGGAGCTGTTGCTCTTTTTATCTCTTGCCTCATCTCCTTTGGAAGCGTAAAATCTCATCCTCTTTCAAAGATGCATCTCAGTGCTTTCATTGATGACATCAACACTTTCCTTCTCTCATACCATGTTACTGCAATTTCACAGCAAGCAACTGAGGAAAAGAAAAAAAACAATGTATCAATGGCTCTCAGTTCACAGGCAGGCTCTGCTGTGCTAGAGGAACAATGTTATACAAGGGCTAATTGTAGATAGGAGGCCTGCTGAGTTACACATGCTGAACATGAGGCTTATTTCTTATGCCTTTTCCTCACATTTCCTTGCTGCAGAGCCTGTCTAGTCCATTCCAGAAGTGCTAACACAGATGAACGAACAGATGGGGTGGGGGCAAGGGTCTGACTCTGACCAAACCCTGTGGTGAGAGTACTTCCCCTTTGTTTATTCAGGCCAGACTGCTTGGTTTGACAACCTGCTTTTTGGCTAAATAGCACATTTGAAATACAAGATTCCCAAATCTGCAGAGGAAGTGTATCCTTAGTTCTCACTAGACCTTCCCACATAGAAAGTAATTTGAATTTCAATCAGGGTACAAAATGTAGTGTATATGCAACAAAGCTACTGAAGGCAGGCTGGGAAAACATAAATGAGATTCATTTTTGTTGCTTTCAAGTTGCTTCTGTACAATCTCTTCAGTTATTATTTACTATAATCAACATCTACCCAATGGCAATTTGTAGTAATTGTGCACTACATCTTGTTCAATATTCACATAAAAACTACACAGTTCTGAAACCTGAGGTAAAACCCTGCAAATGGTGGAGCTCTGGATAGAAGTTGAAAATGCCTCAAGCCAGGGTGCTTGCTGTTCTGCTCCAGAAAAAGGTACAAGGAAGAACAAACAGGTACTAGTGACTCCAAGCAGCTTTTTACATCAAGATTATTCCAAAGACAAAAAAGTTCAAAATAGATTCACCCTTCAAACCTTGTAGGCTGTCCCAGGCTAAGTCGCATGGCTTCAGCATCTCCCACGTGCAACTGAGAGACATTGGAGAAGTTTTCCATTGAGCCCCTTCCTCTTCTGCAGCCACTCCTCTTAGCATCCAGGTGGGAGATGAAGAAATGTATTTGACTGTGAGAGCAGATGCAGTGTGAGGAAAGCAGGTAGCACCAGTGGGTGGATGTTCAGGTGTCCTGATAAACTGAAACAGCACATGAATTTTGACCAATTTAGTCAGCTGCAAATGCTGTGGAAGGCGCCTCTGCTGGCATCACTGCTTTTCTCCACACTGCTTTCACTTCTCATGAAGCCTCCTTCACACAAAGCCGCCTTTCACTGCAGGAAGGATAATGGAGGTGAAAAATGCCTGGTGTTGAATGCTCTGCAGCTTCAACTTTTTAACATTGCCATTTCAAGTGCTGAATTGGCTTTTACTTCTGGTGATACCAGCTGAGAATGGCACTAATTTGAGATCTGCCAGGCTGAAATCAATAAAGTCACCTACGTCTTCAGACATGTGGCTTCTCTCTGATCATACTTGAATAGCTCATTAACCTTGATCCAACTATTCTCCTGGCACAGCACTTTTTAAACTCGTCCTTCTCTGGAACAGGAATAATATATTTATGTTCGTAAAACATTATGTAAATTTATAGGGCTACCTCACTGGTGAACACTAATAAATGTATCAAAGGTCAGTGCAGCTGCCAGACTCCATGTGGTTGTGAGCGATAAGCCCGGTATGAAAAAACTATTAACAAGATCCCCTTGGGTAAATCCAGTAAGATGCTATCTTGGGAAGAAAATGGAGCCGTCATTGTGAAACAGCAATTTATAGAGGCTGATCAGCATGTGAAAATCTTAGGCAGTGGCTGAATTCAAGAAGTGCATCTTCCCTGCGGGCCTTGTCATTGCTGAAAACTTTAGGAACTGAACTGGTTTAATATCTTGGTGCAGGCTCTGATATAATTGTTCTCTGCCTCCTTGTAAAAGGTACTTAATTTCTGTGCATAGCCTTTATCCTGGAGCACAGGCCTTCCTTTGCATTTATGAGATGATCAGAGGCAGCACTTCTTGTGGTAAAACTGAAGTATGACTGATTTAATTTTGAACAAACCATTCTTATCATACAGATCAGTTATTGCCTCTGCCCTGGGCCAACAACTAGGTCCTTTTGCTTTGGAGCCAATAATGTTTTAAAGCTTCTTTAGCACCCAAAATGCCTACAGCCTTTCATAAACAAACCAACAAAGCTAGTTTGTGAGATGTCAAATTCTCCATGGAGGTCTAAACACTCTGCTGCTGAGAGACGTGCATGAGAGTAGATCTGGAATAGCTAAACCCACTTATATTCAGTAAAAAGACTCATAATTCAATTTGCATGGAGCCAGTGACTGCTCTGTCTCTGTTGAGCAACAGTGGGCTTAGCAGGCCGGAGAAAATCAAGGCTATGTTTTCACCACCTTAATCCCAACATCTTTTCCAGACAGGTTGTGGGAAAAGGGCACTGATGTTGAAATGCCTCTATGGGAAGTTGATGGGTAAAATTGATTGCAAGCAAAATACAAACAGACCCTCAGAAAAGCAATGAGAAAGAAGTAACCTCTCCCTGAAGCGACAAACCACTGAGCAAGAGATGTCAAGGATCAGATGTAGCTCAGAACTTCGGGTCTCCCTCCCAGGACAAGGCACAAGGATGGATAGGCTGCAGCATACCCATGGGGCTGGTGGATGCCTGCCAGTTAGGGTGGCACAGTGCTGATGGATTGAGAGTGTTTCTGGGGTCAACATAAAGAAGGGGAGAAGTCAGCGGGTCAAGTACGAAAGGGCAGAGCTTTGCACATGAGCAGTGGTGCTGGTTCAGGGGCAGAAAAGGCTGGGAGTTAACCTGGGCTCCCAAAGCACATCCAGCAATAACTGCTCCGCTTTAAAGGACTGATGACGGCAGAGGTGTTACTTGGCAGCTCTCTATCTTGAGAGACAGAGTGGAAATATCAGCTTTGACTCGCAGATTCAGGGTTCCACCTGTCCTTGGGTGTAGATAAGCCTTATTGAACAGATGGCTGCTGTGGTTGGATAAATTGCTAAGGGCTTGTCTGTAGGGGTTACTAAAAAAAAAAATGCATCTTCCTGAAACCACATAGAAATCCTGGGGATGGTTAAACAGGCATTTCTGTCTGCCTATAAATATGGGCCAATGCCATGTGTAACAGCAGCTGTGTGTTCCCATAACATTTCCATGCAATTAGGTTGCAGGGAAACAAAAGCAGCCAGCCTGACTCGTTTCTCCCTTACTCTGCTCCAGCCTCAAGGACTTACTGTATGCCGACCCCAGCCTCAGCAGAGAAGCTGCTCGTAAGGCTTTCCACATTTTTTAATTGAACCTTGCTTCTTAACCCCTGGAGTAGTTAAGGAATGCCCATCCCTGTTCCCCTGCCCTTTTTCTGCTGACTTCCCCAGAAAGTCAGTCAGGGTGTCGCTGACCATGTTTTTTTTTTCCCTAGCTGTTAGGAATGCATTCATAGTAGGTTATTCTAGGATTAGTTCAGGGAGAAAAGTAAGACAAATAAGAAAGAGTTTCAGTCTGAAAAACACTAGCATGTAAACAAAGCTCAGTGATATGATCTGTATTCAGAAAAATCTGTGAATTTTGAAAGTTGTTTTCACAAAATCAAAATGTAACAAGTCATCTTTTAGAAAAACAAGACTAACCCCACCTTGACCTATCTGTCTGAAAGTATTTTCTACTTTTATCCAAGGACATCAAAGTGCTGCTGCGCTCTGTAGCGTACATTGTGTTCCCTTCAATGTCTTGAATGCTCTTTGTCCCCCGCATTGCAAGTCCTGCTGCTCCAACCGGCTGCAAGGGGATAGTGGAGGAGGAATATGGACTGACAGCTAGAGGTGACAAAGACTGTCACCAGCTAGTGGCCCTCCATGAGCTGAGAGCAACTAAAGGGAAAGAGACATAAAACTACTGAGTATCAATGGTCTCAAAAGCTTAGATAATTGTAGGTGCTGAAGATTTAGGCATGATCAACTTAGATGTTTGATGTTTCTTTTCATGCTGTAGGAGACAATAATATAAACCTTTGCCATTTTAGTCTGTTCTATATTTTCAAATAGTTGTAAGAGGTTCTTCAAGAGCTTTTTTTTTCTTAACAGGATTAGAATTAAGCAGAGGTAGAATATGTATCTCATTTTGGTCTCCATTTCCTGCCCATTCCTTTTTTTCAGACGAGCATAGAAGAGTTTTTTATCAATTATTGCAATGGAATTATTGCAATGCTGGAGCATAATAATCTCCACGACATAAATTGCAGATTTCTGTGGAGTAAAGATTGAACAGCGGAAGTGTTAAATTTCTTTCAATAAACTACAGCAATAATTACTAATCCTCCAGCTGTTCAGAAATGCTGTCAGAACACGCAGTTTTAGCAGATGAGAGCAAAGAATGTGTGTGCTTGCATGTGTATTTGCTGCATTTTGCCTTCAGATTCTCCAGGCATGAAATCAGTACATGTCTATTGAAGTGGCAATTACAAAAGCAACAGTCTCTATTAGTCCCTTTGGTACTAAGGACATTTCTAGATGCTTTTTATCCCACCATTTACAGATTTCACTGAAATTCAAGGTGAATTTCTGAAATTTTTCCACTAACTTCAAAGGAATCAGTATTACTTCCAGAAGGGCGATGGATGGGATGAGTTCTGTGCACTGATGTCTGAGAGGCTGCGTGTTTAACTGCCACTGCGGATAAACCTTGTGGAATGTATTAGCAAAGTAGTGTGAAAAAAATGCTTTTAGGTTTTGCAAATCGATACACTAGAGCTTTCAAATGAGTTGGGGAGGGGTAAATTTACACTTCAAAAACCAAACCATGCCCTTGGATGTATTTGTGAAGCTCCTTCAGAAGTTAGTAAGGACCGTGAAATTAAAGAAGATACAATTTAGCTTAACTGAGTCTTTCTAACCACACTGTTTAGATAACTAATCCCTTTTACCGTGCCTATTTTACATCTGCCATAACCCAGTTTTTCAAATGAGTTTCTGAATGTTCAAGCTGAGGCGTCTTAACAGAGGAGGCAGTCTGGGGGTTTCTGCAACAAAAGTCTCTTAAAATAATAAATACCAACAAATTAAAAAATCCTCAAATATCCAGAGTCTTTGGAGACAGGGAAGAGTGCTTAGGTATCCAAAACCTTAGCTTTTTCCAGCTAAGCTACTTCATTAAGTAAAAAGATCAGCTCTACCTACAAATCGTATCTTATCAAATGCCTAAGAGTAAGCTATTTCTTTTTATGCTCTGTCTTTCCTATTAAATGTTTCTGATTGAAAATCACCAGTTTTGTGTGGATTGAAGTTTCATCTCTGTGATTTACTGCTTTCTTCTTTCTAAAACAATATTTTGACTGAAAACTACAAACTCTTCATTTTTGACAGACTGGCAAGATTTTTAACATAAACACAAATCTAAATTAAATATGATGTTTTAATTAATCTTCTCATATCAATAAAAACAGCAGTGGAAAATGATGACCAAAGTATTTCTTTATCATTTCAACCATTTCCATACAGTGAAGTAATTTAGGGCAGGTGTCAGATTGTGGATGTGGTATACTTGGACTTCAGTAAGGCCTTTGACACGGTCCCCCACAGTAGACTCCTAGGGAAGCTGGCAGCTTGTGGCCTAGATGGGAGCACTTTGTTCTGGGTTAGGAATTGGCTGGATGGCCGAGCCCAAAGAGTGATGGTAAATGGTGTTTCATCCAGTTGGCGGCCGGTCACCAGTGGTGTCCCCCAGGGATCGGTATTGGGTCCAGTCCTGTTTAATATCTTTATTGACGATTTGGATGAGGGGATTGAGTCCATCATCAGCAAATTTGCAGATGATACCAAGCTGGGAGGAAGGGTTGATCTGTTAGAGGGTAGGATGGCCCTACAGAGGGACCTGGACAGATTGGAGAGCTGGGCCGATTCTAATGGGATGATGTTTAATAAGTCCAAATGTCGGGTACTTCATTTTGGACACAACAATCCCATGCAGAGCTACAGACTGGGGACAGAGTGGCTAGAGAGTAGTCAGGTAGAAAAGGACCTGGGAGTGCTGGTGGACAGGAAGCTCAACATGAGCCAGCAGTGTGCCCAGGTGGCCAAGAAGGCCAATGGAATCCTGGCCTGCATCAGGAATAGTGTAGTAAGCAGGACCAGAGAAGTTATTGTCCCCCTGTACTCGGCACTGGTCAGGCCTCACCTTGAATATTGTGTCCAGTTCTGGGCCCCTCAGTATGGGAAAGATGTTAGGATCCTGGAATGTGTTCAGAGGAGGGCAACGAAGATGGTGAGGGGGCTGGAGCACAAGCCCTATGAGGAGCGACTGAGGGAATTGGGGCTGTTTAGCCTGGAGAAGAGGAGGCTCAGGGGAGACCTGATTGCTCTCTACAACTACCTAAAAGGAGGTTGTAGTCGGGCAGGGGTTGGTCTCTTCTCTCAGGTGACCAGTGGCAGAACCAGAGGGCAGGGACTTAAGCTTCGTCAGGGAAAGTTTAGACTTGATGTGAGGAAAAAATTCTTCACTGAAAGGGTGATTGGCCATTGGAATGGGCTGCCCAGGGAGGTGGTGGAGTCACCTACCCTGGAGGTGTTTAAAGGGAGACTGGATGAGGCACTGAGTGCCATGGTCTAGATGATGGTTGATGTTAGTGTTAGGTTATAGGTTGGACTTGATGATCTCAGAGGTCCTTTCCAACCTTGTGATACTGTGATACTGTGATACTGTGATATTTGTAAACTTGTGTGGCAGGTTGTGTTAAGCTGTTAAACAGGGAGAATGGGTTTCTCTTATACAAAAATTTATTTTTATTGAAGGATTTTCCAAAGCAGTAGCAGGCATAATGTTATTAAAAACAATTATAGGTACTTCTTTAATCAATCTATCATAGGGCAATTACATTGACTTGTAATGTCATACTAAAGAGACTGAGGCCAGTTTACCTTTGTCTACAGTAACTAAATAGAAAAGTCCCCATTAAAAGAAATTAATATGATTACCTAACATTAACTGAGAATGCAAGAAGATGCCAAAGCAGAAATATGACATTACCTCTCTTCAACCTGCTTTGATCTGGAAATAGTTGTGTGGGACACTGGCACATGTGCTATGGAGGCTTCTGTAATGCCTGGAGAGGTTAGAGTAGGGCAGAAACAAGAGCAGGTGCTCAATTCCCATTACTTTTTAAACAGATCTGAACTTTGGCTGTTGTTTTCTTTTTGATATTTTTTTACTGTGATGATAATTATTCCTCTCATTCCTTTCTGCCTTGGTTTTGGGGCTCTGAGAAGTTGATGCTGTCACAAACCTTGCAATGAAGGCACGGAATGACTATGAGGGCCTTCCAAGCGGCATGGGAAAGCAGGAAGAAACAGGAATGGCATACATTCAGAGGTATAGTGGGAACTATATGATCAGTTCTATATTATAACTATAAATACACTGTTATTGTAAAACTATTCTACAGTGCTTGGATGCTTGAGCAACATTCTTGGCTGCCACTCATTTCTGCTGTCTCCATCTTCCCACTAATGCATTCTGGAAGTTGAGTTGTCATTGCTGCCTTTTGGTTTATCTCTCCCCTTACATGCAAGGACTACCGCTGTGACTGTTTGCCTATGGTGCTTCACGGTACAGCTGTCTCTGCTGAGAAACTGTGATGCTGAGGATCACAATAAGATTTTTGATTACAGCCCTGACGGACTTTACCTCGCACCACTTTAAAGCCTGAGACAGATGAATGTGGCAGTAATGATAAGGTTAGAATTTTACAGAGGCATTCTTGGTGCCAGAAGAGAGAAATAAAATAACCAGCTTTCAGCTTCTCTACTTCTAAACAAATACTAGTCATCTGATATATTCCAGGGCAGCCAAAAAAATGTGCAATAAAGAAAGAAATGTGATTTCTGTATATTAAACTTGTATAAAACCGAATACTTTAATACTAGGAAAAGAACAGAAGAGGATATGTGGCTTTTTAAAAGTATTTAAGCAGGTCAGACATTCATTCATCTTGTTGAAAGTAAGAATTGTCACCAAAGTGACATTCTATTCTAAAGTACAATTGAGTATGTCTGTAAATGTCTTAGGTGTGAAAAAATACTTCTCATATACACAAAGATACCTCATCATTGATTATCTGAGTTTTAGAAGCAGCAATAGGACCCGTAATAGGTCTTGGCTTGTTCCTACAAACCTATCTACAAAGCCATTGTGTCTAATAGTCATGATTGCCAGCTCAACCCATGATCATGTGATCGACTCACAGTGATTTTCCTCTGTGCAAAGTCAATAAAAACTTTCAGCTCTATAAAGACCCCAAAGTTAAAGACACGTATATATTCTAAAAGACTAGCAATAGGGCAAATGGAACACATAAGGTATGAAATACAACCTTTGACACACAACAGAAAAAAACACTTCAGGAACCCATCATAAACCTGGTGGAGCTTTGTGCTCATAGACTGTAGCCAAGCTGTGAACTGTTTTCAGTAGAACAAAGGGAAAATCATGACTTATTTTTGTCAAGATAGTGAAAGAACTCTGGTCAGCTCACACCTATTGCTTAATTAGACTCAATAAAGCTGTTGCTTTACCCCTAAGAAAAGAGTTTTCCAGGAGATCCAAGTGCTAAGACCAATGATTTGTTATTGTCCTGCTAAAGTACTAATTCACATTTACTTAGACCAATGTAACAGTATCCAGTATTGCTTCTCAGTGAAGAGCCATAAAATACATACATAGAAAAATGTGAACAAGTGGTTATACTCTTGGAAGAAAACACAGTATGGGATAAGTCGCTTTATAAAATCACACTATGAAGCTTTCCGTTTAATGGTATTGCCAGTTGACAGCTCCTTTCCAAAAGTAGGAACACTGGCACCTTTCAGGGTTCAGATATGTATCTATAATCACAGAGACCAAAACAATGTCTCCTTACAAATATTTTGTCTGTTTTTATCTGCTATGTACTTACTATCCTGAGCTATTGAGTTATAGAACAATTTAAAGTGGAAAGGGTCGCTGGAGCTGCATAACTTAGATCCGATGTTCAGAGCCTTTTGTACTCTAGTTGTGAATATCTCCAAAGATAGGGAGTCTACAATCCTTCTCCACAGTCGGTTTATTGATGATCTGAATCTAAAATGGACTAGGTAAAATTTTGTGCTATCATTTATCATTTGCCCTCAACTGCAGCCTGTCTGTTCCCATGGCTTTTTCTGTGTGATGTGCAGCATTACTTTAATTTGTTTTGCCTTTCCTCCATGGTCTTGCAGCCCAAAGCTTGGACAAGCCACCATATGATGTTGGCACCCTGGAGCATTGTTGCTGTTTTCTATCCTCTCCTCAGTCCGATGTCATCAGATGCAGCCGTGCTGAGGCACTAGTCAGCAGCTGGGCACACAGAGCTGGCCTGATCCCTTTCCTCCCCATATTCCCATGCTAAAGCGAGCCATTTCAGCTAACAGATTCAGTGCAAAGGAAGGCTGAAATTGAAACTGAACTGCAGAGTTTTTCCCCAGGCCATGAGAAAACACGACTTTGTTATTAATTTCTTAATATCAGAATCTACTTCTCAACCTTGCTGGACTGCAGGTTACAAATCTGAAATGTCTGTTGCAGTTATGATTCCGTGGTCCAACATGCTCTGGCTAGGAGGACTAGCTCCTCCTTAGAAACATTAGTATGTATTGCTTGCAAACTTTGACAGCTCTAGGAAGTAAATCTATTTTTGTGCAGAATATTTGCTTCCTAAATAAAGGGACAATAGATATAAGAAATCCCACTGTGCTTTAATAATCCCATGGTTCAGAAAAGCCACCTGCATCTTGTGATTAAAATACTGATGAGCCTGGTGAATTAATGCAGTGATGGTACAGCAGAGCCTTTCAGCATTTAGCTTGACTGCTGTGTCGAGTGTATTTACAGCGAGCTAATCCCCAGATTTACAAATGAAACTGAATTTCCTGGGGCAGTGTGCATGTGTGACTTTTTTTTTAATAAGAGAAGCTGAATGTGATGAAACCAACAGACTCTACCTATAGAATGAGGAGGCACATAGTGCTTTCATTTACTCTCCAGGTGTGAGCAGCTTGCAGGCAGCATGGCCAGCGGGGTCCTTGTTAACCAATATCCCTCACTATGTGTTATGAATGCAACAATGGATGAAGCTTCATTACATGCAAAACTTGAACCTACAGCAGCCTGAAGCCTATGTTGGTGTATCTGGTACCATAAAGCTGACTTCCCAGGGGAGAGCTGGATGTCTTCCAAGAAAGGTTTCAATAACACAGGAAATGGAAGGAAGGATAAAAAATAAAACAGTGCTGAGAGCAGACTGTAGAAGACAGATCATCAGATAGTGTAAATTCTGCTGGCATCATGGATGCTAATGGTTCATCAGGACCTTTTCATCCTTCAGACCCAGGCAGAACAGAATATTGATTACTTTACAGTAAATTCTTGTTTACTGCAGGCTAGATTCAATCACAGAGCTGAATGATAATGTGAAAGAGGAGTCTGAAATTTTCTAGAAAAAGAACCCACATTTTTTCCATAGGCTCCAATCTTGTACTAAACTATTAAATTTTTAAGTCATAGGCTAGAAGAAAGAAGAGAAAAAGACGCAAATGTCCTTTTTTTTTATCATCAACATGGTTAATCTTAGAAGAAGTGTTCGGAAAAAAAAATCTTCCAGATTATCACTAGTTTGCTCTCCCTTCTTCCCACATCCTCCTCCCCAAAAATGTTCAGAAAAATCACTGAGATTTCTGGTGTTTGTGTCCCCATGTGCTGTCACAAACAACCTATTACTTAAAAAGCTGCAGTGACTAGTGTTACAACGTCAGGAGCAGACCTGCAAAACTGGCATTATGTCACACACATCAGATGGTTCAAAATGCATCAGTCTGTGTGCCTGGCAGCACGTGGCAGCTGTCAAAACCAAGAGGCTGTTTGTGTGCCTACAAGCTGTCTTTTCTATTTGCCTTTTTGACATCTGAAAGGAAAGGCAGAAACTGGAATTCAGAGTCCGGGACTCAGGGCAATAGCCCTAGTGTAAGGCAAGGAAAGTTTTTTGATGCTTCAGTTTATCCATCTTTATGTGTAACTAGGTAAATTATTGCTTCTTCAAGGTAGAATCATAGAATCATAGAATGGTTTGGGTTGGAACCAATGTTTTGGGTTGGATCATCTATTTCCAACCCCCTGCCATGGGCAGGTGTGTTGTAAGACCTGAAGCATATAAAACGTGCATTTCTGGATGCAAAATGCTATTGACAACACATTTCTTGACAGTATTCACAGTCAGTGTTCATCCTTTTTTTCTAATGACAGGCCTCCGCATAATGGAAATGGTGCCAAAACATCCTTGATAGCAGAGCTACCCCACTGTGTACTACCTGACGTGCTGGTCCAAATGTATTCTATACACGCAAGAACTGATACGGCACTCAGTTTGCTATTTCTGATTTCTCCCTTATGCATTTTCAGTTGGCTCAGGGCACTTCAAGGTTATCCAGAGTCATACAAACAAGGAGTTGTACTTTGCATCACGGATCTCTAATGCTCAACTTTCAAAAAAACATATGGATAAGCCAACCAAAAAAGGGAAAGAAAAAGCTTTAGGTCAATAAACTGCTTTTATGCAGCTAGGAGTAGAATTTTGACCATAATTTCTCCCTCCTCACCATGAATTATTAACATGTGCCATAAAAATGTTACAAGCAGAGGACAAATACAACATTCTGAGAGAGTGTCAGAGCTTCATACTTTCATCTAGAAACCAGGAAAAAAATCAGTTTTCAACGATACATCTATTAAAACAAGGCCAAACACAGGGATTTTTACTCTTTATGGCTACCTCAAAAGCCCACAGAGACTGCAACATGCCTGCTCCTTATGTACTAGCAAGAAAATTTATTTTTTTACTGTCATGACCAAGAAGTTAAGATGAGTACTCAGGAAAGTAGTTAGACAAACTGTTTCATTATATAAATATCTTCTACTGAAACAACTTTTCTAAGATATTGGAATAAAACAGCTCTGTCAGAGATCAACATTTTTCATTTTACAAATTCAACTTCTGTCATAAATACTTTTCAGAAAGAAAAACTGAAACCTTTCCTGGAAAATTGTTACAATCCATGTCTCCTAAACCTCAAAATCACAACAATGGTCTTGCTTTGCCTTGTTGTTTTCTAACAGGCTGAGTGACACAGCTGCTAGCTTTGTCTTGATACAGAAATTGTTTTAAAGATATGATGTACAGAGAACTTAAGTGTTCTATAATGTTTCCAGGTTTGCCTGACTCTAAGGCAAAACATAAATAGCTCCAACACTAACCTGGAATTAATTAATGAGGAAAGTAGTCCTTGTTCCAGAAGGCAAAGGATTCTAGTTCCCCCAGGTGGCATGGGTAATCTTCCTTTGGACAGCCCTGCACAGGAGCAGTCTGATTTCCCATGGTTGGAGGATTCCTAACTTCCAGTTAGAACAAATCCTAACCTAGCCTGAGTAATACACTGAGGAAGAGCAAAAAAGGAAGAGAACAAAAACCTTGGCTCATGCTGCCAGCTACCTTCCTCCTATAAATTCCAGTTTAAATGCAGCAATGACTTTCATTCCTGATGCCATTGACTTTCCAGCACTAATCAGTACCCTGCCCTTATTCAAGCGGAGAATTACACTTGAGAAAAGATGGACTGTAATTGAAGGTGCCTGCCTTTGTAACCCCTCAGGTTCTGCAGACTTGAGTAAACATCCTCAGTTAATTATCAGATTTTAGAAGACTTGAGCAGCTATGAAGAGTGCAGGTGTGGATCTTTGGTGGGACCATTAGTCCTCTTTCCCTGTGGGGTTCAACCCTAAATTTGCGATCAGCTTAGAGAACCACCCCTGACGTACACCGTGGGACTCAGTCTGTAAAAGATGGGGAAAGGTGCTGAACCCAAGCCATGCCAGCATTCTTCCTAGCTTAGCTTCCTGGATAGTGAGGTCTCCTGTAGGGTGACTGTAAGATTCGGGTTGCTTGATTCAAACACCAGATAAAACCCTAGCCCTAAGCTGAGTGACAGCCAACAGACACAACCAAAGGCGCATGCAGCAAAATCCCTCAGTTATCACCATCAACCACACTTCTGGTGGTGGTCAAAGTCCTACTAAATTTATGAAGAAATTCTGGGCTTTACACCATTTTTTCATAACCCTCATGGAAACCATAACTTGGCACAAACTCTAGTGAGATAGAAAAGCAAAGCCCTTGTCCACTAAGATCAAACAGCTTCTTCCCACTCCCTGGGCACGCACGCCCATGATGTGATGGGGACTGCCTTCTCCAGGGCCCATCTTGCCAAGAAAATAACTCTGGTTAGATTTCCCATGGAGCACACGCAAAAACCACCCCCAGAAGCAAAGTAAAGGATGTGTAGCACCGCAGGTTGGACCATGGCCACGCATCTGGTCTGCCCAGGCTGTCATTGAAGTTCTGTTTGGTCTTAGGGTTAGGAAATGGAAGATTGGAAGAAGATTGTAAGGTGATGAAAGGGGAAAGATGGGGCTGATGAGAGCCAAGGGCTTTGCCCACCTTTCAGGGCAGGACCTGCTTCCCGACTTGTTTTTATATTTGTATGGATGACCGTGGCAGTAGGGCTGCATGTTGTGGCACTTCTTACAGCATTGCAGCATTTTACTTCCTGGCTCTTCCATTAGCAATTCCTTCATCTTTTCCTACAGTGATACCAAGGGGGTTAATTCAGTTGTCTGTGATGCGTCAGTCTGTGTCAATAATTCTCTCCCAAATGAGAAAAACTGACTACAGGCTTCTCTTTTGCCTCTTTCACACTCATCAACCCAATATTTATGTTTCTGTGAAATACATTTTTACATTGTTTCTGATGAAAGCACTTCAATTTCCTTCTCTTCAGCTGGAAAAAATACAAGTGCAAATCCAGCAAAATTTAGCCAGAAATGACTAGTTCATGAGTTAGTTATGCATTTTCTACTCCACATTACATTCCTCATCTCACAACTGCTGCTACCACGCAAGAATCTCGTTTATAATTTTGTTATCAAATGAAACTCCACAAGGGGTTCCTTTCTTATTCCCCCTTTCCCAGCAGATGAAATTTAGATGATCTTCCCCTGATTTATAAATTTTACTCTCTCTATGGAGGCAGAAAACAGTCGTCATACATGTGAATCTTTCAAGATGATACAGAAGAATTAAAAATGTCCAGTTTCATAGGATTTAAATCTTCAGTCACTATATTTAATTTGAAAAACAAATAGTTTTTACCTTGCTTTCTTCTTTTCATAATAGAAACCACAGAAATATCTCACTGGCCTTTCTAGAAAAATTAAATAATCTTTCCAGTTGAAGTAGATGATGCTTACAGTACAGAAATAGACTGTTTCTAGTCAGCAGGATTATAGGAAAGAAAAGCTCAGCAAGAATGAAGTTGCTTTGCAGAGTTATCTCTATCTAAGCAGTAGACTGTAATTTCCATAAACTAAAGAGAAAATTCTATCATCACTGCTTTGCAGGTCAAAGACCCATTTTAAAATTCCCTTATCTTCTCTTACTTTTCCTTAATTCCCTCACTGCCTCCTCTTCTGTGTTTTATTTGAGAATCGAAGAACAATGAAGCGTGAAAAACAGACTCGATGATTTTTTAGCATATTTAGTTGCCTGTAGTAGTGTTCTTTGCAAGTGTAAATTTAAACGAGGGGAGGAAATGAACTTTAACAGTACTAGCTATTGCAAGCCATGCTCTGCAAGGGTGTTATTGTCTCTTGGTAATTTAATATCAGTATGTGAGCCTTTTTTTACTAAAATTGTTGGTACCGTAGACCTCAGCACCTTCTCCTTACTCTGCTTACTGCCTCCCTTTGCCTGGTCAGCTGCTGAAAATTAACTTGTCAAGAGCAGTTTAAAAGTAAAGATTAGCTTTAAGCCAGATAAACTGTTCACTGCACAGTCATGTGAACACTGGTACCAGTTTGAGAGACAGCACAATAACATTGGCCAGTGACAAACTGAATGGTGACTGAGGGAAGATAAACTCACCTTTTTTTTGACAATAATCCCCCTTAAATTAGCTTTAAGAGATGGCAGAGCAGAACCTTGAGCCAAGAAAATTGAGTGAAGTCATGGAGATACCCTGTCAAAGCTGTGGCTTGTACTGGGTCGTTTCCTATACAGCATGTGGTAATAAGTGCCTCAACTAATACAGCCAGACCTTCCTCCTGAATATAGTAAGAGAAGAAAGTACCATTAAAGAAATATTGAAATTGTAAAATAATGCCACTGATTTCTCTAGTCTTTGGTTCAAAATCTAAATCTAAAGAAACTTAAAAATTAAGGATTAAATCTTGGTTCTCTCATAGCCTGTAAAGTACCAGAGCAGAGTCAGGTTTATATCCGTACTTGAAGTAGTGGTGTGAACATGGACAATGCAGGGTATGAATCTCATGGCTTCTCAAAAATCCACAAAGATTAACCAGAAACTGTAGGAGATGAACCTTTTCTCCATAAGATAAAGCTGCAGGAGGAAGTCTTGGCAAAGTAAACTACCATCGTCCTCCTTCCGCTTGCAGAGCAGCCACACAACATGAGATGTGGTCAGCTTGAAGTGAGATACAGCAACCTTCATTGCACTGCAGGGCATCCCCAGGGTGCCGAGGCTCTCTGCATGTTTATTAGCATTATTATTGGTTTTGTTACTATTATTTATTACTATCTGTTGCTATTATTATTATGATGCTGTGTTTTTAACATCTCAGTCCTCATTAAGTTATGAAATAGTATTTTTGCCAACTTTTGAATTTCAGTATCCATGTTCAAAAGAACAAAGACAGGAGATGTTTGTTTTTTATTTTTCCATTATAAAAATAAAGCCAAGAAATTTTATTTATTCATTCACAAACAACATTCTTGGTTAAACTATTCAAGCACAGAATACTGTAGGCCATACCTTGTCAGTTGTGAGCATGTAATATAGCCGTGGTTTTGATGGCAGAGGTGTTGCAGAATACCCAGAGTAAGTGCTTATTTAGTATCTTAAAAACTAATTGCCCACATTTGTTTTCCCCCAAATGCATATGCAAGTGGAAAAATAGCAAAATTTATAAAATGTTAACTATAATATATACACATAGCTATGTAGATAATAAGCTATGAGAAATATCTATGAACAGAACATAATAAGTAACATTTTCTAAATTCTTGCTCAGTAATAAATCTATTTATCCACATGCCTTGCTATCAAAATAGCTTATTCAATTAATACACTACTGGCTTGTCAAGCTGGCATGTTTTTCAACTAAATTAATAGCAGAGTTTACGGGCTCTGCTTCATTAATCTATTTAGGGATGATATTTAGCGGCAAGGAAAACCGAAAAGGAGAAAACTATCAAAGAAGTGTGCAAGGCTGACTATTTCCGAGTGGCTCTGCATTTGGTTACTCCAACCACCACCAGGCAGGCTGCTAGGAGCTGAGCAAGGGGCTGATTCTCTGCTTGCCCCATTTGGGAATCTGGCTGTGCAAGACTTTTTCCTTGCCCAGCTTTCCATCCTGCAGATGGTGAAGTTGTGATCCGAGTTATTAACATCCTATTTTCTGTCACAACATATTTTTGCATATCTGTCTTCATCATGGGACAGGGCAGAGCCACCTGGCAGGAGCTGTGGCACCACTTCTCAGCAAGAGCTGGTAAAGAGCACCCACAAGGGTGAGGGAGTCCACAGTGACCATCACTCTCACCTATTCATGTCTGCCAGGTCTCAAGGACCACACTCACTGCAAGCCCTTAGGATGCCAAAGAAAGATTAGTTTTGCTAACTCTGGTGTTATGTTTAACGCTGAAACAATTAGAGGAAATGAAGATGGAAAAGCTAAACATTCCAGTAATAGCAGGAGAAAATGTAACTATTTTATCTTAATGAAGGCTGGCTGGGGAACACCTTTGCATTTACCAGCAGTTATTAAACATTTAAAATATTATATTTTGGTTTTTGTATACTGCCTGAACTTCTGCACTTCTGCAGAATTTTTACACAGTGTCTGTAATGTAAATCCAACAATGTTATTTGGGTTTTTTTTTGTGCATATTCAACTGTGATTGACTCACAGCTCCTGGGAGTCTAGAAAAAAATGCAAGTATGGCAGTTTTCTTAGCTCTTCACTTAAAGCACAGTTAGAAACACCTCGGCATGGTTGCATCAGTGTGATTGAAGATGAATGCAAAAATGGCTTTGTTCTTATGCTAGATATCACCACTATAAAGACACCGTGCACTCTTTATGACATGAAAAAAAAGACTACATGGCACATTTGTAGATTAAGCTCTGAGCAAAAAGCATGTTTGACAGAGGTTTACACATAGCTGTTGTAAATTCTGTTTTATCCCTGCTAATTTTGTGTCTGCTTTTGACTAAACAATAAATCCCAGCTGAGTATCTGAATCCTTGAAAGCTGACAGGACTTGCTGAGTGGATTACCTACTAAGGTTGTCCATGCTGCCAAAGTGAAAAGCAACTATTTATGCTGTACAGTTTATTCTGCATCAAAGTGTCCTCCCCAAAGCCCTTCTGAGGCCCATTACAGCCATCGTATTTCTTGAGCTAAAGAAATATCATCAGGCTATGTCATTAATCAGATGCAAATTTGGGAGACCTGGTTACATCCCTCACTAACACATCTCCCAAAGCAGAAGCAGATGTATCCTTTGGGCTGTCCATAGGGAAGGATGACTGCTTTCAAATAAAGTCTTCACTTCTTTCTGTGAGCAATGTGCAGACTACCAGCTTTTCCTCCTCAGCACCCGTGTTTTTCTTGGATGACAGCTTTGACAAGAGAGTCCTGGGGTTTCTAACTGATGAGTCTCCAAGGTCAGGTTTAGTGCCCTTTAATAACCATGAAAAATTTGACTGCAGCTTTTTCTTTTTCCCAATCCATCACCAACTTCCAAAGAGTAGCTGGTATTTACTATCGGAGAACATGTGAGTATCAGGCAGGGAAGAAAGAGCAGGCTCAGAAAGAGAAAAAATATGGGAAGACCAGAAGGCAGGCAGCAGAGATGGAAGATTAAAGGTCAGGGCCATAGGGAGGAAGAAATGAAGTTAGTGTGATATTTAACTCTGCAACACTATTGGTTGACTGTGTCAATTCAGGCAGATACACTGCTATTAAAAGCTTTTACAGTGTTTAAGGATCCCTCCTGCACTGTCCTCCAGAGTTTTTTTCTTTCTTCCCTGGAATAAGACAGTATTTTTGCCCTTGCACAAAAACTACGCTCTTCTTTTTATTTTACGTTTTCTAGGCTGCCATGAGGCGTTATGAGCTGCAGGTTCTTCAGGAACAGTCAGCAGCCCCTTCCCTTTGATGTCTGTAAGACATCTGCTCAGACACATCATAGACTGGTGAACTTTCAAAACAAGTCTTGGCTAAGATGTTGCACTGTGACAATACGAGGGAGAAACCGGGCTGCACCCTAGGTTCAGCCTGAAGGTGGCCCTAGCAGTCTGCAGGTACCTGTGTTGGTAGGGCTGGTCTGGTCACACTGGAGACCTGAAGAAACTGTCAGGCCTACCGGGTGGTGTGAGAATTTCCTGTATTTCAAGTGCAATTTTACAAGTTTCCTAGTTCCTATTCATTTGTGTACATTTCTAGGAAAACGAATTATGCCCCTTCTCCAAAAAAAAATATTGCTACGATTTACATGTACACAAAATGCCCCTGCCATTCTCCAGAGCTCAACTGTTTCTTCACTTGGGAGCTGGCAATAAGGACTGCTTCCTTAGCAGTTGTCCTGCACTGTGAAAAAGTGGACACATCTTAATTTGAGCCTGAGTTAATAGTCTGCTGCACTGGTCTGGTCCTGTACCAGCCTATGCAGGAGAGCATCTTCTAGGGAGGTGATGGGGCGACCAGGGTGTACACTGCTTTTCCTTGTGGAACCATATAACACTGGCTTACAAAGTGAAGGAGTGTAGGTGCCACCTTGAATTCAGAAGCAGAAATATCTGTATGGTCCATTTTTTCCCATCATTGTCTAGAGTAGAGCCCAATGGCATCAGATGATACCTTTGAATTCCCATGTATGACTCAAGCTGGGAGATGGAAGCTGCAACAGGCCCGCTCAAACCACTAACTTCCTCATTTCCAATGCTGAAAACATATGAGGTAATATACTGTGTCAAAGCCAGGTGTTTGGATGGCTGTTGTCAGTTGGAACACCAATGCCATATGTTTACTCAAGTCTGGCTGCCATTGCACCTACAACAGTGCCCCCACCATGACCCCTGTTAAACAAGCGCTTATCAGAAAAAGAAATAGGAATAAATCTGTCAGTTGCAGTCTTAAATTACCTCTCAGCATGTTCTGAGCAAGTGCTGGATGCTCAGGCAAAAGAGATAATTGTACAAACTGACACTTTGCCTCTGTTGAAGGCTGCAGACACCTAGCTGGGGAGCACCTGGTGGGGCTCTGCTCCTTACCAGCTCATCCACAGCCCCAGTGATTGGGATGCTTCCTTCCACCTGTGAAGACTGCTTTGCAAGTGAAATATATAGGATAAAATACACACCATGAAGAAAATCTTGGTTTGAGTAAACAAGACTTTCACAGTATATGCCTGTATGTAAGGGGTGACAGCAGTTTCTGCAGCTGCACCTGTGTTAGTTTTAGAGGAGGCAGATGAAAGGCTGGTGTCGCTGAAGCAGTATATTCAGCCTGTGCTCGCTGCCTTGGGGCTGCAAGTTGCATGTGCTTGTGAATTTGGCTGACAGTGTTGCCATGCAGGTGTTTCATGCCAGGCTCAAGCCCCCTTCCTGCATTTCCCAACTGTTTGCTCCTTGCATCACCTACTTTTTAGTGCTGGCACTGGTGCTTCTGTGGCTGCATGGTGACCCAGGTCCAGCTGAAGAATAAGCAGGCTGGAAGTGGTTGCTAAGCTTCCTCCCCACGCTGCTCCTCAGCTTGAGCAGTGAGCAGGTGTGCCAGGGTGAGTGCATGCCTTGGCACGGTGGGAGGGGGAGCAGAGCAAGGGCTGCATGGGCCAGGGCAAGTCACTTTTACGCTGACCATATAATCACAGCCAGAGATTAATGATTAACGTCCCAGCAGCCCACTCACAGACCATTGCCACAATAGCAGGGGCTGGTGCAATTTCCTGCATGGGGAATTTACTTGTAAATTGCAGCAGCTGGCACAGTCCATGACTGTGCTGGGCCATACCATAGCACCAAGACACTGGGGGGAGGAAGGATGTCCTACTGAGCTGCCTTGTGCTGTCTGTGCAGGCTAGCAGCACGGGCAGCCCTCATTTCCGCTTCAGACAAGACAATGCCACCTCTCTGACTTCCCTGATAGCCCTGGTCACACAGCTCTCACCAATCCCTGTAGAGAGCAGGGCAAAATCAGACCCAGTGGCACTTGTTAAACTGGAGTGAGACATTTAAGATCCTCTTTGTTCTCTGACAAGGCTGTTTCCCTTGGACAAACTGACTGGTTACCTATTTTTTCCTTTGGCTTTCTTCACTGGTTTCATTTCTATGAGTTGAATGGTTGTGGATTCAGAGGCAGTAAGACCAAAAATGTTACTATGGATGTCTGCTTTAATCTTCTATAATATACAAAACACAGGACTGCTCTGATTCAGTCTTTGCTACACTCGTGGTCAGACTTCTAGAAAAATCTAGCATAAGCCAAATAGGACGAGAACTGGCCAACTGGGCAGTATGTATGATGTGCGTACACTGACCGGCCAGCTGGCATCTGTGCCAGACAGCATGAAGCATAATCACAGCTGCCTTTCTCTGTGCAAGAACATGAATCCATACAGTGCTCTCTCAAGTTGTTTGTTGTCAGGATACTTACAATCTTGTCATATATTTGAGATTTCTATTTTCCTACTGCCTCACCCCAGCAACTTTGATTACAACTGGGCAGACACATTAAAGGTATTTTAAACTGGCCTGAGCAGGAGGCGAGGAAGAAAAATAAGGGATGGTACTGACATGAACAGATAGCCTAGTTGCATAGTCTTCACTATCCCTGGAAAACCAAGTGAAAAATACCTTATATTTGGCCAGATCAATTTTCCAGCTTTTGAGTCTGTTTGTTAACTTGAGGACTAACTGTCATAACACTGTTCTCCATGTTTAAAAACTGGTAGCTCCCTGGCCAACATACTTTTGAATAAACTAAATAACTTAAACCTCTTGAATTCTTTCTCCAAAACATATGTTTTCCAGTCCTTCAGCAATTCCTGTGGCTGCTTCCTGAATCTTCTCAAATTTCATCTGCATCTTCCTGGAATTTTTCAGGCATCAAACAAGACAAACATTTCAGCGGTAACCTCCCTGTGGACATGACACAAACCTCTCTGTACCTTTCGCTTTGCACTTTTATAATCCAGATATGGCAAAGATAGCATCTGGTGGTTGTACCATCATCACTCTGAAGCCCATGTTTAGCTGATGATGCACCAGGACCTCCAGGCTTTCTTACGGTTCTCCCCAGGACTTAACTTGCAGTCTTTGTAGAGGCATAATTTCATTATAGACCACACTCAAATATTGTTTACTTGCAACTCGTTTACTGATACATACTGCTCTGTATTAGAGACCTGTTCTCTTCGTAATTGAATAGCACCTTTATTTTTTTAACATTTACAGAGTACTACATTTGTCTAGGATGTTAATGAAGTTTTAACTTACGTAATACTAAAAATTGATCTGTGTGGCAATCAGTAGAAATACAACCATTAAAACAAAAATCCCCATTACATTTTGAGACCTACTATTCATTTTTTAATCCACTTTGCCTCTTAATCAAAGTGCCATGCTGTAGCACATTCACACACCCTGTAGAGTCTATTACAAGAGCCAGTTAGATTTTGCAATCAATCTCGTAATATTATCAACAGAAAACAAGCTATTTTTTTCACAATTGTACTTTGTTCAGCATTAAACGCACCACTTCCTTTTAGTTTTTTATGGGTTGGCTCTCAGATCAGCTATGGAGTATTTTACCTGGAATTAATTTCAGGCTATCAAGCTTATAATTACATGGACTCTTTTATTTGGTTTTTTTTGAGAAGATTGGCAAGATACAGTTAGGCACTTGTTTTTTTCCACAGGTGCAGCACTAGATGTTTATCCAATTTATAACATGACCTTGGCTGCACTGTTTTTGAATCTTTGAACTATCAATCAGATGAGTGCATGAGACATTAGCCTTTTTTCCAGGTGGGAAGCTGCTGGGTTCTGGTACCCTGCACAGCTCCTTCTCTCTTCCTGGGCTGAAAATTTTAGAAACCAAATATTTTGTCCTCCAGGGTCAGATGAGTCTTACCCAGAAGGAAAGGAGTGGGGGAAACCTTGGACCTGATGCCTGGGGAGAAGGAGGAGAGTATGCAGGGATGCCGAGAGGGTGCAGGGACCCAGCAGTGGCAGCACCACTTTTGGGATTTGTGTTTTGGGGACCTGCAGAGTGGAACCTGCCTGCAGGGAGGAGCTGACATCCCTGTCCATCCTGAAGGTCTTCGGCTGTTTAACACTCCTCTCTCCAGGGGAGAAACCAGAAACAGTTCAGCATCAAATGTGCAGAGGTTGATGTTGATAAGGCTGCAATATGATTCACGTTGTGAGGGCTCTGAATGCCTCTGCATTTCTCTATGTGAACCTACAAATGCCTTTTCTTTCTGTGGTTAAAGTGGTCCATTGGAAGTGACAGCCATCACTGTCCACTCTCTACCATAAATGCTTCTTGTGAGCACAACTCTCTCCATCCAGGGTATCATTGTGCACAGCTCCTACAGGTTGGTTAGTGGGGAAGAATGAGAGGAAGCCCTGCCAGTGGAGCTGGACACACAAGTCTATTCCCTTGCACAAAGGCTCTAACCAGGCCGATGTGTTTAGAATACAGGTTAGCAGCCCACAGAAAGTCCATAATTCCTTATGTCATGATCACCACCACTGCTTCCCCATACCTCTGGCCTTTGTCCTTCCAACCTCTTTGTCATGTGTAAAAGTCCCGTATATATCTTTATACCCTGTTCCTTTGCTTCCCGCCTTAGTTTTTCATTAACCAGGGCTTGAAGAGATAGAAATTAGAGCTTGCAGTGCTTCAGTTTCTTGATCTGGCTCTACAGAAAGAGACCTTTCATCCACCAAAGACTTCAAGTGTTGCTCAGATTTCCTGCAAAAATTTTCTTTACCTGAAGGTCATGGAGAGAGGCTGTTGTCTGCTTCAGATTTTGCTGCAATGACAACATCGCTTTTCTATTTTTACCTCTTGTTTCCCCATAAAGATTTTGATAATAGGAGGGAACTTCTAACTAGAGCCCAAAGCTGAGAACAACAGCTGTGGTGAAGCTGCAAGCCGGTATTCATTTTCTTTAACAGGATGTGGAGTAGAGCTGAAGCTGGGACAGCTGGCGTGTCTTCAGTGGACATGTTCTTGGTGACACCTGTTGTGGGTTTGACTCTGAAATGAAGGATATGCTGCATAAACAAATATGGGAGCAATTATTTTTTCTGATTAATCCAAAACGTATGGAGAATGAAGTAGGTCCTTTATAAAGAAAAAAAATCAAATAAAATAGTTGAAATAATAAATATGCTCTTTTGTCCTTCACAGTAAAAGTAAAAAGTGAAATCTTTCATTAAAACAATTTGCCACTAGAAATGGACTTGTTTGGTCCTTGTAGTCATGCCCAAGACCTTGTCCCACTTTCCTTCTCCACCTGCTCCTTTAGTAGGTGCCTGAATAGCTGTAAAACAAAGACAATACTGGAAATCAGATGCATTTCTTTTTAATAAAGCAGCAATTTTAAATTCCCTAAGTGAATAAATAATCCATATGCTGCTTGAATCTTTTATGACATGAATTCCAAAAACTAACTTAAAAAGCTGCCTCTTGTTTTGGAACTGGGTCAAGAAACCCGCTTTGGAAATTTTTAATGAGCTATGCAGCCTCCTAGCTCTGGGTTACTGGTTCAAACACAAATCAGGTTAGTAGGGAGCAGCATTTGTCACTGCAGCTGAATAAGTTAGACCCACTCCTCACCCCAGGCACCCACATCACCATGGGTAAAAGTGGCATGATGAACACAAAAGTTCAGGGGAAAATAGAAAAAGGGCCTGGAATATGGCAATTGCTGAATCTCCTTTCTTGCAACACCTGTTCTTTAGCCCATGCCTTAGCTTGGACATGGTATTCCTGTGCCCTTAACATTTTTTCAAACCCCTCCCTGCTACTTCTGGCTGCAAAGGGTTCATTAACCACAGTCGTCTCACAGATAATGAAATAACAACTTTTGTCAAGAGAGATCTTAACACAATTAAAGCAACATCAGTTAGCAGAAGTAAAAATAAATCTTTTTCTGCTGCTGTGAATCTTCACTGTTGACAGAATTACCATGCTTGATGTTGTCTTAACAAGTACAGAAATTCTGTTTATGAATGTTTATCGTTGCTTGGTAGATCTTATACAGACTAGCTGTGCCCAAATCTTTCTTTTTCTCAGTAATTTTACTAAGATTTATCCTTCCTTGATTTCTTTCTTCCCCATGTTTACTCTACTTCTTTTCTTTTGCCATCTCTTCCATCCTAATTTCTCTGGTTCCCCAAGATCTTAAAGGCAGACAATGTTATCACAGTCATGTTTCTTTCACCAGCTATCTGACTATAGCATTCTGCTCTTACTGTAATCTCTGATTCTTCCATCGAACTGCCCAAACTATTTTTTATTTTTCTGGCTTTCAAACATTGCCTATAGCCAGTGCCACTGCCTCTATCACTCACTTGCAACATTTTGATCTGTCAATACCCCAGATATCTCATTCCAGTGCTTCCAGGCTTGCTCCCACACCCCTCATGTGCCACGTGGATGTGGTAGAGGAACAGTAGAAAGGACATAGAGACAAGACTACCTGCCTCAGGCACAGTTCTGGTGCAGCATCCCAGAACCTCAGCATCCTTGGTTGACTGCCTGTCTCATTTCCTCCCTCCTTTTTTTTTTTTTTTTTTTCTGGAATCTGGCATGCTGGGCAGGGCTACAGCATGCTAGTATCTGTTATAAAGCAGAGCCTATAGACTGGGCAGCACATCTGGGTCATGCTGCTGTGATGCAACTTTTCCTGTTTCTCCTATGCTCCAAGCAGATGAGTGCACTGATAAAAGCAGAAGGTAGCATGGGGCTCCTTCATCAAACTGAATGGCTTGCCTGCCTTAAATCCTTAAATGCTTCCTTCAGCCCCAGCCAATGAGGAAAACATTGCGAAAGGATCAAGTGCAGATGGGGAAATCAACACCTATTTTGTCCAGTTATGCCTTTTTATTATGAAAGATTGATAAATACATAAAATATATATTTCACACATTTGAGGGAAACAAGCAAAAATTGAGCTGCACATGAAAAATGATATTTCCATTGTATTTTCTACAATTCAGTAACAACTGTTTTATATCACTGGTCCTACTTTACCTGTGTGAATCACAGAAGAACTTTAAGGAAAAAGACTGGGGAGAAAGAAGGGGATCGTGGGAATTCATTTGGTCAGGTTTGTACTTTTTGATATTTTTAGACACATCTGCAAACATACATAGAACAGCTTTTAGGGCTGTGCCTCATTCCTTCTGACTGATATATGCATGCTACAAAATCCTATAAATTCAATAGTAAAAGTTTCAGGCTGTACTGGACAGCATTGCTATCTGCTCACAAATCTTGTTTTCCAGTTGTCCAGCTGCTGGGAATGACATCTGCCAACAAATCTGTCAGGTTTAGTCACCATCCTTAGCTGTTTTTTGTGGAACCAACAGAAGGGAACCAGTGAATATAGTGGGGCAACCAGTATAGAACATTTTTTTCCAGGAATGTAAAAAAGGTAAGGTGTATTTCAGAGAGTGCAGAGAGAGTTGCTGCCTGCAGGACCTAACCCCATCATTAGGAAGCTTGGGGAATGACACACTTCATGTGTATATTGATGAAAACTGTGATAATGCCCTAAATATCCAAACACAGCATGTTGTTGTACACTGAAGGGAGGCTGTGAATTGCACTGGAGAAATTTTGCTGAATTATTACAGAAGAGAAATAGAAATAAGGAATAGACAATTGAAATCAGGACAGAAAATAATTAGTAATTTAATTTTTTTGGTTTTGTCAGTTGAAAAGGAATAGATGTATTTACTAAAGAGTTATTTGTGAACACTACAGATAATACCAAAAATATGCACTCCAAATACAGTGACCTGTTTTCATTAAGGCGTCTGAATGTTATTTAAGGTGGAGTAGAAAAAGTAAATCTCATCTCTCTCCCAGCTAAACCAGAGTCAGATGTTTAGGATCCTTTGGTGTACCTGGAAAGAGAAAAGCCAAGGTTAACCTTGGCTAGCTAGATGACTCAGAAAAAGCCGTTTCTGGAGGAAGGAAGGAAGCCCTAAGGAAGTGAGCTGTGAAGATCTTAAGCACACAGGTGGAGGTGTTGGGCTGGGAAAGGTAGGGTTAGAAAGGCAACACTAGGAAGAAGACTCTGAAGTCCTGACTCCACCCACTTTAGGCAACTTGTTACACCAAAACTATACGCAAAGAAAAGCAAAACGTTGTTTGCACAGGTTCTGGGTATGAACAGATTGTTTCTGAAGCTCAAGAAGGAACGTACTTGACTGATCTCTGCCTGTAAGGGCTCTTTGGCACCAAATGTAGTATTATTAAAACTTAGGGAAGAAAATATATAATAGCTTACTTAGAGATGCCAAAAACGGTTAGGAACAATCGAACAGCTGTATGCAAAGATCTGGAAATAATACAAGATTGAAGGAGGCTGCCAAGGTCACTGAACTGCAGATCACAGCAATTGCATCAGGTGATCCTTTTCTTGAGTGCATTGTTTTCAGCCTAGTTATGTTCAGGACTAATACACACGTCAGCCATTCTCTGTCAGGCAAAATTCAAATAAGGGACAACCGTTTACACAGATGACCTATATTCAATTCTCATCTGTGTCACAACTTGACATACTAGGGTGTTTTGTCTTGACGCATGCAGCATCAGCATTATATCTGAAGTGCTGGGAAGGGAAAAAACTTCCTGGGAAGTGATTACCCACTTTCTGACTTGCCTTAATGTTGCTATTTTCTTTGAGGTTTTTCTTTTTGTAGAGTTTCTGAGGACTCCAAATTTATGTTTCCAGAAAGGGACTTGCAATCTGGTAAGTACAAATGATTTGTTCCAGTACTGATCAGGCTAAACATGTGCATTTTGTTCTTTATGTCTCAACAATGAGGGCACTGTGGCAGGGCATGGTTGCTTGCCACTCAGGAAAGAAAGAATAGAGAGTCCATCTCCAGTGCAGCCATGCGGTTGAATGCCACGTTGGTCGGTGCTTTCCAGGGGCGCATCCATATCACACTATTAAATCCATAAATGCTACCTACTGCTGGTGTGCAAAGCTAAGTCATGAGTTTTCAACAGATCAAAGTGTGATAGGAAGAAATTGTGTTGACTTCCTAACAGCAAGGTCTTTGTTTAAGCAATTAAAAGTTGTCATGGTTTAGTCCCAGCCTGGCCAATTTTGGCAGCTGAAACTGAGCTGTTGTCCTCCCAGTTCCCTTACCCTCCACCCCCAGGGAAAGGCGAAAGGGAAATGAGAGGAAAAGACTCACGGTTGGAAACTAAAACTAGAACAGCTTTAATGAAATTAACAATAACAATAACAATAACAATATACATACAAAAAAAAAAATTGCGTCCTACACCTCAATGACTACAAATCTCAACAAAAGCTGCAGAGCAAGTCGGGGAAGGGGTCAGCAGCAGGATCTGGACACAGGAACTGGATTCAGGAACGCACAGATGCAGGATTAGGGGCAAACAGATAGACAAGGTCCTCACTGGACGTTGGCCATCGATGAAGAGAGCAAGACCCTCATGATCTCTCAACTTTAAAATGATTATGATGATTGTGGGATGGAATACACTCTTGGTCAGTTTGGGGTCACCTGTCCTGTTTGCTCCTCCCTGCAGGTGCAACCATTTTTCATCTTTGACTTAAGACACTCCACCACTTAAGAATGGCCTTTGTTTCTACAGGAATAAGTATAAGCAGTGGCCTTTCTGCATACCAATGCCCTGTGTTACGACTTCTAGAGAAAAACATAATCTGAATAACATGCAGTTAACTTTCAGAAAAGGCAGTTACTTAGAAAAGCCTTAGCTGAGGCTAGAAAACTGATTCTACTTTAGCTCAAATCACAACAGAAGTGAAATCTCCTGACACTGCTATGCTTGACCACTGTTTCCAGTTGCTCTCCAGTCCCTTGTGGAGAACACTGGACTCCAAAACTGTAAGGTAGTGACATTCAGGGACTGCATTTACAGCCAAAGCTGGAAGAGAGGATTATTCCTACAGACACTATGTGACACTTCATAGAGAATTTTTAGCAGTGTTTGGAGGAGGAGGAGAAGCCTTCCCTTCTTGGAGGGAAAGGATGACTTCAGTGACAGGAAGAGATTCATGATGCTTTTCCAGGTAAATTCCTGGCATGTAAACTCAAATTTGAAGGCTCAGAAAGTCTCCAACTGATGCCAAAGTTTCCTAGTATAGTTTTGAGACTGAAAAATAAAAAGATCAACTCCCCAGACTTTGAGATTCAAACACCAAAAAGCATTCACGAGCAACACCGAGAAACAGACTTTGATCACTTTCATTAAGTCTGTTGTTCATCTTTCCACCTCTCTATTTTCTCTGCTGGTGCTTACTCTGCTTTCCCACTTTCCTCAAGCCAGGCATATTCCTTTCCTGCCAGATAAAGAAGGCAAGAATAGGTAAAAAGTAATGAAAAGTCAGACAGGAATGAAAAGAAGTGGACAAAAGTAAAGATGATGATGAGAAAATCAGAAAAAAAAAAAACCCAGGAATTTGGTCTGTGTGTCCTAAGTCCTGTGGACTTAGATACCTCCTTCTCCAAGGTGTGTGGGACACAAGGATCTTCCTGGGCCATAGGGTTTAAGTCCTGCTATTACTGTGCAATTGCTCTCTGAAAGTATTCAACTGATGTATTTAAGTGGAATTTGAGACTTATCCTTTACTATTCTGCAGGAAGGCATAGCAGAATTTCAGAGCTTAGAAATCTCCTAGCTTCCAGATCATAGTTACCAATGGCTGGTTGCTGTCTGTATATTCTTGTGACAATGCTGTCGTTTAATTTCACAGTCCTTTCTCAGCTATATCACCTTGTTATTTCATAGCCATGAGTAATGAATGCACCCAGGCCTTGATATTGTTAACAATGGCATGCAGTATAAAAGTATATTGTCAGCTTTAAACTTGCATAGCTGAATAACAGGAATGACATTTAGGCACTAAGGGATGAGAGTTCTGTTAACGCTTTTGGAATGGGGCGTCTCAAAATAGACACGATTAGCTTAAACTGCCAATTTCATGCCCTATTTTTTAAGAACCCTGCACCTGAAAAACAGAATTTTTATCGTCTTACTTTATTTGTATTTCCAGTCTGAGGGTTTAATAGCCAGGGTATCTCTCCGTCCATTAGTATTTCTTCTGTCTTCGCATTTTCAGTAGAGAATTGTATGGATGTGTCCTTTCAACATCTCCCTACTAGTACCAACATCATCATCAGCAAAGCAAAAGATTGAGAAAGAGAACATACAGAGAAGAAAGAAAGAGGATGAAGAACAAATACGGTACCAAGTAAAAACAAAATATTTCTGCAAGGATCATCAGGACACAAAAATGTATTAAGTTGTCACAAAATAAACAAAGTTACCAAAAAATCTGAATAAATGGCCCTTTATCCAAGAAAATGAAGACTTAAAAAATTCTCAGTGCAAAAGGTGTGCACTCCAATGATGTTTCCTCTTCTTCATTTAAAATACTGCATCAAGTAACAGTTGTACTCACTAAGAAATGCAAGTTGAACTTGTGCCTAAACCCCCCAAATTGGTCAAGAATTCATGGTGAGTTCTGCTATATTCTAATGTAGAATTGTATACTAAAGATCAAACCAAATATTGATTAAGGATATTGCCAATAAGGAACCCCAGCGAATTCCCATACTAAAGAGAAATGTTGCAATGTAGACACAAATGATGAGCAGAGAACTCCTTTGTCCTCAGAGTCCATCACAATTTTTCTGTTGCTCCCCTGTCCTAGTCCTTCTGGTTTGGGAATTTGTCATGAGAGATCAGAGTTAAGGACATCTTTGCATAAATCCCTGCATGGATTTTGTCAGAAAGAGGAGTATAGAAATGATTATTAAAGGTCTTTGAAGTTAGGTGGATTTATGAGTTGCCTTTTTCCCCCCCTGTTTGATCATTAAGCTTATTTCATAGATTTGAAAATACAGTCAGACTAGACCTTATTGAGTTAAAAAAATTATTTTGACACCAGAGAGTTTCCCCCCTCCCTTGAATCTGTGCAGCAGGATTGGTCTGACATTAGGATCTGTGGAAATTCCAGATAGCGGACTTATCTGTCCTGCCCTCCTGACAGCTGTTCATACCACTGTGTTTTCCTGGAGGATCAGCAGTTTAACTTGGTAGATATGAGGCTGGATTCTACAAAATGTGCATAAGCCAAAAGGTATTAAAAAAAAAGAAAAACAACAACCATAACAATCTAACTTCAAAAGCGGTCTCTGTATCATCCAGACCAAGTTCAAGAAAAATTTTTCATTGGCATATTCTGAAACAGTGCTCATTTGCTTTTCTGTGGAAAGTTTATACATCCTTCTTGACCAAATCCTGTTCTTGCTAGGTTTCAAACTGTGTAATGAAATGGTGGCAAAGATTTTCTCTCTGAATCCAAAGGAAATAAAACATTAGACAGTTTTCAACTTCTGCTTTGACAGTGCCTTAAGATACTTTTTTAAGATTAAATATTAGGCAACAAAACCATCCCTGTCACCTGCCAGTGTAACACCCTTTGTGAGTGACATGCTAGTGACTTCTTCCCCTAAGGGATCTAAGTAGACTATTTATTTAGAAATATGTTATATGATTCAAACAGTGACTCCTCTGTGTTGTTCTCTTGGCTATTCATTAGTTCTAATTAGAAATAAAAGCCTGGAAGAGCAAACTGGCTCTTCTTAGTTGGTTTATTGATTACAGAACTAGGACAATAACCAATAAAAACAGACATTTCTATAATTTCTAGAAATCCAAGGCACTTCATTGCTCCTAAGATACTCTTCTCTCTATAGCTGTTCAAGTTCAGAAATCTCTTTTCTAATATAGAATCATAGAATCTTCCTGTTGGAAAAGACCTTTGAGATTATCGAGTCCGACCATACCCATCTTCTGCTAAACCACGTCCTTCAAAAACTCATCTACCTGTTTTTTAAACACCTCCAGGGATGGTGACTCAACCACCTCCCTGGGCAGCTGTTCCAGTGCCTGACCACCCTTTCGGTAAAGAAGTTCTTCCTAATCTCTAGTCTGTACTTCCCCTGGCGCAACTTATGGCCATTTCCTCTTGTCCTATCACCTGTCACTTGTGAGAAGAGATCAATCCTCACACTGCCATAGCCCCCTTTCAGGCAGCTGTAGACAGTGATGAGGTCTCCCCTCAGCCTCCTCTTCTCTAGGGTAAACAATCCCAGTTCCCTCAGCCGCTCCTCGTAGGACTTGTTCTTCAACCCCTTCATCAACCTCTTCGCCCTTCTCTGGACACACGCCAACATCTCAATGTCCTTGTTGTAGTGAGGGGCCCAGAACTGAACACAGTACTCGAGGTGTGGCCTCACCAGTGCCAAGTACAGGGGCACAATCACCTCCCTGGTCCTGCTGGCCACACTTTCTGATACAGGCCAAGATGCCATTGGCCCTCTTGGCCACCTGGGCACACTGCTGGCTCATATTCAGCCGGTTGCCAACCAGTACCCCCAGGTCTTTCTCCTCCAGGCAGCTCTCCAGCCAGTCTTCCCCAAGCCTGTGACGCTGCATGCGGTTGTTTTATTCCAAGTGCAGGACTTGGCATTTGGTCTTGTGAAACCTCATCCCGTTGTTTCCAGCCCATCGATCCAGCCTGTCCAGATCCCTCTGCAGAACCTCCTTTACTTCAAGCAGATCAATACTGCCACCCATCTTGGTGTCATCTGCAAACTTGCTAAGGGTGCACTCGATTCCTTTGTCCAGATAACCTCCCAATACCCTCCACTACCTATTACTTGGGGTGATTAAAGGTTAAAATAGCAATGAAAGGTTAAAAGTGATGAAAAACTCAGTGTAACTTGTGAGACAAGGCCAGCAAATCAGCACCTGATAGCATTTCCTGTTTCATTTTGACGCTGTAAGGGTTGAGCCCTGTGTCCAATGGGTCCATCTCCTGTGCTGCAGTGCACAGGCTGGCTGGGGGAGCAGCAGGGTCACACATTGTATCCTGTCTAGGGCACATGTCTATTTCCACCCACCACCTGTGATAACTGACCCTAGGGCTTGGATTGGCTCTGGGTGGTTGAGATCTGAGGGATGCCAGCAGAAAATTCCTCAGTTCTACCTCCCCAAAAAGCTTCTCAACTCACTTTGGTGAAAGTTTAACATAAACAAGAGAAGCAATCCGGGATCCTGACCTGCACTAGCAGTGTTTAGCCTAAATGTGGAAAGAAGGGTTTTCCCTTGGTACGTATCCAGGGAATTCAAAGAAAGTTGGGCTGTAACATTGAAGACTATTAAGTTAAAGGTAATTTTGTGTGAAAAATACACAGTATGTGTATGACCATCTCTTAATTCAAAGAAAAATGTTCAGCTTGATTCCTTTCATACCGAGAAGTCAGGAATTTAGGAGGGAAAAGGAAGTGCATTTGTCAGCATTCCCTTTTTAACTAATCTAGCTAGCTGAAAATAATAATAATGTTTTTTTTCTTGAAAACCTGGATATTAGGATAAGATTTTGACTTCAATCAGTCTGAAAATTGCATATTCAAAACCAAGAGTGATGGAAGTACCGCTCTCTTACACAAACCCTTATCAATTACTGGATTAGAATTTGCTTAAATCAGAAAAATTAAATTTGATACATTTTAAGAAAGTGCTGTCTTAGCTTTTAACGTTAGATATCTAAACCAACAAAAAGTACATCAGACAGGTGGGCCATAGGAGTAACTATAATCAGCGGATATCTACTGGTGATCTAAGAACTGTCTTTCACGGTTGCTATGTTAAAATAGTGGTTAATTAAAACTGGGTAGACCTTGTGCTCTCAGGGTAGAGACTGCCCTTGACAGGAAATTGTACCTGTTCAGACAGCAGATAAAGCAAGGAGTATATACTCTGATGAGTAACTATAACAACAAGGAAGACAAAAAAAGCCCCAAACCAGAAATAAGTTGTCAGGGTAACCAATTAATCTGCTTTGGGTTTGAGGCCATGCATGGAAAGCAATGCAGATGGACAGGCCTTGCGGAGAGTGGAAGACATCACCAGCCTTCACACCAGGACCACTTTAGCTGGAGTATAAAGGCTAAAAACAAAGAACTGCAAGTTAGAAGATATGAGTCATATGTTTACAAAAAGGTAGGCCCAAGCTAACCAGTATTTTTCTTTCAACATGGTAATAAACTACTTCATGGTTACAACATCATATAAATTGGGAAGAGCACAGAAATGTTGAAATATGATGCCATAGCTCAGTGTATTTTCTGTTAAAAAACCCCACCTCTACAGTATTTTATTTATTGACTGTGTTTATTCACTGTAAGAAACCAGAAGAAAACAGATAACTAAACTCGTGATGTTTATATGTGCATGGTTTTAATCTCATTTTCCCAAATCTATGCCAAGGCCAAAGTAACTGCATAAATTCAAGTAATTTCAAATAATCCTGACCTGCATTCGTCAGGTAGTACAAACTGACCTGAAGCCATAAAACAGGGCATTTAGTCAGCCAGTATGTATGGGGCCTGGCAAAGAGAGATCACAAAGATAAAAAATATTGACCACGTTACAGTCTTTTAAAAAAAACACCAATAAGAGTTGTTCATTTTTTTCAGCCCTCAAAGAGGAATCGGTGCCTTCTACCTGCCCCAAAGTTTCCTGCTGGTGGGAGGAGCCTGGCTGGTTGCTCTTCTTTACATGGTGGAGAAGAAGGTTTCCTGTGTATATGCTGTTTGGGGTGCACCTGTGGATATGCTGGTAGTAGATGTGAAGTAAGGGCAGGGGCGAGGGGTGGTGGGAGGCACTAACTGCCAGATGTCCAAGAGTTCGCGACCTTCAAGGGCATCAATCACTTAAGTGTGCATGGGAAGTATGTTGGATGCATGCATCCCCTCTTACCCAGGGACAGGCTGGTACGCTTAGCAACCCTCACATCCTTCAGCTACACAAGCCCTTGCTGTTCTTGGGCAGGGAGAGAAATAGGAGATGAAATTCAGAGACCTGGAGGCAAGACACATGTTCCTGCTTTGCTGCCGGGACTGTGTAGGTTGTTCTGGTCCCACCTGCAGCAAAGGCTCTGCCAGAAGATGTACCCAGCTGAAAGAAGTATACACATTAAGAAAAGACTAATTTCATATAACTGGTCTTCTGAAATGGTTTATGGTGTCTGATTTTTGAATCCATACAGATGAACACCAACCCTTACTGAGGTTTGAGCATAAGACCAAAAAAAAAGTATTGGTTGCTTGAGTTTTCTTACTGAAAAGATCAGAACCTTGTAGTGCATAGGAAGCCCTCCCCCACCTGCCAGCTTGGAATGGGAGGGAGAGGTGCACGAACAACAACCACACAACAGCGTAAATACATTTCTGAAAAGGCTTTTGATTAATAATTAAAAAAGAGGATTGTATAATACATGATACATCACATGACACTGACACATTCAGATTTGTATTATATGACACATACTTTGAACATGTGCACGACTGATAAGCATATTAATGAGCCAAGCTTTGACAGGAAAATGTATTTCAAAGCTTGAATTTCTTTGTCATAGACTTCTTCCATGGTGGAGATAAATAGCACTGCCTGCTTTCCCCTTTTCCACAGAAGATTTTTTTCCCATACTATAAAGATTAGTCAGAGCTCTTAAAAATCTTGTTCAGCTAAATCCAACTAGTAAAGAATGACACAGCATGTCAAATAATAGACAAAGAGAAAATCAAAATAAAATGTAATTAATTCAAGGAATTATTTAAAAATCAATTCTGCATTTTTTGAGGGTATGAAATAGCTCATAATAAATATTGATTTTGATGACTATTTATAACATTTTTGTAGACTAAGATCTGTATCCAATGTTCACCTGTGAAAAGGGATGAGTAAGCCGGCTTGGAAAAAGGTGTGTTTTCTAACACCAAGAATTTTCTGAATCCTTGCTCATTTGTAAGATGAGATCCCGACTGCATTCAGCTGGAGAATCTGAAGTTCAGTAGCCATGGGACCTCTTGTTTAGACCCCATATAAGCTAAATCCGTGTCTCTTTTTGCGTGGTGGCCCTTTTGCTAAGAGTGTGCTGTGCTACAGTAAAGGTGGGTCCTCTGTAATCTAGTTGGTGCTACGAGGTGCGATGTGTGTAAATAAGTCTTTAGAGACTGAAACGGGATAGTTCCAGCATCTCTTGTCTCATCTGTAGTGGTGATGGAGACATGGCACCTGTAGCATGGTTTGTGCAGTGTATCCAGGACAGTAGAGCTCAAATAACTCATTAGATTATTATTTTGGAAATACAATCACTCCAAAATTATAGTCATAGACTTTCTGTCCTGTTTCTTGTGGTGTACACTTGTTGTACAGACCCCAGACAGATTGTGACAGAAGATAAGCATATGTCAGAAACTTTCTGCAAGTCCAGCTGGGAGTAGGTGCCACTAGAAATCAGAAGCAAACTGGGGCATCCAGTGGAAAGGTAAAAAGAATCACTCTTTCTTAGTAACTTTAAATCAGGATAGCCTAATATATTTTGCATTTTTACAAGCATGAGCACCAGTTTAATTTACTAGCAACACTGCTAAAATAAGTAGTTAGTACTTATTAAACCATCCATCTGTTTATGGTGTGACATAGCTGTGTGTAATGGAGCAGTAACCTTCAGTCTGCCAAAAGAGGGATTATATTAAGTCTATTATAAATTGATGGGGAGATATGGTTTCTTTCATCAGACTTGATTCTCCATACTTTAGAAACTTGGCTTGTAATTTGGATGTGCATAATGCCTGCCTTATTACAAGGGACAGCAATTTTTTATGTAAAATGAACAACCAGCAGCATTTTCTCACAGATGAAGCATCCCGTAAGTGTTTTATATACTCACAGCTATTTTCAGTTTCTGTGATGGGCTCTTCTTCCAGCTGCATGCTGGCTAATGGTTTCTCAAAAAAACCTCAAGGTCTACTGCTGATGTTGGCATCAGCTCAGACTGGTCTTTCTTCTTCTTCTGTCCTCCTCTTTCTTCTTCATAATGAATTCTCTGGTGGATCCTTGCCTCTCTGAACAATACGACAAAGTAAATGAAGCCAGGGCTAACCTGTGAGCAAGAGAGGGAGGGATCTCAGGTTCACCTTTCCCCATGCAGGGCCCATCCCCAGACCAAATGCAAGTCTCCAAGCTCTTCCTTCCCCAGCAGAGAACAAAGGAGCAGCTCACCCATGTGCACATTTCTCTGAGCCTCTCTTGCCCTCTTAAAGCAGATTGAAATAAAATCACATCTTAGGTCACTAACAGCCACATGAATCTTCCAGGACTGCTTCCTTTTTGAAGCAGACTTTAGTGTAACAGGGAATTATGGCAACATAGGGTCACAGGACAATCTGTGCTGGAAGGAACTGCAGGGGGCCTCTGGTCCAGCCTGCCTGAGCAGCCTGCATCCCTATGTGACTGTCCTCATGGTAAAAGCTATTTTCAGCATATGCCTGTTTTCGCTCAAGCTCTTGGCATGCACCACTGTCAACAGCCTGGATGTCTCCTTTCTCTCACTCCCCCATAGGTACTGAGAGGCATGCTGTTAGGTCCCCTCCAAAAGTCATCTCTTCCTCAGGTTTAACCAGCCCCATTCCTAACCCTCCCCACAAAGAAACAAGTGCTCCGAACCCAACCACCTCGGGGTCCCTCCACTAAATTCAGCCCAGTTTATTGATGTCTGTCTTGTCATCACAGGTCCAAAACTGGACAGTGTATCTAGAGGTAGCTCAATGGGGGCTTAGTAGAGATAGCTAATCCCATCTCCCAACATTTTTTGCTGCCGAGGCACACAGCTGGCTTGTCTTGAGCTCATTGCCAACAGGACCCCATGGTCTTCCCCACAGAGCTGCTCTCAGTTGGTCTGTCCCTAACAGGTGCAGGACTTTGCATTTGTCCTTGAGAAATTTAATAAGGTACCTTCTAGGATCCTTTCCAGGTGTCTCTGAGTGGTAGCCCTCTCCTTGGGGATATCGATGGTGTTCCAAGTCTAAGTTCATCTATAGATTTGATGAGAGTACACTCAATCACTGCTTCCAGGTGATAAAGTGGTTACACAGAACAGGTACCAGGACAGACTTCTGCAATTCTCCATTTGTAATATACCTCCTGGTAAGATATAACCCCTACCATTTGACCCTAACTATCCAACTACTTTTTTTACCCAATTAGTTGTTCACCCATCCAGTCATTCATGTTCTAACTTGGATGCAAGGCCTTTGTGAGAGGCAGAGATGAAAATCTTGCTCAAGTCAATGTAAATAACATTCACTGCTCTTGCCTCATCTGCAAGTCAATCAGGTTGCTCAGGCATGATTCGTCATTGGTAAATCCATGCTGGATGTTCCCAGTCATCTCTTCTTTCATGTGCATAGAAATGTGTTTGAAAACTGAATAATCTTATAATACAACAAGCAATAAATTCCGTAAGTAAATAAATGTCTCTTGACCTTTTAAATAAAGACTTCTAATAAAGACTTCTATGAATTCATCCTGTCCATCCGACATGACCTGTGAAGGACTATTAGCAGCATTTCCAGCCACATCCTGATCCTTGAGCTTAATTGTCTAGTTTGGGGTTTTGGCTGCAATTTTTCTGACTCCTTAAACCTATCTCTAAGGTTGTCTCCATACTGAGCAGGAGAAACTTGCTCCTGCATGTCTTCAGCTTTTCTGCAAAACTCAAATCGAGGACTTGGCAGGAACACCTCTTCTCTGGTTTTCTTCTGTTAGGAATCCAGGTGCAGGTTGGCAGGTGGAGGCTGAAGTATTCCCAGTTCTTGTTCCAGCACAGGTCAGGAATAGCCAACAACACCTGAAGTTCTGGGGACATATCAAGTCCATGCACAATGCATGTTCTGTTTCTTTTCTGGGGACTGACAGCAAAGTGTTGGAAAACTTGAGCCTCATATATTCTTAACTAGTCCTTTTCAGGTGAGAAGGTGGTACATTTTAGATGAATGAAGTAAACAAAATAAAATCTGTCATGGTATAAGAACAGTGGTTAACTTTAAGATCTTGGCAAAACACATAGCAAGCAGGAGTGGCACAAGAGGTAGAAGAAATGTAGGCTTACATCACTACTGAAGGATGGCACCTGGGGCCACGAGCCCTGACTTCAAGAGGACAGAAGAGCCCCACCTACCGAATGACAAAGGTGGGTTTTGATTTTCTTGCTCTTTCAATAGAGGTTGCTCATTCACAGACAAGCCAGCAGTCACTGGGGAGTTAGGGGTCACTGGGGAAGTTACTTAACCTGCATTAATGATTGCTTGGGTAACATCAGGAAGAAGAAAAGATTACATCCCTCTCAAACCCTTAAGTTCTTCCTAGAACTCTGATATTCACAATAGCCATAAATAATGTCTGAATCCCTTCTTGACTATGCTGTCTATTAATTATATGTTTGTCTAGCTAACCTACCTCATTAAACTTTAAAAGTAGTTTAAAATAAAAGAAGGAAAAGGGGGTTTAGTTAAAGATTAATCAATGATCCTATTAATGTGAGTCCGCCAGAAAATCATTCATTTGGGTTGACCTTCTTTCCTACTATCGTAATAATGTGCTCTTCCTCCCCATTCCCAGTCCCATTCTCTCCACTTAGATATGTTCTTAGAATAAAATAAGCCTCAGTTTTATATTTCTGGACTTTTTTTGGTAATGGCCTTATTGATGTTATTTCATATGTTGGCTTTTTAAAGCACTTGCTAAATTTTCTTGTAACATGAGGCTACAGTAATCCACCATCCTCCTACACTGCAGTCTGTTCTAACCTGCACCACATAAAGACTTCTTTGCTGTCACGGGGTGGGAACTGTGCACTGAAGATCCTAAAATAGATTCAAAGGGAAAAGATGACTGCAAAGGAAAATGGGAAGATGCTCTGAGAGCTCAGTTCTACTCTCAGGACATACTGCATGTTCACATCACCCCATCTTTTGACAAAATTACCCCTTTACGAGGAAACTCAAGGCCATCTTGACGTTAGGATTCAATTTTTGAAAAAACTAACGTTCTTGAAGATTCGTTTCTAAACCCTAGCCAGCTCACTAAGCACAGCTTTATCAGCTCTGGGAAGAGCAAGAACAGGTCTTGAACCAGAGATACAGTAATTTTATTTTAAAAAACCTGGCCTGCATATATTACTTGCGTGGTGGGAAGTGCCAATCTCCACAACACAAGCATTGCCAAAGACAGCATAAGCACATTGAAAGCTACATCCTCATGCTTCCTTAGCTTCTGACACATAACTAATTTTTTTTACCAAAATTACATCGTGGCTTCTAATTCACTTGTGCTATTATCCAAATGAAATCCGTACATGACATGATAATACTTTTGTTCTTCTTTTACGTGGAAGCAATGTTTCAATGATACTAAAGAGTTCCCAAATAGATGGCTTTGTTAGCTTTGCAAATACAAAAAGATATACCGGCAACAAATAGTAGGATCACATAAAAGTTCTGCTTCTGAGAAATAAAATTCATGTGTTTTTTTTTTTTTAACTACAGAAACATGTCAGGTTAAGTTTTATAGACAAACCAGGAACAAAGCGTTGTCAGCTGGTCAGTTCAAGCATGCATGGTAAATGGAATTCCCATTTCAGAAAGATTACCACAAAATCAGAACACAAGTCTGATCCAAGGTAGAACAAACTGCAAGCAATCAAAATTTCCCAATAATTTAATCTTTTAAAAACTAAAGTTTTAAAAAGTAATTTTAAAAATCACTTTTAAAAAGCGATTTTACTTTCTTTAAAAAAAAGTATTACAAGTACACAACATTTAAAAACCATAACAAAAGCTCCTTTTGAAAGGAAAAAGCCAAACTGATGATGACTAATTTCTAGTCCTCTTTTTTTTTTTGACAAAATCAATACAGTACAAAACAATTTTGAGAAATCATCGACTTCTGACAGGGAAGAAACCTTCTTTGGAGTCTTTCTCCCTGCTTATTCCTGATGGGTACCACACAGTTCTATAGCCCATATCACAAAGAGAAATCCTACTGCCAAGGTGACAGCAAAGATGCACTAACTATCAGGGGAAGTTCTTGTGCAGATGAGCTCTCTGAGCTGATGCACAAATCCCATCCTTACTTACAAACTGCAGCCAATGGCTCTAGAGTCATATTTTTCTCTAGATCAGATTGACACAATTAATCTGCACATTGCAGGATCTCTGGACAAAGTGCACCGCTGCAACTGGAGGTGCCTTGGGGCACTGGTACCATCTGGTCTCTCTGCCTCTGAGCTTGGCACACGTCATTTTATGTTTGAAAGACTTACGTATCAGGTCACGCCTCTGAGCTCCTTGGAGGGAAGTGGGGTGATCTTTGTGACTTGTAATTTGCAGAAGGTCCTGATGCTGATGTAGACACCCCTTCTGACTCGGCCTTCTGTAAAATTGATGAACTACATTAACAGCAGCAGTTATCCACAGAAGTATTTAATGTGACAGTGAAGAGAGAGGGCTTGGTTTTGGGTTTTTTTTCCTTTAGTAGTAAAATATAGAGGTAGAAGAAGGTATAACCTATACTTTGCAACCTGTGATGCTCTCTGCTTAGGTTGCATGACAGTGCATATGCAACCTTTGATAAAAACAGTGAATAAGAGACTGCTGTTTCTTGTGTGTTAACCTCCAGGGAACAGTAGTAGATACAAGCCACTAATCTGCAGGCTGGAGAGTTTTAGCCCATGAAATTTCACTCTGGAATAGACTAGGCTTGTGGGAGTGCCATGAAATTCTCTGGAAAGTACAGATGCAGATCCTGTAACTCCTGCTGGAGTATTTTTGGACAAGTATTTTTGGAGACTAAGTGCAGATGAAGACAACATTTTCTTCCACTTCCTTTGGAAGTTCTTTATTAGTCGTTACTTTCTCAGACTGAGTAGTTTTCTGCTCATCAAATCCCCAATGCTTCAAACTCTTGATGCTTTATAAACTCATGGTACTCAGAGAAGTGGCAAATGGTAGGTGTAAGATAGTCAAGTTCCTTAGTATTTTTGTCTGAATGTACTTGTGGGTCATTTTTATTCTCTAATTTTGTCCCCATTGCCTGGCTGAATACCTAGAATTGAGTTCACAGAACCTGCGAAGAGGTGGAGAAGAACAAGCAAGAAAAAGAAGAATAAGGAAATTGGGTAAGGTAAACAGGTGAGGAAATAAGGTAAACAGCTTCAAAGCTGTTAAGACAACAGTAGTCAGCTCTGCCTGGGCTAGGACAGAATGCACTACCGAAGGTGAATTCAAGCATCAAAGGAGACTTATAAGAGCTCAGAGTGCAGGAGTGAAAACACTGACAAAAGGGGGAATGTAGAATGGGAAGACCCTGTGGAAACGCAACCTGCTCCTTGGAGATGGAGTGGACATGCCTGAAGAGTTGTGGAAAGGTTACACTTAAGGAGATATATCTAACTTTATGCGAGGTCTTTATATGTCTTGCACTCCTGCAAGAGCATTGCATTCTTCGTTTGGAAAAGCCTGAGTCACTTTACCTTTAACCATTTCCTGCCACAAGTTTCCAAAGGGAAACCTTAGCCACATTGAACTCTTGTTATTATTGGTGAAGCTCATGGCTAGAAATGACACACGACTCGTGATCTGGGACTTGGCAAGTAGCTCAGTTCCACCTCAGAGAACGTAAAGTCCCAATGCCTGACATTTGGTGGTTTCACTCAGACAACAAGGATGGACCCTTGTGATATTCTGGTTTCCACAGTATGGGAAAAGAGAGTGATCAGCTTCTTCCTATTGAAATTGGATTTCTGTGTTGGCATCTGCATCAACTTTCTTCACTTGTGGGAAGATAAGCAGACTTCTCCCTTGCAAACTCAGTCATTTTATAGTCATCCAGATACCTACAAGGTGCCCCTATACTCTCCATCCTCACAGGAAACTTCAGGTGAGTAAAATTCCTGACAACACGTTGGATAGAGATAGTAACTCCAGTACAGGGAGAGGTGAAACACACTAGAGTACAAAAGAAGAATAGAAATGAACTCTACTTGAAAAATGAACTTTACAGAAAAAAAAAGAACTTTTTAGAAAAATAAAGCCAACTCTAATTTAACAAGTGAAAAATTCTACACAAGAAAATTATTGCCCTAGTACAGGATAGGGACATTGATTAAAAGCTGCCCTGCAGAAAGCACATCCTAGAGTTGATCACAGCATGACTACAAGTTAAAAAATTATCGTCATCATTACGGAAGAAAGAAACATAATCCCAGAAGGTGAAAAAGAGAGTATCTATTGTACTACATTAATAAATAGTTCCTTAGATTTACTCAGTACTGATGAGACCCAACTGCAGAAACAAGTCCAGTTTTGGTACTTCAGGAATACCACTGAGCATTGGAGAAAGTCCCCCAAAGAGCAACATCAATTATCAATAGCCTAGAAAGCACAATCTGCAAAGAAAGTTGGAAGGAACCAGAATTGTTTGTCCTAGATAATAAAAGAAGCAGAAAGGATATGACACAAGTCTTCAGTTACTTCCCATTTATTCCACTGACAGGTCCACTTAAAGACTGATGATACAGCCAGGGGACAAGGTCATCTGTTTCTCAGGAGTTAATGCTGCTCTTGACTATGTAACTAGGTGAAGCTACACCACAGCAAAGCATTTCTTACAGTGAGATACGGTATTTGCTCTTCATTGCCACCATGCTGGTTGTGTTAAATGTGCGTCTACAGACCAGGTTGATGCAGACACACAGGGCACATCAGTGCTAACCTTGTCACTGTTCTTAAAGGTGACAGACAAGAACAACTCAGTGAAATGAGTAGTTTGCTTACTGAGTAAAGAAAACTAACACCTTTAAAGCCTGGAAAAGGAGGCAAATGCCTTCACTGTTATATCTCCTTGCAAAAGAGACAGTGATTATTCTATGTAGGCAGGAGTGTATGCTAGGTCAGAATATACCAGGAGTGGTAACTGATACGTACAACAGCCACATTTGCTTTAGATTCCTCTTGTTGTGATGTGGTCTGCTTTGTTTTCAAACCTTGGCTTAGCTGCAGCTGCTTACTGTGATTAAAAAAATCAGAAGCCTGCTGTAACAACAAAGTTTTCCTTAGTTGACGGGGACTAGAAATAACATAAATGTGGTAAAACCAGCATGGATATTACAGGATGATATGCCCTGAGATCACTCGGAAGGCAGTGCAACCTTCACTCAAGCAACTCCTGGTCCTGGGGACTGCAAGGGGGACACAAATCCCCATCCTGGGACCTGTGTGAACAAACAGCATCTGTCTGAGCTAGAAAACACAGACATTTCCAGGAATGACTAGCCTTGATCAAAGCCATTCCCCTCTGGAGAAAGAACTGAGTTGTCCCAGCCGATGTCTCTGGAACCCACACACAGAGAACACCCACTTGCTTCAGCAGCAGAAGTCAATGAAGAGGATACCCAGCTAGTTCAGACTCATTGGGAGCCTGATTTCTTATACACCAAACCTCACCTTTTAAAGCAAAATCTTGTCTTTTTGTGTGAAACCAGCATAGCTACCTGCTCCCCACAAATAATTTTGGAAGTACAGGTTCTACAAACCTAGCTGGTCTGAGTAGGAAATAGCCCACTGATTTTGCTCATACTAATTTACAAACAGTACTCTGGTTTCAGATGCCTTGCCTGTGCACAAGCACTGAGGTAACAAGGCAACCCAAGAAAGCACTGTTGAAGCAGTGCATTGGCCTCAGTGAAGCCAGTAGGGCCAGGCCACTGGTGGCATGGGCACTCAGGGCCCATGACCACCTCATGTTCCACAGAGCTTACAAGTGAGATGAAGGCACAACTTAATGAGACAGCAGGGAGCTGAACACAGGTGGTCCCAGAAAGACTATGTTTTCTTCCTAGGGAAGAAAAATATATTCTTTGTGAGGAAAGGATCTTTAAATACCCTATTGTGTTTTGAGCTCTCTCTGAAAGATGTAGGTTTTAAGGAGGGTATGAGGTACAAGAGAGATAGAAGTCAACTGTTAAAAAATTTGACTGCTCCATGAATGCAGCCCAGCATTATTCCAAAGAAGGAGGAAGTTATGTGCAGCTAACAAGTCCATTGTGCTTTCCATGTGTTATTTGTAAGCCCTGTACTAAGCTTGCACAAGACTGTACATTATGAATAGCAAAGGAAGCTTGAACTTTAACTATTTTTTAAGACATATAATTTTCAGATACACTGCTGTGTTTTACTGGACATCAGAAAAGAGAGATCAGCATGAAATTCTAGGTTTGGAACCTGTTAGCTAAGATACACAATATATCAAAAAAAGATTTTGATCTGAATTTCTGACTTTACAAAGGAGTGAAATATGAAATGACACTGATTTGCAGCACTTTATGGTATCCAGTTCCATCCACATGGGAAAACAGAGGAAAAGTCTTTCAGCCTTGGAGCATGAGAGGATGCTGTACCGGGGACAAATGCTATAGCTTTTAACAACACAAGCAGGAAAGCTGAAGCTCTAACAGCATTTCAGGCAGTGAGGAAAGTTGCAGAGGTTAGCTACCCTGTTCACAAGCTTGCTGAAGATCACTTTTACAAAATATAATGACATACTTCAATTGTTTACCTTTTTGTGAAATTCTGACAGGAGATTTTTTTGACCTTTAATTCCTCCTTATTGATGCAGATTGACTGTGTCTAATTCCAGAGCATGCCCTTCTGCTGTGGTGGAAAGCCTAAAAACACGTGTACTCGACTCTTTCACAATAATCAGTGCTCTTACACCTCTTTCCTGAGATATTCAGAGGTCTTTGGAGGTGCCTCTGAGTTCCTGTACAGATTGATATGACAGTTGTTAACTCAGCAACTGAGGAAATGCAACCTCTTTTGGTAGAAGGGGAAGCAGGTGAAGGTAACCCAGGAGGAATACAGAGATACTATCTGAGTATGCAGAGACGTGGTTACGAAAGGCAAAGCCCATCTGGAATTTAGTCTGTTGAGAAATGTCAAAGACAACAAAATCTACTTCTTTTTACATACATAAATGGTTGTTCTGGTTTGAGTTAAAGCAGAATTAATTTTCTAAATTTTCGGTTAAGTTTCATCTAAGTAACTTAATTCTTTGAAGGTAAATTACATGTTTTTCAAACACTGTTTGTCTCTAGAGGTCATAGTATTTAAAATTCGTTATTATCACCAAAGTAACAGTGCGTTGGTACACAGAAAGACCATTGTTTATACTTACTTCCATAGAGACTAAGGTTACCCTCACATTGGCAGAAAGCCATTAGCCAAAGCGGCAAAAAAACGTTGCACCTGCAGGGAGGAGCAGACAGGACAGGTAACTCAAAACTGCCCAAGAAATGCCTATTTCATGTATATCATACTCAGTATAAAATTGAGGTCACAGAAGTCAGACCCTTTTCTTCAACGGCCAGCATCTAATAAAGAACTCCTTCATCCTTCTGCCTCCTGATCTTGGATCCATGTATTTCTGAATCCTGTTCCCGAATCCAGGTCCTATCTGCCACTGGGTCCAGACAAGGACCTTTCCCTGTGCCTGTACTGCAGCATCAGTCATGATGTATTGTCAACAGGGGCATTGTGTGTGTCAATTTTTTTATTAATATGTATATTTTTTTACTATTTTCTATTTAATGTTATTTTCCTTGTTATTGTAATAATAATAATAATAATAATAATAATAATAATAATAGGGAAGTAGTCACGGCGCCGGGTCTACTGGCATTCAAGAAGCACTTGCACAATGCCCTCAGTCACATGGTGTGAATGTTGGGAGTGTCCTATGTAGGGATAAGAGTTGGACTTGATGATCCTTTTGAGTCCCTTCCAACTCGGATAATTCTGATTCTATGATTAAAGCTGATTTAGTTTTATTTTCCATCCCACAAACATCTCCCTCTGTTTTCCCCTTCCCCTTTCCTGGGGGTGGAGGATAGACAGGGACACAAATGCTCACATTTAGCTGCTGACCAAGTCAGGAGGGGGGCTAAACCCTGACAGTGGTAGAAGGAAGTAGAGGAAAAACATGCACCCAATGCTGAAAGAGAAAAGGGCCTCGGTGACAAAGGACAAGGGAGAGGCTGACATACTTCTTCATCTTAGTTCTTGCCTGTAAGACTGGCCTTTGGATATCTAAGGAGGCAACCTAATAAACTTCTGTGATGAAATGTCCTGGTAGATGAGGGGAAAGCAGTGGACATTTTCTACCTGTACTTCAGTAAGTCTTTTGACACAATCTCCCATGGGATTCTCATAGAGAAGCTGTTGATATATGGGTCAGATGAGCGGACAGAGAGCTAGAATGAAAACCATTAAATATCTGGGCCCAGAGAGTGGTTATCAGAGTTATGAAGTCTGGTTGGCAGCCACTGACTAGCAGTATACTCCTGGAGTCACTACTGAGTCCAATCCCATTCAACATCTTTACTAATTGTCTGGATGAAGGGGTAGAGTGTGCCCTTAGCAAGTTTGCTGATGACACCAAACTGGGAGAAGTGGTTGATATGCCAGAGGTTCGTGCTGTCATCCAGAGGGACCTCTACAGACTGGAGAAATTGGCTGAATGGAAACTCATGGAGTTCAGCAAGGGGAAGTACAAAGTCCAGCACCTGGGGACTGGGACATACTAGGGGCTGACTGGCTGAAAAGCAGCTTGGGAGAAAAGAACCTGGGCATTCTGGTAGATGACAAGTTGAACACAAGCCAGCAATGTGTCCCTGAGGCAAAGAAAGCTAATGGCATCCTGAGCTGCCTTAGGAGGACTGTTGCCAGCAGGGAGAGAGAGGTGATCCTTTCTCTGTACATGACACTTGTGAGGCCATGCCTGGAGTGCTGGATCCAGTTCCGCGCTCTGCAGTGTAGAATACTTACTTTAAGTATTGATTAATTCTGTGTTGGCACTGAGTACAAAACTCAGGCTGTTTCTTAAGAACCAAAGTCTTCAAGAAGTTGACGGAATTTCCATTGAAATCAGTGAAAGTTTTTTGCATCTTCCAGTGTTTAGCTCCTAGCACATCTTCATCTTCCTTTCTGCTAATCCCTCTAACAAAGGTATTGAATCTTAAAATAGGGATGCAAAAATCCACTGAAGATCAGGCTTTGAACACCAGATCTTTCACATAAACTCTTAACAGACTTGAACAATTAAATATTTTCACCCAGCAAGCAGAAGTATCATAACTGCAATAGAACTTGTGACCTCTGAACAAGTCTCCACAGTTAAGCCATCACCAAATGACTAACCAAACATTCCCCCTCCCCTTACAAACCAGGAGGATTAGCTCTTGATGGAATAATGACCATAATTGTGGTAGCAGTTGTGACAATTAGAGAAAAGGGAGGCCACATCGTATTACTGCTAATTCCACTGCAGTGCCTGTATGCTCAGCTGAAGATTTCCCTTCATTTTGGAAGTTGAGCATCACCCAATAGCTGACAAATAATTACAGTCTTTGCTACTATCCCCTACATGGTGAAATGATTTAAACTGAAATCCCTGTGATCGCTGTTTCCTTTAAGGCTTTTGACTAAATGTCATCTGAAAGGACTACGCAAAAAGCCAGGTTACTAAGGGTAGCATTTGGTGGAAGCAATATGTTATTGTGTAAAGAGGGAAGTTCATTCAGATTGTCAGCTATCTATGCTTTTAATAATGTCCTCAGTGCAGTTAGGGACAAGTTTCTTTTTCAAAATGCCTTGTGCCATTCTGCCAGATGATTTTTTTTATATCTTGGAAATTACTCTAATTTTTACTTATCTGGAAATAATGTGTCAGAGGCCAACATACTTCAATTAATGTATGAGATATCAACTTATCGACTCTGACCTCTAGAGCCTTTTTCAGTTCCTTTTAGATCGCTCGCCCAATCAGTTTATTTTCAGTCACTGTGTTTCTGTTCAAATATCAGATTGACAGGATCTGGGCTGCCCTTGTAGGAATCTCCATGGGCTTCTGAGAATGGTCAAACCACTTATATTTTCTCAGCAGCACAGGTTAATATAAAACATATGCCTCTGGTTCATATAGTGTGTTGTAAGAGAATTTCAGCTATACTGTTTTTATTGATGAGATTTCTGCTGAGAAATACATGCTCCTTGTCTTTTTTCTATCGTCAATAGCCATCATATTTTTTGGAAATGCAACTCTGAAAAAGAAACCCAGATCTCCATGCTATGTGCTGCAGCAAGACAACATGGTATACAGAAAATAGTCTCATTGTTGGAGCAAAGACATGTCTGCAGCCAGAATATACTTGGTATGAACTGCTATCTGATCAGGTGTATCCTCAGCCAAAGAGCACTGGACCTGGAAGCTATGGAAAACCTTGAGGACCATAGCTCTTTTAAAATATGTTAGATATTTGCTTTTTTTTTTTAGATATTAACACCCCAATTACCATTCATCAAATACAATGACCTAAAAATAATCCTTATTAAGTTTGCATCTACTTCAAGCTGCTGTAGTGCCTCAGTCCATAGGAGGGATTAGCTGTGTGCAAAGAGAAAACTAATGCATTTTTCTCACGTCGATACCTTCCTAATGGCCACATCTGCAGTCCACTGAAATCAACAGTCTGAGGATTATTGGGTGTAGTGATCTCTGGGTTGGACCTCTAGTTGGGGATGTCTAAGTAATCTGTTGGAAGAAAGAACCTTTAAACCCCCTGAAAGCTGCTTTAATAAAATCTTTTCAAAATCAAATCATCATGTATACCACTTTCTATTTCACATTTGACATCTGCACTTCTCATCACCATGACAATGTAGGGATGTGACCCATCGCAGATTCTTATAAAGATTTATAGCACACTATTTTATCGACTTGTTAATTCTGAACTAAACATTTTTGAACAAAGAGAACAGCAAGGCTTCTGATGGCTAAACTGAAGTGGAAACACACAGGGCTTCCAAGGTTCATGGTAACCAGAAGTCTGCAACACCTTCAGAAAAAAAATGATAATCAGTTTGAACTAGTTTTCTGTTCAGGGAGAGAACTGATGAGATGTTTTTTACTTTCCCTTTCTTTCTCTTTCACTTTCTAAAGTCATTGATTTTGGTACTTAAGGTTCTTTCCTCTTATCTCAAAAATATTAAAAGCACTACATGACAACATGTTGGAAAATATCCATAAATTTAAAAGACAAACATGCAATTAAATGATTAACGGTTTCTAAAAATGATTCAACTAAAATTACATAAGCTTTAAGGACTATGAAATAGATTATTCTTTTCTCGCCCGAAGCTCTGTTATGCAGTGTAATTTAAGAATAATATTCTGTTCAATTATCTGTTGATAACAGAAAGGACCCATTCAAAACAAGGAAACTGACATTGCAGATGGATTTAGCTACCTACTTGTCCCCAAAATGTATATGCTCTTAAAAACCTCCATCATTGCAAACTTCCAAGTACTTCACATTACTGGACTTGGTTGTTCCTTGGGTTCCTGCTTGTGGCATTGAGGTTTTGCAAAACCCCCTTTTGCAGAGATGTCACTTCCCTCCTTGCTTCTGCTGTGGGCCCTGCTGGGGTTGCTACAGAGTGTCCATAAACCTGTTGCATCTGGCGAATGAAAGCGATGGCACAGCTGGGATCCTGTCCTATTTCTGTCTTAACCACTTTATTAGAGGGGTCGCCTGAGAGAAGAAGACCTCGGTTACTCTCTTTGCTATTTGTCTGATGTTAGACCCAGATCTCCAATGTACTCATGGAAAACAAAGCTATGAAATGCTTTTAAGCCTTCTGTACCATTTTGCATGGGATAAGGAATGATAAGTATGACTCATTATCTATTCTAGATAGCTCCCTTCTTACTCATTGTGTTTTATTGAACTAGGTCTTAGATATTTAATTTTACCAGTGAATTTAATAAGGGATTTGAAGGCCTAGAGAGAAACAGGACTAAAAATCAGGTGTTGCAATATCCTGTTGTCCAGGAATACTTGTAGGTCCCCACCTTCACTTACCTGGATTCTTACACAGGGCTATTCCTAAAAGTATAATACTGTTCCTTTCCAAAAAGCTCGTGAGAGCCACGTGGATCTGGATATTAGATCAGACATGAAAACCTAGGAGAGCTCCAGGAGGGATTTGACCTAAAATGTTCTTTCAACATCCTTGAATCACCAGCCCTTGTGATGTTGAGTTATGGAAATCCTCAGCTGGAAGGCAGGGAAGTCTCAAAATTCAGTCTAGAAGTTCAGACTCATAGAAAAATTTAAGTTGGAAGTCATCTGATCTGATGTGTTGCACAGAGCTTAGCTATTTGTTATGTAATTGCAACACTAGCGTAAGGAAGAAGAAGATCCTAAGTCATACCTATCGCCTACACAGTGAAGGCTGGAGATACCCCAGGTGCTGCTGTACTCACATGGAAGATCCATTCAGTTCAGCTTGGTTTGCCCAGATCTGAAGCACTGAAGTGATTCTTGGATTCTGTGTCGCTTTGGCATCGGCAATGCTTCTTTAAGGCCCTACCCAGGTAGTATGCATGAATCCTCTTTGCCATGTTACGATGCTGCCTTCGATAAACAACCCCACTAAACTGCCTGGACTCACCTGAAAATTACCTTGAAACTGGTATTGAAGCACTAAACTGGAATATAATGATGAGTAAAAATGGATTTATATTAAAGATCAGTGAGGAAATAGTTGGACTACACAACTGTTTGGCTCTAGCTTTGTTTAGTAAAGACAATGCAAAATACTGAGGGGGCTCATCAGATGCAAGGCTGTAGCTATGCTGCTGTTCCTGTTTTTATCTCATTTTTCTCTTGTGTTACACCCTCAAAAAACACTGTAATACATGGAATACACATGTGGACTCATATATCATGGTAGTTAATATGCAGAAATGTTGAGATTTTACCTAAATCATTTCCATTTCTGGATGCTAATATATGTGGCTCAACATTGAACAGAACAAGTCAGCCCATAACAAGCCCTAGACACAAGAATATCAAAATTCTAAATCACACCTTGCTTTCAACCAAATCCTGTGCCTGATATTTACCCTGACAGTGCAGAGTGAGCTGATATGAAACTCTTGACCCTGTATTTACATGGATTTTAAGCTTCTTACATCTTAACCTAAAGTTCTGAACTCAAATACCACTTTGGTTCACAGGAGTCTTTCTGCAGAGGTTAACCCCAAGTGCACAGGAGCAGATCACCATCACACAGAGGTATAGGGTGAGAATAGTGGGCACAGATTTTCTGTGCTTGTCTCAGCAGCTGCTGTGCTTTCCTGTGAGTAGAGTGAGGTACGCCACAATTAGATTAAAAGCTATGATTCCCTTAAAAATAGCATTTCTGAAAGAGAGAGGGTACATGATACAAACAGAGGAGAAAAGTGGGTAGAAATGAGTCTGGCTACCCTGTATCAACAAGGTGCATGATACCAGGCAGCAGCGTGGAGCTTGAATCTGTAGGAACTGAATGAACTGCATTTTTATTTAAAAGCTTATGAAGAAGATAAATCTCAAGGGAAATGTTATGGCTGTCTGCAACTGCCTGATCAAAGGATCTAAGAAGGGAGAAGACATGAGAAAGTCTGTTTTGATATTAGGAAAATTTGGTTTTGCCATGAGGGTGGTCCAAAACTAGAACAAGGCTGAGGGAGGTTGCTTAAAACTACATCCTTGGAGACCAGATTAGAGACAGCTCTGAGAGAAGTGATCTGATCAGACCTGCTTTGGACGGGAGGTCAGAGTGGGTGGGACCTTGAGAGATGCCTTCCCACATAAATTATTCTGTGATTTTCTGAACATGTGATTCAAGACACAGAGAACTTGGCAGTGATGAGCGTCCTATCATTTTCAGTGTCCATGGATATAAATGGACAATATAGACAAGGTAGTTCTTTATTTCTTTTAAACATGCTCAGTGGAATTCACCAGGAAAATATGTATTTCTGAACTTCTATACAGTGCTCCTGCAGAGAACTTCAGGATATCAATCCATACTTTCTAGTAAAAAAAAATTCCCCAAACCCCTTTGCCAGATGCAAATGTTGAGTCTGATACAGACTTCATTAATTGCAATGCATTGGGTCCATCCTTAATTTTAGTGTCTTTTTGCCTGAGAGCTTTCTGAAGGCAATTTCAGCATACGTATAACTTAACGCAGTGTTGTGATATCATTACATTACAGCTGAACTCCTGGTTATACTCCAGTGTCCATTTCCATTGACATGCATTGACACGAAGATCCATTTTTTGCCCATTAGTTGTATGTTGTTTTTAGGAATCTATAGAAAATAAATTATACTAAACATAATTAAACATTCGGACTTTTGAGGTCTGCTAATTATCCATATGGGCATGCTGTAAAAAGCTGATACAGAAGTAGGCATCAACACAGAAAAGCTGGTACTCATTTGTCTCATAGCCTGTATGATGAAGCAATTGCTCCCACTCAAAAGTGCCAGTGGTGCTTGTGATTCACTGGTGTCGCTCTGTCAGGTTATGAGCTGTGCCTGAGCTGATGCAGACACACAAAGCTTCATGCTCTCATCTATTCCTATCCTAAATTAATAAAGCCTTTATTACAGAAGCAGGGGAACTGTAACTATTTTTGGACAAATTAAAATAGTCCATCGTGTGCTTTGTGCCTTTTTCTAAGCAATTAGATTTTTTTTCCTCCTCATTAATGTTTTTCTCCGAGGATGCTAATGACTCATTCGGTAACGATGCAATTGCTTTTAGTTAATCTGTACGTTAGCAGTTAATGCCAATGTCAAAATGAAACCAACCTCCTCGTCTCCCATAGAGTATAATTCACACAGTGAATGTTAAGCAGTGAAAGCATTCACAACAAAGGATGATATAAGGTAGCTCTTTAACCCAGATACTTTTCGATTGGAACCACCTTACCAATTTCACCATGAACTGTCAATATTTGTTATCCATAAATAATAAATTCTGCAACATTTTCTTCTCATCTACAGAGGGGAATGGTTACACAATTGGAAAGGAGACTAACACTCTATAAAATGGAAAGGAAACGTTCTAAGTTGAATAGTTTGTCTAAAGAAGGCAAGAACACCGGCTGCAATAGGAAGCTTTGATGAATTATCCATTAACATATAGGTATTGTCAAAATTTGACAGCTGGAAGGAGGGTTTCCTGATCCTGATATTTTCAGGCTTTTTGCTACAGTATTGATTTTTACAATAAGTATCTATTTTTACAATAATTTATCTTTTATAAAGATGAGAAGATTATTTGTTTCAGATTGTAAAAGGGCTGGGTAATCCTCCTGTCATTTTTTAAGGTTTCTTCATCTAGCAGAACGTAATGGGGACACCTGGTAGGTACTGACACCTTGTCTTACCTTCAAGGTAGATAGAAGAAAGACGCCAATCAGTGAAGAACTGGCTAAACTTTTACCATTTGGTTTGCTTGTTGTAATTTCTATAGGTAAATCGGCAAGAAATCTCATTGATAACAGAAGACAAAAGGGCACTCACATTCAACACTGAATGTACAGAGGCATCCAGTGTCAAGAAGAAAATGCAAGTAAATGGTAATCTTAACACTGCTCTGGTGTTCCTTAAGCTCTGTGTTATGCATTTTCAGGTGTATCACATTTGGAACATTCAGGGTAGGAATAATTTCATTTGTAATTCCAAATGAGATGTTTGCTAAGTAGGATTACAAGTTGCTGTTCATAAACAAAATATTTGAGAAATACAGTCATCAACTTCTTTTTGTAAGGCATGCACAAGTATTCAGAGAAGTGCATTTCCAGTGTACTCACAAAGCACATCAGGTATAACTGCTGATTGTAGTGGTGCTTTCCTTTTCATGCATTTTCTGAGCCATTTAAAAGTAAGCTGTAAAGTCAGAAAAGCAAATCCTGCATCTTATAACAGGCTGGACTGATTTCAGACTCTTTTTACTTTGCCTTCATTAATTTGCTATTCTGAATACTGCTCATTACTGTTTTTTATTTTAGATTTTATTTTTGTTTTTACACACTACTGCTCTATTTATAACATTGTGTTGAGCTTCTCATACAAGTCTTCTCCTATCAAAATCTTCTTTTGACCCCAAGCTGAGGAAAAAAGACAGATTTCCTATGTGTAAGGACACTGCAGAGACTTTTGAGGGTGCTTTTCATGTCAACAACTATATCCTATGAGAGTAAGTGGAAATACTCAAATACTCCCATAAACTTCCTTAAATAACAGATTAGGCCTTTACTAAGCACCTATCTTAAGAATTTACAATTTTGACTGTTTACTTTATAATTCTTATACAGTTTCTAATCAAACATGCAAATCATCCCTCCTACCAACACTTTGGTAGAAGACAGGTGCATGAGACAAACTCACAGCTTCAGAGAGAGAATAAGCAATGTAATGTAAGCTATCTATTCTGAGTTTTGGTCCAGTGGCTTAATACAAGATAATCCACCTCCTCCCATCTACAGCACAAAAGCTTTCACAGTGCAGCTATTGTCTTCCTATGAGATATGTCATTTAGATGCTGTGCACCATTGACGAAGTATGAAATAATCTCACTACCCATATACTGAAGAAGATCCTTAGCATTTTATGCCAGCAAGGTTCGTGCAATAAAATTTCCCAACTTTTGTGATATTTTCAACAGAAGGCATTAGAGAATCAGAGTGCTGCAGGAAAGAAGGCAATTTACACCTGATCACACAAATCTTAAGGGTAATGAGTAAACAAATATATATATGGTTATTGTCTTTAAAAAAGAGTATATTACTTTTTAACACTCAGTTCTGCCTGAACTTCCATAGAATATCACTTTTGTAAGTAGCCTTCAGCCTTATTGAATCCTGAAATATAAAACTCCTACAACACACAGGGCCTTGTTGACAGTGTCCTCTTAAACAAGCAGAGCCTTTTGAACAGTTTTAAAAAATACATATATATGCTCCCTGCAACAGAGCAAGTCATACTCATACATTATTGGGTCACTTTAGAAAAGATTTTTTAAAAAATATATTTAGAAAAAAGAGCCATTATATCAGCTGTGTGGGACACAATCCTCATCAGTTCCTTTTTTCTTTATCCATATGCGACATTTCCAGGAGCACTTGGGTCACTAAAGTTTACTTCCCGGGCATGTTATGAATTTTTCACACTCACAGCTCCAGTGTCGTGCCGGCTCTGCCTTTACTGGACCTTATGAACAAATAGATGAAATACTCCCCCTCTATACTTGAGTGCATGGAGTGGTTGGGTTTTTCAGTTCAGAAGGTAATGGCAGTATCAGCATATGGCGTCAACTCCCAAGCAATGGTAAAAGCCTCAGAGCTTTTCTTTTTCTGCACCAGACTGTGGTGCAGTCAGTCAGTCAATCAATCTCTCTCTCTCTCATTTAAGGCAAAAGCTTTGATTATTAGGACAAAATCATAAATGGTTCAGTCCAGTCTTTGGCTTACGGTAGTAGAACTGCTGATGAATTCAGATTACAGAATTCATAGCTAATTAACTCAGTAGGTAGCTGCTTGTTGACATAATTTGCTCTGTTTGTGATCTAAATTATTCAAGGATAAAAATAAGTCAGTTTCCTACTCACATTTTTTAGAGCTGAATTGGTGCCAGTCCTTTTGTTTTCCTGCTTCTCCTTGCCAAAAGCCAAACAAAGGGCCTTACTGAAAAAAATGTTGCATCATAGAGAACGTTGCATGGGACAACTACCTCCCCAGGCAGGTTTAAGAGGAGTTGACCTTGCTTGGATGAGGAAAATGCACAGAAACCGTTGTTAAATAATGAGTTATGTGCAAACAAACTTGTTAAAATAAACTCTTCAGTCCAAGGTCATATGCCATGTTTGGAATAGCTAAAGGAAAGGGCTGTGAGAATATGCTGGTGAGATGCAAGAATCATGGAAGTGTGGAAGAGCAAACTGAAGGGAGGGACAGCAGGGAGGTATTGAGATCCAGAGGGCAGAAGGCTAAACCAGGTTTTTTTTGAGGGGTTTCAGAAAGGGCACAGACTGAGAGCAGACCAGGTGTATAAAGGTTTAGGTCCACAGGTGAACGGCAGGAACTACCCTGTCTTCCCCGACTTTTGGAAAAAAACAGCTTTAATTAAGCCAAAATAAATAGATCCTCTCAGATGAAAACAATCAAAACAATTAAATGATTCATTCAACTAAAACTCACTGTTATATGCAATTAATCTCCTTTCAATTTTGTTTTCTACTTTTGCTTCCTTTCTACATCAAAACCTGTAGTTTTGAGTGAAACAAAACCATTCTAGTCCAACAGCATTAACAAGAAGTATTTTGACATTTTGAAACCAATCAAGACTTTGTTTCCATGTCTTTTGTTTTCACTGTTGAGGCACGTTACAGATCTATTTTATGGGTTTAAATATGGGTTAAATGTAGAAGCGGCAATGCAGCAGAAAAGGCTTCTGGTAAAGCCATATTGCATTTGTTAGAGCATGGTAAAATTCCTGGTTCATGTAGCGGGTACTGCTGGGAAGATGTGCTAGGTTAAACCCACACAGTATAGGCTGAGCTCAGTGCTATGGTTACGCTGCTTGGCAGGTCTTGTGCTGTGTGGCCATTGACCAGCCTTGCGGGTCACAAGGAGATGAGCAGAGATTGCCTCTGCATTGGCTGCAGTGCACCTTAGCCTGCCCTGCCGCCACCATGTGTGACACAGTGTTTCAGCCTGCCTCTCAGAGGTAGGTTGGATCAACAAGGGGCAACAGTGGGGCTACCAGTACCAGCCTCGGCTCTTTTTAAGTCTCCCTTCATACCAGATGGCCCTTCGCACCAGGTCCCCTGGTGCCATCTCACCATGCTCAGTTTTAGGTTGGGGAGACTGGTAGGCACTGTCTAGCCATCTGCTGATGTTGAGACTGGTAGGCACTGCCTATCACCACAGTGATTCACTTGAAAACATGTTTCTGCCTGCTAACAGCCCATTAAGCCTGAGGAATTATTTAGGCTATGCAGTCCAGACATTGTCCATGTGGGCTGCAGACTAACACACAACATTTCAAACACACTGCAAGGTCTGCTGTACTCACCTTGCTCTGTTGATCACTGTCCATAGCAGGGAAGATCTCTGTGTAGTGAGAAAACACTGGAGTGCATCTTACCTTCCATTTGGTTTCATTTTAAGCCACACTTACAAAATGCTGCCTTCTTTTCTTTTTTTCTTTTTTTTTTAATTTCCTTGAGAATCAAGTCCCAATCAAAGCACTTGTGAATCCCCTACTGTGTTATCACAGTATTTTAGGAGATGGAAAATTTAGAACAGTCTTTCCATTGCTGACAAATAATGAAGAAACAACACTGAACTTTATTACTAAAATTAAACCAAGAAAACCAACTGATAAGTATAAAATCTTGCATGTTACACACTTTATTTTTAATGTAGGGTTTCATTTGTGTAATAATTTGAAAGCTGTTCAATACATGCCTATGATTTTCCTGCTTTGGAATTGGGTTGTTTGTGAAGACTCCAGGTTTGCATTTGTTACTTTTGTGGGATTTTTTTCTCTCATTTTACTCTAATGCACAAAATTACAATTCTGTTTGTTACTCAATACATTTCAGCACTTCTGCTTTGCTAAAATTAATTCTACATGGTCTGGGAACACTGTCACATCGAAGTTTATTATGGCTCCAGCACTACTCAGTGTAAAGGTGAACAAGCCTGGATGACTGATTTCGGAATCTACAAAATGAAAACATGACTGAGTTGCCACTACAAGAAAGACATTGAGGTGCTGGAGCTCATGCAAAGAAGGACAGTGAAGTTGGTGAAGGGTGTGAAGCACAAGGCTTATGAGGAGAGGCTGAGGGAACTGGGGCTGTTCAGTCTGGGGAAAAGAAGGGAAGACCTTATTGCCCTCTACAGCTGCCTGAAAGGAGATTGTAGTGAGGAGGGTGTTGGTTTTTTTTTCCCCAAGTAACAAGTGATAGGACAAAAGGAAATGGCCTCAGCTTGAGCCAGGGGAGGTTTAGACTGCATATTAGGAAATATTTGTTGACCAAAAAGGTTGTCAAGCACTGGAACAGGCTGCCAGGGAAGTGGTTGAGTTGCCATCCCTGGAGGTATTTTAAAGACACGTAGATGTGGTGCTTAGAGACATGGTTTGGTCCACAGCTGCCTGAAAGGAGTCTGTAGCAGAGCGAGGGTTGATCTCTTCTCACAAGTGACAGGTGATAGGACAAGGGGAAACGGCCATAAGTTGAGCCAGTGGAGGTTCAGACTAGATATTAGGAAGTATTTCTGTACTGAAACAGTGGTAAGGCACTGGCACAGCTGTCCAGGGAGGTGGTTGAGTCACCATCCCTGAAGGTGTTTAAAAAAATAGTAGATGAGATTTTGAAGGACATGGTTTAGCAGAGGATGGGTATGGCTGGACTCAATGATCTCAAAGGTCTTTTCCAGCTGGAAAATTCTGATTCTATGGTTTAGTGGTGGATTTGGCAGTTTTAAGTTTATGGTTGGACTCACGACCTTAAAGGTCTTTTTCAAACTAAATGGTTCTATGATTCTGTGATTCTAAGTTACTTTGAATAGACACAATAAGAAAGAGAGTTTTTGTCCCAGGGAATTTTAGACCTCATATGTGATGAGACACAATAGATAAACACACTGAATACACAGGGAATCCATGCAATCTGCAGGATTTACTGGTGCCACAGTTGAACTCCACCTCAAATGAGGGATCTCCTCCTATGACGAGGTTACCCGGTTAATGGGCGAGGGAAGGGCTGTGGATGTGGTGTACCTGGAAACTTGTAAAGCCTTTGACACCGTGTCTTACAGCATTCTGATTGAGAAACCAGCTTGCCATTGGACTGGACAGGCACACCCTCTGCTGTGTGAAAAACTGGCTGGATGGCCGGGCCCAGAGGGTGGTGGTAAGTGGAGTTAAATCCAGTTGGAGACCAGTCATGAGTGGTGTTCTCCAGGGTTCAGTGCTGGGTCCAGTCCTGTTCAATATCTTTATTAATGATCTGGATGAAGGGATCGAGTGCACCCTTAGCAAGTTTGCAGATGACACCAAGCTGGGTGGCAGTGTTGATCTTCTTGAAGGAAGGGAGGCTCTGCAGAGGGATCTGGACAAGCTGGATCGATGGGCTGAGTCAACAAGATGAGTTTTAACAAGACCAAATGCCGAGTCCTGCACTTGGGACACAACAACCCCATGCAGCATTACAGGCTTGGGGAAGACTGGCTGGAGAGCTGCCTGGAGGAGAAGGGGTGTTGGTTGACAGTCAGCTGAATATGAGCCAGCAGTGTGCCCAGGTGGCCAAGAGGGCCAATGGCATCTTGGCCTGTATCAGAAACAGTGTGGCCAGCAGGACCAGGGCAGTGATTGTGCCCCTGTACTTGGCACTGGTGAGGCCACACCTCGAGTACTGTGTTCAGTTCTGGGCGCCTCACTACAAGAAGAACATTGAGGTGTTGAAGGGTGTCCAGAGAAGGATGAAGGGGCAGGAGAAAAAGTCCTATGAGGAACGGCTGAAGGAACCGGGGTTGTTTAGTTTGGAGAAGAGGAGGCTGAGGGGAGACCTCATGGCTGTCTACGGCTGCCTGAAAGGGGGCTGTGGGAGAGCAAATGAGCTCTACTTCTGGATGTCCAGAAAAAAATAGAAATTTCTTTGTTATGAAAGAGAGAAGAGGAATGGAGGAGGAGAAGAGCTAACACAATAGGAAAGAAAATTTCTCTACACAACGAATCCCCGTCAATATCTGTTTGTGAACTATTGTAAATAATGAGATGAGAAGGCAATTTACAAACACTGGGGAAATCAAGTTCCACCTCTTCTTGGGACGAGAAGAGAAGCTCTTCAGGTCACAGTGGTCTTGCATGTTTGCATGAGGGAAAAACACTAACTCTAGCTGACTGAATGGTTCGCACTTTGCTATTACTAATGTGATTCTTGCTTCTGGTTTTTTATTATGGCTGCATAAACTCAACATGTTAATTATATATTTTCTGAAGGCAGTGAAATTAGCTGCAGTGCTTTGACTTAGGCATGCCATTACAGGCTTAGGATCTGTGTGTATAAACCTAAAGTAACTGAATTTACACACGCTTCTGAGTGAAAGCCTGGGTTCTCTATGTCTCACTAGGGCACTGCCCCACACTTTTGAGACTTAGCAGCGATGGAGAAAAATCTCAGCTTTCACTTTATTCCACAAAATCCTCCTTGTGACCACAAAGTCAGGGCTGATTGTCTTGTCCTCAGAGCATCAGGCTCCTGAGGGAGATGCTCAGGGCGCTGTTGTTGCTGGGGGCAGCGGACATGAATGTCTCTGTCCTGCCCTCCTCCTCCCACCGTTGCTAGGCCCGTTGAAGTCTGTCATACTTGCAAGGGCCGTGATGGTAATGTGGAGGGGCATCCCAAAATTCAGTAGCATTTAGTGCAAGCAGCACTACAACAGCCATCCTCGGTTGCTAGTGGACCAGTCATCAGTGTTCAGCCCAGGGCCTAAAACACTGTAAAAAGTGGTTGGGAAGGAGAAGTGAAATGGGAAGGAGAAGTGAAACATGAAGGAAAAAGGGAAGAGGAAGAGCTCCCATCACACCTTTCACTTTAAGGAGTAACTAAGTGTCTAAGTTTGCCTTCTTTTTTTTTCCCAGGGCTCAGCTGGGAAGTACTTACCTGGAAACAAACACTGGTTTGAGAAACAAGGACAGTGTGACCTGGTCAGAGAATTTTGCTACCCCTTGTGTTCATCTGGAGAAATCTTTCCCTGTAATAGCTTCTTCCACATCGTTTATTTAAGATGAGAAAACAAGATGGACTGTTATTATCCATAAAAGTGTATTTTCCTGTTGAAAGACAACTAGCTGTCCGTATTGCCGAGTTGTGCCTGGTTTGGTGACAGCAGGAGCTGTCACACCATCCCCACACCTCATGCCAGGCAGGGATTACGGAGAAGTGTTAAATCATAGTGTGTCCATGTTCACAGTTCACATCTGCTCGCTTGTCTATCCTGTTCACCGGACACCTGTAGTCCCACAGGGGTGCCGTTTACAGGAAAAATAGCTTGATATACAGCTGAGCAAATGATGAGATTTCAATTTCTTCATTTGCAGCTGTGATGTTACTTCACTACTTTGTAAACAAGCCTAAAACCACCTTGGCATAACACATGGAAGGACAAGCACAGAAACTCACTGTGAGGTGGAAGATCGTAATGAGAGACACTATGCACATCATGGAGTTGCACCACTCTGACACACAAACCCATCTGAATGATACAAGCTCTGCTATAAACAAGCTCTTTGTTCTTTTCTGGATATTCTTTTCTGAATGTGATTGTTTGCCTGTGGGGGGGTTGTCAAGAGTCTTTCCATACCTTTGTTAATTTTTTTTTGTCTTCCCTCTGTCACCTGGCTGCAGGACGAAGAAGTCCAGAGTAAAAGAGATATCATACTGCTTCTTTTGCTGCGGGATGCTGCTAGTCACAGCTTGAGTCCAGGGAGTGTGGTATGTGTCCCAGGGTGATTGCTAAGATTTTGGACAGTGATTCCAGCAGGAAACATAACCCACTCAGATAACTGAACGGTGTGAAGAATGGTTTGTGAAAATAAAAATCTGTAAGATAAATATGATCCTGTCCCTTGAATGCTTGTGTCTCTATCAGCATCTTCCTTTTCTACATTCCTTCTTCTGGGGAAAACAAAATCCACCCGCATCTTAACAATCATTCTGTATTTTGAACTGGGATTCCTGAATTGTGATAGATCTGGTATGGGGACCATGCACTACTATGTCAAATCCTACAGATGCTGACCAAACAACTGAAAATCTTCTGTAACACATAGAATCCAGGGCAGCAGCTGACAACTGTGACAACAGTGACAGCACAGAAGTATGATGAGTTTAGAACCTCTGCAGAAGGCAAAGGGGACAGTAGAAGGCTCCAGGGAGAGGATGCTCTTAGCAGTTTGATTCGTGATTTATCCAGTTATTTCTGTATGGCACATGGCCTTGGTTGTTGCTAAGTGTATACGAGTACTTTACAGTCTTCCATGACCGAACTGGGAGGTGGGGAAGCCTTACTGGCCACATTATACTGATGGAGAACAAAGGCATAGTGAATCTTGGGGTTTTGTCTAAGGTCATTTGGGAAGATTGTTTCAGAGAAGAAGAGTTAATCTAAGTTCTTGCAGTCCATCCCTGTATCTCAGCCAGGAGCCCACCATTCCTTGGTGGTTCGTCAGCATTTTACATTTAATTTTTCAAATATTCCCACTCTGTAATATTTCATCCTAATGCTTTTTTAATGCTGTCCTACTTTTCTGTCTTTTAGCTTGTCTAATTCAGGGAGAAAGACAGACAACTGATGCCAAGAAAACCTACAAATCACTTTATAGAATTTGTAACACTACTGAAAAATCGGTTTGGGATTTATGTCACTGCAAATTAAATATGCCATTTGCAATCTGGCTTTTATAATTTATTAAGCAAGTTGAAAATGTTCTTCAAAACAAGATTTGACAGCTTGTCGTCTACTGGAGCAGAAGAAATAGTTTGCTGATGGATCACAGAAATTGGATTTTTATGGTGTCCCATCCATTTCAAAGGGCTTTTTTTTCTTTAACAGCGTTGACACAGGATGCCACTTCAGAAGCATGGCACATGCTCCAGAGGACTGTCCCTATTTTTAGTTCATACAGCTATCCATCCTGCTTATCTCATCCTCATGTTAGCTAAGTACCTATGTTCCAACATCTTCATCTGAAAAAACAAGTACACATTCACACACACAAAGTTAAATGTTTAGGATTGATGTGATGCACATTTACAAAGTTTTTTATGGAGCATTTGTGGCATGTATCTTGCTTTGTGGTTGGCTACTGAACAACCTCACAGGGGAAACCTGGTGACTGGAGTGCGTGTGCCCGTCCCAGAAAGCGGCCAAATCCCAGACCCAAATCCTAGTGAAGTGATGACAAGGCTCCCTTGGGCTTCACTGGAGTTTGACAGAGAACTCAAAAGAACACATCTGAGCAACCTCTCCATTTTAAGGCTTTCTTACACAAGCCAAACCATTGGGAAGGTGGCTAGAGCAGGGACTATCCTAAAGGCTGTACCACTATTTTGGTATACAACACTAGAAAAGCTGTCACAGCTTGAACGTGCTACGTACAGTTACGTATGTTTCAAATGCAAATAAGGCCCAGACAAGGAATATGTATATAAAAAATCTGTTCACCGCACACAGGACTACCCGTTCTGCTTGCACACTGGCTGGAATTGTTATTAAGCCAACAGTTTCTTCAGTGTTGATCTCATGCACCAAAAGAAAAAGAGAATATAATTATAACACCCTGTTATTTTCATTTTGGCTACAGTACTCGTTTCAAAGACAAGAAAATAGTGACCCAAATGGCTCTGGGAGAGGCAATAAGCACCATCAACAAGCTCAACACAACTCTGCATGCTGGGAGGTTGGATTATTGCCACAGTGGATGTCACAGCCCATCTCTCACAAAATTATGGGAAATAGTTTAATTATAGCAAAATTCCTTTGCAGGTGACAAATGTCCTAATTATGTTCACATGTTACAGTGACTAAGAGAAAAAAAATCCTAAAAAATAATTTCTATCAAAACTGCATGGCCTATATGGTTCATGGTGTTTCCAGAATTCTCAAGGGCTGTTTTAGTTTTCATAGAATCATAGAATGTTTTGAGTTGGAAGGGGATTTAAAGATTATCTGCCATGGGCAGGACACTTTCCACTACACCAGGTTGCTCAAAGCCCCACCCAGACTGGTCTTGAACAGCTCCAGGGTGGGGTGTCCACAGCTTCTCTGAGCAACCTATTCCAATGCCTCACCACCTTATATCTAATCTAAATTGACCCTCCTTCAGTTAAAAGCCATTAACCTTGTCCTATCAGTACATGTCCTATAAAAAGTCCCTCTCCAACTTTCTTGTGGGCCCCTTTTAAGTACTGGAAGGCTGCAATAATGTCTCCCTGGAGCCTTCTCTTCTCCAAGTTGAACCCCAGATCTCTTAGAATGTTTTCATAGAAGAAGCACTCCAGCCCTCTGATCGTCTCTAAGGCCCTCCTCTGCATATGCTTGAATAGGTCCATGTCCTTCCTGTGCTGGGGGACTCGGATCTGAATGCAGTATTCCAGATGGGGTCTCACGAGAGCAGAACAGAGGGGCAGAATCACCTCCCATGGCCTGCTGGTCACACTTCTTTTGATGCAGTCCAGGATATGGCTGGCTTTCTGGGCTGCAAGTGCACATTGCTGGCTCCTGTTGGGATTCTCATCAACCAGCACCCTGAAAGCCATTCTCCTCAGGGCCACTCTCAATCCATTCTCCACCCAGCCTGTATTTGTGCTTGGGATTGCCTCCACCCAGGTGTAGGACCTTGCATTGGCCTTGTTGAACTTCATGTTCACACAGGCCCACTTCTCAAGCCTGCCAAGGTCCCTCTGGATGGCATTACTTCCCTCTACATGTTGACTCCTCAACATATTTGTTTATTTCTATTACACATCTCCCTCTGAAAGTCATAATGAGAAATTATAGTGAACGAGCTTATTATTTTCTTGATTATTGTAGCTTCTCTTGTTCACTTTTAAAGCCAAGAAGCCCTATACCCTCACCAAATGGTTACTTCTATTTGCAGTACCATCCCCAGCTCCTGATCACTTCACATGCTTGCAGAATTGAGGAGCTTAGAAATGTGGGAGTCTGAATCTGAAGAAGTCATGGCTGGTGGCCACTGAGGTTCTGCAGAGGAAAGCTGTGGTGACAGCACTGAGAGTGGGAGCATGGAAAAGAGACAGAAATGGGATAAAGGCAACATGGAAACTGGAAAACCAAGAAACTACATTGCAGTGGTCCATGATGTGCCAGGGCACCCTTTATGGGCTGGTCTGAAATATCTCCATTTGTTCACTGGGTGAGAGAAGAGAAAGCTCAGGGATGCAGAAGCTGAATGCAGTGGAGCCTGGGAAGGCAGGTGTGGAAAAGTGCTGTGTGTCCCTACTCTGCACGGTCCTTGCCTTGTGTGCTTGCTCAGTTATGCTCTGTGTCTGGGGTAGAATTTCTCATAAACACTGAAGCACAGGTATTTTATTTTTTTCTCTGAAATGTGGCAATGCACTGTGGGGAATCATGAAAATCCTCTGGCTTTGATTTGTCTGTTTTTCTCCTTCAGAAAATGCTGAGTAAAAAAAAAAGGTGATGGAAAACATCTCAAGGAAATCTTAAAGGGAATTTGCAGTAGTTGCCAGAGGGCAGAAGTGTCAGAGTTATTCTTGGTAAAGGGTTATCCATCCTTTTAAAGCAAATACCTTTGTCTACAGACAAATAAAGCTGTTGTTGGAGGAAAAGAAAATGACCTAAGTTATAAATAGCAACATGAGACAGCTTGTATGCTAAGTTTATTCTAAGATACCCAAGAGGGCTGCTCAGCATTGTAGGTCATGGAAACACGTATTTCTTAAAAACTGCTAAGCTGGCATTTTAGTCATATGAAAGACTGCAAATTAACAGTCTAAGAAAGCAGTGAAACAATTACTGCCTTGCAAGAGGCTTAAGGACAAGAAAGTAGTGACTGCTGTTTCTGGATTTATGTATTTGTTTTCTCCCATTGATAGAATGAAAAACAAATATCCTCCTTACAGTAAATTCAGCTCTGTAGAAGGTGTCATAGTGAGTGTCAAGTTGAAGCTGTGAGATGGAAAAATTTGAGCTTCTCTTTCAAAGGGACAGGTAAACAGCATCTTTGGCTTTTGTCAGATCAATCTAGAAACACTTTTGCTCAGAGTGTGCAAGGCTATGAATGATGAAGTTGTCACTGACTGCAACCTTTCTGCAAGGCTGTTCATTCCTCCTATGTGAAAAAAAAGGAGCTTAGTGGAAAATACAGAAATCCCTTAGCCAAGTTTTTTCTACTGGGGAGGAAATAGAGATTTCATAAATGTTGCTTTCAGGATTGACATTTGTTGTCTTTGTTTTGAACTTAATGCAGAATTTTTTTTTTTGAAAAACAGAAGTTAATTCTGTCCAGTGTTTGGAATGATTGGGGCCCATCGTCAGTGTCTCATCTCAGCCTCGTTTTTGGCAAATTTCTCAAAACCCTGAACTTTGCAGAGCTCAAAAGCAGCTATTAAAATGTGTAAAACCAAGTCTAAATATTAATAGATGGTTTTGTTAAGAAAAAGAGTGGAGTGAAAATGAAATTACCATGGTGATTGTTTTCATGCGTTTGAAACATGGGGATCTTTACTTATCCTAATACTCTCTTGAACAGTGAAAACTGGGGCACACAGATGCCTTAACATAATAAAATAAACTTATTTGAGGCTACTTCTTCAACTACATACAGTACATACAGTGCTTCTGACGTTACATTTGAGGCCTATAGAACTCCAAACCATAATGCCAACACATCTTGGTGTTGTTCAGACTCCTTTCCATTTTTCCTTTAATTACACAGGTAGAAGGCTCTAAAAGCCTTTATTGTGTGTGTTGATTTGCACACTGTCAAAGTTCAGCTTGGCCTGACACGTGTGATCCCTCTGCACCCTCCTCCCTGCACCTAGAGCAAGAGCCCTTTGAAGGAGAAGAAGGGGGCAGACAGGAGGCAGCAGAAGAGGTGAAATCCTCTCCGTCTTGCCCTCAGCAGGGCCAGGATGCTCCACCACAGGTCTTAATATGAGATCATAGCTAGGAAAGAGACTGTAAGGGCCCTCTTTTCAGCTGTTCTAAGCATTTGCACTCAACACCTCCAAAAAAGGCATTTATCTGGAAAAATCTGATTTTCCAGCTAAGCTTTCATGAGGAAAGTGGATACAAAGCCACCAAAGAGAAGAAGATGACGTGACTGCTGTGTGACTTGCACTTCCAAAGGGTGAACACATCCATGCCTAGAGACCCATTACTGGCACGGGCTTGGTCCTCTGAAATTCAAGCAGCAACAACAGTGTGCACTGTGGCTTGGTTGGAAGAGAACTGCACTCCAAATCTTTCTTTTCAACCTCACAGTGGTTCCCCCATCACTGATCTACTTGTAAAGCTGCTACGTAGCCCAAACATAGTGGTTCCACTCTTATGGCTTCATTTCATGCTGATAGCCCTTCATTAGCACGTTCACACGTTGCATCAGCTACCTGCAGCATGGAGGCTGGGAGATTCTCACAATGCTGAGCTTGCCCCAGGTGCTGGTGCCTGCCTAGCCTCTCCAAGCTGGCTCCCCGTCGAGATCCACTTCCACAGGGGAAAAGAAATTTGTATTTTCACAGGGCAGTTCTGTGACGGGGAAAGAAGAGAGTCAGTGGGGACAAGGATGAATAGAATAGGTGGCAAGGGAGAAGTGGCAGTATTGCCATGGAACTCTTTTTATCGTGCATTTTAACATGGCATTTACTCCCAGAGCAATGCTAATTCTTCCGTGATAGAGGAGACATATTCTCCATCTTTCATCTTTCCCCTTTTTATCCATAACCAGAGCACTGTTGTTGATTAAAAGAGGCTACACGCCAGCCGAAGGCAGATGAAAATCTGCCTTTACTGTCATATATGGAGTCAATCTATACTCCTTTAATCATTTCATCTACACTTTTAAAGAAAGCAAGTGAAAAAAAGAGAGTATTTACTCCTGTAAGGGCCCTTAAAGTCTGGTTCAGCTGGGGCTTGATAATACAAAAAAGACAACAGAAAAGATACTGATGTGATAAGCTACAGCCAGGTCTCCTTTCTGCTAAATTGTGCCTTAGTAGGAACAGTGTTAAGGAAGGAAGGAGCCTATGGGAATTTTCTTAGAGAATTAAACCTCACAACCTTTCCGAGAAATCAGCAGTTTCCACTCCCATCTGTTTATCTCGTCCTCACCTCCTAAGGCCCTTCTCCATTTGCCAAACACCTCCATAAAGTCACTCAAAGATATCCCATAGGCATCCTGCTTCTGCGGCACTCACATATTACTTTTTTTCCTCAGCTCTACATCTTTTTTTTCTATTTCTGCACAACTTCATTTATAGGTTTTAAGTTCTTCAGTGCATGGATGCTCAGTGAGGACCTTGTTTAGCACTCCTCACTTTGACAGTATTTAATAAATAATGGCATGCCTGAGTTATAGCTGCAGTGGGAATCGACACCGAATTTCTCAGTCCCAATGCACTCATACAGATAATGCTATGCTGTCACTTCACACTGAACATGCTAATTGTATTTTATACAACTTTTAGTAGAACTTTTCTAATTTTAAATGTACCTGCCATTGCTTTCAAGAGCAGCATTGGGAAAATATTCTTAATCAAAAAAAAAAGAAAAAAGGTAACATCATGACAGACACATTCTTCTCGTTAATGTGGAACAGGCACCTGCAAGTCTTGTGTCCATGTACAACTGTTGCACAGAAGAACTGCCAGACTCTTCTCCAGCTGCTCATTTTTCACTGTGTGTAGCCCTTGTAATGACGTGAATCATGGGACTCACTGATGCTTGTACATCCTCTCCTTGTTTGTTTTGCTGAATTTAACACATCTCTAGTGACCTGGAGATCACTAGGTGTTACACTCTACCAGCAATGGACTGGATGGTATTCACACAGTCCAGCACCTAGTGTGGCCAGTCAGTCTCCCTTGACTCGATGAGCAGTCAATACCACACGTAAGCAGCAGGTTCCTTCCTCAAGACCAGTTCAGCGGAAGGAACAAATTACAGAGACTTGCAAGCATCTCTCCTCTGGCTCCAGGGAGATGGCAACATTGTCCACCCTCCTAATTGCCAACCACCCAATTCACTGTCATTCACCAGCCTTATGTTCAATACTGGAGAGGAAGAATGGATTCTCTAATTGTTAATCCAAGAGTAAGGACGTCCACGGCCTTGCTTTACCACACATTTCCCAGGGAATGCAATGCAAGCCTTAGCTTATCCCCTCCCAGTGCCACAAACAGAACAATATTACACACACAGAGTACAGAGACATGCGTTAGAAAGGCTGCCATGTCCGAAATCCATACTTGTGGGGGACCACAAAAATACAAAGCATGTGAATCTCGGTTCATGAAACTGCAGCTTAGCATTCCTCACCAGAGAGGCAGTCGCTTAGAATGGGACTTGTTGGTGTGAAGGGTACTTTGACTTGGTTCAGCCTGCAATGAAAGAGGATCATCTTGTGTTTGCACACTTACAGCACCACAGCTGTCTTAAAGTCCCCAGGTAGGCCTTACAGATGCAGCTCTAATAGAGAGCAGCTGCTTCACTACAATGAAATGATTTTTTTTCCCCAAAATTTTTTCAAGAATCCGAAAGTCACCCAACTGCAATTTTTCATCTCACCAATATTTTCTGCTTTCATTTTCTCAAAAAAAATCCTATTCCTGTAAGTCTTCATCAGATAAAAATTTGTGACCCAGATCAAACTTTAAATCACACAGCTCTTCCCATGAGCAAAAATCACTAATGGAGTCCTACCTTAAATCTAAAATATCAAATTTTCAATTTATTTATAGAACAAAGATATGAAAGGATCACCACCCTGCATAATGTAGATGAAATTATATACCTAGAAACTGTTTAATTATGTTGGGTTTTTTTCTCCCTGTGCCTGCACGGCCTCCCTCAGTCTTTCCTTTATGCAGCTCAGCCTTTTGCTTCAAAGGCATCTGGGTTGCTTTAAAAATGTCCCATGCAGCACTGGCATGGGGGCATATAGGTGTGGGGATATTTCAGACTTTAATTAAAAGTTAAACTACAAAGCAGCTTGGGCCCACTCAGTGCCGAAACAGAGTTAGGACAGAACTACAGATCCTCTGCCTTTGATAGCTGACAGGAACCTGCTGCATTCCTCTCAACAGGACACAGACAGGATTCCCTCACATTTCAGGAGGAAAACAGTAGAAGGTATTCTCTTATCTTTAAAACAACTCCAATGAAATCTGACATCAGATGTACACCACCGAGTCACAGGGTGGGCCTTGTGTCAAAGACTAATGAGGTGACAGACCAGGCCTGAACAGCACTACTACAATTTGTGAAAGAACAGACATAGGGGTGAGGGAAGGATAAAAGGAAAAAAAAAAAAAAAGACAAGGAAATGATTAGTTCAAATGATTAGGAGAAAGGATGCAGAAACACAGTGGTGTGCCTTGGACCAATGCTAATAGCAGATGTGTAAGTGAAGAAATAGGGGGTTGGATGTGAACCTCTCCATGTGGGGTTTCTGGATCCCAAGCCATAGGAAGGAGTTTGTGTCTGACTGCACTTGTATTTGCTGAAGGAACAAAGGTGCAGTGGAAACCAAAAGCAGTTATCACCTTTTGGAGCTGCACAGGGTACAAGATAAATATGGTAAAATCATTCTATTTAGCTATTGATTCATTCACTGTTGTAAGATTACTTTCAGCCCATCTTGTGGAGAGTCACAGAAATAAGTGAATTTGACAGTCAAAGCAGCCTTTTACAATGATGCTGTCCTTGTTTGGTGCACCTTCAGAAAAGGCTGCATTTCAGTTATAGTCTGCCAAGCCACAAGTATTCTTGTACGTCCTAAAAGGCCTTAGTGCTTAAAATAAAAATCAAATACACTGTTCTTACCTATTGTTTATTTTTGAGGTGATTAAGTACAAAACCTTCCCATCAGCTTTCATAACTGTTGCATGCATCGACTGGCTTTTTTAAAAAATGAATACATGACAGTTTTGAAAGATTGAAAATAATTGTCTTTGTTCAGAAGATTTTGCAAATCCCGTAGCTCTAGGGAGTCCTCCAAACTTGTTTATGAGGAAGAGAAATAGCGAACTGTATTTTAAACATGAAGTGCAACAGTGTAACATGGGTTCTAAGATGTTAAATCTCGGTCCCAGGAAGAACTGAGTGTTCAGGATGTTGCATTTTGCACCATCAACTGAAGAAAAGAACTCTCCCTCTGGTGGTTAGAGGGGGAAGTAAATTTTTTTTTCTCACCTGTTGACCCAGCTCACATTTTATAAGACTGTTCAAGTCTTACTAGATAAACATTCTCTACACAAGTCAGAAGGGTGCGGGAAGCCTGGCACTATCGTATCCATTCCATATTGGCTACCTGTAATTTGGAATACGCAGAAACACTAAAGCCAAAAATGCTGCACTACTAAAATTAGAAAGTAAATTTGGTTAACTGGATTTTAAAGGTTATTTAACTCTCTCAAGAAAGCATCCTTCAAAATTAATTTTTAGACCAGTACTGCTGAAGATGCAAGTGTTGATCTTAGTTATTTCAAGTAGTGGGGTTGACTGTCTTCAGGAACCCAGTGAGTGTGAGAATGAACGTGCATACTCAGAGGAAGTAAGTCTTCCCTTTGCATATTTTAATATGTGAAGCATGTAAATCACTAATTCTGCTAAGTAAGCAGACTCTATTTGTAACAAGGATTCTATTTGCGACAAGTTAAAATTGGCATTATTGTAAAGCTGACATAGGACTTGGAACATGGAATTATACTCGCTATGGTCAATCCTTATTTTAAAGGCAATAGGTATAGGAAATAATTAAGATTAATCATACTAATACAGTCTTTCAAAGTGGTTTTTTTTAATTAAAAAAGTTGGTCAAACAAGATGAATATTTACAAAACAGTGAGCCTTTCAATTCTGTTATCAAAACCTGCTGAACACAGTACACATAAAACATAGTAGAGTATTATACAAATCTAAAATACAAGATAGCAATAAAATTAATGTGATTGACTTAATAGAAACTACACCATTTCCCAAATAGGAAAGATAAAATACAAACCAGCACAGCTTGTTGAATATGCAGACTTCCAACAGATTCATTAGAGACAGCCTCTGGGTAGTAATGTAGCAGCCTAGTAATTGACTCCATGTCAAACCCATGGTTCAACTCTTGAACATAAACTGTACATACAAAATTTACAGACATTTTCAAAGGCCCATTATAACATCTTTCCAAACTAAGAATTAACTCAATATGACTGATGCAATCTCTCTGTCTAGGAGCATTTTTGAATAAGGGTTCAACTTGCCCAAAAGGTAAAAAAGAATTTAAATTCTTCTGTTGGACAAAAAGAATAGAAATTTTTAATAGTGGAAACAAAATTTTAAAAGCCCATTTTCTACCTGGCTACAGACATTGAGTGTCCTTTCATATCACAGACAGAAAGAAAGGAAAACATCTAGCGACTCAAACCAAGATAAGGAGAAGGATATTGTAAATTCTTCAGAAAACCAGGTATTTGGTTGCAGATTACTCAGCGCTTTCAGAGAAAGCCAACATATACACTCATCTACTGTCTGATATAAATAGGTAAGAAGACTGATATGCATAGAGCTGGACAGTGTCATTATGCAAAAGAAATCTGTACGTGGTTCTCTTTCCTATTATACAGCATGCCAGATATCAGATCCATTGATGTTCCACCTTGATCACTAACTGAAAGGAAGTCTTCATATTAAGGCCAGATGAACATTTCACTGTGTAACTGGCAAAGCAACATTAACAGGCACTTGGTTAGCCTGTTGTGCTGGAGACCCATTATTGAGAGGTTGCTGTGGAACAGCAGCTGGTTCCATCTTGCTAATGTGTGTGATGAAGCGCAACCGAAGTTTCAAAGCTGGTCTTAAATTACAAATTATTTTCTCAACCTGTTAAAAAAAAAGACAGAAATGCATTTGCTCACACATGAGTATTTTAACATATGTCACTACTGTATACAAACATCACATTAGCACATGTTAACTTTAGGACCTCTTGTGATAACTAACTTCAAAAAACTCTCTCTGGTGTACACCAAAGCTTTGAAAAACAATCCACACAACCAACACTTTAAAAATGTATATTGTTATGAATAAAATTTTTCACTGAACGTGGATGCATTCTTGCTTCTGGCACTTCTCAAGTTATATTAATGAATCAGAAATCAGGTAAAAACTTAAAAGATACAAACCAAAATGAGAAAAAGTTATGAAACATTCAATAGCTTTACTTCTAATCATTGCTTTAATAACAATACTTAAAGCACCCTCAAGCTATTATACTAAATTTCAGACTACAGAAATTGCTATTGAAACCCAAGACACCTAGCCTATTGCATCTGAAGCTTATAAACGTGTAGAAGTGCACCAACTTCCTAATTTGCATGTAGAGACCAGCCAACTGTTAAGCACTTCGTTGTATAGCTACTGATGAAAATAAGTCATAAAAAGATTAAATTTCTATACGGGAAGACAGGTAACTAAGGTATCAATATCTACTGTTTACTTACTTGGTCTTTCACACTGTCACCTGTAAACATATATTTCATATGATATAAGAAGTCACATATAGGATCCATGTAGTTTAGGTGTGAGCTGTACCGATCTGCATTCAGGAGCATCTCGTAAAACGCCACTCCAATCTGTTTCCACAGACACAAAAAGCACCCCAAAGGAAAACAGGTTTTAAAATGCTTTAAAGTAGAAATACAGTTCAATAGCATAATAAACACATATATTGTTTTTTAAAGTATCTGTGATTCCCAACTATTTACTTTCTTACAAGGACAAATGGGCAGGTCTAATTCATTCCATTATGCTTAACTAAATCATCCCAGGGAGTGCAATGATGGTATTTTGGTACATACTACACAATTACTGCTTAAACATCATTGACTGCAATATGGTTTGAGTAAGCACTTGCAAAAGTAGACCTTAATAAATAACTAGAAAAAGTTTAGCGCAAGATTCAAGTCTTCCAGAGAGAGACGTTACTGTTCACTGCATTCAGCTTGTATGTAGACTCCAGTCAGGTCTTTTATCAAATGCATACAGTGCATGTTAATGGTTCAAGCACTCGCTACAAAGAGCTTACAACTACAGTGTTTGAATACACTTATTAAGGAAGCATTGTGTGCAAATATATGTGGGCCTATGACCATTAAAGATGGCAATGTGAAACTTGAACTTTGTGCTTAGTCATTTAAGTCACATGACAGTTGCTGCCTATATAGGGTATAAAGTAGACCAAGAGCTACACTTTACCTCTATCATGCATCGTGTCCTCTCCTGCTGGAACCGTTGCAGGAAAGGACCAACAAGATGGTAAACATAGAGTAACTGGAACTCAGTTTTCACTATGGGGATCAATACTTCTGTAAGGAACCTGTAGGATTTCAAGACACTGACTGCTTCAACTGGCGTTTTTCTTTTTCCCTTCTTCCCCTTACCCCAAATTCTAACCAAAACATCACATTTTGTTTCACAGATTTTGGCCTTTTTTTCAGAAAATACAGTGTAGTTATGCAAATATTAGTTATTTCAATGAAGCTCTAGGACATTTCCAGGCATTATTACTGGACTAGAACAGGCAACAATTCTTAAGATCTGCTACAGTCAATGGTTCAAGAAAAAATAAAATTAATAAAAGCATAAAACACTAATCAAGTTTAAAAAGGGCTTATTAAAGGTAGTCACACACCAGACAAAAGCCTCAAAGCTTACAGAAAACAAGAGCTGCAATAGTGGACGAGGGAGCTTGAAAAAAACCTGATCTGGTGAGTTTTGGAGCTTCCCTCTACATACGTGCTGGTGTAAGTGCTACAGCTACAGCTTTGTTATCTATAAGATGCATGGACTTTAAAAGACAAATTAAATCAAACACCAGTACACCTACTTAGGAATGAGAGAAAGCTGTCCAATGCTGGAATGATGCCAGACAGCATGTGCCAAAGCCAAGGTGTAGCTACAACTCATCTCAGAATAAGACTGGTGACATGCTGTGAAGTCAAACAGCTGGAATGGGTAACCAACCCACTCTGTTTCTGATGTCAGGCTGGGACTGTTGATAACACTCACAATGCGATCATGGAGAACAATCCAGTATGGCTCCTGGAAAATAAACAAAAAACAAGAAGTCAGAATTGCTGCTGAAAAGAACACCATCTAAGGCAACACTTACTCATCTCTTTCTGCTGTTATTGCATTTCTAAGATGTTTTCAACTACATGATATTTTATAACCCTGTCTGACAAACATGAAATTTAAGCAGCACAATACAGAAGCATCCATGTTAATGTGGCATTATGAAGAAATAGTTCACAAATTTAATTATTTAGCTAAACAATACAAAGGTTTCCAAAATAAGCAGAGCATAAGCAAAAAGCATTAATGAAAGAAGACTGAGAATCTTCTGAGTACAGGCACAAACAGACCCAAAATCCTTGATGCTAACAGGGAACAAAAAAAAATGTACAAAAGTCAAAGAATAAGGATGAAGATGCATGAAAATGAACAGGAATAATAATAAGAAGCATTACGAAAATAATGATTAAATCCATGTTCGCTTTCTTTCATGAAAAGAAACCGATGTGTTGTGAAGAGAAGTTGCAAGGAAAGGATAACTATTGCACATACAAGCAACATATAGGCAAAATCAAAATTATTCAGGCAGTTCTGGTCAGCTACCAACACCCATTATATTTAGAAGATCAAAGTTTTTCCTGATACACAAACTCTAATACTGCATACATTTGCTTTTACAATTTCAGCCACATTTCATTTACATGGTTTAAAGAGGTACAAGATGTGCAAGTACAAGCATGAATAGAAAATCAGCTTTGCATCAGAACCCTTGCAGACCTTCTCATTTCATAGTTACAGTTCTCAATCAATATTACACATGTGGCATTTAACTGTTTTTAAGTAGTAGTGACTTACTACTTTTCACCATAGCCTCAAAACATAATAGAAAAACAGAAAGCCTGGTCATCAATCTTTCCATGCTGGAGGAGGAGACGTTTCTCAAAAGTGCAAGTAGCCTTCTGAACAGCACTCTGTGGAATCTCTGTGGAATGCTGCCTCTCACACTGCAAACTGCAGAATTTTTCACAACATACAGTACAAAGATAATAAACCTTACAGGGAAGAAGAGATTTTTAAAAAATTATTATTATTTTAAGACACAACATTTTTGACTCACTGGCAAGGCTGTGATAATAAGTCCAATTGCATTCATCCAAGCTGTGATATTCTCTCGAGGCACCAGGGGCTGACTAGAGACAGAGAAAAAGAAAACTGAAGCACTGAAACTCACAATTGCAATTTGTGCTCCTCGTGCACCTAAAGACAGTGTATACTTCGGCAAAGAACATTTCTCAAGCTGAGAGAACTTTACACATACAGGTATTCAGGAGAGGCAACAGATGGTACAAATGGCACTGTGAAGTTGCTTGCTAAACCTTGCTCATGGATCATTTTGTGTTAGTGGATTCAAAGGCTGTTATCACACTGTTCTTCCTACTGAAGAGACTTCAATGCTTAACGGTTACTTGTCCCTTTATCGACTCTTTCCCTCCCTGTGCCCCAAACAGGGATAACAATCATACATTACAAAGCTGAATTAGGCTGAAATCAAATCATTTTGGTTTGTTATTGCTCAAAGATGACACGTGAATCTGTGGTGTGTTGACCTTGGATGAACACCAGATGCTCACCAAAGCCACTTGGTCAATACCCTCTCAGCTGGACAAGGGAGATAAAATACAACGAAAGGCTCGAGATGAGGACAAGGAGAGATCTCTCACCAGTTATTGTCATGGGCAAAAGAGATTTGACTTGGGGAAAAATTAATTTTATTTATTGCCAAACAAACCAGAGTAGGGTAACGAGAAATACAAACTAAATCTTAAAACACCTTCCTCCCATCCCTCTCTTCTTCCTGGGCTTGACACAGGGGAACAGGGAATGAGGGTTGTGGTCAATTCACCACAAGTTGTTTCTGCTGCTCCTTCTGCCTCAGGGGGAAGACTCCTCATGCTCTTCCCCTGCTCCCCCGCAGAGTCCCTCCCACAGGAGACAGTTTTCCACAAACTTCTCCAACATGAGTCCTCACTGGATGACATTCTTCATGAACTTCTCTCCAATGTGTGTCCCTTCCACAGGGTGCAATCCTTCAGAAACAGAGCCACTCCAGCATGGGTCCCTCACAGGATCGCCAAGTCCTGCCAGTAAACCTGCTCCATCCTGGGATCCTCTCTCCAAGGGTCCTGACCCTCTCTACGGGGTCACACACTCCTTCGGACACCCAGTGGACTGCAGAGGGACAGCCTGCTTCATCACGGTCTTCACCGTGGGCTGCAAGGGAATCTCTGACCTGGCCTCCAGAGCACTTCCTCCCCCTCCTTCTTCGCTGACCTTGATGTCTGCAAAGCTGTTTCTCTCACATACTCTTACTCCTCTTTCCAGCTGAAGTACCACATTTCCCCCCCCCAGAGATCCTATCACTGCTGTCAATTGGCTTGGCCAGCAGCGGTTCCATCTTGGAGCCGGCTCACATTTGCTCTGTTGGACACACGGGAAGTTTCTAGCAGCTTCTCGCAAAATCCACCTACCTCTGCAGCCCCCACAGCCTCTACCAAAACCTTGCCACACAAATCCAATACAGAATTGCTGCAAGAATATAAGGCACTTTCTTTCACTTCAGTACTTTTACTAGTGGCTGAGCAAGAAACAGAGAGAAGGGATCAAACAATGCATCACGACAAAAGGCTAACCCACTCTGTTTCCAAGTACTTCTGATTTTAGATTAACATCAGGTGGATTAAGAGTACTGCTGAATGCTCACTTCCTCTTTGCTTCCACAGATGCTGTGATATTAACCGACTAAATGTCCTCCTCCCAGCACAGCTGGAAAGAGAACAGGCTTTTTCCAGCCTCTGTGCCACTGGATCCACTGGACAAATTTTGTGCCTCTGCAAGGTCTTCCCTCTACCTTTTAAAGGGATCATGCTGAATGAACTATTCCTGAAGCACACAAAATCCACTGCAGCACAGAAACGCAACACATGATTTTTCTGATTGATCCTGATAGCCTCATTTATTTGCCCTCCAAAAATATTTCATATATAAAAGTATTTATACTTAATTTTATAAAAACCTAAGAAATTACTATCACAGACTACCTTAGCAATCTGTTAATTACGCATTATGTATTGCAGAAGACATTTTCAGAGAGCCAGCATACCTCTTCAGCACGACATTCAGTAGTGCATTGCCCACATCCTCCCCTGGAACAGCGAGAGCCATGAGTTCAACACAAGTAACATGGAGAGCATGGGCAGCTGGGTTAGGGAACTCATTGAATCTCCAGTCACAATTTGGAAAAGGACCGGGTGATTTGCCTGCCATAGGTGACAATGATTAAGGAAAAAAAAAGCTGCCCAACACTGAAAAGCATAAGCAGCACACTACCTAAAAACATATATATATACCACACATTCTAAGTTGAATTGAAATGGAAGATAAGTTACTGAGAACAAATAAAACAACTACATTTCCCAAACATAAGACATATGAACAAAAGTATGAAAATATGGCAATGATACTCCATCACTGAAAGACTCCATGGATGCATAGCTATAAATGCACTACAAACACAAGATCATGCAGAGGATAAATATGCCCAGTTAAGAGGCAGGAACAAAACACCACCGACCACCTCATTCACCATCTGCTTCCAGGATAAGAAGATGAAAAGAAAAAGAATTTTCTACTCTGCATAATCTGAAACCGCTAATTTCTTCAGTACAATATTGTTCTAGCAGACTTTTAGGGCAACAGTTTATGCAAAACGAGCATCTCCTTAGTCTCTCAGTGGAGGTCATATTTGGAGCTACATTTGATTCCAAATGCACTGTTAACGTTTGTTTAAAAGCAGGGTTTTATATAATTTTAACTTTTCTTTAGAGAGACCTAATGAGCTTCTTTCAAGCTACGCATAAAAGAAAGGCAACCTTGAGAAGAGTGAAGGAAGATGCATAACACCCAGACAACTGGTCAACTCCTGTAAAGTTGACCCAGAAAGAAGAAAACTTCCAGCAAGATCAGCTAGTGCTATTCTCTAGGACATAGCTGCATGGGTTGACTACCTATTTCCACATAAATTTAAATCAGCTGTAGTCACAACTGTAAAAACTAATGAAGGACAGCTATTAAGAAAATGTAAGTTTGTGTTATAAATGGAACTTCCAGTTTTTTCCTCCTAAAAATGAGATTCTAAGCAGTTGCTAACACCACATATATAGATCTGCAACTAGATGAGCTAGTTATACACCATCTTAAATGTGGCACTGCTTACAATATTCCTTCCTTAGCAATATTTATAATGTCATTAGAAAAAAGTAACCTCATTTCTACATTTTTAAATACTTATGCTTTGTATTAAGCTGATTTTATGTGGCAATTATAATTCAATTCAGAATGCATAAACATCACTATTTGTATTTATAAGGGAAGCACTAAACAGTGAAATATTTATACAGCTATACTGTACTTGGTTTTCACCGTATGTTTTTACTAGGTCATTCCAGTCCCTGTGTAGAATAATAAAATAAATTACACTGGAGTAATCTAATACAAATATAGAATGATATATGCTGCTAAATAAAGACTCCAAGCTTCATTTCATATCTGAATAGACAGAAATTGTGCTTCATATTTTGATGAAATGAAGCTGTAAGACACTGGTACAGCTCACTTAATGCAAACTTGAAGAAGGATATTGTCTACTAGTCTTCCGATGAGCTTGCAGTAGTAAGCGTCATCAGGAACCCATGGATTTTCTTCCCGGGCATTCATAGCATATTTGAGGTAAGTATCACTTAGACACCAGCCTAGTGGGCGATTATCTTTGAGAGAGCCTATTATGGCATGAACAAGTTTTCTCTTGAGGTTTGTGCGCTCTCTGAGATGCCTCTCATAATAGTGAAGAGTGTTGTACAGGTAAGTCACTGGACGGTCTGCCAAGAAGAAAAGGAAAATATCAGAACCCAGAAATAACTTCTAGTATAACTATTATTTTTGTGGTGGTAAACAAAATTAAAGTCAAGAGCTCTACAAGACTAAGTTTTTTATATTTAAGAACAATGCATATGGAATTGATTCATGTTCTTTATTTCACTATGTTCTACAACACTGATTTTACTTTGTCTTGTAAATAACTTAAATTTGTGTGAAGGAGGATAGAACTCTAGTAAAGAAAGTCAGTACTACTAACAGCTCATATCTTAATGATAATACTAATACATTTGTAAGTAACTTGAACAAATAACCTCTTTGTATAAAAGGCATTAAATAGGAATAATCCAAGTATGAAGTCACAGTAAAGAAAGAATATTGTAAATTGCCTGGGCATAGCACAGCAATGACATCTGTACAAAAACATACTATAAAAATGTATCAAAACACCAGGTTAAACTATCTGGACCTTAAACAAGGGTACACTGGAGGAATTGCAAGTCCAAGGACTTACTACTAGATGGGAATGAAAGAGAAAGGTGTGATGGAAGCATGAATTAGCAAGAGCTACCTGAATAAAAGCAATGTCACTGCTAGCAGGCTGAAATTCACTAAATAGGGATTGTACTTCTCTGTGGAAATGTACACAGGGCTTATAGAATTGGAAAGGATTAAAACACTGCTGTGCTAGTAGGTGAAAATTATGAATGAAGGAGATGAAGGGGAATAGAACGATTGCAACAGGAATAAAAATCTGTATTCACAGATAACTTACCATGGAATTTGTATAAACCTCCCAGATGATCCAATAAAGTTTCTAGTGATTTGGACACTGGAAGCAATTCCAGAAATCTATGGATTACAATGTCAAACACCGGCAGAAAGCGCAGGCATACATTTCCAAAATAAATTGGTAGGTATTGAGGTTGAATCTGAACTGGGGGATTGACTTGTTCTGCCAAGCCTTCAAAATACAGCTTCTCAGCATATTTCTGGAGGGAAAGAAATCCAACAAATTTAAAAAATACCCCCCCCCTTTCATTAAAAGCAGTACAACAAACATTCAGCATCTACATTGCTTTAAAAAGACACTTCCTAACCCTCATTATCACCTATGAATGCTGTGACATGATTTCACTGTAAAGCTTACTGAAGAAATTTCAACTCTGAGTGAAATTATTTAGTTGTTAGACTAATAGAAGAAAACAACTTCTCCACGAAAAAAAACCAAACAAGTTTCACCATTGCTCAAAGCGAGCATAACAGAACCTTAAGCACCGCAAGGCAAAGTTCAAAGCAGCAGTGCTTCTTTGTCCCTGTCAAGTACCTGAAGAGAAAACCTAGGGGAAATCAGCACTACTGAAAGTTCCTGCATCATATGCTGAATCAGAACACTAGAAATACTCCTGTCCTAGTTTCAGCTGGGATAAAGTCAATTTTCTTCCTAGTGGTTGGTACAGGGCTATGTTTTGGATTTAGTATGAGAATAATGTTGGTAACACATCGATGTTTTTAGTTGTTTCTAAGTAGTGTTTACACCAAAGTCCAGGACTTTTCAGTTTCCCAAGCTCTGCCAGTGAAGAGATCCACAAGAAGCTGGAAGGGAACCTATCCAAGACAACCAATGCAAACTGACCAAAGCGATATTCCATTCCATACAATGTCATGCTCAGTATGTAAACTGGGAAGTTGGTTAAGGGAAGACAATTGTCGCTCAGGGACAGGCTGGGCATTGGTCACTGGGCAATGAACAACTGCATAGTGCATCACTTGTTTTGTATATTCTATCCTCTCTCTCCTTTCTGCTGTCCTGTTAAGCTGTCTTTATCTCAACCTGCGAGTTTAACTTTTTTTTCCCTTCTCCTCCACAGCCCACTGGGGTGGGGAAAGTGGGAGGTGAGCAAGAGGCTTAGTGCTTAGTTTCCAGCTGTGCTTAAACGACAAGAAATACATACGTAATAACTCCCTGGGAAAGAACTTCAGTGCACTCAAATACTAAACTTGTAGAACTGAAAGCTGAGCTTAGTGCTTTACCTGTAATTTCTACATGCGAGATTGGGTCTACTAACTGTGCAGCCATGTCAGACCACCTCTCAGGCTAAAATAATTTGCTTCCTTGCTACCTTTACACTTTTAGGCACTGTTATGACACCGTATGGCTAAAGAGGAAGGCTAATACAGACTGAATAGCTTCTGGATGAGAACTAGACTGTATGTGTTTAGTTAAATAAGAGTTTGCTTGTATCTGTTTCTTTTCAGTGATGATCTATCTTTTGAAAGAACACTCCATTGGTACATCCTTTTCTAGTCAGTAGAAGCCACTATAACTACAGCAGCATTAAAATCTCAGCAATACTCTTCCCTAACACATCAGCATATCGTGCTTTTGCCACAGAGGAGATTAATCTAAAACTTTAATAATTAGGAGAAAAGATAAGTTTAACTACTGTTATAGTCAAAAATCAACAGAAGGAAATACCTTCTCCTTGATGCACAAAAACTCTGTTCTAGTTGAATGTCAGTAAAACCAAGATCTTAAGATGATTAGATTTAGATGAGCAAGAATGAATTTCCAACAAACTCCTCAGCTGCTTCTGTCTTTGAATATCACTGCATTATAATTTTAACATTATTGCATAAACATAGGGATTTTTTTTTTATACTAGCCCAAATAAATTATAACTTAGCAACTTCAAAAATTGACAGAGCTGTCCTGTCATCTACAGGACGAAAGACTCCCTCGCTGATCACAATGCCACAGAAAGTATTACAATAAAAGGATTTTATTAGCTTTGATACCTTATGATAACTCATATGCTTAGTATGCCAGTCATTCTGCAGCCAGTGCTCCGGAGAATTCTCCTTCACAAAATCACTCACTCTATTTCTGAAATCGTTAGGCTTCAGTAAGAGTAACTGAATTATGAAGTAACAGACTTGAGCTTCATTTCCTTCATGACTACGCATAGCCTTAAATAAAATGGTTAAGAAAAAATGGATCAGAAAACATGGAATTACAGTTCATGCTGCCGTCTGCTTTATAACCCCTAAACATTGGCTAGTAAGTTTGACTGCACATTAGGTACATCTGCACACATATTCATAGTGAACATATGGTCTTGCAACGCTATTTTTCAAGTGAAGACATTGAACAGATGCAGGTACAATCACCTCCTATGAAAAGTAACCATCACATTTTTTATTCCATAGTCAGGAAGTCTGTCCTCAGTGACACCACCTTCTCCAATAATTGCAGTTCTCTTTCAGCTGCCAGTTCTCTTATTAATGGTAATAAAGTTAAGATTGCTTCAAAATCCTGGCCACTCTGGTATGTCTGAACCCCAGTTTGAAAAATGATCTAAAATTCAAACAACCAGCTTTACATTAAGATGAGATTCTAAAATACAAGCAAAGGATAATTACTGAAGGAAAATGTAATTCTCTCTAGTCAAGTTCTGCTTTATTTTGTAAGGTAACCTGGAAAGACAGAGAATGCCATTTCTTTCCTTCTGAAACAGGCTGATTTCTAAGCAAAGAAAGCATACTCTAATATTGGAGTACAAGATTTTCCATTTGCTTCTGAATCATGGTGTGCCATACCCCTTCTACCTTTTCAGGCTACAGAAAAAATTGCATGGCTTTGAAGTCAAAGACCCAAAGCACTAATAATGACATTTATTGATACCAATTCAATGGTTGCCATTAAATAAACAAGAGCAGCTTCCCTGAAGAACAGCAAGATTGAGTTTTGTGTTGCTTACAGGTGTAATCTGTTATTTTACTTGATTATTAAGTAGAAAATAGTTACTATTTAAAACCAATGCATTTTTAAAAAGATTGCTCCTACAAAAGTAATTCAGGAAGCAGACTCTGAGTGAAAAACTAAAGCAATACTCACCAAACACAATATCAACCTATCCAGTGTTACGATGTTGTATTTCCACACCATGTCATTGAGAATCTCAATACATTTATTGAGCTGCTGGCCTCCTGCAGAGGTAGAGAATTCATACACCAAGAAATCTGCAAATGTCCTGACATGTGCCACCAGAGCTCTGGCTCCAATTCTTTCTAACACTCTAGCAAGGAAGAACAAAAATGAAAACAAATCAACCAATTGTTACAGATCTTAAAACATTTTAACTGGTGTATAGTTTATATGAGTTAGCGGATTTTAATACAAATGTCCTAAAAATAAAAACAAACCCATCTCCCTTTACTAAATGGGACTGCAGAAAACCCCAAAGTAAAGCACAAAAAACCAAAGAGCAACAGAATTCCAAAGCCTGGATATTAATCAGAAGAAATGCTTCAAGTTCACCAATTCTTACATATACTATTCTGCACAGAACCAATGCTCAAGTTACGCATTTTGAGTTACGCACCTCTTATGAAGATCTTCTGCAACTTAACTTTATTTTCCTGCAGTACATGCTTTAACATAACCATAGCATTAAAGTACTGCAAGTTTGTTTCAACAGACCTAAGAAAGACTGAAAAGAATCTATTTTTCAGCTAGAGCTGATGCTGTTACTACTGAGAACAAGTAAAACAGCTGTAGTACTACTATTGCTATAATACATTTTCATCTTAACCCGACATGTGAGTTTTTAAAAAAAAAATTGGCCTGTATTCATGTATAAAAGTAAGTAAATAAATGCTTTATGTGCTCTGTTCACTATTTCAAGATTGCCTGAAACACTGCCATTACAAGTAAACTGGTTAATTCAGGCATCCTTGTCTCTTACCAGGACTAATATCCATTGCAGACCATTGCACAATTATTAGGATATGCTTGCCAATATCAAGCTTTGCTCCTTTTTCACACACTCTGAATTAATAAAAAAAGTACAAATCAAGCTGTCAATGCACAACGCCCATGTCCTGAGTACTGAGAGTGCTGCTTTAATAACTTTGAAACAGCACATCTTTTAAGCTCACCTGTAGCCAATTTGATTAATGTGATCAGTGTCCAACAACATCTTCCACAAGAGACAAAGGAAAAGTGGGGATGAACCTTGTGCAGAAAAATGTGTGATTATATCATTCTCATTGGTCATAGACTTCCACTTTCGGTATTCTTCTTCCACATTCTTCTTCAAGTTAAAACGGCTTTCCTGAGGTACATTATTCTGCTTGAAGAATACCTGAAATAAAGCAGGCTTTACTGTGAATGAGATCCTACAATAAAATATTTAACAGGTAAACTTCTGTCTGACCTGGCACCTTACGAGTTCTTATTCCCTGTACAAAACTTACAGGTAGGGTTGTTGCTTTATCATGACACCACAGAGACCATTTTGTCACTAACAGAGCAACACGATAAAATGCCACAAGAAAAAAGGCTTCTCAAATATTTTATTTTTTAGTTTTTAAAAGATCTGATTTTCCTTCCTCTTGACATACTAGTTGGCCAAACTTAACCTTAGAATACTCCAGGACAAGCTAATGCATTTCTGAAGAAATAGGAACACTACAATCATGCTGCATTCTTTAGGGACTTGAAATTAATGTAATCCAGACAGAACAAGAATCTCAGGTTTGAAATTATTACCTGCAGAGGAGCTGGAAATGAGCTTAGTGTATGCGATGCCCAGTTATGTGGAGTGAAACTCATGATAGTCTGCAATATATCCTTGCACCAAGTTCCCTGAATTGAATCAGAGCCTGTGAAAAAGTCTAGAAAACGGATAAATGATGTTAGCATTTCACACAAAACCCCTACATTTCTGATTGGTATTCCTTTTGTAGTCACATACATCAAGGTTTTGCTAGTTCAACAGGATTTCTATTTTTAGCTAATTCCTCCCTTTCTTTGAATCTTATTCACCCCTGAGAACAAGCTGGATATTATCTTTTTAATGCAATTAAGAGTAACAAATTTATTTTTAGATACTGAGCTAGAAATAAAGCAATCACGCTTTTAAGATTTTTGTATTTAATTTCCTGTAATGACGCTAAGACAACTTCTTGCTGATTAACTGATTAGACTTAAAAAAAAGATTCTGAGGAAGATAATGATGAGGAAATCGCCAGATTCCACTTTACATTACTTTAAAAAGGCTGCTCAGCAGTATCTATCTCAATTAAGCTTTAGAAAGAAAACACAAGCCTCATCCCCCCAACCCGTGTTGATTTAATACTAAAGTTTAAGCAAAGGTTAAAAAAAAAAGTAAACCAAACACAAAGAAGCGTTTTCCCCTTCAAATCACCTCCACCACTTTTTGTGAAACCAGTAGCTCTAACTCTTCAATAAGTCTCCAGACTAGAACCATAAGAAAGGAGATAGCTTTGAGAGGGATGTTTTCTATAACAAAAACTTAAGCCATGTGACTGCACATTGTTAAAACATTAAAACACACAATAAAAGCTTCCCCCTCTTTCTCCCCAATAAAACCTAACCCAAAACACACACTACTTTTTCTTAAAGGTAACAGCTGCAGAGGGGTTTGGTTTCTTTAAAGAGCATGTATTCAAACATTTATATTTAAAATAAAGAAACTGAAAATAAGACAGTAAAAAACCCCAGTCACACTTTATCTCTGTATAAAAAGAAACTTTTACACAAGTTCTGATTTCATTACTGCTTTAAAATTATTTTTTTTTGCCTAAAAATAAGTAGCTGAAAATTGAAATTATACTTTTTTTTAAAACCAGATGTCTATCAGAGATGTTTTATGACTGGGTCATTTCTGTAATATTCTATTGAACAGCAGTTTAGAGAAATGGCTTGACTACAGCTTTCACTTGGATATTATCTCACAGTACTGCTATTGCTATTACCTGTCACATGTGTTGCTCTTGCCAGAGTTAAGATCAAAGCCCTGTTGAGTTCTTCTGATTCTGCTGAAAGAACTGTTTTGGGATCACTGAGGAATCGTGTAAACTGCGGTTGGACTTCTGAGCTGCCCAAAGCTGTGATTAGCCTTAAAGCAGTACTCTCAACACTGAAAGAAGGAAACAGTCCAGTTAACAAATAATACTTATTTGTTATTGCTTCCAAGATTCCAAAAATACCTACTATTCTTCCACTCTCTGCTTCAATTAATATGAAAACATTTATTTTGAAAGTGATGTTCTTAATCTTTTGGAAAAGTTTGCTTTTTCCACTGTTTAGTAAATTTGTTATCAACTATTTAAGTACTTTATTTTAAAATGAAGCTCTCAAAAGTTGATTTAGTGAAAGCTCTAGGTGCAAAGCCCCTGAAAGAGCTTAATGTCTCTCCAATATAGAGCTCTCTCTTTCTTTATCCTTCGAACATTTTCATCTAAACAGACATACATAAATAAGGAAAACCAGAATAAAAACACAAAGAAATGCACAGCAGTTTCAAAGCTAAGTACCACCTTGAAGTAAACAGCACTAAATTGTTCTTATTAAAGATATGAAGAAGTACTGATTTTGATAACAAGCACTTTATTTTCCAGTGCTCTAGTTGCAAGTGCTTTTCACATCAGGTAAGTAATTTAGATTATTTTTATAATATTTACCTTTTAAATGCCAAAGCCATAGTTGGTTTAATCCAATCTAGTTGCATGTAGAGCTTATCAGAATTGCCTGATTAACATCAGTATTTTCCAGACAAAGATGACAAAACAAAATTTAGGTGAACAAAAATAGCAATACCTTGAATTTAAGAAGAAGTTTGTCCTCAATTGTTCTCTTTAGTCTTGGTAAGGGATAAGCAACTGAACAACATGACCTTGGACTAGGAAATTACTGTGCAATTAGACTTCCTTGATACGAACTGATAATAGCGAGGTTGTTCTGTCTCCCTTACATACCCCCACAAGAAGTATTTTAACTTTTAAGACTGAATGGACACTGTTTTCCCCAACTTTTCTACAACAAACCCCAGATTCTACATACAAACTAAATCTTACTCCTTTAACTTTGTTAACAGTAGGTTAAACTCAAAGTTTCTTCCTAGAGCTATCGGCATATCTACTCTAGAGTTTCTTTAACCAGCTCTCCATTTTTCTTGTATCCAAAATAGCCTTTGATTTATGTGTGATTTATGCTGATATAAAGAATCACACCATATGATGGAAGAGACAACTTTTTCTACACTCAGGTTCAGGTACAGCCACCATAGCTTTGCACCAACTCCTTTACAGCTGCAGGATTCATCAGAATATTTCTGTGATCTGACTAAAAATCAACTTCAATAAAAATGAAATGGAACCAACTTAACTCTTGTAATGGAGTCAAACATCCTCTACAGGAGTAAAAAAAGCGCACTCCCACTGGCAGACAAGCCAATTGCTGTCACTAGAAGTAGCAAGCATTGCCCTTTATCTCCAGTACAAGAAACTTTCTGACACTTCCTGACCTGACAGTTCTGGTGTATACCGACCTGTGACACTGCTGCTATGTCTGTGCAAGAGGCTGCCTCATGCAACTCTGCAGAGTACTTACTTCTAACTGTATTTCTGAAATAGGACCTGTTGAGATACCGGAAAACAACTCAGCCACAGAACTAAAGACTGGGAAGTACTTATGTCCCATTTAAACATAGTTCTCATGCAGCTTTTAACACACGCTAAAGGAAATCTGAGATTAGAGTTAAATATGGTAACCATCACTCACCACAGATGAAGCTGGTTCTGATTAGTCTGCGGCACAGCAGCCAAGGAATGAAGATGGCTGAGCAGCTGGACTCGGTAATGAGGCTGGATGTGATGCATCCGATAACTAAACATTTCTAGCAGAGTGTGCAAAATTCCCCATGCATGAGATTTGAACACTGTTGGCAGGAGCTGACCTTATGAAAAAGAGGTTGTAAAGTCACTTTTCCAAGTGATTACACTTTATAACACAACTACAGAGTACACCATGGAAAGACAATTACATTGGACAGCAAGTAGGATATTTGATCTGAAAATCATATTACCTCCAAAGAGTGCATGAGAAAGTGCACTCTGAAGATGCTATAGATGTGTAGACCACAATAATCTTTGAATGAACATATACAGTAGACATGCAAATTATTTTAATGAGTGTAATTAACTATCATTTGTGTCTAATTAAGTAACTTTGCTTGTGACTTTCCATGAAGTGTATTTTTGAACTACAGTGTAAAACCAGGAAAGTACTGACCATATAAGCAATGGCATAAAGGGAAAGCAGCACACTCATCTAAATTTACTGCAGCACTAGGATAACTATTACAATTTCTTTTATATTAAAATAATTTATACATGTATTCAACATACTGCATCATTAAATCTTCATTTTTACCATGGTCTCTAGTTGTCATTAAAAGAAAATGCTACTGAAAAGGAAGCAGGGGGGAAAAAAGGTTTTCTTTCTTACTGATAAAGCCTTTGATGCCCAAGGACTCTATTTCCATATAAACCAAGAGGCGACTATAGGTTTCCACAAGAGCAGGAGCCAAGGCCACACTAGATTTTGCATGAGCCAACTTAATCACCCTTGTAGCTATGCTATGAATCAGACTGAGGAAAGAGAGAAAGTATTTTTCAATCAAAAACAATGACTTGAAAGTTAAGAAGTAAACAGACATGTTCAGACATAGGAAAGCTTTCCTGATGATAATTAGACACACATGTACTGGTTAAAAATCAGAAAAGGTAGCTGCATACTGTACCTCATTTTGGCATGAACTGTGAGTGAGTCCAAGAGGTTCATTGGCAATGGGGTAATAGACCCTGATGCCATGCAATTAGTCCCTGGAAGAGGTATCCTCATGTTGCCATTTCCATAAATAGTCTCTACTAGTAGACCCATTGGCAAAGTGAAACACTCTGAATTGGTTGAATAAGCATTGCACAACAAGGCAATCTTGTAATCATTCATCGGTAAGCTTTTATTTCTTAAACTCTGTTGCAAAAATCTGTGTGCCAAAGAGATTAAACGTTAAAAAGAAAGAAACAAGCAGAAGAACACACATGCATTCCAGGATTACAGCCACAAGAAACCCAGCAAAAATCCATTGTAAAATAGCAGAAAAAACAACTTATAAATTGCACCACATCAAAAAGATTACATCTTATGCCCCAGTCTCACTGTGTTATGATTTTCCAGTATCAGAGAAACACCTCAGGACAAAAATACTCTTTAAAAATCACCTTTCCTATCAAAATGTAACCCAATGTACAGCTAACCCATATTTTATAAAACCACAGCATAATAAAAGAGAATAGCCAACTTGCTTTCAGATTCTCCATCAATAAGAAAGATTTATTAATCTTAGACACAATAAAGTATTTCTGTTAGCTGTATGATAACAGCATATTTTGACTTTGAGCTCTTTATTAATTCAGTTTTATTCCTTTGACAACCCTCACGCAGCATCCCATCACACAATACATTCTGAATACAGACTTAGAGCTTCCTATTCCATTACGTCCAGAAACAAATCAAAACATTAAAAAACTCCAAAACTTACTCATGGTGAAGTTTAAGAGAATGAGGAATGGGAATCTGTAATTTGGAGTTGTCACTATGGGCCTTCCGATTCAGATGAATCCAAATACAGGTCATTGCAAAAGCATGAGTTGACTGGGGTTTGTTAATATCAGGTACAGGAATGCACTAAAGAAAGAACATAAGAGTGTGACATATTGTATGTATTAATATAGAGAAAACCAACTGAGACAACCAACATTCACAAGGTCAAGTCTTTCTTTTTCTGACTTGCCACACCATAAGCAATATTTTTAAAGAACAGAGTCTACCCTCATCTGTGTATGCAATTTTAAAATCCAGAGTACTGCAAGAGATCTGGATTATTAGCTTTAGATAAATAATCTAAGACCTCAGGAAATAATGGAAGTTCATCCTTAGAGTATACAAATTCAACACATACATAGTTACAAAGCAGATACTTTTACTGTCAGCCTCACACTTATACATTATTCAGAAATCAGTTATGGTATATGCTTCCATGCTAGGTACTCAGTGATTCAACAATATTTTCTGAAAAATCTAACACCTTTTCTATAAAAAAAAGATACACCTCAAAATTGAAAAGGTTTTGGCTACAGACTCATGTTCATTAATGCCATTTGAAAAGACACTGTGGTTCTCTCATTTTGGTACAATTACTACTGCACAAGACAAATTCTCTTGAGAACAAATACCATAGACAACAAGCTACTTATGAAATTGAATCCTCAGCAATGCCCTAGTTCCACAAACACTTTAAAGAACTGTAACTCAGAACCCATCACTTCAGTTAAAGTAATCAGTTCCATCACTCTTCTCATATTTTGTGCTGACAATAACAATTGTGAGCTCATGAAACAAATTGCACTGAAGAATTTCTGTGGGTCAAAATTAATTTAAGAGGGGGAAAATAGCTACTTATCAGTTTGGAACACCACACATTTGTGTCAACATATGTACTGACCCAAAACAGAAGGCACTATGGTAAGAGTAAGCAATCAGGACTTCATGCTGACAACACTGTCACAATGGAAGTTCAGACATTTCCCCTAACTCTTCATCAGGAACACTTATTCTAAGGGAATGTACAAACCATGACTAGGATTTTAATTGCTACAGTAAAATTCTGTATTATTCGTTAGTAGTATCCTCAGTACTTTAACAAACTCCTCAAAACCTTAGTCAAACCAAAACCAATGAAGAGATGAGATAACAGAAGTCTTTCTTGCTCCTAAAAACACCGCATGAACATGGTTACTGGAAAAACATAGCTAGCAAATCCTGAAAGTTTTCACTTAATTATGAAACACCTCTCTCCAACCATGCAGCCCTTTGCTGTTAACAGTGACTCAAGAATGACAGCAATATTGACATATGCAGGTTTCAAGTTGAATTAAACCCAAAACTTTTAATTTCAGAGAAAAGACTTACTTCTTTCTCAGGATACAGGAGGTCAAAAAGCTTCATGACTGGGAGGAAGTCAGCCAGCGCATTCTTCTGGATGCTACCAGAGATGAACTGGAGTAGCACCCACATCAGATGGTCTCTTCCTTTAATGAGACCACGGCCTGCCAACTGTCAAAAACACTCGGTAACAAACAAATATTGCATGCAGAAGAAAACTCACTGCAAAGATTCCTATAAAAGCAGAAGACCAGACTAAAACAGTTATAGCAGAAATGACTGAGGTACCAAAGAGAGCAGAGTACTAGAATTCATCACAACTGACATAAAAAATGCATATTAAATTTTTATGCAACACAGACTGTAGACAAATGAAGATGAAGTGATACGTAGTGCATGTTAAAAACTGTATCTGAATAGCCACAAGTTAAGCCTATAGTGAGGAGAAGGAACACCCCTTTCCTACCACCAATACGATACTTTTTCCCAGCAAAGAGCTCAGGAGGGTACTGACTTATTGTTACACCTACTCTACTTTCTAATGCAGGACTGCCACATCCCCATTACAATTCAGAGAGTTGCTGAGGAAAAGAGAAAAGGCTAAATACTAGAAAGTGTATCAGTTTTAATTGAATTATTATTAGGAAGTAACAATAACTCTGGACTGTGATTGCCAATATCACTGTAAGTGGACAAACAACATTTGGTTAGATTACTTTGATTAGATTGATTAGACAAACAAACTGTAAGTTTTTGCATCATTTATAGGCCTGTTTCTTTAGCTCACAAACTGAACAGTGTTCGCTCTGTTTGAAGCTTGGTTGTAAACTGGATGCAATAGCACAGTACTCGGACCTTCTGAATTATGTTAGTTTATCTCCTTATTCTAGTTTCTATTTGGATTCATTTTGAATCCAAATGTAATCTTGTAACTAAATACACTAGAAACAAATCTCTCAAAACAATGTAACTTGAGAATTTGACTGACTTCTACAGAGCACAACTATCTAAAATTTAATTCTTACACGAGGTACTCCTGGCAGGGGTGAGTCACCTCTTTTTTTAAACTTCTTGTCTTTTACCACATGGGAGCAATACAAACAATTTACCTTTTGATGGAGTGACAGGACCATATGAGGAAAACTTGCAAACTGAAAGAGCACAAAGAAAATGAGCTGGCTGGAGAGATGCTGCCACAGAAGCTGACTGGTTCCACCGTCATCAAACTTCTCTTCAGTCTCAGACCGTTCCATGGCATACACCACAAGATCCACCAGCTGGTCCTCCAGCACAGGGCAGCGCTGCTTGTGCTGTAAGGCAGAGACCAGATACAGTATTCCAAAAGCCTTGTCATTAACTTCAGAACTTGTACAGTTGAAGTCACAGTACAATATTTTGACAGAAGGCTGGGAAGCATGAAATGAAGTCTGAACTTAAGTTAAGGATAAGCCAGTGTATTAAAGCTGCACTATGTTACAGGTCATGATGACATTTACATTAAATAATTCCATATACTGCTCCAAAACACAATCATGAATGCACCAATATAACCTGGGGTTTTGTTCATGTTTTTTAATAAATTCATGCAGAACCTTATTTCTCTGATCTTACATCCATGTAAACAAAAGTCTATTTCTTAACACACAGGTGGGCATTCTTTTGTTTGTTTGGTACTTGGTTTTTTTTTTTTCACCTTGCCACTTTTCTCCTTTAAGTCCATTTCAGAAACACGGATCACCATAAAGAAAAAGATGTATCAATTATATCACCAAACCCATAGGAAACATCCAATACATGATATAGGTGTTTAAAGACTATTCTGTTTTTCACTCTAATTTTGGGCTCACCTACAACGAGCAGCAGAATTGACATTTGGTTAATACCCCTATAATTAGGTGCTGTCCTACTGACACAGCACCATCTGGTACAAGATAAGATCAAACAGACTTGAAATTAGTCCGATTAAAGTGGTATGTACTACATACTGTGAATAGAACAGAAATCAAAAGCAATGAGCTCTTTAGATGTTAGATTTAGAATGCCACAATCTCAACAGTGAGCTATGCAGACACAGAAATCTTTTAAAATACACACCCTCCCTAATGACTCTTAATAATGAACAAGTAAGGAATGCATTATATATTCAGAAACATATGTTAGTACATATGTAAGAAAAGCAGGCCCACTACCAGTGGTTTGGAACTCAGATTTTAAATCTTCAGTTTAAGACCATCAAGTATAATGTCTCATATCACAAGTTCTGCAGTGCAATGTTTTATTCCCTTGCATTTGTACAGTTACACTCGTACAAAGTACTAAGGAAAAAAAAGCTATGTGGAATTTAACTTATTTCAGACAGGGCCAGCACTTCAGAAATAATCTATTCTCTGTTGTTTCATTACAATCTCCATTGAGGAATGGTCACTTTTTTTTTTTCCCATGCCTGTAACATAATGCAGCCTTAAAGAAAACATTATTACTTTAAGGATACAAAATAAAAGGAACCGAGCTGCTCAAACACTAATCATGAAAATGCAGTATCCCTTTCTAGAAGCACAAAGGTATATGTAAAAAAGATCACCCAAAAAATCACAAAACATTTTAAGGATGCCTTAGATGAGTTATTTGACTTACTAGCCAGGCAGCCTAAGTCCCTTTTAATTAATAAAGAAGAAATAATAAAAGGAAAGAGAGATGCCAAAAGGAGATGCTTGTTCTACCTTCATCAATGGTAGTCTTTTGCCATCAAAAAAAGAGATTCTCTTCAATAAAAATAAAATGCAAGAATGGGAAGAGTTGACAAAACACAGCGAACAGCATCCCCTGTTGCATGCTCTTTGTCAGCTCAAAACTGCAGAAAGCTACAATTCTAGCTGTGCTTTCCTGAAGCATGCTTAACGCAAACCTCTAACTAAAACAGAAAGCATCTATTACAGTTTCACCTTCTCTTCCAGTATGCAACGCCATTATCACGGATCAATCACATTACAGGTTTATAGAGAGCAGTATTAACACCAGTAGCTGAGAATACATTGAGTTTTCTGTAGTTCGTTTTCCCCGTCCCAAAGCAACTAATTATGAAGCAGAGCAGGGTGCAACAGACAACACTACAGACTAGTTTATAATCCAGCATGCAAAACTACTACGTACAGGGCTTGAAATTTAATAGTTTGCTAAGCACTGGGTTAATGTCCAAAAGCCTAATCATGTTAGGCTATATTAATTTAGAATAAAGTTATTCGAAGACTACAACAGGAAAATATTACTGTTAAAAAGAAAGCCAGAATTTCCAGTAGGAATTTTCACTATTCTGAATAATTCTAAGATTGGGAAAAGTTTAGGAATCAGGAAATTAAAATAAATATATCACTCTTTCATTCCAAAAATCATGCTTTTACTGCTTAAAGAAAAAAATTTCAAAAAGAAATATAGCAATATTTCACATTTTATCTTCATTAATTTAATTTTCTGGCATTTTCTTCTGTATTTTCAGTAAATATGCAGTTTTGCACAAATTTTTTATCTACAGTTTTTGAGCGCTCAGAAATAAAATATTGTGCTGCAGAAGAATTTGCAGAATAAGGCCCTTGCTTGATTAATAGCTCATAACTGAAAGAATATTTCAGTATACACTGAGGTGAATAAAAACACAGGTGAGAGCTGGTTCCCCTCACAAACAAGTAGGAATTCATGTTTTGGTATGGCCTAAACAAAGCAAAACCAAACAATAAACAACCAAAAAAAGCTGGTTTGTATTATATATGGAAAAATACAGCATTCAAAAACACTATGCTTTTTTCCTAAAGAGAACATTATTGAAATTTTTGTAATTTGGTTATGTAAGTACATATTCTCCATTTTGCCCTGAAAACAATATTTAAAGATCTGACAAATACATAATCTCAATGAAAACATTTTTAAACCATAAAAAATACAGGGAGGGGGAAAAAGCATTACCATGACAACTTGATACTAAAATTTCTCAAGACCAGCCCTTTGATGAACTAGAGGTACTTCAAGTGGATCAGTGGAGTTATATAGGCTTTTTTTTTTCAGCTGGCTGTTTGTTTGTTTTGGATTGTTTTCTGTTTGTTTGTTTTTTTGTGTTGGTGTGTTGTTTTTTTTCGGGGGGGTGGGGGCATTGTTTGTGGGGTTTTTTTGGGAGGGTGGGAGTAGCATTAAAAATATTTCCTAAAAGGAAAGTATTTTAAGAAGTCAGTAAGGCTAGCTGCTGAAAACTTTAAGCAAACAACATTTAACTCAAAAATATTTAATAAATATCTACACTTAAGAAATGGATTCAGAAGACCAGACAGCACAGCCCAAGACCCCTGCAAAAGTAAATGGCGTCTCCAAAATTCTAATTGAAAATGTGTAAGTTAATAGAACTGTAGCCCTTCCCTCAGTTTCGTTTTCCCAAACTGAATGCTACCAAGATGCCCTATCCTAAAGCTTGTTGTTTATATTAGGCTGGTGCAAAAATAGTTGCCAATTTTGTCATTGTAAGCTTGGACTGAACTTTTATTTAACTGTGTTCTAAAGCATAAAATTCGTTCAAAATTGGACATAAAGCAGCGGAAACTGCTAGCAATATCAACCAAGCTTTTGGCCAAGAGCCGATGAGCGTACAGCTGGTCATTGGTCCCAAAAATTCTGTACCAGAAACGAGAGCCTTGAAGATGAGGCGGGTTATGGACTTCCTTAAGTCCATAACAACCAGTTCAGGGCCAGTATGGAAGCGAACCCAAGCAAAACAACTTGAGAGGTTGCAGAAGAACTAAAGGCTGACCATTCAACAGTTGTTCAACATTTGAATCAAACTGCAAAATCAAAAAAAGCTCAACAAATGGGCACCACATGAGCTGAACAAAAATCACCATTGCGAAGTCTGCTCTGCACAACAAAACCCATACATTTTTTTGACTGCATTATGACATGTGATGAGAAATGGATTCTATACAACAACCAACAGCATTCTGCACAGTAGCTAGACTGAGGTCAAACACCAAAACACTTCCCCAAACCAAAGCTGCATCAAAAGAAGGTTATGGTCACTGTTTGACGGTTGACAAGTGGAATCATCCATCACAACTTCTGGAATCCTGGTGAAACCATCACAGCAGGGATGTACTGCCAGAAAATTGTAAAAAGGCACCAAGAACTGTAATATTTACGTCTAACACTGGTCAATCAATAAGAACCAATTCTTCTCCATGGCAACGCCTGACTGCATATCTCCCAAATGACTACGGAAGTTGAATGAGACTCTACCTCATCCAATTTACTCACCAGACCTCTCTTCCACTGATTACCACGTTTTGAAGCATCTCAACAACTTCCTCAACTTCCTGCAAAAGAAGGTTCCCACAACCAAGCAGCAGCTCAAAATGCCTTAAAGAATTAATTGGTTCCAGGACTTCAGAATTCTAGGCTATTCGAATAAATAGACTCATTTTATGTTGGCAAAAAATGCAGAGATTCTAATGGTTCTCACTTTGATTAATAAATTTTATTTTAAACTGACATATTCTGCTTTAAAGTTGATAGTTAAAACAGCAACTATTTTTGCCCCAACGTAATATTATCCCTGATTCTATTGCTACCAAGTTTGGTGGGCATTCTCAAGTTTTCCTCATTAAAAAAAGGAGTAAGATTCAGCAAGGAAGTTGCACTTGAGCGTTCTCAACACACACTCCTCTTACAGTCAGAAAAATATAAGAAATAATCACACCATGTAAGTACTTTGCCATGTAACACTAACAATACTGGATAGTAAGTTCCCAGCATTAACCTACAATACTTTAAAAATAAAAGGTAAAGGAAAGTCAATTTTTGAATATTGCATTATACTATTCCTTTCAGTTAATGATTCTGCTTACACAATGCATGCACAGACGTGAAATAAACATCATCTTCCCCAAGCAAACTATCCTGGGTTGCAGCTATGAGAGAATAACTACACATTCACTTGAACAGAGTATAGTACAGGCAATTTCCTACTCAAAGCTGCAGATCACCACTGCTGGTTTAAAAGGTGAGCAGCCAAATAAACTATTTAAAGAGCAAAATCATTAATAAAATAGCTGCTAATTTAAATTTCGCAAAACGTTACAGAAACAAGATACCTGAAAATTACCTCCTCTTTCAAATATTCCCCAATACAGAAAAACCGAAAAGTTTAACAGTTTTTCATTGTTTAGAGGACTGCAATTATGCAAGCAAAATTGGCATTTTAGTATTCTGCAAGTTTGTACATATAAACCAACATCTTCCAAGTGACTTCATATCCTTAAGATATTATTAAAGCTCAATTATAAGAACTAACTGTGGGATCCCTAAACTGAATCTTATTTTGGCATCAGTATATCAAGATATTTTGAACTGTTAATCATATTTCAAAAACCAGATTGCTACATACCTCAACAAATTCTTTAAAAGATGATTCAGTAATTGGAATATTATCCCAGCTAATAGTAGAATATAAATTGACACAGAATCATTAAGTAATTTTGGTTGGACTAGACTCCTAAGATCATCAAGTCCAATCATAAACACTATTTTAAATCTCTTCCTATAAACCAGTTCAAACAGGTACAAAAGAGCAGGTTCTGTCCCACACAGAATTACACCCGACGTAAAGCCATATTTGATTACATATCTTATTACATCTGACTTAAAGCCATACTTGATAAGGGTGCTGGAAAACCTCATGCCACAAAGTACCACAGCAAAACTTAGAATCCTGAAAGCAACATACGAATGTATAAACATATCAAGTTTTACCTTCATTTTTCTCTCTGCAAGGTTAACAAGACAGCCAGACTTGTTTTTTGTTTGTTTTCACAATTCAGACAGCTTGAGTGAACAGTTTTCTAACATAGATCTGCTTAGTTAAGACTGAACCAGAAAATGACATTGTTCATCTTCAAGAATGAACTAGGACAAATTTGGCTGGACCATACCTAGTTTGTGATGCCAAAAGATTCAAATGAAGGCTCCAATCCTGTAACTGGATGTGTGTAAATAGCTGACAGGGCATACAAGCAACTTCACATAAATTATTTATGATCATAAATAAATAATGATCATTGCTTTGAGGTGTTTCTGTATTTATTTTGAAAGAAACTCGGCACTATTTGCATTTCTAAGCATCTTCTGTTATACTGCCAAGTAACTTCTGCAGGTTAGTTCAATTCTAATAATAAAACACAAAATTATCAGCCATTTTACTGAAAGCATCAATACAGCTACCCAACTTCTGAAATGCAGGCTACTATTTTTTTGTCAGGTGGCTACATTAACAAACTTAACTATAACATGAAGCTAATTAGCACCAAAAAGTGAGTAAAATCTGAATGTTTTCCACAGTTTAAACAGAGCATATTAATGTTTAAATGGAACATTATTTCCTGTTCTATACCACTACACCCCCCTACTCTACTTTTATATTTTTAACTCACAATTTTTCAACAACCCAAACATCTTTACATTGCTGTAACTGTAGTAGCACAGCTATAGTTCATGTTCTGTCAGCATTTCCTTTGTAAGCTACGTTCTTCAAGTTTGTTCCTTGGCCATAAAAATTCATGCCAGGTTGAAACTTTGTGTAGGAATTCCTATACTAGTAAACAAATTCCAAGAAGTACAGTTCGACATATTTCATTAATTCATTTAATTTTCTTTGATTACTTTTAGAGAACGGTAAAGTAGGAGTTAAAACCCAGCATTTTTAACATCAACATTTTTTGACCTGAAGGCAAAGACTCTCCACAGTTAGAAGAATAATAGTTTTTGTCTAGATCTTGTATTATTTACTAGCTACAAGATGCATAGAGAAATGGTTTGATTTATTAACTGAATGTAGACACAGAAATAAACACAGAATACAAATACTACTCATTTCAACATTAAACCTAGCAGCTTGTTTCCAAGTTTTAATATTTCAGCTGCTTCAAGTTTCAAATACAAAAATTTGTTGTATACAACACAGAGTACTGTTTGCCAAAATGTAGGAATCTGCGCATTCAAAAACATTGTCCTAGTCCAGAAAGAGCATTGGTGTATTTCACTTACAATGGGAAATGTACACAAAGTTTCAGGATCACGTAAATTTTATAGTCAGGTTACAAATCTGAAAAACGTTTCTTAAATGGAAACACTGACACAACCTTCACTATAGTATTGCAAACAGCAACGCTATTTTATAAATCTTAAGTGTTCTTTAAAGTAGGTGTGGAATTGATTATTCTAATCAGGGATCAACTGTAAATATAATACTCATGATTTCAAATTTCAGGTAGAAGTCCACTTGGTCGATTTGCTCAGGCGTTTATTTACTTATTTTAAAACAAGTAAACAAATTTTAAGGAACTACTCTTCATTCTGCACTACCTTTCTTTCACTTAGATTGGAGATTATTATATTTGCCTGTTGGGACACTTGCTACTAAGGCTTCCTAATGATAAAAAAATTCCGCTAGTAAAGCTTTTCTTTTAAAAAAAACAAAATAAAAACAATGACGTATTTACAGCTTTATAACCTTACAATCGAGTGCAGTGAATGTTTTTCCATTGGCATAAGGAAAGAAACTTTGAGCTAAGCCTCTCTCCTCATCTGAAAATTCCAGCGAAGTAAAGTTTTTATGACCGGTAAGGGAAATGGTAGCTGACCATTCCAACAAAAATTTTACGACCAAAGGACCACTGAGTGTCAGCTTTATGCTACATCTCTCAGATCTTTAGAGATTTGTCCTTGAATTTGTCCTTGACTAATGGTCCTGCCAATTTCAAGCCCTGACTGTACATGTATTCTCTAACTGGAATCAGTGGCTACAAAGCGGCCAGCGTATCGTTAGTCACAATACAACAGTAAGGTTGTGAACATACCTGAGCAATGTTCAAGGTCTAGAGCATTGGAGGATGGGCAGGACAAGACAGGACAGAACAAAAATAAAGGAAGAAAAAAAGAAAAGACAAAACAGTGACTATGAGGCCAGCCTCAAGGATCCCCAAGTCAGACTAAGCCCTCCCATTCTAAGGTGTAAAAAGAAAAAAAATGCAACAAAACAAACACCAGTTTTTCACTATTCTAGGAGTTGAACATGTCAATATAACAGAGTACAACAATGCTTAAAGAACTAATGACATGAACGGTAACCATTTTTATTGTTTGAGCTAGCAGTCTCCTACTGTCTGTCAAAGGTGTACTTGAGGCTGGCCTTATAGGAAAAAAAAGCAATGCAAAAAAAAAAATCATATTTTAAATTTCTGCTTTTCAATTTAACATTCGTAAAGCAATATACAAATGATAGGAACAACAGTGTCCAATTAACCTAATATGATCTCATAAAAAAATTAAAAATAAATAAATAAAAATAAAAAAAATCACTCTCTGGACCTAAACTGTTTTGCTTAGTTAGCTATAGCAAAGAAAAGAGAAAAAGAATAGTGCAGATTCTATGCAGAATTAAATCACGTTACAGCATAGTACAGTACCTGCTTATTCAGACCTAGCATATTGCAGACCATATCCCTTGAATACGGTTGTTCCAGCACATATCTCAACAAAGCAGTCTGTGGCTCAAACAGATCCTTAAAAAAAAAAAGCAATCACATACAAACATATATTGCCTCAAAATTATGTTTGACACTAAGTTTACACTTAACTGAGTTAAACAATTTCAGAATGATTGCTTAATTTATGCAGATATGTATTATCTTGCAAATCTTTTCGCTCTCTAATACCCTACAGAAAAGAGGAAATCATCACAGCTTTTATGGGCACCAAGTAGAAGAACGTTCTTCATCCAGTAAAAAGATGGTACACTTTCTGAAACAGCCTTGAAATACTGGAAGACCATCAAGAATTCAAAGGAAGCCAGCCAAGAGAACTGAAGAAGCACATGACCAAGATGCATAAAAATCACAGGTGGCGTGAAGAAAGCAGATATGAATCAACTGCTTCCTGTGTCTTCCAATAGGTGAATCTCTTTAAAGAAAAGCATTATCTGAAGCTATGTTCAAAACAAACAGAAGGAGATGATTCCTCAATGTAACAAGACGTTAAAATGTGGAACTCCTTGCTAAAGGGATGTTGAGGATGCTTAAAGCTTACATGGGCACAAGACTAAACAAATATTTATAAAAGGAAGGTTTACAAAACACACAGAAAGCAGAACTGTCTCGGAAAACACCCAAAATGATAACGGCTGTTGAGAGTGAATGACACACGTATCATTAGATATATTATCTTTATATCCTTCCTTAGATAATTAGGAGACAGGCAACAGGATGCTGGACAATGTGGATTTTTGAACTGATCCCTTACAGTTTTTAAATTCTCTCAGTACACCACTATCTTCACACTCAAGAGTTTTAAGTTTAAATAAGCCAACTTATATTCATGTTTGAATTGTAAAATTATCTCTCCTGTAGAATTACAAAGAGCACAGAAAAGAAGAAATTACCTTCACATTCTTTTTCATATCTTCACTGCTAAACTACTCTTCCCATCAATTCCCTGCTCTCACATGCACACACACCCACAAAGCACATTAAACATCTCATGTTCTTCAGCAACCTGCGCAGCAGCTATGGCAGAAACTACTTTAAAGGTCCTATTGATATAGTTTGAAATCACTGAACTACATGACACAGTGAAAACATGTACATCTTCAACATTACCCTAGCTGGAACAATCGGAAATTCACAGCTGAAATTATTTCCAACACCCTCTGCCCCCAATGATAAAAGCTTCATATTTATTGAACATAACACGTTTAAGAAGCTATTAATAAGGCATACCTTATCATATGGTAAGAGACCTTTCAAAGGAAAACGAAGAGTTGTAGGATCCAGCTTCCATGAGTTACACATGGCACCTGAGTTATTTACCACAGGAAGAAGACTACAGCGACCTACATGCAACGAAACATAAATTCTAGAACAGTGAAACTGGTCTACTGTTTAATCGTTCTGACGCAAAAAATGGCCTCAGCCACTTTTACACTCTCCTTAGATTTCCACTGATTAAACTTTTTTTCCATAGGATTACTTCAGGCTGGTTTTATTTTTCTAACTAATTTTCAACTAATAAAATATCTAAGGAGTAAACCCCCATTTGTTCAAACGGGTATCGTGAGTATAAAATTATTTGCAAATATTAATCTAGAAGTGCCCGTTCAGGCTACCAGAAGACTGTTCCTTTGTTTGACCTAGGGATTTAATTTTGGTACCCTAACGTTTTCCACAAAGAAAATTGTAGAACTAACCTAAGTATGTAATCCAGTCTTTCAATATTCCTTTATTCACTCTGTAAAACAAACAGTGGGCAGAATTCCGTTCAATCAACTAGTCAAACACAAGCTTCTGTACTCCAATTACAGTCAATGGGGATCGAGTCAATTCAGTCAGTGTAGGCCAATATGATTCAGCTGATCACGTGTAAAGAGTTTTTTGTAGGGTAAATGTAGACGTGCTAGTCAGTGTAGATCAGACGTGCTAGTCAGTGTAGATTAGACACCTGGGATTTATTCAGCTCCTTAAACACAAGCATCTGAACTGAGATCCTAGTGCATCTGTATACCAGCATCTAAATTTAGGTGCCTCAACTTTGACTCAAATCTCACTGTCAGTTCAAATTCCATGACTCCTGTTGTCAAGACTGGCCGCATTACCATCAGATAAAAACAGCAGTAAGTAAATATTTATTTCTTCCCTTCAAACATATCTATACAGGTCATCTACACAGAAGACTGGTAAAAAGTTGTGTGTGATGTCATATGCATAAAAGCTAAAAGCTATCCCACACTTTCAACAGAAGAATAATTACATGCTTCTGAACAAAATGCCTTGGGAAATTACAGATGAATTTACATTCTTAATCTCTGCACTGAAGAAGCTCAACTGTAATAAATACTCAGATCTAAGATACTGCAACTGTATTAACTGTGCAACTGTTGTTAAGCTACTTAATTCTCAGAGCAAAACCATCTATCTTTTGAAGAAAGAAAAAATGCATCAGGCAACAAAATTAAACAAGCCAGATTTTAATCTTCAGATTTCTAACAATAAGTAAATGTGAGGTTGTTTTTTTCAGAGAATAGGAGAGCCAGTATTCATCTGAGCTAAGAAATGTTCATGTAGAAGCTTGCAACAATAGGGATAAGGCTGAGCAGCTACAAAAGCTCCAATGGAAACTGAAGTCAGAGAACACTCTGTGACTAACATACCAGTGGATCTGTATTAACCCTACGATTTTCTTAACATCTATTATGAACTCTTTGGCCATGTAACAGGTGGTACACTTTGACTACCAGCTTGCAGCAAAAAATCACCTTTATCTGATCAATATTAATTTTCCCCTTCAAAACAAAAACTGAAGAGAATCAAGTCTGATTTCTGACAAGAGTAAGCTTGTCTCACACCACATGAAACATAAGCTCTGAATCATTTTGCTTAGACTAATATATGCCTCAAAAAGCTATAAGAAAAAGAATCAGTTTATTTCGAACTATTAAGTCATTCATGAAGTCATTGTCTTACCACAAATGGAATTTATTCTTGCTGTAGGTCTGAAGGTATCCACAAAATCCGATACTAAATTACCTAGTAACTGGGTAAGAAGAGGAGAAAAAAATTAGTTAAGGGTTTAAGTTGCAGATACTGATAAGGAATATTTAAGACTTAAAAATAGTTTATACATTTTAATAAAATATACAGGAATCTACTAAAATAAATAGTTTCCTACACATTCTAACAAGTCAGAAAAAAGCTCCAAAACCTACAAAAGGAAAAATGTGATATTACAAAGAAGAGGCAGGAAGCATTTTTTCAGTTTGCACCTGAATTAGAGTTTTTAGAATAACTGTTTCTCCTACGCATACTATCTTATTTTAGTGCACACTATTTAGTAACAGATGATTTAAGACTAGCTTTAGAATTTCTGTTCAAAACAAATCTCTGTTTGCTTCTGAATAACAAGATCAGTTGACTCGGGATTAAATCTTGGCTCAAAATCAGTGAGTAACAGTCTTTCCACTAATTCAAGGGAGTCAGGATTTCATGCTTTTCCCAATGTCTAGTTATTTTAACAGAAAACTAAATTTAAAAATGCATCAACATTACATTCTTTTTGGAAATAATGACAGTTTTCAATGCACATGGCATAACTGAATTTAAATAAAGAAAATACTGGTCAGTGATTTTTTTAAAGTAATTTTTCTTATCTTGAAGCCATAGAGAAAGATAAAGTTGTAGGTAAGCACTACCTGCACTTCCAAATATTATTGAATAAAGCTAACTTAAAACATAAAGAGTTTCAAATATCAGGCCATAGGTCAAAACTATGTCATGAATGTCATGCAAGAACAAAAGGAGCTGCTGGTGCAATCACATGAAGTCTGTATCTTAATTTACATGCCTAAATACAGAGTTTATTGATGAACACAGGATTTCAAATCTTCATTTAAGCTTTGTACTAAAGAAATAAAATTAATTTTGTTTTGTGTGGAACAGAACTCCAGATTACATGATTTGATATTGTATCATTACCCAATGGGGAAGTTTTCCTTCAGGATATAGTTTTCTGATTTCTGTAACTGCAAAGTAGGCAGGTAACAAACATGCATTTCTTTCCAAAATGTAGGCTACCACCTATAAATAAAAAAATACATCGGTGTAAAAGACTTTGGATAAGGTAAACAAAGGTGTAGTCTGTTTACTAGTCTGAAGTAGCCCATGAAAACAGATGTAATAGTCAAAGTAGTTTTTCTAAAGTTGTATTCTAATAGTATCACATTACTTTAAAACCCAGGTTTAATTGTTCAAGTTCGACTGTTTAAGCCTAAGTAAAACTATTCCTCTACGTCTGCCTACAAAGTACTGAAAACAACTACTAGTTTTATTCACTACATCCTACCTTAGGCAATTCAAACATTGGGCCTGACTCTTCTGTTAGGGATTTTAGTGTTTACCTACAATATCCCCCAAAAGTTCTTTGTTTACCGTATAAAATGCAATTACAGAAAAGAATTAGAGCACAAGAGTAAGTCTTTGCTGTTGAACTGTACCAACTCTCAAACACAGCCATCCCAGCTATTAGAAACTCACTAATAACAAAAGAATGAGGCTTACCTCTCTGGCTGCTAAAAGCTGCTGTACAACAGCTGAGCTCACAGTGTTTGGAATTGTTAAGATTTTCTCCAGGATCACTTTCAACAGATCGCGCACACCCTAAAGAAAGCACAAAAAATTAATGGTCCCAGATATCCTTTATTTCTGGCAGAAGGATTATAGAATCAACATGGTCAGAAAATATTTTGAAAGACAAAGTACCTGTTTGTTGCTAAGTGTCAGAAGACAGATTGTTACTGAGAATGGGAACGCTAATGACATTAAACTCTTACGGAGTTTCTCAATTTCAGGATACCCCACATGAGAAAATGTGTTGAAATTTTGATATGCATCCAGACACATCCAACCTACAATGGCTTGTGCAGACTGACTGAAGCACAACGTTGTATTTTATGATTTTTGCTCTAACACGCTCACAAAGGCTGGCGAGGTGGTTCTATGCAAGATATGCATGGTTTCCTACTAATTCTGTTAGAGTTGCACGCTGTCAATGACTCAGCTTTCAGGACCTTCTTCCTACATAGCAACAGAGGTCAGAGCAGATGCAAGAACTTCAGCATTAATACCCAACAGTATTACTTTTCCATGTGTACCACTTCTGCAACTACATTAGAATTATTCAGTTAGCTTGTAACTAAAAGACAGATGGAAGATGACTGTGTAATAAAGAAAAGAGTAAGAGGAGTTGCATTGTCCATACAGAATTATCTAATAGGGTAAAGCTTAACTATGAAAAAGCATCAAAAGTGGTCTCACTGAATTATCTTTTTCTTTCATAATTAAAGCAGACTTGGAAACACTGGGTGTCTCTGACATAACAATCATAAAAACAAGGCCAGAAAATAACGTGCCTTATCATGAAGAAAGGAATGGGGGGAAGATACCTTGTAATCTACACCTCCAATAATCTTCCGGACAAGCTTAAATGTTAATGCCCACAACTGTGTCCTTTCCCACTCAAGTGTATCAGAGTTTATCAGAGATTCACAAACCATCCTAGCAGAAGGAGACAATGCAAGAATGAATGAGAGACAAGCATGGGCTCTCCAGCAATAATTTTACAATGTCATTTTACAAATTCCATGTATCCTATGTATCTATTCATTCCGACATAGCTTACCTTGGAGGCAAAAGTCCAGTTTCTACTGCCATTGCTAAACAGTCATAAAGAAAAGAAATTCTTTTAGGACTATGTTGGTTATGAATGAATCTTACAATCCACTGGACGCACTGTTCATGGGATTCCTGAAAAAGTAATAAAAAGCAAGAAAGACTGTATTTACAGGTAGTGAAAAAAATTGTAAAATCCATATCCATAGTATCCTACCATGAAGAAATTAAACTAACAGAAGAACAAGATTATGAATGGTAGAAGTTGTCCAGCCATCCAACATACAATTTTCCCTACAAGTCTTTCGATCTTATTTTGAAGAAGTCCGGTTGTCCAGTATTGGAAATACCTCCTACCTGAAACATCAATTTCTGTAGTTAACTTTGTTTTCCATGTATAAGCTAGCACAGAATAGAATAAACAATCTGTTCTATATTATTCCTTCATTTGCACAATTATAATCAAATTTGACAAAACCAAAGACGAGCAGTTCTCCAATTACAGAATAGCATTTAGAGTTATTCAAATTTTGGATGGTAATTTTTGAACATAAACATCTGTTTTCTTCCCTCCCCTCTACTTACTCACTTCTACCTGAAACTCTATCACAAACTACATCTTGTTTATTTCTTTACTGTCATACTTTCATTTGCTTATCTTTATTTGCACTGCATACCAATTTTGACTGAATAGCTACATAAACTTACAAATGTCAAAACTAATCGTCTTGCAAGGTCTTCCAATACTCTTTACTGTGCCATATCTGAAATTAGATTCTGAATGACTGGACACAGACGTTCTAGCTTAGGTGTTTGTCTGCTAAACAAGATTTCACTGTATTAAAAAAAGTATGTAAAGTAAGCAACAAATTAAATGTTAACCTGAGAAAGACTGCTCCAGAACTGTCTGAAAGCGCCCAGGCAGCTGATCAGTTTCGTTCTCTCATCTTCAGGAGTGTCCATAAACATACTAGCACAAATAAGAACATTAGTTATTAGCAGCATCCAGTGAAAGAGTACAAGTATACAGAAAGTCTTGCACAAATAAACTAGTATTGCACTCACCCAGGAAAAGCTTCTTCAATTACTTCTGTTTTCTGTAAAAGAAAAACTGAGTGAGCTATTATGAAAAGGTTTTCTATAAGTAACACACTACCAGGATGAAGCAAAAAAGAATAACAGTTATACTGTTATGGGACTGTATCAGAGACAGATCTATTTCTTCTGCTACATCAGACTCTCAAAGTTGAGATTGCTTATTTTTTGTACAAGCATATAAATGATATACCTCCTGGATCCAGATTAAGGCTCGTTGTTTTGCTGGATATTTTTTCTTCTAAACATTTAGAGATTAATTTACTTCTTGAAGTTGAAGAAACTATTTAATTCAGTTATTGCAGCTTTTTTTCATATTTTGAGAAAATTAATGCTTCACAATTCCAGTAAGTTTTTTCCCCACTTATACTCAACGACACTGAGTTAAACAAATCAATTATACACGGTTACTTTCTCATCTGAGTTTAAAACGAGTGCTTTTAAATTCCATTGAATGATTATATGGTCTTGTACTAGGTGAAAGACTATATATAAATACCTAATTTATCTCTGCTGAAAGACTGTTGGGGAATTTTTTTCCCACCTTTTTTTTTTTTAAACTCCATTTTGCTCAAAGACTTCTACATCACTATTCTAACAGATCAGCAAAGAGGTTCTGGAAAAAAACTATCCTAAAACTTTTTTTACCTTCTATAATAATTTCATATTATACTCAGATATGATCTATGACTGATCACTCCATATTTGCTTTTTGATATTGTAGAAATATGAGCATGTAATAAAATAATCTTTCTGGCGATCCTTTCCAATCATATAGCCTAGAATTGCCTGACACTGTTCCTCATAGTTTCTCTAGAATCTAAAGGGAAACCAGTACTCATCTGTTCTGCATAGAAACTCAGCTAGCTAAGTTTTGCTGCTGTCTACCAAGTCCCTAACAGCAGCAGTGTAAGTAACAACTCACTGTTTTCTCAGTCATGGCTTCAAAAACACAATGACATTTTTTTTATCAAATAAAAAATTTAGGCAAGTAACATTGTTCACAAACAGTCAAAGTCACAGTCAAAACATAATGTTAAAACATGTGAAAACATCATCTGAATGATAGTGGCAAAATGATAAATCAACCACGTATGGGCAACTAACAAGCTACGAGCAACTTAACACCATTCAAAGAAAAGTATATAGTGTGTTTTGTAATAATGCAGACTTAGAAAGAAAAACACCACCTTTCCTCTACTGAAATTAATCATTCAGACATCATTTTCAATTGCACTTCTCTACGAGACCTACAAATTCTTTCCAGTTCACATAGTCTGATCAGCCACTGCTGTCCAAAACGTCAGTCAGGCTCCCGTTTAGGATCTTATCAACTGCTGTCACCACAGTGTTTCAGGCCATGAAGTGCTCACATCTACCAAGAAGCTCATCCATTTGTGCTCTACAAAACAATGACTTAATGACCAAATGACTTGGGTTCACAAAAGGGAAAGTCCTGCTTAACTTATCTGATATAATTCTACAAGGTCACCCACCTAGTCAATGAAGGGAAGGCAGTGAAGGTAGTTTATCTGGATTTTAATAAGGTTTTTAATATCAATCCTCATGGCATCATTCTGGACAAGTTCTCCAATTATGGGAAAAGCAGGTTCCCAGTGTGCTGGGTGAAGAACTGGCTGAAGGGCAGAGCTCAGTGAGTTCGAGTGAAGGGGGCTACATCTGGCTGATAAACAGCTACCAGCAGTGTTCCTCATGCTTCACTGGTTCTAGGGCCAGTTCTGTTCAATACATTTATCAACGATCTGGATGTAGGAGTTGCATGCACTATTAGCAAGTCTGATGATGATGCCAAACTGGGAGATGCTGCTGACTCTCTCAGGGGACCAGGGGCCTTGCAGAGGGATCTAGACAATTCGGAGCATTGCACTATGATTAATGGGATGAAATTTAATAAGTACAAATGCCAGATTCTGCATCGAGGATGGATGCACAGGTACAAGTAGAAACTGGGAAAGGAGTGGCTGGAGAGCAGCCCTTCAGAAAGGGATCTGAGGGTGCTGGCTGGCAGCAAGCTCAATTTGAAGCAACAGTGTGCCCTGGCAGATAAGAGAGAAAAAACACATCCTGAGGTGCATCAAACACAACATAACCAGCCAGCCAAGGGAGGTGATTATCCTGACGTATCTAGTTTAGGCTAAATACTAGGAAGAAATTTTTTTTACTGTGGGTGGTGAAACACTGGCACAGGTTGCCCAGAGAAGTGGCTAATGTCCCATCCCTGGAAACACATAATGGTTTGTTAGAAAGGACCCTAAAGATCATCCATTTTCAACTCCATTGCCGTGGGCAGGGACACCAGACCAGGCTGATCAAGGCTCCATCCAGCATGGCCTTCAACACTTCCAGGGAGGGGACATCCACAACCTCCCTGGGCAACCTGTGCCAGAGCCTCACCACCCTCATCGTGAAGAATTTCTTCATGTCTAATCTATATCGTCCCTCTTACAATTTAAAGCCATTCCTCCTCGTCCTATCACTACAGGTCCTTGCAAAAAGTCCCTCCCCAGATTTTCTGTAGCCCCTTCAGGTATTGGAAGGCCGCTTCATTCAAGACCAGGCTGGATGAGGCTCTGAGCAACCTGATCGCGTTGAAGGTGCCCGTGCTCACTGCAAGGGGGCTGGACTGGATGAACCTCACGGTCCCTTCCAACCCAAACCATTCCACGATTTCATTATCAGGAAGAGAGCACGGCGGGCCCGGCCCCGCTGCCCACAGGACTGCCCCGCTACCCGGGGAAGGACTCACCACCACCTCCTCGAAGATGCTCTGCAATTGCGTCTCCATGGGCACCATGGGGATCGCCATCGCGCCGGGCCAGCCCCCCCCGACCCTGCGCCAGGCCCTCCGTCCGGCGGAGATGGCGGCGCAGCGCCCTCCCCCCGCCACCCCCTCCGCGCCGGAAGCTCCGTCCCTTGTCCCGCCCGACGGGAAGCGGCTGCTCGGCACGGACGTTCCGGGCGGGGCCGCCCGCTGCTCCATAGGGACATCTTCCACTAGACGAGGCTGCTCAAGTCCCCATCTAACCTGGCTTTGAACACTTTCAGGGAGCATCCAGTGCATCCAGAGCACCCGTGCCAGTGTCTCACCACCCTCATTGTGAAGAATTTCTTCCTAATGTCTAATCTAAATCTTCCCCCTTCCAGTTTAAAGCCATTCCCCCTCGTCCTGTCACTACTTGCCCTTGTAAAAAGTCCCTCCCCAGCTTTCCTGTAGCTCCTTCAGGTACTGGACGGCTGCTATGAAATCTCCCCAGATCCTTCTCTTCTCAAGGCTGAACAACCTGAATGCTCTCAGCCTTCCTGCCCCTCTGCCTTTGGAGCTCTTTGGCAGCAGGAGAAAGCAGGAGTTGGGAGTAAAGCAGGGAAAAGCAGCTGCCATTGAAAATCTGGGAGTTGGGTTTATACAAAAATATTTGCCTAGGCTTGTTTGGTTTTCGAATAAATTGTTCTTAGACTAATTTGACAAAAGACATGTTCTGTTTCTTACAGTAAGGACCCCTTGTGTTATTGCGGGACTATGGCTTGCTGTGATTGCTATAAAGGTAGAATTCCCTTAGAAAGGCAAAAAAGATAGACTAAACTGAAAATAATAGAGTCATAGAATGACCCAGATTGGAAGGCACCCACAAGGATCATCGGATCCAAATCCTGTCTCTGCATAGGACAATCCTAACACTCACACCATGTGACTGAGGGAATTATCCAAATGCTTCTTGAATGCTGGCAGACTCTCGTGCCATGACTGATTCCCTCCAATCTAAACCTCCCCTGGCACATCTTCCTGCCATTCTCTCCAATCCTATCATTGGTCACCAGATAGAAATGATCAGCAACTGCTCTTCCCCTTTCCTTCTGAGGAAACAGTAAACTGCAGTGAGGTTTCCCCTCAGTCTCCTCTTCTCCAGGCTGAACAGACTAAGTAACTTTAGCCGCTCCTTGTATGGCTTCCCCTCTGAACCCTTCACCAGCCTTGTGGCCTCCTCTGGACACTCTCCAGTAGCTTTGTATCCTTTTTACACTGTGGCGCCCAAAACTGCACATAGTACTCAAGGTGGGGCTGCACTAGTGCAGAGTAGAGTGGTCCAAAAATCCATTTATCTGAAAACGTCAGTGGATACATTACACATGTGCAATGGGTTTTCAGTTAACATTACATGTAAAATGCCAAATCAAATCCGTTTTAAAGTTTTGTGGTGCTCTGATATTGATGCTGTATTTTCTGAGCTGTCTGTGGCGGTTGGGCCATGTGCTTTCCTGGAACAGCACCGAACCTAAATACAGCTGGTGCTGATAACTAGGTATGAACTTGTGTCTGCAGCAGAAAAATACAGCTGATCATCCCAAATTCTAGCTGATCAATGAAGGCCTCAGGGAAGTGAGAAATTAACATTTCCAGGCTTGGAGACGAATGAAAAATAATTGTGTGTACACATAGGGGAAAAGCTCATGTGGAATTGGATAGAGAATTATCTGTTGTAAGCAGCTTTTGTGTAAAGAGGCCTAGAAGAATAGATAACAAGCAATGATAAATGTTATAAATAAATGTTAAAAGTACTTTTTAAATGTTAAAAGAGGAAGTTGTGATATGAAGTGCATATCCAGCAGAGTTACATGCCATAGTACATGTGATTGAAGTCTGTTCGTTCTTGTCAGTAACGGGAAATACCTGGTTGGGAAGGAAATAATGCGTACCTGTATATCATTTGCTTACATATATGTGTAATGAATCATTATTGTAAAAAGAGGAGATATAACTGAAGGTTCATTTGTACTTCCTTGTGTTGCTCTTATCATTGGGTTGCCCTCTGTCTTAACATAAAGCTGTTTATTCTGTAAGAAATGTTTGATATACTCCTCACTGTGTGCTTATTTAGAGTGTGTTGCAGAACAATTTGGCGTGCCCTTGGATGTCCCGACAACATCTAGTATCAGTACTTATCCACCCTGGGCAGACTGGCTTGTATTTTATCAAAATGGAAATGCTCAGGATAGATGTCTAATTCTATGTCAGGCTCATAATCCATTCCCATAGTGACCCATAATTGGTCTGGAAATGGAGCCCAAAAGGGGTTGCTTTACTCCTCATTATGTCTTATCCTTACTGTGAGGACCAGTCAACTATTTTTAATTTTATCTGCTTTAGTGCTCTCTCACGCTCCTAGGTTAACAGCCATACCTAACCATGCCTTGGGTTCCAGATCTTGACACAACCTGAATGTGTACCAAGCCAAAATCTGTCCACAATTTTGTGCCTAATGAAACTTTACCTTGATTTTAGGTCATTACCTGAAGTTAGAATGAATGTTGTCTAAACTGTACTCACCATGAGGGCCCAAATCTAAGTGGTTACATTTAATAGGCAGATATGGCCAAAACTGAAGTAACTATGACCCTAACTTTGGCAGAGAATGTGGTCATTGGGGTGGAGCTGAGGGCCAGAGGCGCCACAGCAGCTCAGATCTAAGAGTTGATCATCCTGCTTTGCTTAAAGGAATCAAATATCCATGCAAAAAGATTGCACGCAGGTTTTTCTGCCAAGGCATGAAGCCCTGTCAAACTCTGTATTAGGTAACACAGAGCCCCAAGCCTCATCAAACAAGGATGAAAAGCAGTACTTGTATGAGGAAGAAATTACCTTCTTCATGTAGAGACAGAAAAGGAAATGGACTTTTCAAAATAAGGGTAAATATCATGTTACTCTCACAAAAAAAAAAAAAAAATCAAGTTGACCATCTTTTTTAAGAATGATAAACATTTATGGAAAAAAATGGTTAAGTTTTGGGGTTTTTTTCCCTAAGTGACTGCCATTCATTTTAGAACATGATGACAGATGGGTTTTAAGGTGTCTTTTAATTGAAGATATGTAAGGCTAGTTTAGTTTTTGATGGCCTTACAGGACTTTGAGCTGCTTTATATTAGTAGCTTAAAAAAACAGGAACTGCAGTGACAGTTGGAAGTGGCTACAACACAATGCTATTCAGAAATGTCACTCCCTAACATGCTTGTTAGCATTTATAAGGCAGGAATGCCCTGATTGTGTCCTTTAAAACTGTCTTCCCATTTCTCTAAGTGCCAGATGAACTGAGGACTGCAATTTGACTATAAGGGAATGGCTTTTCTGCATCCTAGCCCTGCATTTTTATAGCATCAGACTGTATGCAGAGTGGTCACTTAAATTTATAACTTAATAACTGAGAACAGAAAGGATAATTTAGGATTATTTCCTTCTTCCCTTTTGTTTTCTTTACTTTTAAGTATTAATCATATGGGTTGCTTTTTTCTATGTGAATTTTCTTTTTGTAGGCATAAAAAAAAGTAATTTAAAATCTATGAGGCCTTCAATCTTTAAACAGTCTGAGTGTTTGGTCAATATTCGTGAAGTTCTATATTGTTTTATCAGTGATAGATTTCATAGAAATTCATATGAACAGTAACATTTCTGAGATTAGAACAATGATTAGATAAAAGTAGCAAAATAAAATATGTAAGATCACATCCTGTTCCATTTGCTAAATTATTTTCTTTGCTATCAGTAGCAGCAGAAATTTACCTTGAGTGCCTACACTGATGATTCATGCTCTCAAAGGTCAATTTTTCTCCTTCTCTAAATGTATGTATTGGTTTTGGCTGGGATGGAGTTAATTTTCTTCATAATGGCTTGTATGGTGTTGTGTTCTGGATTTGTGATGAAAACGGTGTTGATATTCCTCTCCGATTTTATCTACTACTGAGCAGAGTTTACACAGCCTCACTGTCTCCTTTGCGAGTAGGCTCGGGCTTTGTAAGAGGTTGGGAGGGGGCACAGCTGGGACAGCTGACCCTAACTGACTGAAGGGACAGTCTACACCATATGGTGTTGTGCTCAGCAATAGAAGAAAAATTGAGGAAGGGGGGGACATTCCAAGTTATGGCATTTGTCTTCCCAAGTAACCATTACACATGACGCACCCCTGCTTTCCTGGTGGCAGCTGAACACCTTCCTGCCAAAGGGAAGTAGTGATGAATTCCTTGTTTTGCTTTGCTTGCATGCACAACTTTTGCTTTACCTATTAAACTGTCTTAATGTCGTCACAAATTTTCTCACTTTTACCCTCCAATTCTGCCCCCCATCCACTGCAGGAGACTGAGCAAGGGGCTGTGTAGGGATGAGCAGCATACTGCGGTTAAGCCACAAGACGGCTTTTTGTCATCCAGTGGGAGCCAGAGGGTTTAAAATAACGACATATTTGACTGAAATATGCTATACCAGATTCATAGCTGTTACAGCTGTTTAGCTATTAATTGGCAGGTTCCTGCACTTGCCAGGGAACTTGCTTGCTTTGCCATATATTGGAGTTTAGTGATTGTTAGTGACTGCTATTTGCTGTAATGCTTATCATTTTACCTTGCTGTGCCTGGGAACATTTCAGTAACAGCCCTGGCCACGTGCCTGGGCTGGCATATGGCCAGGGCATTGCTGCTGTTTCTTTACTGCTGAAGTAGGCATGCTGTAACTACAGATTGAACTCCAGTTGGAAGGACTGTGACCTGTGAATAACTCCATGCTGGAGCAGACACACTGCAAAGCATCAAAGCATCTATGGCTGTAGATAGGTCCAGTGGAGCAGGTACACCCCTAAATCATACACTGTAGAATCACTTAGGTTAGAAAAGACTTTAAGATCATCTAGTCTAACTGTAAACCTAATACTGCCAAGTTCACCACTAAACCATGTCCCTAAGCAGCACATACATTTACATGTCTTTTAAATGCCTCCAGGGAAGGTGACTCAACCACTTCCCTGGGCAGTCTATTCCAATGCTTGAGAACCCTTTTCAGTGAAGAATTTTTTCCTGATATCTACTTCAAACCTCCCCTGGGGCAACTTGAAGCTATTTGCTCTAGTCCTACCACTTGTTACCTGGGAGGAGAGACCAACACCGCCTCACTGCAACCTCCTTTCAGGTAGTTGTAGAGAACAATAAGGTCTCCTTTCAGCTTCCTTTTCTCAAGGCTTAACAGCCACTGTTCCCTCAGCCATGCATTATAGCACTTGTGCTCCAAACCCTTCACCAGCTGCGTTGACTCTTACTTCCCCTCTGCCCGTCCTTTGACATGTAGACAGATACAATTCCCTTAGTCTATGGGGTAACTAATGGGGATGTATAGTATGGATAATGTGGGACCTGAGCATGACACAAATGGAACAGAATAAGGGGTAAATATTGTATGAATTTTCTTCATACCAGCTTGTATAGTACTGTGTTTTGGATTTTTTTAATAATTATAAAGTTCATTAATTTATTTATTATAAATTACAGCTCGTGCAGTTCTCACATTTAGAGTCAGATTAACATTTAAATAGTTGTAGTTGCATAGCCCTAGTAGGCTATGAAGGTACGTTTTCATAACAAACAAAATAAATCCATCTCAAATTATACTTAAAAAAACCTTTTTGGTTTCTATTGAATTTGATTTGGCTGGATACCATTTATTTTTAATGAGTACACCTGTAACTACTAAAACATTATGCAACAAGCTGAAAGAAGTGTGTGACAAAGATCGATTAAAACTAAATGGGAGGAATCCTCTAGTGATAAATAAGGGAAGGGACCTGAAAACATCTGTGTGACAGAGAGCAGGATTTAAGAAATTGTCTACTTTCATATGGGTTTTATTTAATATATTTAACACTTCCTTTTAGGAGCATAAACACTCGAGATGACAAGCTTTTAACCAAGTAGCTGAGTACTTGAATTTCTGTCATTTTTGCATTTTATTGCTTAGCAACGTATTACTCCTAATCTCCAGTTAAGGGTTCACCTAATGCCATACTTATCTTGATATGTGACAGGTTCTCTGCAGCAGAAAAAGCTTTTCAGCCTTTGACCTTTCTGAGTCGTTTTCCTGCTTACTTTGGCTTCCTGCAAACCTATCACAGAAAAAAAAAAAAAGCTAGGATCTTACAAAAAACGTATGAACAAAGTACATACACACTTGAAGCAGGAGTAGCATCTTAGTCCCAGATAACCCAGCTGAGGAGGGTGAGGAACTCAGCATATGCACAGCCAAGAGGCAGATCTTGGCAAAAATGGAGCTTCAGCATGATATCATGAACCATCAAAGTGAACATTTGGATGAGGCATCTTTAAACCCAACGAAGTATGTGAAGAAGAAAACCCTCCTGAAATACAAAGTCATGTGTGCTGTAAGTAGATGCTGTTCTGACCTGCTTGTTTAACAGTTCTCAAAACTGCAGTATTTTTAGAAGTTTCATTGTATTAATAAAATCATTCAGGGTTGCTTGGTAATTGGTGCTTAATGTTTTGCTGTTTGAAAGCACTAACTTCACTGGAAGATTTCTTAGTTTCTTCTGGTACTTATCAAGCACGTTTTTTTTCTGGCAACTGGCTGTACTTATTGTTTTACTTCCATAACCTGACAGTTCTTTTGCACAGCAAGGACATTACTTCAATACTTTATTTTATACATTTGTTTAAAACAGATGTGGTTTTGGCCAAAGTAGCGGCAGTTCTTTTTTGCTTACTTTTTTTATCATTGGATTTGTGATTAACAAGACAGAACATGTAGGAAAGGCGTTGGTGAAAAACAGGAAGCAAGGCATGGGAAAAGACTAATGAACCATTTTGTCCAGTATTGTCAGTCCCACATTTCAAATATTCTGTCAACAATTTCCCACTTCCCCAGGGCTTTAAGAGTCATGCAGCTGTCTTGTAAATAATCATCTGTAGGATTTTTGTTATGTTTTCTTAAATCTTCTGTTGCAACTAATACACAGTTTTAAATTTCTGTTTGTAACTGGGAAAGAGACAAACATATATGTATGTATGTGTTTATGATTGTGCAAGCTTTTGCATGTGTAATTAGAATTTAGAGAAAATGACAAGTACTGATTTTATAAGGACTCAAAAATTAATTTTCAAAATGGCTCTATGGAAAAGAGAGGCAAGTTACGATACAATTCAGCTCTGTGTCATTAGAGCAATTTAACATAGTACATTTTCCTATTTAATGCTGCGTTGTGCAAGGATGTCTCATTGAGGGAAATGCTGGAAATTGAGGGAAAACCCAGTTAAAATAACAGACATTCTTCCCTAAGTCATCAGTAAAAATAAAGGAATCATGAGAAACAATGTGGAAAAAAATGCCTGAATATGAAGGAAAGTAAATTATACGTTCAAGAGGTATTTGGAAGTGTAAAGTGAGACATTTAAGTACCCTAAAAGATATTCATTCTTTCAAATGCACTAGCTTTCAATTGTCTGCCTATATGAAAAAAAAAAATCTAAATACTGGAGGTATAAACTGTTACTATTCTACACCATGTATCTGTGTTTTTGATAAACTATATGCACAAAATGCTTCTTGGCAAGTTTTTCCTGAAAGTATAGGCAGAGCATTCTGTGCTCATAAGTAGGAGTTACGGTGTCATCCAGAGAACAGAGCATATACATTAGGAATAACTTTTTTTATGAGTAGGTAGTTATAGTCCTGAATTTAGACATACAAGTTAGCTGTGGGGATCTGAGTATCAGAATAAGTGCTACCAGTGTTAAATTACCGTAAGGATGATGGTCTCAAAATTAAGGATCTTTATGTAAGTGCTATTATAAATGTAGCATCTTACCTGTATATCTGCTATGAGATTTTGATTTTTACTTCAGCGCTATCGTTGCTTACAGCAGTGGGAATGTTTGCTGCTGTAATAGCTGTACTTTCAGTTTAGTATCATCTATTTGTTTCAATTACAAATGTAGTTTTAATGAAAAAGGAGGGTAAAACCATAGTGAACTTCAAGGTGAAGAGTGCATACCCTGGGGACTGGGTTGAACTGTGCTTAGTGAAATGAGACCTGTTAGGTTACCGTGGCAGTGTTATCCTCCCTGCCCACAAAGAGTGACTGCAATTCTAGCCCATTCTAACCAGGTGATTCTCAGTCCTTGCTGACTGGATGTAGGATTAAACTGGTTCCTTCACACCTGGAGTCTCTTTTCAAGGGACTTCAGCATTTCTGCCACTTTAGGCAATATCCTCCAGAACATGCTTGTCCCATCTCTCTTACCAATTCAATTTCCATTCCTACTTTTTGGGTATTTCTCCTGTAAAAAACAGGGAGTAAGCAGCAGGAAGAAAGTAAATGTGGGAGAAAGAAATTGTGAAGCAATGAATTTGGTGTTGCTTGGGAAAAAACAGTGATATGAGGTTGAAGAGAGTGAGCAGCAAGGGAGAAACAGGAAAGTCTTGACCATGATTTGCAGGGAGCATAGCAGCAGGAGCAGAAAGTGTGGGGTCTGAAAGGAGCACCTCTGATTGTATCTGCCCAAAGGAGGAGGTATGTGCCATGCCAGACACATAGTTAGATCTCCAGGTTGTCTCTGTGAGAGGACTTTCCAGCTTCCATGCCTGAGTCTTCCTGGTCTGTGGAAAGGAATACTGTGTGCTTAGACTGTGCCAGTGTGGAGCTGCTCTGTGACCAAATTGTACGGCCACGACTGAGAACTGAGCAGTCCTCCCCAGCACCTGCAGGGCAGGATGTGCAGTAACAAAGAATGTAGGGTGTTTTTCTGAGCAGGCATGTGTGAAAAGTCACAGTACGGCATATGTGCACTTGGTTATATCCTATGCCCGTGTATATTTTTTCTGAGCTTCTTGTAACGGCTGTTAAGAGGCTCCGTCTCAGTTAAGAGGCTTCATTGCAGTAATACTGAGCATGGGAGTGTCTCTTGTTTCTGTTTTATTTTGAGTCTTAGTATTTGCTGGCATCTGGTGGTTCCTGGAAATGGCAAGAGATAAAAGAAAAATCTGAGGCAAAAAAATGGACAGTAAACTGGACTGGTTTCTGGTGATTTTCTATGATATGCATTTTCTTTCCCGTCGTAGCCTTAGTGAAGAGGAAAGTGCATACACTGTGAAACACTCTGAGAGGTTTATCAATTTTCATGCTGCCTTTCAGCCAGCATAGATTGCCATTCATCTGGAGTGTTTCTTAAGCCAATAAGAGGCTTCCTCAGCTCTTTACCAGTCTCCCAAAAATTATGCTGCTTTCTGTTATGGGGTTTCTTTGGGCTGTTCGTCTATTCCTGTTTTCCTCTAACCTCAGTAATGGTATGATTTATTATGAGAAACTGGCAGGGGGAGTGAAATTTTGACACTGGCAGCTTCAGTCCAGCTGAGTCTCTTAAAAAAATCCTTGTGAGCATTTCAGGAAAATACAGATGCTAAATTAAAACATTTTCCTTCTCTTTACACCAGATTAAGGATTTGCAAAGCAGGTAAATACACTGATTACTTCCTACAGTCTTTTCCCCAGCAGACTTCCTCATTTTCAATATGGGATGGGTCATAGATGAAAAGTGTGATATTAAGGCGTTGGCATTTTGCATGATTAAGCAATTTGCATGATTATCATTCTTGTGCTTCTCCTATCTTCAGGCTCAGAATATCTTCAATTTTTGATGAACAGTTCCAAGAAATTATTAGTTCAGGAGAAAACATACATTCAAAGAAATAATAATCACAATTGTAAACTTTTGATTTTCCTGTGTCTGTGGGACAGGTTCTGCTGTGTGCTTTGGTGGTTGTATCCCTGGGACTAGGTTTAGGACTGGGACTGAACTGTGGAAACCAGGAACAAGGTATGTTTATGATACTTTTCAGCACAATTACCACTGAAGCTAGATCTCATAAAGGCCTTCAACAGAGGCTCTTTTATAGCATAATGTGAATGCTTTCTGAAAACCTATCACCAGTGAAAATAAAGTTCTTACATTTTCCAAGTTAGATTGTATAAAAGTTGTATATTCACTATCTCTACTTGAAAAACCTATCCTAAACCACTGAGTGCCTTGCTTCCCTTTCCAGAAGTGTTAAATCTTGTTCACAATAGGTTTGTAATTTTATTATAATAATGCTTCTATGAAATATAAGGTAAGAATTCTTATTTTATAATACCTTGCAATTATTTGAGTAATATGTTTTGTAGAAGAGATATAATTGGACCATCTTTGGGACTCATGCTTTGGGTAAATTTGGCATAGTTCAAATGGCTAATGTTAAAACCGATTATGAATTTTGTCTGAAAAATATGATTGCTATAAGCAATGGTAAAAAGAGGATAATGCTTTGATTTAGTGAGATGTTATTTTTTAATTCAAAAAGCAAAATAGCATTTTGATGTCAGAGCGTCAAGCTGGATGAGAACAATCACACCACATGGTAAATTAAATGTAACACCTCCATTAGAATCAAAATAATAGTAATCCCATACTTTAGGAGTTCAAGGAAGCACAGTCTCCTTCTCATTCCTAATCAACACATATTGAACTTTTTAACCTACTTATTCATCAAGTCTTAGCTCCTTCTCAGATCTTTCAATCCTATGGGCCTAGCAAATAGGGGGAATCGGAAGTGTAATTGCTTTATGATGATGTGTATGTTGCATTACAGTTTTCTGTGTAAAATATGTAGATGCTCACAGCCATAGTTTTCACTGACATTTACGTGAAGAACTTGCTCATAGTTGTCACAGTTGAGATGGGTGCTGGGGTCTTGTGGGTCTCAGGAGAAGAGGTCTGGAAAGGAGGCAGGAGGATCTGAATGTCAGTCTGAATGTTTAAAAATTAGCAGGGAGTTTGCATTTGTTGATAGTATAATTGATTCTATTTATATACTCAAGGTGAATTTCCTTATAGTTCCTGTAATTGTAGTGACTATTCCAAATACAAGTTGATGAAATACTAAGTTCCTGGCCTCACATAGTTATGTGAATATTGTAAAGAAATTAGAAGCATGAGTTGCAAATTATGAAGGGTATGAACAAATCCATTACAGACAGAGGAAAAGGTTTAGTTTTTTTCTCACTTAGACTCACCATGCTATATTCTATATAATTTTAAATCAGGTAGACCATCTGAACAACTTTGAATTGTTCAAAGGCAATGGATAGAGTAAAAATTAAATTAAAATCTCTAAACTTCAGCCAAAAAAAGCACAGAAAAACTGTTTGCATATGTTTATGTACATTTGTGAAAAATCTTAGCTCTTTCCTGACAGAACAGACTCCATTCATAAAAGACTTAACCCTCAATTACTTCTTTCCATCTCTACTTTTGGCAGATGCATTTATGCTCATTCCATCTATTGTTTGCTATTCTAATTATTTGCAGAGCTTTCTTACATTGAACAGTAGTTGTTGATGTAAGCACTTAAAACTCAAGTTACAACATGCGAATTTTCTACAAGTGAGACAAGCTTGGTACCTTGGAAATAAATCATTTTAGCACTACATGCTTTCTACACAGTGGATATAAAAGTCTGGATTTTGTAGTCGGTGCATCCTGCAAAAGCATGAACCTTTTGGCAACTATAATAGAATTGCACCAGCAAATCCAAATAGTTGTACCTATGCCTGTCTAATAGTGTGAATAAAGAAAAAAGCTGGAAATGTCAGTGCTCAGACTAGTTCAAACAGTATTTCTGCAGCGCAGAGAGTGCAAACACAGGGCTTGTCCTGGCTACTGCAGAGCTGCGGATGATATTTGGAGATTTAGTGTTGTTCTCAGGTGTCCTCAGGAAAGCCAGAGATCTTCCTTCAACCTTCATAAAGGTGTCAGAGCTGTGGTGAGGAGCTAAATGTCTCCATTCCCAACCTGAGTCCCCTCATTTGGGCCCTTTACTTTCTATTGATCAAAGCAACGAAAACTGCAGATTTTTTAAGGGATGTTGTAACAATTAAGTGGAAGAGGTATGGTCAGAGTCCCAAGTGCCCTATTAAGCTCTTGGAGCACTCCTCAGACCCTCAGGCTCCTCTCACCCTGCCCATGGCTCAGAACCCCATTTTAGCCCCCTGGGACCAGCAACCCCTCTCCCAGCAATGTTGATGCTGCAGGGCTGATGTCCAGGTCCCCGCAACCCTGCCCTGCTTGGTAATGGGTCCCAGTGAGCAGGGCATGTCCACAGGCCAAAAGCCTAGTCTTGGTCTCTTCCTGTCCTCAGGGAGATGCCCGCTGCTCCCCTGGCTGCCTGGCTCCTTGCTGGGATGATGGGATGGACCCTGGCTGCCCGGCCATGTCCAGTTGCCCCTGGGGAGCCCCCATGGCTCTGTGTACCCAGCCCTGAGGCAGTCCCCATCCCATACATTCCTTGGCAGGTACATTAAGGAATGTCCAAAGTGAAAGCCTCTCTCACATCCCAGACCCAGAACTGAGCAGAGGAGATGCCTCATGGTGGGAGGGTGGGACACCTGGGCTTTGTCAGTCCTGGGTAGACCTGCTGCAGAACCAGTCCTGCCACTTGCTCTGGGTGAGCACAGCCCAAACAGCCTCCAGCACCTTCAATGTCCAGAGGACTTCTGATGGCTTTCTTTTTGCCTTGCTGACTCGTGTGCTAGTGACTGCATTGGAAAATGTCTTGGGAAAAGGGTTTGGGAAATTATTCAGGACATTTATCCCCACAGCCCACGTCCATGATCCATTTCACTGACCTGTCTGAGGCAGGGTTATCAAACACTCAGACTCACTGCCTTCTCCTTACAGTTAGCTGCAGGCACAAGTGCAATGAGCCACAGAAGAAAGAGGTGCCTGGCTGCCAGTGTGACAGCGGCTGCAAGGAGCGTCAGGACTGCTGCTGGGACTACGAGGACACCTGTGTGGAGCCAAGTATGTTCCCTTACAGGCAATGCTCACTGGTTTCCACTTTACTTTGGGTTTTGATTTTTCACATGGTAGTAATAGGAAAAGGATAAATTCTCATGTTTACGCTGATATTTGGAAGTGATGTCACATTCCTTCAGCAAGGGAAAGATGTCGTGATATCAAGTTGATTCTGCACTCAGATAGCTATAGGGACATAAATTGGTGACTAGGCAGGGCACAAAATCTTCCTGAGTCTTTCTTAAGTCAAATCCTTGTGGTTTTGTCCCCCGTGGATAACCAGTGCGTTTGCACAACATGTTTTCTGGCCTAGATAAAGCTGTTGCTGAGTGTGAGTGCAAATTGTAGGTTATCATTGACCAAGGCCCTGAAATGATGTCGCTCTGCGGGCTTGTCTTTTGCTTTTGAAAATTAATGGATATTTCCAGGCCCAGATGCACTCTCCAGCTACATGCAGCACTTGATGGGAACCTGGAATCAGAGGAGTGACCTCAACTTTCAGGGGAGCAGCCTGGCTCTGCATCAAGGACAAAACTCTCCAGTTGCTCTCTCTGCTCTGCTGGCAGCAACTAGGATATTTCTTCATCCTTATCACTTTTTCTGCCTGCTTCAGCCCTTACATCTGTTTTTTTTTACTGTGTACTGGGAGTCACGTGAAAGAGCAGGAAAAAAATGTGTTTCCTTCTGTTTTTCTTTTGTAGAAAAAATATGGGTTTGATTTGGCTTTTTTAGGTATTCCTGAAAAGGTGGAAAGCATTGAACAAAGTGCCTCTGGGGACACCTTTGTACAATAAATTATTCTATAATTCTATTTTCCATTCAATAGCCACAGAAACAGGCTGTATATGTTACATGAAATCTTGAGTTTTCCTTTCAGATAAAGCTTCTAAAGCAATTCAAGTAGGACATCTAAATTATAGTTTAAAAAAAGCTCTCTTTTTTTTTTCTTCACCTGTTTGGGGGATTTCCATACAAAGGAGTTTACAGAAGATTCTGTGAATGGATCATAATCTTTTTCTTCCAATTTCCAGCCCAGTCTTGGAGGTGCACTAATTTCCGTTGTGGTGAGACACGGATACCTGGAAGTTACTGTTCTTGTTCTGATGACTGCTTGCAAAAAAAAGACTGCTGTGTAAACTACAACAGTGTTTGCAAAGGTAAATTAAAAATCAAAAAGATTTATACATGAATTGTTCTGTGAAATAAATAGATGGGCAAAGGGAGCAAATATAAAGGTAGACACATTTGTTTCTCACAAGTAGAGTCTTACAGTGACATTTTGAAAAATAAACATGTTTTGGGGTTAAGATTTTGGTATTTTTGCCTGGGAAAAGATAGTTTGTGGAGAACAATGTGAATGTGCAACTTTCATAAGAAAGACAGAAAATTTTGAATATTGCAGCAGTATACCAAATGAGGAGGGTTTGGATCATTTCTTTTCCGTTCTTTTTCGGAAATAGATGGAGGCATGTTTTCTACTTCAAACTTTATGCAATCTGAAGTACATATTGTAGTAATCATTCCTAATTTAAAATTTCCCATCCTTTTTATTAGAAATTAATTTTCAGATTAGGTTGTTTATGTTTTATTTATTTCTGAATATCTTTGTTCAGGGCCAATTGTTTCATATAGACTCTGGCTAAACACATAAAGAATATCACTGGTAAAACTGGATTACAGGAATGATACCTGAGGAGTATACCAGTGGTATAAAATGCAGTATCGGTTATCAGAACTCCTTTATGTTGTGATGTGGAAGAGATTTAAGGCAACTCCTTCAGAATCATATTTGTCACCTAAATTCAAATTAAAGCTAAAAACAGGTGTTTGACTAGGTACCAAATTGATTGAATAGATGTAATTAAGGTCACTGTATAAGCCTGCCTTTGGCTGCTTACTGGGAGAGAAGCTTTCCGTAGTGAGCTGAGAATCTCAACAGCCACTGCTTCTTCTCTTTTTTGTTGTATTTTTTCCTTTCTTGGATGCTTTCCTTCTTTCTTCTCTTCTCTTCCAAAAAAACGGGCAAATATTGTAAATTAGTATGCCTGTGAAGCAGGTGGAGAACATTCAAATGAGAACAGAAAGAATTACTTGAAATTTGGAATCCCTGGCTAACAAGGAGATATTGAAAGAGTTTGGGCTCGTTACAGAAAAAAAAAAACCCAGAGGTTAAAAGGAGTCCTGGCAATCATCTGTGTAGGTGGTGTCTACAAAAAAAGAAGAAGGCAGGAATCAGGAATACACTGTGGTCAAGATAAAATTTAAATATTTTCCATTTAAAACCAGCTACAACTTAGGCTTAGCTTTCATAATGATTTCTTCTCCAGTTTGTTTGTTTGCTAGTGTGTGTAATAAATGTGCTTTGGTTTTAACTTAAAATTGTAAGCATTAGTCTTTTCACTATTTGAGGGCCTAATAGGTTGCACTAAATGATTTCTAAAGTTATCTTTAGCCCTACGTTTTTATATTTCTGTATTGAAGCAGTTTTCTGTACGAGGAAGAACTCTAACAGCTAAAAGATCAGTGAGGAAACTCCTTTTTTTTTTTTGGGGTGGTGTTGTGCTGACTCATTATTTTCTTTTTTCTCCTTTTAGGTGAAACGCCTTGGGTAGAAGATCCATGTATATCACTTGAAACTCCTCAGTGTCCAGCTGGGTAGGATAAAAAAAAATTGCCTTCTTCGGAAACAAAAATCTTTGTGATAGTCAGAAATACTCCAGTATGAAGCAGGTCTTCATGGATTTTCATTTTTACTCAGAATAAGGTTCCTGCCCTGAGGAATATTCTATGGAAGCGGTTTATGGCTAGCAATGCTTTTTCTTTCTAAAACCTTGGTCAATTTGCTGCATGGTCATTTATTATTTACAGTTTAGAGCAGAGTACAGGAGTTCAAATCCAGATTGAAAGTCAGTTTGCAAAGACGTGGAAAAACTGTTATAGAATTATCTCAAGGTTTATTTCTCATAAATTGTTCATAGTCCGTGCTATGTTACCATATTGTATCTGTGATAATTCAGATAAATAACCTTAGGCAAGCTATAACAACTGTTAGAATCTATGACTGCAATTCTTTATCTAAGTAACAGGGTTTTTTTTCTTCAATTATCTGCAGGAAGAAAGGTATGTTAAAAAGAAAACTACACAATAGCCATATATCTACAAATACTGGAATATGGTAGTGCTGCTGTTCACCTGTAGATACTTTGCTATGTGTACAGTATTGCAGAATCATACTTAGAGGCTAAGCAGAATCACAGTTTAAAAAGTTATTCTCAAAGAAAAATGGATTATTTTCTAATTCAGTGGTCGTATTTGTGATGTTAACCATTATTCTGTCTATTTTACCAATTCAGTTTAATTATAACAATAATACTGTCACCTCTTCATGGCTTGCTGCATTATGCCTCATAACATAGGTATAAAAATACACTTTTAGATTCACAAATAACTTGCTGAGTTAGCACCATTTTGTAGGCTAAAAGTTTGGAAACTAGTGGAGGAGGTCTTCTTTAAATTCAGTAAACAGCATTGCTATATAAAGTTCTGTATAATTCAAATGAGGAAGCTGTTTTATAAAATACTACTTTTACACAAACTGATGATTGCAATGTATTCTGGGTTTTGGAAAGACCACTGTGAGTGAGAAACAAAATGAGATACTGATTACTGCCTGATGTGAATACGTAACTTTTTTTTAATAGTTAATCATTCAAAGTATTTCTCCAAGAAATGGTTTGGAGTCAGTTATAAGTAACTGTATTTTATTAATCATTTTCTCCAGCAGTATTTTCCATCCTTATTTAATGAACCATTCCTATTTACAAATAGTTGGGGGTTTTTTAGATACTGAAGCTTACTTCAAACTACATTTTTAATTTAATTGCATGTTTACAATTTTTATGTAAGATGACTGGAATACATAATGATGATTAACAAAAAGACTGAATTTGAAGAACTAGATGACTTGATCTTTCTGATTTTGTTACTTGGTGTTATAAATAAAAGGTGCTATAGCATCAAGACTTTATAACTGCTAACGCATTTTTCTTTAGGATTCTTTTTTGGTTGGTTAAGAGAAAAGATCTTTAATAACTTTGAGGTTTATTTTCACAGCTAACGCCTCCTAGTTAGGATTTATAACACAAATTTGAACAGTATTCTGGAGATCAGCTACAGTTTGTGCCTATCTATCATACCTACTCTATGAACTCGGAGCTGGGGATTTTATCCTTGTTTCTTTTCATAAAGTCTGCTGCATTCCTTTTGTAGCTTTTAGTTCAGTTTGTCAGGGGCCTTGAGGCAAAGAAATGTTCCCAGCATCATGAGATATGGTAAACTTGAAAGGTGTAATCCACAAAGAGCATGGACTGCTCAGTGATGATGCCTTCACCAAGGAAATATGGCAAGGCAAAGGTTTTAGCACACACCTGGCATTGCAGAGAGATTACATTTTCCAGCACTGAGGCCGATTGACCCTGCTGTTTGCTGGGTGATTGCTGTTACTTTTGCGGTCTTGGTGCAGCTGAAACGTGAAAGATTTTCGAAGATGCATTAAGAGACAAGAGACTGAATTCAACCCATTATTATAGAATCATGGAATCATCTGGTTGGAAAAGACCTCTCAGATTGTTGAGTCCAACTGTACCTGTCCCCTTACCTAAACCATGTCCCTAAGAAACTCATCTATCCACCTTCTAAACACCTCCAGGGATGGTGACTCAACCACCTCCTTGGGCAGCTATTCCAATACCTGAACACGCTTTCAGTGAAGAAATTTTTCCTGATGTCTCGTCTGAACCTTTCCTGGCACAACTTGCAGCCATTTCCTCTTGTCCTGTTACCTGTCACTTGCGGGAAGAGATCAGCACCCACCTCGCCACAACCTCCTTTCACGCAGTTGGTAGACATTGATGAGGTCTCTCCTCAGCCTTCTCTTCTCTAGGCTTAACAACCCCAGTTCCCTCAGCCGCTCCTGTAGGACTTGTTCTCCAGCCCCTTCACCAGCCTCATTGCCCTTCTCTGGACGCACTCCAGCCCATCAATGTCCTTCCTGTAGTGAGGGGCCCAAAACTGAACACAGTACTCGAGGTGTTGCCTCACCAGTGCCGAGTACAGGGGAACAATCACTTCCCTGTATGTACAGACATACTTTAGCTGTTCATGTGCTCTGGGCTTGTATTTGAGTTCTAGTCTGCAGCATTTGTATTTGTTTGTAGTTGTAATTAAATATTTGTAATTAAAAGATTAACAAAACCCAATTTCTTTTCCCAGGTTCTCTATATTATGAGTAGCTTGCTTTTTATTCCTCCAGTGTTTTTCTTAAGGAGGACTGTGTATTTGCTCTCAAAACTGAACTGTTTATCTCACACTGTGATATCAGTTCTGGGAATTAGATGAAAATTCTGGGTCCTGCTTTTAAAAGTAAAATTTATATTGTTAAACATCTTAACAAGTCACCAATTGTCCAAACTCCTTTTTGATGACAAGCTCATATTTTCTTGTAGATTTGATCTACCACCACTTATCCTTTTTTCGATGGATGGGTTTAGAGCAGAATACTTGCAAACATGGATTTCTTTGCTGCCAAATATTGAAAAATTCAGTAAGTTACCGGGAATATTTTGACTATTTGGCTATACTGGAAAGACGTGCAGCCTTTCCAGTCCCTTTTACTGCTGTCATGCATGCGTGTTGCTCAGCAAAAAGAAAATCAGGTCTCCCTCATCTGCTTTGTATTCTCGTTATTATATTTTATACTTTAATTGATCTGTTTGAGTGCACAGCAAACATGACTTTTTTAACAAGGCCTCTAATACACATCAGCAGCTTTTCATTAAGAAGATAGTTTGAAATATCCATTCAAATACAGTTTAAGACAGAAAAACATTCCAGGGAAGGATTTCCTGCATTCTCTATACTCCATTAAAAAATTCTAGTTGATAAGGAGGTCATCACTGAAGTGTTATACAAAGAGAAAATGCGTTGGGTTACTGAGAATTTTTCCTCAAAGATAGTTTTTTTCAATTCAGATATTTTTAGATATTAAAGAGCTGCACATTTAAAAGTATGTCAGAGAACAGTATTATAGTAGACTTAAATACAAGGTAATATGCGTATTCTTATGATTTAATATATTGATATAATTGCTCAAATAATTATTTCCCAGTACTTCTGAATATTGAGTGAAATATTATGCTGAAGATCTTCAGTTTGTGCTGTAAAGGGCTATAAAAGTGAGATGCATTTGCATTTTGTTAAATTTCCTGACTGTTTTAGAGCTCAGCTGTCATGGTACTTTGTGCCTGGACAAAATGTCTGCACATTTATTCATTTCTTCTAAGCAGTAATAATCTAAATTGACTATGTTCATATCTGTTCTGAATAAATTATATTCTGTTTCTATTGGGCTCATTCACAGATTTCACATGGATGTTATGAAAGTACTACATTTTACTAAATAGTTAGCGATCTTGTTTGTTGATAATAAGGGTATCCAGAAGCCTGAACTTGAAGCAGTATGAAGCCTGGCTTCTTGTACAAATATTTTATTCTTTGGTGTCATTTTGAATCTGAAAGGAACTTAAATCAGTGAAGAAATCATGCACTTGGAAGTCAGTGTTCAGTTCCAGTCTTTTCAAACAGGTGAAAAGGAAATATGAAATTGACAAAAGGCATGAAAACCATGCTATCTGTATGTTTGCAAGAATTCCTTTCAAACAAGAACTGATCTAATTCAGTATTACTCATTTGTATGCTCAATTGTAACAATTGCTTAGGAACATTAATGTGTATATTTCTCAGAAAGCTACTGTGGAAAGGGAAATTCCTTTCTTGGCAAAAGAAGACATGTAACACTGATTTGTGGCACCAAACTTTTCCTCTCCAGTAACGCCATTAACCTAAGATTTCCAGGACAGCCAATCAAGCTAGCTGTTATAGAATACGCACAGTATGAATGTAGCTCCTTTACCGTTCAAGAGAAATACTTTGAAATTATGCCGATTTTCTCATGTATTTTTCAATTATTCAGCCCTTCTTTAAACACTCTTTAAGCCTTTTTTTTCTGTACCAAATTGAAAGAGTTATGCTGAGTAAGTTCAGGCTTTCATTGTTTAGTTGGGATTGTTTAGTTAAAATCAGCTTCTGTTCTGACTGAAATGCTATACATTAAAGTGCATTTGAGTGTGAATCAAATAATCAATGAAAACAGAAATGTTTTTCCATGTGACTTAGATTAAAAAATGGCGTTAAGGCACCTTCCAGTCTTCACACATTTGTTCTGTGGATAAATAAGTTGGATACTAAATCGGACTGAGATGTTATAGATGTTCAGGCATGGTAGTTAGCTTAGACTGCTGAAAAGTGATGCAATGTTTGAAGATAAAAATAGGACATCTGGGGTGGGATTCACTACAGAGCAGGGCACCTACACTTAGATATGTTCTTGGAGGTAGGTGTCTGCACGTGAGATGTCTACATGCTCATTGTAGTCAATGCATTTATGGTTAGTACAATCTGCACTGCCCAGTGCAAGAGTCTAGAGAGAAAGTCAGTTCAACCAAAGGACAGAGGGTGCACAGGACAAATTGTTGCCTTAACCTATGCTTCTAGTATTCTTCAGTGTGCTGTGGCATATCCTGGGTGGCCTTCAGTAGCTGTGTCAGGAGGACACAGGTCTAAGAGTTCACTTTAATGTATATACCTTGGATATCTGAGGGTATGTCAAATGCCACCAGACTCCAGTGCTTAAGCAGCTGAGTCCTCCACATACATCTGGTCACCAGACAGCTCTGCAGTTTATCTTGTCTGGGCTGACCTGAACTTCAGTCTCATTGCCTAAACATATATGTCTATTGCCATTCTGGGTCTCCGAAGTATCTGAGAAACTCATTTGGGTTTGCAGGTAGGGTGTAGGAGTGGAATCTGAAGGCCAGGCAGTATCATGAAAGATGTCCTAAATGGCCCTACATTTCTGCGCTTTAGGCAACTGAATTGAATATCCATTGACTGCAATGGGACAATAACCCTGTCTCAGAAGGAGACAGCAGAATGTATGTGTCAATTTGGAATCACATTTTTCCTGTAATACCATAGCAACTGATTGTGGTGATTGTTTGTTTGTTTGTTTTTGTTAGTTTTCAATTAAAAGAAATTATAAGCAAATTTACATTAATTTCATAATCTGTTGCAGAAACATGCGGCACACATTCAAAATACATGAGAGCTGTTTACCCCACAAAAACCTTTCCAAACCACTATACTATTGTCACAGTAAGTGAGAATTTGCTATTTTTCCTTCTAATTACCTGGAAGACGTATTAAGAATTTTGCCGTATCTATCTTCATGTGGGACATGGGAACTCAAACTATAGGAGTGAAAGAAAGAGAGAGATGCTGAGATAGCACATGTAGGCATCATCTATGAGGTACAACATAAAAAAAGCCAAAAAGACCCCGAGACTATGCCTGCAAATTATGTATATCAACTGCAGTACCTTCAAAATAGTTCGATTCTGAGTTGACTCACAGCTACCTATGATGCTGCCAATGTTCAAAGCAATTCTGCAGATCATTTTCTGAAAGGCTATTGAGGATCTCCATAATTTTTGCTTTTACACCTTCTACCTAAAAAAAAATTGCTTCCTTTGAGCACTGACTTGGTCTTTGGGATCTCTTCCCTGAGAGCCTCAATGAAACTGAAAAGTTCCCTTTGTATATTTCCTCAGTTTCACAAAAAACTTGATGCTAGCTTGCTGTTCACCCTTGCAAACTGACCTTTTCTGACTGGGGATAAAAAAATTTCTATATTTGAACATGCCTCCACTGGTACTGAGTGAAGAGATCGAGTTCAGCCTTGTCTAGCTGTGATAGGTTAGAAAGTGTTCTATAACCATCTCTTTGTCTCTCCCCTCCTGCTCTTTGTTCCTAAGCTATGGGGTCAGGCTCATTTTTTTTTATGTCAGACCTCATATGTGGTTCTATATGTATGGTATCTGATTCTGGCCTGTGAACTGCTTATTTCTGATCTTTATCAGTCTGATTGGATTCAGGTGAGTATGGGTGTGGACAACTCATATTTGACCAGAGCATGTGTTAGGATAGTTTTGGCAGCTGATATACAGCTGCATGACGTATATATGGGACTTAATCTATAGCACATGAGGTTTTAATCAAAACAGGGAAACTCAAGGGAACCTTACAGTCACACTGAATTCATTGGCAGAAATCTGATGATCTGTGTGAGTTAGGAAAGCCTCTTCTGTTTCTGTGATGAAACAGCCTGAAAAATATTTGCAACGCTGCAATAGTGTGCATTGCAACATATTTTAGGCTCTGTTTGATTTCAAGATTCATTGTGTTTTTTTGTTTGTTTTCATTTTTGCAGGGATTGTATCCAGAATCTCATGGTATTATTGATAACAGCATGTATGATGTAGACTTGAACAAGCATTTCTCACTTTCGGGGACAGAAAAATTTGAACCTTCATGGTGGAATGGGCAGCCAGTAGGTTTATTTCTCATGATGACATATTCCTTTATGTCTAGAGTGGCTCATGTGCCATATTATAAAATAAACCAAAAAGGAAATAAGACGCAAGGCTGTGTATATTTTTGCTTGACATGCTAAGTATCCTCTAGGCTTTTGACAAAAAACTACAAAATTAAATCTGAAAATCTACTCCCAAATTATATCTATTTACAAATATACTTACAAAGTCCAGGCATATAAAAGCAAGGAAGAAAAAACCAAAGGGCTTAATTTCCAGCAAAATGAACACCTACACATAACATATGACACTTTTCATAAAAAAAGCCTATCCTGATTGTAGCTGTGGTTATGATCAACATTATTCATTTACTACAAATATCAAGCTGTAATAATGGTACAAAAATATAAACCACCAACATGTAGTATATAGTATATCTACTTAATATACATTTGTATATTTTTTTTATGTGCATGTGTGTATATATGTCTGTGTAGTTCTGTTTATAGTATACTCAAGTACCCAGGTTTTGGTGCTATTTCTTCATGAAGTCGTCCATCATGTTTGTAACTGAACCATAGCTGCGTTTTTTTTAAGATGACTAGAAATATGCCCTCCTGTAATGAAGTCTAGAACCCATATCTATGGAATAGAATAGAATAGAATAGAATAGAATAGAATAGAATAGAATAGAATAGAATAGAATAGAATAGAATAGAATAGAATAGAATAGAATAGAATAGAATAGAATAGAATAGAATATTTCAGTTGGAAGGGATGTACAACAGGCGCTCTCTAGAAAGTGTGTTGCAGGGCTTGATCACCCACTTGCTAAAGAAATGTTTTGTAATGTCCAGTCTAACATTTCTGACTAGCCTTGAACAATTCTTACATCTTCGTGATCCATTCCCCTGGCATTTACTACGGGAAAAAAGACCACTACCTGTTGCCAATTATGAAACTACTGATACCACTTTTTTTGATGCTGAGAATACCCAAGAAATGGCAACATCCTGGTTTCTATGCTACTATTTTTTCTTCAGAATGTGTATGTATAAAACAAACTTAAAATCAGATATAGTCATTGGGTAGCTGCATGATGTGTGAAATAAAAAAGAGAAATGCATGCTTGCAGTACATATTTCTGATCCAATTATGTATTTTTACTTGGGTGATCTGAGGTCCTTCAGTGGTGTAAATGCCATAAAATCATTGTTTTTCTATCTTTACCCATAGGTCTGGCTGACAGCAATGTACCAAAACTTGAAAGCAGGCACCTACTTTTGGCCAGGCTCTGATGTTCCAATTAATGGAACATACCCCACCTTGTACACTGTATACAATGGGTAAGTTTTTATAGAGCTTGTAGTATATTCCTGTAAATTAGTCCAAAAATCCAAATTGCTATATAGCAGTTGAAGGAAATGAAATACAATATGTTTAAGCAACAAGATTTTTAAACACCTATCTCAGAGTTAAGTGTCCTGTCACATCATCCTGGTTTTGCAACGGAGCTACCAATAATAGTTGAAATTTTCAAAAGAATTTAGGGGATTCACAATGAGAAAGTTGCAGGGTACTGTATATTCTGCTTTCCTAGCCCACTGCAGACCATTGATCTCTTGCTAGGAAAGCATCCTGTAATTGATTAGTAGCCACTGCTAAGCTATACCAATTGTTACCATGGTTCCATGTTTCCATATTACCATTACACTTAAAATCTACATATACCATATAGCCCTTTAAAAGTACTTGTGCTTGAGAATAAGATTTCAGATAACCTGTGCTCTAAGATAATGAACACAAACTTGGAAGCTGTGGCAAGAGGCTATAGATGGCAGGAAGAAAGTATGCTGGGTAGGGAAGATAGGAAGATGGGCTCTTAATCAATTCCCTATGCTCTTGCTTGAGTGTGTGATAATGTGCACACTAAGGCTGAATCATTGTTCTGAATGTTGTATATAGTTATATCACAAGTCAAGCATGTGAAAATACAGCAATTATCTCAATAGTATTTTTTTTCTTATGGAAGTTATTCATATTAGTAAATTATTTTCAATTTTCACGATGATTTCAGTAAATCTCATGATTCTCCACATTTACAAAGATAATTTAAAGCAATTATATAACCTTTAGTTTCTATAGATAACAAAGATTTTGCACTGATGTGTAGTATTGTTATTCAGAAAACACTTGAGTGCTGTGGGTAAGTAATATAAAGCTTATGCATGAGACTGGGGGGAGGAGCAGTCCCGTCAACATCACTTTTGCATCTGAAAAATCAGGATTCAATAAAAAATGACTGCTTGTACCTTGTTAAGATGAATCATTCTTGAAATCCAGATTTGTGACTTTACTATATAACTGGAAGGTGGACATTTTCTCTGTCTTGGAATTAGAAAGTCTCTTATAAGAAAAGGCTTTTCAACATTTTTTTTTTTCCCCAGTTCAGTTACATATGAACAGAGAATTTCAGGAATATTGAAATGGCTTGATTATCCCAAATCTGAGAGGTAATAATAATATCTGGCTGGTTTATGAGACTATAGCTTAAGAAGTTTTTAATGCTTAGCAATTGAAATTTGTATTGGTGTTTGTGAAACATAGAATCTTCATCATTATCTCAAATGATAATATGCTGAAATTAAGTCTGTTCTATAAGCATAGCTAATCATTTTTCAGTATTAGTTTGCAAACACAAAAGCTGGAAAAGTGCACATGAATGGGATGTACTGTTATATAATTATTTTTGTGTCGTTTTCACAAAGCATGGCCTAAAACAGTGGTATCAAACTCATGGCTCCTGCCATTCTCCTGCTTCTGTAGCGTGACGCGTGTCTCACGCTGCACAGTGACCAGCGCTGGCAGGAGCACAGGGGCAAGGAGCTCGGTGCTGCTGCCAGGTAGATACAAGGTGCCGGGCCAGATAAAACAAGGTGGAGGGCCAGATTTGACCTGCGGGCCGTGAGTTTGACACCGCTGGCCTATAGGAAACATGGAACATTCAATTTCTAGACTAAGTGTATGGATGAAAGATTTTTTTAATGAAATATATTGCACAAGAAAGGTTAAATATATGAAAGTAATTGCAGGCAGTAATTCAGGATGAAAAGTAGATGTCAGTACTGATTGTGGTGCTCAACTTTTTGACACATAACCAAGTGAAATCTTTTATATAATAATTTTTTAACAAATTCCTAATATATCTGCAGTTAGGAGATGCTCTCTAGAGCCTCACTGCTTAATCAGGAAGAGAGAGATCCTTTAAGTGGTAGTTCCACTTACATTTCAAATAGGAACAGCTTGTTCTGCTGTCTGAGATCTTGAAGTTTTTCAGAGTAATTTCTGGATATCATCTGAAGACACTGGATACTGTTTCTGAAATTGTAACTCCAAATAGTTCATCTTGATTGATTACAAAACTCAGAGGAAGTTGAATGATTACTTTCACTGTATAAACTTTTACTAAGGTTTAAAGAATGTATTTACAATTCCATTTTAAGTTTATTTTAGTTTTTAAAATGAAAATGTTCTTTTGAAATGCTGTCTCTGAATTCTTATAATACTCCGTATTATAATATTATAATACTTCTTATTTATTTCTGACTTGAGGCCTGATTTTTATACTTTATATGTTGAAGAACCAGATTCTTCTGGACATTCATTTGGACCAGTTAGTGGTGCTGTAAGTAGTTTTTGTGTTTTTCTTAGACTAAATCACACTAAAAATGTTGCTGTACTGTGAACTTAACCAATTTCTAAACATGGGATGGAGAGTAGATTAAAAATTACCATGACTCTTTCATGAGTTCTCAGTAAAAACTCTTGCTTGTGGTGGAGCCCATTGTTATGATTCCAACATTTTGTGTGAATCAATCAAAAGAGCTGTAAACCAAACAAACCGGCAGAAAATTATTTCAGTTCATACTATTAGAATTAATATTAATGGTTGTATTTAAACTGAATTTTCATTTTTCTCGGCAAGTGATACTTGGAAGAACGTGGCCTGGGGAATTGTCAGAACTGTCTTTTATTCATTCAGAACACTGTACTTCCATGTTTGTTACTTTGTAACCCCGAAATATGACACTTTTACTTGCATGAAGGCAAAAAATTTCAGTCTTTATGGAGCTTAGGACTTACCATATCATTTCATCTCTTCTCTGGAATGGTCTTTTTTAATATATTTGGCAGTGGTCTTCAGCAAAAAGCCTTGCTGTAGTGTACGAGGACAGAGAAAATGTGAACTTTGTAGGGAAGTTTAGGCTCCCTAATTGGAAAGGAAACTCCATTTCTCTTTGGGCTTAAAAATGCATTACTGTATGTGTTATTGTATATGTGCATATTGCACATGCATGCAAGATATTCAAGACTGTGTGCAAAGAAGGGTTCAAGTGCTCACCTGTGGAGCCCTCAAAGTCAGTTGGATTTGTCCTTACTGTAGGACAGCCTGTAAGTCAACTGTGCCAACTAAAAAGAGCCACCTTCTGTGAATGGCTCCAGGGTGGATTGTGCTGGATTTCTCCTATATTATTTCAGTGGTGGTCAGTGGTTTTCTGTAGGAAGTTTGAAAGGATTATACATACCAGAGAAGGGCACCGTGCCTTCTTCGATGCTACACTCGTCTTATTGATAACACTGCTTAATGTTAATACAGTGATGTGTTCATAATACAACAAGCACTGCATTTAATGTTATAAACCTAATATTTGATATGTTTAGGAGTGAGGAACTAATTTGGTATGAATGTGGTTTTTTTTTCTTTCAATAAACATATTTAAATTCAATAGAAAAATGTTAATTGTGAGTCCTTTTTTTTTAAGTCACGTCTGTGGTATAGCAGTGTAATTATGTAAATCTATACTCTAGTGGTGATTGAAAAAGAAAAGAAGCAGCAATATTCAGAATATGAAAACTGACAGAAAATCTCACTTATTTTAGACTTTGATGATTATATTTAACTGAAAACTTGAAATTAGAAAGAAAAATTCTAATGAAGCTGGTTTATTTCACAGGTAATCAAAGCCTTACAGCGAGCAGATCAAGCACTAGGGATGCTGATGGAGGGACTTAAACAAAGAAATCTGCACAAATGTGTAAATCTTATTGTTTTAGCTGATCATGGTAATGTATATAGTTCTCTTTTCAATCTAAATTTTACTGAGTCATTTTTTTCTTCCTCTGTATAATGTGTGCTTTCTAGTTTTATTTATTTTATAATTCACTTTCTCTTCCTTACCATATATTGCATATAAAAATAACTATTTCTATATTGTCCTTTAGGGATGGAGATGACTTACTGCAGTCAGTTAGAATATATGACTGATTACTTCCAACAGATTAATTTCTACATATATGCTGGGCCTGCAGCTCGCATTCGGGCAAGAAATGTTCCAAAGGACTATTTAACCTGTAAGTGTGGACAAATCCTGGAATTGCAGAAAAACCTGACAGGATATATACTTATATACATATATATACATATGTAGGGAAAATGGGTAATAAGTAGTAATCGTCAGAGTGAACAGCTTTCTGTTTCACTTAAACAGGCTTAAATATCCATGGAAGTTGGTGTTTCAGGTGTTTTTTTTATTTTTTTTTTCCAAGAATGACCCTTTAGATGAAATTGAAAGTTAGAAAAGATAGTTTTAATGTTCTGAACTGGAATTTCAGGTCTTTCATAAGCGGATTTATCTTCACAGATTTTTTTTTGTGCAACATTGGCAGAGTCAGCCTGTTTGAAGCAGTGACTATTTCTCACTGTGTGCACAAAGTTGCAGAATCTGAATCTTAGCACAGTGGGATGTAAGCTTTGGTTGAGCCCTTTAGCTAGTATCACAAAAGAACATAAAACTGAAACCATGTGAGCTGACTCTGACTTGGAATAGGTATTGTTTTACCAGACTGAAAAAAAACCCAGAAACTCAAGCTTCCCAAAACTTTCTGTATCAGGGAAAAGAATGGAGAGGGGTAAATCTATTTAGTAAGTTTATAGAATTCATAAAGTATTCTAAAAGGCATGATTCTTGCAGATCTCAAATAAGAGCTGTGATCCCATTGTACTTTGAATTTATCTGTTCTAATTGCCTTTATATTTGTAGGCATAATGTTTATACAACATGAAGCAGATTTTTCTTGGTTTAAGTAGAAGACAGTCTAAGTCAGACACGAGCAGAGTAATAAGCAGAGGAGAGAATAATGATATTTTGTATGTGTCTTAATATAATTTTTGACTCATCTCCTCTAATGATCTTTTTCTGAAGTAATTTTCCTTGTTTAAAGCGCACAGATTTAGTTTTTTAGAAAGATAATATCAAAAGTTTAAATTCATTGTCTGATAATGTGGAAGGTGAAAATATTAAGACAGATTGGATTTTTCTCTGTGACCACTACTGGAAGTGGAATACAAAACAAGTGTTCCAGGTCCAGTTCAATGTAAAAAAAGTTATCCTTCAAAGAGAGGTTAGGTGGGAGAACAAAATTTGATTCTAATGATGTGTCAGCTTTACCTGTATGCAGTCATCACCATGAAAGTTTCTACAGTCTGTCTTTATGCACCTGAAGTGCTAGGCACTTCCACCAGGCTACCACATGTACAGACAGTTACCTGTGGAGATATAACATTCCTACCTGTGGAATAGTTTCCATAATCTTCACTGGCTAATAAAGAAATTCAATTATACAGACAAAAGGCATGTTGAAATTTTTCTGTTGAGGCTTTGGACCTTCAACTGTTTGAATTTGTGTTAATTATCTTTTCCTTTTAACAGTTGACTCAGAAGGAATTGTTAAAAACCTCACAGTGAGTACATATTTTTATAGATTTTCCCTTATAGCTTCTCTTAATAGGAATCTGATGAAAATCAGCTTGTGAAAAACAAGAGTGCCAGTTTAAATAGCATACTGACTCTAGTGTACTATAGGAGACGGTTCTGGAAGTTGTTGAAAGATGGTACACAAAGGTTTGCCATAGGAGATCCCTGCTCTGAGCATAACAGCTTTCTATAACAGTGTGGTAAAACAGTTCCACTTTTCTGGCTTACCCAGCTTCCTAGCAGCTCTTCTCTCAGCATTTTAGATATTCTGTGGCCTTTAGCTAAGAGCACTGGACATTTACATGGTATGAGAGTACATGTTCAGTCCTGCAACTAAAACTGTAGACATGCTACATTATGTATACTTGGTTCTCTTTGTTGTTTATTGAACAGTAAAGTAATAGAAGATGGCAAAAATAAACTGGCAGGGAACTTTCTCCTGTAGAGTGCAGTCTTACATACCAGATGCCAGTGACATTAGTATGGACATATAGACTAAACATTTCTGTTAAATGTCTTTCAGCCTTAAGAGTACTTTTACCACAGTATTTGTGAACTTGCTACACATATTATAGCAGTGTATTTTCAAAAAGTTCCAAAAAAAAAAAATCTGCTTTTTCTTCCATTGCTTTTTGGGCCAAAAATGAGATCTGTAGGTTATCTGAGAGGCTATCTGTGAATAATGTGCTTTGTGCTTACATTCCTGTCACTAGGATGTTTGTGATAATTTTGAATAATGGGTTTATTCTTTGATATGGAGCAAAACTCATGACTGGGCTCTTTCCTCCTGCACAGTGCAAAAGATCCCCTCAGCACTTCAAGCCTTATTTGACACCTGACTTGCCAAAACGATTCCACTATGCTAACAACATTCGTATTGATAAAGTTCATCTTTTGGTGGATCAACAGTGGCTGGCTGTGAGGTAACGTAGTTTTTTTGTGACTGTAATTGTTTTCATCCCATTCTCATCCTTTTAATTTCCTTCACTGATGCCTCATTCCTGTTTTGCTTTAGGCTTGTTACATTTCCATGTTTGTTACATTTAAAATCTTACTATGTGTAAAAAGGAAATGTGCCTTATACATAAAGCCAAGAATGTATTACTAGTATGATTCAGATCTTAACAGTCCAATAAAAAAAAATCATGATTACTCCAGATCAAACTTTTTCAGAAAAGAAAGGAAAAAAATTAAAATCAATAAATTAATACTAAAAAATAATGCAGTTAAAACTGTTGTATGAAGCCGTCCTAGTATCTAACCCTTTTCCTGGTGTTAGTTACCCTTCCACTCCCCTTCTGTGTCCTAAGGTTGATGACTTCAGTCTGGTGCATATGTGGATGCAACCAGTAATCAGCATTATCACGAGGTATATGATATAGATGATTCTTCTTCCTCACTCTGTGATTGGAGTAGGGTCTTTCCTATATGTATGCTTACAGTACAGCTTGCTCGCTCTTCACTGGCTTACAGTTAACATTTCATCTCAGTTCACCATGTGCATTTTACATGCGTTAGATATTTTTCCTTTATTCTCTTTCTTACTTCTGTTTCTGCTCATATCTACATTTCTTTAATTGACCACCAGTGAGTTGTTTCTAGCCTTGGAGTCTCCATTCTACACGGCATAACTAATCATTACTGCTATTTATATAAAAACTATGTCTTTGCCATGCAAAAATAAGCTGCTAAAATAAAAATATTAGGCATAAATTGCTTGTCATTACCAAAAGTTTCTGTAAGAGCTAAACAATTAAAAAATAGCTCTGAGCAAGTCAAGAGCAATTCTGACAAGACCTAGACCTGAGGCTCTGAAAACTGAAGCCAAAGCCTCTGGTTTAAGTAAAAATACTACATTTACTGAGCTGCAGTGTTACAGTAAGAGAAGCATGAGCCAACTTGGCATTTCAAGACTATTGAAATAGTAGAAAATGCCTGAGCAGTATATAATTTCATTGTATTCATGCAACCAAATAATTGTCCAGGACATGTAAAAAGAAATGCCTGCTTAAAATTCTCATATTGACCCTTTTTTAAACTGTGCTCAAATGTGCTTGTGCCTCTGAAAACAGGATACATATGCTAGACAGTTGTGCATTGAATCAGTATGGGATGACTACCTCTTTATCTTTCCATGTATCTCAGAAACGGGTAAATTAAAACAAGTGTTACTCACTGTAAGTCAGACTATTCTGTCATGTTATTAATCCTAGAACCCCCCCCACACACATCCACATCTCTCCTTCACCCTTTAGAATCTATGATGAAAATGCACTGTCTGGTAAGAAAAAATCCCTTGCACTCTTAGTTATATTGTTCCACAGAGGCTAACAGCAGTGTTCTCTCATTGTAAGTTTATATTAAAATGCAGATACCACAGAATGTAACTGAGGAATTCTTCCTAAGCAGATTACACTTTTTCTGAAATTTGTGGCTAGGTGGAGGCTTCAATCTATTTTGAAAACATTAATTCATTCAACACTCAGTAGCTACCTAGGATAATTTCTGTCCATAGCAATCTCTGTTATAGGAGAAAGAAGTCTTCATAAAAGTGAACCCTGGATGAGCAAAAAGTACTGCAACGTGCACCAGAGTCACTTCTTACGACATGATCCAGAGTCGAGTGTTTTCAAATAGTTTTATTTGTGCCATTTTTATTTACACTGTTTGATGGTTTCTCCTTAGGGATGCAAGTTACACATATTGTGATAGGGGTAACCATGGCTATGACAACGAATTTAAAAGTATGGAGGTAAGATGATTTCTATTCAAGCCTTGCACCTTCTTATGTAGAAAATCACAATGTTCTACATGAACCACCAGAATGCGGAATATATGATAGTTTTTGCAGTGTGCTTTTTCTTCCGTGTCACCCAGACATGTAAATTGAACACATACTGGGTCCACATACTCATATTGCCTTTCATCAATGTGCATGCAGCCCGCTTCCTTGGGATCCTGTAGTAAAACTTGTTTGGGCTCACCTTAACTCCATAGACTACAGTAAACCAGAGACTGGTTTACTGGTTTGGAGACTGGATGAGGCACTGAGTGCCATGGTTTAGATGATGGTGTTAGTGTTGGTGTTAGTGTTGGGTTATAGGTTGGACTCGATGATCTCTGAGGTCCTTTCCAACCTTATGATACTGTGATACTGTGAACCAAGCACACCATATTTAGCTATAGAATACTGAATTCTTTCATTCTTTGATTCTTCTACTGAAGTAATGGCTGAAAAATCTCTCTAGGCTCTAGGAATTCAGTTGTGCATCTGAAAGCCTGTAATCTCATTGTCTCTGCTTATCTTCCAAGACTTAATTGTATCATGAGAGGAAAAAAATGTCGCTAGTAGAACCTGTATGTTAGTATAGCGTGGACTGCAGTTTCATCTGATTTTCTGGTTGCAGTGAAAATATTTTGAGGCCTTGAGCTTTTGGCTTTTCATGTACTTTCTGTTACGTGAACCTTTAAGTAAGATCAAGCATGCCACTACTGGTCCCATATTCTGTGCCTAAGAATCAGATTCTTGCAGATCTTCAAATCAATATATTAAAACCATATGTCAATATACTGATCAGAATGTTGCTGAATGTTTATATGGAAAGAAAGGTTAAATTCTGGTTAGTATGGAAACCTTAATCATAAATAACCTTATGCTGATGGCACAATGACTGAGGAGCAAAATATCTTAATATTGTCTTTTTAGGATAAATTAAGAATTCTTTTTCTATTATGGAAACATAAGAATATTTTTTTAGAACAGATCATTGCCCTGTTTAGTCATGTTTCCTGTATCTTAAGGCAGACAGCTTGGGAGGTTTACAAAGTCATAGAAATTAAAGTGAGACTGTGTTAGTGTTCTGCTACAATGCTTTCAGACCCCAGCAAGGGCCATCCAGCCACCATTTTACCATTAGTGGTACTGATGCAGTCTTGGCTGAGCTTGGGACTGATCTCTCCAGCCCCCTGTGCCTTGCTTTAGCCAAGCAAGAGTGACCCAAAGGCTTTTGAGATTGCAACATATATTAGAAAAAACAAACAAATCAACAAAGCCCAATACCCTCAATGGCTATATTTCTGCCTTAATAGCAACCTTTAGATGGATCTGTGAGTGTCATAACTCTACATTTGTGGAAATGGCATTATTACTGGTTGTTGCAATGAAAACATAAAAAGGTGTAAATTTTAAACAAAGAATGATTTTCATAAGTATGTATCAAAATATTAAAGAATAACCCCTCTCCCCTCCGGATTCATTATACAGTGTAAAGTATGCTGAGAAATTAATTTATGTTTTGCATTTTTCTTCAAATTATATACAATGGTCCAAACTTGCCTTCTTTACCAGAGCAATCCTGTATTTTAACTGTTATGACTTTCATGACTATATTTTGCTCCGGTGTCCCTGTTTTTATAAAATGCAGCTGAATTACTTTTGAATTTGTATTCCTTTAAATAACAGCTTTTGTTTTATTACAATCCAGGCTATATTCCTAGCACATGGCCCAAGCTTTAAGGAGAAAACAGAAGTGGATGCTTTTGAAAACATTGAGATTTACAATCTTATGTGTGGTGAGTATAAATGATTCAGTACTTTAGATTACAAGCAAATTGTGTTTTCAAATACCAGTGTATTTCACCTAAAAGAGCAACTAAAAACTCAGAGAATTCGTTCAGGCTAGGTTTTCGCACAAAACACTGAAGGCATGCTGTTTTGCTTTCTGCCCAGTGTTAGAAATTAACTGCCAGAAATTATTCTGTTTTGAATGTTGTTTCTGTTTGCAGGAATCCTCTAAATTATTAGTAAGGAGCTCTCCTGTCTTGTGGGCTTGCTGTTGGAATGGTGCCTGTGGAATAATTTTGGGATAAGAATCTTGTGGAGAGTTACCACTCTTTCTCATAAATTAAGATGGACTATTGCAGTGGTCCTGGCTGTGAGCAACTAGGAAGTTATGTGCCTCAGAAAATACAGATTAAGGCATCACACAAAAATACAGTTGGCTAGTATGCTTCACGATATGATCCATTTGCAATTACATTTGTACTCTGCATTAAAATAATCTGATCTTATGAATGTTATGGCACTGTATAAAGCTGTACCAACAGTACTCAAACACATAATTACCAAATCTTCACGCAGTGGAAGACAGCAATGAAGACTCATACATAGGAATTTGCAAGTTCATGGTAGCAGTTACTATAATAGATAACTCAATAAGCTAGTTCTTCTATATTTAGAATGAATGCATAGGAAACTTGTAGAATTGGAAAGATAATGACTTTTTAAAATGCCATTTTAATCTTAAAATAGCTTTAAAATGTATTTACAAGTTTCAAATATTCCAACAGATTTACTGCATATTACACCAGCACCAAACAATGGAACACATGGCAGTTTGAATCACCTCTTAAAAAACCCTTTTTACAACCCTTCACATGCAAAAGAAGAGTCATCTCCTTCTTCATGTCCAGTTTCCCAGCTGACTCCTGTAGATGATCTGGGATGCACATGCAGTCATGTAAGTGGAGCTTCTGTGATCTTTTAGTCATTTTTTTCAAGTGTATTCTCGTTTCTTTGTTGGTTTTTTTTTCCCCCTAAGTTATGGATTAATTCTGAGTGATTCCCTTTTCTTTTACAGATGCTTAATGTTTCAGAACTAAATCAGAGATTAAATCTCACAACAGAAGAAAGTAAGTAGCAAGAAATGAAAAGGACAGCAATATTTTTGAATATATGCCTAGTTTAGATTTTATATTGTTGATTTCAGTGCTATTTTTTTGCAATGCTAATTGCAATTTAAAGTGAAGTAGGAAAGCCAAGTGAGTAGCATGACTTTTTAAATTTTTATCTTGCGTTTCTTTAAAAAAATGCTAGTTGATACCATTATAGTAACATTAATGCACAGGAACCAGATCTGAATCCCATTAAAATCTTGAGGAAAGAACATACAGGTTTCAGTGGTCTTTGGAGATAGCCTGAGCACTTCCAAGCTATGTGGCATAGCTCTTGTTCCCCACCTTGTAACTATAATTTTGGCTTACACTGTATGTTAAATATATATTTTTATATATTATCTACATGTTTTTATTTTCTACATGTTTTTATTCCACTTAGAATCTAAGAGCTTAAAGAAACACATGCCCGCATTTCCTGTTTGATTTATTTGTATTTATTAATATTTTAATTTATATTTCTTTGCTCTTTTAAAACTTTGTGCCATCCAAATTACTGTAGAAAAATGACCCAATAATTATTGTTCAATTTCCAGTAAATAAGGCAAACGCATATCATTTGCCGTATGGGAGACCTAGAGTTGTTCAGAAGACAAATGACTACTGTCTCCTTTCGCATCATCAGTATGTGAGTGGATACAGCTATAATATCTGGATGCCACTGTGGACTGCATATACTGTGAATAAGCCTGTAAGTTATCAAATATCCATACTACTCTTAAACTTTAATATAACAGATTAAAAATGTGGTTTATTCATCAGAAATCGCGATTAAGGGCTTGATGGATATCATGTGACTAAGACCCTTATTTCTGAAAAAGAAAAAATGTCTTTGTTATAAGCTTCAACTGTCTTAAAATATTGTTTAAAAAAGTGGGAATGGCCACCTGTTAGCGACACAAAAGACATAGAAGAACAGAACTGCTGGTAAGCTGGTTCCATGAAGCCTGTTCTGTAAAAGGGATAAACTGTCAAGAAAGTGCTCAAACTTGCCTGTAAATTCTTGAGGAACAGCAGGCTGTGGTTTCCAAAATCAGAAGCATTCAAGCTTTCTTGTGAATATCATGATATCACCAACCTTTGTACTACTCCGCAAGACAGTTTGTACTAGATTATATTTCTGAATGTACTGTTTATTTGCTCTCTATTACATTACATTATTTCTGAAAAACATAATTATGGTTGAATGAGTCTCTGAGAGTTCAAGGGTAAATGGCTCTGGAATAAATTGTTTGAGTTTCCAGAGTCAGTAAACTCTGTCAGTGGTCATTCATGGGCATATTTCCCCCTATAATGTGACCCTTTTTCTAATTTGCCCTGAGGAAATAACTTTTACACTGATTTTTCTATCTCAAGAGAACTTTTATTGATGTCTCCAGGATTTCTTATTTTATTAGTACAAATATGGGGAATGTATTTTAACCAAATATTTGCTGCTAGAATGTTGGTATTTTAGAAGGTTTTACTCTATACATTTTACTGATTTTTTGGAAAGATCTACAGTTATAGCTTACTATGAAAGTCCAATACTCTAATCAAAACTAGTTAATTGTAGGCAGATTTTTTTTTCTGATTTTGCTTTAAAATATTTTAAAGTCCCACCAGAGCTGGGGTCTTTTTAATTTTTCAACAATAGCAGCAAAAAACTCAAAAAAGCAAGCACACTTCCAGACATTAACCTTTGTTGAAAACCAAATTCTCAGTTGCGAAAGGAATGTATAAAGAATGTTACTGTGATATAACATTGAAATCAACGAAAATACATATTCTTGGAAGCTTCTTTTAGTGGTTTATGCAACATTATGGGAAACAGTGAATGATTGAGACTAAATGGTCTAGTTCACAGCAGAGTGATGAAATGATGTATGTTTCCTATAGAAAGAAGAAGAATAAATTTCTCTGTAATACTCTCAGAAACACAATGTGAAATAAGCATAAGAAAGAGCTCATTCACTGACTTACGGAAATCTGAGATCACATTTTTTTTATTACAACATATACTAATCAAGAGAAAAAAATTTATAGATTCTAACAGCAGAGGAATATTCGAGAGGTACAGCTAATGCCTTTGACTGTAAGATTTGGCTTCAATACTTGGGAAAGACAGAAAATTGCAATTCCTACAGAATTTTTATTGCATCCTAGGCTATTTATGTTGTGGATAAAGCCTGTGCAGTGATTTACACAATTTATAAGGTGGAATGTTTCTTGAAATCATAGAATCGTTTAGGTTGGAAAAGACCTTTAAAATCATAAAGTCCAACTGTAAACCTAACTCTACCAAGTCCACCACTAAACCAGTCCCTAAGCATCTCATCTACTCAACTTTTATATGCCTTCAGGGGCGGTGACTCAACCACTTCCCTGGGCAGCCTGTTTCAGTGCCTGAAAATCCTTTCAGTGAAGGCGTTTTTCCTAATTTCTAGACTAAACCTTCCCTGGGTCAACTTGAGACCATTTCTTCTTGTCCTAACACTTGTTACTTGGGAGAAGAGACCAACACCCACCTCGCTACAGTCTCCTTTTGGGTAGTTGTAAAGAGGTCTTCCCTCAGCCTCCTTTTCTCCAGGCTAAACAACCCCAGTTCCCTCAGTCAGTCCTCATAAGACATGTTCTCTAGACTTTGATCATCCATGCGCTCAATGTCCTTCTTGTAGTAAGGGGTCCAAAACTGAACACAGTATTCGAGGTACAGCCTCACCATGGCCAAGTACAGGGGGACAATTACTTCCCTGGTTCTGCTGGCCACACTATTTTGGATACAAAACAGGATGCTATTGCCCTTCTTGGCCACCTGGGCACACTGCTGGCTCACGTTCAGACAGCTGTCAACCAATGCTCCCAGATCCTTTTCCACTTGGCAGCTTCCCAGCCACTCTTCCCCAAGCCTGCAACATTGCATGGGGTTGTTGTGTCCCAAGTGCAGGATCCAGCACTTGGCCTTGTTAAATCCCATGCAGTTGGCTTTGGCCCATCAGTCCAACCTATGGACAGCAAGAGCTCACTCGTCAATTACTGTTATGGGCAAAAGAGGTTTGACTTGGGGAAAAATTAATCTAATTTAATTTATTGCAAATCAAATCAGAGTATGGTAATAAGAAATAAAACTAAATCTTTAAACACCTTCCCCCCACCTCTCTTTTCTTCAGGGCTTAACTTCATGCACGACTTTCTCTACTTACTCCCCCACAGCAGCACAGGGGGGATGGAGAATGAGGGTTGTGGTCAGTTTATTATCTGTTGTTTCTGCCACTCCTCCCTCCTCAGTGGGAGGACTCCTCACACTCTTCCCCTGCTCCAGCGTGGGGTCCCTCCCATGGGAGACAGTTCTCCATTAACTTCTCCAAAATTAGTCCTTCCCACAAGCTCCTGTTCTTCATGAACTACTCCGGTGTGGGTCCTTTCCATGGAGTGAAGTCCTTCAGGAATAGACCACTGTCGGTACCCTCTGGGGTCACAAGTCCTGCCAGCAAATCTGCTCCTCTCTCTATGGGTCGACAGGTCCTACCAGGCTTCCCACAAGATCATAGCCTCCCTTAGGCATCCACCTGCTCCAGCATGGGACCTCCATGGGCAGCAGGTGGATATCTGCTCCACTATTAATCTCCATAGGCTGAAGAGGGACAGCCCACCTCACCATGCTCTTCACCATAGGGAGGAATATCTGCTCCGGCCTCTGAAGCACCTCCTCTCCCTCCTTCTTCACTTATCTTGGTGTCTAAAAAGTTTTTTCTTTCACATATTCTTACCCCTCTCTTCAGGTTGCTGCTGGTGTTGTACATGTTTGGGGTTTTTTTTTCCCCATTAAATATGCTATCCCAGAGGTGCTACCACAATCACTGACTAGCTCAGCCTTGGCCAGCGATGGCTCTATCTTCGAGCCACCTGGCGTTTGCTCTATTGAACGTAAGGGAAGTTTCTAGCAGCTTCTCACAGAAGCCACATCTGGAGACCCCCTGCCACTACTAAAACCTTGCTGCACAAAGCTGATTCATTTATATAGTAGCTGCTTTCCAGGAGGATGTGACAAGTTTGTGTTTCCAGAAATGTGCAGAAGTGATGAATGAGCCAAACTTGCCACCTGGTTTTGCCTAAGGTATAACCTTATTTTGCTACTACAGTTTTATAAGTTGCATAAGGATTTCCCTGAATTACCTAAAAACAGAAGTAGAAGAAAAACACTAGGCAGAAAACATCAGTGTCCATTACTTGCATTGACCTGATTCACTATGAAAACAGAGGATTCAATGAAGTCTGTTCTAGAAAGTTAAAGCCATACAAAGCATTGAGTTAGCCACAGCCGTGGGTGTAATACTTTTTTTTCCCCCTTTCACAGGAAAACACATCTGCTCTTCCTCCCACTGTTTCAGACTGTCTGCGGCCTGATGTTAGAATCCCTGCTGCTCGGAGCCAAAATTGTTCCAATTACCCAGAAGCGCTGCCCTTCATCCGCAGTTTCCTCTATCCTCCCAGTGAGCTGGTTCTTTTTATAGCTAGAGCTTAGAAAGTCTTAATCAGCTGGATGTGGGTTTATGTTTAAACATACACCCAAACACCAAAACAAACTTCTTCGGATCAGCATGTTGGGCAGAAAAAGGTTTCCAGTGTTTGTAGACTGACCAAAAGCTGCACAGCAGCTACTTGTATCTAAATATTTTCAGTTTAGAACATTTAAGGCTTTATTTAAAAAATGAAACAACTTGAATGTGATGAAAACTTGTTGAAAGATGTAAGAGGGTGGAATGAAGGGCTATCCCTCTTCCTCTGAATGAGTACTCATTTCCTACTGGTAATTATTTCATTGAACAGATTGTACAAACAAATTTGGAGTTGGGTTTGCAGTAGGATCATACACTCATGCTCAAATATCAACTGAATTTACAAATTGTTAAGAAATAGGTAGTCCTGTCACAGAACTTTTTTTAGCATATCCCAAAGGTGCCCTACAACTGAATGTATTTCAGAGGACAGTTTCTGTTTAGGGAGTTGCTTTACAGGGAGAGGAAATCAAAAGGAAACAAGTCTCATGAAAGCTGAATAGCCTGGAGACGTTAATAGATGATTAAAAGAGTGAGCTTATGGTCTAGTAGTTCCCTTATAGCAGAGGTGTCAAACTCAAATCTGGCCCTCTACCTTTTTTTTATCCAGCCCAGCACCTTGTCTTTACCTGGCAGCAGCACTGAGCTCCTTGCCCCTCTGCTCCTGCCAGCACTGGTCACGTGTGCAGTGTGACACGTGTTACGCTGCAGCAGCAGGAGAAGAGCAGGAGCTGTGAGTTTGGCACCCCTGCTTTACAGCCTACTGCATGAACAAATACAGCAAAATTCTTCTCTGAAATAACACATGTGACAAACACTCTTGTTTATCCCTCATTAGTTTTGCCATAATTATGAAGGAAGCTTTTCATCCAGCACAACATACAACAGATATAACTGTGTCTTTGGTTATTGCCTCGTGTTACATTCTCTCTTATGCAGACTAACAGGAAATTTTAGTGTTAAGAAATGCAAATAGAATTAATGTAAACTGCAATTTACATGTACCTGCAATTTATTGTGACATATGAATCAAATTTGTCTTTGTATAGTATTTCATGAAGGTGTCCTTTGTTGTTTCATATAGACTTCAATTCATCTGCTCTTGAACAATACGATGCCTTACTCACTAGCAATATTGTACCCATGTATGGCGCTTTCAGAGGTAAGTTGAAAGGTTTTGATTAATTTTGATTACTTTCCTGTAATTATGGTTCTGGATTTGATATAGCTATAACAAGGACTTAAAAACATTAATGCATGGCCTGCAGTATATCCAGATCTTGTGTAAATATATTTAAAAATTTTTAAAAGTACATGTCTCAAATTGTAAAATGCACTTATGCAAGTTCATTTTTTGAGGGTGTGTATAGTCCTATTGACCTCTGCTTAGGTGTGCCTGTTCACTTGTGAAGTTTCTCTTCATCTCTTCTGTGCTATCCTAATATGAAATGCTAGCCATGAAACTCTCATGAAAATATCCTTCTAAGGAAATGCTCCAAGGTGAACAAAAATGGCACTTTTCCTTTCCTTTTGCAATGTTTCAAGAGAAGACAGGACAAAGTTTGTGAAAAATGCCCTGATACCGTGCCTGCTTCTTCAGACAAAAACACAAAGCAGACAATATTAATCTTGGAATATTTATTTCAGGCAGCTGTTTTTATTATGGAAGTGCAGTAAGCTACATTAACTCTTTCTGTCCAGCCTCACTCATATTTGTTCATAATCACTGATGAGAAATTCTATGCAATGGCATATCATCCTGTTTTACACTTAGGCATAGGCTCATTTTCTTAGGCAAAGGATAGAAAGAGGAATTGCAGAAGGAAAAAGCTGGAGGAAAAGCAATGACGTAACTACCTTTCTAATGCATTCAGATCTCGTTTATTCATTCACCCACGTCCTATAAGAAACAGAGATCCAGAAAACCTAAGCGGCTTTCATCTTCCAAGTAAATCAAAGTCATTATGAAAAATCCAATATTTGAAGGAAAACTCTACAAGCTATTTAAACTTAAAATCAGACCATAACTCTAAACCATAAATCAATAGGGGATAGCCTCAACTCCCAAACTCATCTGTGTTTTTTTGTGATGATAGCTGTAAATACCATAGAATCATAGAATGGTTTGGGTTGAAAGCGACCTTAAAGATCATCCAATTCCATAGCCCCTGCCATGGGCAGGGACACCTCCCACCAGGTGCTCAAGACCCCATCCAACCTGGCCTTGAATAGTTCCAGGGAGGGGGCATCCACAGCTTCCCTGGGCAACCCATTCTAGTGTCTCACCACCTTTACTGTGAAGAACTTCTTCCTAATGTCTAATCTAAATTCTCCCCCTTCCAGTTTAAAGCTGGTGACTGGAAGGGGGAATATTTATATATAAGTGTATTTATTAGATGCAAATATTCTAATAGTCTCACTAGCTTATATCGTACAGATTGTATTTTCTTAAGTAACATCTGTGAAATAAACCAAATTGCCCAGCAATATTTGACATGAGTTCTGTAGAGTTAAACTAGCGCTCCGTGGGTAAATATTCCTCTCATGAAGCCATTATTTCAGTTTCTGTAAATTGGCACTGTTGTGGGTGCTAGTCTAGTGCTAGACAGGCCAGAAATGAATGACCTCTCAGCTCTAGAATGGAAGTTTCAGCTTCAGATGGAATGCATTATTGCCAGTACTGCAATGGACCCTACAGAGCTGTAATAGTGTTTACCGTGCCTCTTTCAGTGGTGTGTGAGAGTATATTTGTTCTGGTGAAAGCCAAATTTTGTGTAGCAGAGTTGATTTTACTGGCAGTTTAGTATGGAATTTTCTGTTATTCATCTATAGTGAAAAAGGAAATATATTTTTTTTCCTTAGTGGTGAAATAACTTTAAATTTATGTTAAATATGCTTATACTTTCTTTTAATAACAGACATTTGGGACTATTTCCATAATGTGCTTCTTCAGGAGTATGCTAGAGAAAGGAATGGAGTAAATGTTATCAGTGGACCAGTGTTCGATTACAATTATGATGGCCATTTTGATTCTCTTGATGAAATCAAGCAGTAAGTACATAGAAAAGCCAGAATTCAAACTCCAGGTTATTTCTCACTGTATTTCCAAACAAATCAACTTCTATTCGAAGGGAACAAGAAACAAATGTCATGGAGAATGGAGTAGTCCCTTTATAATGCTATATTAGTTGTTACTCTTACAACAGCAAATACTCTGGCAAACAGATACAGTACTGTAGAAGCTGAAATTCCAGTAAAGTGAAAACAAACCAATAATTTGTTTCCCAAGCTTCTGTCTAGATTTTTGGGCCTCTGCAACAGAAATACTAGGAGAATACATGTAATCTAAATATGCAGAAGATATCTTTAAGCATAATTTTCTCACTGCCATGTTGCGCTTACTCACCCACTTGTTTTTTCTCCCTGTTATGTGTTTTATCAAAGATCAGATTTCTGTGTTTGCATTCACTGAATCATATAATTTTCAATTTAACATGTAACATTCCTGAGTGGTACCTTGGCATATCTACAACTTACCCAAGTTACTGGAAAGTTTGAAAATTCTAGGTACATTTTAGTCAGTTCTGATAGTATCATAAAATACATTTAAAAGTTCATCTCTCCATAGAAACAGGAAAAAAATATTTACATTAAAAAAATCTATAAAAGAGAAATATAAAAGATAAAACCCAGTTATTTATATTAGTGAATAAGGATAGAGTGGAGGGAAAAAAAGTATAAACCCAAACAACTTTGATTGTTCCAAATATAGGGAAAATGCCCTGTGACAGTAAGAACACTTATGTAGTAGAAAAGTGCTGGGAAATCTGCACAACTGAATATGTCACTGGAAATGTTTTATTCAAGGCTAGACTTAATACCACATCTGTCAAGAACGGTTTGAGAATGGGAAAGTCAGCTCTGCCGCGAAGTAGGAGGATGGAGGGAGGAGAGAGTAGAACTTCCTTCCAAGCAGAATGCTGTAATACTCAGTCAGCCACATAATGTTGTCTACAGTTTGGAATAAGCATATTTTGTTCAGCATGGTTAGTCAGTCATACGAAGCAGTATAATAATTTCAGTGCTGGTGTTTGTTTGAATACAGGAAATCTGGCGTACAGGAAATTTGTGAAGCATTCAGCTCCTCCTATGTTTATACATGAAAGCGACTGTGTTCATGGAATAGCCAGAAAAGGGAGGGAAAGACGTTTTGAATCAAGTATCCTAAATTGGTTTCTATAGCACACAGCCACAAGTCATCATTCTGGTATTTCTTGCTGGCAAGGAAACAGAAGCTAATTTTCTCCTTACTCTTCTCCAATTCAGTTTAATTTGGTTGAAATTCTTAATGTAATGAAGGGCAAGTACAATGCTTTATTCTGCCTCTTCCAGATGTAGAGATCTCTGGCTTTGGCAAAATAGAGTGTTGATCAAGTGAGCTATCCTGTTAGTTTCAGTGGGACTGTTTCTAGCTAAAGGACTAATCCATGGGTGTTTGGCTCTTCATGAAGCAGACAGTGAAGCTCTCTATCCCATCGGGTATTTATTTCAATTATAAAATAAATAAAAATCATATAGTAGTGAATGATCTATGCTGAGATAAGTTCTAAAAATTACTAATAGCATCAGTTGTTTTAATGCTTGATATCTAGATAATTCCCTTAATAACTGTTTGCTTTGTAGGCATGTAAACAATACAGAAATTCCTGTCCCAACGCATTACTTTGTGGTTCTGACTAGCTGCAAGAATAAGTCCTATACGCCACTGAACTGTTCGGGCTCCTTGGATGCTCTGTCTTTTATCATTCCTCATCGACCTGACAATTCTGAAAGCTGTGCTGTAAGTATAGTTCTATGCTCCTGTGTGTCAATGAGCTTTGTGAACTGATTTCCTAGTGGGATCCAGTCATCTGGAGAATCTTTAAAAGCCTAAGTATTCAACTGATTCCTTCCCCATGAGCTAAGATTTAGTTGAGAGCTAAAGCAATTACTAGGAGAGCAAGAAGCTCCATGAAACGTACCTGGAAACTAATGAGGTGATAGGACGCGAGGAAGAAGAAGAAAGCAGGGGGTTGATAAGAAGGATTGGAAACGTTGTCACTTGAGAAGGGCTGAGAACAGCAGTACAACCAACAGGGTGATGAGATAGCTTTATGGAAGGCTGCAGGATAAACTTACTTCAGAGGTGTCAGAGGACTTTGACTGTTACTCCCTTCAGTGTAGCTAGAAGAATTCTTTCAATCCTTTGTTCCACCTTTATCAGAAATTAGACAGAAGACATGGATGGTTCTGCAGTTGAAATTCATACTTCAATTAAATAAAATCTATGCTCACCCCTAAAAGCATAAATCTCATGTTTTGTAGCAATCAAAATAAATTAGCTGAGTCTAATATGTGTTGTTGAGCCAGCTGAGTGTCTGCTCCACAGGCTCTGGCATGAAGATTGTTCCTTAGCTCAGTGTATGTGTTACAGTCCACCCCTCCCCTGCCCCCAGTATAGTTGCACACACTTAACTGGCCCTCAAAGCAGTTTGTTTAGTTTATTTATAACTTTGAACTCATAATTCCAGACAGGTCTAAGTTTCAAGGTTGTGCTGCTTAGAAACAACTTGCGCATCTCCACATTTCTGGCATGGATAATGCACAACTGTCCAGTGATCTTTTTTGCTGCTGAATATACAAAATTAATAATTTGAATTAATTAGTCTTTTGCACTTTATATCTGTTGTCTCTTGCAGTGACATAAATTTAGTGAACCATTTGTGCCAGAAGCAGATCTTGGCAATGGAAAAATCAAGCTACCATCTGCTTGCAAAATAATTTTGTAGTAAAAGAATTGAACAAGGACTCTTTTTCTTTAGTGCTTATATTTCCATTATTTTTCCCTGTCTAGCACTTATTATTGCTGTTCAACAATCACAGCTGAGCTGCTGCAAGGACTTTGTTCGGATTGTCAAATGTTTGGCTAGCTGGAGCACTGCAGCTAATTAGTGCTGTAACTGAAACTGTCTTTACTTGTGTGTTTAAAACATGACTCAACTGTACGTTAAGAGTCATTCTTACCATTTCAGCATAATTTTGCTTCTCTGTAACTTTGGAGGTGTGGAGAGAGGACATCCATTTGATTCTGTTTAAATGACGTCCCTAAATGCAAGGCTGCAAAGATGTCCAGGAAAACCTGAATGGAGTTTCACCAGCTGGAGGCCTGTAGTCTGTCAGTCCAGTTCAGACACTGCTTATTGTCTAACACCACCACCAAACAATAGAATGTATTTTATGTGTTTGAACATTGTTGTTGTTTGTTTTGGCAGGAAAACAAGACACTTTCTGAATGGGTTGAAGAAAGAGTTCAGGTTCATTCTGCACGTGTTCGGGATGTGGAACTCCTAACTGGGCTTGACTTTTACCAGGAAAGAAATGAACCCATTTCCGAGATCTTACAGCTAAAGACATTTTTGCCAATATTTGAGGCTGCAATTAACTGAATATCTGCCAAAAAAAAAAAAAAAAGTGTCAGTGCTTGGAAGAAAGCAAATTTAAGTGATTTAACTTTTTCCCTGCTACAGCACGTAGGAGGCATGACTACAACTCTTCTATAGGGAAACACATTTGGAGGAGCTAATTTCTTCTTTTCAAATTGGTGTCCTTCAATCAAGCGTTTTGTGCCAACTCAATAAAAATTATGTAAATTAAATCATCATTGCTGAGCTAGGCTTTCAAAAGAGAATATTTTATTAGTAGTGGTTTGAAAGAAACCTGCAAAATGAACATGTTTAATGGTAGAGAGAATCCAGAATTGTAAACTGTATAGAAAATATTTCTGTAATGGAGTTCAAACAGAGAGGAGTGGGTGTGGTTTTTTCCATTGTGTTTATCATAGAGGTTATGGTTATCTGATAATAGTATGTCCTATAATGTTCTGAATTTCTCATCTATTAATTCAAATGGAAACTGCAATGTATTTAAAAAACAAATTGACTCACAAGAAGTTTTTATATAGTGGAAGTGTCTTCTGTGATCATCTCCTGTCTTTTCCACTTGGATTAATTCATTATGCTAGTAACAAATGATGAGAAATTATAGTGAATTAGCTATATTCTGTACCCTTCAGAAATCTTAAAACATTCTGAATGCAAAGGGGTAAAAGAAGCGCTCTAGCCAGAAGAGTTTCATCTGCCTGCACTGGAGATGGGGAGAACTAGTAGTGAAGTGAATAGAATAATGATCAGGGGACAGATTTGGCTCCATGTGCCACTTTTGTGTCACATAATTAAAGCTGCACATGGAGGAAGTGCAGTTCTCAAACCCTGGAGATTTATGCAAGGAAAACTCATTAGTAGTTGGGCTTTGGAGACCTTATCTAAAAAAGAAAAAAAAATCAAACAGGTTTATAAGCTTGCACAGGTATTTTTGTTTAAATTTGAAAACAAATGTAATGTCTTTTCCATTTATAGAAATAAAAAAAATAAAAAATGTTTTCAGTTCATAAGAAAACGCTCAATATTGTGAACATATGTTTGCATTACCAGTAAAGATCTAGCCTGAAAATTAGCCAGTTCCGCAGGACATTTCTACAGGATCTTTTTGTTTTTGAAACAGAGTAACTTCTGCAATTTGCATGGAGATGGTAATGAACAGCTGCACTAAACAGAATTCCTGTGCCACAAAAGCTACACAATACAACACAGTAATTCTGAGAATCTAAAAAAAAGTTATTTCATTCAAATAACATTGACCTGGAACATTTCAGCCACTTAGGTTTCAAGATTCTCAACTCGTTGCCCTGGTTTGCATTTCAAAAACAAAGAACACTTATTTGTCATTAAAGTTATTAAATATGCAGAAGTTCTGATGTATTGTGGAGAGTAGGAAGGGAATATCTTACAGTTCAATAACAGTGGAAATGTATGTGACATTGTTAAGAAGTCTACTTGGGATCCGTTGCTTAGTATAGAAAAGTAGGACAAAATAAGAGTTGATCCGATGTATAAAATAGATTACTATTTTTTTTTACTCAGAAATGCTGAGATAATCAGAAGTTAAAAAGAAACCATAGAAATAACAAGTAGACAATAACACATAGTAAAAACAGCATATGGTAAATATTTAATTAGAAAACATACTCCTCCTTTGATAACCACTCTGCTTTGCCCTGAGAACTAAGAAACAATGCTGGTTTTGACAGTTTCAAACGTCTCCTATTTCCTAGAGGATGTGGGTATAAGATCCAAAAAATGGCAAGCCCATTATTTTCCGTGTGTTTTTAGCCAGTTTTGAGACACCTAAGTATGAGATGGAGTGGAAACAGACATAAATCAATCTGCTGACTGTAAAAGCAAATGTTGCTGTTCTTCATAGAGCACTATTGAAGCTGAAAAACTCCTGTAGTCCTGCAGCCATTGAAAATCTGAACTCAGGAGGATCCGGCTTTTATGCTTGGGGTTGGTTTTGAGTTTTAGAGCATTAGAACCAAACCTGTAAACAAATATAGAAATTCAACAGTACCTCTAGCTAGTCTTGCCTCTGTAGCAAAGCAGAATAATAACGAAAAGGAGCAGGCAAGGGAAACACAGTCTGCCTGCTCCAGAAGTTCCTACAGCCAGAGCAAGGGAAAGCTTAACCATTTTTTTCAGGAAGTGCTGCAGTTTCCCTAACACCACGCCCTGGCTCTGCAAGGCTGTCACTATATTAAATATATATATATCTTCTGCTTAATATTTATTATAGAGACTTACGGCTTTTAGTCAGTACCTCACTGAAGCCTACCTTGACTGTTGAGTGCATAAGCAACACAGAATACCCTTAACTCCTAACTTGGATATTCTTCCTTAAGGAAAACAGTATTAATGGATATAGAAAAGGCTGTTTTTTCAAATTACCTCCCACACTGGTCCTGCAATGTTTGTACATTCAACAAAGGGATTTTTCATAGGCAAAGTGTGTGATTGTGTTTAGAAGTATAGACTCTTTTCTACAGTAACTGTGCAGTTGTTGTTCCCACTTCCGATGACAGGAGGAGATGATTTAGAAACCACTCTCTTAGGAAAGCCATAGCTGGACAAGTGGATTTTCAACACATTGTGACTTCAGTGAGATCAACAGATCACCAAAAAGTTATGCCAAACTTGCCAACTCCAGCCTTGCTTTGGAAGGCATACAGAAAAGGGAATTGAGGGCTTTTATATAATTTTCATGACCTTCTGTAGCGCTGTTTAGCTGAAACAGAAAGGAGCTATTAGTTAGGCTCCACACTTGACAGTGGCATAATAAGTCAAAGTTAAATTTTTTCATTGTCTTAAAAACAACCCCCCTAGGTTTTTTTTCTTTCCCCTAATTCTGCTCTTTAGCAACCTGAGCAGGCTCCAGGCAAGATATCCACAGTAATTCAGAAGGAACTCTAAGTGCCTACAAGAACCACTTATAGGGTAAGATGGAGGAAAAAACCTGAAAAAACCTGTAACTTGAAGGCTAGTCTAGATGCAAATTTTCTAGATCATTGCAAACATAGATGATCTTAGTAAACCAAAGAAGTTTTTTCTTACATTTAAGTTGAATATCCTGTGTTTCAGTTTGTGCCCATTGTCTATTGTTCTATCATGGGCACCACCACCCTGCATCTGTCCTTTTTGCTCCCTCCCTTCAAGTACATTAATAAGATCCCTGTGAGCCTTCTCTTCATCAAGCTGAGAAGTCCCAGTAGTCTCAGCTCTTGCAGAAGAGATGCTCCAGACTGTTAATCACTAAAGCCCTTCACTGGACTTTCTCTGGTATGTCCATGTCTTTCCTGTACTGAACCCAGCACTCCAGGTGTGTTCTCACAAGTACCGTGTAGATCACTTCCCTCTTCCTTCTGGCAACACTCTTCCTAATGCAGCCCAGGAGACTATTGGCCTACTTTGTCACAAGGGCACACTGCTGGCTCGTGTTCAACTTGATGCCCACCAAGACTGCCAGGTCCTTTTCTGCCAAGCTACTTTCCAGCTGGGTGGCCCTCAGCACATGCTGGTCCATAGGGTTGGTTCTACGCCGGTGCACGACTGTTCACTTTCCCTTGTTGAACTTCATGATGTTCCTGTCAGCCCATTTCTCCAGCCTGTAAAGGTCCCTCTGCATAGCAGTGTGACCCTCTGGTGTGCCACTCTTCCCAGTTTTGTGTCATCAGCAAACTTACTGAGGGTACACTCTGCCTTATAATCAAGATGATTATGTTAAAGATGTGGAACACTATTTGACACAGTATTGACTGTAAGTGATGACTCTCAACAACAGGAATGCTTCAAAGGCAGCGAGGCTAATCATTGTGCTTTTTTCAGGAATACTACTTTGAAGGTAGTGTTTTTATTTATTGTTTTGAAACTTTCTTGTCAGAATACAAGCCTGTTATTGGATATGAGTTTTCTCAAATTCTTGCATTTCAGATAGGCCAGACTTCTTTTTGTTTGAGCAGCTGAACACATCAGCTGGATCAGTCAGCTGTAATATAGAACACTCAGTTTGATCAGTCAAAAAAACTTTTCAGAATAACTATGGGAACTAAAAATCTTTCTGTCCTTCTTTTATTATCGTATGCAGGACATGCCACGGAATTCTCTCTCAAATCTCAGGAGTAACCGACTCTCCAGGGGAAGAAACAAAATTGATGAGGAATGGCTGAGAAAAAGCATTTTGGAAAGGAATGCTCCTTCTACTTTGTAGGCCAGCCAGTGAATGTAATTTCCATTAATTCAGCTGTTCTAGTTTGGAACTTTTTTTCCCCATTGCTATTTGTTTTCAGGAGAAAAGCTGTTAGATTTGTGTCTAACTACAAAAACTACGGCTGCAAATATCATTTCTATCATCGGTAGAACATTTGAAGGATATGCCCATCAGCCAAGAATGCATAATGAGCTTCAGAAATGAGTTTGTTTTAATTTCTACTTATGAATTTATCCTCCATTTTAGGAAAAAAGATGCTTTTTCTGTATCTGAGAGCACATTTTCATGTAGCAGCAGATTCCAATGAGATTAGTTTGCAGCCCTTCTTTCCACTCTTCCCTAATGGGCATTGTCCACATCTTTTCATCTCACCAGTTTAAATTCTTCTAATTTTTTGTTCAGATTACAGATTCTGGTTATCTCCCTAGCACTGTTAAGCATTTCAGATCTGTCTTCAGTCACAAGGAGGGAGAAGGGCAGGAAAAAAGAAGTATCTGAATGAAGAAAAAAATAGAACATTCAAGGTTTTGTTTCCCGGCATTTTTAAAAGTGTAACTGCAGACCCATGGGGAAGGTGAGTTCAGACTGTTGATTACTCTAATTCTTTCCACATAATGAGAAATCTTGCCTCATTTCCTTTCCTCTGTTATGACTTAGATCACATTTTCTGTGGTATGCGACTGAATTTTACAAGTAGTACATAGGTTTGGAAACAATTTAGCTGCATGGGCTTAGGAAATGTGCGTGGTATAACCTCCTATTTGTTTTAGTAGTTTTTTATTTATGAACATTGCCAACAAATTTCAGGGTCTTTTTGCTGTATCAAACATGCATCTAGTGGTTTGATAGCAAAGAATTCCTTATAATACTGGTTCCTAATAGCACGGTCAGATGGAGTGAGAGTAAACAGGATGCTGTCTGGTGGGAAAGCAGAGGATTGAGAAAAGAGAAAGAGATGGCAGTGAGACATGTTTCAAAATAGACTGGTAACATTCCCCTAGGAGACTGTGGGCTGTGGAGGGCACAGTGACTGGCCAGTGACCCCTCTTTGTAGTTGACCCACAACACTGGGTATAAGAAGCAATCATATCAACTTCCATTTTTTTTTTTTTTGCAGTGTGTCACTGGCTGTATTTGCTGCCAGCATCTTCCTCTTCCTATGGTTACTGCTTATCATTTCTTACTCCAATGTGTGTTTTTTGCTATTTCCACCTCAAGTCATGTTTCTCCCCAGCACCTGTGGCTTAATGTGATCTTTGGCTTTTCCAACTCTTGCCACTTGCAATGAAAGGAGTCCCCATTCCTTTCTCCAACTTGGTCCTTAGAATGTGGCCCAGCTTTTCATGTGCTTACCATGCTCCCTAAAAAATTAGTTTGGAATAAAACCAGTAGGTAATCTAGCTCCCAGCCTGGTCTTCTGGACTGTGATCTCTGCCACCTGTGCTTTCTCGGACTAGAAATCATGCAGCATCTGCAACTCAGAACTTTCAGAGAGCTTAGTGTAAAAGAGATGAATTTAGTCATTAAAAACACGTGGCTTCTGCCAAAGGAACCGACGTCCAGAAGTCCAGAAATAAGCATTCTTAATAACACAGTATTACAGAATGGTTGAAGTTGGAGGGGACCTCTAGAGGTCATCTAGTTTAACCCCCTGCTCAAGCTGGCCCACCTAAAGTCAGTTCCTCAGGACCGTGGGTTTCATAATTCTCCAAGGATGGAGACTCCAGAACTGGGCAATCTATTCCAACGCTCAGTCACACTCACAGTGAAAGAATGTTTCCTAATACTCACAGGGAACCTCCTGTGTTTCAGTTTGTGCCCATTGTCTCTTGTCCTGTCAGTGAGTACCACTGAGAAGGGGCTGGCTCTCTCCTGTTTGCACCATCCTTTTGGGTATTTACATCCATTGGTAAGATCAGCCCTGAGCCTTCTCTTCTCCAGGTTGAGCAGTCCCAGCTCTCTCGGCCTTTCCTCACATGAAAGATGCTCCAGTCCCTTAATCATGCTTGTGGCCCTTTGCTGTACTCTCTCCAGTGTGTCCATTTCCCTCTTGTACTAAGGAGCCTAAAATTGCACACTAATTCAGGTGTGGCCTCAGCTGTACTGAGTGGAGAGGAAGGATCATCTTCAACCTGTCAGCAACACTCCTCCAAATACAGTCTAGGAGGCTATTGGTGGTCTTCGCCACAAAGGTTCATTGTTGCTTTATGTTCAACTTTGTGCCCACCAGGACCCTAGGCGCTTTTCAGCAAAGCAGATTTCCAGCTGTTTGGCTCCTGGTATGTGCTGGGGCAGGGCAGTAGCCTTCCTCAGGTGCAGGATTTGGCATTTGCCTCTGTTGAACTTCATGAGGTTGCCGTAAGCCTATTTCTCTAGCCTGTCTGGGTCTTTCTGGATGGAAGCAAAACCACTCCTCACAGTTTTGTGTCATCAGCAAAAGTGGTAAGGGCACACTCTGCACCATCATGCAGATCATTAATGAAGATGTTGAACAGGGCTGGACCCAATATTGACCCCTGGGGTACACTGCTAGCTAATTGCCTCCAACCAGGCTTCATGCCAGTGTTCACCATCCTCTCGGCCCAGATATTCAATTGGTTTTCAACCCACATCACTGTCTGCTCACCCAGCCCATACTTCATCAGCTTCTGTATGAGGATCCTATGGGAGACAGTATCAAAGGCCTAACTGAAATCCAGGTAAACAGAATCAAGTGTTCTCGCTTCATCTAGCAAGCCAGCTGTTTCATCATAAAGGGTTATCTGGTTTGTCAAACATAACTTTCTCTTGCTGGATCCATGCTGACTACTGCTTTCTTGTCCTTAATGTGCCTGGAAATGGCTTCCAGGACTACTTCTTTCATCACTTTCCTAGGGATGCGGGTGAGGCTTGATCAGCCTGTAAATCTTTGCATCCTCCTTCTTGCCCTTTTTGAGGATTGTAGTATTACTTGCTTTTCTCTACCTCAGGCAGCTCTCCCTATCTCTGTGATCATTCAGATAATACAGAACGGCCTCAAAATTGGATCAGTAATCTCCATCAGCAATCTCCATCAGCATATATGGATGCATGCTATCGGGCCATGGACTTATGTACGTCCAATTTGTTTAACTATTCTCTAATCTGATCTAAAAAGAGCCTTTAACAATTTATAACATGTAAGTCATTACAACTGTTATCTGAGGTACGGATTTCATTTAAGGTACGGATTTCATTTAAGGTACTACATAAATTTCTATTAGTTTGAATGACTTGTGGGTCAGAACAAAAAGACAAGTAGCGTATATTTCAAAGTAGAAGGCAAAAATTGATATGTGCTGTTAGTGCAGTTAAGGAAAGTTCTCTATTTTTCAGTCATAAAAAACCTAACACAAACATGGACAAATTGCTGTAATATTGCTTGACAGATTTGCTGATTGCTGTAAATAACTGGTGAAACACAACTGATGAATGACATGATGCCAAAAGGGAAGTTGTCTAACTGATTTATGAAATATCTAGGGATCTTTGTGAAACCCGGTGTAAGAAAGATTATACTTCTTCATAGGAACAGATTTTCTATTATATTTTTCTGTGATGTGTTTCTATATTGTGATTAATGCAGAGAAAAATAGCACTGACAAGCTTTGTATGTTCTGGCTAAAGTTTCTGCTTTATAAATCAGTGAATCCAGAGTCTACTTCTTGCACAACAAAGCTGCACAGCATTCTGGACAACTATAGCATGGGATAATGATTTATGGGGCATGATGCAATAGTATGTTGTTTATGCTCAGGGATTTTCCTGTGTGACATCTTGGATTGTTTACTGAGGTTTGAGGTTAAACTGGAGAAAACTGTAATTTCCTTCTGGTCTCTGATAATCTATCTGCTTTTTAACTACTTGGTGTCGTCTGTGAACTGCTGTCAACTTCTGTGAATCATTCCAAATACAAATGAGTTGGTCCATGTGTATCGGTGTAACTGGGTAATTTCTTCTTTAGATATTAATTCTGAGTAGTTTCACATATAACTACTTACAGGATTAGCCAGGTTAAACTAGATGGCACAAGGACTGTGTTGTAGACCTGGAATGACTATCAGTGGTGGTGAACTTCCAAGAAAGTGGTCATAGTCATTCTGAGCTGCAGCAGTCTCTTAACCTAACCAAAAGCTTGCTTCAAAGTGAGAAACTGTGTGACTGTTACTGGTAACATCTGATGTGAGGCTGGCTAATGTACATTGATGATACATTTTTGTTGCTGCTTAGTATGCAAAGGGGGCTTCAAACTCTAAGGGAACATTGTAATTCCAATTACTGAAGAGCTGATTTCAATTTGGAGCAGAAGTGAAGGGAAAGTCCTGCAAAATTAGGGGAAATTAAGTCCCTATACTCTTACCTACTTTAATCTCTTCCCAAACAATGAGATTTTAATAGTTTGATTTGTTCAGCAGAGCAAACCCAGAACCTGAGAGAAGATAAACCACTCTTTCTAGCTGTATTGCTAGCCATGATAGTAATGATGAACAGCAGATAAAGAAAAAAAGATATATCTGTGATAAAGAACAACGTTGGCACCAAATAGTTAAAATTATATAAAAATTTGCTAGCAGTAGATTTAAGCTGAAAATTGGAGGACAGAATCTCACCAGTAAGCTTCTGGAACAGCTACCCAATGAAAATTGCAAGGGATAAACAAAAATACTTTCAAGAAAGAGCTTGGTCAACCTATGAATCAGCCTGAATTACATAGTTACTCATGATAACAGGGAACTGCCTCAACTGCCTCAATGGCTCAACTGGATCTGCATTTTTTGCCTCAATGAACAATGATTAAACGAAAGATTAAAAAAAACAATTTTACTGTAGAAAGGAAATACTAGATCTATTTGATTGAGACTATGCTCAATGATATTTAATGGATATTGATATAGAAAGTCTTCAAAGTTGGGAACTTGAGAAACTTACCTGGGTTTACTGTAATTTAAACAAAAAGTATCTGCATTGCTAGGATTTGTATGAGCACTACTCATGCTGCCATTTCCGCAGTCCTAGCTCCTGCTCTGCTTCGACTGCTTATGAATCATCTTCTTAAGCATCTGACTTTTAAAACTGTTCCCTACTTTCTTTACTTCAGCTGTCTTTGTGAGGTGGGGAAGTATGTGTGTGGATGATGGAAGGAAAAGGAGGTGGGAGGGTGGAAGGGTCCTTTATTCCAAGGGTGGAGCTGTAATTCAACTCAATTCCTCCTTCCTGTATTGACTTTATTGACTGTTTTGCACAGCATCTGCAAGAAAGTGTGAGAGAGAGCCTCTCTGATTTGTAACAACAGGAGATGTCTGTACAAAGTGCCTTTGACTAGTTAGGGAAAAAAGAGCATAGATAGAGTTGATCAGAAAAAGCTTAATAAAACCTAGTTGGGTTGCGGGGTTTTTTTTGTTGTTATGAATCAGTCAGCTCACTGAAATTAAATAATTTTGCAGAGTCTGAATTTGCTTCCAGTGGTGTCCGAGCAGAACCTTGTCAGCCAAACCATTTTCAGAACAAGGTTAAATGCCAACATACCATCTCCATGACTTTTTTTCAGGCTTCTCTTGACATGACAAACATTGTGAACTCAATGACTCCTGGCTGACAGCCATATTGCTCCATGGCCAGCTGAGTGGACAAAATCCATAGCTGAGTAACTTGCAGGCACAAGCTTGATGCTGGATTTTGTACAACTTGGCTGAGTGTCTTAACAACCAACATGCTACTTCTTTTGTTGCCTTTCTGTCTGACTGCTCTCCTCATCTGAAAGATGGCTCTGACCTGGTGCAGAATGTGATAGTTTCTGTAGTCCCAAAAATTCCCCAAAGGCAGGATACATTTTCCAGCACAGCATTTCTGCCAATGACTCTCCTCTTCAGCACATCCAAAACTCATGCTGCTGTCCTTGCCATCTTTGCCAAAATCCTATTCCAACTCCTCATAAGAAAAAGACATGTGAATTCTAGTTGGAACATACACAAGAGACTGTGTCAAGGCAGCCTGTCTAAAAAGAGCCCAGACACATGACAGAGAATACGGTAGTTACTGGATCTGCTCAGAAGCCTTTATCTCAGAAAACCTCTCTTGCAGTTCATTCCCATTTATATCAACTGAGAGCAGCCAATCAGAAGATGTAGAATAAATGCAGGAGGCCAAAGGCCTATTAAATTATCTGGATGTGAAAGCTGATTGAATGAGTGACTTTTACGTGACTATCATAATAGGTGGGTCCCTGCCTGTTTATTGTTCTGGATACAGATGCAGTTGTTGCTTACTATTCATCATTATTATTATTTCATTAGTTGCAGACAACTACTCAGCTGTTTTCCTAGGATGCTGGACAGTGGAAAGTCCTGCCTTTTTTATCATTTGCAGACTTCCAGAGTAGTTGAAAAAAAAAAAAATCTATCTTTGAATTATATAGGGAACACACAATGTATACTATAAACACCAATGGCTGAGAAATAACCTCAGAAAGAAGATCAGAGGGAAGTTGTTTCATATGCTTGAGCCGATGCATGAACTAAAACTGGTATGCTGGAGGTTTGAATTTTTATACCATAAAGGGCAACAATGAGTGTATTTACTGTCTTGTAGCTTTTATTAAAATGTTATTCCAAATCCTTTTCATGTAAGCCTTGAAAGGATTCAGTATTCACATAGTTCATAGGGTACAATTAATGCTTACTTATCTCTGCTCCTCAAATAAAACTTCTAAAAAGAGAGATGCCTGGCATGTACTTTGAAACTTCAAGCTTACACAAAGAAAGAAGTATAGTAATATTTTCCTTGCATTCTCAAAACCTAGTCCATTAATATCTATCTTCCAATAAGAAGCCGAGAAGCTAAACAGTAATAATATTTGTCAACATATATGATTTTGTTTGTAAACAAAGTACTGACTGTTTAGAGTACAAGGGCAGTGGCACTGCTGGGACTGGCCATCGATATTTGGGCTTCATCCCACCTTATTACCTGGTTCCAATTCACTAGTCAATTTTTGGGACTGGTGGTTGTAGTGAGAGATCAGGTCATGGTGGGAAGCCCCAGGTGCTGATCTTGTGCAAACAGACCTCCTTATGAAGTCAGTCTTCCTGACTGATCTTAGAGTTGTTGAGTTGGATTTCCTCATGTTAGAGACAGGAGAGTCATGGAAAGAGACAGGCTTGAGGCTCACGTATTGTAAATTGTGCTATTAAAGAACACTGTGACAAAAGCCAGTAGAAATATCTCCGTCAGGCATCATGTGAAGAAATTGTGGCTTGTCTACATGGGGAAATATTCTGTGGTTTTTCTGTGGAAAAGCAAATCTGCATTTACAGAATCCTCTTAGAAACTCACATTGCTCTCTAAGAAAGCCAAAAACATGGAGATATTCCCAAAGTTTTCTTTGTTCCATAATTTTTTGTACATGCTCTGAAAGCCCATGGGGCATGGTGGATTGCTAAGCTAAAATATCGGCAATGGCTTCTGACTGGAAATTAAAGCACATCATGACTTCATATCAAGGAACTTCTTGCCCTCTCCCTCTTCTCCATGAAGAGCAACTCAAAGTAAACCCTGGGCCTTTCTCTAAATAGGCTAGATTAATAACATGACTTAAGATTCAAAATATAAGCAGACCTTGTCTAGTTGTTTGCTTAACAGTTCTAATCATCTGTCACAGAGCATCACTACGAGTTAAGTTGAATGCTGTCATGATTACCAACACTAAACAAGTCTAAAGGGGTAACTAACAAAGAAGTGAAAGAAGAGCCTTAGCACAAATGCTTTGCCGTCATTGAAATGTCAGCTATCACTACTGTTCAGATGCTTTCTCTGTAAATTATGCTGCAATTCAGAAGACGAGTAAGTACCAGAATGACTAAGTGAGGTTCAATGAGGAGAAATGTAAGGTCCTACATCTGGGTCAGGGCAACCCCCAGTATCAATACAGGATGGACGATGATGTGATTGAGAGAAGCCTTGCAGAGAAGGATTTGAGGTTGATGAAAAAGTCAACTTAAGACAGCAATGTGTGCTCGCAACCCAGAAGGCCACCAGTGTCCTGTGCTGCATCAAAAGAAGTGTGGCCAGCAGGTTAAAGGAAGTGATACTGCCCCTCTACTCCACTCTTGTGAGACCCCACCTGGAGTATTGTGTCAAGATCTGGAATCTCCTACATGAAAAGGATATGGAACTGTTGGAATGGGTTCAGAGGAGGGCCATGAAGATGATCTGACTGGCTAAGAGAATTGGGCTAGTTCAGCCTAAAGAAGAGAAGGCTCCAGGGAGACCTCATTGCGGCCTTCCAGTACCTGAAAAGGACCTACAAGAAAGCTGGGGAGGGACTTTTTACAAGGGCAAGTAGTGATAGGATGACAGCGAATGACTTTAAACTAGAAGGGGAAGGATTTAGATTAGACATTAGGAAGGAGTTCTTCACAATGAAGGTGGTGAGACACTGGAACAGGCAGCCCAGGGAAGTTGTGGATGCCCCCTCCCCGGAAGTGTTCAAGGTCAGATTGGATGGGTTCTTGAACAACCTGGTCTGGTGGGAGGTGTCTCTGCTCATGGCAGGGGGGTTGGAACTGGATGATATTTTAAGGTCCCTTCCAAACCAAACCATTCTATGATTCTCTGACTCTAAGTGGTCAAGCTTGTGGTGCGTTAACAGCCTGAAAGTGTAACAGGAAGATGGTTTCCAAAGACAAGCAATTCTTCAGAAGCAGTCTGAGATAAATTGATTTACCGATAACTTGTAAACCATGTAGCCAAGATATCTGGTACTACAGCTCTTGGAACGTTCCATGAAAAAGGAACCCCAGGTAGAAATAAACATTTACTAAAAATTTAACCCCTCACTTTCTGTGGTGAGGGGTTAAATAACTTTTAGATACCACTAAAATCTGAGTTGAGTCAATTCAACCTCCCTTAAACTACGCAGTTGGGTTTTGTTGAACACATTAATTTTTAAATGGTGACAGTCTAAAGAAACACCCCTACAAGGAATGATGATAAAAGTGGAGGTTTTTTTCTTCATATCTTCTTACAAAAAGACAAATTAATAGAAATATTAATAGAAAAAAAATTGAGATTTTAAGCTTTTCTCTGGAGGCGTTATTTGTCAGGTAATTTTCAAACATCTGCTTTTTGAGAGATTTTCCTTTTTTTTTTCCAGCTTCTTCTTCCTAGTAGGAAAAGCTCATATGAGAAGGCAACAATTCTACAGAGTCTGCATCATATATCCTACAGTAAGTGGTGTTTATCCAAGATTTACTGAGTAATACAGACTTTCTCATATGTCATGGACTAGTGAGAAACTGCATACAAACAAGTTTAGGCAAGGGAAGCAAATACAGAATTAGCAAGTCTGTCTCTGATGTCTGAAGATAATCTGTTTGTGGCACCGCTCATGTAAGGGAATTGCTGATTTACTTTAATGCAGACATCTGCAAAAAAACGTTTGTTAACAAACAACATAAATGACTTGGGAGTTTTATAAAGGATACTTAACTGTACTCCTCAGAATATTCATTTTGCAAATTAAGTTTGAAAAAAGAGTGGATTGAGTAGTGAACAAGTTGAGAGTCTGCTGTTTGAAATAGCCAGTGCAGGCCTGGAGTCAGCAGAGGAGTGGCTGCTTTGTTTGTAAAAGACCTGCTTTTGTTATTCTGCTTCCTGAACGGATTTAGGAGTATTGCCTCCCACTTCTCTTGTGTGCTACAGGAAAGTAGGAAAGAAGAATAGTAGAGACTAGAAGACTCTTGTTTTTACTATTCCTTTATACTGACTGTGGAGCCAGTATTGACTAATTTGCCATTTGTCCCTTTAGGACTGGTTTAGCACATGTTCCCTAGATGGGGTCTGTCAGCCTCACCTGCAGACTCCTGCTCTCTTTGTCCACTCTCTCTTTGTTCACCAACAATATTATGACTCATAAGAACATAATTAAATTCTACTCTGAAAGTAGGGCATTGGGTTGATTTTGGATGACAAATTATCCCTTGTGATCGTCTGAGCTCCTGAAGATCATGCCTAGGGCACCTTGTATAGACATTGAATTACACTTGGAAGAATGCGCCTCTTGGCATTCCCTGCAGTCTGAATTAGCTGTTCTTTCCAACATCTAGTTCTGATGAATCTCTGGACAGTCTTTTGTTAATGCCTGGGTCAGTTCCCGGCCATAGCAGGGGTTCAGCAGCAGGCACCTGGCTAGGGACTTCATGCTGGTTCTCAAAAAAAAGCGGTACGTGTGTGCCTGCCCTAGACCACCTCCTGCATCCTTGAGATGTCATCTTGAAGGATTTTCTTTTTTAGCAATTATTTAAACACACATTTTTTTCCCTTTCCTGGCAGGCTTCTCATCTGGTCCGTGTCCCAGAAATGGTCTCATTTTATTACTCTGAAGTGGCTTTACCAGAAACAATGTTGTGCATCCTCTTGTACTTCTATAAATATTTCTAAAGATATGTAGCCACAAATGCAGGTGGGTAGGAGATGTATGCCAGCGAGGCACTTGGGCATAGGCTGACGTGGCAGTACAAGGACAGGCACTTATTCGTGATAGCAACAGCATGTAAGACTCTAACGTTAGACAGTTGTTTCTATTGGTAAAGAGTTATAATCTCCCTGAGAAAATATGAATCTAGTAATCTTACTTAGAAATTATTAGACAGGCCTAAAATTCATAGTTGATTTTTAAATTTATATACACCTTACGTTCTTCAAAAATGTTTATGCTTTCAAAAGTGTTTGCGCACAGACCTGTCAGGACTGCAAAACCAGGTGTCTACTGAAGGCTGTGATGGGAAAGACTCCAGAAACATGGAGTATTTCTTGTTGTTGTTACTGTGAAGCACAGAAATGCCATATCTATTCAAATTACTTGGAGCCTTCATGGATGTACTTTTACGGAGAGGAAATCTGATCCAAAATGTAAAATATTTTCATCAGGTGTTTTATTCTCTTGAATCTGATCTTAATTTACTTCTATACACAGCATTCAAATTCATATGAATGAAAAACAGCATCTGCAGCATTAAAAAACAAAAGATATAGCTTCCCATCTCTTTCCTCCCAGGTGGTCCTCACCCTCCCTTCCGGAGTTTTTTCACTTTTATCTCTTGAGTTTTTCAGTTTGTCTTAACATTATACTTGCCAAGAAGAACAGTAATGTTAATACTGTTAATATTACTAATGTTCAAACTTATGCTTTTGTTAGTTGTTTTTCTGAAAGAAACAACAAATGGTAGTTCTCTCATTATCCCTGCACATAGTATTTTGATTTTATTGCGTAATATCGTATTTCACAATACCAGATGTTTCCTTAAAAGTGTGACAAGATCCTCCATCATTTGTGGTCTGTTAAAACACTGGAAGAAACAACTTGCATTGTGAAAATCACAAACATTTTTTTCCATGGCAATTTAGTGCAGCCAGTCTTAAAGCATAATTCTGTGTACTTTTCAAAAGTAAAGATATTTTCCAAAATCTTGTTTAGATGACAATTTATGGTGTTCCTATGAAATAGATGTTGTTCCTGTAGTGAAATACAAACTTGGCATTCCATGCACTTGCTTCCAGTAAAAAGGTAGTGAAAGCCGATGCTTGAAGCTGTTGAAATGGGACATGCAGCGTTTGAATGGTACTACTACCATATAGGGCATAGAACTTTCTCAAATTACATTGACCTACATATTTTACATGATGATAATACATACTAAAATTTAAAGATGTATTTCTTCAGGCACCAAGAATTAAACTGCAAAATTTCCTACTGCAGAATGGGGTTGATGCTAAAAGTGTGCATGCGTTCAAAAAGTGATTAGAAATGATGAAAAACTATCTCAAATAGTATGTAGCAGGAGACCTTCCCTCTGGCTTAAAAAACTTCTCAGCTGGAGATCTTTGACAACTGTTGAACTCGATTTAATACATCAGTTGTTGTACTCTTAGACATGAAATAAAGTGGATTTTAAAACTGTTTATATGATGCAGGAATATAAATCTGTCTAGAGATGCAGGATGAGTATTCCCAAATTCCTTACACATTTTTTCAAATGTCCCCAGTTGACCATCTATTTTGAAAGCTTTACCCCCCATCCCTGTTTGTATTGAATCTTGTTCACTTCGAGTTGACAAAAATCAATGAGATGTAAGGAGATCTCAATGTGATTTAGGGTGATGAGGCTGGGCCTTAGGAATACCTCTAACAGATTTGTCAGACAGTTAGTTGATGTAACTTCACAGCATCCTTTCAATGTGCCTTCTGGATCACCAATTTTTTACAGATGTCTTATAAGAAATCAGTTTTAAGGTAGAAATTGAAAGAGGAGTTGGTTGTAGCCTGTCTGCATCATGCAGAGTCCAATATGGATGAGAACACAATTATGCTTTCTGTTTTTATCTAGATTAACTCATAACACAACATTTAAGTTGTGAAAGAATGCTTTATCTTCCTCAAATCACCAGCTAGCTGCATTGGATGCTACAGTTGTTGGGGACTCCTCTCAGACTGATAAACATTGGTTTTAATCTTGCTAGAAGTAGAAATGAAGCAACCCTTCAGGTCTTCAAGAAACCACTGGACTAATTATGCTAATACAGTAAATTTTGAGTGTCTTCTTCCTGTTGGTGAATATCCTACATTTTTTCCACTGTAGGTACAAAAATATTCTTCCTGGTAATAGGCTTGCTTGTGCAGACTGCTTAGATATAGTTGATGTATTAGGTATTGAAACTAGGTATTAGGTATTACACTGATAACAGCATAATGAATGTCTGCTTGGGCTGTCTCCCTACTGCAAGAGCAGCAAGGGTCTCCACATTCTGGCTGAACAAAGTGGATGTCCCACTCATGCAACAAGGTGCAATCTACGCCCTCAGCTGCAAGCCCATAGTTCCTATTTGTGCCATAGCCACCTCACAAACTGGGGCCAGGTGAGGGTTTTGTGGGTACTTGATGTTTGCTCTGGTCTTTCTAAGAAACAAGACATTTGGTGGAGATTTTATCAAGCTAAAAATATGCCGTTGAGAAGTGTCACAGATTCTGAGATGCAGAAGATGGTACACCACCTATATTTACCATTCTCTCCTACTACATCATTTATGTTCATTTGTTTTCCCTGCAGCTGCTAAAGGCTGAATGACAAATTAAAATTGATCATCTCTGATGACTCCCTTTACAGCTAAAGCTTGGAAACACAAAGGAAGTGTTGCTGCTGCTCTCTCTTGACATTTCAGTCACAGCTGGAACCAGCAGCTGCGCTGGCAGAAACTCTGGCTTCCTCAAAATCTTCCTTGGTCTCTCTTGAATTAGCCAATTCTTTGGAATTTGGATTTGCAACCTCATAAATCCCTGCAATCAATTTATTGCATAATAATGTCTTTTGTCACAGATTTATTAATTTAACTATCTCCTCCCAAAGAGATGAAGCAGCTGTAGATATCTGAAGATTTAACACTGGAAATGTTTCAACTCTTTCCCCGGTATTCAAGAGAAAAGACTTTTTACTTTATTTACTCAGTGTCAAAACTTAGTCCTTTCTAGTTTTCTGTTCTCCTCTTGTCTAGATTGCCTTAACACCCTTTCAGTCAGCTGAAATGGGTGTACTTTTCACTGGTAAGTTAATTATTTTCCATGCTGGTTAATTATTGACAGAGAAAGAAATGAGAAAATTGAGGGTGTTTCATGAATATTTGAACCTGGGAATGTTACCATTAATGAATACTTACTAAGAGAACAACTCAGAAGTTAGCCCCAGCTGCAAAGCAACCTTTCAATCTATGGAAAAAGAGGATACATTTCTGTTTGCAATCTTGTTATACATAATTTCCATTGAATCATCAGTACACAGCATGTACTGTTCAAGCATTTGAGTGGATGACTTACATAGCACAAGAATGGAGATTCCTATTCAACTTATTCTTAAAATTAATCAGAAAACATTTTTCTATATAGAAAACCACGAAAATTAAGTTTTTACTATTTGTAAAAAAAAACACCTGAAAGCTTTTAATTTTGATTTTTTTTTTTGGTGGTGGTGGTGGAAGGCATTTTCTTTCCTGCCAGTGTGTCTGTAAACAGAAAGAAAAAGAAGATTTTAACTTAAAACCCTTACTTAAAACTTAAAACGTGACTGCAGCATCTTTTTATTTTTAAGAGAAAAAAAAGTGAGGTTGTTACTAGCTCTTTTTGTGCTAGTTATTAAAACCACATTCACTGGAAAAAACCCCCACAATTTGGGTACGTCAGTTTTCATGAGTGTTTTAAAATTATCAGACTGTGTCCAATTTACATTTTTTTTAATAGTTCTAATGTCAAAATCCTTGAGTGTACAGAAAGTCAGCTGCTCAGTCGGACAGTTGTTTGAAATATTGCATTAATGAAATAAAGCAGAATTACTGTAGACTCAGGAGCTTAGTTCTCAGTTTCTGTTGCTGGTTTCTGTTTCCTTTTTCTTTTCTTTGTGAACTAGTGAACTATTAGCACAGAAATTCTCAAGACTGCAGCTATGAAACCTCATTAGATGACAATAGGTATATGTAGGAAGCTCTGTAGTGACCTCCAATATGCTGTGAGTTGCAGTAGCACTACAGACCAGCAGTTACATAAATGGTGTATCTTTATAAATTTTTAAAGGATAATTGTAGTGGCAGCTTGACTGTGCAACTCAGCTGAAATATAAAACAGAGCAATAACATTTTAACAGGGATCAAAAATCACTTCCAAAGGAAATTTTCATTTCACCATAGTTATTTTTCAGAAAACATCACTTTTGTCAGAAACTATGCAAGTACCACTCTTTTCTGAGTAAATTGTCAGTTAAAACAAATCTATCCTATGAATAAAGCCTTAGGAAATCAAAACCATCGTCACATTAGAAAGATTAAGTCAGATGTCAATATACATAACTATACCTATTACAATAAGAAATAATGGAAAATGAGATACTTGTGCCAATTTTAAGCTTAAGGATACTTTGTCTTGATGCTAATGAGCACTCCCACATGTCTTAGAGAGAGGAAGAGCCAGTAGGCACGTGGCAGGCTCATTATCCCTGCATCAACAGCCATACCTACCCACGAGGAACAAACCAGCTTTCCCCACAGGCAGAGAGAGGAGGGAAAAATACTAACACTGCACCTCTCGCTTGCAAAACAGTAGAGCTGAACTTACAGAGGGTATCAAGTTCAACACGGCCAAGTGCTGGGTCCTGCACTTTGGACACAACTCCATGCAGCACTACAGGCTTGGGGAAGAGTGGATGAAAAGCTGCCTGTCAGAGAAGGACCTGGAGGTGTTGGTTGACAGCTGGATGAATATGAGCCAGCAGTGTGCCCAGGTGGCCAATAAGGCCAATGGCATCTTGGCCTGTATCAGAAACAGTGTGGCCAGCAGGACCAGGGAGTGACTGTGCCCCTGTACTCAGCACTGGTGAGGCCACACCTTGAGTACTGTGTTCAGTTCTGGGCCCCTCACTACAAGGACACTGAGGTGCTGGAGCATGTCCAGAGAAAGGCAATGAGGCTGGTGAAGGGACTGGAGCACAAGTCTTAGGAGGAGCACCTGAGGGATCTGGGGTTGTTTAGCTTAGAGAAAAGGAGACTGAGGGGAGATATTATCACTATCTACAACTACCTGCAAGGAGGTTGTAGCGAGGCAGGTGTTGGTCTCTTTTCCCAAGTAACAAGCAATAGGATGAGAGGAAATCGCCTGAAGTTGCCCCATGGGAGGTTCACATTAGACATCAGGAAAAATTTCTTCTCTGAAAGGGTTGTCAGGCACTGGAACAGCTGCCCAAGGAAGTGGCTGAGTCACCACCCCTGGAGGTATTTAAAAGGCTGGCAGAAGAAGTGCTCATGGATGTGGTTTAGTAGTGGACAGATACGGCTGGACCCGGTGATCTCAAAGGTCTTTTCCAATGAAACGATTCTATGATTCTAATACTGTGGAGAAACACGGTGTCTGTCCAAACACAGGACCCAGAAGGGTACCCAAATACAAATTTCATCCTAATGCTGCTGCACCCTCTGAGCACAGCGTGGCCTGGAGGCACTTAACCCGAAGTCACCATAAACAAGAAGAAATGTCCCCTGAAAGGGTAACGAAGCTGCCTACAGAGCTCTTGCTCCAAGTATGCAGGCACCCAGCTGGACTAATCATAGAATCATAGAATGGTTTGAGTTGGAAGGGACCTTAAAGATCATCCAGTTCCAGTCCCTCTGCCATGGGCAGGGACTCTTCCCACCAGACCAGGCTGCTCAAGAACCCATCCAGCCTGGCCTTGAACAGTTTCAGGAATGCGGCTTCTACAACTTCCCTGGGCTGCCTGTTCCAATGTCTCACCACCCTCTTCATGAAGAATTTCCTCCTAAGGTCTAATCTAAATCTTCCCTCTTCCAATTTAAAGCCATTCCCCCTCGTCCTATCACTCCATGCCCTCGTAAAAAGCGCCTCCCCCCCGAAACCCAGCTTTCCTGTAGCTCCCTTCAAGTACTGGAAGGCCGCTCCCCAGAGCCTTCTCTTCTCCAGGCTGAACAAGCCCAACTCTCTCAGCCTGTCCTCATAGCAGAAGTGCTCCAGCCCTCTCATCATCTTCGTAGCCTCCCTCTAGACCCGTTCCAACAGTTCCATATCCTTCTCGTGTTCTGATGCGCCCTTTGCGGGGGCTCCGTGGGCGGGAGGGGAAACCATCTCCGGGAAAGGCAGAGGATGCGCCGAAAGCAGCACCTTCAGCGAAAGCCAACGAGCAGCCGGCAACAAACCGACGGCAAGCAGCGCTCAGGCTGCAAACGCGCACCGGCCGCTGCGTGCGGGCTGCGAGCTCCGGGACCGCCACTGCCCCCGCCCCCGCCGCCGCGCACACCTGCGCCGGCGGGTGGCTTCGGGGAACGCCGCGCCGCCGTCTCCGCCTGCTGCCCGCGGCGGGGGGAGTCGGGCAGCGGAAACTTTCTCCGCGCTCCCTTGTAAACACATCCCGGCGCCCTCCCCCGGCGGCTATTTTGGAGCGGCGTGATGTCACGGCGGGACGGGGCTGCACCTCCGCCCGCCCCGGGACTCTGCTCCTCCGCCACCGCACTCACCTGCAGGGCAGGGGCGGGAAGCAAGAGCCCCGATAGACGAAGTAGTTGCTGCTACAAAAACCCGAATATTTTGATTTAAGCTAAAGTAGTAGAGTTACGTTTCATTGAAGTAACTGTATGTTTTTGAAAGTTAGACAGAATGTTCTTCTAATAGCCCAGGGAACCTGTAGATCACCCCTCCCTGGAAGCGTTCAAGGCCAGGCTTGGTCTGCTGAGACGTGTCCCTGTCCGTGGCAGGGGAGTTGGAGCTGGAGGTCCCTTCCAACTCAAACCATTCAATGATTCTATGATGGCATGTTTTCTTTATAGCATGTTTTCTTCAAACAGTGTTTTTCCAGAGAGAAATGATAACATTTTCTGATAAGCATGATATGTGCCGAACAGATGTGTCTTCTTCTATAATCACCTCTGTTTGCAGTCTTTCTAGATCTAAAATGCAAGGTCAGACAGAGAGCTGACCCTAAAACTCCAATTAGCGAGAGATTTGTGAAGTCTATAATAACATTAAAATTATGCGTGCAAGTAAGAAATATATTCTGTAACTAGCTCTTGTGTCATTATCCACAGAATCATAGAATGATTTGGGTTGGAAGAGACTGTAAAGATCAACCAGTTTCAACTCCCTGCCACAGGCACAGACACCTCCAATAGGACCAAGCTGTTCAAAGCCCCATCCAACCTGGCCTTGAACATTTTCAGGGAGGAGGCATCCACAACCTCCTTATGCCAGTGTCTCACCACCCTCATTGTGAAGAATTTCTTCCTAATGGCTAATCTAAATCTTCCCCCTTCTCATTTAAAGCTGTTCCCCCTTGTCCTGTCACTACTTGTTCTTGTAAAAAGTCCCTCCCCAGCTTTCCTGTAGCCCCTTAGGTACTGGAAGGTTGCAATAAGGTCTCCCCGGAGACCTCCTTCTCTTCTCCAGGCTGAACGAGCCCAACTCTCTCAGCCTGTCCTCATAGCAGAAGTCCTCCAGCCCTCTGATCACCTTCGTAGCCCTCCTCTGGACTCATTCCAACAGATCCGTATCCTTCTTATGCTGAGTACTCCAGAACTGGACACAATACTCCAGGCGGGACTATTGAGCATGATTGATGGCAATCGCTCCCCCATGCCTTCCAGCGCTGGAATAAAGGATGCTCGCTTTCCAAAGACTCCAGAGCGAGTCCTGGCGTATGTGCCGGTGTCACCCAGGCGGGGCGGGCGCCCCGCAGAGGAGCAGCCCAGCTGCGGGGGCTGCCGGCGGCCGCGCTCCGGGGCGGGGCGGGGCCCCGCGCTATAAATGGCCGTGGCGGCGGCGAGCGGAGGGCGAAGGGACCATGCAGGGCAACGGGCGGCAAGGGGTGGCAGCCGGGAAGAGCCACGAGGAGCACCGGGAGCACCTGGGCGGCCCCGGGGCGGCTGATGGCGCGCTGCAGGCTGCGGCCGTGCCCATGCTGCCGGCCATGGAGGTGGCCGAGGAGCCGGAGAAAGCTCCCGGCGGCAGGAGCAAGGACCCCAACACCTACAAAGTGCTCTCCTTGGTAGGGAGCGGGGGCTGGCTCGCGGCTTTTCCTGGGAGCGGGGGAGGAAGCAGGTGTTTGGCCCCCGGGGCTGCAAGCCTGTCCCTGGAATCTCGGAGGCGGGAGAGGAGCCCGTGGCGGAGCTTTCAGCCTCCCGGCTGGGTGGGAGGGTCTGTGCCGTCGGTCCGGAGCGGTGTCGGGAGGGGGAAGCCTTCCCGTGCGGCGGCGGGCTCCGGGGGTTCCCAGGGCAGCAGTGCTGCGGGACGGCTCCCTCCTTCCTGCCTCGGGCACAAGTGCGGTGCTTGGCGTCTCGTGGCTTACGGCAGGAGCCTGCCTGCAGATTCCTGCCTCATTTATTTTACTCTGTCGGCAGAGCTTGAACAGCCTCTGTTCTTGTGTAGCGTTTGTGGTTCTCCTGTCTTCTGTCATGTCTTTAGCTGTTTGATGTAGGAGGCACGCTAGGGAGGACAGAAAAGAGGTTTACAGCAGGAGCACATGGCTGGAAAAGCTTACAGTTCAACAGCTGGAAAGACAGAGAAACTGTAACAACTTGCGTTGCACTGAATTTGATGTACACTGGGCTGAAAGTTTGTCTCCAAGTGTTCATTGGAGACGCTTTCTGCCGTGGTTCAGAGGCCCTGGTGGCCAAAGTCATTGTTAGCAGGTAGGTCACTTTCCAGTTTTAGCCAAGCTGCTGTATTATAATTATCTGCTCCATAGAGATGTGAAAATAAGACCTTCCAGACTGACTGGAGTGATCATTATGAGGCTAAAATCTTTATCAGGGTGAAAGAACTGAGCTATTCTTGGAAGGAAGCTTCAGCGGAACTGCGGCAGACTTCATTTTATATATATGTACCTCCATAAGCAGTCTTCTTTCAGCGCATTAAAGCGTCAGGATCAAAATACCTTTCCAAATTTACCTGTAGCTTTGTAATCCAGTTACTATTTCAAATGAACCGTCCACCATATCACAGTGACTATGTTTGTCCTACTTGCTGTCAGAACACTGTAAGAAAAATATCAAAATTGGTGTAAGACTCTATGGCAGTTTCTATGTGGAAGTCTTTTCGACAACTATTCTGATTAAAAGTCTTCTTAAAGGTAGTAGTTTAGGGCTTGTTTTGTTACTTTATTGTCTTTATGGGGAGGTGAAGTTGTGCTACAAGAAGCCATTGTAGCTGGATGGTGAAAATGGCTTAGCTTTTCTCAGGCTTAAAAATAGGTAATAGTAGTGGAAAATAATAATATACTATTTAAAACCTAATGTTGCTCTGAGTTTTTTAGGCTCTAATATGACAAAATTATTAGAGGTATGTAGACACTTAAAGATTGGGGTTAAGTTAAAAGGTTTTCAAGTCATTACTCCTCTGAATTAAGATTTTTTTTGTAAACCATAGCTGTTCCTTGAGAGTTGGCAAAACATTCATCCTGTGCTGACTGAAGTGTCAGAGTGAAATATACATTATCTATACAGCAATAATTTTAAACTTCCAAATACTCATTATCAGGGATTGCAGTTATAGGAGTATAACAGTTTTAAGGTGAAAGAGGGAAGAATTGGATTAGATATTAGGAAGGAATTTTTTTACTGTGAGGGTGTTGAGTCACTGGCACAGGTTGCCCAGAGAAGTTGTGGATGCTCCAATCCCTGGAGTTGCTCAGAGCCAGGCTGGATGAGGCTTTGAGCAACCTGATCCTACTGGAAGGTGTACTGGCCCATGGCAGGGCATTTGGAATGGATGATCTTTAAGGTCCCTTCCAACCCAAACCAGGCTATGAGGCACCACACAGTACTGTTTTCAGCTATTGCAGACACTGAGATAATTTAGAACTTGTAAAACTTTTGAAATACTGCGAGTGATATCAGATTGAGTCAAACAAGAATGTATTTAACCTAAACATCATGTTAGAAAGTGGAAGACTGGAGTTGGAAATGCAAGTTTGGTCTTTCTCACAAGCCAATGCATTTATATCATGCTGATATAAGAAAGAACTGAGTAGATTTAACCTGCTTGGTGTTTTGGGATGGGCAATGTAAAACTATAGAAGTGACTAGACATAAGTAATCTCCGTTTGCCTGCATTTGCCCAAGTTGTATGCACTGTCACTTGCATCATTTGAGTAGATAAAAGAAAAAAAATATGGTTTCAGGTAATTTTATGTTGATTTTTATTTTTGTGAAAACAGATGGGTGCATTTCTGGTGACTAGACAATACTTAGATTATTTTTTCTTTTTTTTCTGGAAAGCACAGAGTTCCTTGCTTTCCTCTCTTCCTATCTGTGTACCAGCCACTGAACACAGTGCCTGTATTCCTGGCTTCTGTCCGTGAGCCAGTATTACCCAGTTACAGAGGAACTGTAGAGTTTCCAGGTACAAAAGGTTGTACCATGCAGACTCTACCCATGGGTTTTGTTCGTTGCTCCAGAAGCCTCTGTGTTAAATGACAGTACTTAGTTTTTAACTGGATGTATGCTAGTTGAGGGGGAAAGTATTTAGATAAGAAAATGGTATAGCGTCACCTTCACTTGTAGCAGTGCAGAATTTTAGGTTCAACTGTAGGTTTTCATACTGTGCAGGTAACTCTTCTATTGCTGCTGCACAGCCAGGATTCTGCGAGTGGTGGGACAGGCCCACAGGGATTTGCTAACCCATGGGGCTTTGCTAAGGCAACAGAATGAAGACATCCAGCTTTGAGCAACCATAACAGATGGTGAACCTGTTATCCACTTATGTTAATTTCTGTGCATACCTTTTCATTAGTGTCTTGCTAGTTTTCTGAGCTTGGGTTTTGGGGGACAAAGGTACAATGAGCTGTCTGGTTGTAGTTTTGCAGGCTCGCCTGCTGCCCATGTGTGACTGAGCAGCATGCAGCAGTCCAGAGGCAGAATAATTCTTGCTTAGGTTTGAGGTTTTCTATTCCAGCTTGCCAGTGACTCTCAGGCATTGCATTTTGGTCTGATTCAGTCATTCCATTAAAATAATTTTTTCCATGCATTTAACAGCTGAAACACTGAGGATAAAAGTTACAAAACAGGTAATGTTTATTTTCAACAGTTTCAGGCTTTCTTTGTCAGAACTGGAAAACTCATTTAAACTGATACTTTTGCTAGAAAATTTCTTAAGGAGTTTTTGCAATTTGAGGATTCCTGATCAGAAAAAAATCATTAAAAAATTCCACGTAGGGTCCAAACTGAAGTGTTAGTGTGTTAGTCCCCTCTAAAGGGTAACTCGAGCATTTTGGAGTGCATAAAGATAAGAAATTCTGATGTTTAAAAAAAAAGGTGTGGGGTTACACTTAATCCCAGACTTAGAAAATATTTTTATATTTTTTCTTTTACTTACTTTAAGGCAGTCCAGTCTGTTTTTAAGGCTCGTTTTATGCATATGCCACGAAACAGTATTCTGAAATGTCCTTTTATTTAATTATCTTCTGCAATTCATAGAGAAGATAGCTAGAACTTTTGTAATACCTGTGAATTAAGAGGATTTTACTTAAATTAAGGCTGTGTAGCTCTTGGCACATGCTCCCAGAAGCCTACTCTGTTCTGTGGCTGGTTGCAGTTGCAGGGGCAGTGAGAAGCAATTCAGGATGTGTGGTTGCACTCCTGTAGGTTTGATTATTTTTTTTGTTTTAGATGGTTAGTGAACTCTTTATCAGCCTAAGGATCAGACTAGGGCAGTGAGTGGGACAAGGCCTTGTAATCACCTGTGAACTGAAGCCAGTGAAGGTTACTGTTATGAAGATGGAATTCTTGGGGAGCCTCTGCACTAATCTTGATTGTCTTTTGGTCTAGCACTGAAAGCTAAGTGTGCTGTGAAAGGGACTGGTAAACCAAGGCAAGTTTTGTTTTTGTTTGTGTTTTATTTTTCTTTTTTCTTTCCCTATACTCAGCACTTGATATATCCCACTTGGAATGCTGTGTCTAGGCTACTTCCCTCCAGATCAATTCATCTGGAATAAGTTTAACATAATGCCACCAAGGTTGCTTGAGGCTGGAGCTCTAGTTCTGTGAGGAGAGGCTGAGGGATCTGGGCTCGTTCAGCCTGGGGACGGGGTGAGGAGCACCCAACAGTAGCCTTCCCATACCTGACTATGGGAAGATGTAACATGGCTCTGTACTGATACGCACAGTGGGAGAATGAAACAATGGCCGTAAATTGAAACAAAGGAGGTTTTTAATGGATATGGAGGGGAAATCAGTTGCAGTATAATTAAGTATTGGGACAGGTTGTGCATAAGGATTGTACTGTCTCCATTCTCGGAAGTTTTCAAGACTCAGCAGCCTGAAGCCCTGAGCAACCAGGTCTGAATTCAGTTTTGACCCAACTTTGGGCAGGAGATTGGGCTAAACATCTTCAGGTCCTTTCTAGCCTTAAGATTCTACACAATTATTTCCAGTTGTCCATTGGTCTCTAGGTAAAGTTTTATGTGTAGGATCTGAATTATAAATCCCCATTAATTGTTTGAGATCATCTATGCCTAAAGGAGAGTGTCTTGTCAATTGGAATCTGCCATTGCTGCAGTCAGGAACTCTTAACTATAGAAGAGACATCTGTTAGCTATCAAGATATTTTGAATCCTGAAAGTTTTTCACTGCCTTTTTTTTTTTTCAAAATAATTCATAGCTGCTATTTTTCTGCTCGTACAGAGAAAGATGAGTGCACTGTGTCAAGATGTTGGAGACAGCTGTAGGGTTTTTTCAGTGTTTGTTTTGGTTGTTCTTCCCCCATGGTGGCAAAGGTGTGGAAATTCTTATGTAGGTGTCTGGAAGATTGTATACCTATTTTGTTGTTTTAATGCAGATGGCTTTCCTATCTGAAAAAAATCATTGCTATATTCTCTTCATCTGCTGTTGGAGAAGGAAGAATGGGGACCATCTAGTGAGAAAGCAGGTGAGGAATGGGTTGAACTGAAGAAATAGCATGTTGATTCAGGCCCTTCAAAAGCTGCCTCTGCTCTCAGATATGGGCTCCTGAGGATGTGATCATTGGATGAAGTTCTGTCTTGTGCTGTTGCTGCTGTATCATTGCAATGTAGTCTCAATTCCACAAGATTCAGGATCCTCTCTTCTTAGGGGAAGGACTTTACAGGATAAGGAGTTAGTGGTACTCATCACTTATGTGAGGAGAGGAAAAACTATGATAGTGTTCAAGCCCTATCCTTGTGATTTGGAACGTGGATATTGAGTTCAGCGGACTTTAGATAATTTTATGGTTATCAGTCAGTTCTTCAGCACTGGGTTCAAAGATGTGGTACTCTGTTGCCTGAGTTTGGGAGGCTTGGGCACCATGTTCAGTTGTTCCTCTAATTGTTTTTTAGCCCTCAGCAAATTATTCCATTTCAGCTTTTTCTGTATGGTTTTGCTGTATGTACCTTGCTTTATTTTAATTTCTTAGTGAAGTAGTGCATACTGAAAGTACTTGCTCCTCTGAGTCCTGGATTGAGCTCAGGTGGGACTTCTGTGTTCCAAGAAGCTCCAAATAGCTTAACAATATTATTAAAGTGGGTGACTTCTACACAGTTGAGTTTTTTTTGGTGTCAAATCTTGTCTGGTGAAATAAATCAAAAATGACAGTGACAAGATGACCATAGTTTGAATAGACTTTCAAGGGCTTTTGGTTCAGAAATATGAAAGCTGTTCTTGACCAGTCACCAGTATTTTAATATTTATAGGAAGCTCCATTCCAAAAGATTATTTGGAAACATTCTTTTCCAGCAAGTGTTATGCCTGTCTTCTATCAAGATTACAGCTCTCCAGCTCCAATAGTCATCTGTTTTGTGTTCTGAAGGCATAGTGAGAACTGTTTTGCTGTTAATGTTGTTTAAATGCAACTGATTACAATACAACTGCAACTATATACATACAAGAAATACTTGTTGCCCACTTTAATTCATCAAAAAAATTCAGATTTTATCAAATGTTAAGATCACTGTCATTTTTAATGTTACTCTTCAGTACTCTCATTTTTCAAGGAAGGCTTTGCAAATAATTCTCACTATATGTAGGGAGTTGTAAACCCACAATTTATCTACTCTTCAAGTGAGTAGCTTTATGCTGAGTATTGAAGATAAAAATTGATAATTTTGCTCTCATACAGTAAAGCTAAGAAATACTTAACCCTTCTAACTCTAGAGGATTTTCACTGTTAACTTGTAATCTTGCTTTACTTGCACTTTACTTCACAGTCCTGGTCAGCATATCCTATAAAAGATGACAGAAGCTGATACGAAATAAAAAATATTATCCAAAGAAATGCTTGCAGGAATTCAAGGTTTATCTATCTGTATATAAAAAAACCCAAACCCCAAAAATCACAACCCTCCCCACCAACCAAACAAGAAGCCACCACCAAATCCTTCTAATAATCTTCACCAAGGGAGAACAGGGACTGCACATGGTTATGATTGTACTCAGACTCATTTTAAATTTTATTGCCACACTAAGGTGACTTTGAGTGCAGCTGTGCCACAGTCCAAGGTGTGACTGCAACTTTGCTTAGCATGTTTCAGCTCACTTTAAGCTGTGCAGTTTAGATACTGCTGTCAGCATAGACCAAACAGTGTGCAGTTTAAGACCTGCTGCAAGATACTCTTATGTGGCGGAGCTGGAGGAGTTTAAGCCACTTGGGAGGTTTCAGTCACACTTCAGAGTATAGTGTGAGAATGCTTCTGATTTCCTGTACTCTAGCTGTGGTGTAAAGCTTGGAACAGACTGAAGTACACCCAGCTATATGACTGGTGTGCTTCTGTCAACAGTGCTGGCTGGTTACCTGCCTGAAAACATCCACATTGTGCCTAGGAATTCGAGTGTAGAGCTATCTACTGGTGGATTGAGCTAGATGTTTGGTCTATTCAGACCACAGAAATTAGTGAGTGGGACCATGGTTAGTGCTATGTGCACTCAGATTTCTGTTGAAGCCTTTGGAGCTCTGACTCAATCCATGCCTTAAGGTTTTCATTAGCTTTCTTTAATTTTTGTCTTTGTTCTACCTGTCAGGAGCCAGATAAGGGCAGATTGTGTTGAAAGTAAAACTTACAATCCAGGTGTGATTACAAGGCAGGCACAGAGTAGCCTCATTGAAAAGGGACAGTTTTGCCACACCTGAGCAAGGGGAGCGCAGCAGGTTTGAAGATGGTAACCAGATTCAGCTACTACTCTAGGTTGCCAGAGGAGTAAACAGTGATGAAGTAGGTCCAAGGTCAAGGAAGGAAGTCAACTCTGAGTTAGGGTCAGGGTCAATAGAGTGCTTGGCTGGGATGGACATGACTGCAGTGTGGCTGTAACACAGCTTAGGAAGGCAAGAGCTGTCTAAACCAAGGTAAGACTTCTTCTAGATTTTTTATTGAAGAGCTGTCTTCAAAGCTGCTTGAGATTTCCCAAACAGTGCTCTCAACAGCTAAAATGGTGTTGGAGAACTGGCCCTAAGCACAGGCAGCCAAACTTCTGGAAGAAAGGAGTGTGCTCTTAGTCTGAACACCATCTCCATGTAGTTCTGCAAGGCTAGGAATACATTAATAGTTTAAATTGATAGACTTTCTGTAGAGATAATCATTAACTTGAATTCAGAACAAATTAGAGTGCTTAAAACTGTTAAATTTAGGGCAAAGCCAAAGATATAAAAATTATGCAAGGTTTCCTTCCAGCTCCCGCTTCCCAATTTTCTTGGCATTCTTTCCCTAATATCGGTAGAATTACACAAAGAGTGGATTGTTCTGATTGACTTACCATGGAAGATATGTTTCTGTTGCTTTCAGCTGAAAGGAAGAGTGGAGCAAATTAAGGGCTTTGAGAACATGACAGATTTGAAATTTTTCTCATCATGTTTTTAAAAACTAATATGTTGGCAAACATCACTGTGACCATACACTATGGGCAGTGGATAAATACTTGTTTTAAAGAATATTCTTCTGTCTGACAGAACTTGGCCATATGCTGCATCACAACAGTATTCCATTTGAATGAAACAACAGTATACATGAGTTTGAGAGAAACTGTTTTATACTTATCAACATTGGAATGCTATTTTCAAAATAGGACAGAAAAACATAAAAAAAAATCCATTAAAATAAACTTTCTGCACTGAAAAGCAAAAAAAATACTTTTCTGCGAAGTTTAATGGTATGAGAAGTTTTCTTTAAGGGTACTTTTAAGACAGCAATTGATTTTATTGTAAATAGGATGTGGTGAATGACGAAGGAAGGTAGTATAAGGACTTATGGCAAATAGGTTATTTAAGTGTTCAACACTAAGCTAAGGAGAAAATGGAAGTAAGGAGAAAAGATGAAAAATTTGCATTTCTCAAGAAACTCAGGTGAGCATGAACTCTGTCCCAGTTCTGTTGTGTAATGGCATATAGGCAAATCAACCTATATAAATGCCTTCTAATATGTGGTTGTATTTGGGTATAAACCTATGTTAAAGTTTGGCTAGTTGTTCATCGAATATCAAAGGGTATAATGTTATAGCTGCTTACAAAAGTCAGGAATCAAGTCCAGCCATGTATCTTCTGTTGTGCAATTTTATCTCTGGTATGATCAAAGGGGCAAGTTCTTGAGTCTTGTGTCTGCAATATGCTTCCATATTATGAAGCATCAAAACTTGTTACTCTGTCTTTTGTTTTTCAAGGGGTTCTGATCAAAGGATGCAGAGGCAGTGGCCTCTGTCAGCCCTAGCCTTTGCTTTTGGGGAAAATGACCAGGGGATTTGTGGATAAAGATGTACTTGTGATCGATATAATTGTGCTAAGACCCATTGCAAATCACTTCGAAGCCTTATTTGTCCCATCTTCCCATATTGCTTTGTGGTTCTGCAATTTGTGACGCTCCTTACATTCTTAGTGTTTTACTGGAGTTCTTCACTTGGTTTAAGGCCACTGTGTCCTCCTGCTCAGCCTAATGTTGCTGTCAAAGTGGCAGTAGGAACAGCACCTGCCATGGAAAAATGGAGGTGAACATAAGCTTACTTGGTAGTATTATCAGTACCCAATAGAGACAGCCCTCTTTTTACACTATTCTTGTTACAACTCTCATGACAGTAGTATAAATCAGAACACCTTTAGCTTTATTCTTGAAAAGGCATTTTTGGTATAGGAAGAGCATGAATATGGCTCAAGGCCATTTTCTTCTCTGTTTTTGCTTTTATTCATGCAGCTTGTTTGGACAACAGTTTTGAGTTGACATAGTAGTGACAGTGTTTTTTTCTTTCTACGTAGTTGCCACTAAAGCATATGCTGTGTGGTGGTTTTTGTTCTGTGTTTATACCTTGCTGTGCTGAATAAAGGAATTGTGTTTGAAAGTACAATGTTTACCTTGTGTGTCATAAATAAAGGTCAGTTTTCAGGCCTGTTTATCTGTAGGTTTTCACAAAAACCTACCTGCTGATTGAATAGTGGTCAGATACTGTGTTCTTGGAATTTAACCAGAAATTATATTTCACTGGGATTTAACAAGAAGTTATATTTCACTGTCTTTTTGGCTAGCGTATAGTTGCACTGTAGTTTCTCTCTAAAACCTCCCATGATGTAAAATGCATTGAAAAAGAAATTTAAAAAAAACAAACCAAAAACAAAACAGCTGGGTTAAAATACATGTGCTTTGATTATGTCTCATGTGTTAATCCTTTTCTGGACAATATCTACTTCTAGAGCTCAACAAGCAACAAATAAAAATACTTCTAGAACCTAGATGGTGCATACTAACTCTGTTCTGTCTTTTTGTCTCCTGTTAAAAAACAGATGCTTGAATAGTTTAGGAAGGTATTTAGAGAGCTACGGTAAGATACTGTCTTCTGCTGATAATTCCCTGCTGAATCAGGTTATGACTCTTTGGTAAACTCTTCAAAAGTTTTTTATAATATTTTACTGTGGCTTGAGCTACCTTTAAAACATTCTTGTCATTTGAGTGACCTTAGGTTGCAGTAGTATGTAATAACAGTCTTGAACATTCAATAAAAAAAGCAAAAGTATACCTTTTGCATAATGCTTTGAGAAGAAAAGCAATAATAGCTATATATTTTTAGAGTAAACTTTCATTTTGGCTTTGAAAAGTTTTTGGATTCAAGTTCTAGATTTATTCCACCCACTGACTTCAGCTTAATTCCATCACCTTCAGTGGTTCAGGACAACCAGAACCTGGGAGTCTCAGTGGCTCTCCTCCTCCTGGGCTGCAGTTGTGGAATGTGGATCAACAGAAGCTAGTCTTTGAAAAGCAAAAAAAATATTTGTGAAGATGATGAGTGGTGCAAGAAGGCACTTGTTTCAGTGCTGATAGCTTTTTTGGCGTGACTTATTTGGCTCTGTAGCTGAGCTGATGTGAGTGAAATCTGCACCTCCTTTCAGTTTAGTAAACTTTAAGTATCCCCTGATTTTAAATAAAACTGAGCTGTCAGGGAGGTTATCCTTGTTTAAAAATAACTTTGATTGTTATAAGTGTTCCACTGTTCCTGGCAAGTGTAGAGAAAGATATTTTTTTTTCTCTGCATGGTCTGCCTTCTGTGTTTTTAATAATGCGCTTTTAAAGACAAAAGGAGAATCTGTTCCTACTTGCAATTCACTATTTATTACTGCATTCTTTATGCTTTTGCAGATTAAATTATTTCTAAACCATATTTCAGTGTTAAGGTCCAGGTTGTTAGGCATCTATTGTAGGTGCCCAAAATGGTCAAAACGTAGTATGCCTTTCATAGATCCCAGTGGTTTTGGAAAATTCCATGGGTTTTTGTAATATTGACGTTCTAGACAGTCTAGATGTTCTGCCTTCATGGGTAGGCATGACACAACTGTGAGAGTCAGTCATGGAATTAGAATGGAGAACCACTACATTACATTGCTGCTTTAATTGTCTAGTTTTGTTGGTCATGGAACCATCAACAGAGATGAAGAAAGGAAGATGGAAAGCAACTGAGTACATGGTAGGCAAAGAGTGAGGAAGATCAACACAAAAAAGAAACTTAATTCATAATGATTATTCCTGGAAAGAAATATCAATGCATTTTTTCCCAAAGAAAATGCAGAATAGAAGAGAAAGAGGGAGTAGGGGAGATGGACAGAGCTAGGGAAGAGTAAAGAAAAAGGGACAGTAGCACTGGCTGTGTAAAGGAAGAGTAAAATATGATAGCAAATGAAAAGGTGACAGTACCTAAGTCAGGTGAGAAATTTCTTTGATGCCAAGACATCTACAGTTGATGAGTTTCTTTGTGGTCTGGTGTTCACAGCGTGTGTGCTTGCTGGCTCTGTGACCCTTCCAGCTCCCCAAAGTGAGTGCTGAGAAATACTCTTGGGCTGCAATTCTAGAGATGAGTGGCAGAAATGATTCTGCTCTCTCATGATATTATCGTATTTCCCTTTGCCACCCATAAAATAAAAGGCTTTTGAAATGGTTTTGGGGTTGCAGTTTTCCAGACTTTCAACCACCTATTCCCAACCACTATAATGTTTACAAAGCAAAGCGTTAATTGCTTCCTCCCACATAAAGGAAGCAGTGAAGGGACAGAGATTCATCCCTAGATGACGATGTCTCTTGATTCCAAAACAAATTTTCTAAAAATGATTTTTAGAACAAAAGGACACGTTCTTCTCTGCAGTTGTTAGACTCTTCTGAGATTATATTAAAACCAACTCTGACATTCTGTCCTAGCAGTCTCAAGTTACAGACCGTAAAAAGCTCGTGTGCTGCTTTTGTGTATGACAAGGTCAGGTTCTTCGTTTGTATTTGCCTTCATCCTAAATGTTGGATTCCCATGTTCTTTCTCAATTGTACCTTTTTCTCATTTCTTGCTTTCTCTTCTGAGGGGAAGAATATTGAAGAGAGAAAGAACAGGTAAGATTTTTCTCCTTTTTGTTTAAAAAGACAGATTAACCCTTGAAGGCAGGTGTTAGGTTGACAGTGAGGTAGTAGCTAGGGATTTGAGTCTGGTATTTGTAGCAGGATGTTGCAGGGTTCTAATCAGTTTCTTGATTATAAGACTTGAACTACATATGCTGCTACTTTATATCGATTATGAAAAAAGAATATAATCTTTACACACCAGACTACAGTACCCTGAATCTGAGCTACCTGTATGTAAAATAATTTAGGTAGTATTAGTAACCTACTAACTATAGCAAGGTCCTGTATAGCAAGAAGCAAAGTAAATTAGTCCTAATCTAGGCTGCAGCACTGAGATGACGTTCTGTACCTGGGCAATCTTTAAGGCTAGCTTGAATATTCCTTTGTGACCTGCAGAGCTGATATTCTGAGAACCTTTCCACTGACAATAGGTAACTACTAGCGCAACACCTTGCTGTGCCTAGTCAGGACTGCTGCTGCTGCTGGCTAGTATTAGTTGTTCCACATTGTTCCATCTGACCATTTGTACCATTTATGTGGATAATATCCACATGACTGAAGTCATTCAGGCTCAAGATAAAGCTTTGATTCAAAGCCTAACACTAATTTGCAATTACATGGTATAGTCCACTAGTTTAGAGTTGGCTGTCCCAGAACATTGTCAAATGCTTTACCTCTAAGCTTACAGTTTTTGACAAGCTTCTCTATTAGGCATTGAAGAAAGAGAAAAAGAAAAGGGAGGGAGCTTTAGTGCAGTAAAATATTTCTAAGACTAGAATTCAAGCTAGTGGGACTAATGTTAAGAAAGCAAAGGCTTAAGTGTAATGAGTCAATAGAAGTTCACGGATCTTAATTTATTATAGATGGATGTAGTGTGCCAGGTAAAGACCTGGACCATGTTTTCACTTCTATGTGTGCATAAGAAATTTGAGAGTAGAACCAATTTGTAGTATAGAGAAAGAGAGCATTTGTAGTATCGTGTGGTTTGTGACTGAGGTGTCCAGAACATTGCTTGCAGGAAACACAAGTTGTACTATTGCATCAAGTACCATACCATTCTAGTATTTCCTACCCAAAAGAGCATTCATGTGCCTCAGTGAACATAATCTTTTCATGTTTATGCTTGTTGGAATTAATTATGTTAATGGAAGTGTAAAACAATCTGGAATAGCGTAAAGACCTGTGACTTTAATATTTGGTGCCAAGATATCAGGAATTTTTTGTGAGAACTTTAATGAGGATTGACTGAATTTTAGTTGGAAGTATTGTAATGCTACCACTTTGGAATGGGTTTTATTTAAATTTTATTTTTCCATTGATGTGGTGTCAACACCTGGATTTTAAACATACATTACCTACACTGAAGCTCCATGAGGGAATATTAATAGTCCATTTAGTGGTATTGCGGTGTGTTTTTTGTTGCAATGATGCTTTAGGTGGCATAGGTCCCATAAGTCATGTAGCTATTTCAAGATAAGGTAATAAGGCTCTTACTGATGGAGTAGGTATAGCTTTCATTTTAAAGCATGTTTGTCTTTAAATGTCAGAGGACGTTCTACTCTTTAATCTTAGTAGCTGGTAGGAGTAGAAAAGTAATAGATTGTCACCCTGAAATAAAATGTTCTGAAGTTGGCTTTTAAAAACAAATGAGTCAATTTGTAATTTCCAAATATGCAAGTTAAAAGGCCGGTAACAGCTCTGGTTCTCTCCACTGATTTTTCTGGGCTTTGACATCTTGTGTCTGATGTGCTTACCTACCTAGCTGTGCACATGCTTTTACCTAGGTGATACTTCATAGGGAACATTTCAGAGGTCCAGAAGAGTTTATTATACTGTTGGTTCTACACCTGTTGGTATGCTGTTCAAACAAAAATAAAGACAAGTACAGACCTCTGTAGTTGTATTTGTTCTTGACAGCTGGGTTAATGGACACAAACTTTTCTCTCAGTTGTGAAGTATTTGGGTGTATTGATAATGCCAGTTTTTTTTCTCATTCTTTTATTACTTTCCTTCTTTCCCTGTCAATTCAAAGACAGAATTGAACTTAGTTTATTTCTCTGCTAGACATTGCATTGAATAGTTAAGACTCCAGACTTGCCTGTTTCAAAATTCTAGGCCAAAGTTTCATCAGATCCCTTCTATAATTCCCTCTTTTCATGAGTTCTGTACAAGGTACGACCTAAAAAGAAAGACTAAACCTGTAGCTTGAGAACCAAGATTGGGAGAGGAGAGACAGAGATGGTTATAGAACATGTTCTAACCTCTCACACTGAGACAAGGCTCAATTCAGTTGCTTCACTCAGTACGACTGGACACATGTTCAAATATAGAAGTTTTCTTATCCTTGGTCAGAAAATGTCAGTGTATGCCAGGCCACAACGCTCTGTCTGTGAAGCAGTTTTTAGCTAGTAACATCACTATGCTTGAGTATCCACCCTGTTTAACAGACCTGACTACCTCTTCCCAAAGATTGAGTCAATGCTCAAAGGAACCCATTTTTTGTTGGTGGAAGATGTAGAAGCAAAAATGACAAAGATCTTCAACAGCCTTTCAGAAAAGGATCTGTGGAATTGCTTTGAACATTGACAACACCCTGTGCATATGTGGGTCAACTCGGAAGGGGACTATTTTGAAGACAATCGTAGTTGATTTTCTTAATTTCTTAGTCACAGGCATAGTCTTGTTTTTTTGTCAGATCTCATATATGTAATATTTTTGACTTTAGTATGGTTTATGATAATCTGTACATCACAAATCCAGAATAACTGAATTTCAATGCTACATTTTGCAGAAATTGCTTCCTTACATCTTAACTGTTTAAAGAACAGAACTGTATTGTGAACTGTTTATTTGTTAAAACCAACACAAATAGCTTTTTATTTACTTATTATTTATTTATTTGGTCAGTCTTTCAAAAAGTAACCTTGAGAAATAGTTAGGTACATTTTAAAGTGGGGTGATTTTTTTTGTTGCATCGTAACATGATTCAGACATCATACTCCAAAGACTAACCTAGCAGCTTTTGCTGATGGGGGAGGAGGAAAAAAGGGGCAGCACATGGTTATTAGTGTTGCTTAAAAGCAGTTTTCCTCAGGAAGCAATGACTGGAAAGGTGACAAGTACATTCTCTCCTACCCATACTTCCACAAATACTTCTCAATAAGAAACTGTGTTACTACTTTGCCAAAAGTCCTGGAAGAGAAGGCACTAGATCTTATTAAATTCTACACTTGGATAGCATAGCTGTCTTAAGTGCATTGTTGGCTTTCCTGGACTATTCATTACTGTGTGTGCATTGATAACATATACACTTTTCCTGAAGGTTTTGTGAGGCAAAATCAATACTGAATGAGATTAAAAGGCATCTTTCCCTAGTTGAGTAGGCATTAGATCTTACCCTAAAATGCTGGATGAGGATAATATGGTGCTTGTTTAATATCTTTAATGCATTCAGAATCCAAAATAAACAAGGCCGTAGTTTCTGGTCAGTGTAAGACACTGTGGTCAGTCTAATGTGACATCCCACAGTTGCTTACAATGGTATGGTCCAACATCTAGCATGAACTGGATACTAGGAAGTGGGAAAAGGTTTTCCAACCTGAGAAAATTATAGGTATCACTGGAGGACCATGTCTTATGTTTGTAGTGCCTGGTCAATGGCAAAACTTTGTTTCACCTTCTGAGAAAAACCTAGGAGGAACAGAAGTGGAGCAAAGAAAGCTTTCTATAAAATGCATGTATGTGTAACCATAAACATCTCAGTATTTTGTTAGTGAGAAAGAAATGTATCATCATGTCCACTTCAAATGACTTGATAAGAAGGGAAACACACAGGCCCAGTCTTGAAAACTTGTGTTCATGCACAAGCAATTAATTGCAAACAACATGACTACTCATGTGAGAACTGCTTGTGGAAGCAGTGAAATCAGCTTCTTAATCTGCATGTTTATCAATTTCAGTACGATTGTATAGCATTATAGAGAAAATGAGGGCTTTCAAAACCATTCAGTTGTCATCTGATTACTTTCTTTTCTGTCCCACAGGTACTCTGTGTCTGCATGTTAACGACAATCTTAGGATGTATATTTGGCCTGAAGCCTAGCTGTTCAAAAGATGGTAACTAATGTGCCTTTTACTTAGTAATTTTTCTAAGCGATTCCTCTTTTTTCTTTTTGTAATTAATTTTGATATGGTCAGAATGCCACCCTTTCTTATTGCAGGAAAAGGACTGGATGCGTTACTTGAAGCAGTTTCAGTTAGAGGGGAAGGAAAATACTGGGGAAAAAAAAACCTCTCAGGTGTTCTTAGTACTTGTGTGTACTCAGTTGAGAGGTAAACTGATCCTGGCACTCAGTGTATGGTCTGGCAGCTTCCATGTATCCCAACTGTCACTGTGCTGATGTCATACGGCTGGCTTTTCTCAGTTCACTATAAAAAAAAACTAACCAAACCAACAAGTTCTATTTCATGTTGTCCTGGAACATTTGTTTTTCATCTTTTCCAGTCAATTATGAGGGGGGGAAAACTTTTTTTTTACTGGTTAGAATTGTAGTCTGAAAACATTCCTTGTGGAATTCCTCTGACTGTTTGCTGTCCTGAAAAATATGTGGGTTTTGTTTTTTCGCTAGTGAGTTTCTTCAGGTAGAAGGTTATGAAAGATATTAAGAAATCAAGCTTCACTTTAACAACTATCTAGAGTAAATTCAAAGTTGATCTGTTTAACAAACAGTCCTACAATTCCTACAAAGATTTTGAACTAAAATTCTGATTATTAGTTTCCAGTTAGAATCTGATTTATTTTTTCTCATTTTATTAGAGCTTTGCAATATTGACTCATTATTATCTAATTTTCTGATACCACATGCCTCAAGATTCTTGAGAAAAGGAGCCAAATGATGAAGGATTTACCTCACTTCCTTCTGGTGATTGCATAGGATGGAACAAACTGGCCAACTCTAAGTGCTGTTAATGCTTCAAGTCACTGCTTTCATTTTTTTTTCCCCAGTCTAGTGGAAGACTGCTATTTTTTTTAATATTAAAATTGAGTAAAAATTAAACTAGTGAGCAGTACATTCCAGTTCATATGCAATGGCTTCAAGTTGTGCCATGGGGACGTTTAGGCTAGATATTGGGAAATACTTCTTCACTGAAAGGGTTGTCAAGCACTGGCACGACAGCCTAGGGAAGTGATTGAGTCACATTCCTCAAGGTATTTAAAGATGTGTAGATATGGCGCTTAAGGACATAGTTTAGTAGTGGACTTGACAGTGTTAGGTTTATGGCTGGACTTGGTTGATCTTAAAGGTCTTTGCCAACCTAAATGATTCTGTGGAAGAGCCCTTGTGTCTTGAGATAGTACTTTAACCATGATACAGTGGGATGCAGAACTGGGGCTTCTTCAGTTCCTCTGATTTGTATGAAGACAGTTGCTCAAACAAGGCATGAGCATGGGGGTGTTGCAAGCATAGCCAATGTGATCTACATTCTAATTAATCTTTAATTATTTGTAGAAAGTGGAACACTGTCAGATGTGAAAATTAAGATGAGTGTTCTCTACAAAAGCATTTTACTGTTCAAGGCACCCTTATTGAAAGCCTAGGTTCAGATTTCCTTTGATAGAGACCTTCCAGTATTCTCAATGATGGTACTCGTATCTTCTGGTGATACAGAAAAGCAGAGACAGTAGCAACTAGATTTGTAGTCTTATTTCACTTGTTTCTGCCAATAATGGAACACCATGTTCCTGCTAAAATAGAACAGAACCCTTTGTTCAGTATGATGAAAGAATGTTTTTGTTCAATCAGAGAAAATAAACATTTAGTTGGATGAATACTTTCCTTTTCCTTTGTCACTGTTTTTGCAGCTACCCTGTAAGTTGTGGAATGACCAGCTGTGCCATTCCACATGCTGACCTTATTAATTTCTTTTGCATGTTAACTGATTTGGGCTCAGCCACTGACATCTAACGCTATCCAATATTACAGTGAAAACCTGCAAAGGTCGTTGCTTTGAAAGGACCTTTGGAAGCTGCCGTTGTGATAGAGATTGTGTCAAGCTTGGAAACTGCTGCTTAGATTACCAGGAAACATGTATACAGCCAGGTAAGGATGGAAAAATGCTGTGGGGGCAAACCTTCCTCTTCTGTGACATGGGATGACTCTGCATGTAGGCTGTAACCCCTGATGGGCTGTGAGTGCCAGGAGATTGGCTGCTCAACAGCAGGATGGTTCTAATGCCAGTGGTCTCCCCATCTTGGTGCTTCTTCTGTTGCAACCACAGTTAGAGTTGTAGTGGTGACAGTGGTGCTGGGGACTCCTGTAGAACCATCAGGGCTCTGGTGTAGCTCTTGCACACAAACAAAGCTTGTATCTAACTCAGCTGGGCTACATAGGATCTGACTTAACCAGTAGGCTGTCTTTTTCATAGCTTTTGTGAGGAGAAAGACTTGAGAGACTGTGCTGCAGCCCTCCCCCTTGGGAAGAGGAGGAACAACTGCAACTTGAAGTCTCAGCCAGCCTTTTGTGCTTTGTCTGGGAGTGAGAGAACAGCAACCTGCATTCTCTAGCATCAGGGACAACTCCCATGTTCTCAAGCAAGCCAGGAATGAGTGATTTCTGCATATTATATTTTTCTCTCATCACCCACCTGAAAACGGGGAAGCACAGAGCAGCTCTGTGAAAGTTGCCATCTCTCTATCCACTGCTCAGGCCCTCTACCCTGTTCTTCAGCTTAAGTGTTAAGCTAGGATCATGTGCTGGCTTTTGGTACAAGGCAGGATGGCAAAACCGGTTGTGCTGGTGTAGAATGGTTGTGAAGTGAGAAGAAGTTCTCATGATTTGCCAGAATGCAAAGGTGTGAAAAGTGCCATTTTACAAGGAAATATGTTAGTGTGAATAATAATACTGAGGACAGAATGTGACTGTTTTCTCTAATTAAGTTTTGCCTTAAGGCTTCATATGCAGCATTCTTTTCAGTTCCCTGTTTTTTTTTTTCACTCTTCTTTATGTGTATTTCTAAAATTTATCATTGTACTCTCACCCTGAAATTAAAAATTCCAGTGTTGACTTCTAAAACTAAATAATGGAAGCAGGGATCTGAGCTCAGTTTAACTGACCATTATTAATAGGTCCTTTAAACTGGATAAAACTTTTTGCTTATAGAATAGTTGCGTGTGATTTACTCTGTTTTCCATATACCACCCTCCCTCAGTTTAAGGCATTGTTTAAAAATAAACGAGTCTCTTTTTTAGCGCTAAATTGCTTGGTGGTGTTCCTTGAAACGACTTACTCTTAATATCAATGGAAAATAAAATTCTAATTCCAAACTGCACCAAGAACCAGAATAGACCATTCTGTCTCTCAAGGAAGTAAAGATCTGCTGACATTGATGGAGTTAATGAAGTTCAGTATTCCTGAAAGTGAGATTAACCTTCTGAGAATGCTTTTACAGATTTCGAATTGCTGGTCATGTATGAAGCTCACATATTAACTGTCCTCTTTTCAAACAATAAGATTTGGCTTCTGTGTCAGAGACATTGACTGAAGCATTCACTCGGTTGGTAAACTTGTTTACGTTAATCCTCATTGACTGCAAAGGATCTTCTATTTACAACTGATAACAAAATAAGCTTCTTCAAATGACAGGATGCATTGAAATATTTTGTTCAGAAAAATCAGTGTTTCAGGAAAAAGAATCTCTGCTAAAACCAGCAATGAAGCTTGAAGTCAGTCGGTCTTTCTGAGTTTGTGTGTAGTCTCAAATAGCGGCAGAGTTATGCCTGTGCTGAAAGAAGGCTGGAGTGCTTGGCGGTGACTGGCAAAATCCATTGTGACTTCAATGTAAATCAATAAGTTACTGCTGCTCAGTGTTGTCTAGGCATTCCAAGTTCAGACTCAAGTTTAATTTTTTCTGGAGGAGTTTTTAGGGCACTTCCTTATAATATGCATTTACCAGATCAAACTCACATAAATTACCTTATTAAACCATACCTGTAAAAAGCATTCTTTCTGTTGACCTTTTCTGTCATACTTAGAACCATATGCTGCCTAATTGTATTTAGGTGGCTACAGACTTGGATTATTTAGCCATGAGTGTTTCTATTTTAAAAAGTGCCAAAGCTTGCAATGTCATGCATTCATGAGATTCATGTTTTGATTGAATATGCACTTGAGACAGAACTTAGCACTCAAGTTTAGTAGTTCTGCACTTAGACTGGTATTAATCATTGTGCTGTCTTTCTCTTGTCTATTTTTTAGCCCATATATGGATCTGCAATAAATTCAGATGTGGAGAGAAGAGGCGACCAGAATATCATTGTTCCTGTTCAGATGATTGTATAGAAAATAAAGATTGCTGTGTCAATTATCATGCTGTTTGTAAAGGTAAATATTGCCAACAAATTCCTAGTCTCTTAAGTGTACCCATATTTGTATGAAAGGAGCAAGGACCTAATATAATCTAAAAAATCATCCAATAAAATGAAAAAAAACCCTTGGATTTATCAATAAAAATGTACTTTCTTAAAAAATAAATTGCACTCATTTGTTTTAAGGAGAGGCAAGCTGGGTTGAAGAAGAGTGTGAGGAGATTACTGAACCTCAGTGTCCAAAAGGGTGAGGATATTGTATATTTGCATAGCTCTGCTCTTTGCTTACGTTTATTTTTTTTTTTATTTTTCCCTTACTGTGCCTTCCTGGGACATGCTTGCCTTTCTTATCAACAGCAAGAGCAGCTGCCAGGCAGAGAAAGACACCTGTTCAGCCAGCATTGGTAGTGCTTACTAACAGATCGGGTTGCTCTATCCCAGCAGTACTTGCGTTTCCCAGCACTTGCTTTACTTGCAAGATATGCCTATTCCTGAACCCTGCTGTTTCTATGATGTGTGTGCTCTGAGCAGTTCTGCCTTGTGCCAGCCTCGTGTCCCATCTGTGCTCCCATACCCACTCTGCCAAATATTTTGGGATGCACCCAGCAATGGCAGACTCCTAAGACTCACTCTGTCCCTGGTCGCTTCTGAAGACCTTTCCACTTACTTGCTTGTTCCAGCCCCAGAGCTGTAAAATGAATATCACTGTCCTAATTTCACCAGCAGTGGGACAGCATTATTTGCAAACTGTCTGAACTACTTTAAAAGGTGTAAAATGCCATGGTATCCTTGTATTCTCTGGCTCAGCTCTACATTGGGCCCGGTCCTGCAAGTTATGTATACACTGTGTGAGAAATGACTCATTTAGTTCATGGCATCAGCACTTGGGCTCAAATGGTACAGCAAAGTTCCCAGCCAGGAAAAACGCCTGCACATCTTGTACTGTTTTTTGCTGGCGGATTTTCAAATGAGCTTTAAAGTTAACTGCAAACTATAATTACATGTACGAGTTCTTGATAGAAGTGACTTAAATGTTCTTGATTGTAAAGTGTGCTACTGCAAAATAGTTTGAATGGATTGAAATCAGTTATATTCTTTTCTGAAAAGTGTCAGAAAATCAAAACTATTTTTGTTTTGATCATTTTGAAATTATGGTATGCTGAGGATATTTTTAATAGCGTAAAAATAGTTTATTTTGTTCTTAGATCATCGCCTTTTTTGACTTAGTTTAAATATAGCACTATTTAAATATCTTAAGTGGAGGTATAATATTGTCAAATAAAATTTACTTTTGGAGTAATTTATACCAAATGAGCACTTTTTGTTCTTAATCAGAGCAATAGCAGACAGACTATAACAACAATAACAAAACTTCAGAACCTTCTTCAAGACAGAAATTGGAGCTTCTGTCTTAAAGTCCCAAGTCCCTGTTAACTCTCTATAGCGAAGGGCCAGGTGGTTCTGGAAGCTTTTGTCATTAACTCCTGTTCTGAGGTCAGAGGCCATGCAGGACTGTGTGCTGGGAACTAGCACTAGGATGCTCGTTTTCCTAATGCAAGACTAGGGACCCAAGGGGTGGATGAACATGCACAAGAATTGTGCAGATCTATAGTCAAAGTTAATGGCATGAATGCCACAGGGCCATTCCTGTTGGTCAACTTCTTTTTAGGGGTTTTTGCTTGTTATTTCCATTTAGTGCATGAAAGGGATGTGTAGTTACTTCACTAAAATTGTTTTAATCCTGGCAAAATCAGAAATGTTGCAATAAAACCCAACCCAGGAAAGGGTAACGTGCGGTCAAAGTTGAATCAAATGGTGTTGACTGTAGGCTCATGTCAGGCTTACTGACAGGTAGAAGCGTCTCCCAAAGCTAACAGGTCTGTAAACAATCCACTTCTTCCTGTGGTGGGCTAAGCAGGAATGCAGGTGACTCTAGCTCAGTGCTCGTTTTGAGGTGTCAGGATATCAATTCTGAGTATGTGTTTACTAAGTACAGCATGTTTTGTGGGTTCAAATTGCTGGGTTGATTCTGTTTTGGGTTTGAGCTCCTTAATCTGAGTAATCCCACTGATTTCAATGGCGCTGACCAAATGCTTAAAATTCAATACATGTCTAAGAATAGTTGCTATGTTATTTAATGGGATTATGAAGATAATGGGCTAGAATATTTCAGGATTGATGTAGTCCTTCCCACTGTTCTAGTGAAACAGTATATTGAGTATACATTCACACCTGTGTAAAGAGTTTTATCATAGTGCTTAGCTAGATGATTTTTCTGGTGTCGTAGTATTGTTTGCTGTGCTTTAAGCCTATTAGTATTTGGTCTATCATTATTCATCTGGAAGAGCAGCTGATTCCTTTCTTCGCAGATCTCTCCTGTATATTTGAAGACTCCTGTTATTCTTCCTGTTGAGGAATATTTAGCAGAAAAGAAAGCTTTAGTTCATATGCTTTATGGCTATATATAGGCGGGAGTGTGTGGGGAGGAGATAGGAAATTTTATGCATAGTATGTTTAGCTTTTGAAATGGACTTTCTTTTCTTTTTTCCTTCTGTTTTTTTTTCCTCTAATTGTGATCTAACTTGCCTGTGGTGAGGCAGGTCAGCTTGGCAGTGTGATCTGCAGTTCTGGGCTCTTAATCATCCAGACTGGTGAACCTGCTAGACCACAGCAAGCCTGTGTTGCCTGCATTGTGTTTCCATGCAAGACAGTTTATAGGAGGGGATAATTACCACTGCATTTCCTTCAGTTTGGAGGCAGGATGTAACTGTGGCATACATATTTATCCAAGAACTGTGAAACACCCTTGTTGTACTGTTTTGGACACAACCAGAATGAATCACTGACAGGGCCAAAACTTGAGCCTCCCAGGCTGTCTTGCTCATGGTAGCATGTTTGCAAGGTACCAAATGTAACCTTGGCTACTGACAGGAAAAAGTCATCAAAATTGCTGATACATCAATTTCTCTGGGGATTTTACTGGAGCTATTCCAAAGAGGATACAGTTTAATATGGTCTGTCATGCTCTGCTTCCCTGAGCATAGGGCAGATCACTACCTGTATGAGTTTCAGCATATGAAGAGTATACAAGAAGCAAATTGGCCAATCTCCCTAGCTGTGGCCATGGTCTGTTTTGCCGAGTTTAATTTTACATGTGTGAGAGGGTCAGTAGCTGGATTTGCAGACAACCAAAACATGTACTTAACAGTTGGTTTACTTGTAAATGCCAAACCAGAAACAGTTGCGTAAAGTCCCTTTCTAAGGTGCTGTTTTAAATTTCGTTTGGTTTTTTATTTTAGTTTTGCTTTTGTTTTTCAAGTTATACTTCTTGGTAAGTAATATTGAACAGTCTTTGCCTCAAAGTTCATATCTTCTTGCATGTAACTTTGCAGTGAAGACTTTTAGGTCTCTGCATTGGAGGGAATAAATTTTTTGGGGGGAGGGAGTGGTGGCAAAAGTATTTGAAAAAGTTGCAGAGATTAGAATCTGTGGTGCAAAAATACTTGTAATATGGGCAAGGGTGGTACATGAAGTTTCCCTGCTCTGTTCTGTCAAAGGACTTCAGTCTTGGTCTGAAGATCGTTCATGTCTTGTTTGTAACTAGCTGCCTCTACTAAGATTTTTTTCAAGATGGTATTAAATAGAACATATAAATAAAAAACAGCAATACTAATGGACATCTTGAATGTACACCTTAATGTTTCATTCTCTAGATTGAAGGATAGCCTTTGTAATGGTTCTGACTAATAAAATTATATTGACCAAGCTGTTGCCCATGCTGTTGTTTAAAATTTTCTTAGGGTAGACATACTTTTATTGCCTCACTAATCTTCAGTTTCATATAGTCATGTTTGTTTGACTGAAATAAGGCTTATTTCACTTGTACGTGACTGGGTTTTTTGTGGGGTACCTCACTAAACAAATGGGCAATACTTTATAAATAATATTTATCTTCTATCCTTGCTGGTTTATTTGAGGAAACTAAAGTGCAATGAAGTTTTAAAGAAAACAAGGAAAAGTTAGCTTGCAATTGATACGTAAAAGTTATTCAGTTATTATGTACATCTGTATTTTCAGCTGTTGCTGTGCTGCAGTGATTTTTTTCAGTCCTACATGTCCTCATATTTATAGGTCAAACAGGATAATTTTTATTCAAGGAAGAAGTTACTGACTATTCCCATCTGTGATGTAGTGTTTCAAGTATTTACAGTTAGAGAGAAATGAGAAATTGTTTGAACAGGTATGAAGCTGGGAACAAGTCAAGGCTGGAAAACATAGGTCCTGTGGAGACTGGAAGGGTGAATTTATTTTTCTTTTTCCAAATAAGTTTCTGAATTTTTCTATTATTATTATTTCTACTATTATTATTATTTCTATTTTATTCTATCAGGTTCCAGACAGAAATATTGTTAGTGTTCCCGTTGTAGGGTGACATTTTTCAGTTTGGAAATAGGTAGTACTTCTGGAACAGTAAAAAGTTCTTTGTTAAATAATCTTTAGCAGATGAAAGGAAAAATGTATATTATAGTTGCTGATTTAACATATCCTGTACATTACTTCCTTACAGTTTTGTGCACTGCATATGTGAAAAGGTAAATTGCTTTTTTTTCAGCTAGATTACAGGTTGTTCAAGAGCGAAGTGATTAAATGAGAGCTGTGACTTCGTAGTGCCTTTCATGTTTCCCTGCCCTTATCTTGGCATGCGTGGAGGGTTTGGAGGGGCTAAGTGTTGCTTCAATGGGATGGACCAAGATAAGGAGTATCAAACCCATCAGGCAGATTTACATGAGCATCTGGACTTGTTCCTTGTTTTATGGGTGTTTGTGAAATCAGGCCTTGTATGGATTCCCTGAGCATGTCCTGCTGCAATCCTCAGCCTCTTCGGGCAGGGCTGGCATGCCAATCTATGGAAGGACCAGACAGAGGGTCTGGTCACCACTACACCAGCCTGCAAACCATCCTGCTTAGAAGACTTAACTTTCTTGGCCCGGTTTATAGTGCAATAATGAACATCCCCATGATTTGGGGGAAACTTTCTTGAAATGTGATAGGAAATTATTTCTCAGTCTGTCCTTTAATACTTCAATTTCTGTTTGTTCAGATTTACCAAGTCTCCAGTGTTACTGTTTTCATTGGACGGCTTCAGAGCAGAATATTTGCAGACTTGGGGTGGACTTCTGCCTGTTATTAGCAAATTACGTGAGTAGTTTCTTTGTCTAAGCAATATCATGGTATCTTAATCTTTTTAAAATCCATAGATGCAGCTTACTCTTTAAAATCCTCACTCTTCTTCCATGGAAGTTGAAGTTGTTGCCCTAAATACATGGATAAAGAACTTGAAGTGCGGAAAAGGAAAGTTTTCCTTGAGTAAAGGGATCTTTGGATTTTCAGTGAAACCTTAAAGATTTTTTAAGTAGCCTTTACTGTATTTAGTAGGTGGGTACTTTTTGCTGTGAGCTTACTTTATTTTTTCAAAGTAGAAGTAGACCCACTGTTTACTATGTATTGTGTATTGTCTCACATGTAGATGGGATGGCTTTGGAAAATGAAAATCAAGATAGAAAGCATTTCATATGTGGAAAAAAAGATAGGGAAAATATTAGAAACAGGTGATACAGAAAGGCTGGTAGAAATGTGCTGAATATGAAAAAACCTTCATTTTACAAACATTTTCAGAAGAAATGAGCCTCATAAGTATACGTTCTTACTCTAGCTTTTGTAGTGTCTTACTTAATTTTAGTGTCTAAGTAACTTCACTTGCTTTTCCTGTCTCAATTTTGGCTGTGGTCTGTAAAGAACTGATGGCATTTCTTGTCTGAAACATACGCCAATCTTCTTGTCATTCATAAATTACTATCTGGGAAAACTGGTTTCAGTTTGACTAAAAATAAATCAGTAAAAATACTTGCTTTTTTGTACAGTGGTTGTTACAACTTGATCTATTCCAGATGATAGCAATTCACAGCTGTATGTGGGGTTTGGCCTTTTTTCCTTTTGTTCCGTGTTAGAATAAAACAAGGCATTTGGTACAATTTCATTAGATGCAGCTAAATTTCAACTGAAGAATGTTTCTTGAGCATTTAGAGGAGAGGCTGGCTATTACAAATTGTCATAGCTCTGGTTGAGATACAAGGTAACAGTGCCACAAAGCATCTGTAGGACTTCCAGGCTGTGCAACAAGCACTTCCACATGCAAAGTTTCTTCAGCCTGAATAGGCTACAGCACAACTTTTCTTGCAGACTTTTATGATATATTTGTATTTCTCTTTCCACTGAACCCATGATAAATTTTGACCACTAAGAAATACAAATATTTTGGTATCTTCATCAGAGTCACTTCACTTCTCCATTTTTGTAACCTAAGACTTTTGCAATACAATATACTACAGGATCTTCAGCTTTCTTTTGAAACAAAGCATTGGTTTCTAGGCTTTTTTTTCCCCTTCATAGTAAAAGAGTGGGTGCAAATCTCAAATAAGCCAGACTTTCTTCAGTAAGATTAAAATAGTCTCGTAAATTAGAATTGGTATCTCTGGGTGTATATCACATGGTAGTCTGGGGGACTGTGGCTTCAGATTTCCATGTGCTTCATGTTCCATGTGTCTAGGCATTGAAAACGGTGGAAGCATTCATGTTGTAAAGAAATATTTCTATGAGTGTGTAAATACTGCTACAGTATTTTACTGTGCAGGAAGGAGTAATGAAATCACTTCTTCTATGGTAGACAATTAACAATAATGGATAAATAGCTTGACTATTGCTGAAAACTCGTATCCTATCCTTTTCAAGCTCATAGTTACCCATTTACAGGATTAGTAAGTTTTTAAAGAGATGCAGTTTTGAATGACAGTCTTTACAAAGCAGGGAACAGTTATTCACATTAACTAACTAATTGGACTGCCTAGTTCCTTGCTAAATCCCTGGACTTCCCTCCTTAAAACACGTGATGGCAAGTGCAGCATTCTGTTAGATAAAAGCGTTTCTGTTATCTAGTCCTGTTAATTCAGCCGTGCCTACAGTGAAATTCTGATGTCTCCTTGGAGAAATCTGTTACAATAGATGCCTGTAACACAATATTGTGTAAGACGATATTCACTTCTAGTAGGTTTTATTGTATGTTCTCTGTGCTACCTACTGAAAGCTAGGCAGTTTGGCAGGCATGGAGCTGAGGGTTTTCAGTGAACCCAGGCATAGTGATAGTGTGTGTGTGTAGGGGGTTCAGAGAAGACGTTTTTACATCTGTGCTGTGATACCATAATTTTTAAACAAATTCTCTCTTTTTTTTTTTCTCTACATGGACATCAGTAAAGCCTTTGATACAGTTTCTCACAGTATTCTGCTTGAGAAACTGGCTGCCGCTGGCCTGGATAGGCACACCTTCTGCTGGGTAAAAATCTGCTGGATTGGAGTCAGGTTACAAGTGGTGTTCCCTGGTGCTCAGTATTGGGCCAAGTGCTGAGTCCTGTACTTGTTCACAACAACCCCATGCAGCACTACAGGCTTGGTGAAGAGTGGGTGGAAAGCTGCCTGGTAGAGAAGGACCTGGGGGTGTTGGTTGACAGCCAGCTGAATGTGAGCAGCAGTGTGCCCAAGTGGCCAAGAATGCCAATGATGTCCTGGCCTGTATCAGAAACAGCGTGGCCAGCAGGACCAGGGAAGAGATTGTGCCTCTGTACTTAGCACTGGTGAGGCTGTGCCTCAAATACTGTGTTCAGTTTTGCGCCCCTCACTTAAAGGAGGCTGAGGTGCTGGGGCGTGTCCAAATAAGGTCAATGAAGCTGGTGAAGGGACACTGGACCACAAGCCTCATGAAAGTTGGCTCAGGGAACTGGGATTGTTTAGCCTGAAGGAGACTGAGGGGGAGACCTTATCACTATCTACAACTGCCTGAAAGCAGGTTGTAGCAAGGTGGGTGCTGGTCTCTTTTCCCAAGTAACGAGCAATAGGACGAGAGGAAATGGCCTGAAGTTTCCCCATGGGAGGTTCAGATTAGGCATCAGAAAAGATTTCTTCACTGAAAGGGCTGTCAGGCACTGGAGCAACTGCCCAGGGAAGTGGCTGAGTCCCCATCCCTGGAGGTATTTTAAGAGACAGGCAGACAAAGAGCTGAGGGATCTGGTTTAGTAGTGGACAGGTGCAGTTGGACTTGATCTGAAGGGTCTTTTCCAACTAGGCGATTCTATGATTCTTTTGTCTTAAGTTGTCTTTAAGGCAACAAGCCAAAAAAGAAGATAGATGACTGTTTATGGAAAGTCCCAACAGAATGCTCAAGGATTTTGGACAAAATTTTTTTTAAAATGTGTTTTTTCTCCTACTTTAAAAACAAAACAACCCTGAACCTCCTCACTCACCCCGATCAATAAAACTACAGTTCTGGAAAGCAGCCTCAATGACTGATTTGGAAATGGTTGAAATGTCTAAAATATGTTTCAGTAGCAAAAAGGGTGCGAGTGAGGATTTGTTACTACAAATAGTAAATGTGGGATAGGATGTCTGTGTAACTTGAGAGGGTTTATTTTTCCAGCTGTGCTTCTTATTTCAGTTAGCTCAAACTAATTATTTTAACTGATGCCTAATCCAAAACACCAGTCCATTGAGGTCAATGTGCTTTGATGCAGCACTTTATCAAACCTTTCATTTTTATTTGTTTAATTATATATAATGACCCAGAGGGCTAGTGATGTCCAGCCTAGTGGTGACTGTTCTAGAAGTTTTTGGGTTTTTTTGGCTCTTTAGCATCAGTTGAAGTGGCTTTGGTTATCACATAGTATTTTTGAAGTTGTTAATGGAGGCTGCTTTTTTTCTAATCCTAAAAAACAGGGCCCATACATTTGCCTGTGGAAATTCAGGCACCTAACTTAAGCAAAGTTTACTTAAGCACTTTGGCTTTGCTAATGACTAGCAAATACTGTGAAATACTGTCCTTAAACGTAAGACTTTTTTTATATCAAGCTAAAGAAAACTTCAAGATTAATCCTATAGTAAGAGCTTATTTTTATTTAGAAGCGAATCCACAAAGAAAAGAGGTGGCCAAATAGTGATTTGAGAGGTGGCAGAGAGCCAAGGCACTGTGGTGTCAGCAACCACTTGATCTCTGGGAGTGCCCAGGGTGAAGTAGCTACTTTGTCTTGGGCTGCAGACTTTGCTTGCATGTACCAGGGCAAGATGTGATTTCTTTGATTATGTTTTCATATCCATGCATGCTTTTCATAAGAACTGTAGGTTTTTCTCTTGTGACCATTAAATTCAGTCATTAGAAATATACAAAATTTGTATTAATAGCCATTTAGTCACCTTGTAAATGAATGTTGGAAGAAAGACTAAGTATTAATGCTAGAATTTTGAAAAATGGAAACTTTCTGGAAATATCTTTTGTTTTTCTCTTGTTTGTTTTTCTTTTTTTGGTAGATATATGTCTTCATGAGCGAAACTTGCAAGGGTTTTTGTCTGTAATTTTGCTGATTTTCTTTCTTCCTTTCTCTAGAGAAATGTGGAACATACACTTCCAATATGAGACCTGTGTATCCTTCAAAAACCTTTCCCAATCATTACTCCATCGTCACAGTAAGAATTCCTGTATATTATGTTTCTACTTCTCAAGACACTGTTCATTATCAAGTTGTCTTCAAGGGAATAGTATATTTCTTTGGATTATTAAAATAATTGGATTTCCCTTCAGAATATGAAAATGTACCTGTTGTACTCTAATTTAGATTAGTAGTCATTATATAACTGTACAGTTAAGTGGTCGGATCTAGTCTGATTAAGTAATCTAATACTTCCAAGACTAGCTGCAAGAATTCCCGTATGGGTGGAAGGTCACATTGCTTTACAACTCCTCATTTGTGTAAACATTTCCACTGAACTGCAGCTCTGTTTTGGAGTGAGAGGAGCCTGACTCCTTTTAAACTGTCAGCCTTGTTCCACTTCTTTAAGGTGCCTTGGTATGATGCAAAGAAGTATGAAATGAAGGATTTGAACATCACATTGATATTGACTCTGTAATGAACTGTACCCAAACTTGGATAAGAATGTCACAAAGCTGATCTTGTAAATTTATTACCTCCTGTGTACAGGAGGAAAAAGAAAAATGCAGGTTTTCAACTTCGAATGCTGGGCTGAAATTTAGCAGATCCTTCTTAGTTTCATCATGTCAAAACTAAAATTCAATCAATTACTTGAATACCTGCACCTTCTTTCTTGCATTCCCAGTTTGTGAGTACTTACGGTAAGTGAGGAGCACAGGTTCAGGAATGAGATATTTAGTTGTGTAATCCTCAGAAATATGCAACTAAGAGGCATTAATCATGCCCTGCAATGATGTGAGTGTCCTGAAATACAGCATTAAGCTTTGTCTTAGCTGCCTGTTCTGTGAAAAGTAGCAGGCAGTTTATCAGAGTCCTAATGGTGTTGCTGTTCTGTCCTTTAATATAAAAAGGAGCTAGTCTGTTTGAAGGCAGAGCACAAAGTCTGATAGATCTACCTAATGGCTAGTACTTCTGAGTGCTTATTTCGCTGTATATGTAATGGTTATCCCCAGGTAGAGCTTTCACCCACTGATGCAATTCTCCTTTGAAATACCCAGGCTCTGGTCAAATGATGGAAGTCCAAGATAGGCAATTGCTGTGTCACTGGTACTAAAGATAAAACAAATGCATAAATGGAGATGATGTTTTTCATTTTGATCCCAGAGCAAGTTACTTGCTTATTTTTTTTTTAATCTCTTTGAGAAGCAATTATGGATTGGAAGGGCTTGGTAGTAATGTTAGGTGATGCTGCTAAATTTGGATCTTAAGGTACTGGTGGAGTAGAAGTCACGTGCAGATTATTCATTGGACTTTTTGTCCAACAGACATCTGTTTGTGTAGCTGCATGGTTCTTTTTCTTCACAATGTTGCTGTAAGGTATACTGTAAATTACAGGGGCTGTATCCTGAATCTCATGGCATAATTGATAACAAGATGTATGACCCCAAAAGAAATGCATACTTCACCCTGAAAAGTGAAGAGAAGTTTAATCCACAGTGGTACCAAGGACAGCCTGTAAGTATCACTACACTGCTAAGGATGTACATCGGCCTGTTGTTACGTTACTTAATATTTCTTGGATGCATTGTGATGTTGAAAGAGTACAGAGGGTACCTCTAAGTTAGCCAAGAAGTATTACTCAGCCTGATAAGAATTGCCATACTAGAGATGAAAAATGACAAATGAAACGGTGTAGCAGATTTTCTTGAATTTAAATGCAATTTTCTCTAAGGAGAAAAATTAGCTAAAAATAACTACTAGAGATACCAGACTTTCTCTTTATAATATCAAGTGGTCTTGCAGTTAACTTCTCTGAGGAAACTGACAGATGAATTAGTTTTAGAAATAAGCAGTAATATATGCTTACGCTCTGCCCAAATTACTGCTAAGTGTAAAGAATCAATTTTGAAAGAAAATGTCTCAGTTCCATCACAGCTATGGCAAATCTACTGAGGCTGCTGTCAAAATGTCGCATGGGAAACTTTGGGTGAGTGCTAGCCTGAAGCAAGGGAACACATGCAACTATTTAGTAATGTGGGGAGGACTAATTTTTTTTTTTTAGGAAAGAACACATGAATTTAGACTTTATAGGCCACCGAGAAGGAAGTGGTGTACAAGTCGGACGGGAAGACATGCAGAAGGCAGACAGAAATCTTCAAAGCATGAGATCAGCACTAATATCAAACGAGTTGTCCAAAGTCTTGCTCCCATATTTCAAGGGATGTGGGTCATAGGGCCTTGAAATATTCCCACCCCTTCTTACTTCACTGTTCTTGAGACATTTCCCCTTCCTGATATTCAGCCATGGTTCTATCATTGCATTACTTCTCCATCTATGGAAGCTAATGTTTCCTACTTCTATCCTGACTCCCCCTGGTGTGGCAGCAGAAGAGATGCAATTTTTTGCCGTAAGGAATCAGACTGCAAGGTATCTCTGGGCTGCAGGTAACTGACATGCAAAATTGACTGTCTGGAGTGTTCTACTTACTTTTTTGTTTTCAGTCTTGCTGAGGGGTGCAGAGCTGGTGGGGGGGCAGTGCTGACTCTGGCAATTACTGTGCTAATTCAATGATGCGCACTAATGATGGTGGTTGTTCTTCTGCAGATTTGGCTAACAGCTATGTACCAAGGTCTAAAAGCGGGTACGTTCTTTTGGCCTGGGTCCGATGTAGCAGTTAATGGAACCTTTCCAAACCTGTATGAAAACTACAGTAGGTATGTAAACTCCTGTGCCTTGAATGGGTATTTTTACTTTAACTGTTGCAATAGGACAGATGCTATAGAAAGCATGAGGGTTTTTTTCCTGCTTTTCTAAATAGTTGTACACAACATGGTAAAAAGATAGGATCCAGTTAACTTTGTTTCTGTATAACATAGATTCTTTTGTCTAATAATTTTGTTGTTGTTCAGCAAACATTTTACAGGAAAGATGTTGGAAAAAAACCCAACTTTAAGCACTACTTTATACTTTTCTGCTTATTGAAGTCTTTTGAATGACTCAGCACACACACAATCCAAAGCTCTTGTACAGTGATCTTGGATCAGGTTTTGATGTGATATTGTCCCTTAAAAATTGTCATACTGTTTACTGTGGTACATTGTTCTAATGTAAGCTTATTTTCATTTCAAATCTTGAAAGTGTTTCACATGAAGGCAGTCATATTTTATTCAGTGATTGCTCTTCACAGCAATTAAACATTTTCTGTCTAAGGAAAATACTACATGAATCTTTTTATCACTATTTATTCAATGATCTCAAATCTTGCCCAAGGAAATGAGTCTTTTCATTTCTATGTTCCTAGAATAATTTTCTATTCCTACACCTTTCATATAGCATGGAAAATACAGTTCTTGCGTTAGTACCTACATTTTTTCTGTAGGATTTGTGCATTGTTACTTGAACTTACATTAAGTGGCTGAATTACTAACTTTGTGGGAGCCTCATGTTGTTACAGATCAACATGTGTATTGTTGGTCTGCTTCAGTAATTGATACGGAGTATCTGCTTCATGACATAACAGTTTGAATACAATTTTTAATATTAAAACATTAAACCCCCCCAAAAAAAACCCCACCCCCAAAACAAGCCATATATGCAGGTTTTCATTCCTTTGATTTTTGAAGCTAATGTTTATCTTTCTATAATAAAGCTGCCACAATGGGGACAGCATTCAAGGGAGCTTTAGATCAGGCCTAACTTCTGTAGAGTCACAGGCAATTAGCACAGATAAATTTACTACTTGCTAAATAATCCTAATGGTATCCAGTTGAATTCAATCCTCTCTGCTAAAGTACATTGATTTTTGTGATGTGTGACTAAAATTTTTTAGCTCTTGGAAAGATGTGATTGGTCGATCTTCTGTTGTTCTGATACAGCTCAATTCCCTTTGAAGAAAGGGTGGTAACTGTTCTTCGCTGGCTGCAATTACCTGAAGGTGAAAGGTAGGTATACAATTGCAAGTGTAGGATCCTGTCTGAGTGGTATTGCAATGAATGGCTTTGTAAATACGACTTTGGTTTTAAAGAGTATCATGTTATTCTAACAATGTTAAAACATTAAATGATGCATGCATGTTTCTATGACTGAAACTTTTTTAATTAAGTTGCATTTCTCTATTTCTGTGTAATGTGTCCTTTCTCTGAATGATAGCATTCTTTTCAATATTTGATATCCATTGTTGAAATATAAGCTCTTGAAACTGTCTCATTATGTATGAAAAATATTAAATTTTTTGGTGCTGTTTGATGTAGACCACACTTTTACACTCTGTATTTAGAAGAACCAGATTCCTCAGGCCATGAGTTTGGACCAGTAAGCAGTGGAGTAAGTAGTTCTGTAGATTTTTTTTTTATTATTATTATTTTAATTTGAAGCTTTACTGTGACTCTATAATATATAAACTTCTGTGATTTGTTAGATTAACAAAGACAATGTTCAGTATAATTATTAGGAAGAGAATTTGTGAATGGACAGCCCATCCATAACTAACATTGACACAAGGCGTCGAAGTAAGCCTACTTTAGTCTAAGCTTTATTACCCTTTTTTCAATAAATTCTAAATTGACAAAGCATGTTCGGGTATGTCTTGTGTGTTTTATCTGGTCCTACTAATTCTTTGCTTATTTTAGTGGGATATGAAGTGAGACAAAGTTTGTATGCTTTCAATTAACAAGAACAGATACTGTAATAGCAATGTGCCAAGTTTTGATGGCTAAGTATTCATGTTGTGATTGTCATTAATTTTCCCCCAGTCTCTGTGCAAATGTTAGAGGCTTATCTCTCTGCAGTTAAATTTTATGCTTTCTTGGAAAGAGGATGAAAAACAGGATGTTCACACCATCGGTCTGTGGTGTACCTATTGTATAAATAAGAACTCTTTTGAGGCTGCTGCTGTTTTCAGTAGTAAATAGCTTTACATTTTGCTAAACCAAAACGAAAAATGTAAAGCAAAGTTTCTGGAAATTTGGAGGTGTAAAATTCTTGTCTTGAATGATCAGGAAATTTTGGCATCTTAACTGGGTATTTAATCTCAGTGGTAAAAATAGTAGAAAGCTCTTGCCAATTTCTCGAGGCACGTGCAGTTACTGTTCCTATAAGGAACTGTAAGATGAATGTAAGTGCTCAGTGAAGTATCAGACAAATAACTGAAACTCCAGTGTAAGGAACATGTTTAAATTAGTTATCCTTTTCTTTGGTTAATAAGTGGATTTGAAGTTCTTCATATCAGGAGTGCTCTGGAGAAAAAGACCCTGAGGTTGTGTACATTGTCTCCCCAGGAGCATCTTGCTTTTGTTCACACAGAGCAAGGCAGCTCATAAAAGTAGATCAGTGAGGTAACAGAATAATTTGGTTTCAAAATACTTCTGTTTACTTCAAGTATTCTAAAGCAGTGGCTGTACCTATGCAAGTGAGCCTGGATGCCAGACCCCTGATCATGAATGGTGCTACGCTGGCAGCTTTTCCTTTAACTGGCTTCCTCAGGCTAATGTCCAGTCTCAGTTTCATGGACAGTTTGTTCCAAGGTCTTTCCCAACAGGGATTTTGAGGAAGAATGCTGCAGGCTTGGCTTCCTTGGTTGTCCTGAGCCTGCTGTTATTCTCCCATCAGCATCTGCACCCTTAGGCATTCCCTGTTGACCTTAGTTATGCTCCTGATAATGCAATAAACACGCTCAATTTTGTACTTTAAAACCAAACTTGCTGGCTTTAATTTGGGGTGAGGTTTCCGTTTTGGTTTTATTTTGTTGTTGGTTTTGAATGTCTAAAATGGAAATAATACATAAAAATGTGTAGCTGTGTCTTAGTATGATGCAGGGCCCAGAAAAAAATAAGATTGAGAGCTGTATAGTCTAGGTACAGCCAGTCTTAGGGCTACCTCCATCTGCCTGAGCAGTGCAGGTGCTCGACAGCCTGCAGGCTTCTGTTTTTATTCAGCAGGATAAGTGTATGTGTTGAGTCCATTCTCAGTAGATGTAAAAGACTATACATCTCAATGGTGGACAACAGAAGTAGGAACAGGCAAAAAACAGGTTAAATGGGCTGCAAGTCTCCTGTCCTCACCTCATAGTTCCTACTGTTAGTGTGTGCTATATACACTCCCTGACGTGAGTCTGGGTGTTACTACACAGTGTTAGGTGGCCTGTGTCCTTGTGTTTGGACTACATCTGGCCTTGAATGGCCTATTAGAAGAGCTCCTTATTCTTTATAAGCATAGCACTGTTAGAGTTTAGATGTCTTTGCTCTGCTTAGAAATAAATTCTACTTTTAACTGAAGTGATTAACACTTTACATTCCTGTTTTTGTCCTGCAGGTCATTATGGCATTACAGAGAGTGGACAAAATAGTCGGAATGCTGATGGATGGCCTCAAGCAAATGAACTTGGACAAATGCCTGAACATTATTTTTATATCGGATCATGGTAAATACAATTTTATGAAATACATCAAGATTTAAGATCTATTCTTATAAACTAATATTCTGAGTTTATATTTGCATGTTTCAGCAAGGTTAAGAAAGCAGCTAATAGCTAAAAACTACATTTTATATTATTAATATGGTGTAAGAGATAAGCAATGTAGGTGAGAATCAGACTGTTATACAGGGGAAAAGGGGAGAAAATATGGAGGGATTAAGTAATTTTCATATTTTATTCCTAGTTCCTCTTGTAATCATTAGAAACCAATAAAAATAGGATAAAAATGTGAATTGTAAAAATTAGTTTTAATTTTATTCTAACTACACTACGTAGTAATAGTTTGCAAATTGCTGAAGAAGTGAAAATACAAGCCATATATTCCTTTCAGGTATCAATTTCCTTAACCATTATTAGAAGACTGTGAATATTAAACTTGTTTCTGTAATAATTTTTCTATATTTATGGAAATATTTCTATATTAAGCAATGCATTTTACATTTTTTTTCTGTTTATTTTTCTGATAAACAAAATATAAGCACACTTCCATGCAGTACAAAATTGACTTGCAGAACTCTTTTTCCCCAGGAATGATCCAAGCCAAATATCTATACAGGTTTACAAAATATTTACAAAATTAATGGAGGGTAAACCTGACAAGAATTATTAAAAGTAAGAATTTAAATGCGGTATGCAACTCAATGTCCCTTTGACTCCTGGAAGCTCTTAAGGAACACTGGGAGAAAGATCAGTCTGTAATTGCTGTGTTTGTATTGAGTGTTTCTCTAGACATGTAACTGAACACAGTGAGGAACATACTGGGTTAAATGAATACTTGGTCACACTATTACTACTGTTCTTAGACTCAATATTTCTTTCCCTTCAGAGAAGAAAATTCTCTTTATTCACTTGGAGTGTTTTCCTAGGTGAAGAAATGGCTGGTTGTGTGTATCTATGAGAGAAAACAAAACATTACATACTTGAGTACTGTGGTCTCCTTCAGTCGGATGTCTGAGGGTTGCAAATTAAAGTGCCTGAAAAATTACATTTCTGACTTCTACAACATAGAGCAGTCTTGCTGAGGAGACATATGACTTAATATTCCAATTGAAAAATAATTATTTCCTTTTGCAGGGATGGAAGCAGGAAGCTGCAGAAAGACAGCATATCTGAACAGCTATCTGGACGATGTTCAAGATTTCATGATAGTACCTGGTCCTGCAGCTCGCTTAAGACCTAATAATGTTCCAGATGAGTATTTCTCTTGTATGTAATTGCTATAAACTAATTTTTATTACTTGGTTGTACGCTTTTATACTTTATGAATACAGACTTAGGATACACATATTCTGTTGCTAAACCTGAGTGAAGGTCAAGTAGGGACAACGTGGATAATGATAAAGAGGAAAGAAAACTGAGTTGTGGACGTGTTTTTTTTAAAGACCATTTGGCTCTGCAGGCCTGAAAGTGTATTTGAATCCTCCAGATTGCTTTTACGGGCTACCTTAGAGTGACCAACTGCAAATACTCTTGCATTGTGAATAACGTTCCTTTGAATCAGATCTTTGGTGCCCAAAACAGCCCAAAAATACCCCTACCCCCATCACCTTAAGTCTCACTTGATTTCCTAATTTACCAGTTTAGGTATGAATTTGCTATATTTTTTGTTTTAAAGGAATATTAGATTTACAGTCTCTTACATATTTTAAGTAATGTATTTCCTAGTTATCAAAAATGGCCCTAATGGCCTAATAGCAGTCGAGTAAAATGCACGTAAACATAAACAAGATAATAAACCTGAGTAAAAGCCAATGAATGCTTAAAAATTTTAAACTTTAATTCTTTATGCAGTCTTACGTGAATGTTTAATGCCTACATTTTTTGTACTTTTTATTGTTGAATGCAGGCATTTTCTGTTTCGTAGTTTTTGTTGCTTTTTCTATCTAGATTGTAGTTCTCCCTGCCCTTTAAAACTTGTAGGCCTCAACCCCAGTGGCTTTCAGTCCTGTTTACTTCATTGCTTGATGCTATTCTAAACTATTTTAAATGTTTCTTTGGAAAATGTGGGAGTCAACTACAGTACTAGGTTATCCCTGGAGAAACAAATTCAAGAAGGAGGGGAAAAAAAAAAAGCAGAGCATCTCCTGCTTTTGTCACGTGCACTGTTTTCATTCAGTAGCATAGGTGTCTTTGCAGCACTGGAAATATCTATGCAGGAATTATTAATGCTTCACTTGCTAATGTAATCCTTTGTGTGCTTTAATCAAGTGTTGGATATCAGTCTGAGGACAGAGTAACTGTGTGAAATGTAATGGGCCTGCGTTATACAAAATGTCAAACTAAATGATGTAATGATCCCTTTTGGCTTGAGTCTAAGCATCTGAATCTTAGCCAGCTTGCACTTGGCTGACTTTTGAAGGATTCTTGCCAGACGAAACTGCTGTCCTTATAGCTGTATTTGTTTCCTTTTCCTTAGAAGTTTGTTAGCAAGCAGGAAAAATCCAGCTTGATTAGTACAACATTTAGTTGCCTCTTTTGTGAAAACTTACTTCTCGGATAATTTTTTGTAACTTGGGTTAATATAGCTTAAAATTTTAAGTCTGTAAGAAAGTGAGCAAGGGGAAAAGAGACGGTGAACTGAATTTTTTTTTAAAGCAGTAGCATTACGGCTTAGTTTTTTTCCCTCTATAGGATTTCTTTCCATTCAGGAAAAAATTATGTCTAGAATTTTTTTGAAACTAAGCTAATTATATTATGTGATAGAAATGCTTTCATTTTACATTTGATTTTTTTTAACTTAGGTGACTAATTCTTACATATGATTCTTCCAGTTAATTATGAAGGCATTGTCAGAAACCTCACAGTAAGTATTCTTATCTGTTGTTCTAGATTAGTTTCTACTGACATTTACAGGTATTTTATAGCATCAGCTGTTTGCTGTGCTACTTACATAGCATCTGGACTTTCGATTCAGTAACTTTCCATATGCTGTACAGTTAATGACAAAAGTAGCTCATTCACACAGGGAAGGAAAGGTCAAAGTTGAGTAGGCTGTCATATAGCTATCTGTGGTTGTGCTTTAACTAAGGTTTTGTGTTCATTTCTTGACTAACTCTTATCTAGCACTGTATCATGTTGCTCTTCAAACTGGAGAGCGTGTGTATATGAAACATCCTGGCTGAGGGCCAAGTCAGTGTAAAGCTCAACTCCGTTTTCTGGATAAGCATAGGGTTTTCTTGCTTACACCTCTTTGATAAACAGCATTGAGAAAGGATATTGGTTTGTTTTGGTGTTTTTTTCATTTCACGCTTAAAGAATTTGCTTTTCTGCTATGTACCTGGGTTCTGTTCATCCCTGCGCCGCAGTCTGTTTGCCTCTCAGTTGTGTAGAAACCGCTATTGGTGAAAGCTATGCAGTTTGTGTAGATGACTTCAATTCAAAAATTCCAGTATTTCAATAGAAGAGGTTTTTTGATTGGTTGTTTTTTGTTTGCTTGTTTTAAATCATTAATGGATCTTAGTTGATGGAAAGAATCTATTTATCCCCGAGAGACCAATTTAAAAAACCTTTGAATGTCTGTTGCTTTCTGTATGGGAGCTGTAGAATTATTGCACTGGATAGTCTCCTTCCACTTGTGAAGTATCATGATGTTCGTGTCTGACATTAATTCTTAATTACTTCTAAATAGTTCTGTTTGGTTCTGTACAATTGTAGGCCGTGAGAAAGAGTAAGTTGTGTCCGTAATCGAATATAAATAGTCTCTAATAGTTATTGAATGCAAAACCAGTCAGTACTTGTTATTTAAGCAGTTATTAATGTTCATGTCCCAGACCACATCACTCCAAACCTGGCAGAGTCCTGTTGTACGTAATGAATGTTATTGCAGACTCTTTGTAATTGGAATGCTTCAAGAACTGTGCATTACGTAGGCAAAAGTTTGGTGAAATATACATTTTATATGTATTTTTAAATATTTCAGTGCATCAAACCAAATCAGCCTTTCAAAGCTTATATGAAACAGCTGCTGCCCAAGCGTTTCCATTATTCTTATAATGACCGGATTGAACCACTGCACTTTTATTTAGACTCCCAATGGCAGCTTGCTAGGTAAGTTAGTTTTCAGTATTTGATTATATAGCAAATAACTTGGTCTCTCGTAGCTTTTTATTCTCCAGATGCTTGAAGTTCAGTGATAGTTGTGGGAGTGTGGTATTCTTGTTTGTTGTAGCAAAGGGACATTGCAAAGAAACAACGTGTGCTTTCCTTTACAGCTTTTACTGGCCTGAGTAGGCTTGATTCTAAACTGGCAGCTATAGGTACTCTCCCTGCTGAGTATGCAGGTAGTGGCAAACCTTGTGGCACAAAAGTTAGAAGTTAATATTCTCTTTGTCAGATAGTTGAGTGCATCTTACCATACTTCAGGAATTTCTAAAGTGAATCATGAAAGCTAAACCTGTGCGTAACTACTTGGTTGAAACAGTGAGTGATCCACTGGCATACATGGAACTTGTTTAGCTTTCTATTTTTAGTTACCTTGCATGCTCTAACCAGTGAGTTTACAACTCCCAGAACAATACTTATATTACTATGATATAATTTTGAACATGTCTATGGTGCTCCAGGGCTTTCATAATGAAAGTGTTTCAGTCCATGTATTTAGTAAGTCCTGTTGTATAACACTGTAAAGATGTGCAAGTCATGTAAATAAAGTTTGTCTTACTAGAACTGTAGATATTTAGATGTTATATATGAGTCTGGCATGTGGTAGAGACTTGCTTTTATCAGCCCAGCTGAATGCTTTAAATTTCATTACAGTTTTTACTAAAAAACAACTAAAGAATGACTTTAAGTAGATTAAGTACTGTAAAGTTCTGTTACTCAAATGACAGAGTAAATCTGTTATCCAGAGAACAGATGTTTTTTCATGTCATCTGATTTTTGACTTTAAATGACTCCAATAGACATCTGAGAATTCCAAAGGTGCAAATTCTATTTGCAGAGAACTATCATTCTGATTTTAAAGGCATTCTCTTCTAGAGCTAAGGGCTTTATTCCCTTAGACAAGGAAACAATGCATCAATGATTGTATTTTATACTGACATTTGTTAAATATGAGTCATATAAACTGTGAATTTTAAATAGGAAACCTCTTGAGATTAAAAGCTGCACAGGTGGATTTCATGGCTCAGACAATCGCTTCCCCAGTATGCAGGTGAGACTTAAGCTTATAGTAGCTCTTATTTTTTAGCTCCTGTTTCTGAATGTTGTGTTTGCTGCATGTTGAGATTTTTTTTAATGTCCGTGACACTTCCATCTCCAATTAAAGAAATCAAGGATTTGTAGGATTGCTCTTGTGACATGCTGGGTAACCCACGCAGGCTGGGATTCTGTTTTCCTCAGAGCTGGGCAAAGGCCCAACAAGACTTACCACAGATTTCACTGTGCTGGTGAGAGTATAAAGTTGTGACAAGTTGTTCTGTTGTAACATTAAAACCAGGTAAACAAAAAACATATCTCAGCAAGTCCTCAGTTATGATAGTTGCAGATCTTGAGAGAATTCAGATTGGAAAGGACCTTGGGAGGTCTGCAGTTCAACCTCCAGCTCAAAACTGAGTCAGCTGTGAGATTAGACGAGGTTAGTCAGGGCTTTATGCAGTTGAATCTTCAAAAATGCCAAGTGCAGAAGCTCCACAACTTCTAACCAACCCATTTCACTGCCTGAGTGTTCTTATGGTGGGAGTTTGTTTAATTATAGCCAGCAAGAACCTTTCTTGTTCCAGTTTATGCCTGTTGTCTCTCTGCCTCCTACTGTATAGCACTTATGAGCGTGACTCTCTCTCATTAATGACTTTATTGTAGGTACTGTGGGACTGCTAGATCCATCTAAAACAATCTCTTCTCCATGCTGAACAAGCTCTATTCTTCTTAGCAGAGCAAGAGCTTTAGCCCTCAACCACCTTGGGGGCCCTCCACTGAATGTGCAATGATTGTTTGATGCCATTCTTACGTTGGAGGTGCTGTATCTCAATGCGACCTAAAGAAATGCTGAGTAGCGAGAGATAATACATTACTTCAGCCTGCTGGCTGAGCTTTTGTTTGTACAATGTGGGATGCTTTTGGCCACCTTGGCTGACAGGGTGTGCTGCTGGCTTGTGTTTGGCTTACTGTCAACTATGTCATCCAGGCCCTTGGAAGCAAAGCTGTTCCAAGCCACCAGTCCCCTGGTCTGTAAGGCTAGTTTGTTCTTTGTTTTCTGGGTTGCCCGAGAGCAGAAGTAACAGGCTGGAGAATCTGAGGAGTATTAAGAAGGATTACAAAGGGTTGCCAGAATCAACGAATGGTTACAGGAGTGGTGCCACAGTCTGGGCTTTGCCTGCTTAGGCCCCAGGACTTGTTTTGAGAAACCTGGTCTAATGGGAGCTGATGGATTCATCCTTTGGAGAAGGCAAAGGGCATATTCAGCCGGAGGTTTGGTGAGTTGGTGAAGAGGACTTTTAAAGTTGCCAGGGAGGAGAACCTCAGTCCATCATACTCCTACCAGTTTGATGCCAGTGCTAGCAACAGATGCCAGAACCCAGAGGAAAATTACATGTCAGCGGGAGAGCACCTGAAGAACAGCACGAAAGAATTCCAGCCACTCCAGTCATTAAGTCAGCTTCATCAGACCTTGATGCCTTGGCATCAAACTTTTTAAAAAACTATTAGCCTAAACCTACTAACTTTGTATCAGTTTACCTTTCTAGGCTTGCTCTCCTTGATAGGGTACATAGTAATGTGTTATAACTAGCAAGGCCATGTTATGCCAAATGCCAGCATAGCATCATCTCTGTGTGCTAAAATTTGACTACATTTTTTTCAGTAGGTTGACTTTACAAACTTTTTGCCAGACTTGGGACTGTCAGTTCATAGCATCCCTAATTATTCTTAACCTAGATACAATTTATCCTTTTGCGGCTGATGTTATCACAGCATAAATTTCATACTCTAATTACTTAGTTCAGTGGAAAGGAGGTAGCATGTTCCTGCCTCATTGAGCCCAAATTATGTTTGTTGAATAAATGATTAGCCTACAGATTTTGGTATCAACAGTTGCAGAATGACAGCCTGCATTATGATTTAATCTCAAAGGAAGTTGAGTCTGAAAGCTCAACTCTGATTTTCCACTACATATGAAATGAGACCATTGCGTTGTTTCTAAAGAGCTTTGAGATCTTACCCAGGAAGATGCTATAGAGTGCAAAACATTCCTCACTCAGTGTCTTAATACCACAGATGGATGCAATATGCTTCACTTAATTAACAATAAGCTGAATATCTGGATAAGTTTAAAAACTATCTTGTTGGCAACAGTTGAGTTAAAGCATTTCTTGTCTGTTTTCTCCTTGTTCTTATTCCTGCAGCAAACTTTGTTCTATGTTAGTGTAAGCTTTGCATGGCTGCAGCATTAAGTAGGTCAGGGAACTGAACCAGAAGGAAAAGAGCCAGCAGGAAAAAAGGGAAGCTTTTTGAGCTGGCTGCATTTCTGGATCAGGTTCACTGTATGGCTACACAATAGATTCTGCCAGTACAGCTCAGGAAATGATGCAAGAAGAAGGAAGAACAGCTGCAAACCAGGCATAGAAGTCTAAAATCTTGCCATTGCTTAAACCATTTAAAATGTTGCTACTAACAGATGTTTTTATAGCCTCTAAGTTAAAAGCTTCCAAATAGTTTTCAGGGCATGAAGTGTGATGGTTACTTTGGCTCAACATGTCCATTAAATCTCTAGGGCATTTTAGAAAATTTAACTTCTTCCGTAGCAGAGAAGAGCAAGGAACTTCATAAATGGTTGAAGGCAACTTTTTAAAGGCAATATGAGGTAGAATTAGGTTTCCTGTTACTCTTACTCTTTTTTTTTTTCCAAGAAAGAGCATGCTTTTTTTATTTGGTCCACACTATGTTGGTAAAGTAAAAATTAAGTTCTTGGAAGAAAATACCCTCTGAATATAAAGATATGTTCATTTCACCTTGTTTTAAACTTTTCTCTGTAAACCCTAGGCTATCTTTATTGGTTTTGGACCAGGATTCAAGTTTCATACACGAGTGGATCCATTTGAAAACATTGAAGTATATAATTTAATGTGTGGTAAGTACAATTGATGGGGGTCATCTTTGTTCAGTGAAATGTCTTTTGTGCATTGTAAATCTTCTAATATCGTATTTTTAAGTGTTAGAAATTTGTCCTATAGACTTGCTGCTGATTTTCACAAATGAAAAGCTGGTGGGTGTTATTTTTTGATTTTTTTTTTGTGAGAAAGGTCCAGCTTCTGAATAACAAATAGTTGTTTAGGATACTGGCCAGGCCACCTTGTATCTCTCCTTTCTGCTGGTCACTGTGTTTATCTTTCTGCTCCAGACCTGATGCTTTGACTCACCTTTACTAATACTGACTCCTTCACAATCTCACTACCATCAAGAAAGGATATTTCTCATATTTAACTAGAGGCTTTATCAGATGAATCACTCAGGTGATCTTTTTCAGGCTGAACAATAAAGAACAAGCCATAGTAACGGATATGGGTGCAGCTGCCAGGCAACTCATTTCCAGAAAGCCAGAGTCAGTCGTTCCCTTTGCTTTTTGTGCACTTGAACAAGTCCTTGTATTTTGTCATGGTTTTTTTCTTATTTGTTTTTCTTATTTGTTGTTTTCCTTTGCCATATTTTTAATTTTAGTGACCTGATGTAAATAAGTTTTTAATTATTTTTTTTATTTTTGTTTACTTGTTTCATATGATAAACCTCCTACCAAATTCATCATTGTATGTTGCTTTCAGTGTTGTGTCACTTCTTCAATTTATGTATTGTATCTTTCAGTAGTATTTTTTGATGTTTCCCTGGCCATACAACAGGCGTTTCAAATATGCCTGTGTCTCTTGATGGACTGCAACTGTCTTGTTAGTTTAGTCGCATTCCTTTGAAGTCTTAGTCTAGAGCAAGTTGTCTCTGCAACAGTCAGGTTTTGTGTTTGTTACCCCTCTATGATGTCATTCTAGAATTTGATTTAGGTTCCATACAGTCTGCTTCTGTATCTGACAATTGCAGACAAGTCCACTCTGTGTACAAATATTCTTCCTTTTTTTCTGACACTATACAATACACTGCACCTCCCTTTCAAACACAATGTTGCTGTGACTCCTTTTCCCTTTGTTCATTCTTTGCGCTATTTCATGGTTTCTCCAAAAATCTATCATTAGTTCTGCCACTTTCTGCTCGTTTATTCTCCTTGAGGTCTTCACCTGTTTTCCATTATTTCGTGCTTACTTCTCTCTTGCCAGGACCTATACTTGTTCTAACATCTGCATCTGTGAGAGATAATGTATTACCAAAGGGTTTGATCCTGAAAGCATTTAATGGGAGCACTGCACATGCTTGAGATCAGTGGCGATATTCAGGTATACTGCATTTAAACCAAATGTTTAAATTCTTTACTGGACTAAGAAACTGACCATTGTCAGGAATTGTCTCTCACAACCTTGTATGTTTTGTTATCTTCTCATGTCATGATTGAGCTTGAACCACACCTTCAATGTCATTGAGGACCAGATTTCGTCCATCGTGTATAGAAAGAACTAGAATAGGATGTGCGAAAGCCAGGACGTTAAAGTTCAGATAGAAAATGAAATGAGGCAGCTTCGGGCTTAGGCAGCTTCTGGAGTGGAGAAGGGATCTTCTACTTGTTGTTTGAAGCTCTGGTGTTTCTCATGGAGATGTCTGACTGTACCATCTTGCAAATTGCAGCCAGAGAAGAAAGAGACCATCTCCCATTTGTCGAGTGTCTCTGCATTTGAAGCATGAACGCCAGATGTGCAACCAAATGTCTTGTCCAAATTGGGGAATTTCAGCTTGTTTTCCAAGGTGTTCAAATTACCAGACTTGAGGACTTCTGAGGTGTTGTGAATTCCTGGATACTCCCCATAAAACAATCAGAAAATGATTTGATTTAGCTGTTGAAGTAGGGACCCAAGTTCCAGGGCTGGTTCTGATTTAGTTTTTCACTGCTTTGCGTGACATATTCGTTGGAGCAGAAGCTGCTAAGATCAGAAATGTTGTTTTGTTGTTGTTTCCAAAACAAAACACCTTCATCTGGAGGGAACAACATTAACATATGAATGGCATGGTGCAGGAAGAAGAGTGTTCAGTTCTACCGCACAGGGAGAAAAGTTCAGCTTTGTACCCTCTTGCTCTAGACAACAAGGTTTTGGATACAAGTTTGTCTCATCACCTGCTGTGTTTTGAAAGCATCTTGTTTTGTAGATTCAATATGAGTTCAATGGAGGAAAAATAAATCTATGAATACTAGCAAGGATAAAATATGAAATAGGGCTTGTTCTGTTCAGCATTTTGAAGGTATCTGAAATCTCTCGTGTTGGTGATAGGCAGCTTTTAGGTTTTTTTGGGTTACTTTAGTGGCAGAGATCTAAGTGTTTGGATAGAGATGATTTTTGTGGTTAGACTATTTTGAGAATTTTGAATAAAATAACATTTTAGACGTAAGTGACAAGCAGAACTTCTGTTCTGTCTAGGTTCTTTTGTAGCTTTACCCTTTAGTGATGCTTATTAACTGAAGCTTATGTATTTAATGTCCAGATAATTAAAAAAGCTCCCAAACTTATTCCCTAAAGCTTAATGTTATGTACTCACTAGCTTCCTGTGTTTAAGATTCCCATTGTCCCCCACTGCAACTTCGGATGCTGCAAGTTGACTTCCCCTCAGATATAAGAGTGTCCTTCACTTTTTGCACTTGTTCCGTTGTTCTTTCCAAGTGTACTGATACCATCTGGATCCCTAGTTAAGAATATGTGTGCTTACTTTTAAAGGGGTTATATTGTTTTCCCTTTTGGGTGTTACGAGCAGCAAGCACTGCAGCTCTGTTGACCCACCCATACTTGTAACCACAATATGAGTCTTTCTTATCCTGTTAATATCACTTGAATTTTTTCATAGACTTGCTTGATTTGAAACCAGCCCCAAACAATGGAACTCATGGACGCCTAAATAATCTTTTAAAGAACCCTGTTTACACCCCTCACCATCCCAAAGAAACAAGCCATCCTTCTGAATGCTCTGTGGTGGGACAAAGAGCCTTTTCAGTGAGCCTTGGCTGCTCCTGCAGGACAGCAGTAAGTACAGACGTGGTTAAAGTTGCAGAGGCAGACATGTCTTGTAATCAAAGTGGGAAACTCTGGATCCTCTAGTGTTTATCTCTACCCTCTAGTTTTGCAGTCCCCTACTGTTGATTTCAGAATCAAATCTTGCTTGGAGTTAGTGGGTACTAGTCTGTATTTCTATATTCATTTTTGTGTTTGCTTCGGTGAAGCCATATTCAGCTTTAAAGAGCTTGAAAGGCTCCACAGAGACAAGCTTTGATGGGGAAAGCATTCAGTTCTTGCTTGCTTTGTTTAATTATTTTGAAATTTCCCTTCTGGCAGGGTTGTGCGTTTGGGCTGTGGTTTTCAAGGCTGTAAATTTGATTGTGGCAAAAACAATATATTTCTGCAAATTCTCTGTCTCCCTCTCCATTAGATGTCTGTGTTCTGTATAGGGATAACTTGCAAGGCAGGTACTGCATTGATTACTTCAGGTATAGTCGTGGCTCATAATATGCTTCATAAAGCACTTAGTAGAATCTCACTGGTTTTGCTTTATAATTATAGGGCTTGCCAATAAGGAATTTCCATCAGCGTTTAAATCTCACTGAAACAGAAGGTAAGAGCTGTAGATAGTAATACAAAATTATATTAAAAATGTAAGAATCATTGAAAATATATAAAATGTTTGTCTAAACGTCTGAGTGAATGTCAAGTATGTGAGGTAAAAATTCTTTGAAATACTCTCTGGGAATATAGTTCTGAGTTCTCAAATACAGTCTGGCTGAAATCCTTGTACATGTATCGTTATGGCACATGCATTATCTACACCTTTGAATTTTCTACCACTGAAGTAATGGACGTTCCAGAATGGGAAGCAAAAGCAATGTATGGGGAAGTATCTGATAAGAAATCCCTGAATTCCTGTGAATACTGACATTGTGATGTCAGCATACTTTTAAGGGGCTGAACTGTTACACAGTCTTAAGTTGTGGCTTGCTTTCCTTCTGCTTTATTTCCGTTATTTGGACATGTACATGCTATATTTGAGCTGTAGGTGTGATGAAGTGGGTGAGACAGTAAGTAAATAATGAAATTATAAGTCAAAACAGTACACAGCCCTTGTGCTAATACCTTAAAAGATGAAATCGTAAGACTGTCAAACAGAAAGATTGATAGAGACCTTACCTTACGTGTGTGTTTGTGAAACATTTTTACTTATGCAAATAAACTCTGAAGTTGACAACAACTCCCTGTAGTTTGCTGTTAAGGACTGGACTTAAATGCTAGTTATAGGCAGAATCCCGTACGTATTCTGGGCTAATTTAGGGCTTCTGTTGGTTTGCGTAGCTTGTCCTGGAATGAAGAGGTGGACAGAGGTTTCTTGAATCTTTTCCACTAACAGCAGGGCACCTTCTTAAAACCTGTCCCAGAACCCTTTTAAAATAACTCTTTCAGTGTTGTAACACTCATGAGAACAACAGAGTAAATTAGTATAATACAGTGTGTTTTCCTCTACCCTGGCAAGTGGTTTCACTGAAAAGAGACTCTGGTAGTGTGTAGGTGGATGGCTGAGTGCCTTGCTGAACCCAGCTTGGAAGAAATACGGCGAGGTCAGGCACGTAACCCATTTTGGCTCTATTTTGTAGAAATAGGAACTAGAAAATAGAGAATAAGGATCTAAACCTATTTTTCAAACAGTAGGATTTTGGCCTGGATTACCAGTGAGACCTGACTTAGCACTGGTCTTAACAGCAGTAACTTACTTCTAAATTATATGAATTAAGGACTTATTAAATATAAAAAGCATTATGACAGATGAAAGAATTCTAGTAACCTTCTTAAGACTACTTAGAGTTTATTAGCTTCCTTTGCATATTCTCTTATTGATTCTTACCAAGGAAATATTACCTGCATTTTTAGTTTTATAAAAAGATGTTAATTATTTGCCCTTTCCCTCATGTGTAGAGAAATAAATGTCATAACTTTGAAATTTGTTTATGTTGTAGAACTACTCTGGAAAAAAAATTGTAGGATTCGTTGCTTAGTTTCTTTCCCTATTTAAAAAAGTTGCCTTGAAATTGTAGTTCTGTGTCATTTGTGGGTGATAGAGACCTATTTAATGGAAAGCATACTTTGTCTTCATTATAATTCCAGTCATGTAATGATTGAAAATACTGGTATTTTCAGTGGCAAAGTAATATTTTTGTTATTTTAAAATAATATTTCCATGATTTGCTAGTTTTTAAGCAGTTTTTATTTTACATCAGAGAATTTGAAACTTGAAAACCTTATTTTTGTTTGTTTTCTGTTGGCAAAAATTTGAAATATTTCAACTAAACATGAAAGTGAAGTCTACCGTAGAGGTTAAAAGATGAAGTCTTCTGCTGACATCTGAGCACAACAGTGTTTCTTATGACTGTTTTGTTATGTCTTTTTTTTTTCTTTAAGATAAATGGTATTCATTCTAAATTAATTCTGTTGTCAACACTGCTTTCCTTTTCAAATCCTGTCTAATATCTTACATTCCACTGATCCCACAACTTTTTTTCTGATACAGTTTTAAAGGAAAATCTTCACTCTTCACTAGATGTGGTAGTTTTACAGTAAATGGGCAATGTCTCTAGGTGAGGGCCTGCCAATCCCCTGTGCAGTATCATACATAAAACACTTGGAGAGTTCTTTCTTTGCATACAAACTTTCTCAAGAGATGTAGTCCAAGAGAGAGAGCCAGGAGGAAATTTTTTGAATATCACACTCAAAGAGAATCCTTGCACATCTGGAAATCCAACCAGTACTTCACTTTATCATTTAAGATATCTATGTTTAAGTTCTCTAAATGTCGCTTCTACTATGATTTTGTGTTTTTTACTAAAATAGTCTTCTTAGTAGATCGCAAATCACCACAATTGGTTGCGGTCCCATCTAAATGTCATGCAGAAGCAGATGTTGCATGTGTTGACATAAAGTCAACAAAGCCTTTAATTTTGCCATTTAGATCCATCTCCCGTTTTAAATGGCAAAATGTTTTGTTTTAAATATAAATTTAATTTGTACAGTGTAAGTTAGTGATAACCTGTAAAGCCACTATAAAGTTATCAAAGATACAGTTCTTATGCTAAAGAAATAAGAATCTTCTTGTTCTGTTACTGTGACTTTTTTTTTCATTGCTTGGCAATTGGAAATTGGGACAGCCTTAGGTGTACAGAAGAGGAAGATGCTTAAGTATTCATTAAAACATAACAAGCACTATTTCTGCTGCAGTTAAGATGACAGAGAGACTTACTTTGCCCTATGGACGGCCCAGGGTTCTGCAGAAGAGACATAATTATTGCCTTCTTTACCATTACCACTATGTGAGTGGATACAGCAAGGACTACAAGATGTCTCTTTGGAGTGCATACACTGTTAACAAAGATGTAAGTATCTGAAGAAGGGTTGGAAGGGATCTTGGGAGGTAAAAACCTTGAATATTGGTTACTCCTGAACACTTTTTAGATCTGCTCATAGAAAAATCTCCCAGGGAACTAAGTAAAACCACATGATATAAAAAGAGTAATTTTCTATGAGCTTTTTAGTTTCCTATGTTAATAAAGATTGGCTTTGGTCCCTTCCTGTTTCTAAGAGTGGGTTGCAGTTTTTCTTCCAGAATAAGCAGATCCACCAGGAAGTGAGGAGCCAATTGTATAGAGACCCGATGAGTCTGCATTGTCAAACTGCTGGGCAGCATAGTTCTGCTGTAGCATTCTGCCAGTGCTGTCCTTAAGTCTGGTCTCAGAATGGGTTTTGTGGTCTTAAAGCAGTGTTTGTAGTGTAGCAAGACCCTCTTTTGAAGAAAGCCTCTGAACTATCTTGAACCATTCACACCCTGATCTGATTCTTCTCTCACAAGATCATTCTGATCATTTCTGGGGAAAATAAGAGGTCAGTGGAAATAAATCTGGTCTTCTGTCCTGAACCCTGTGCTAAGACGCATGTGTTCATGCAGAGCACTGATCTTGTAAATGAAAGTGTTTTAAATGTTGTTCTTTCCCATTCAGAGAAAACTTAGAAGCCACATCATGCTTAAAAGGCAGTAGGGCAATAGAGGTGGCTTTTCAGTTTCATTATCTGTGGGAAAGGTAGGGTTTAAATAATGACTGCTACAAGTAAATGTAACTAAGCTCTGACAAGTTTTACTTGATCCTAAATAATTTGAGGTTAGTGGAATGAAGCAGCCAGTTACTGTAACAAGAGGCCTAGTGGAGTGAGACTGCCAATGCACCTGCCTGCCTCAGATTCCTAGCCTGAAAAAAGTGCATTTACAGTAGATCAGGTTGTCTTTAATGGACACCTCTACTTCTTATTTTAGAACAACTTATTCTCAATGCAACTAAAATACTACAGTTCTGTTTGCTTTATTTCCAAAATATATGGAATGGCTGGGAAGAGTGTGTTTTTTCACTGGCAAAAGAGGAATAATGCTTACATCTTAATTAAGTCACTTAACACAATTAAAGGCAGTTGCAGCTACCTATTAAGAGTTCTGGGTCCCTAACACTGAGACAATAATTGTAAATCAGCTATTCATTTTAACTATGATACGTTCTTCCTGTTCAATAGGATAAATGGACTTATACTACAGAAGATGCCTTCAGCTGTTTACACAAGGATGTTCGTATTTCTTTTAATCATAACCAGACATGTTTGTTTTACAACAATCATCCTCGCCTAACTTATGGGTTCCTTTGTCCTCCAAGTATGTACATTGTCTTTATTGTACAGCATGTCTGACTTAATATGTAATTTAGTAGGTGTAATCTTTTAGAGGTGTTCTGGTAACTACTGCTTCATACTCTGATTAGCTGCTGAATTGTTGCAGTTCACTTCAGCATATGAGAAAAGAACATTTTACGCACATCAGCAGTTGTTGGGTTGTCCAAGGTCATTTAGTACTTTCTGTAAGCTTTGGAACGTGTCAGGTTTCTAAAGTGACATCTCGTAAGATGATGCAGTCAAAACAAGTTAGTCTGGTGCTCAAGCAGTGAACTTTATTGCATTACCCACAATTCAGAAGTCTGTTCTGCTATTTTTAAATCTTATGAGAGTTTGTCCACCATATATCTGACAAATGCAATTACTGCTGCTGCTCCTAAGATTATTTCAGATGGAATCCAACATGTACTGAAGTTAGCACTTAGACCCACATCAGCTGTGGAAAATTGGGTCAGCTCCACCTTAACATTATTATGCTAGTCTTTAAAAGCATGAAAATGAATTTGTTACTTTAAACTTAAAAGTAATGAATTGCTTTTCTGTTTTAGATTTTATGACAGATGTAAAGAAGCCTCATTATGATGCCTTGCTTACCAGCAACATTGTGCCAATGTACCCTGCATTTAAAGGTATTTTACTTGTAGGCATATTTTGTGCACAGATTTGAATATGAGATTGATTTTTTTTTTTGCTTGCTTTCAAACCATGCAAATGATCTCTAGTTCAGCTACCTCTGTACACTCTACTCACTCTGTACACCTACTGTACACTCCACAGTGTGGGCTTCCTACCTCAATGAAAAGTTCCTTGAAGTGGAATTATCACTCTTGTGGAAAAGGCCCACTATTGTGAGCTTACAATTCCTAACTAATTACAAGGCTTGTTACAAGGGAGCAGAATATAAGTGTTTCCATTTAATGTCTGTCACTTTTGTTTGCTTTTTGGTACTTATCTATACAGGGTTTTATACTGAATATCTTCCAGAGAACTCAAATAACCAAATATTACGTGAGCTAAATTTGTTCCTGATTTAGGAAAGTCTCCTAAACGTAGATGAGTTTTCAGGCAGAAGTCTACGGTCTCAGCCATCAAGGAAACAAGAAAAAAATAATCTCTAGTAGAAGAGATACAAAGATGTGGGCTCTCCTGAGTGAGAGGAGACATGAGATTGCTGACTGAGGAAGATTAAGCATATTCATAGTGAAGAAGGATAACTGACACTTCCTTTGGACAAAAGAGATGTTTTGTAATTGAATATAGTGGTCAACTCTTAGCTGTAATTAATATTATATCGGTGAGGAGTTGATTCGGGTCCATCTGAACTGACAGATTTAAAGATACTTCCTGGCTTATGGATGTGGGTGTACAACCTATACAGGCCAACTTGATAGTGGGACAAGACACAGGCAGGTGTGATCTTCTCTTGCCTTCCCTCCTCTAGCCTCTCTGTGCCTTTCTTTCCAAGGAAAGAAACCAAAGGCCACAAGGGAACAGCATTACTATGCCTCAGTCAGCTCTGTGGTTAGGGTGACTCAAACTACAATGCCAGGAGATACTGCACCTCCATTACTGTGTTTCAGTGCTATGGAACTACTTCCATCAAACCCTGCTACCTGAATATGCTGCAGCCAGGAACGGTGTCAATGTAGTCAGTGGTCCTGTGTTTGATTACGACTCTGATGGGCTCTATGATACCCCAGAAAAGTTGAAAAGGTGGGAATCTTTCATATTCAAATATTTTTTTTCCTTTATTCCATTAATGATCAAAACCTATTTATGGTCCTTTTTACCAAGGAAAGAATCTTTTCAAGGTGGGCCATTGACAGGTTAGATCAGTTCAGAGAGACAGTCAAATGGCCCTAAGCAGATACAGAAGTGTAAAGCTAAGAAAGAAGCAATAAAAAGCAATAAGCACAAAGAGAAAATGCACCTTCAAAATGTGTCCTACTAAAACCTGAAGGTGAAGCCTAGGAGATGTTGCATGTGGAAGGATGTCTGCTAGCCTGAAATTTTACAGGATTGCCTCTAGGAGTGGGTGAGGCAGGGGCTTGTCCCTGGTGTCATGGCTGACACTTCCTGAGCTGGCAGTGTTCTGCTATGAAGTTGTGAGTACAGATATACTAGTTAGCAAAATTGGTTCAAGCCAGCAGGCAGATGCCTTTTCTGGGTGCAGAAAAAATTGTCCATCTACTCTGGATTCTTACACATTTTTATGATAAGTCAGTTTGTTAGAGTTCATCAGACTTGTTACTTAGATCAGCCTACAAGCCAAACTTGTTTTGCCAGGTAGTCGTATCGAGTTTTCCTTCCAGGCCTTGACTTTCTTTGGGCTGAGTAGGTGGATTGCTAAAATCAATATGCCAGAGTATAGCTGGTTGCTGTTGTTTGTTCTACGAAAATATGACTTGGTGGATTTACAGGAAGATCTTTTGTTTCAGACACTCTCATAATTCGGAAGTTCAAGTTCCAACTCATTTCTTTATTATACTGACAAGTTGTAAAAATACTTCAGAAACTCCTCTGGAGTGTGAAGGATCTCTAGATGCCTTGTCTTTTGTTGTACCTCACAGAGAAGACAACAGTGAAAGCTGTGGAGTAAGTAGTCTGTTCAGTCCCTATAAACAACTGAAGTCAGGCTTGAGTTTGTTTTGCTTGGATATCAATGATTGACTATTTAGACTGTAAAGACTGTAAAAATGGTACAGTCTATCATGATCATCTTGAGAGAGAAGGGAGTATTTTTTTGAAGATAATTATATTACAGTCTGTATATGTGCTCAAATGTGAAACCAGAAGTTCCCTGTTCAAAGAGCAAAAGTTAGAGCTAGCAGAGTAGAGTATGTTGAGCCAAAAAGAAAGGTCTGGGCTATGCCAAATGCATGCCTAAAAGGAAAAGACAAAGGTGTTCCCAAAGAGCATTGGCTGCTTCTAGTTCAGGTACCTTGGCATTGTGATGGGAGTGCAAATAGCTGCAATCCATATAAGCCAGAACAAAACATGGAAAGTGTGCAGACCTATCCTACAGTGAAGAATTACACAAATTGGGCACAACTCTCAAACACTTTTATCATAGAGATGGTGGGTGGATGCTGGACCTCACCTGCTTTCTCATTATCACCAGTTTCCACTGGTGCAGGAACAGGTTCTGTATACTTGAGGAAGTCACAGCAAGTACTAAATTCAGACAAGCTTATAACTACTTATAATGCAGTGCTCTCTGGTTTTGTTAGATGTTTTCCAACAATGACTGCTTTCTACCTTTATAAAGCATCAAAATGTCTTTTACTAATTGACTGAATGTATGTCAGGAAAAAAAAGACGGTTTACAAACCTTTTTTATGTTCCTCTGTCCCGATAGGATGACAAGTCTGAGTCTGTGTGGGTTGAAGAGAGAATGAAGTTTCATACAGCTCGTATCAGAGATATAGAATTACTTACTGGACTCAGCTTTTACCAAGACAGAAAACAACCAGTATCTGAGATTTTACAGTTAAAAACATATTTACCAACTTTTGAAACGGTCTGATTTTTCCTATGAAGTGTCGTCCATTTCACAACTGATTTGTAAATAGACTATTTTTAATTAATGAGGACGTTTAAAAAATATAAGCTGGAACACTTATTAAGAACTCGTGACCAAAATGCCAGTAGGGAGGAGAGTGGGTGCCACATTTGTATCTCAGGGACTCCCAATGGACTATGTATGTAACGCAGGATGGCAGCTCCTGTAATTCCCACCTGAATGTGGTAGAACCATGTCCATTAGTCAATGGTAACAGCAGTTCATCATCATAGTCTGAGACACAAACAAAAATGTTATCATTTATATCCACTGGAGAGGGAAAAGTTTTTGATCGATGTTCTAGTTTAAAAATACAGGTAATTAGCAGATACAGTTCTGGGAAATGGCTACGTTCTTGGTGACCATTAAAACATAAACAGCACCTCTTTTTTCAGTCTTCCTTGAAGAATGAATCGCATTGAGATTTGGGTCTTATAAAATAATGCAGTGTTATGGTGCAAGAAGCTGTGCTGAGGTTAGCAAGACTGGTAACAAACTTCCCAGGTAAAGATACGGTAGGATGCCTGGCTAAAGTAGTTCTGTTAGCTAGGAAGCCTTGATGTGTTGCTGCCCTCTGGTGTCTCCAATACTGAAGGAGAATTTGATGTGCAATTTACATGTTGTATATGCATAGTCAGAATGAGCAGGTATGGGATGCATCAAGTCACTTGCAAATTGGAAGAAATGAATTCAGAAATATCTCTGAGCTACTGTAAAAAAATAACTTACTTTAAATTAAACTTATATTTGATGAAAAGATTTTGCCTTCTTGAAACATGTCTGTTTTGTGCATTATTTTGTCAGCTGTGTTTTTCAAATCCCATTTTTGTCAACAGAAAGTAATTTTGCACTAAGATTGCCTTAGAATGGTAAGATGATCTTCTCTGATGGCATGTCTAGGCTACAGGAAATGCCAACAGGCCATTCAGTTGTTCATTTGCAGCGAAGTACCAGATCCTTAGCTGCATTTCTAGCTGTTTTCTTAGTGCTACATCAATGTGAATTCCAGCTCACACAAGTTACCCATCTTAATTGCAGATGCTGCCAAATGCAAATTCTAAACTATGTACTGAGCTTTCTTGGAAGCTTTCAGGCCACAAAGCTGCTACAGGCACTCAGTGTAGGAACTCTCTCCTCTTCCAGTACACATGCTATCACTTTTATAGATCTACTCTCTCCTAAAGCTAATGAGTAAAAACTGACTCCATATATGAAGTTTGGCATAGTCAATTATATATTTGTTCTTCTCATTTAAAATGAAGAAAATACATCACGCACAAGTATGTTAGAAGAATGAAGAGCCTGAGACTGAGCAGAGGCATTTTACCTTACAGCTTGGTCAGGGTATGTTGGAGGCTGGGTTCAAAGCCTACTAAGTCAGTGGAAGTTTTTCCACTAATATCAATTTGAGTGGGCTGAAATCCTGGGACCATTTTTTTCTTAACCCAAATGTATTTTCTTGATCTTCTGTTACAAGCATGATCTTTTTTTTTTCCTAAAGTAGTTTCACTGTGTGAAATTTAAATGTATCGTAGCAATCGCACGTTATATGACTGTGACAGCTTTATTCAGTGTAACTGCTTTGTAACATTGGCTGTGACCAATAAAAACATTAGAAGTGGTGTGCTGTTCATGACCCTTTCTGTACTGAATGCTACTGGCTGGTTAAATATCGGTGCAGGTATGGAGCAACCATTTCATACTTTTTTGGGGTGGGGAGGGGTTTACTTCTCTGCTCTGAGGTGAAGACAATGTCTCTTCCAGCTGGAATGTTGAAGATACATTCATTGCTGGAACTAGAAGGTAGGAAGAATGTCAAGGTCTTATTTTTTTTTTATTTTTTTAAACTGGTACTCTTCTGAATGCAAAAGACAGATGTCAGTGTGTTCAGAAAGTGAAGCAGTGCCTATTTCAGTTCAGAGGCAGAGCTGGCATAGTTCCTGTGTAAAGATGGAACTGGGTACGTTCAGAGAGCAGATGACTACTGGTTTGACTAAGGAGGATTTTGGAGTGGGGAGTGGGTTTGAAAGTTACTAGGATCATCAGGATGGGGTGGTGTCTGAGAGAGGAAATTGACAACTTGGCAATGAAGAGAGCCAATTTCATTTAATCTTTAAGAGCTTCTGTTTTTTTATTTCTTCATTTTTGCCTTTTAGAAATATTTGTAATGATGGTGTCAGTGTTGTGAATAAACGCTGTTGCTAATCATGGCGTCCAGTGGCTGATGCTACCCCAGGATAACTGAAATGGGATTGTGTTTTTTTGAGGCCCTGTGGGCCCAAGGAGGATGTCATGGAAAGTGATGCACTTCACTTGCAAGAGAGAAGCAGCAATGTAATTTGTTTATATCAGACAGTGAGTTAAAGTTCAATAGTAAGTGCAACAATGGCTTGGCAAGATACAATTGGTTATTTACTACATAGATAACAGGGTTAGACAAAACTATTAGGGAGGCCCTCCTGTTGAGACATGAGGTTCTGAGAGGACCCCCTTGCATTCTAAATTCCATCTGGGACAGAAGTCTGGGTATGTTGAATCCAGACTTAAACCCAGATGGTCGATGGTTCATGTCAAAAGAATTATATATACACAATCAGTCCTTAATATCACTTAGCTAAGATTACAAAGGTTCAGTGAGCTTATTCCAAATTAAATTACCTAGTGTCTGACACAATAAGGATCCTCAACCTTGTGGAGTAACCTTGAGAGGTGTCTCTGCTCAAGGGAGCTCCTGGCATGCAGTCTGCTGCTGTGCAGGAGAGCTTAAAGTGTTCTTGGGCTGCTCGCTCTTTATGGGATAAAGTGATTGGCTCACAGTCATATTTGCATACTGACTGCACATGTTAGTTTCTTCCAGATCTGGCTTGAGCCGGACACTGACCAGCACTGTGGTCAGGTGTGTGCATTGCCATAAATCTGTCTCCACTGAATCCACTTTGAGCCAGATGCAGCCATCATGATTCTCACTGGTAGTGCTTATTGTATGAGCAGGGTCATGGGAGCAATCAGGTCTAGACTAGGGATGGGGGGAGGCACACCACCACAGCATGCTGCAGCCACCATTGAACTCATAATTCTGAAAAAAACCCACCCTACAGCTCTCTCTATCTGAATGTAAAGTATTTTCTGTTTCAGCTAATGTATGGTATCAGAGCTCCCCTGAGCATTCTCAGTAGATGAAGCTGGAAGGTGTAATAGCAATAGCGTTGTGACGTGACTGTCAGTGTTATGCAGTATAACTTCTTGTTAACATCAGCTGTTGTGTAGTCTGGACAGTGGAGGGGTAGACTAAATCAATCTGGATGCATTGTAGCAGTGCCTTGTGGCACCAGGTGATCTCAAGGAAGTCACCAGGCGATGTTGGAGGCTTCAGCTGATGCTTACTGCTACAGGGAAGTTGCTGGCCTGTCTCTATCTCCTAAGCAATGTTGTTTGCTTAGGATAAGAACAGCTGAGGAAGGGGATAGTAGGAAACTTCATAGATGTTAAAGGTTGCTCCAGGGTGGGCAGAGCTAATCTAGTCCTCGCGACTGTTAAGGTCAGGAAGAAAGGGAAAATGGCCTGAAGGGCGAGAGGGGACATCTGGTTTAGGCATAGCTTGTCAGATGGTGGAATTAGGTAAATGATGGGGTGGATGGGTTACTTAAGGAAGGGAGTGGGTCACAAAATGATTTTGGGCAAGCAAATCTTAACTTACATAAGAAGCTAATACTCTTTGGTGGTGGGGTGGGAATGGAGAGTTGAGCAGAGGACATCTCAGGATGTTCTTGCTGCTGAAAGAATTCACGTGGAGTTGTACCTTCAGAGATATTCAGGTAGTATAGAATTCTATTGCTGTCTGCTTCCTCTCTCTGTAACTGTGAGGTGATTTGCTTGAGTAATGTGTTACAGCTTTCTCGTTCTTACTTCAGGATCCACTATGTTCTAAAATGAAAATGAAGCAATATCTAACTGCCTGTATTTGAGGCAGGCCTGTTCTGGCAAATCTCTTCTTGCCACACTAGAACTACTGCGTCCAGCTCAGTGCACAACAGCCATCCACTAACAGCACCTGCCAGAGTCTCATCCAGCAAGTGGGTGGCCTGGGCTTCTGCCTTGCCTTGGTCTGAGGAGACTCAAAGTACAAAATTATCACTTTAAATAGAAGTTTATTGGCAAGCTGGGAGGAGCTACCCCTCTACTGCATGGAGGGGTACCCACTTTTCCAAGAAAATGATTCATGGGGACCAGAAGGCGAAAAGGAATATAAAAGAAAGCATAAATTAGGGCACTCAGCCAGGAGGAAAGGTCTCATTTCTGACCTTCCTTTCTCCAAGATCTGCCACAAGTCCAAGCCTGTTGCTGAGGAAGCACTTTTGCCCATTTTTCCACTCTGGAGTGGATACTCAAGAGGTGACAGCACCATGAGGGACCTCTCCCTACGGTAAGGTCACACACTACCTACACACTGCACCACTAATGAAGGCAGGAAACCATCCCAGCCTCATAAACAGAGCTATACTCAGCTTTTTTTCCTGCTGTGCTGTCATAAACTTCTACCTTTCTGAGGAGTTCAGGGACTAAGTTAGTGTGAGCCCAGCAAATATTTCCAAATATTTTTGTTTGGGTACCACCATTGCCAGTAGTAGCAGCAGCAGCAACATCTTCTGTTTACCCTTGTCCACCCTGGAGCAATGTCTGGGAGGTGCTGGAGCACCACACTGAGGTGGCTTGTGTACCATGAGCTGTACGTCTACCATGGTTCAGGGACCTCTATATTACAGGAAACCAGTGCAGGTTTGGCATCCTGTGACTCAGAATCCCTTGGAAAGGAGTCGGAGTCCCTCACTGAACCACTGTGAGTCACCATACCAGTCTCAAGCCTCAGGAAATGGCTGCTATGGAGACCATGGAAAAACCTGCAATAACTGTGGAAGCCTGGCAACAGATTTTAGAGGAAGCTATTGCAAATTATCATATTCCTCGTCAGCCACAACGTGTGTTGCCCTTTATTGCAGGTTTACTGCTCCTTGTTTTAGTTTCTCTGCTAAAATAAAATGAATACAGTGAGCTAGAAAAATCTTGAGTCACCCAGAAGCTCCTGACCTGTCTCTCCCTGACTGAAAGACAGCAGTAGCACCCTTTGCTCATGTCCTTAAGGCACGTATGGGTGATTGAAAGTCAGTCTGGATGGTATGAGGCTGCATTCACGGCACTCTGGCAAACCTGTGCTTCAGCACCAGGCTCTGTCTGGAGGTTGAAAGAGAACTTGTTTATGTCTCTTCACACCTCTTTGCGCTGGAGGCTTTAACTTTCCCATCCTGTGTCTGTACTGGAGCTTTGAACTTCTGGGTGGCAGAAAGTGTGCTGCTTGAGGATGATGAATTCGCTTTTAAGTCTTGTACCCGCTGGCTCCATGAGATGGCAGAGTCCACTGCAAAAATTTTAATTATACTCTGTGTTACAGTGCTGTAACTAGGCTTAAAACTACCTGGCTCCTTTACTCTGGAAAAAGGAATGATGTACTTTTGGGTCTGCTGTCAAAAATAAGTTGTTTAGGGAGATTCAAAGTTTGTGCCTTTGACTTTGAACAAATAGTGAATGCAGCTGCCCATGCTAGTCGTATCTGGCCCTGTTCTGGTCTGATCTGGGGTGAAAAGGTCTGGTTTGTTCAGTGTACATTTTCTTAGGAACTATGGCCCCAGGACAGTATAAATCCAGGCAAGCAACCTGGAAAAGAATGAGCTTTCTTAAGATGAGTATGAAATATTTCACATTTTTGTAATTAGCTAATGTTCCTACTACGATTTTCAGAGGCAAGAGCACAGAGAAGACTAAATTACTGGGGTTCAAAGAATCAAAAATACACAATCATTTACAAGAAAAAACCTTCCGTTGTCTAGCATAGCCTTCTTCTGCGTCTCTAGCGTATCAGGCATACCAGTGGGACTAATTACACTGCAAATGTTAATACTTTTCTTTCCTCGTACAAATTAGTTCAAGTCACATAAAATGTACAATGCTAGCTCTCACTGCTGGCTTCAACAGAGCATCAATTCAGTGTGACTCTATCAACTGCCTCATTGCTGGGGGGATAACTATTCTTGGTATATGTAGCAGAAATGGATATCATCTTGGAGCTTACAAAATATAAACCAGATTGTCCATATCTTTCTGAAAAAAAAAAAAAAAAAAGCAAAAGTGTGACCTGCAAGATCAGAACACAATAGCCTGATTCAAATGGGAGAGGTGGGGTGGTGTTATGAAAGTGAACAGTTATAACTTCAGAGGAAAGTCAGCTAATGGTTTGGGTGGTAATGAGTGTATTTTGATTAAGTCAACAAATTTGGCTGCAAATCTGAAGTTGCAGAGGACAGGACTCAGACTGTTACACTGTTCACACGGAGGAGAGAAGAGTCTTCATTTGATTGAAGCACATATTTCACAGTATGTGTAAAGAGCAAGCCAAACAAACTCGGGCAGATCAGAAAAGACTTCGAGGAAGAAGGCACCAATTTTTAGACATACTACTAGCTGGCTCTCCGTCCTCTTCAGGAGTCAGAATGACTTGCAGGCTCCATAGCTTTGTCATCTGAGGGCAGGGATAGCTGTAGACCTGGGAAAGCAGTTGGTGACAGCTGTTCAGATTCAGTACTTGATCAAAGGGGCATTCACGTGGCTTCTTGATATGGAGGTCTTTGAATACAGAAAATGTGGAAAGTCCTTCAACAGCCAGAATGAATCCTTCTCAATGACAAGCCAAAGTGTCATCCATCCCAAAACAAAGCTGATGAAATATGGACATTTTTGTCATCAAAACAAAAGTGAACCCAAAGTATTACACAAAACCAAGACCTACTTACAAGACCTTAATATCGGAGTCCTCAAAAATCAACAGAGCAATAGATATTTCAGCAAGAGTGCAACTGTTCCATTACTGAAAGAGCAACAAAAGAGTGATCATGCTTTGGGAACTGGAGGGAATGGATCTGTTATATTAACTGGGAACTGGAGGGAATGGGTCCATTATATTTAATTGGAAATGGAAGGAATGCATCCATTTTATTAGTTGAGAACAATCACAGGATCTTTTGAAACAGAAAAAATGAAAAGTCTGTATTGGCCTAAAGGACTTGGATAAATATGTAAAAAGGAAATATTTTCCCCTATTGATAAGAAGATAAATTTTGAGGATTTAGTAGATAGCAAACACCTTCCTAAAGGCCCGTCTTTAGAAACAGAACATACGTTGATTTTAGCCCCCTCTTTGAAACATGATTTTCTCAGATGTGCAATGTATGGCAGATTTTGGTAGTATAAGAGGTGACACTTGATGTAGATGATGGTTTTGTTGGGGTATGTGGAACTTAAAAGCCATTCTGAAAACAGCTAGAACAGCACTGTTAAGGTTGAATCACAACACAGAATACTTATATTGGCAATATAGTGCTTAGGAAAGAAGCTAACCTGAGTAAGCTTAGACCTGCTTTGGTTGAGCCACCACCCTTAACATGAAAAAAAAAGGGGGTACAGGGACTTCTGTGTAAAGCAAACTACGTAAGGAGATGTTTGCCTAACCTGGATTCTCAAAAGAGCAACTTGAGAGCACTACTTGTGCACAGGTAGTAATAGGACATAACTATTGATAGAGATTTAGAAGCTGAAAATTTGGTCAGTTAGGACCAGGATGATGGTGAGCACAAACCTGGGCTGCTCACAAGCCTTTCCAAGAGGAAGGCTGGCACCAGAAGAATGAAGACTTTTTTCTGACCCGGTGATACTGATATCTCAAGGCCTCTGGGTCCTGTGCCAGCTCTGAGACTTACTGTGCATTTCAAGCCAGGGTTGTTAAGAAGTCTGTGAAGTTCTGTGAAAACCCCTTGTTGAAAGCTGTTTGCCTGGGAATGGTGATGTGAGGAAATGTAATTTTTCTTTGCTCATGAGGAGCACAATGCTGTTAAGGAACAGAGTAACAAAAGTAAACCTCAGCTCAATCTCTGATTCTAAGTGACTAAGAACAAACAGTTCATTATCACTACTATTGAATATAGGTGTTATTCAAACAAGTTGTAGAATCTTGTTTATTTATGAAGGAATTGTATGCACCTAACAAACACCAGGCATTTTTTAGCACTTTTTTGAGTCTGAATGATGTAACAGTCCATGTACCAGACCTTACACCACAATTTTGTCAGGGTGGCAGCTGCAGTAGAGAGGATCCGGGGTAATGAGTCATGGCAGTTGACTTGCCCACTTGTATATCCAAACCTATTTCACAGAAATGGGCCTCAAGAGAGGAGCTGGATCAGTGTTTTTTTACAGTAGGTTTGGGTTAGACACAGAGCATCAGAATCTAAGTCTTATTCATCAGACCAAACCTACACAAAAATGGATGCGACTCATTGTCTACGCATGTAGAAGAAGTCAGGAGGAAAATGAGTTTCCACTTCAATAATTTAACTCAAAGACTTTTTAACATAATAAGTCAACTGGAAAAAGAGGTGTAATTACATAAGATAATTTCATGGATTTATGACAGATTCTCAACACCTACATATGAATCTGTACCCAACTAAGGAGGCTTATCCTAAAAACTTGGACCTTGGAGGGTTGGTTAGTTTTTTAAAAAGCATGCAAGAATAAAACCAAGATATTTTAAATAAACCTTTCTTTTGGATGATTTTTCCAAGTACATACTGGTGACAATTATTATGATATGTTGGGACATATTATTATGATTTGGTCTTCTAGGATGGGTGCCATTAGATAGTCAGAGGATGCTCAGGGAGGGTTTGCAAGACACCCCTCTTCTGCTACCTGCTGCCAGTTCGAAACATGGCAGCAGTCCAAAGCAGAAGAGAAAGGGAATCTTTGAGATCTCATCCTGTGACTTGCATCTGGTTCTCTAACTGCATGTTTGAATGGGTTTTTTTTTTTTGTGCATCTTTAACAAAGATTTGCAGAGTATGTGTTGCATAAACATAAGTAACGCATGGTGTTCAGACAGACCTGTGTGGCTATTACTTGAATAGTTCATGAGAAAATAAGATTCCCTACATTTCAAACAAGTCTATGCTTAGGTCACACCATCCATAGCAGGAACCATTTTGAGTGAGAAATTTAATATCTACCACCGCAAAGAGCATAGCAAGCTTGTCTATCTCCATTTATTTGGAGGCAAGGTCTGTAGCCGGAGCACAAGCTGCTGCCGCAGAGCAGCCACACGGTGTCAGTGCGATGCAGAGGAAGAATTCGGTCTCAGCCCCGGGACCCAGGTCAAGGCCTGGCAGCCGTCCGCAGCAGAGCTGAATGCCATCTGGGAACCCATAGCGCCCATGTGGTACCCAGCATAGGATGCTCTTGCTGTTTCAGGAGGCATAAATCTGACAGCGGCTCAGGGGGTGCATTAAATGCTAGCTAGGTTAAATATTAAATTATATTGCCATACTTCCTGCACCATCTACAAGCAGCATCATATAGCAAAAATTATATGCTCCAAATTTTCCTCATTTGCCTCATTTTGCCTCAAATTTTCCTCATTTGCCTCATATCTTATCTAAACACATTCATTCAATAAAATCTCAGATTGACTTTTTCTTCCTTATTTTCGAAAAGCAACCAGTCAAAATACCAGTGCACAATTCTTTATTTTCTGGGTAAAGAATAGGATGCTTCTGTGCAATCCTACTAAACCTACAAATTAGAATCATAGAAACAAATAAGCATTACAGTTGGAAAAGACCTCTTAAGATCATCAAGTGCAATCATCAGCCTAACACCACTGTACCTACTAAACCATGTTCCGAAGTGCCACATATACACATTTTTTGAACACTGTCAGGGATGGTGACTCCACCAGTTCCTGAGCAGCCTGTTCCAATGCTTCACCACTCTTTCAGTAAAGAAATTTTTCCTAATATCCAGTCTAAACCTACCCTGGTACAACCTGAGGCCATTTCCTCTCATCGTATCAGTAGTTACTTGGAAGAAGAGACCAGCAGCCACCTCTCTACAACCTCCTTTCAGGTAGCTGTAGAGAGCAATAAGTTCTCTCCGCAGCCTTCCCTTAGCTTCCTCATCTCCAGAAGCTTACTGAGGGAGCACTTGTTCCCCTTGTCCAGATCATCGATAAAGATATTAAACAGAACTGGCCCCAACACTGAGCCCTGGGATGGATATATAGATGATGGATATGTTGTCCTCATGTGGATACTTAGAGCACAAAAAAAAAAAAAAAAAAAAAAAGCAAAGACTGGTTTGATGAAGTATAATAAATAAACTTAGACAAAAGTGTAAAGCAGGGCTGTCTAACTCTTGGCTCCTGCCATTCTCCTGCTCCTGCATTGTAACGCACGTCACACTCTGCACATGTGACCAGCACTGGCAGGAGCACAGGGACAAGGAGTTCAGTGCTGCCTCTGGGTAGAAACAAGATGCTGGGCTGGATAAAACAAGGTGGAGGGCTGGATTCAGCCCGTGGGCTGTAAGTTTGACACCCCTACTGTAAACTATTTGAAACAAGAACTTGTTGCCTTTCACAATCAGCAGTCACCACATAGCACAAGGAGATTTTGTCCATCGGCATTACAGTTACTTGTTTGACTCTGATTTTTGTTGAGAGGGCTATGATATATGCGTGTGTGTGGTTGCCAGCAAGTGTACATATTGTTTCTAAACTGTTTTGTGATAAGGTCTGTTGAGAATGCCACGGAGGAGCCAAAGAAAACATTACCTGAATAGTCTCTAATTTGCTTTTCAACTGTACGAAATTAAAGCACTCTGAAGGATAGAAGAGTCTTGCTGGATTTTGATTTCTGCATGTAGAAAGTCTATTAATTCTTCATACAGAAAACAAGTTTTCTCCCAGAGTGTCCTTGCACTCTAAAGGTTGGCTGTACTTCCAAGTTTTGCCATTCTCGTTATATACTTGTAGAAGTCAGAAAAGCCAGAACTAAAAATCCCAGTTGTATATAGTTTTCCAAAGGGTAAGATGAGCACACTCTAATTTGTAGAGTGGAATATTGCTTAAGATGACACATTTATATTATAACCTCATCCTCATGAGAATAACTGTATAATACAGAGAGATACAATGGGGATGTGTGTGCGTGTGTTAGTTCATACCTTTCAGGAGATCCTTAAACTAGATGTATCCTGTGTTGACTAGATCCAAGAGTCTGGCCATTAAGTCATGGTGGCTAACACTGCCAATTCTTCTTGAACAGCTTTTTGTTGAGTACCTAATCAAATAACTATAAAATAAAATGGCACTTGTACAGTGCTACGGAACATAAGGACGAGCAGCAATGCAGAGCTTATAATACAGCAAGCAAAGGCAAATGTTGCCTTCCCTTGCAATGCTGATCCCAGGTGGCTTCTCACAGGCATTAGCAGGGCTGGGATCCATTCAGAAATCACTGTCTGGGGTATCTTCTGCTCTATGTAGTGCTTTCTAAAGTGGCTACTTACTGGCTATGCAGCTGTGGCTGGAAGGATCAATGGAAGGAAAGAACCAGACCTATTTTTGGATCAGCAAATGGCTTGGCATATATGGTGTAAACCAAAGCCTCAGAGGTAGGGCAAAGTAAGTTTCTTCAGAGCATGATGTTGCGCCAAATAACAAAGTTCATCATGAGATGATATCTCATCAGAAGACATGAAATATTTTATTTGGTTAAGAATAAAGACTTCTTTTTTTTCCCAATGATTTAAGAAATATGTAATTAAGGCAGCATAATTAACACCCTACCGTATCACAGTGCATTAATATTGTATCTAATGCCTTCCCGGATGTTACATTGTATAAAGCTTCAACAGAATTTCAGATCTATTTTGAGTACTTGTCCATCCCATTCATTTATCAGATGCACTGGCTTATCACTTCCCTAGTAGACTGTATATTTAGCTGCTCGCGGAATACTTTCTTGTGCAATTTGTGGTCCTGCAAGTGCTTATTGACCAGCAAATGCCCCAGGAGCCAGTGTTGCGTCCTCTTGGGAACCCTAACAGGCGCAGTTCCACTAACTTCTTACAGCCTCAAGACTTCAGGTGGTCTAAAACAGTGTGACTGCAGTTATGTCAATTAGCCAGGCTGACCTAAGTCCTGAAAACTGGCTGAAAAGCTGATTCTTAGAATTTAGCTAAGGAGCAGGAAAACATATTTTGTAGCTGCTGAAAGCTGTTAAATACCTACTTTTAATAGGACTAATTTAAAACAACAAACATTTCTTTGGATTGTGCATTTCTTTCAGTGGCCCAATTAATGGGGCTGAGTAATGAATGGAGGCACCAGTGGATTGTGTTTACACTGCAGTACCAAGTTAACCTTTTGGACCTGCTCACGAAGCTGTAAAATGCTTTGTTCCTCAAAGCATAAACACTATTATGCTACTATTAGGGTTGGATTTACTTACCATTAAGCAAAAGTAAATTCTCCTGTATTTGGCACTGCCCCAATAACAGACAGGAGCCAATGAATGCTGCCACTATGCACAGTCAGAGGTTTCTTGGGTGACTTTTCAGAAACACCCCATATTCAGTGCTCTGGGATTGTGGGCTGGGACTGGCCCAGAGAATTGCTGAAAAGGCCAGGGCTAGCAGCAAATGCCTGCGAGCAGTTGTCCTTCAATGCAGGAGCAACAGCTGGGTCACACAGCAGAGATGGGACCTGAGTCACGCTTCTAAACTCTGTTCAAATGCTAAATATGTTGAAGCTTTTAGTACAGTTTCGGAACAGGTTCCTTGAAGAAATTCCTGGTATTTCCTGGTTCCAGGCAGGCTGAAAAACACTGTGAGAATGTGGTGGCTTTTGGTATGTCCATTTATGGGCATGAATCAAAGGAACTGCAGGGAGGAAAAAAAGTGGAAAATGAGAGGAAAAATAAGTTAACTGAGCTGCTTCCTCTCTTGGATTCTTCTTGGGTTTGGGGCAAAGCCTTACACTGGTATTTCATCCCAACTTCTCCTTGCTAACTGCTTCCATATGTAGGCATGGTATAACATCAGTTAAAGCCACATTTAAGGACTTTTTTAAAAGAACTTAGATTTTTGGTGGTAGGATGCAAAGTCAGAAAGGTTGAATTATTATATGTTTAGGTAAGATTATTACTGTTCCTTCTTACATTTAATATCCTTTTCAATTTAATAGTATGAGTGCTTTCTTCAAGTGCAATGTCTGAAAAAGCTATGCTACATGAAAAAAAAACCCCAAAATTATCTAGTTAGAGTATGCTATTTATAGCTGTGTTCAAAAGTCAGTTTTCTCAGCTGAGACCCCATCTTTGCACGACAAACAACTGGATATTGTTCAAAGGTTTATTTGTTCCTGTGTGGTTACGGATCATTAAAAGCAGCTCATTCTTGAAGAGTTTCTTAACTAGCGTCTTTTGGATGTTTCTTAGCTCTGAAGAATCTGACAAATTTCCATCTGGAGAGTAAAACCTTTTTCATATAAAAGGGCTATAATCCTTGTCTGTTGTTCACATCTGTATTGTGTTAGAAAGTTAAGTTGCAAATCCATGCAAAAGTGTTATGGTACAAAAATCTGAAATACGATGGCTTAGAATTATTTCACAAATTACTTCATACTCTGGTCTCCAGCCACCTTGAATTCCTGCTTAATGATTAACTGAGTATTATTTATTAAATGAGTATTGAATTCACAGTGGTCCATTACCAACTGGATTATTGGTATTGCTGGAGATGCATTCTAAGGACCTGTCATTTGAACGAATATACTTACATATATGAATAAAATATTTTTAAAAGTATAGTAGCAAACCTGTACAACAGAATTTTCTGAGTATGCAAACATCCAAAAGCAAACTTTGAAAACAAGGTATTTTGGAAGGAAGGTGAACCAGTGTTGTCTCCCATGTAAGTGACTTTGAACTTTTAAACTCAAATTTTTATAATTGCATCTACGCATCTTAGAATGAAATCAAGAAGCATCTTTACAGTTGAAAGACCCACATTTTAAACATCATTTAAGGAGTCATATATTCCATACAAGGGTTCCTTTTTTCCCAGGATACTTTTGAAAGAAAGTCCTACAAACAGTATGATGCCTACCCTACACCTCTAGAAGACCTTAAAAATATTGTTTAAATTTCTTTATTTTCAGAGATAAAACCTTCAGAGGTTTAACACCTGTGAAATGGTGTAAAATGTGTGCTTCTGGCAGGAGACTGCATGGGTTCCTGAAAACAAAGAGAGTGCAAATCATTATAATGCAGCGATAGCTGAGATTTGTGATCCTTGATATGCCCAGGGAAGAGAAAAAACTTGCTCAACAGACTTCCTTATTTTAATTCACAGTGGCAACAGCTAACTGCCATTAAAATATTCTGACAGTAGGCCTCTACTGTCCTTCTCCCCTGGCCTGTGAAGCAATGTGATAACTTGTCAGATGGCAGGCAAAGCAATTGCATCATTGCATGACCTGGCAGAGAATAGGTGGTGGTCCTGAGTTGTTCTGGGGGGTGTCTAATTTGTTGTTTGTGGGTGTCTAATTACAGACGACTCTTTCTAAACCCCTGCTGCAGCTCTCTGGTCCTGCATGCAGACTACATGCAAGGCTAATAAGCCAAGTACAGCTGGTGGACAGTGATGGGGGAGGCCACAACACTGTGCAGCTTAGATGTCTGAGATAAAGCTCACAGAAGACTGGGACCAGAATCTGAGTAAATCTCATGAAACTGTCATGAGGTTCAAGAGGTTGATTTTAGAAGGAATGACCAGTCACTATAATGTATGATATCAATTTGTAAAAGAATGCAGGGCAGAGCTGTTAATGAATGGGCTTGAGCAGTGTCATAAACACTCCATCTGTGAAGGGCACTAATCCCAACCTGCCAGCTATATTGTGCTTCTTTCAGTTCTTCTGAGCCTGAAAGCTTCTATAGCCATATCCATGAATGCAGTCCGTGTACGTCCTGTCCTTGCTGGAACTAGAAATGACAGTTCTCTTATTATTTGGGAGTGGAGCCATAGTAATAGTCGGACAACCAATCCTTGTGGTTGTATGAGTGTTTGAAGTGTTTCCAAGGCAAACTGAATGGCTGCATCATATTCATAACTTAAAAAAAAATAGAGAAAAATAGAGAAAAAAATGCTGGAGAGTCTCAAGGAGCGTTAAGAGCCAGACGCTACCCAAAACTATTTCATATGGGACATAGAGAGCCACTTCCTCATGCCAGAAGAATTCCTTGTATTTTTTTTAGAGGAAGGGGAAATGCTTCTATGGCCTTGTGCAAATCCCAGTGAGGCCATTGGCAAAACTCCCATTGATTTCACATTAGTTTAGGGCTCTGTTGTCTGTTATTAGTCAAAGCTGGTGTTACACTGATTTGCCACTAATGCCAGCTGAAATCAATGGGATTGGAAGGTATTCAGAAAGGACGGACATTTTTGTAAACTAACACTCTTTCAGCACCAGGAAATACCAGATTGAACTTGTTTGCCTGAAAAGGATTCTTGTTGGAGAGTACATGTTTTTTTCCGAAAACAAGAACTAATGCTTCTAGTGCAAAGGTTAATTTTGAATTCAGAGAATCCCCTTGTCTTAGTAAAAGGACAAAAAAATGGCTGTTATTAATGCAGGGCTAGTACAGAACTGAAGTGTTCCTTCTATCTTTAGGGGGATGAGGCAAGTGATCCACAACTGTCCTTACACTGTTTTTTGCTTATCCAAGAAGAATGTTTGGACCACTATAAAAAAGTGTAGCTCTTGCAATACTTTTCATCTCCAATCCTGCAAGAGTTGAGTCAATGGACACCTTACAGACAGAAACGTCATGTAAAATGATTTGCCCCCAGTCATTTTGTAGGAAGATAATCCAGGTATTTGCTATCTGAATTCAGTCCTCTGTCTACCATACCATACCATACCATACCATACCATACCATACCATACCATACCATACCATACCATACCATACCATACCATACCATGATCTTAAGTAGAACCACATCTAAGTTAGCCCTGCTCTGCATGAAGGTGAAATCCTTTCGAGGCTGTATTGTTATGTGATTTTTATGATACAACTCATTTGCTCTTCACTGAGAACTTTACCAAATTTTGGACTTCTGTATTTGAGTCTAGAGTCAGGAACCACTTTAATGCAGATACTTCAAAAACATTATTCTTGTCTTAGTTGAAAACAAATCTTAACCAGTGGAACCATCCAATGAAATTAAACACGTTGCATCATGCATTGTAAGAGGAGTTGAACTCTATGGTGACCACCTGGCTCATTTTAAAGCCACCACATGTAATGCAACGAGGAACCTGCTGCGTGTTCTAATGCAATATCCAGGCAAAGTGAACCTGGCCCTGCCCATCATTCTAAATTCCCAACCGTAACAAACTAAAGTTGGTTCACTAGTAACAGAACAAGCAATCATAAATCATTAGCTTATTCATAAGTGTTATGTGCTTCTGGACAATAAAAAAACCTCACCCCACATTACTTGATTTTCATCTAGTTCAAAGCCAAGCCCTTTTAGGAATATGTGGAGTGGTAGTGAAGACTAAAGGAAAATGAAATACCAAGCCATTTATATAAAAAATATAAATACTTTATTTTCAACTAAAAAGGTGCAAACATGTAACTTTTGGTCACACTTCTCAACAAATAAGCTGTCCAAAAAGAACAATAGTCAAAGAAAGAAACAAATGCTCAAGTGGAAAAAATTATGAGCTACAGAAGAGCCATTTTTCTTAAAGCCACTTGTCCAGTGAAGTGGAAGTAAATGCATTTTGCCAGATGAGTGCTTTGTAAGGACACAGGTACCTCAACTCTCAACAACCTTTATCTTTATCTCATCTCACCATTTGGCCCTATCTGGACATTTTCCACTAGAGAATCTATTTCACGCTTTGAATGCATTGTCAAACAAGCTTTAAATCCTACCTATCTTGTTCCAAAAAAGAAGGCTATCATTGAGATTTCAAAGCATTAAACAAAGGCACAAAACTTTAAATTAATTTAGATAACTGTACAAATATATATACACACAGTATTTACAATATTAATAAAAAAGTAGCTTGTTACAGGTAAATTAACTGCCACAAGCTGTCCAGTCTAATAGACATGACTCTGATTCTTGTTGACCAAGCCATATGAATCAGAGTGTCAGAGCTGAAACATTACTGTCCTGACTAACAGAACACCTTCTACATAGCACTTTGCTGGGTGAGGGTTTGCATTCCAGCTGCTGCTGTCACTAAACCAGTGCCAGCAAACATGCTAACAGTCTTCTCCTCAATTGCACTACTAGATGAAGCAGGCTGTACCACATTAAGGGAACATTTGCTTGATTCTGCTTTTCCTGTCTATTTCCCTTAACCCCTTCACACCACCTCATGAACAGTGGTGTTCTGAAGCTGTGTCTTGCTGTGGTCCCACTGTCCATTTTACCTTCTTCTTCAAACCATTTGGGGTCAGTAGAAAAATTGTCTTAAGTCATATGGAGCAGTTTGTTGAAATTAAAAAAAAAAAAAACTGATTTAAATACCTTGTGCTATTGAATCATGTTTACAAAATGAGATGCAAATCAGTTCAAGTTGAGAATCTAGTTATCGTCTCTTTCTGGCTTTATGCCATGTCTCCATACATCTTTCTGTAGTACAGAGACTCAAAGATGTCATTGTCTCCAGGGCAGTTGTAGTGGCACGCGCAGGTCTTGATGAACATCATTTTCTTTTTCATGATCTCCCCATCAGGGCACTTGAACTCCACAGGGAGGGTAGTTGTTCTGTGAGGTGTGCAGCAGCGCCCATCAGTGCAGACACCACAGAACTTAGCTCTGTAGGTCTTCACGCTGGTGCAGCCAGACAGCTCAAACTTGACAGGCTTGGATATTTTGGGGGTGCGAATGCACTTTTTGCCTTTCTGTTAGGATATAAATGAATACAAGATGTTTAGGAGGTAGGTTTTTACAAAGTACTAAGTTTGCAATGCAGACATACTAATCTCCATTATATTTTCATTAAGAAAGAGTGCCTTACATATTGCTATAATATAGCATGAGAGAAATTAAGGACATTTTATTGTAAACTATTCACTACTGGGGCAAAATTCAAATTTCAAAGTAAACTACTTGAAACTGACTGTCAGAGTACAAATTTTTTTGGTAAGACACTGTATTTTTGCTAGTGGATGGAAGCATCCTAGTAGATCATACATAAAGATGAGACTGTTTACCTTGATGTTCTCCTCCAGGTCTGCTTCACAAGGTCTGACCATGCACAGTCTACTCTGTTTCTCCAGTCTGCAGAAGGCATTATCATTGGTGACCCTGGTTGAGATGCCCATGCCGCAGGTCTTGGAGCAAGCACTCCATTCTGTGGTCTGCACCAGGCAGTTGGCACGCATCATTGTTGGGTCTGGACCATAAGTGTCTTCCAGTCTGTAAGCTGCATGGGACAGACAACCACGGTAAGACCCTCATCTGACCTCATGCCCTGCTAGAGGCTCTCTACCCTTAGAAATTCAGGCAGCCACACTTACTTGTGCAGGGACCCCACTTACTGCTGCACTCCAGCTGCTGGGGTACCCTGTGCCACCACCCCTAGCCTCCATGCAAGGTGCCCCTTTCCCCCGGGCTGCTGTCTGTGGAGGGACCCCTTACTCACCAGCAAGAGCGGGTCCCACAGCGGTCTGCTCTTTGGCCTCATCGCAGACCCACTCCTCGCAGCACTTTCCAGGGAGCTTCACCCGGCGCGGGTAGGGGCAGTCGGGGCTAGGCAAGCGCACGTCCATGCTGCAGAGGGGCACGCAGCCCACTGCCCCATCCAGGCAGGTGCACTGGTACTTGCAGCTGCTCTGGAAGGACTCGCCGCTCCTGTACACCATCCCGCCGAAGACACACGGGGCACCGTCCCGAGCTGCGAGGGCAGGAGGAGGAGGAGGGTGAGGCGGGCGGCCAGGCGAGGGGTGCACCGACGCCCAGTCGCAGCCCTGGCTTTCCCCGCCTCCCCATTCCGGCGGACTCCCGTCCCCCGCCACCCAACTCACCGGTGCAGACGCCGATCCTGCGGTTGGCGGGGGAGCCGAAGTCGCAGAAGAGCCCCTTGTGGTGGTCGCAGGGGTCGCGCTCGGAGCAGAGCTCGCCCAGCTGCTTGGCGCACACCCGGCAGCAGCCGCAGCCGTCGAGCACCAGGGAGACCCCGGCGGGGCAGGTGGGGCCGGGCTCCGCGCCGCACTGGCACTGCCCGCTGCACTCCTGGCCCTGCGCCTCCTGCAAGCGGCGGGGGAGAGAGCGAAAGAGAGGGGAGTCAGAGCCGCATCGCTCCGGGCGGGGTGAGGGGTGGCGGCGCCGCGGGCGGCATCACTTACCGGGCTGAGGATGGCGAGGAGGAGGAGGGCTACGGCGAATCTGGCGGGGGCCATCCCGGCGGCTGTGAGGGGCTGGCAGGCAGCGGATGAGAGGGATGAGCCGAGCAGAGGAGCTTTGCTTCCGAGCGGCGTTGCGAGGACGGGCGGTGGGGTCTGAGGATGCTCTTCTGCTCTGCTCCGCTCCGCTCGCTGCGAGTGCGGCGGGAGAGTGGCTGTGCGAGTGCAGAACGCCGGGGCGGGCGCCCCTTTATAGGCGGCGGCGGCGCAGCCTCGCCAATGGGCTGAATGGGACCGCGGACAAACAGCGACATTCCCCGCATTCCTGCGCGCCGCGCCGCCCGCCCGCCCCGCCCCGGAGCGGCTCTGACCCCTGCCTCCCGCATTCCTCCCGTCTGCGCCCCCCTGCTCCAGCGCACTCCAGCCTCTGTCGCCGTCCCTCCTCCTCTCCAACACCTCCGTCTGCCCCCCGCCCCAAAGGCGCACCAACCCCCTTCCCTCATGTCTTTTTATTTATTTTTTTTTTTTTAAAATATTTTTAATCGTGATGTTTTTTAAACACAACATCCCTCTCTCCCCTAGCAGCGCGTTATTCCAAGGCAGTAGGAAGGGGCGAGGAGGGCGGTGAGGCGGTTGCCAGGGGCGGCCAGGGGAATCCGTTATTTGATCATAGAATCATAAAATGGTTTGAGTTGGAAGGGACCTTAAAGATCATCCAGTTCCAACCCCTTGCCATGGGCAGGGACACCTCCCGCTACCCATCCTCTGTTTGTTCTCCCTGCTTGCCCCTCATCCCTCCCCTGGGCTGGTGGGTTTAGGGACCCATGCCTCGGGGTGCCTGGTGCCAAAAGTTACCTGTGCTTTGGTACCACCAAAAAAAGGTATAATTACGCCACTGGGTATAAATTGACTCTGTACCACTGAATCATACCGAATATTTGTAATGTGTTCCTTCCCTAATAGATGCTCTCTATGAATAGAGAGAGCGCCTATTTACTCTGAAATATTTGGCACAGTGGACAGAGTCTGAAGCGTGGAAGAAGTGGCTATTATTTTCCCACTGCCTGTGTGCAGCTGTCAATTCTGAGCAACACGTTCTTTGCACATCCCTGCTTCCCAACCTTACTGATGGTTCACCCCAGGATTACAACAGGAAGGCACTGTCATGCCACCGCACTCAGCCAAAACCTTAACGTTGTGGTTTGTATTTGACTGAACCCAAGATCTAAGCACTGTGGCTTGTATTAAATCATCACAGATAACTGTTATAGTTTTTTGTTTTTTTGGGTTTTTTTTTCCAAATGACAAGGATGGTTCTTCCCCCATCTTCCCATGTGTCATTTGAATATTCAGTGATGTCATGTTGTTTGACCTCCGCTTTAATGCAAGGAATGCCAGTGTTTTGCCTTTTGACCTGCAGAAGTATGTTAGTGTTTAATGAAAGATGTTGGCTTCATGCATCATATTAGGCAACCCAAAATCTGATGGATAACTAAAAAGACACCATCTTTTGCATGTAGACTTTCTTCCACTGCCATAGTCCCCCTTCTCTCCATATGTAGACATTCTTTGGCACTATGATGTAGCAATAGGCATGTGCAGGATTCTTGAGGGAAAAATAAATGATTTCATGTAAAGCCCCAGAAGGATATATTGAACTGTAAAACTGTTATTTATATTCTACCAGCACTGTAAATTGACAGTGAAGGAATTTGGATGTCATTTCTTCTACTTGAAATCTTCCATTAAATGAAATGAGATTAGCTCTGAAAGGAAAAAAATGCCCAGAGGAGCAGTTATGATAAATAATATATATGCCCAGACCCATGAGGCCTCCCAAAATCTGTATTTACTTGAAGGACTCCAATGGCCTCACTGCTGGGTAAATAATATGTGTACTAAACTATGTATGACATGCATACCAAGATGCAAATGTAACCAGGTATACAGAATGCCTTTTTAAAATGCCTAAATATGGTAGGAGAACATCAGAAAGAGAGAGAGAGACTCTAGATATGTTTTATAATTTTCCATGTAAAAGGTTTTTTTCGGAGAAACAGTTTTATTGAACAAAACCTAAGAATCTCACTGAAAGAAAAAGTAAGAAACGACCAGAAAGCCAGGAAATCCAAAATTAAAGGATAAATCTGTTCTAAGTCCTCACACTGTGGGCCAAGTACTGCAAGCCCCATCTACTTGCTGCCTTGAGAAAAAGACTGAAATAGGCGTTTGGACTTAAGAACTAATTCTGGTCTTACACCACTGAGAATCAGGCATTAACCATCTGAATTATAAGTTGTACGAGGCCATGAAAACAGGTAAGAATCAGAGTCCATTAGGTTTGCCTTTTTGTCAATTTGGTTTCTGTGCTGTTAAATGTGACTCATCAGGCATCTCGTTTGTGTATGTTCACACAGGGGTGATGGGAACCTGGACTTTCAGAGTCCAACCAATCTTCAGCTTATCCTTTCTGATGACAATATCTCATGGGCTGGAGAAGTGCATCTCGGCCTTGATGCATAAAATGGTTAAAATGCACTAATTTTGACTTCCATGCAGGTGTTTATACAGCACATGCTTTTAAGATAGTATATTTTTTCTGCTGAAACCAGGAATTCACTACACCAGCCTTGCAGGCTTGTTTACACAGCTATACATGGTATGTGTGTGTCTACATTTGCTTCACTCGGTGTAGTTCCTTTGGTGAAGTCTTGTAAAATGTACAGGTGTGGATATGCTACATTCCTCTCTTGTTTTTTCTTCTTTTTTTTTTCCTCCTTCCCTCCAAAAAGTCACTTGATCAGGTATCAGACATACTGAAAACCTGGCAAGACTACAGGAAAGTGGCTAGACTTGGAGTGTTTGTGTACTTAAAGAAAGAATCTTGCACATTTTCAACTTTCAGTCACAGATATTTTTTTTATAAGAGCAATTGGAGGTCTGAGCCAGCCCTCAAAGCGGAAATCAAAAGCTCCCAGAGAAACATACCCATGGAATGTGAATCTGATCCAACAACCATACGCAATGTGCATACAGTACTGTCAGTCTTATAGGAAGTCTTGCCATATATGGATATCTGGACGCTGAACTGTTTATCATCACCATAGGCTAGTAGCTGGCTTCAGACATTTCTGGCTTGCCTCAGGTTTAGTATGCCAATTAGTTCCTTTCCCAGAATGCTCACCAGGATGTTTCTTAAAAATTGTAATAAATATGTCTCAAAATCCTGAGAAGTCTAGCTAAAGTTACTTTAGTAGGCTTTTGCTTAAAATGCAGACTCCACGCAAGACTTACTCTGCTAGCTCAGAAATAGACACAGACTAAAAATAAAGAGATTTATTCCATCGTGGATGTGGTTGCCTGGTATTTGTCTTTCTTAGAAATCATTGGGTAACTTATTCTATGTATCTGTAGACTTAGAAACTGCTCTGAAGTAAACCACTTGCTGAACTTCTACTCATCCTTTTCTGAAGGGATGTGTGAGCTCATGAATCAACAAAATCAAAGTGAAATAGGAAATTGCATTTCCCAGGAGCTGTCAGACAAGTTATCCCTGTTGTGCCATTTGTATTGCTTTGTTAGAATAAGGCACATGGTGCAAGCCTTCTGCTTTGGAGCTATGACAGTTTACGTCAGCTAATCTTACCAATGAGAGGCATTAGTTCTTCTCCAAAGGGAACCAGAATTAGAAGGGTGGGGCCTGTGGAAATGTTCGCTGCTGAACTGATGGACCTATTCCAAGTTCCTCGAGATACTGGGTCAGATTCTCCGCTGGTGTAAGTTGGGCAGATTCACTTAATGTATTGTTGGCCATCAAAATACTTGGACTTCAGACGTTCAAGTCCATTGAGCTAAAGATACTTAGCAGCATGAGCAGAGAAAAAATATCAGATGCCATTGCCATAGCAGGTATGAGTGTTGTTGTTGTCCATAATTGTTATTTAAACATGTTCTTTACATTATAATATAAGTTTTTGTGAGGAAGTGCAGAGCCCTTCCACAGCTCACAAAGGTGAGTAAGGAGGGAAGAGACTTTCAGTTGTTTATTTCTCAAATTTGACTGAGGTTCACAACCTCTTGTGCTACGAAGTCCACTAGTGTAGTGACTCACTGCAGTGAGTCACTAACCACTTTTTTGACAATTGTTCTATAAATGGTTAACAAGTGCATAAACATCGTCACTGGCTGGAGAGGAAACGTGGCCAGGGACTTGATTCAGAGCGTCCATCAGAAATCCTTGGAGGTCTGTTTCTTAGAGGAACCATGTGGAAAACAGCTGGGGGTACACTTCCTCCCACTCTGTTATGTCTTACATGGGCAGGAATGAATCAGATCTGCTTATTCTAAAATGCATGTGATTTTTCGTTTGTCAGCCTGCTTCTCTCAGGAACTCTCAGTGTAAATTTTCAGGGTTTGTGGGTTTTTTTCCCCCTCAAGCTAACAGACATCGATTTTTAATTAAGACTTGATTAGGGACTTCACTTAACAAATGAAGTTTACTCTGCCATAAACTATGGGATCTCTTAATTTATGTTGTAGCTGCTGTGGAAAAGTAGAGACCTGTGGAGAATCCTGTGGAATACATTTGACTGTGTTGTCCAATAGGGTAGGATCGATATTTGTATATTCGGAGCTGATGAATAAAAAGTTTTCTTTAGGGAGAAAGAAAGAGAACGCTGTCTGTAAAATTTGCCCTCTTTCTGATGCAGCCTGGGTTCACTGACCTTGGTATAGTATAGCATGGACCTTTCTATTTATACAGGCCTTCCTGAGAAAGTGGAGGAGCTGGGTTATAGTATAGATCTATAACGCCTCTGGAAGACCATTAGCACACTGCATCAGCTGACCTATAGAAGAACATAATGTCCTCAGTGTATTTACGTAGGATTTTAGAGGTTGCTTGATTTTCAGGAAGGTGGTTCCCCATGGTTCCACTGCCAGCTTGGCTGGCTGTTTTTCAGCAAGTGATGTGTGGTATGTGACCTGGGTAAATACATCTCTACAAGTGACGCAGACAGGGAAACTAGGATATAACCTACAACAGCTGAGGTGGCTTCCTTATTGACCCATGGATGTGTGTGAAATCTAGCAACTACTGGACCAGGTCTGAAAAACATCTTACAATGCTAATCTCTCTAGTATTGGTGGGAAATTCTCTGTCAGACTGTTTTTCACATGGAGCTGAAAGAAGCAGACACTTCAAGAAACGTGCATTGTTAGGGAAGTGGGGAGGTTTCTAAGATATTTTGATTTACTGCAGGAAATAATTGAGGAAACACAGTTGTTTTAAACAGCAGTGATCTCAGGTCTAGAGTTTACAACTATGTTGCTGCAAATGTCTTGGTGATGAGTGGCTTTTAAGTAATGAGCATGAAGTTGTAAAAGTGGTAGGACTCACACTGACAGCAAGTGTTTCTGAGCATATTACCCCATTTATAATCCTTTTATTAAAGTATTTTTAAATAGAAATCAAGGTTAGGTTTTTACTGTACCTGTGTACTTGTTCTGACCATTTTGAACAATGGGATCTCTATGAAGACTGAGTCTATGAAGTTATTTGTGGTGCAGTTCTTGTAAGGAAGTTATCCATGATTGTTCTTGTAGAAAAGTCTAACCCTAATAGCATGGTAGATCTGTAAGATTATTTAAGATCAAATTATGGCATGAGATGAAAAGAGACTTCATCAGTTGCTTTTTTTCATTACCTAAGATTTTCAAGGTATTTGAAAATCCTGAAACCTTCCTGAAGATTGTTCACCCTGTGAGTTAAGAACTTTGTAAATACAAAAATTCCAGGTGAGCTTTAAAAGCATATATGAACTAGCCACATCTTTTTCTTTCTCCATATGTCACTCACAGGATATAGAAGGTTGAATTTCGAATTCCTTGGGAACAGCTTTCTTATTTTAACATCTTAAATTCAGTGGGATCTAGCCTAGGCATTCACATATCTTTTATTTTAACTTCATAAATGGCTTGCAAAGAGTGACAGTAGAGTACATTACTTACGAAGCATGTTTTATATTTCTTATTTGCCATCAAGCTGCCACAGGGGGGAGTAGAAGTTTGGAAAGGACTGTGCTGCCCAAGAAGCCACCGAGGCAAGTGTTGAATTCCATATGCCTATCCTGACCAGTCCCTTATGGGCAGAAGAACGGGTGCAAAAGAAGAGTGGATGTGCTAGGATGAAAATGTTGGTTGGAGGAAGGAACTGGACGGTTTCTGCAGCTGGGAGAAGCTGAATGGTTCACAACATTGCAAATCCACACTGTTTTTCTTATTTGTTCCAACCAGCTTTTCTGTCCAGCTGTAAGGGTAAAGTGACTGAATTGTTTTCCTGCCTCAGGAGGGAAGATGACATATGGGAGTTGTACAGTACTTGCAAAATCCCTGTTGTTCTGATGAAAGGCTTTTCCCATGTTAGGACTATTTGCTAATGTAGAAAAAATGCTAGGCAGAGGCAAGATGTCTTTACAAGGCAGAGGGCATGGTAAGGAAATTTTGTCAGTTTAATAGAAAAGGCTTGTTCTTGTGGAACTGTTAGTGTTGGTGAAATCTGCTCTGTCTGCTTAATGCATGAGTAGCTGGACTCCCTGTGAGTTCTCTACAGCAAGTATAGGGAAGTAGGATGCATTCCTCATGCCTTGGCCCTAGCTGTGGGGTTACTCTGTCATCCACTTTCTGACCACAGCTGTTCTTGCAGTTGGTGGTCTGCAGCAGTGTGGCTGTCAGCTACCGTCCTGCCCTGCCAGTGAGCATGGTGCAGTTTTGAGAAGGAAGGATGTGGGCAGAGATGGTGGTGTAGGTGTGATAGTGGAAGGAGCAGGCTGGGGTTTTGGAGTAATGCAGAATGACAAGAGGATGGAAAGGGGCTCATCCCTCCTGTTAGCTTCCCACCGGCGTACTGGATTTGAGCCTGTACCCAGAGACAGTCAGCCATGGTGATGAGTGGGAAACAGTAAACAGGATTGGAGAGAGAGGTGCATATATGTTTTTGTGTGGGAAGGGCTGGGGGGAGGACGCAGAAGGAAGTGGAGGAAATGATGTGTGAGAAGACTGGTGGAAATGGATGAGGTGTGCTTGGCAGCTTCCTTCCCACTGCCTTCACAGCGTTTTACCACCAAGAAGCAGTGTCCAGGTCTCATTTGCCAGAAAGGGAGGAGATGTGTCTGCAGCCAAGTCTGGGTGCTCCTCTTCTGAGCACCTTCGGATGCAAGTCTCCGTTTTTCTTTTCCCTGCTGCACTTAGGATCTGGCTGCATTGAGGGACATGGTGGAGTGACTATATGTTTCTTGCTTTTTGGATCTGTTACGGAGTTTCATCACTGGACAATCTAGTTAACAATTTTTGAGAAAGAATTAAGTAATTTTCAGGAACTACTTAATGGTCAGGAAAGCAACAAAAAAGGAGTGAATAAAGCTCATTTTCTTTAATAAAGTCCTCCAAATCTGAGAGTACAGATCTGTAATGAGATAAAGTAAGAGTGGAAAAGGAATAATTAAAGGAAAAATGCAAAAATCACATTTATTTTTCTGTGACTTATCATGAGAAATAGCAATGCTGTGTATTACTTGCTGAATGTGTTATTTTAGAACGCAGAGGAAAATATGGCAAGAAGGTCTTTACTTGATTTTGGTGGTGAAAGTAGGTATGGGAAGGAAAACAATTCTTTGAGTGAAATTTCTTGGTGCATTTTGTACGTCTGTGATTCCTGGACTGTTGAACTATCATCAAAAGAAACCTGGGAGAAATCCACATTCTTGTGTATAGTATATTGATGAATTCAATGCCTATTCCACAACATTGTGCCTAATATACACATACACAAAAAAAAAATTAATTATCTACTTTTCAAATAAGATATAAGGAATTTGTTTATGTTTTTGAAAGGCAAATTATCTAGGATAATTTGCATGGAACTATGTTGAGTATATTGAAAGTCTCAAGGAATGCAAGGCTGGGTTTGTTCAATAATAAACAACTAAGATAACAAGAACATTTATACGTTTGGCAAACTTGTGTCTAAACATCTTATTTCTTGGTTTTGCTGAGGGGTGATTGTTACAAATTCAGGGATTTTAACCAGAGATAAAAATGCAAATAGAAAAAGATAAAATTTAATTATTTCAGAGTAACTTCAAAATTTTCCCCTAGTTCCAGTGATGCATGAATTAAGGAAGGAAATAAAATCAGAAACACACTGAAGGTTGTACAATGTTTTATTGCACTCACTTGGATTCTTGCAGTAATAGAAACCTGGACAATATTGACCTGAGTCAGTGTCACAGTGTCACATAAATAACTTTTAAAGACACACACACTTCTGTCCCACTCTTCCTAAAGCACTTCCAGCTTCATTCGTCAAAGCATTTTTCCTAGAACATTTGCTCAGGAAATTGGCAACAAAATGTGTGTATGTAAAAGAAGAGAATGAAAAGTCAGTCACCTAACAATGTAAAAACCTCGACCCTGGTTAGAGTGCTTTTGCAAAATACAGTGTCAAGTACAATGTCATTCATTCTGGACATGGCGTGTGTTTTGTAACATTTGAAGACTCAATATGTGTACAAAACCAAGAGCAAAACGAGCATTATGTGGTTTGTAATTCCAGAACCCTTATTATGGCTTTTTGGTTTTCATCATTTTATTCTTTTCGGGGAAACAAAAGAAACAAATAAAAAACCAAACCAAATTGAAGTTTGAGTGCTATTACAGTAATCCTTTTTTATTCTTTAAGACATTCAACACTTTATATATGTTAGTAGTCCTACATCTACTCTTCATCATGTTTTGCAATAAATGAACAGCCCAGTCACTGTAGTGTAATTGAATAATTCTTTTAGTTGGAAAGATATAGGTGTGAGTTTCTTGTGCTAGAGGTCACAGGTTCATTCCTGCAGAGACTTCATTTTAAATTATGTCCAGAGCTGATTCATGATGTACTCTTGACATTTAAAAAAAGGTTATTTTATTATGATGTAATTCCAGCAAGAAAACCACACATACTGTATCTCAAGCCAATGTAGTTGACAAATGGATGAGGTGTCTAATTTCTGTTTCTTGAAGGCCATCAGAACAAATCCTGCCAAGGTTATGTTTTTACTCAAAATTCCTTCGTTTTTCCTGCTTTTCCTGAAGACCAATGCAGAGCAGTACGTTCTCATCACTTAATTATAAAGAAAAAAATAATACACAATGAAAAAAACCCAACGTAACAAGAAATTCTGTACCACAGATATTTACAAAGAAAGCCAAGTAGGAACATAATTGCAGGACTTAGAGTATATTTGATAGTCCCAGACTAAGTGAACACACTTAGTATTTCAGTTTTGGGGAGTAGTAAGGTGGGAATAACAGGGAAGGTGGAGAGAAAAAAACCCCAAATGTTAAGACAGCAGAGCAGCAATCATTTGTGTGATACGGGGCCACAATTTGAATGTCAGGACACTTCTGGTGAAGACCCAGAGTCTGTGATCCTCTTGTTTAATGATTGCTCTTACTTGCAATGAAGATTTGAATCAGTAAGTAGGCATATGGACTGAGATATTTTTTAGACATAGTACAATACCCATCTATAGATAAGTTCAGCAGATTGACTGTAGGATAGCAGTGACACTCTGACCAGCTGTAAAATGTCATCATCAGAGCAGAAGGTGTAAAACTTTCTTTCCTAACCACCTCTGCCCTTTGCAACTTGTGAAGTATTAACTTATTTTTGCATCATTTGTGTATTGAATTCCTTTTCATTTTGGAAGTTTTCTGCTTTTCCCATTCCTATTGGAGTCTGAGTTTCAGGCCTTTTCACTACTTCTCCTCATTTTAATCTCGGTCTTAATTCAACTGCCTTCTCTCAAGCACAGAGGTAAAGGCAGCCGTTGCTCCTCACCACCTTCAGCTCATGTTCCAAAGAACTTCCTTTCCTGACCAGAGTAATGTTTCTCTCTTTGACAGCTGACTCCTTGTTCTGCTTCTGAGTATGAATTGGTACTGAAGACTACATTTGCTAGCCTAGGGGAGAAGTTAGGTGAATGTTAGAGGCTTTTTGGTAGGCCGTCGAGGGGTCTTTTCGTTTGTTCAGCCTGTACAGTAGCTTGGATGATGTTGTTAAATCATCTCTGCTTTCCGAGCTTGAAAGGTCACTATGTTTCTTTAGAATATTTTTGGAGTTGTTCTGTGGTTTGTCAAATCTAAAAATAACTATGATCAACACACTTAAAAATCATGACGGGATTTTATTTTGAAGAGTATATAAGGCAGCCAGATTTTGTTTTTCTCTTAGGGAACCAGTCAGAAATACTGACAGGCTATTAAAATCCCCTACAGCTCTCCAGGACTTTTTCTGGTGTATGTTTAAAGTACGGGGCATCTGCCTGCATATCTATTAATCTTTCTTATGCAGTTTATACAGCATATCATTTCCTCATCTGAGAGCAAAAGTCACCAGGAACAGTTGTACTATTTTCTCCTTAAATTTCTAGGGCAACTGGGAAACTTTAATGGAAGTTTGTTTTGATTAGAAGAGGCATCCTGATGAAATAGACCTTGTGAAAATCTTGCATACAATTTTAGGAAAATGAAGCTTAGAAAAAAAATGGAATTCTTTTGGTTTTAAACATGTCAGTGTCCTGTTTTGATTTTGGAAGGGAGAAGCATTAAGGGAGTTTATTGTGAAATTCACTTTGTGTCATAGACCGACTGGTCTTGATTGGCCTGAAAAACACTTCTCAAATTTTCACTTTGAGACACTTTTCTTAATATCTGTCACTGTAAATGTGGTTGAAGAGACATTTGGAAAGCGAGTATTCTTCAAGGAACAGAAAATCCATTTTCTGACCCACATGAGGGAACACTTCAAAATATTCTATGATTCCTTTAGAGTTATGAAAGCCTACTGTGTAAAAGCCAATTTGGTAGTGCGGGTTTACTGTTTCCTGTCACTGTAGTTGTTCCTAAACAAATTCCATTGTTGTAAATGTCTACAGCACAGAGCCTTGCATTGAGTAGTTCAAAGGCTCACTGTTGGATAAGAGGACAGTGAGTCCGACAGGTAGGTCTATCACTGATGGCTTCTTTGGAGACCTTCAGCTGTCGTTCTGCCTCTTCTGTGCTTTTACTGGAGTCCTCTGCTTGAATACGCATTGTAGTTGGGACTGTTGGCTAAAGCTTTGCTACTTGTGAAGGAGCAGTACCTGTGTGCCATACTTTTTAATTGTTGCGGTTTCGGGGGGAGTTACTGAGATATGGAGCAGGAGGGATTGAGTTTAGTGTGAGCTCCTTTGGAGACTTGAGGTTACTAAACCTCATACATGAGGGCCTTATATCCTCTCACAGTTTCTTCATGACTGTTTTGTGTTTATCAAGTTTAAACATATCACAGAATCAGAATCACAGGGCGGTTGGGGTTGGAAGGGGCCTCTGGAGACCTAGTCCAAACCTCCCTGCTGAAGCAGGCTCACCTACAGCAGGTTGCACAGAAACATGTCCAGATGGGTTTTATATATCTCCAGAGAAGGAGATTCCATAACTTCTCTGGGCAGCCTATTTCAGTGCTCTGTCATGCTCACAGTAAAGAAGTTTTTCTTCATGTTAAGGTGGAACTTCCTGTGTTCCAGTTTGTGTCCATTGTCCCTTATCCTGTTGCTGGGCACTGCTGGAAAGAGATTGGCCCCATCCTCTTGACACCTGCCCTTTAGCTATTTATACACTTTGATAAGATTCCCTCTCAGTCTCTTCTTCTCCAAGCTTAATAGACCCAGTTCTCTCAGTCTTTCCTCATAAGAGAGGTGCTTCATTTTCCTGATCATCTTTGTGGCATTCTACTGGACTTTTTCCAGTAGTTCCTTGTATTTCTTGAGCTGGAGAACCCAGAACTGGACACATTACTCCAGATGGAGCCTCAGTGGGGGAGAATAGAGGGGGAAGAATAACCTTCCTCAACCTGATGGTGGATTTCATCTGAGTGCCCTTACAGAACAGATTTAACACACAAGAGCTCTCCAAAGTAGTCATAGCCGGGTTTCTTTCACAACCCCTCAAGCATCTCCCAGAAAGGTGACAGGACAGGTATGTTTCCAGAGGGCTCAATTGTGGGCTGCATTGTCAATGCCTGCAGGTCTAAGAGCTGATGTGGGTTATCCTTCAGCGTTTTTCCTGTCTTTTGTAGCAAGGGGCAGTAGCACTCAGCACTTATGTTACCCGTGGTTGCTCTTTCAGACTCACTGCTTTGCAAATTGGCACTGGGAAGAGCTGATGTGGGAACCTTATCTACCGTATCTACAACCTCCCAAGTGCAAGGGTTAGAAAAGCCATCCTTGCATTTGAGAAATGAAGAGAAAGTGTCATGACCTCTCTTTCTGTGCACCAATTTAAATCCCATCCTGTTTTAAACTCCACATTTGTCAGTGAGTCTTATTTAACACTGGAAAAAAAACAGAGTATGTTGCTTCTCATCAGGACAGAGCCTGCATTCTGCTTGCTTTGAAGTGGCCCAATAAAATTTGGGAATAGGCTTCAGCTTCCCATGTTTTAATTCATCTTTTTTTTTGATCCCTGTTTTCATTTTTGAAACTATTTGGATCGAGAAGCCTTTTTTTTTCTCCTTTTACTTCTGATTTGTTTTTGGAGCACTGCCTGCTCACCCTATTTGGATGTCAAGAGACTCTCTATTTTTTCCATTTCTGGAATAGTCATTCACAACTCAGTGTTTCTTGTTCAAACCCTCAGAATTTACAGTGTGTTTATTGGTCTCTCACCAACTGGAGTTTCTCTCTTGTAACATTTTGTTTCCAAGTTTCTCTCAGATGCTGTTATATAGATTTGTTCACAAAATAATTCCATTGCAAGCCTAAGAATTTAAGTTGCAGTCTTCCAAAGGGATCTAGCTAATTAACTAATTAAAATGTAAGGGTTTTTTTATAATTTATTGAACTAGTACATTTAAGATATAATTGAGTGGGTCATATATTTTTAATAGTAAACCTGTGTGCAAAAGATACCAGATATGCAGAGTGTTGCAGGAATGCACAGTAAAACACAGCCTCTGTGTTGAAGAGACCACACTTGGGTCCTGATTTTGCCAGTTGTGCTACACAGATAAAGAGCATGGTTGTATGAAAGGGCTTGTAAATTCTGGTAAAATAGGGGAGAACCAATAACCCGGGATGGATATTTCATGAGATTGAAGGTATGGTGGTTTGGCTTTAGGGGTGTTGCTGTTGAAAGGAGAGTGGAAGGTAAGTGCAAGTCTGTAGTAGCAAAAGGGCATGGAGACTGGGAAGGGACTGAGTATATCAAGAAGGGAGACTGAGGAATAGGAGGTGTGTGCCATAAACAGGAGCAGAAAAGTCAAGAAAGGAAAACGCTGGAGAGAATATCAACAAACTGCAAAGCTGAAAAATATATGAAAGGATGAATGAAAGAGTTGCACGTGGTGAGTGTTGAACCAGGTTTCATTGCTGCTCTGCCTGACACCTTATTACCTTGGTACAGGGAAATGTTAATGAACTTTACAATTGACTCTCATTTTTACAGCTGTGGAAGCTGAACGGTGGAAGGCAGCTGTAGTAGCAACTAGAACGTAAGTGAGAGAGGCCTGGGCCACTGAACAGTGCAATGAGGCAGGAACAATGGATGGGAACCAATACTCTCAGTCCATAGAATGAAATATCTGCCAAACTAGACTTGGCCTATGACTATGGTTCTCATTTGACTTCCTTTCTGCATTCCATTAAAATGTACAACTTTGGGCGAGGTATTTTTAGGGGGCTGGTTCAAAATGGAAAACTGCATCTATCTGTTGGTTTTGAGTGCTACTCTTTAAGCCTGATGAACTGGTTCATTAAATTAGTATAATAACAGTACTTTAGACACAGCCTAATTTTAAGCCCAGGCATGAAATGATTATTTGCTGAAAATCAAGAATGTTTGGGAATCTTTCTTTTCCTGCTGTGGTCCTCACTGGGTTTTGTCCAGGATATCCTTGGAAATGTGAGCTCCAGATATGTTGTGAGACAGTCTGTGTTACGTGGCAGCTGCATGTTTCAGAAGAAAATGCTGGAGATGTCTGAATGTGCATGCAGATGGTGCTCATCAGCACTGATTTCAAACTTCCTTTTCAGTTACTGATCACCAACTAGCACTGTTAAGTGGCATGAACAAGATAGCTAGCTTTAACCACTAAAAATGCTCCCTTTTCCGCTCTCATGGTCCCTCTAGACTAGGATTTTTGTAAACAGCCAGATGCAGATTTGTTTCCAGAGATCTCACAATCCAGATTTTTGTCCCAACTAGCTATTTCAAGCCAATTTAGACTCTACTGAAAGATGGATTTATAAGGAAAATGTTGACAGATCCTGGCTTCTTGTATCACTGATGGAAGCCACGATAATAATAATAAGAATAATGATTTCCATCAAATGTTCAAAGTGGTAGCTTTTTCTTTGGTCCAAACATCAAAAATGAGTATCATTTTGTTTTCTGAAACTTGGACAACAATTGTGTTTCCACCATTTCTTTGGGAATTCAGTAAACTCTTTTTCAATTTTATTGAAAACCACCTTTTTGGCTAAAGTGTGTGCCATTGCAAGCACTTTCATTATGTCTCAAATATCCTGTTCTAGGAAGCTGGGGTCTACCTATTTAATTTCTCCTGGGCTTTCTTACGGTGAGGAGTGTAGATAAGAAATGTGTTTTTCCTCTCAGAATGCATTCAAATTTTGCCTTTCTGACCTAGACATCTTAAGTGTTTCCTAGTAGTTAAATGACTCTCTGGTGACTGTAGTGTTTTACTGATACTTATGCTGCTTGTTGGCCCGAACCAGAATAGATTTTAGAGACGATAGTAGCAAGTTCTAACATCTGGAAAAAGTTACACTTAAGCCTGGCTGAAGTTTAGTTCTTCACCTTTTGGGACAAGCCTCTTGCATTTGATTGGAAGTCTCAAAATCAGCTTTGGGTGTGCATGTAGAAAGAAAGATATAAGAGAATTTACAGGATGATCTCACTGTTTCCATTGTTGTGGTTTTTTTAGTTCTGCTCAGTTGGAAGGAAGGCACTCATCTAATGTCAGGCTGAGAAGGCTTGTCAGTGCAAGGTAAAAGTGATGTCTTAAAATGTGTATCATCTGTATTCTATAGGCAAACTATTTGTTTGTAAAGCAGTCTTCAGTGCCTGACAGGAAGACTGAGGGAAGATTCGTGCTGGCTCATGGTATCCCAGGCAGAGCAAGAAAGTGTTTTCCGAAGAATGAAGTAGCTTTTCTCTGAGCAAGAGGACTTTAAAAGTTCCTTACACTCCTCTCACTCCTGCTTAAGAGTTTGTAAAAAGGATTGACCTTGCTTACATGTCTCTCATCAAGAATGGAAATAGGCAGGCCATCCAAGGGAGGGGTCTTATGCACATGGAAACTGTTTTAAGTAAGAAGAGGAGGCTGGTCCACCAAAGGTGTGGTTTTATTTACATCCATGCTCTTCTCTTATGATTGGAGAGTGTTTAGAAGGTGTGGTCTCATTTGCATCCTGCCTAGACTGGCTTTGACTTGTCTGGATTCAGCCCTTGCCTGTGGCTGTAAAAGGAAGGAACTATTGCAAACAGAATAAAAACGACTGTGTGAAAAAACATGGCTGTTTTCCTCCTCTGTTTCTTCAGTGCATGCATTTGTGCTGGTATGTACTTGGAAAAGAGAATACCATCCTCCTGGGAGAGGGTTTTGGGTCTGTGTAGGTATGTACATATATGTTCATGTGTGTGTGTGTATGTATTTGTAATGCCAAGGTGAAAACACCGGGTTTTGTGCTACCTTGGGTGTTGGAGAGTGATAGAGCTGTTTCTGAGGGAAGGTCAGAAAAGTAATGTTCCAGTGTTTGGGTTTTTTTTCCCCTCTTTTTAAGGTGCATATACAACATTTCAAAGGTGCTGTGGACGACTGTAGAAGAAGGCCTGTCTTCAGTGTGTGTGTCACATTCTATGCATTCCTTTGTATTAAAGCAGACCCAGCATAAACATGGTAGCAGCATTTTACATAGTCTCTGAAATCAATAGAAGACTATATCACAGAGTATGCAGGGCAGCAAGGAATAAGCTACAGTATACGGAGTTGCTATGCATTGGTCTGTTCCTTCCTCAACGTGTATGTAATGTATATTAACTGTAGAGGCTACTGTACCTTATTGTCAGGAAGCAATTCAACTGTTACTAGCCTATATCTGTATTAACTTTGGGGTGCAGATGCATTTTTAGCAGAAGATGGACTTGGGGAACTCCTTGCATGTGGATTGCAAAGCATTCAGAAAACTTCTAAGCTGCTGTTGACTTAGTTGGATTGAATTTACTGTGATTACTCTAGTCCTTCCCCATTTTTCTTTTACCATACATTGTTGATCAGGCATCACTTTGATGAATTCCAGGCAATAAGAGATTTAGAAGGCAGAAGAGACACTTTGCTGATTATTTTTTTTCTAAAAGGGGAATTAAAGTATCTTGAATGTACAACAGCTTTACGATTGTTCCAGATGCATGTACATGAGCATCAGTTATTTTCAGAGAGAACACCGTTATCATGTGGCTTTGACTGTGGGTGGAAAGTGAAAGGAGAGTGCTTTTGACGTGAAGCTCTTATTTGTGACTGTCTGAAAACACTTAATGCTGACAGAGTTGCTACCAATGTTCTGGGACTGGCTAACGCTGCCATGGCTGGGATACTATTGCTGTGACACGCCATTGCTCAGTGCAAGAGGAAGTTACTGCCAAGAAGATGCCCTTGTGTGGGGATATGCAGGTCACAATCCCTTTCTCTAATTCTCTTCACTACTGCTTCTGCTGCCTCTGCTTATACTGCTGTAACTCATGATGAACATCCAGGCATGACAGCCTAGAGATACTAACATTTTTAAGTTACAGTTAGAAATCCTTTTCAACATTAGGTTCCTCTGAATGACTTCATAAACACCTGGCAATGACACACTTCTTTTGCCCACAAAAACCTGGTGGAACTGGAAGTCTAGCTATCTATTCTTTGAGTTAGGAGATGAAAGTTAATGTTTCCTCTCTTTTCTGTAACCAAGGCAAGCTGAGGTGCACAAAAATAATTTTATGCCAGTCCACCACTGGAGGAAAAGTGTCTGTCTATGTCCCTGGATTGCAGACAGGCAGGAGAGCCAGAAAGTTTGTTGTCATGATACCTTGCATGTACTCTGGGGCTGCAGATTAAATTTTTGTTACGCATACGTATTGCACAACTTCTGAAGACAGATCTTCCAGATGATGTAAACCAAGTGAGTGATACAGGCTAAGGACACCAAGCTAAATTTACATTTTTACACACAAGGAGCTGACTGGTGTAAACTGCCATCACAGAAGCTATGTAAGTTAGCCTGGACTGTGTGCTATGCTGTTCTGCTTCTCCAGAGCCAAAGTAGGCTGTTTAAATAAGGCTTGTGAATCTCTACACTGCCTTGCATTCATGGCTGAAACTGCACTGAGACATATGCCTCATTTTTAAAAATGGCATAGGTTCCAAAACACAAAGGTGCTTTATAAAATTTTCTGGCTTCCTGATCTTCCTCTTTTCCTTGAACTTTCTTCTTGAGGCTTAGTTTCCCTCCTTCATCCCCAGCGTTGAGCCTGAGCAAACACTCTGGTTAGATTACGTGGGCAAGTGAAGGTGTCTGCCCCCAATGACAGCTTTCTGGTGAATGTTGAGGAGCCATTCCCCGTGTCCTGAATGACGTGATAGCCCTTTAACTGTCATGCATCCACCAAAATACATGGTTTCTCTTGTGAGAAGCTTATAACTTATGGAAAAAGGCATCTAAGGGAGATAAGAGTGTAAGAGACATTACTGCAGTTCTATATTTGGAATTGGTTACGTATGCGTGTGGTAACCCAAATGATGGGTGGACTGCACTTTCCCGTCACCATAATTATGTTTCCTTTCATAGCTAGGGTTGGGGACACATCCAGACATTGCAGAACACATCAGTAGATTCAGTGTTGCTTGCTCAGTCTCCATTTATCAGACTGTGTCCCAATTATGTTACATTTAGGAAACAGAATAATTTTCTGGTTATAGCACACAAAATTTGTGGCATTCTAATCCTAGTAATCCTGCTGTATAACCTTGGAGAAGATATTTCACTTCTCTTTGATGATGAAAAATTAACTCATCCCATGGATGGATTTTAATACCGTGCCAAGTTTAAAAAAAAAATCTGAAGCTGAAGTTAGCTTTCTAAATCCATGCTTAGGGGCTAAATGGGGAGATTTGTTTTCCATAGTCCTGAGGACCTGTCTCCCATGAAGGCCAGCTAGAGATTCTGGGTGTTCGGCAGTCTGAAATTTGAAACAAAAGAAGAGTGAAAAAGGCCACTTTTGTGCACATGAAGAGAAGCTTACTGAAGTGGTGTGAGGCAGCAACAGCAGTCTCTTTCCTGGGTGGTTGTCACAGAGTCAGCAATGGAGACATGTAGGATTAATCTCACCAATTTTATAGTCTAAAAGTGGGCTGTCTGCCTTAGGCTGGTTGTTCAAGATATTGTAGTGATCCCCTTGTTCAGTGGATCCAGAAAAGCTCTCAGTAGGGACAGATGAGTGTCCCTCAATGTGTTGCCCTAGATGTAGGGTGAGTTATCCTCAAGGTGTCCAGCTCTGTCCATGGAAGCAAGTGCTTCATAAATGCTTACGCAGCTTGCTCAGGCTCTGCTGGTTGCAAAGTCAGTGGGTGACGTACAGCATGTTACGGTAGGTCTGAGAGAGTGGCAGAGCTGCTCATAGCTGAGTACAATGGTGAAACCCTGTTGTAGGCCTGAGGAGTTTGGTTGTGAAAGTTATGATTCGGTGAAAGCAGGGAGAAATAGCTGAGTCTGGTAAGGAAAAGAAAATATAAACTGGACTGTAGTCATTGAAAACCATTCTGTATAGATGGCGTGGTTTATTTCCACTGGAGAGCTTTGTTCTTCGGAGCAGTGCTTGAGAAGGAAGATTAATTTTCCCACGGGAGAAATAAGCTTTGAATCAGTCAGCTAAAATGGATTGTTCTTATGTGCACTGCACATCTATAGGAGAAACAGAAGACGTTTACATGCTCCCTGAGGAGGAACCATGACAAGCAGACAATTAGCCAATTCCCCTGGATCCTCAGATTTAAAGAACCACGTAATGGCTTAATTGAGTTGAGTTGCTGAGAGTGCGGCACTGCGCTGAGATTCGTGCTGTGAAGAGTGTGATTCCCAGAGGCATCCATCAGGTTTTAAAGAATTGACTTTCCATGCTAATTGACCCAGATGTGCTTGATTTTACCTCACAATCTCTACTTCATTCAATTACTGGTAAAGAGAAGGGAGTGAGAAAAAAGGACTCCATTTGTCTCATGTACTATATTAAAAGGAAGCTTTCCTAAAGCAACATTTTGTAGTGCTGAACAAATTGTTCAGCTTGAACTGGAGCGGCATTTATCCCACTTCTTCTTTTTTAATTTCCCGAATGACCGAGCACGTATTTTGTAAGGACTAGAGAACATTTGTTAAGCTACTCTACTTGGCAAAGGAAACATAGGCATCGTCACCAGATGAATGAAGGCAGTACAGATGGATGGATGGTGTCTGACCTGTCTGACCAAGCAGGGCTGAGCAGCACAGCATGAGGGCTGAGCACTCTCATGTCTTGGTGGAGTGCTGGCCCACCCAAACGATCAACAAATGAAGAAAAATCATGGTTTAACTATTTTTATCTTCAAGAAGGCAAGGAGCCAACTTTGAGGAATAGGGTTTGCAATGTGAATTAGTAGCTGAACTCTTCCATGTACTAGGCCAGTAGGCACCTCATTTTGGCAAGCTATGGTCACCTTTTATGTGTGTATAAACATCCCTGGAGCATACAGAGCAATTAGTGTAAGACTGAGGCTCCCAGTTCATTATGTGTGTGTGCAGAACCCCGGGTTTTGTTCCTTGTCAGTTCACAAGCCTTAATTCATTTGCAACTCAAGTATCTTTGTGTGGTAGGGAAAGACTCCGCCTCTCTAGCTACATTCCTGGGATGCCACTGGTGACTTTCTTTGGTAAGGAAGCTGCTCTCCACCTGGTTAATGATTTCAAGCTTACCTCAAACAGCGCCAGTAAGAGGCACCTCAAGGAGCTTCAGTATATTCACGTTTAAACAGACTGTGTGCCACTGAAATTAGTGGAGTTTATCCGAGTCCTGCTGTTAGGGGAGCAGAATTTAGCCCCTGATGCTTGTGAATAGCCATGTTTTGTACTAGCCAGTCAAGTTATGGAGCTCTGCTGTGAAGTTGAGGTGTTTGAAGCATTCGCTTCTTTGTTCAGAGTTGTATACCATATATGGTCAGTTGTGGGGGTTTTTGCTGCTGTTTTCTTATTTTTCCTTAAGAAGGCTCTCTTCCAAACTGCTGAATCATATTGCAACCATGGACCTGGTGAGTTTTCAGAATTTGAGTCATAGCTGAGCTCTATGGATATCAAGCTGTGAAGCCACACGTGGGCTCAGCAGTTTGGCAACCACTGAGTACAGATTTGGCAGTATCATAGTCACAGTCCAGATGTTGCATGGGTCAGCCACAGCATAAGCATGTTAGAATACAGTAACAACAAAACTGAAAATTGCTCTTTGCTCTTCCTAATTTAAATACCATGGTTTGCACCGTTCTCGATGATTTAGCATGGATATTAAGAACCAGACAGTTTTAGAACTGTTTCTCATCCTAGAAGAAAGTCTCATGTAACAACGCTACATGCAGTGAGAAAGCTCTTTTGGAGGTTCCACACTTGCATGCTTCCTGTCAAGGTCCCTATGAGAAATTGCCCCACTTAGGCCCACTTCAGAAGCCTGTTATAGATATATTCAGGATTAACAAAAAACATCACGATCCTGTGGAACCAGAATAAGAAATTCGGGGTGACACCTGAGATTTGTAGACATAATATGGTCATATTTTGTCTTAATGTTCTGCTTTGCCTTTACAAGCTGCAGTGATTAATGTCTTAGCAGTAATTAGGATAGGTAGAGACAATCTTTGTTAAATCAGGATTCTCTTCAAAGTTATGCTTCTGCAGACTTAGTCAGTTGAGCTCCTTCCTGCGTGTGCTTCATTTCAGATTCTGTTCTGTATTTAAATGGTATATTTTGAATTTGCTGAAGTTTTATGCACGTGATACAAGAAACTGAGGAAAGTCTTGACGATTCAATTCCTGTGTCAATATTTCTTTAGGAGTACAATAGTCTGTGAAAACAGCTATTGTTGTTTTGCAGGGCATTTAAAAGACAAATCTTTAATTTTCATCGTGAACACTAGATCTGGAAAGGAATAAACAATAAATAACCTAGGCCAAATTACTTTCTCCTGTCTGCAAAACACAGACAGAATTTTGTGGGGGTTTTGTGTTTTTTTTTTTCTTTTTTAAATGGCTGGAACACACATAATGGCAAATTTTTCATTGGTTTACCTAATTTGTTACAACTAAATCTTAAACTTGAGACCTAGACAGAAATGAAAAAAGGGATCATGTGTAAAATTCACTTACAAAGTGGAAGAAAGGTTCTGTGAAAATGTAAATATTGAAGATTCATCGTTCAGACAGGACCAATGGATTCCCCTGTGCCTGTTGTGCTAAAACTGCACCTTGAAGGTAGGGTATCTGACAGTTTTCTTCCCTGGCCAACCAGTTAAACTGAGCAGTTCTATGGGGAGACGTAGTGCTGGAGCTAAGGAGGAATTGGGCTGAAGCAGCAGATAACTGCAGAATTGAGCATGAGGTAACTTTTGTGTGCCAGTCTCCGTGCTGAGTAGGTAGACAGGAGGCTTTAAGGGAAGTATTGTCCCCAAAGAAAGAAGGGACTTAGGGACCCTTAGAAGGGGTGTTGGAAGAAAAAGGGTTTCTTGGGTCAATGACATGGAAAGAGTTCTGTTTTCTTGGCATGAAAGAAGAATCTTGAAAAGAAAATGAGAAGAGGGGCAGAAAAATATGAAGGAAAAAAGACAACTTTTTGTTTGCCTCATTTTGTATTTCAACAGGTGGGATAAAGATGAGCTCCTTAGATAACATTAATTGAGCCAAGTGGTATAGGCCCTCAGAACAGAATAAAATGACTGGAAGGAGAAAAAGACACAGGTAGAGAAAATCATTTGAGAGTTCAAAGACAGCAAATTGAACCTGGAAATTTTGAAGTTTTTTTTTTTTTTACCAAGGGATAGAATCATAGGATGGATCAGAATGCTTTGGGTTAGAAGGGACCTTTACAGGAACAGGGATATCTTTAACTAGATCAGAGCCCTGTTCAACATGATCTTGAATGTTTCCAGGGATGGGGCTTCCACCACCTCCCTGGGCAACAGAGAATAGATGTGTGCAGTATTTATCAAAATAGAAAGTAGTAAATTTTTGCACTGTTGTCTGTAATTTCCACTTCCTCAATATAATCAGCTACTTGAATGCTCATTTATTGAGAAAAGTAGAAAGGGCTTGAATAAAGTTTTCAATGAACACTTTATTATAAGAAGAGAGATCTAAAAGGAGTAATTATGAAAATTTTTACTAATGAAGACCTTGCCGCATAGGTTCTTCAGTCTTCAGATGGGAGAAAGCAAGCTCAGATAAGATGTGTAAGTTCAAGTTAGAAAACTCCACCCTCAGTAGATCTATGTCAAAACTATCAAAGTAGCTTTTGTGATGTGTATTAATTATCATTTCTGTCCTGCCCAGGAGTCCAACAAAGAATGAATGAAATCCCTGAAGATCAACACTGTAGTTGAGTCATACATTGTTGTGGTCCTGGTTTTGACAGAAAAAGGTCAGGTCAGAGATTGACTGGTATGTTGACAGTTCGTGTTGCGTTCAATATGGTAAATCACAAATATTTTGCTTTTGCACAGCCAAAAATAATGGTCACAGGAAGATGTCACAGAAAAATGTATGACGTAATTCTATGCAAATGTATCTCCACAAGTTTTATTGAAAGAATTGGAAAGAAACTAGCGAAGGCTTTAAAAAGCAGTTTCTTAAGAACCAGAATAACTGTAATGGAAGCAGATTCTTACATGGCATACAGGATTTACCACTTCAAATATCCCAGCAACAATGCAGCCAAAGACTTGCTGTGTTCCTGGAATTTTGAGATATCCATGAAATGCTTTTAAAATGCTTAAATTAACTGAAGACTTAGACATACTGAGTGCAAAGAAATCTGTATGCTAATTCATTTTTGCCTAGATCCCAAGCTATTAAGTGTCTTAGATACTGTTAATCCTATTCTGCATTTTATTTCTGAAGCAGAATATTCTTATACTAGAGATATTGGACATCCTTCCTCAAATGTTTCATAATTCACAATTTCAGCAGATTTATGTGTGCTTACAGATGCCATCACGTTTGAGAAGGGGAAAAGCTAATTGTCATTATACCCCGTGTCACATTATAGGGATCAGGATACACAATGATATTGAAATGTGGAGTTCAGAAGCAATAGGAACTGATTGTGTAGTTTGTTGAAATTTTAAATCTTTATGTATCTCAGTGGAATCCCCAGAAATACCTCACTTTCCTTCAGCACAGTTGATTGAGAGTATTGCACCAGGTGAAACACAGGATTTAGCAAGAACCTTTATTCTCTAAGTAGTAGTTTCCAAGTACTAACCAGACCCCTCAATTTAAATACCTTTTGAAAGGAAAAGCAAATCCTAGAATAATTTCTCTGCTATGTATTCCAAGTCTATCTGGAAAAAAAAACAGACATAGCTAAGGGATAGAGAATTACACAGAAGGTATGAAATGGCACTCTTCTGCCTCTGAAATAACAACCAAATTAACAAATTGATTTTGTTACCCAAGGCAAGAAAGATAGAGCGTGTACTGAAAATGCTTAGCTGCAGATTGGAATTGAAATGCCACAGGATTTTCATCCTGGCGGGAAGGAGAACTAGTACAAAGCCAGGACGGGATAATTAAAACTCTTCACTTCATTGTGTAATATGTGAAGAAGACATTTCTTAGAAATTATAGTGTATCAGTAGCTGTTATGTATACAGCTACATATGTATTTCTTGAAATGAGATACTGGTTTTCTCACTTCTACAACATATTACAGAAATGTTATTCACATTTTTGCCCAGGATAATTGGGATCTTACTCATTTTTTTATTTCATTTTTGCTTTACAAGAATAAAACTTGAAGTAATTGATTTGGATTGCTTTCTGAAACTCCTAATTTAATTGATTTCTCCCTTCCATTACCAGAAAATAAGAAGTATCTTTCTTCAGCAGTTGAACCTGGGAAAAATTTGCCCCAATCCCTTACTAAGCCTCTGTTTTTTTTTTCCTGGGTGCTTGGACTCACTAGAAGAATGTTTTGAATAACAACTCCATGCATGCATTTCTTCAGGAGTGGAATATAGCTAAAGAAATCCAAGAGTGACAAGTTTGCAGTCGGTGAGGTCAGAGTGACTGCAGGACTGAGCAGATAAATGATATCCAGGAGAATAAAAAGAGGAATAAGGAAGGTTAAAAGATTTGTGTGAGACAGACATTAACTTTTCTATTCCACTGAGAATAATGAATGTATTTCCTGGATCTGTGTGACCCCACCCACATAGCCAGAAAATACACTTCACAGTTGAATTTCTAGGAGTGTGGAATGGTTTCCAAAGAACATTATTATCTGGGAAATAAATTCTCTTTTTCAAAGTAAACATTCTGGCTGTAGTAGACCTAAAGAACTATGTCTGGCAAGCATATGATTTTCTTTTACATTGTATTGCAAGAATTAGTTCAAAGATTTTTTTTTTTTCTGTACTAGTTCTATTTCTGTAGGCCTTCCAGGAAGACAGTTGTTGGCTCTTTTCCAGTATACTAATGGCAAAATGCACTTTTTAAGGAAGTGGGATGAAGAGTTTTCTCCTCTCTCCCGGATAGAAGACTTGTGGTCAAGAGGAGGATATAAATTCAAAGGAAAATGACATGCCTGACTGTAGATAAAAAATGAAAACACGGATGAAACTGTAGATGCTATAGCTCTTTTCTTAGTCTCTTCATCTCCCTGCAAAAGCAGTCATTTTGTCTACATTGTGTGTGACTTATCAGTGGAAAAGGATTGAAATTGAATATTTTCTATTCTATTTTAATGTTAGATGGCAATGATCTTCAGAACAGCATTCCTGAATTACTCTATGTACTTGAGAGCAACAAATGTCTTTTCCTTGCAGAAGACCTATACCACAGGTTGTACTGCTGAATGTTCTGGATTTGTAGGGAGGTTGGAATTCCAGATGGTATTTTTGAAAAGTTCTGAGCTGTAAGTCCAAATGAATCAAGCAATGCTGCCAAGAAGGGAAATAACTTAAAACACTTCATTTCAGAGAAGCTATTTATCTAATGCTGTCTGTATTGTCACCGTGCATGAGTAGGACTGCAGGTGAGTACCGCCATTGTACGTGGATGAATATCACTGTCATGCTTCTAGGCATGTATTTACTCTAGGGCCAGGATCCTGTCACCCATTTCCCTGCCCTTCTCCCTGTATTGCTGCCACAGGAACACTTGCTGCTCGCATCATGTGAGGCTTGCACTGTTCTCCTACCTAATACAGCTTGGAGCTGCATGTAACCTTTCATGTCTACTTCAGCTTGGAGATGTGGGTCTGCTGGGAAGGAAATCCAGTGACGAGACGCTTTAAGTAGCAGTTTGATCTTTGTCAGTGACATCGACTCAATTTAGACACGTACCGTTGAGAGGTCAAATCTGGACTGGAATAAGTTAAGGGCTGTCAGAACATTGTAAGCAGGAAAGGCAGACATTGCAATTGCCAAGGATTTGATTCCAACAGAGAGTCTTGTAAATGGGGATGTTTAATAGACCGTGGAGAAGTTAAAAGGAAGGATTAGACAACTGGTAAGGTCAAGTGCACTTAAGTAATCATAAATGCATAGGGTGGTGCTGTAATTAAAAATGCTCCTGCACACACTCCGTTGGCCTTGGGATCAGAGCCTTGCTTAGTGCAGGTATAACTTCAATTCCAAAGGCCTTCTGTAGTTGGTCCAAATCTTATGGAAACTTTAAAACTTGTGCATAAGGTTAAATTTAAAAAGATGAAGTGGGAAAAAATACCATAATTATTCAGACTCTTAAAAAAACAAATTTAACCACTCTGTATACTGAAGTGAAAGTATTTCTGACAGCTGTCTGGACAGCAAAACATTGCATAGTAAAAACATAAATAACTTTTGTTTTTTAGAATAAAATGTCATATTTTATTGAAAAAAGAAGTTTCTCTTGACCATGTTTAGTATTGCTAAAAAACACACAAGAGTTATACAACAGCGTTAAATGCTTAGAATAATATTTTCAATGCACACTTTGCTTGTTAAGTTAATAGAATATTTTCTTACACACCAGGCCAGAATCACATGATGAAATATGAACTGATTTCTCTAGGTTTGACTTCTCTTTGATTACTTATTTGGGTCAGGCATTTAGAAAGAAGATAAATCTAATATTTAGATAGACTAGGGGGTTGGACTAGATGACCTTCATGGTCCCTTCCAATCCAAACAATTCTATGATTCTAATATAAAAAATATTGACCTTCTCGTTGAAAACACTTTTTCAGACAACTATGAGAGTTGCTGCTTAGTGCTTTGTGATGTGCTTCTTGCTAAGTTAAAATTTGGATTACCCTCCTCACAGCAGCAATGGAAACATAAAAGCCTGAGGTCTTTAAATGCTGGAAAGAAAGAAGAGGCAGCAAAAGACTGCCTGCTAATACAAGGATTATTCAGAATATGATACTTATGTGACCCAAAATAGCACTGCTGTTCCTCTCATATTTCTTGTATTTGGCATACAAATATTCAGCTGGGATTCTGGCTTCTTAAAAAACCTTTCTTACATGAGAAGAGAAGTGACCTTTCTCCTTTAAATGTCCTGGCCTCTGTTGCTCCTTATATAAATTTCAGCCATGTGGAATGCAAGAAAGTAGGTTTCCTTGCCACCCTAACAAAGGTTTTCAGGAAACTGAAGTTATAACTGAATCTGGAGTTTATGTGGAAACACATGGAGTTACAATGGAGCCTGTTTAGCAACAATAAACTGATGAAGAATAACTAGCATTGTACTACTAAGAGTTTTGTTATGCACAATTATTTTTAATACCTTGTTATACCAAAGGCAAACGTGAATAATACAGAGATTGCCTTGGATCACAAGTGAAAGGCCTCACAAGAACAGCAGGGGCTGGAAAGGATTGCAGAGGGAGATGATGGAGTTGCTCTGCTGGAGCCTTTGCAGGCAGCATCTTCAGGAGTTTTCAAGAACCATCTGTTAGGCCATCAGTCTAGAGAAAAAGAGAAGGAGGTGTGGGTTTGATAACACTTGAAAACACATTTGCTAGATGTTAGTATTGACATTTTGGGTGTTTTAGCACGGAGATGAAGAAGGTGATTTGTGAAAATCCAGAATCTTGCTTCCCTGCATGGTGCATGGATAATAAAGACCCACATTGCTTTCCAGTATAATGTGCAGAAAGCATTTGTTCCTATATTCTGCCCCTGGCGGGAGCATGTTTACTTAATACCAGACATTTTGAGATTGGGAAAAGCATGAAAGCAAAATCATGAGGAGCTGTATTTCTCACTGGTTCTTAGTGAGATAATAGGGAGTCTCACAGGGGATAAACATAAGCTGCTTTGTTACTTACTTTCTGAACATTATTTATTGTGTTTTACTCATTCTGAACCATGCAGGCAGGGAAGCAGAAAATTGCTTTTCCTCTTAAATTATTTTGCATGCTACTGACAGCGTATTCCCTGGGACTTACCAGCACTACAGAAACACTTTTGAATTTGTACAGCATGAAGCACAGCAAAGCTTTGCTCAATGACGATAGTTTTAGGCAAATAATTGAAGCTAGTAATTTGTTGTGCAAAAGCCGATCCATTCTCCACCAGTCATGCCGTGTTCACTGCTGGCGGAAAGTCAACAGGTTACTCAGTGACCAGTGGGCATGGAAAGGGCAAGCCCATGCAACCACCAGGGCTGGAGCCCCTGGCTAACTCCCTCCATTTGTGCAGATGGATGCTACCAAAGATGCCCAGTCTGGGCAGCAGGCAAGGCTGGATATGCCAACCTTAGGAGCAGGGCCGAACCCTCTCCTTGCAAGCAGTAAAGCTGCTGGGTTTTTCCCTAGTCACTTCCCAGTGTTGGATATGTGGTCTGGAGTTACTGGAGAGATTCAGAGCTGGCATAGGCAGTCTCTTAAATATCAGACTGCCCTGTGTGCTTGGCACCAAATTCAGACAATTTTGAGAACTGTTCAGATCTTCGGGACAGTTTTTGTTTGTTTTGGGTTGGGTTTTTTCAGTATTTCCATAAGAAAGAAGTTCTATTTTTAGAACTTGGCCCGAATTGTTGAACCCAGTTGTTTGAGTTTTACTGTTATTGTTTTTCCTTTCTTCAGTCAAAATGAAGTGGTTCTAGCTGATCTGATCTGAGCAATGCTGCTGCTTCTTTTAAAGTTACACTTGAGAAAATTTTGTGCGTACACGAGTGTGTATGTTCATGTGTAAAGTTTCTCTGAGCTTCCTGGTATAAAAGGCGTCTTTGCTTCTTCCAAATCTATGCTCTGTGCTTGTGAATGTCTCTATTAAGATTGGTTTTGTGGAACATTGTGAAAGGAGACTGGCCTAAAATATGATGAAACTGAATTTTATATTTGAAGCTTGTTTCCCCAGTCACTTCCATTTTCTTTCTTGCTTCAGCTGTTTACCATTGTATATCAACATATAATGTTTGTCTTCAGCCCGTATAGGTACCAGAACACCACATTTTTATCAGCTGTGGAAAGTCAGACAGTGTAACAAACCAGTTAGTAGAGCAGTGATTGAAGCCAAATATCCCTATTCTCTCTCTCCTTTGGCTATGGCGCGTATGTAGGCCCTGCACACCCAAGTTAGCTTCTGGATGAGAGGGAATATTGCTTTCTCTTCTTGCTGCTATGCTCCAGCTAATTAGCTTTTTTAGCTGTGCTGCTTCCAGGACCCAAGGGATTAAGGTTAATGAGGTGATCTGCCCCTCTTCATTCTCTACACATAGTGCATAAACCAGCACTTGCTCTCCCTTTGTCTGAGAGCATCTGTCTTTTGTTGCACAGAGTGCCTGAGTAAGCAGGAGGGCACGTGCCTGTTACTGGCTGGTTTGGGAGCTTTCCAAAGAAACAGGGAAGGGCAGAGCCCAATTCTCCCAGTTTGGAAGGACTAAGGTGAGTAGCAGCCAGCCACTTCCCATCAAAATATGAATGTTAGCCAGACCACTGTAGATTGTTCTGAGGTCATTTTTGCAAAGCATAGCTGGACACCTCTGCTCTGTATTGTAATTTGGCTGTTTTCCTACAGGCCAGGACTTGGATTTGAAATGGGGAAGGTACCTTCCAAAAACTTGTGAGTAAAATGTGGACCATTGAGGACAGAGTTAAAATCTCTACCTGTCCTCAGAGTTTCTCTACTTGCTTTCGAAGAATCATACTCAGGGTGGATGTGATTTCAGGTAGCCATCCCCTCACAGTGCCTGGTGGTAGGAGCCCAGAATTGCAGGGCTGGGTTCTGGTTTTCTAAACACCAGACATCCCCACAGTGCTACCTCTGAATTGCTTTCTGGATGCAGACTTTTGCTCTTACTATTGAGTATAGACTTAAGGCACTCCTTCCAGGACTTAAGGACATCCAAAAGATCCCAGGCTACTTTTTCAAACATCTGAGCACTCTCATCAAAACCATAAGGAATTGCCAAACAATTTTCAATAGTTTCTAAATGTAAATCTCTCCAGGTCTTAAATACTATGGAAAAAAATGGAACTCGTATGGAGTTTACAGTTTCCTGGGTCAGAAGAATTCTGGGGTCTTTCTCCCTCTCACCATGGCATCCAGAAGTTCAGAAATGTGTGAAGCTCAAAAGAAACCTTGTTATCCTTTTGTTTCCATTTTACTTTCCTTAGGCAGTTATGGATTTTTTTTTCCTTACATCAGCTTGAAATTCATAGATATTCAAGAAATATGCGATCTTTTCTGTTTGGGGTTTTTTCCACCGTGACTTTTCTGCCAACACTCTAACAATGCAATGTTCACCTAGCAAAGAAACTTAGATGATTATATGTTAAAACATATGTTTTTCAAAGGAGCAGCAGTGTTAGCTTCAGTTTCCTAGGCAAATTCTGATGCAAGTAATTACATTCTGCCTACCTCATTCCTCTGCCACTTCAATTGGATATAATGTTCATCCTCAGCTGTGCCCTACACTTTTGCATAGCATTATTGACTACTGTTAAATATTTGTTATCCACCATACCAGTAGTGACTTCACTACAGAGGCAATGGTTAAAATAAGCTTCAGGATGAGTGAAAATTAGCATCATACTCTTGTGGGTTTTTACCATTCAAAAATACTTTTCAGTCCAAAACTTTCAGAATAAGACTTGTTTATAACCCAGGCTAGGTAGTACAATAACTTATGACATAAATGACCAACACAATTAGCTAAGGTTGCTTTCAGATGAGGAACTCTTGATAATGACTTTGATACAGCAATGTAAGAGGATCACTGTGGGCCTTCTATACTGATTGATAGCTTCAAACTGTGACCCCTGTTTAACAATGGAAGCTGACATATGTTGGTGGGTGAATTAGAGTGTGTTTGCTGTACGTAGAGGAAGAAAATGATCAGGACCATCCAGACCTCAGCAAAAATCTGGAGAGGGGGAAGTGAGGGCTGCTCTTTTGGTGTGTTCACAGTATGTATGACCTGTTTGCAGTGGCTGAAAAAGTCCGGTACATAACCACTACCTAATTCCAGGGAACTTTTCCACCACTCCCAGATAATCACAGCATTTCACAGCTTGCTGCCCGATGTAAAAGTCTTTTTTTCCCCCACATTTCAGCATATTTGTTCAGTAATGGCAGAACTGGGACCTGTGAAGGTAGTGTTAGAATGCTAATTTTAGCCTTTCTTTAATTTCACCGTGTTACTGGGAAAAAAAAAAGCTTTAATTTGCATGGTCCTTTTCCTGGCAACTCTTAGTCTTTAACACATTCAGTGTAGTGAACCAAAACCACTGCTACTTTTTTCCCCTTCGATTATACGATTTTATTTGATTTCACCCACCCAGGCTATTATACCCTAGAAGCTAGTTCTGTGTATTATAGGGAAGGATGCCAGAACTGGTGATCGTGCAGATGCTTTTGGGTCAAGACAACCATTGTGATGCCTTCCAGAACCACCTGCAGCCAGCTGCAGGGGGGCTGATGTCAGCGTGGATCTGGGGAAATTCACCCTCGAAACCTGATGTGTCATAATTTGGTGACCAAACCACACCAAATTCCTGTCATGGAGAAACGAGAGAGATTTTGTGGGAAGGGAAGGGATGGAAGGTAAGGCAAAGCAAGCCAAGAAAACCAAGCCAATGCCATTTTACTTGGCTGCTGTAGATATGGAGGAAAGGTTGAATATGTCAAGAATTTACAGCCCTGATGCTGGAAATTCAGCTAAACAAATCTGAATGAGACCTGACACAGATGCTGGGAAACTAAAATAATGAAGTATCTGACCTTATTCTTTGTGTTTCCTGTAGTCAAAATTTCTTTGGTAGCTCTGAAATACAATGGGCTCTTGTCACTTGGTTAAGCAGTAATGGCAAAACTCTGAAGCAGTGGAGAATCTCACATTGGAGTGATAACTGTAGCCTTTGCTATTGTCTTTATTTCTCTACCAGTTTTCAGGTTTCTTTAATAGGTAGCTCTTTTTGTTTGATATCTGATGCTGTTATGTACTCGGATTTATGTTACATTGATTATTGTTGCTCCATGCCAGGAAAGGAACAGCAGCAGTTGTTGGCCTGCACTTCCATAAGAGGGTTGGGTGGGGAAGGACGGTGAGAGTGCCTTTAGGGTCGGGGAAGGAAGGGACTCCAAGTTTGAACTATACAAAATTTTAAGAAGAAACAGAATTTTGATGTTTTTTTGACTAAAAAAAATAAATAGTAAATTCTGTTTGCTACCAGCTTAGCAGCCAGATAGTGCATGCTTCAGATACTCCAGCCCTCCTGACTTTTTTTCCTTTCTTCTTCCTTTTTTTTTCCCCTGAAGGAGAAACCATAGTTTGTATTTGCCTTCTCAGTATGGTAAAGGCTTTAGAAACTGACCTGAACAACAGTTTTAGAACACAGAATTATAAGACAGAATGCTTTTCATTTTCACGTATGTAGGTAATTCTTGAAAAACAAGGAAAAAATATCATATAGAATTTATTTTGTTTGTTTTCTTGAGTTGCACCATGACTCTTACACAGCAAATATTCTGAGTTTGTCAATTTGCTAAGCTCCATCTATATGTCCTCAATTTTTTAGTATTCCCTGAAAGATGTTTGCACTAATGGATTTCACAACTGCATTGCTTCACAATTGCTTCATGTCTCCTAAATCAAATGTCTTTTCAATTTCTCTTCGCTGGGAGTTGTGGATTATAGAGAGGTCCTGTAACTACCGCTGTCTTTCTCTTGACAAACACCTGGAAAGTGATAACATTTCTTTTTTTGAAGCGAGGTTATTTCAATCAAGAGGCCAAGGAATAGCTCTCATTTCTTTTTTTTTTATTGACTTTTTGCATTTAGTGCTGAGAAGAACATTAAATTTTTGAGGGGATCAAAATGTAATAACTGTTTTTTTCATTTTTAGTGCTTTTTTTTTTCTCTTGTTTTTGGCCTGCTTTGGTTTGATTGTGTGTTTGTGTGCACACAGAGGAGTGCTGGCAATCTCTCAGGAGATTTGAATTCAAGCAGTGAGCAGGTAAGTTTTCAACTAGATCAGGTTGCTAAGAGCCACCTGACCTTGAATGTTTCCAGGGATGGGGCTCTGACCACCTCTCTGGGCAACTTGTGCTGGTGTATATCTAATCTGAATCCCTCTCCCTTAGTTTAAAACAATTACCCCTTGTCTTATCACAGCAGGCCCTGCTAAAAAGCCTGTCACCATCTTTCTTATAAACCTTGTTTAAATATTGAAAGGCTGCAATAAGATCTTCCCAGGGCCTTCTTTTCTCCAGGCTGAACAATTACACATCTCTCAGTCTTTCTTCATAGGAGTGGTTTTCCATTCTCCTGATCATTTTTGCAGCCCTCCTCTGAACCTGCTCCAAGAGGTCCATGCCTTTCCTGTGCTGAGGCCTCCACAGCTGGATGCAGTACTGCAGATGGGGTGCCCCAAGAGTGGAGTAGGAGGGCAGAATTACCTCCCTTGACCTGTTGGCCTTGCTGTGTCTTATTTGGCAGCAAAGGGCATTTCTCCTTTTTACAAAGAGGGGAAAGAGGCATTTTTGAAAAAAAAAAAAAGGAATTTTGAAAAAAGTAACAATTTTATTTAGTAAATTAAAGGCCTGCAGCTCACTGGAGAGGTTCTCTTGCCCTTCCAGTCTCCTTCCCTGCCACTTGTACACTGCTGAGGCCACCTGCAAGGGAGGGAAGAGAAAGTGGATGCATGGGATGAGCTTCGCTAATATCAGAAAAGAAAAAATTCTCCATGCTCCACCAAAAGAGGAAGAAGAAAGAAAAGTCCATAGAAAGGCACATTTTTTTCTTCTACTATATTATAAAGGAGAATCTAGATATACTTTTAACCTAAACCATATAGCAGATCTGATTCTTAATGCCATTCAACTCTTTGAACAGATGAGAGACAGTATCAGAGTACTGTGTGGAACACTGATCATTCTTCATTCTCTAGGGATTTGGTGTGGACATGCTTTATTACATGGTATCCTAAGAGCTGCTGTTCCACTGACATCTCCTGGGTGCACACCAATGTTCCAGAAGAAGCAATCTGCCTGCAAACACACATGGCTCACTGGGTGCATCTGTATAGAATCAGAGAATGATCTGGTTGGAAAAGATGTCTGAGAGCATTGAATCCAACTATACCTGTGCACTAGACATCAGCCCTGGAAGTGTTCCCCAAGCCTTTAACGCTTGGTGTTGTTGTGTCCCAAGTGCAGGACTCAGCATTTGGTCTTGTTGAATCTCATCCTATTGGTTTCAGCCCATCGACCCAGCCTGTCCAGATTCCTCTGCAGAGCCTCCTTTCCTTCAAGCAGATCAACAACACCACCCAACTTGGTTTCATCTGCAAACTTAATAAGGTTACACTCAATCCCCTCATCCAGATCATTGACAAAGCTATTCAACAGGACTGGACCCAGCACTGAGCCCTGAAGAACACCAGTTGTGACTGGTTTTGAACTGGATTTAACTCCATTTACCACCACTCTCTGGGCCCGACCATCCTGTACAGGCAGACCAAAATCATAGCCTCCTTGTGCTTTGCTGAGTTCTGAGATTTTCAGTCCTTGTGAGCCATTTGTTGCTTTCTGGCTCTGCTTTGACAGGCATTTAGAGACGTGCTTTGAAGCGGAGCTGTTTTCCAAGTGATTATTTTCCTTCTAAAATACTCCTTACTACAATATAAAAAAAACAGATGAACCAAGGTTCTGTTCGAAGTAGTTACTATCAGATGAGACCTGAGAAAGTGAATTGACCTGATAATGGAATGAAAATATATGTATATTTTTTAAATCAGTTTACAAAATGGAGGCCAGGGGGCAGGGAGGAAGGGGAGAATTTAGTTTAGAACTTAATTCTTCCACTCTCAACAGCCTCATTTACAGCAAGAATACAGAAAATCTCTTGTTTTTACAGCACAAGGGCTTTATACAGGTAAACATGTTGAGAATGTTGCATGTAGTATTTGCCCAGCTAGACCATAAAGAATTCCTGTGAGTGGGGGGGAGCTAGTGCACAGCCCCAGTGAGCTCTGCTTTCCTCCTGCCTCCATCTGCTTCAGTGCCAGGGAGGGAGACTGCTAGAGTCATGCTATTCCTGTGAAGCTATCCAGCGTGGTTATTCTGAGTACAGATGGAGTGGTCTTCCATTTTGCAATTACAGAAACAAGTATATCCTGTCAAGCCTTCTCACTTTCCTCCCTTCCCCACTGCCACCGCTTGGTATGGCTGTAGGGAATATAAATGGAACAGGAAATTTGACCACGTCCAGGATCAATGTCATTAAAGACACATCTTTTTTTAAAATCTAATTTTATATAACTGCTCTGTTATATAATATGCTTTTGTTTGTCGTCTCGCTTTTTATCGAGGTAGTGTGCATTCCCCTGGACCTTTTCATGAAAGAATGTTTATACCTGTGGGCAAGCGCTAATGGCAGTGAAAGGCTTGCATTCATGGGAACAGCATTTAGCAATTCATGGTTGCCAAGGTAAGCAGCAAAGGCATGCCCTCTGCCACTCCGCTGCCTCTAAAAGAAACAGTCTCTAAGGTAACAGGGTAGCACCCCTTGAGGCCAAAAATCTTTAGCTTTTTAGACAGAAAAACACATTAAATAATACCAAGAAAAGCATTTTTTTTGTAGAGGCATTTTTCCTTTACAACAGAAAAGGGGCTCAAAGTGTTCTATTTTTGGTGCTATGCAGGAATTTAATTCAGATTCTGCCCAGTGCTTTGTGCACTCAACACCCCTTTGACAGTTTAGTTTCAGGGGTGCACAGGACTAATGAGCCAAGGCATGACTGCAGTTGGAGTCTGGCGTCTCCCAGGCCTGTGACTGTTGTTCAAGTGAATAGGCAATTTCCCTGATTAGCTTGGAATTTGCAGCGTTATCTGGATGGTTATTTGGCATGAGGCCTTTTTCCAGGATCGTTGTCAATGTGGGAGAGTGAGTAACCTGAAGACAAGGTTTGCAGAAGCAGCAGTTGCTAGATCCTGCTTGTGATGGGACAGGAGAATGGGCTTCTTGATTTCATCTTGCTCTGCAGCCACTTACCAACTTCTTTTATCTTACTGTAGGAAAGGGGAAAAGTAGGTAAGTCATCACATTTTACCAGGCAAGATATTAATTAGGAGAAGAAAAAACAAGCAGAGTCTAGTTATAAAACTGAATTCTGTCAAAAAGTAAAATGCAAAAGCCAGGTCACCTTTCTGCTAATGTTGATGCTTCAGAGATCCATTGCATGCAGAAGGCAATCTGTTTATGTCATCTGCAGAACATTTGTATGACTCTAATATCAATAAAATATACTGGATGTGGGGAAAAGTAAAAGAAGTATTTCTGGAATCCTTTTTTTTTTTTTTTCTAAATGATTCAAGCTATTACAATTGCTTGGTAATTATAAAGTGACAATTCATGAACTGTAACTGAGTAATACAGGACCTGCTGGTTGTAATATGTCTTATTCCAACTGATGGAGTTCCTTAAGTGCCTGGAGTTGTTACAAAGGTCTTAGAACTCTTCACGGGAAGGGAGATGCTCCTAGAACCCTTATGTAAGTTGCTTAGTAGAATTGATGCTGACATTTATGTTTTCATTCAGAATAGAGGCAGACTTATAATAAGAACTTGCTGTGTCTTCAGGTGTGCAACACATGCCTCACATTTCAGTGAGTCTTTGGGAATAAACCTAACATTATTGATCTGAGTTATAATAGTACTGGCTGGATAACAATTTTCTTACTTTCTGTCTGACAGAAAGGATATTACCCAGATTACATTCAAAGAAAAGACATATATCACCGACAATTTACTTCTCCATTTACTTTCACTTTATGTTCTACAGACTAAAGTAATTACGGAATAACTATGGACTTTGTATAAGTTAGAAGCATAAAAACACAAAGCATGTTAAACAAGTAAATTAATTAGTTAAGTCATCCAGCCCAGAGGCACCCACAATGTGTTGGTTTGTCATTATGAAAAAGATGCAGAGTCAAGCGTGAAATAGTAAGTATCCAGATACTATGAGTACCTTGTCGTGTCCACATTTTGATGCAGCACACATTCACATGCTGTTATGCAAGAGAAGTCCTGCTCCATTTGAGATACAGATGGGCTGAGGCGCACTATATAAGAACAAATTTAGTATTTGTTAATTGCACAAATGGACTAAAATTTCACTTTAGGCAGGATGGAGACATGTAATTGTCAGAGCAATTTCTGAGAAATGGCCTGTTTTCTGAGGCAGGGTCTGCAGGCAGCTACCTGAGCAGGCAACACAAAATGTCCCTATGCTCCCTCAGTTATGGGGATTTCACTAATTTCTCTGAAGATAATAACCTCTTTCTGCTGTTTTGTAACCTGATCAGCCCTGTGCCTAAGTCCAATGGGACTGGGTGTTGTAGGCAATAGCTTAGCTTGCCTAGCACATAGCCACACTCCTGAGTTTGGCAACCACAGCCATTTCCCGCTGAAACATGACCAAGTTGTGAAATGAATTTGGTCAGGAAAACAAAAGCAATGAGTATCTAATTTCTTGCATATTCTCAGGAATATACCTATAGATTTTGTCTGAGACATTTCAGAACCATTAATCTTGAGAAAGATATACAATATTCAAAAATTTAATTTGATACAATTTTAACTAATGGATAATAAGTTCTTGAAATGTGATACTTTGGACAACAGTAGTAATAGGTAGCAGTATTAGATTCATATATGAACTAGCAAATAATAAGAATTAGGAACCGAGTTATAAAAACGACATTTTAAAATGCTGGCTTCAGTTAACTTCCCTGAACTAAGTGTTGATATTTTTGTTGATTCCATCAAGTAAGTTAATATGAAAAATCTACTCTGTATCTATAATTATAAAATATGACTTCACGTCTAAACTATCATTATTAGCTGAACAGTCTGACTCTTATTTTCTTTTGTTTCCCCGAAGAACCCTTATGATGTCACTATGAAAAGACAGAACATTGGGAAAATTGCAGTCCAAACTGATTGCTTATACTTTGACAATGTGGTTTATAAAGCCTGTCTTTCAACAGCTATAAAACACTTGCATTTGTGTGTTAGAAAGATGAAAATATGTAACTGCAATTTGCTTCACAGCTCCTAAGTTCAAATGGAAAATATATTAGTTTCATCTGACATTTTTCTTTCTCTCCAATCTCTGTTTTCTGATCTGTACTTCTGCAGATCCTAAGATACAGTGTACACATGCATTTGAATAGCATTTATATTCCACTGTACACATTAATTGGCAGCTGAGGTTCTGATCCAAAGTACGACAAGGTCACTAGAAAGACTCTTAGCTAAGCATCAGTCTATCCCCGTGGACCTCTGAGCAAGACTTTTCTTCATAGTGTATTTCCTAGATTCCAGTCACTGCTCTCAGAGCAGTTACAGGGCCTGCATTAATGAGGTTTGGGTTTTTTTTTTTCACATTTAGGTTTTATTCATCCATTTAGCAAAAAGTTGATTGATCAATGAATTTCAATAAATCAGTGTTTTATACAGCAGCTGGGTATTGGAGCTTTTAGAATATCCTTCCTATAACATTTAAACTTACCCAGTCCCTAAATATTTTTGTCCCAAAATGTTGGCAACTTCACTTTAGTTTGTGTTTTCAATTTGGCCATATGTTGGAGAACCCAAGCTTTTGTTCAAACCTACCCGAATGAGGCAAATGTCTTGATACTGTAAAATTGGAGAGGAAGTGATTTTAGTATATTAGAGTCTCTCTCAGTATTTCTGATCCCTGTTGGCACTACCAGAGTTTCAGCTTTTCTTTTGTAATGTTGACATTTATTTCCATATCTATCCCAGATCTAGAAACACAGAAGTAAAAATATTTGTTAAAAAAGAAGAACCTAAAATTTCAGGAAGTAAGGAGAACTTTGGGCAGTACTGATTCTAAGAATAGGCAAGGATCTTTAATTTCACTTGAACTGCTTTGCCCATCTTCACCTCAGCATTTGCCAGAAAACCTCAAGATATTAAAAGCCCAACCTCTTACAGGAATACAGACAAATGTGGTAATACCTAATGATATATGTATTAGCAAAAGGAAAAAGACTGTGAACTCTTTTATCAAGGAAGGATTCATTGCATTTCCTAGATAGCAGTAGATACTCATGAAGAAGGAGAAAAATCCTTCTCTCAGAGCAGCGTATTTATGGGTCAGACTGCAGCTTAACTTCTAAAGTGTTTCTCTAAAAATGTTATTATAGGCAATTTTTTTTGTCTCCTTCTAGCTTAAAAAAATTAATCCTGTACAATAGATGTAAACAAATAATGTTTTTCTTTTTATCCCGTGGGAATGTATAGCGTTGATAAATAGAAGCTAGTAATCTTATCCCTGTATATATCCACTTACCCCTCCACAAACAACATGTCAAGATTTGCATCTTGTGGTGCTTTCCTGGTATTTGGCCTTCTCAACCTCTCCCTCATTTGCTACATTAATATCTTACTACAACTGAGATTGGTTTAGACGAGATGATGCATGAGCCAGGAAGAACCCTACCTTATTTTCAAACCAAGAAATGGCCTGTTGACCTTATAGCTAAAACCACCAGCATCCTTTTGCTTTTAAACTCAGGAAAAGTGATGGAAAGTTGCTGAAAGACGGTAAAGGTGAACGAGTCCTAAATGTCCGTCTAGCTTTAAATAGTGTTTTGACAACACAGGGAAAACTGTTTATTTTTAGACTTATGGGACTTCTGCAGGAGCTGGTGCAAATACAATGAAAATTGTAATGTTTATATAATCTATAAATAAAACAGTAAAGAAACCCAAGTCCCACTAAGATCACGAGTCAAAAAGGAGTAGGAATAAATAATATCCTTAATACACAGATTGGTTGATTTTTTTGCCTTGAGAAACAATGAAGTCATTGATGTACACATATCTGCAGATATATATAAACATTCAAAACTCAATGAAAACAAAAATATTTATCAAGGCCCATTTCCTAAACTGCTACTTACGGGAAACAGTCAAAGGTTTTCTTGGATTTGTTGCTAGCATTTTGTAAGAGACTGAGTTAGATCCTAGAAAGACGTTAAGGACAGTCAGCAACATTTTCTAAAGGTAAAATTAGTTGTGAAATGCAGGCAGAAACACAATCTGACACTATATACATGCTTGCATACTCACCCAAATCATAAAATCTTCTCTTAAAAAACCGACCTCATTATGACATGTAGTAGAAAGATAATTCTTGATAAACTGGAGTGGAAAAATATCAACCTCAATTGTCTGAGGGGGCAGAGGGAATTATATACTATGGTTCTTAATCTTCCTCAGGATTAGTTTTTGACAAGTCATCCAAAATTAATGGAAATGCTTCTTGGTCTTTTAGGTTCAAAGCAAAAGCCCCTTTCTTTTCCTTAGAATCTACTACCTATAAAAATTCATCATTTTGACTTCTAATCTTCAAAGTAAATTACAGCTGATGGAGAGGTAACGCAGTAAGCTTCATTAGCCTCATTTCCATAGACACAGTATTAACTCAAGTCTATTTTTCTCATAGATATACTAATATCTTTATACTAAGGGCATAAAAATAATCTCGTTTTGGTGAAATACACTGGTAAGGAAAACACCAGCCATACAAACATAGCAAGGATAGAAAATGAAGATAATTTGACTAGAATTACCAAAGTCTGCTCTGCGACTTGAGGAAGCTGGAGCTAATGACCCAGAATCTTTAAATGTTAGTTACACTTCCCACAACATTGGCATAGAAGAAGAAAAATACACTTCAAAAGTTACACAATCACATTCCTCTAGTTTCCCAACACAGAGAATCACTGAGCTAACACTGAGCTGCACCGAATGATTTCCCCAGTCTTGAATACAGGGCACAGCAGTACTGGGATAACTATGGCTTTGTTCACCTACATGTTAGTTAAGGGCTGTGGCCACCTTCTGTCACTGTATTCTTGCAACTATTTGTAACAGATCACTACATGGATCAGTTAGAACTAATGAAGCTCTTTAAGGAGCTCAACCTCCTGCAGTGTCCCTGAATCTTCTTTCCTTTTTCAGCCCTCCCAACTCCTCATGCTCTGCCAAACTCCAGGACGTGTTGCCTCTGCACTCTTGGCATATGTCTGCTTCTATGCAAGCACCTTCCCCACCTAGCTGGCAGAACACAGTGTCTTCTGGATGCAGAAAAGCTAATGTAATTTTGACACCATAACAGTTGTGGAGCTAGAAATATGCTTGAGGGGTCATGTAATGGAAAAATGTGGGTGGTTACCTACATTTGGGTCAGATGAGCATATCAACCTGTTAACAAGAACTTGGTTGCGTTGATATGCAATATATGTTGAAATAAAATGTCTAAGGGAAGTTGTCAGAGGACTAGTGCTACATGAAACTAACTCACAGGTTCAGTGCCTTAGTTCAGCATAATACAAAATAAATATATAAAAATATGGGATGCTTTTACAATATCAATGAAGGGAAAAAGATGAAAATTTATGTTTGTGTTAAAAGGAATGTGATTTGTAAGATGATAAGGTAAGACAGGGAATTCTTTCACTCTGCTTGGCTCCTACTTACAATACTGAAACAACTTTTGGCATGAGAGTTTGGGAGGGACTAGTAAAAATTATGAGATTAGAAAACATGACGTAGAAGACAAGGTAAAGAACTGGGTTTGTTTAGTCTAGAAAACAGAAGACTTAGAGGGGAGGTGTTAACATAATCCTGCAATATATAAAATGTTATAGAAAGGACGGTGTACTTTTGCTCTTCTTTTCTCTTTGGGAACAGGACAAGAAGAAATCTATGTGATTTTTGGCAAAGAAAGAAATTATATTTCAGGTGAAAATATCTAATTTGATTATCGATGTATTGGAACAGAGGCTACAGAAGCTGTGGAGCACCCTTCATGCAAGGATTTCTAAGACCAGTTGTAGGCAAACATCTGTCAGACATGGTTTCTATGTACTTAATCCTGCTTCGCTCCTGGAAGACTGGTTGGGGGCTCCCTTCTTATGCAACAGCAATAAAAGTTTTATGTTATACTCCTTTATCTTCACTTTATTACTCATTTAGATTTTGTCAGGGAATAAAAATAGCTAAAAATTCTCTTATTTTAAAATGTTTCTAGCATTAAAATTGTTACTGTCATCCAAGTGTATATGGGAGTTCTTATTAAGTGCCTGTAGTTATTTAACTTAAAATGGAAATACAATCTGTGTCTTTTTCTATACAGTATCTATAATGCTGAAGATGACTTCCGGTCACTGACCAGCTATGCAGAACGAGAACATTCTTCTGTGCTTACTGCTGGTGTTGTATGGTCAACTGTAAGGAAGTTACAGTTGGGAAGGGTTTGGGAAGATATGCTTTGTTTTTCAGTGGACTACTAGTGCTTGGATTGGTTAGATAAGGACATAGATCCTGGAATGGTAGGCTGATGGAATTCACAGATTAGGCAGAAGTTCAGTTTATGCATACTACCTTTGCAGCCTTTCATAAGAACTGCTATAAAGGCAGCTTTTCTTAGGCTAATACCAACAGAGATACAGAAGATGATGACAAGCTCTCTAATTAGTTAGAACTATTTGATCTAGGAAGCTTACAAAATGCTTGCCAGATTTTTTAAATCCTTATCAGTAAATTTTCTATGTATCAGCAAGGAAAACTCTTAACCGTTAAATAGGGATTTTAGTTTTCCAAGCTTTATCAACAAACACCTACTCCAAAGTAAGTGTTTAGGCTTTACACCTTAGCTGGTGATAAGTGACTTCCAAAAGCCCTGTGTGACTGCCTATTTTCACTTGCATTGCAGTCAGGGGAGGCTAACCTTCATATCTAATGGACCTTGTACAAAGCTGATTTAAGGGGCCTCCAGAAACCTTTTTCTGGGAACTATTTCTCAAAATAATTTTTTGCTTAAAGCCCCAATGACTTTCTTATGATGTGTGTGCTTTTACCCATATCGAGCAAATGTGGAAATCAATGGGACTATTACCACTAACCGCTGAGTGTAGAGTCAGGACTCTGAAGTTTTTACAACTGTCAAGCCAAAACTAATTCGGCTGAGACAACTGGAGGCCTGTCAGAGCATTGCTGCCAAGCTCTCTATCCTCTCATTAGAGCAGGTAGTTAGACCTGCTTCCATAGTAGTAGCTGAGATTGAAATGAACCTTCCAGAATAAAATAAAATCTAGTGGGCAGAGGTCTTTGTCACACCAAGTTCTAATCAGCTTTTTTTTTTAGGATATGGAGAAAAGATATTAAAAAAGCCCATTACTTTTCATATTTATGTTGGTGAGAGGGAATGGATCATGGGCAGCTGCTCTCTCTTCTGAACTGTCTAACCTTTTGGAAACTTTCATAAATCATGCAGAGCATCTCAGCAGATTGAGATTTGATCAGCTGTTGTTTGTGCAAACCACTTATAGTTAATTAGGAAGAAGACTCGAGACATTTAATTGGAGGTTAATTCGAAATATCAGGGTCTGTAAAAGTGTCCACACTGTAACTCAGGTTCTCAACCTGTTCTCAGGCTCCAGACCTGTTTCTTTTCTTCCATCGATAACATGATCTGCCCTTTGGAATAAATTTAGTATTCTCTGAGATGAAATCCCGAAATTATTCAGAGGATGATTTATTGCCAGAAAAAAAACCGTTCAGCTTGTTCAGCTCTATGTAGTTTTTGTCCACAATTCTAGCAAACTCCTATTCTCAGGTATCCTCACACAGGCTGATACTAACCCCCATGGTGTGCATTAATTTGACAACATACTATAAAGACACGACTGCAGCAGGCTGAAATGTTCTGATAGGTCACAACATAAAATGATTACGTCTTAGAGGTGACAGCAGGTGAGGTGCTGCACAGTATAGTCCCGAGCAGTACGGATGCAAGTCACCCAGTGCTTCCTGGTGTAGGATTACTTACTGAAGGCAAGCCTCAACAATGTGGTTGTAGATGGTGATGCATGGATAAAATTAATAGTTTCCACAACAGGGAAGAAACAGAGATAGTTTTAAGGTTTATTAGAAGAATGAGGAAGACCTCAGGAGAAAAAAATATTACTATCTGTTCAGATAATAAAAGGGATGATGGATGAAAAGCACACTAGTTGGATAAGAAGCTCATTATACTTCTGCCAGTACGTCATTGTAATGTGCCTCAGCCAGGTCCCAAGTAGTGATTTGCTCTACCATAATTCCGGCATTCAGTTACCAGTGAAATAAATTTATTGCCAGTGGTTAGCATCCAGCCTTTGAAATGGTGCACCAAGTACCTCCTTTTTACATTATTTAGTTTGAAAAAGTAATAAATTAGCTTTGTTTTGCAAGTATTTTGACAACCTGAGGAAGACTCTTCTTGTTTTCCTGTCCAGAGGTCAGGTGAGTGCCTTGCAGTATTTTTGGCATCCAGACCCCAAGAGTTAAATGCAGTATCTTTTCTCCTTGAATAAGGTGATATGTTCTGAAGGCTCAGGGCTCCTTCCTGTGTCCCAGATCCCTGGAGAGCAAAAAGATAGACTGATTCCTCAAACCAGCACAAGGCATTGCAAAGATTGTGCCATTCTCTCAGGAAACAAAGAAAAATTTTTTCTTTTTGTTCTTGAACCTTCTCTTCAGAAAAAGACAAGGGCCTCTGGTAAACCTGCCTCAGCACCAGCTGGTATGTGCCTGGAACTCTGGCTGATAATATGGTCAGAAAGGCAGGCAAGCACCATATCAAGTCTCCTCAGTTCTGTTCTTAGAACTCTAGTGACCTGTGCAGAAGCAGAGTAGTGGCCTATAAGAGCTTCAGCAGCGATTTCCTCTGGAGCTGTGGGTGCTCGGCTGCCTGCGCGTCCAAGCCATGTAGTCTTGAAGTGATGTGACTGGTTTAGACAGATTTGGTGGGTGCACTGGCTATTTTATTGACCTCTAGGGCTTTCTGAGCAATAGGGGCATAGCCAAGCGAAGGATCTGCTGCACATGCAGAATAAATCAAATGCATTTATACTAAACTTTAAATTTGAGGCTATTAATGTAAACGTTTTGACCTCTAGCGGAAGATCAGTGCAAAACAGAAGAGCAGTATTTTCACATCTTTTTGCCGTCGGGATAGCACATAGGAAAAGTCATAACCTCAGGCTTCCTTTTGGTTCCCTACTTAATAGCTTGGATTTTTCTCTATATTGGGCAATAGCAAAATGTTGGAATAGCAAAAAACAACAAAAGCCTCAAAGTATTTCAAATGCTGTTGTAGCCTTAAATATTTGAGTACTAAATGAAATAAAGCAGCAGGCCTGAGAGTTCGCTTTAACTGTGAAAGACATGTATAGTTACGTGCACAGTGGCTTTCAGCAGCCATCACTTTACCTCCAAAGTAAAACAAAATTATCCATTTACTCAAAGTCTGTTCTAAGCAATGGTTCTAAAGCAATGATAATAACAGGCACTCTCTGATTGGGTTTTAATATTAGAAATCTTAATTTATGTGCAAAATTTTATTTTAAAATACCACAATCCTTGTTCAGGAAGACTTTTTTTCCTCAAGGAGTGCATGCATACATACATATGTGTATTAGGCACACCAGAGATCTGTGATATGGTCTTGTTTATTTAATTTAATTTAATTTTATTTTATCTTATTTTATTTTATTTTTAACTGCCCATCCTTATACCTGCCAGTAGTCTCCAAATGAGGAAAATTGGTGAGATGTGAATCTTATTTGGAGAAAGTAAGTACAGTTAAAACATGCATAAGTTCACTCAATGATCAGGGGACACTCTGCACTGCCACTGCATTCCTTATGCCCTCATCCTCCCCTTCTTGAGCGTATACTGTGAAACATCCTAAAAGAGAATCCTCTATCCACCACTCCCTTGATATTGATATAAAGGCAGTTTCACTTCCACCCATATTCTTCCCTTTCCTCAGTAACTGTGAAAACACAACATCCATCTTTCCCTCTCTCTCACTGTGTCTTTGGACTTCAAGCCAGGTAAGAGTATGAGCTATAAATTGAAGTGAAATATACAGCTGGGTAAATAAAGTGAGATGAAAAGTAGAAAAAGGGAAAGGTGTTTCCTATCACAGAGTTTAAAAAACAGACTTGGCACACAAGGGGAAAAAACAAAACAGGAAACAAGGTTCTACATATAAATTAAACTTTTTCACCCTGAACCTTTTTAGATAGCCCAGGAGTAATAAGGACGTGTGTTTCTTGGACCAGCAAAGCAAGCATTCCAACACTAAATGGCTTCCTGTTCAACACGTTCAAAGCCAGAGACTGTTTTTGGGGGTTGGTTAGAAATATGTGTGAAGTATGTACTTTTACTGCAGGCCAAATAAAATGTTTTTAATCTCCCTTCATCCCCTCCCCCACCAAAAAAAAGAAAAAGAATAGGGAAAAAAAAGCAAAATGGGACGAAGGTTTTCTCCTTCACTGGGGAAGTTCAATTGATTAGCCTTCAGTTAATCTGCAAACAGATGATCACACTTCCCAGTAAAGTTACTTAAAAAGGAACTGGTCAATGTCATTCTGCCCTGGCATTTGAGGCTGTTGATCTGTTGATCTTCTCACACAAGAGAACTTGGCCCCATGCGAAGACAGGGGAGCAACGAATATTTGAGAGTGCAGAGCGTGTTACAACATTTTCCCCCATTGGTGTCAAACCTATAATTCACAAATTGCTGATCCATTTTCTTCTTCTGCCACATAAGCCTCAAATGTTATTTTGTACTGCATGTTCTTTGCAGATCTTTAGGGCTTTTTTTTCAGGTTTACAAGGTTTGATTACATGGCCAAAAATGAAAATAACATGCATGAGAAAAAAGTGTGGAGTATCATAAGCTGCAGATGTGCCAAGGTGAAGAGGTTTTCCAGTTCCTCACTGAAACCACAGGGTACTTTTTGCACAAAAAAATCACAAAGTACACTTCTTTTTTTTTTTTTTTTTTTTTTTTAAAGCTAGTGGGAAATAGCTACATCTAACTAACCTGGGCTTCAATATGTCCCCTTCAGTATAATTTCAGAAGTCTCATCAATTATTGCTTCTAGTAACATTTTTTTCTCCCAACTCCAAACAAACAGAAGCCATGTAAATGGTAGCCAACTGTTTTATTTTAATATTTTTTTTTCATTCCAGTGTTTTTGAGAAAACTTGGGATCTAAATACTGTTCTGCTTCAATATTTGAAGAATATTATGTACTGAGTACAGTCCAAGATGGTATGTTGCTGTCAGACATTTAGCTTGTCTGTTGCTTTTATGCCACCTTGAACGAACTGAGCTGCTTAATTTGTTTTGGTTCTTTCCACCTAATTTTTATAAAAACCCTTTAGCAGACCCTTATAAATGTATATTTTTTTGGTTTTTCTTGAAGAAAAAGTCATCCTAGGAAGATATCTGGATCACCAGTATGACTTGATCAGTAAAATTCAGCCTGAACTGATTTTCATCAATCTATGCAATGATTTTCTTTTAGGCCAGCCAACTATATTACTCATTTTAGAAGTACTGCTGAAGATAGAACTAATAATAAAGTAGGACTTAATGAATACTAGATAGACTCCACTGGTGTCTCGTTCCTGGACCTCCACATACTTCAATACAATATCATATCATACTTGATATTCAGAGATATTGTTTGGGGAAAGCAAGGGAAATGACCAATGAAAGATGAGTTTCCTGGATCTGTCTCTCTTTGAGAGAGAGGGAAAAGGGGAAGGGAAAGGAAAGGAAAGGAAAGGAAAGGAAAGGAAAGGAAAGGAAAGGAAAGGAAAGGAAAGGAAAGGAAAGGAAAGGAAAGGAAAGGAAAGGAAAGGAAAGGAAAGGAAAGGAAAGGAAAGGAAAGGAAAGGAAAGGAAAGGAAAGGAAAGGAAAGGAAAGGAAAGGAAAGGAAAGGAAAGGAAAGGAAAGGAAAGGAAAGGAAAGGAAAGGAAAGGAGAAAGATAGTTGAGAATACAATTCCAACTAAATATGGAAAAAAAAGCCAATCCAAAAGAGAGATTTCAGGAATGATTTATGATCATTTAAAAACCTATTTCTTTTGCCAGGTAGAGAAATCCTAATCCCTTTACATGATCGTAACATCTTTCCAACTGCTTCAATGAATCATTGCCATTACCAATATGGGCAGCAATTTACTATATCAGCTTCCCAGACACTGAATACAGAGTTGGCAGAGCTGATAGATATTAACTCAATGAGTCAGATAGGGTGCTCTTTTTTTATCGCTAAGGCACACAACAGCAGCTTCAGCTTTGTCGCTGCTGCAATTGCTGCTGAAAGCTGGGCAGCCAATGTGATAAGAGTGGGGTTGCTGATCAGTAACACTGCAAGACTTACGTGGTAAGTGCAAGCCACCCCGGCAGGTAATGACTGTTATTGACATCCTGGAGTACTTCCTTGAGGTCGTCTCAGTCATATTCAGGAATCTAGAAAAAAAAAAAACCCAACAAATAATACTGTAGCTGTCATTACAATGATACATATTTGCAGACTTCATTATCTCAGTTGATAAGCTTTGTCTTAAAATTATGTTTTCCAGTCTCACAATGATTCCAAGTCTCACTCATTGGAGCTTTGTATCTGTGATATTTTTTACTGTGCAGAATTTAACATTTACTATTTTTCTTTCTTGATTCTAGTATACACTATTTTCAGACACAACTGCTTAAGCAACATGTTATTTGTTTTGTGGAAGCAAAGTCCGTGCATCTACTGTTTAAATAATGGGAATAGGTTTTGTCCCTTGGCAGAAAAAACTCTGGAGTTTTTTTCTGCTTCTTTTTTTCTCTTTTTTTGCTAAAGAAATAACTAGGGCTGAAGGTGATCATGATGTTTCCTTTATTTTCATTTAAATATCATGTTCCTGTAAAATAAAAATTACTAAGGTTCTCTTACGGGTTAAAACAAGGTCCTCAGATGAAACATAGTTCTGAAGACAAGGAAGACACTGAATTGCTCTCAGAAGAAGGCTTAAGACATGCGATTTCCAGCTATTTCCAGCTTACAGAACATTCCAGGGTCCTTTGCAGCTCACCAAATGAAAGACTGCAAGTCATGGCAGCGTGACTTCAGGTCTCCTTGAGGGCTCTATGTGCAAGAACAACCAATAGATAGGCCAGCAATGGAGTAACGTGAAACAAATTGCAAACTCCATCAGGAATGTCTTTCCTAGTCTGCTTAAATTACTGATGGGCTAGTCTGATATTTAAGAAAGTTTGATAGACTGTTATCCTGTGTTAGATATTAGGGCTCTTGGTGCCATGACTGCTCTGCTCTGTCTGCACCAGGCAGTGATTCTTTGCTGTCCTCTTCTTCCCCTCAGTGCATGCCTCAGGTGTATTAAGTGCCCTAATGGCAGATTGAACCAAATTTGAGCACAAGGCCATTCTAAGTGATTGATTGTCAGTGATGGTTAGTATTTATTAGAAGTCAAGTCTTTTCACGAACCATACTAAGTGTAAACCAGGAACTTTCTCCTCCTCCCTTGTTCTCTGTCAGTATGTGCACACATACTTGCACACACACCCCCTCAAAAAAAAAAAGTGCCCAAATCAATTTCAGGAATGCCCAGATGCTACTGAGCGTGCTGGAAGCTGGAATATGGCATCAGTGCTAGTGGATACCATGGATGCTATTACCTTTGAACGCTGTCATCGGTAGAGAAATGCTCTAATCAATAATTTAAGAATGGGGACAAGGCCATTCTAGCGAGTTTGTTATCAAGACACCATATATTCATAGGACACTAATTAATCAGCAGTTTTTCAACAACAAGGACTGGAATCTTGCTATATGACTTCGTGGTACCTGGAAGTCCCAGAAGATTCTTCTGAGCCATAGAGAGCAATTTTGTCAAAAGGCATCGAGAGTGGAAAAGTGCGAGCAGGAGACAGTAGGAGGGAAAGAAATACAAGAACGTTACACTTCAGTTATGCTGAGAGTCTTTTCCCCTTTCTTTCTGTGTGTGAAGAAAACAGCTGATCTGATACTTTCTGCAAATAGATACAAATACTCACAAGAGAGATGGGAACATCTTGTACACAGATGTGAGTCAGTACTTGGCAGGTGGCTAAGTGGAGTCAGATTTCCCAGACAATAATTACATTTTCAAAAAAAGAATTAAAGAGCCAAGAGTAAAAAGACTAATTCCCACTGGTCAAGAGTATGAGCTCTGAAGTGAATTTCCCTTTTCATTCCGCATGGTTGATCCTACATCACTTCAGGTGTTGCCTGCATAAAACATCCAGGAAAGTTATAATGCATGTATTTCTAAATGGGCGCAGGTTAGACTTAAAGAATTCTTTCCGTCCCTCAAGCTGCCCAGCCAGTTCTGATCTGAAAGCTGTACAGGCAGAGTAACAATGTAGTACGATGTCCAAATATGTCCTGTGAAAAGGTCACAAGAAGGCTCCTTTATCAGTATACTTGACCAAGTAGAATGGCATGTGATACACTATTTGTTTTATTGTTGGCTGTGGTCCCGGAAAACATTTCCACAGCGAGACATGAAATGCACCTTGAGGACTGTGAGCTCACTTTCAGCTTCCTCTCTGCCCTGTGGGTCTGTATCTCAGGCTTACAGCGTGTTTTCTAGTTTCAACATGAACTGCCAGATGTGGCCAGAACCACAGAGGTGTGGGTGGATTATGAATCCGTATGTTACAATTTGACTTATTATCTGATGATCAATCTTTTTACAGATGTTGGAATACTGTCTTTTCAAAACAACAATACACTAGAAAATGTCTGCCTTTAGCAGGAAAGCATAGAATCATAGAATGGTTTGAGTTGGAAGAAACCTTGAAGATCATCTACATCCAAACCCCCAGGTTGCTCAAAGCATCATCCAGCCTGGTATTGAACTCCTCCAGGGATGGTGCATCCATCCTTGACTTCTCTGAGCAACCTGTCCTCACAGAAAAAGATTTCTTCTTCATATCTAATATGAATCTTGCTTCTTTCAGCTTAAAACAATTACCCCTCATCCTATCACTACACTCCCTCATAGAGTGCCTCCTACACTCCCTGTAGTCCCCCTTTAAGTACTGGAAGGCTGCTATGAGGTCTTCCCAGAGCCTTCTCATCTCTAGGCCAAACAAGACCAACTCTCTCAGCCTGTTATAATATGAGAGGTGCTCCAGCCCTCTGATCATCTTTGTAACTCTCCTCTGGACTCCCAACAAATTCACGCCCTTCCTGTGCTGAGGAATCAAGAACTGAATGCAATACTCCAGATGAGGTCTCACAAGAGCAGATAGGGGGGCAGAAATAACCTCCCTCACCACACTTCTTTTGATGCAGTCTAGTAAACAGTTGGCTTTCTGGGCTGCAGACACACATTGCAAACTCATCTTGAACTTCTCATCCACTAACACCCCCAAGTCCTTCTCTTCAGAGCTACTCTCAACATACTCTCCAACTAGCCGGTATTTGTGGTTAGGATTGCCCTGACAGATGCACAGGACTTTGCACTTGGCCTTCTTGAACTTCATGAGGTTCTTCTGTATGTCTGCCAACCTGCCTGCTTATCTAACTATTACTGTCTATGTAAAAGCAGAATGCCAAGAGTCATTCAAATTTGCTGTTGGAAGGGTACACTCCTGTTTGGTTCCAGTAATGAACCAGATCTCCTCTCCAAGTGAGAAGACAGTCATCTTCCCAGGAAAAAATTGTTTAACTAGAAAGCTATGCCTAATAAGGGAAATATAAGCATAAACCCACCAACTCTAACACGTTAAAGATATTACTCCAGTGAGGGGCAAAATATTTGGATATTTTAATATTTTTCATTAATTTGTTACCAAATTTTCTGTGGAGAGTCTTTGTTACCTTTATCTTACCTTTATCTCTCTTCAACTTCAGTTCTCAAGGCAGGTCTAGATGTTTTTTTCTGTTTGTTTCTTTAATGTAGTATAGGGGCAGGCTATGGAAAAGCTTGACCCATATAGGGTGGGATCTCAGAAACTGCATCTGAAGACAGTATGAGCACAGGAACAGTGTTAGACTATGTCTCTTCACAGGATTTTCTAAGCTCCAAGATGCAACTTGTTTAGTATGTTATTATTTTCACTGTAATAATATCCTTTAACATGAATGCAGCTGTCCAAAGAAAGCTGAATGAATAGGAACCACATTTCTCTAAGAGCCAGATACCACGACAAAAACAGTGGGATGTAATAGTTTCCAAGTCACAGAAATGCCCTACCTTGAGATGGAACAATAACTCAGAACAGTATATATACTTCATTTATTTTAATAGGGGGGAGAGAGGTTTAATAAGAGACCAAGTGCAGAAGCTAACACGTAGGTTATATACAAAAAAGCCTCACAGAAGTACTTTACTGGGAAGTGAGATTAAATTTTGCAAGAGATAATTAATCTGTTATGATACTTCAAGACTAAAACAAAAGTGTTTTTTTTTTAAATATTCCCAGATTCCTTTTCCTAAATTCCTAGGGTTGCTTATGGTACACAACATTATATCTTCCAGTTTTTTCCCATGATTGAAAGCTTCCAGGTTACCAGCAGCTGTTAAAGGAAATGCTGCTCTTGGCAGAAAATATTGCTGCCAGTTGAGTACTGCCTATGGCTGATGGGAATCTTCTGGTTGACTGAAATGCAGCTGGATTGAGCCTAAAGGATTTAGTTTTCTGAAGCTCATAAGGACGCTGAAGTTCCTAATCGTACATTTGTCTTTGGACCCATCATGTGCCTGGCAGGTATCACAAGAAGAAGGTTTGGTCTGATATTGTCATTCAAGGCTGCCGAGGGAGAAAGGGCAACACTTTTGATGTGATTGTTAGTCCACTTTATGTTGCTGTGAGGACAGGTTCCTGAGGTGGTGGGTCCGTTCTGCTCAGGGAGAGGGTATCCAGGGTCCAATGACAGGCTGTAGAAATCTTCCAAAATACTGGGTGTATTTAGCAGAAAACTGTCACATTTTGCCCATACCAGTCCTCACAACTGAGCAGGTCTGGTGTGGTGCGCTGGCAGTGAGAGTCTGACCCCACTTGTTTGCTTGCTTTTGGCCTTTCTAAAGACATGCAAGATACTCAAATGGAATATGTACTCCATGGCCTGAAATAGTATCTCTGTTACTCGTCCCTAGATGCAGAAAGACATGATATAAACAGTGTGTTATAAAAGGAACTAAATATTGATCTGTTCCTGTGGTGATTGGGTGTGAATTAGGCTTAAAGTGCTGTGCTGTTACTTCTGTGGATCTCTGAGTAGAGATCACTGTTTAGGAAAACAAATAAACAAAGAAGTAATTAAAAGCCTTTCAAGTCTAGTCATCTCTGAGTTTCAGGAGCCTGGATGCCAGCTAATTTGGAATCAGGGGTGCAGCACACAGTTCTGATATAAAGCAAACCTTGTACTTTGATGGGTGCTTAAGCTAGAATCCATTCTGCCTTACTCAGTCCTCAAGAAGTTACTTAATCTGATAATAGGGATGCCCATTCTTTGGGATGTCTGCTTTAATGTATCCCTGAAGAATTTCTTAATCATTTGGCTTTTGGAAAACTTGTTTTCCACAGCTTCAGTTAAAGAGGAAACCTTATGCAAAGAGGAATCCAGCACACACTGGGCCAGGAAGAGAGGGAACATGATGCTTAAGGGCTAGCAGGTTGCATGGCAGTTATGTTTTACTCAATGATTGCATGAAGAGACTCACCCTTCTTTGAGCATCATCCCCAGCTTTGCCACTCCTGCTCCCTTATAGGATTATTTTTATTTTGACCTATGACCTTTAGCAAGCGAGTATTTTTGGCTTGTTTGAGTTCAAAATGCATTTTCCTTCTGGAACAAAAGTAACAGATGTAATAGATATAAAAAATAATCTGTGATTCTCTCTAATGTCTCTTTCCTTTAAGTAGTCCACTGGTACCAAATGGAGTCCTGTTAATGGGACACTGTCATGGAATAAACACTTCTGTATCACGTTCATGTACTTCAAACCACTCCTCGTCAGTATTATTTATTCTAAATTGAGCATAAATTTATAAATGGAGAGCATACCACTTGTGTCTAATACAGGGTCAGATTCTACAGTACTCACTACGTCCAAAAACTGCTTACTCGCATCAGCATGCTCTGTTTAAAGTAATGGTGCTTTAATTACTTTCTGGCTGTCTAATCTAGCCTGCATTTAGGGATGCCACAAGAGTTTTTATAGCATGGGTAAGATGATAAAAACACTTTATGGAAGAAAATTTTAAACCTCTGAGGAAAGTGATAGCTGATGTCCTAAGTATAATTTTTTCCATCTCTTTCCTAAAGCAGCATTGAGTAGGACTCTTTTACTGAAATGGTTGCTCATATTTCCATTTGCACACTCTTTTTTAAGGGGTCATGACCTCTCACTAGTAGCTGGAGAAGAAGATTGTCATTGAAGTGTTTTTTCCTGTCATGGAAGATTGACATTAGATTTAAATGGCACACTAAAGCAACTGTTAATATTTGTTAGGTACTTTTCTGAGACATTCATTCATGTATTAAAACGTCATGTGGCAGCAATTAGCAAAATCTTCACTTTAAAAAGAAGGAACCATAGACTGGATGGAGACGTGATGAAAAGTGTTTTTTACCCCTTTAAACATCATAAGAAATCGTATTTTATGCAGTGGTATGTGTTTTGTCAGTACCAAAGAAGGGCTTGGGTATTATGCAAATAGAGGTGTCTGCAGCACCTCTTACAAAAGACTAGGAACCCTGTATTTAAACCTACTTTCTGTTGAACAGAGGGGTCTCAGCCTCTCTCCTGGGATCACACTTAAAGCTGAGAGTTGATCACACATCCACAGTCATACTGCTGCATGGCTCCTTTAACCCCATTCTGATAAGCATCCTAGCTATGACTGTGATCCTTGTGTTCCAATCTATTCCTCTGTCAGTGTTGCTCTGTAAATTAAATCTTCTTTCTCAGTTTTTTTTTTTTAATTTTTTCTCTGCACTGTATTCGTGAAAAATAAAAATATTCACTGTCTTGCCAAACCAAACAAACCATACTAACTTACCTTCCATGTAAATTTTTTAGCTCTCCTGATATTTTAAGAAGCCTTCTTTATCTTCATTTGAATATAGGTGAGTATAATTAATAAGTGGCTGTACCTCTTTGCAATAAACCATATGAACTCCTACTAGTGTGCACTGCAAAAAGAGTCTTTAATGAAACTTCTGCTGCCCTTAGCCTTATCACAATAGCCCTGGAAATATTTTCAAATGGCATGATAAGAATTCCTGGTGAAATTTATCATCTACCTATCTGCCTGAAACCACTGTTTCTAGTGTTAACATTTTCCCTGTTTAATATCTTTGTCAATGATCTGGATGAGGGGATTGAATCCATCATTAACAAGTTCGCAGATGATACCAAGCTGGGAGGAAGTGTCTATCTGCTGGAGGGTAGGAGAGCCCTACAGAAGGACCTTGACAGACTGGAGAGATGGGCTGATTCCAATGGGATGAAGTTTAACAAGTCCAGGTGCTGGGTCCTACACTTTGGACACAACAACCCTATGCAGTGCTAAAGGCTGGGGACAGAGTGGCTGGAGAGTAGTCAAGTGGAAAGGGACTTGGGAGTGTTAGTAGACAGGAAACTCAATATGAACCAGCAGTGTGCCCAAGCGGACAAGAAGGCAGATGTTATCCTGGCCTGCATCAGGAATGATGTGGCCAGAAGGACTAGAGAAGTTATCATCCCTTTCTACTTGGCAGTGGTCAGGTCGCATCTTGAGTACTGTGTCCAGTTTTGGGCCCCTCAGTTTAAGAGAGATATTGAGATGCTGGAGTGTGTCCAGAGCAGAGCAGTGAGGATGGTGAAGGGGCTGGAGCGTAAGCCCTATCAAGAGCGACTGAGGGAGATGGGGTTGTTTAGCCTGGAGAAGAGAAGGCTCAAGGGAGACCTTATTGCTCTCTATAACTACCTGAAAGGAGGTTGTAGGCAGGCAGGAGTTGGTCTCTTCTCTCAGGTGACCAGTGACAGAACAAGAGGACATGGTCTCAAGCTGCATCAGGGGAGGTTTAGGCTTGCCCAGGGAGGTGGTGAAGTCATCGTCCCTGGAGGTGTTTAAAAAGCAGATTGGATGAGGCACTTAGTGCCATGGTTTAAACAACAAGTAGGTGTTGTTGTTGGGTCATAGGTTGGACTAGATGATCTCAGAAGTCTTTTCCAACCTTGTGATACTGCGATACTGTGTGTTTGGGCACCCCAATTCCTGTCACTAGAATTCAGATTCACCTCTTTTAACCATTGTCATTTGAAACCTGACATCTAGTCCACGCTAGTTGTCTAGGGTAAGGCTCTAATTGATGTAAGGCAATTCAGCTAATGATCTTAAGGTGAACTCCAGATCTCAGCAATACTCGAGAAGACACTACTGCATGTCATTTGTTCCATTTATAAGAAAGAGGGAATGTACCTAAAGTTTATAGTACTACACAATATGTTTACAAAAAGTGCTCCCTAAAAAAAGGTGGGGAGCAAAGAAACTCCTGAAAATTTAAGTGGAGAGTTGAACAGAGAAATACAAAATTTATTATTAGTGGTTCAAAAATGTTTATCAAGACTTTTAAATAGAGATTTATAGCAAAGATTGCAATTTTACCCTAAAGAGGGAGAAAATATTAGTAGTCTTTCAGTGTTAAAGCCCTGTTCATGATCTACCAAGACTTCCTAACCTTATCAGCAGAACCTGAAAGGAAATGTCTGAGAGCGGGTGTAACCAGACAAAAAGAAATAAATAGGGACTAACATAACTTTGAAATTCAGCATGTGAGAAGATAGCAGTCAGACAGTCAAAATCACAAGAACAAATACACAGGAGGGTAGAACTCTTACTGCCAACAATTACAACAGTATAACATATCACTTGTGTTCTCACTTATGCTAGCATTATGCTAGTACAGCTCGCTTGATCTTTCTGGAGTTAGTTCTGATTTTCAGTGATGTGAAAGTTGAATCATCCAACACGTGCCTCTCGCTTTTCCTTCTCCTTGGAAGGAAGCTGAGGAAAGTGGAAATTTCTTGTGACTGAAGATATTATATCCTACAGAAGATTGGGTTGAGAAGCAGGAGCCGAATATCTTTGTATATATTCTTCTGTTACATAAGAGTTTATTTTTGAGCTCAGTCAAAACATTGACCCTGGATCTTACTGCATTTAACAGTGATGTTAGTAGTTCTCTGCAAGCTAGCTGAGCAAAAGTAATGAAACACTAGTGAAAGTTCAAAACCTGGCCTCTTGCCTCTGATGGGAAAATCCAGTAGACCCTCCAAATCCTGTCTTTCTCTGGTTCTGACTTTTCAGAGTTAACATGTTATTGAAGGTGTTTTGAAATAGTTCAACTGAATAGTGTATTTTCAAGCACCAATTAGTTTCTTATGTAAATTATTCAAAAGATTTAGAATAAAAGTTTCTAAATGTTGGGGTTATTTTTGCTTTTTTGTATGTTTGTTTTAATCCTGATGAATAGGTCGACTCTATGTCTGGCTACCACAGTCATTACCATTGCTACTACAGTTACAGCTATGCAATGCAGAAACACCTTGAGAAAAGGCAACTGCATCACTCAACATAAAGAAGAAATCTTAAGACTTGAATGTCTTTTGATGAAAAGTCTAGCATGAGAAATACCACCCTCCCAGTATTAGTAGTCCTCCCTGGTTGAGGTGTAAGACAGGTATAGGGAAATTACGTCAGGAGTCCAGGGAGGTTGTTTTTCTTCCTTCTGAGAACTAGGGCAAAAGCCCAACCAGGCTATTTGCTGGTATCCTGAACCATTATTATTCTCTGAGTCTCATTAAAACAAAAGAAAACAAACCAAAAACCCTGCCTTTTTCTCAGGTCATTCCAGAACATTTGCCCTCTCCTGTTATTTATCCAGGCAGGAAATGTTTTTCTTCTTTTAAAATGAGCAACACAAGGATATTGTGGAGAATTCATGTAGGACAATGTGCTATCAGCACCCTCCAGTTGTTTATCATGGCCAATTTCAGCCCAAACAGGGACACTAAGTTCTCTGGATTCTCACTGTGCTGGCAAAGTCATCTGTGTGTGACAACAAAAAACCAACAACCACTTCCTGATAAGTTTCAGAGGATTGATTTTCCCAGCCTTATCTTACAGTTTCACTTTACTACTGAATAGAAAAGCAGAGTTTTACAGCAGGCTTGTCTATTTACTGTATATTTGTCAGTGACAACCACACAGCTTTACCTTCTCCCATGAGTTTATTCCACGTCTTTCTGGAGATATTAAAGAGGACTTATTCTCCTTCACCCTGTGAATGGATGTGACTTACGTCTAAGGTCACTTCAAAACTGAAGCCCCTCAGCTGTAGTTGTAGCTAGGGGCCTTTTCTATAAAAGTACATTGTTTTGCTGGAGGTGGCACACTTGGCAGGGTTGCAGCATGCCACAGATGATACACAGGAAGGTGAGGCTACTTCACAAGCACCATTTCTGATCTCAGCATGTGTCTTCACAACAATGTTGTGTTATGAAATTAACACAGGGGTTTTTTTATGCAGAAAGCTTTATGTTCTGAAGTCCAACCATAGTGCCACTCAGGGTAATGAGGATTTCTCCCTGAGGTAGATGGCAATACCAAGAGCATAGCAAGGAGAAGCCTCCTCTTTGCTCACAGAAAGCGGAAAGAACTGGCAGCAGTGGAAAAGTCCTAACACTTCTTCAGTCCTTTTTCTAAATAAAGCAATTTTCAGGCTGTTCAAGGCTCATTGGTGTTGGCTGCTTGCATATTTTATTCCCCAACTTGTGACAGTTCTCTATGCATATTTTGTGTATGTCCACGACAGAAATCATTTTTAATTGTACCCTGAAGAGAAAGCAAAGCTCATTTTCCAGCTGTCAGTGTCAGCTGGAGAGTACAGGGCTTGTTTTCTTTCTAAAACACAGACTTTATTTTTAGCCTTAGCAACTGCTTTCCACTTTGTCTCCAAATACCTGTTTGATGCCTGGTAATGACCACTCTGGCGATATTAGTGATGAAAGGAAAAAGGCAGGAGGATGATCAGGATGATAGCTACAAATTTAGGAAACTTAAATTAAAATCTGTCATAGATTTCCTGTGTTATCTTGCACAAATCACTGAGCCACAGAGACACAACAGGCTGCATTTGCCTCAATTTCTGTGCTTCAGTTTTATATCCATTCTATGTGAAGCGTGGGATTTTTATCATATGAATTTATGCAAAATCAAATTACAAAGTTCCTACCTGTTTTCTGTAGTGGGGACCATGCTGCTTTTTTGAACTAAAAGGGGTAATTAAGATACAGAGCAAAAGCACTTGCCTTTACTTAATTTATTCTCATCATGAGGAAGTTCAATTTATGCACAAGAATAAGTGCTGTGTAGAAGAGGCTTTCTTCATCAGGAACAGATGAACAGATCCTTGCAAACTTGTTGGAAGAAACTGCTTCTCTCTCCTTGGGTTTTCCGGAAGAATAAGTGTAAAAGAATGATTGAAATAATAAATTCTTCTGAAAAATTGTTTCCTGTTGAGTAACCCAAGGTTTCATTGTTTCTGAGGCAACAGAGAACTCCAGCCTCTTAAAAAGAAAGAAACCCACCACTAATGAGAACAGAGAAACACTGTAACTTTTAACACATAATATTAATTTCTTGACATGCCTCTACAGTGTATTTCTTGCCCCAATGAATTCCCCAGTGATTGTTTTCTGACTGGTTTTGTTTGGTTTGTGGAATTTAGAGTCCATTGACATAAGTTAAAACTTAGACATATAGGAGGATGAGAAACAGTTAATTTCATTTAAATAATTATTTTATTATCTTCTTGTCAAGTATCTATTCAAAGCTGTCATTAGACTGATAAACAGAAGTCCTGATCCCAGGGCCAAACTGATAGAAATTGAAATTATTACCTCTAATCAGAATTAAGACAATGGACTTTCACAAATGATAAACATACTCAAGCATTGTAGTTGCAAGGCTTTTTTTGAGTGAACCAGCATAAAGATCAATTTGCAATTGTCTAATGTAACTGCACCGTTCTTGTGGGAAAGTAGTTGCTGGGATCTCAGGACTAGAGGGGCCAGCACCAACATAGAGGGGGTATCAAAACAGAACCAGCTCAACGTTTCCCACAACTTGGCCCAAATTCAGCAACACCTACTGTCAGCAGAGGCAGTATTTCAACTGGACAAATTATTCTTCAGTTTCTTGTTGCAAAAAATTAAAACTTAATTTTGCTAGTGCAGTGCGACCATAAACACTTCTACAGCAGTGACAACTTAAGAGTGATGGCTTTTTCGTAACCAATGTTTGCAGATGACCAATGTCACCTGCAAAATTTTACCTGACCTGCTATGATAAGAAAACTTAACTGAACAGTTATTTTAATTAATGCTTTTCTCCTCAAACCATAATGTTTTTAACTTTAAGAAGTCATCAGGATACTGTCATGAACAAGAGGCAATACTTATGTGTTTTAATGAATGCAAATGTGGGGAGGAATCTATTCTCATCTTCTAAGAAAGAGAAGGGATTAATCTAAAATGACATACTTAATCATTCCAATCAGGTCTTCTTCAGTGAGAGGTAATAAAAATAAGAGCCTTTGATTATTTCTGTATATCTGAATAAAAATGTTGATGCCATTAGCTAAGAAATATTTCAGTGACAGTTTGAAATAAATGTCTCCAATACACTTTTAATGTAGATTTTTAAGGTTCATTATTCTTGGTTAATTGCATGCCAGTTGATCATTAAAAAAAGATTTGCTGAGGCTTAGTAAGCATGTATCCTTTCCATGAATGCTAATCTTCAATAAACGTGTTTTTAACAATCAATTGGCTCACTCTACATGTAGAGCAGGGAATTAAAGCCACAGAATGTTCATAAGATGCTTGCTTCAAAATATTATCATTCCCTACTTGTCCTGTACCCTCTTCTCTAATTAAATCAAAAAACAATTGTTACATAGGCATAAGATTTTATTCTAATTTGGATTTTGCCAGATCTGCTCTTTTCAGTAGTTCATTTCTGATACATTGCCCCATTTTAATATTGAAATTGCATAAATAAGATGTCAGGGAAAAAAGCTTGTCTGGAAGAAAAAGTGCATCTCTTCAGTCCCTACAAAGAATGAATGCACTTGAATAGATCCGTATTTTCTAAAAGACGTGGTTCTGCCCTGAACCTGGTTATGGTTGCTTCAAGCCTATAAGGTTCAGAATGCTCTCTCCAAAGACAGGAAGCAGATTAAAATTAGTTTATTGTCCTGGTACAGTGAAAATTTCATAGTGGAGATTCATTTAAAGATCCGCAAACATCTGCAGTCGTTTAAATTAGTTGTGTGAAAACAAAAAGCCTTGCTCCAAATTCTCTTAGACTTTGAAAACAAAAGGATTTAAAAGTACAGACCTCAATTTCGTACCACAGTAGATCTCCCTTACGTAAGGCATCGGTGAATATGCTTTCAGGTAGAAACCCTATAGAGGCAGGTGATGTCATCTAAAAATTGGGAAAAACTTGCTACTCTGCCTTAATTTAATTTTGAGTTCGTACCTTTGTTTCAACACAAGATTCAAATCAGATTAAGATTTGATAATATCAAGAATGAAGCAGACACAGACACTATGCATGACAACAAATCTGCCCTCATTCTAGTTCCAATCATTTCGTCAGAAGGAGGATGTTAAGTTTTCCCTCATTCTGATACCAATGTATCACCCATGCAGTACTAGTCATTTTTGGCTCAGTTCTTCATAGTTTTTCTGAAATTGTGACATATTTATGCTGAAATACGTATTTAGCTTTCTTTCTTTTTCTTTCTTTCTTTCTTTCTTTCTTTCTTTCTTTCTTTCTTTCTTTCTTTCTTTCTTTCTTTCTTTCTTTCTTTCTTTCTTTCTTTCTTTCTTTCTTTCTTTCTTTCTTTCTTTCTTTCTTTCTTTCTTTCTTTCTTTCTTTCTTTCTTTCTTTCTTTCTTTCTTTCTTTCTTTCTTTCTTTCTTTTTCTTTCTCTCCCAGAATAGCTCAGACCTGACATTCTCCAAACCACGATGACATCACAGAATTTTTATTAATCAAAGCTCCTGGGCAACAGCAGGTACACTATAAGGTTGAGAATAAGCCCCTGGGCAAAATTCTAATGGTCAGGTTGCTGACCCACTTCATACAGCTGGCAGGTGCCTGCTTCCTCTCAGGATGTGCCTGCTACATAAAATTTTGAGTTCCCAGAGTGATATGTGCGCAGCTGGTCATAGGAAGGGGGATAAACAGACATTTCTTGTAAGCAAGCTGTCCCAAATCCAAGACTGACCTTTTCTTTTCTGGTGGAAGCTAAGACTGTGTGACACTTGGCTCCCTGCAAATGGACATTTGCTTATGAACAGGGGTCATGTGATGATATTAATGATTGGTGATTAGTACAAGAAAATACCAGGCACTTGGCCTGTTCTATAGGGGGTCATCAAGCTAGACACGGTAGCTGTATTTCAAGAAAATGCCTAATAGCCTGAAGGCTTTTTAATAGCATTAGAAGTTTTATGTTCTGGAGTAAGGTAATCAAATCTCATGCTTCGAGGCACACGCTGATCTCCACAGGAACCAGGAAGGCATTTCCACCCACGAGAGATTTATGTAGTTGTCTGGGTGGTTTCCATCTTTTCCCAGAGTGATGGTAAATGGAGGCTGTTGGAGGCAGGATGCTGAACTGCATGCAGTGACCCCCACATATCTGTGTCCCCATGTAGCTCTTTAAGGAGCTAAAGACTTTGAATCCTATAGAAATGAATGCAATATGACAGAAAAGCTTCAGGAAAATGCCTTCAAAGTGAAACCCTGGGCCAGCTTTCAGTCTCTATTAGGTAGGTGCAGTGTTCATTGAATTCACTCCCAGAACAGAGAACAATACTTGGCAAGTTCCTTCTAGTGAGGAAAAATGATTAATGCCTTCTGTCAAGTGCTTATAAAATAGTGTGGCACTTGTACACAGTCTCTTTTCTTTTCTTAGGTAGGATCCTAGTCACCGCATCAAAGCAAAGCGGAGTGTTCACAGCAACAAGTTTTTATTCTCTGGCTCCTAATGTGCAACCATGCCAGCCAGCTTCTCTGCATGCCCATCTGATAAAATATGTGCCTTGTTTTGGCTGCCTTCTGCTCTGCTTTTACTTTTAATTGTCTCTGTGGCTTTTTCTCTTCCTTTTTTATTTTGTTTTCCTTTTCATTCACTTCTGCCTAGATGAAGGAAATAATTTGTCTGCTGTTAGTGAAATTTTACTTTGATCTGACTAATGTAAAGTATTTTAATCCAGCACAGAATGTGATGCTGCCACTTTGTCATTACCAAATTGAATTTTTTTCTCATGGGAACATTTCTGTGCACATATATATGTACTTAACAGTAGTATGGATAAAGGTAAATTGCTCCAACAAGCCAAGTCTCACAATCAGTTCAAGACAAGACTTCTCACTTTTCAATTCCTGGAAAACAATGTTTAAGATTATTTTTCTCAAGATGTCACAGTCAATGCATTTTTTGATCCCACAGTTAGTATTTGTCCTTAGAGATACCCCAGATTTATCGATTATTTTTCACAGCCTTGTAAAAGGTGTAATGATGCTGCCAAGTAAGAGTTTTGAATTATTACATCTCAAACAGTGGGATCTAAAAAAGTAGTTCACCAAAACTACTTAGGTTTGTGCAAAATGAAAGCTGATCTCTGAGAGAATGACAAAGTAGAGAAATCAATCTGTCATTTCTTTTTTATTTACTAGTTAAAAGGGAAAAAAACATCCTCTGTCCATTGGAAAATACAGAAGTACTAAATGAGTAGGTATAAATACAATGCAGATAATAAGTGTTACCTTTGTCATTCTACATGAAAACAACAAAATAGGGCAAAATAGTTCACAGAAAGTACTGTCGCCAGAGAAAAGTCTCCAGCTTTCATTCTTCTTGGGATTAGCCTTTCTCCTTGAACACAGAGTATTGCTGTGTGTTAAGATATACCCAGATGTGCTGGAGCACATAAACTCTCAAAACTGTGCAGCTTTAAGGAAAAGCAGCAAACAAGGGGTGAGGCAGGAAAACAAGGAGTGACAGCATGTTTCATAGGATGATCCCCTGCATCTAGTTCGCCAAAGCGGGTGAATGATGATTTGATTCTGCTTTACATATCATTGTGAAGTGGTTTGATTTTAAAATAACATGTTCTCCTCATTCTTCCCTAGGGTTTAATGCTTATGACAAACTTGAGAAGGAGACTGAAGAAGACGAGGACTATGGATTGAAAGAAATGATTAGGGAATTGAGAGTTATTGACCTGATGTGGGAAAAGACTGAAGCTGTGATTTGTGATGCAAGTGGAAAAAAATATGAGACAAAGGTTTAAATAGCCTTGGATGAAAGGATAAGAATTGTAATCCTCATGTAGGAAAAGAAGGAAATCCAGTAGAGAGATAAAATAATATGATCAAAACTTTTTGTTAGTGGTTTTGCTTTTTTTGTGAACTAGAATAGTGCAAGACTGGAAAGCAGTGGAAGCAGAGATTATGACAAGCACAACTGAAGATGCCCAGAAAACAGCTGCAAACAGCTTCTGGAGGATTCTTATCTGCTCCACTTTTTCAACAGAAGACGACCATACATTCAGTGGGAGAGACTAAATGTGGTCTGTGATCATCAGCCAGTCAATCAGACACAAGCTTCCTTGGCAGAGTAAGAGGGGGTGCACAACCTGCAGATTTGTCAGTAGGTTTTGAAGTAAGAGGAACAGAGTATCTAGGCAGGGAGAGGAGGATGCAAGATGGAGATGTGAGAAGGTGAGTCTGTTCCACCTACAGCAATTAAGGAGCCAGCTTTGTTGCAATTGCAATACCACTTACAAAACACGAGCCCAATCCCTAAGGAGCTTAACTTTAAAAATAAGAGAAAACCTTTCTTGCCTCAGAGTACTCATTATGTGCTCAGAATGTGCTGTTCTCTTTCCAAAAGCTTTTCTTCTTAAAGTGAGTTTTCGCCAACTAGTCTGAGACAGAGATCTGTGAAACAGCATGGCAAAGGAACAAGACTGCATGCCATTCAAATTTAATAAGTCATGGGAGAAGATATTGTTTAGCCTTGTGAAGTTTATACTCTCAGATTTATAAGTGTAAGTAATTAAAAGGAAGCAAGTCATCCTGGGCCTGCCTGTGCTCCAGCTCTTCTACCTCGAATGTTGCATGCCGCTCTCACCCTGTCATCTCAAAAAGGGTGTATCACAACAGGAAAGAGTTCGGAGAAGAGCAACAGGATGGCTAGAGATGCAGAATGCCTTCTGCATGACAAAAAAAATAAGTAAACTGAGAGTTTTCAGCCTGGGAAAGAGATGACTGAAGTTGATGTAGTAGAGGTCTATAAACTCATGAGTGGCACTGAAAGAGCAAGTAGTGATGGATGTGATTTAAATATCTCTTCCAACAATAAAACTATAGGACATCAAATTATACTAGTAAGAGCCATATTCAGGGCTGGGGAGATGGGGAGAAAGTTATTAACATAGTTGTAGTAGTCCAAGTTGACCTAAGTGCAAAGGAAGATTGGATGAGTTTAGGGAAATTTCTTGAGAATTTCTAAACACTGAAATAGCGTCTGTTTCAAGATGCTTCATCCAGTTGGCGGCCGGTCACCAGTGGTGTCCCCCAGGGATCGGTGTTGGGTCCCATCCTGTTTAATATCTTTATTGATGATCTGGATGAGGGGATTGAGTCCATCATCAGCAAGTTTGCAGATGATACCAAGCTGGGAGGAAGGGTTGATCTGTTAGAGGGTAGGATGGCCCTACAGAGGGTCCTGGACAGATTGGAGAGATGGGCTGATTCTAATGGGATGATGTTTAATAAGTCCAAATGTCGGGTACTTCATTTTGGACACAACAATCCCATGCAGAGCTATAGACTGGGGGACAGAGTGGCTGGAGATTAGTCAGGCAGAAAAGGACCTGGGAGTGCTGGTTGACAGGAAGCTCAACATGAGCCAGCAGTGTGCCCAGGTGTCCAAGAAGGCCAATGGCATTCTGGCCTGCATCAGGAATAGTGTAGCGAGCAGGACCAGAGATGTTATTGTCCCCCTGTACTCAGCACTGGTCAGGCCTCATCTTGAATATTGTGTCCAGTTCTGGGCCCCCCAGTTTGGGAAAGATGTTAGGATACTGGAATGTGTTCAGAGGAGGGCAACAAAGATGGTGAGGGGGCTGGAGCACAAGCCCTACGAGGAGCGACTGAAGGAGTTGGGGCTGTTTAGTCTAGAGAAGAGGAGGCTCAGGGGAGACCTCACTGCTCTCTACAACTACCTAAAAGGAGGTTGTAGTCGGGCAGGGATTGGACTCTTCTCTCAGGTGACCAGTGGCAGAACTAGAGGGCATGGACTCAAGCTTCGTCAGGGAAAGTTTAGGCTTGATGTGAGGAAAAAGTTCTTCACTGAAAGGGCGATCGGCCATTGGAATGCGCTGCCCAGGGAGGTGGTGGACTCGCTGACCCTGGAGGTGTTTAAGGGGAGACTGGATGAGGCACTGAGTGCCATGGTTTAGATGATGGGTTGGTGTTAGTGTTGGTGTTAGTGTAGGGTTATAGGTTGGACTTGATGATCTCAGAGGTCCTTTCCAACCTTGTAATACTGTGATACTGTGATACTGTGATGCCACTGAGATGGAAATCTGTGACAGCATAATGGGGAAACATTATGCATGTTTACTTTATTTTTAGGATATTCCCTCAGAATTTGCTTGAAAGTGCAACTGGAGATGATATAGTCCATTGCAAGATTTTATGTTCTTATGTGAGAGTAATTCCTTATCCAGATCAGCGGTGGCCAGAGAACTCCTCAACCGGGCCTGACATGAATCTCCTGACAGGGTTTAGGTCTAGGCTGGATGCTGTCAAGATGCAGAGTAAAGCTTTGTGGGTAAAGCTGTTATATGAAATCTCATGCTCACTGCCTTTCCTGTGATGCAGTGGTTGCCTGCCATCAGTGCCAGTGCAGTGCTCTCTGGAGCAATCCATCCTGTGGCCCAAGGCAGAAATACAGCTGCTTCAGGAGGGGCAAAACCCACCCTCACGATTTCAGTGCAGAGTCTACAAAGAACCCCACAAAGATCTTCCCTGGCACAGCTGGGAAGCCCTCAGCCCTGTAATGCTGCTATCCAGCTGAAAACAGGAAAAAGGAGAAGGAAAAGAAAGTCTTTGCTGAGAGAAGGTAAGAATAACTGCACCCTCCAATGCCTTGATATAATTGTTCCATTGTACTCTAAACATAAGAATAAAATACTACGGACTATAAAGTTCACTTTTGTTTTATAGGACCTTTTTTAGACCCCAGGATTTTGTTCATTTTGAGCAGAAAGTAACACAACCAAAATGGTTGAGTTGCCTCAGCTGAGGGTACAACAAGGACCAGAACTAGTTATTTTTTGCTGCCTGACAAAATAGAATGTGGACCCCTACTCCAGGAGGCAAAGGATCCATAGGGTCTGGGGAGAGAATTTTTTTTAAAAGTTTATTTTTTTCACTTAGCGATCAAGAATGCTGGTTAAGTACATGTGTCTGAGTCTAAGAGATGATTCTTGCAAGGGGTTTTTAAGCTTAATCACAACATAATTACTAAGGCAACAAAGAGGAAGCAATAGAAACTTAAAAGAAATTCTGCTCTGTGTAGCGTAAATTCCAATCCTGTTCCTCATGAAAAAGCAAACTGATGAGCAAACAGAACAGAAGACAGTGATGAGAGGTACTTTCACATACAACTCAATCACTATGTCTGCTGCATAGTAAATTAGGCCTTCTCGAAGGTTTTTACTGTCTTTGCCACCCATTGTTTCAGCTTTCCATATGGTTACACACTGTATCTATGGTCACCAGGCCTGTATACTCAAGTGGGCATGAATATTCATTGCCTGATTTTTTTTGTTTTATCTTAAGGGGATATAAGTTAAAGTGAAAATGTGTCATCTTGGAAGGGGTTTTCTGATTATTCTTACTGGAAAATCCAGGCGCAAGACATGCTACACATTTTTTTTAACATTTTAGTAAATTCAGACACAAATATAAATAAGCTGAAGATATATGAGCTGGGCCGATTCTAATGGGATGATGTTTAATAAGTCCAAATGTCGGGTACTTCATTTTGGACACAACAATCCCATGCAGAGATACAGACTGGGGACAGAGTGGCTAGAGAGTAGTCAGGTAGAAAAGGACCTGGGAGTGCTGGTGGACAGGAAGCTCAACATGAGCCAGCAGTGTGCCCAGGTGGCCAAGAAGGCTAATGGAATCCTGGCCTGCATCAGGAATAGTGTAGTAAGCAGGACCAGAGAAGTTATTGTCCCCCTGTACTCGGCACTGGTCAGGCCTCTCCTTGAATATTGTGTCCAGTTCTGGGCCCCTCAGTATGGGAAAGATGTTAGGATACTGGAATGTGTTCAGAGGAGGGCAACGAAGATGGTGAGGGGGCTGGAGCACAAGCCCTATGAGGAGCGACTGAGGGAATTGGGGCTGTTTAGCCTGGAGAAGAGGAGGCTCAGGGGAGACCTCATTGCTCTCTACAACTACCTAAAAGGAGGTTGTAGTCGGGCAGGGGTTGGTCTCTTCTCTCAGGTGACCAGTGGCAGAACCAGAGGGCATGGACTTAAGCTTCGTCAGGGAAAGTTTAGACTTGATGTGAGGAAAAAATTCTTCACTGAAAGGGTGATTGGCCATTGGAATGGGCTGCCCAGGAAGGTGGTGGAGTCACCTACCCTGGAGGTGTTTAAAGGGAGACTGGATGAGGCACTGAGTGCCATGGTCTAGATGATGGTTGGTGTTAGTGTTAGGTTATAGGTTGGACTTGATGATCTCAGAGGTCCTTTCCAACCTTATGATACTGTGATACTGTGATACTGTGATATGCTAAAGCACAGTGGAAATAATATGGATGAAAAAAACACTGTCCAGGTCAATTTAAATACTGCAGATGAATCCTACCTGGCTGCTGATGCACAGTCCTGCCAGCTCTCTTGTATTTGGGTACCAGCAAAGCACTTGGGCTCAGAGCCACAGATCTCAAACTAATAGTACTGCAGCAGAGGATGATTTATTTCTGTTAAGTCCTGGACAGGGACATTCATACAGTCATTTAAAAAGGGTAAATACTACCCTTGTGGAGGCATGTTCATTTCCTGTGGCCAATTTGGGATAATAATTAGGAACCATGACCAAACTACTTAAAATTTGAGGGGACTACTGGGACAAAACACAGGCCTAAATTAAAAGTGAAGACTAGAACATCAAAAGAAAGCAAAGCTGTCAGTAGTTCACAAGAAGAAAACAAAAGTCCTTACCAAGAGAAGGAAAAGCAGGTAGTGCCAACATGACAGAAAAAAACCCCAACACCCTATTAGGTGTCAGCTATACTTCTTCAGGAAATAAATAAGATAAATTATAGAATGAAGGGAAGTGTTAACACATAAAGTGAAGACTCCTATAGTCGAGGAGTTGGAGACTATTTTATTAAGGTATACTTTGTTGAATCACTGGGCTGCTAGGCTTATGGCTGAAACCAGTAGACATCGATAACTACTGCTTTTGACAAAGCAGGAAAAAAGGCTAAGCTGTACTGTGGTTGCCTTTTGTCACAAATGATCCACTGCCAGCAAGAGTTTATTCTTTTTGCTGGCTAACCTTCCCCAAGAACTACTGACAGCTCAGTCGCTGTGCTCTGGGGAAAATGGGACTGATGTTATGAACAGATATACAGCAACAAAAAAGAACTAAATGAATACTTCTGCCTCCTTCAGGTCGATAAAAATCTGCTCATGGTTTTCCTTCTTGCTCAGGGTATTTCAGAAAGCCTCTTTACTGTCTTCCTACAGTGAGGATCTCAACACCTTAATCACAATACCACATTACTTCACAATGGCTTTAATGATGGTAATGAAACCTTTAGCACTCTACGCACTCAATTTAAACGGACTTACTGGCAGTAATAGTCTGTGTCTATTCTAGTACACACTTTCAGCCTGCAAAACAGAGGAGCTGCATGCAAAGTCCCCACTGGGAACGATCCCAGGAATGTTTATACCCCAGACCATGTCCAGGAATTGTTTGGAGGTGCTGGCTGGCAGGGACTGAAAGTATGTCTGGGAGTTGTCTGACAGCGAACTGAATAGACAATTGCATTTCAGTGGTTGGGACTGCTCTTGGGTGCTGTTTAACTTACTAGCATAGACATAAGCTCATTGTCCAAAGTGATGGACTCCAGAGAGCTTCTCTGTTCCAGGATGTGGATGTATGTCCCCTTGTCTCCCAGCCATGTTCTGAAGTGAGAGAAAGGCAATCTTATGCACTGACCATACTGAGAAGGAGATTTGGATACACAAATGAGAAGAGTGGCTATCCAGACAACTGGAATACATTTCATCATTGATCATTACCCACCCTAATATGATAAGGCATTTCCTCATTTTATGAGTGTGCTAGAATATGGACCTAAATAATAGTGTTTGTCACAATAGGACTCAGTCTTCATCTGATTTACTTCTGTCCCTTTGTCTATCTAAAATGGCGATGTTTGCTCTTGAATTTCTTCCAGAGCACTATCTGGACTTGAATTTTTCTGTAATTAAGCCAAACAGTTTCAGGTCACAGGAATAAACTGAGTGTAATTTCTCTGAGAAGGATGATGTGTATGACCGCTATGGAAGCCTGCAAAGACTTTATCAGAATGTCAGAATAATTTCACAGCTAAAGCACAGAGGCCTAGAATAAACTCTGCAGTTTTCATGTAGTACTGTGTATTACTAGAGCTTTGCTATACTATTTTTATTACACTTGCTTAAAAATACCATGTACGGACACAAAAAAATCGTATTGCTCTTTGCTGAGACCAGCAACATGACTGCTCCTAAAGCTGAGAGCTGCAGAGATCCTTAGCATTACTCAAGTGATCATAAATGCAACTTCATCTTCTTCTTTTGCATTCATGATGTGTTTTGCACTGCTAGAGACTCCAATGGTGTTAAAAGAGGTGAGAAGGGGGTGTGAATCTCAGAACTTCTGTCAAGACCCACTTCTGGGGTCATGACCTTGCTTCCAATTATACTGCCAATCTTATGTATAAAAAATAAGGTTGTGACACTTGTTTAGGAACTACTGGCTTAAAATAGGCTCTGTGAAGAAGGCATTAAAAACATTTACAAAGCAGTGTATATTGGAATGCATGCCAAGAGTAGGGTACTTTCCAAAGAGGTAAGACTAGGGTGAGGCCCTTCGAACATGAATGCATTGTATTTCTGTTTAAGTCATTCTTTTTCTCCATAAAAGGGGAAGGACAGACAGAATCATAGCAGCTGTACAGGTTCTGCACTATTAGGTGATTTAGATTGCTGTCCTATGTTTAAATTGTTGAAGTGCATCAGTTGCATACCTAGAAGTAAATAGCAAGATTTTCCATTGGAAACTGTGAGTTCATCTCTTGGATATCAGGATGTAGTGTATTCCACAGTGGCTGAAGGTATTAGTCACTCATATGACAACTATGAAAGGCACACATCATAAGCTTTATCAGATATGATGTTTTTGACATAGCCTATCTGAAACATCATTGGGGTTTTTTATCTCTGGCACCCAGTACAATTTCTCTAGCAAGGCAAATTTAAGCAATATGTGTTCAAAGAGGATGATTGAAATGGTCAGGACGTAAGAGTACTATCTTACACTAATACAGACTAAGAAGGACTGGCTTATAGCACAGTCAAAGAAAGAACACAATTGCACTACCTAAGTGCATTGTTTCGTGAAGGAAAACAGTGGAAGGAACTATCTGAGCTTAAAGATAGTGTTGGACAGGAAAAAAGTATGTTTTATTTTAATTTGACTATGAATCACTCTGGGTTAGAAACTGAAAGTACTGGCAGTACTGCAAAGTTTTAACAGAGGTATGATGAGCCTAGGACAAGGAACTTAACTGGTTTTAAGATACAGCTTGCTGAATAGGATTGTATAGGAAGATTTGTGCAGTAACAGGAACAGGGAACAACACAATGGGCATTAAGTAGGTGACAGTCCTTGTTCTCAGGGACAAGAATAATATGATTATCCTTCTACCAGTAGTGTAACCTGTGTATGGTCATTGTCCAAAGCACTCCCAAGGCTGACACTGGAACATTTGCAGAATACTAAGGTGGAGTTAGGTCTGCTGCTGTAAGGCAGATTTCTCTCTAATAAAGAGGGTTGTTTTCCAGATTCGAAGCCAACAACTTACATTGCTCAAACGTCATATTATCACTCATAATTATATGTAATTCATCCAACTCTATGGTGTTTACAACTTTTAAGTGTGAGCAGTCAGTTTTATAATAGCATTCTTACAGTGTTAAACAGTGCCTTCCTGTCCTATTTGCTCATTTTGTTTTTTTGTGAAAAAAATACGATTTTCCTCAGTTCTTAATTATTTTAATTCCATATTCTCTTTTCATGATCAATTAACTTTTTTTTACTGAAAAGTTGACATAGATTCCCGAGTAAATTCTTATTCCTTTTCCTTCCACTATGATTAAGGTGGTTCAGATTTACAGAAGGGATGAAATGGTGACAGACAATGCAGCCTACCTCATGCGATCTACTGACCAGATTTATTCCAGAAGAAGGAAGGACAATTCATGGTCATATTCTCTGCAGGTAACACAGGCCTGTTGTTCATGTAATGCAGTTATGCAACAGAGAGCAGGCGACACTCATAACCCCCCAACAATCCACAACTGTGATGAAGTTCAGGTCTGGAACTGAATTTGACTGGAATTTGATCACTGGGGCTCCTGTCCATCAGATTGATTTTATTTTTTTTAATAAAATCAATAAAGGAGGTTCTTCCAGAAATATGAATAGGCATCTGAAGTCCATGTTTGTCATCTCTCTTCCTTATCTCTTTCCTTCACTCTGCATATCTTAATTCCCTTCTTTTTATTGGTCATACTCCATGCTGTTGTTTTCCACACGTTATCTACTGCATGCTAACTTACACTGGAACAGGGCCTCTCCTAAGGACTGCAGCCATGGGTGATCCACACAGGCTCAAGGATGCCCCTGAGGGACTGTTGCCAAGGATGACCCATGCCAGAACGTAGACACTCCTGGAGGACTGTGTCCCATCGATAGATGGCAGAATTGAAGTTTCCTATCTTTCAATCTTCCTTCCCTGACCACCAAGACCTTTCAAAGACAAACAGCAAGTACCCTTGCAGTAACCTCACCCAACTCCCTCTGCATTCATGAGTGTATCCCATTAGGCCACGCAGAGTTAGGCTTGCCCAGTTTGTTTAGAAGTTCCTTGACTTGATCCTCATCCTCCAAGAGTAAGAATTCCTTGATGTTGACTTTCCCACTGATCTCAGGAGCCTAGGAGCCTCGGATTTCTTCAGACTTTTTTTACCTGTAAACACCAAAGTGTAGAAGACCTTGAATACCATGTCCGTTTCTGTGTCTTTTACCACAAGGACACCTGCCTTATTCAGCAACAGGCCCACATTTTCTCCCTCCTATGCTTGTTTTCCTTCATGTCTCTCACCAGATTCAACTCCAGGTAGGCTTTGGCTTTCCTAACCCTATTTCTGTACAATCAAGCAATGTCTCTATATTCCTTATGGGTCACCTCTCGTTGCTTTGACCACTTATCAGGAGATCCTTGTTCATCCATGTAGGCTTCCTGGCACCTCTGCTCAATTTCTTTATTTTCAGGACAGACCATTTTTCAGCAAGGATGAGATGATACTGGAAAACTAGTAAGAAGCATCAGAGTGGCTGAAGAAAACCAGTAAGAAACACAGTGGAGCAGAAAGATGTCAACAAGCACAGAACAGGCAAAAGCTGTTATGCACGCAGCCCAAATTCCCGGGCCACCCACTGCTTCACTGTAGGAATTGGAATGGACTGAGTGTACCCTGCAGAAAGAATAAGGGAAATTGAAACTAAGAAGTAAGAATGATAGGTTTTTGACTTAAAGAGAGCCTGAGGAAGGAGGAGAAAAGATGTTTACTTACTTAAGTGTTTAACTGCTTATGATCACTATTTTTTTCTCAACGCATGGATCAGTAATTAGACATTTCTGTTAATGGGTAATTAATCAAGCTAGATAGAAATTTCCCAGTTTTCACCTGTGATGCTAGCAAGTACACTAGTCAAACTTTCATTTCACAGTACTAAGGTGACCCCTTGGCATAGCTTGCTTCAATAATGTGAAGATGCATTAAAATCTTTGGAAACTAAAGTTAAACTCTCATTAAGACTCTTTACACTGTCTGAGTGCTCTAAAAAGGATTCTGGTATATAGTAGGGGAAAGCCAGCTGAGCTGTCCAGCCTACAGCAAGCTTTGAGTACATTAATACAATGCTAAGTCAAAGTTGATGAGCTTTGCTGCACGACAGATATGTTGGTTTGAATTTAGTGCTGCACTTCTTTAATTGTTCAGCTTCCAGATAACACCTATTTTATGTCTGTTTTGGAGCCATGGAGAAGACACATAAAGGATTGCATCCATCTTTAGATATTTTCCACTGGGTATGTCTCTACCATGGTTTGAGCATGAACTGCTGCATGTTGGCACTGTAAGGAAGAGAAACTCTGCTCTCATCTGACCGTGGAATAGCCTCTGAACACTTTACAAGGATGTTTGGACAGAGACTCTTTGTGGAAGTTCAGACACACAGCTATAGACAGTATCAGTGTTCTGCCACCATGTTTTTGTCTGTCCTTGTAGACTCATTGCATGGCTGATGTTGTGCAGACAAAACAGTGGAGGGTTCTCTCAGGAAAGGTTCCTTTCTAATGTCCTAGAGGGATAAATAGATGAGATTTGGAAGTACTCTGAAATATCCTTGTAGAAGAACAGACTCTCAAATCTGAAAAATGTCCTACATTGAACTCAAGTTTGGGCGTTGTAGAATAAAATAATTTTATAGGTAGGGCTGGAAGTTTTGTTTCATTGAAATGTATGTTTAAAAAATACAAATTCACAGATTAAAAAAAATAAAAAAGAAACAGTAGCATGAGATATGAGTCTTTCTTCTAATACTATTTCCAAACATCTTTTATGAGATGCATAACAAGCTGAAGACCTCAGAAAGATCATGCTTGATTCAAGGATCCCTCTGTTATGTGACCAAGATGTGGAGACATCCAGATACAATAAAAAAAAATATTCTGGCAAATAAACACTAACAAAGAACTAGATAACATGTGCTCTGTCAAAGAGGATTGTCTATTTAGCATCCTAAAAATATGGAAATCAATGGAAGCTGGAGTGAAAATGCCTACTGGGAATAGGTCAGCTTTTTTCTCCCTCCCAGTGCAAAAGTCAGTTAGCAACCCAGGAGCACCCCTCTTCCTTTTGCTGGATCTCTTGCCTCTTTGGCCTTTTTTCTCCCCAGGTGCAGTGGAGGATGAGAACATGCTGAGCTGGTTTTGAGAGTTGAAAAATGTGAAGAAAGGGAAATTAGATCCTGGCTGTGGTTTAAATTGAAATGGAGTTCAAAGTCCAGCTCTTTCAAGCAAAAAGGGTGTGTATACATTCTGGGAGCAGCTCTGTAAGTTTGGTGTAAGTCAGTCTGCTTGTGTAATTCTACCACACCTAGCCCATATTCCTGTCTGAAGTTACATTTATTTTAGAAAATATCTCTGTCAGTATTAAAAAAGTCAGAACAAAAATCTTCTCATACTACCACAGTTATTGGTAAAGTCAGGAGGAGAATTCTGCTTCTGAAAAAGAAAGTTCAGCTAGCTGCTATGCTAATACTAGGCTACTACATCCCTTGTTACTCTCTGAACTCTTAAGTGGACTCTTTTTTATTACTTACTACCACAAAGCAGCATGTGAAAGAAAAGGCACCATAAAGGGCTGGGTGGCTTCCGGTGGTGCTAGGTAACCTCTGATTACAACAAGTGGGGATGAAGTGCTGATGGGTGCTCCTTATTTTCCTGCTGAAGCTGCTGCACTGTTCTATGGCTCCTACCAGAAGTAGGAGATCTGCTAGATGCAACTTCAGGTGTATGGAGAAGAACATTTCTTTTTTGTTATCTTGTTTGTATGTGGGACAGTTATCTGTGGTTGAGGGATTCCTTTTCACTTGGTAACATTTTCCTCTGAAACCATGCTGGATTTTAAATGAGTAATCTTTTGCAGTTACTGTCGAAATCCAGTGGAAGAAAATAGATCTCCAATATTACCTTTTTTTAATGTCTGAAGGGGAGGGACTGTTACAGCAAGGGATTCAGGAAACACTGAAAATCATGAAGTAATCTAGAAAATACTATACCAAAGTTCTGTTTTATAGAACACCTGGCAAATTGTGAGTAATACTTTGTCCTGGATACTCCACTCAGAGCAAATAAGTTATTGCAGCAAGTTGCCTTCTGGAAAATTTTGTCTCTTGTGGGAAGATGTCTGCCAAACTCCTCTGAAGATAGAGACTGACCTGTGTATTCTCAAAGTTTATAATCTCAAGGGATGCAAGTCTTTCACATACTTTGGCATTTACCTTGCCAAAACAAGCTGAGAAATATTACTCTAAAAATAGCTCTGTCTTTTGACTTTATTTACGCTTTAGGTAAGACATTCCTAAAGGTTAAAATAGTGAAGATTTTTTAAAAAATTCTCCTGCAGAACCAAACTGCAAAGCTGAAAAGGATAATCATTATTTTTCATATTTTTATTAGTCTTTACTCCTTTTAAGGTCAAATCCTCATCACATTTTTATTGATATACAATGGTTTGGGTTTTTTTTCTTATTTTGATTTTGTTGTAGTCCTAAGATCTCAGATGATAAAGATTCAATAAAAAGAACTTCTACCTGGGAGTTCTGAATATTGCAGGATCAATTTGAGTTAGGCACTTATCATATGGAGAAATGAGAGGATAAGTGTCTTCAAAGAGAAAACATTAAAGTTAATTTACTCTCCCCAGCTTAAAATTAAAAATTCCTAGCACATCTACTGTTTATGCTTGCATTTGAACTGGCAATGGAAACCTGATGCCCTGCTTTGTTGGAAGGATCTGCTCTAATATTTCCTACCACATAAGCCTAACAAATGTTCAATTATTTGAACAAAATGCTTTGGTCTGGGGATATTCTGCCATCCTTCTTGTTATCTCTTCACCTCCATCTTTGGCTAGGTGTGGTAGAAGTCTGTGAGGATGCGCTTGTGATACACGCATGTTATGCACATGTTTTACAAGTTATGAACTGTAAACTCTCCAGAAAGAGGTGAGTTGATTCATCAGATGAAAAAGCCTGGGAATGAAATAGAGGGCCAAAATCTACAAAAGGATTTAAGACTGCAACTCCTTTTTAGGCACAAATACTCATGTGAAATTAATGGAAGGATAAGAACCTAAATACTTGGCCTGTGTCTTGTTGATCACTGTCCAGTGCCTTGTCTTAATAGCTTCTCTTTCTCTGATCACCTCCATATTTCCTGGAGTCCTGATTTATAGCTATTTCAAGATTCACCTTGTGATACAAGAGTGAAGATAATTATTTCTGGGCTTTGGTTACTGAGACCTCATGTTGGTGATATGATGTTTAACGCACCTCACAGTTTATATAGGTAGACCATCAGTATGTTGGCTTTGAAGGTGTCCTTGGCCTGGTCCTTATGTGAACTTGGCTGCTTGTCAGAAGCATGACTACACAGTTTTGGTAAGCTTGGAAAGTTCCTTTAAAGGCTTGCAAAAGGGAAAAGCCTCATATCAGCACATTTTTCCAGTTACATAATCTCCTCTTAATATTTTTGTATATAAGGCATCGTGTCATTTACCAAATCAAGAAACTCACTCCCAAAGAATGTATGCCTCTGCCTCTAGGAGAGAGGGTTTGAAAAAAAATTGTTGTTGTTGTTAATCAGCTTTCCTGGGTGTCTCATTCTCTAGCTGATCCACATTCTTTCCCAGTGAGTGAGAATGTGATAAGGCACTAGTGCCTATTTATAACTGGCAGGGAGAGATACTTGCTTAGTGATGTACTACTCAGCAAAGGAAAAAAAAGGAAAAAAAGCAGCCCAGTGCCTAAATGTTTGCCCTTAGTTCTGCTGTTGATTACTCCTCTGTGCTGGCATCCTTACTCTTCTTTGGAGGGCACCGCATGTGACTTGGCTTTTGAGATCAAAATAAATCAATGTGTTCAGGGTTATGCAAAATGAGTCAACATGAAACCATGTGTGCTTTTCATCTCCTAATAGTTTTCGTATTTGAGTTTTGTTTCTCTGAGAATGGCTATTTATACAATGGCAGTACTTAGAGGCCCTGATCCAAGGTGAAGCCTGCATCGCTACGCAGCCTGCAAACACATGGTGAGAGACAGGCTCTGCTCTTAAGCCAGTGATAAAAGTGACCCTGACAACTAAAAGATAGGACAGGAAACAGATATGATGTAACTTTCCTAAAATTACACCACAGATAAAATGCTTGCCAGACAGAAGAACAATTTACATCTTCTCCATTCAAACAGTGTTGAATGAGGCAGAAGGTGAAAAAAAACAGACCTCAATAGGTGAGAAGTCAACTTCAGCAAGCGAATTTGGTCATAGCTTGCTCCTCCTTCGTTCATTGCTTTGTGCTGGATGAGAGAAAGAAGGATCTTGGATCTATTTTGTATATCCATCATGAAAGTCCTTACTTCAGTGGTATGAAGATGGGAATTTCCCAGCCTTTCTGATTTTATGACTTCATTCTTTTCACACACACAGAAAAATCACACGGTATCACAAGGTTGGAAAGGACCTCTGAGACCATCAAGTCCAACCTATAACCTAACACTAACACCAACACTAACACCAACCATCATCTAAACCATGGCACTCAGTGCCTCATCCAGTCTCCCTTTAAACACCTCCAGGGTTGGTGACTCCACCACCTCCCTGGGCAGCCCATTCCAATGGCCAATCACCCTTTCAGTGAAGAATTTTTTCCTCACATCAAGTCTAAACTTTCTCTGACGAAGCTTAAGTCCATGCCCTCTGGTTCTGCCACTGGTCACCTGAGAGAAGAGACCAACCCCTGCCCGACTACAACCTCTTTTTAGGTAGTTGTAGAGAGCAATCAGGTCTCCCCTGAGCCTCCTCTTCTCCAGGCTAAACAGCCCCAATTCCCTCAGTCGCTCCTCATAGGGCTTGTGCTCCAGCCCCCTCACCATCTTCGTTGCCCTCCTCTGAACACATTCCAGTATCCTAACATCTTTCCCAAACTGGGGGGCCCAGAACTGGACACAATATTCAAGGTGAGGCCTGACCAGTGCCGAGTACAGGGGGACAATAACTTCTCTGGTCCTGCTTACTACACTATTCCTGATGCAGGCCAGGATGCCATTGGCCTTCTTGGCCACCTGGGCACACTGCTGGCTCATGTTGAGCTTCCTGTCCACCAGCACTCCCAGGTCCTTTTCTACCTGACTACTCTCTAGCCACTCTGTCCCCAGTCTGTAGCTCTGCATGGGATTGTTGTGTCCAAAATGAAGTACCCGACATTTGGACTTATTAAACATCATCCCATTAGAATCGGCCCAGCTCTCCAATCTGTCCAGGTCCCTCTGTAGGGCCATCCTACCCTCTAACAGATCAACTCTTCCTCCCAGCTTGGTATCATCTGCAAATTTGCTGATGATGGACTCAATCCCCTCATCCAAATCGTCAATAAAGATATTAAACAGGACGGGACCCAATACCGATCCCTGGGGGACACCACTGGTGACCGGCCGCCAACTGGATGAAACACCATTTACCATCACTCTTTGGGCTCGGCCATCCAGCCAATTCCTAACCAGGCACAAAGTGCTCCCATCTAGGCCACAGGCTGCCAGCTTCCCTAGGAGTCTACTGTGGGGGACCGTGTCAAAGGCCTTACTGAAGTCCAGGTATACCACATCCACAGCCTTCCTCTCATCCACCAGGCGAGTCACATGGTCGTAAAAGGAGATCAGGTTGGTCAGGCAGGACCTACCCCTCCTAAATCCATGCTGGCTGGGCCTGATTTCTTGACCGTTCTGCAGGTGGTGCATGATTTCACCCAGGATTATCTTCTCCATGATTTTACCTGGGACCGAGGTCAGGCTGACAGGTCTGTAATTACCTGGATCATCCTTACGGCCCTTCTTATGGATGGGCGTCACATTGGCCAACTTCCAGTCTTCCGGGACCTCTCCAGAGAGCCAGGACTGCTGAAAGATGGTGGAGAGCGGCTTAGCAAGCTCATCCGCCAGCTCTCTCAGCACCCTAGGATGGATCCCATCCGGCCCCATAGACTTATCAGGGTCCAAGCGGCTCAGCAGGTCTCTAACCTCCTCCTCATGGATTGCAGGAGGGCCACATTTCACCCTGCCCCCATCAACCACTTCAGAGGGCCAACTGTCAAGCGAGCTGACATCCTTGCTGTTAAAAACTGAGGCAAAGAAGGCATTAAGTACCTCAGCCTTCTCTGCATCTCTGGTTACTATATTTCCCTCCACATCCAACAAGGAGTGGAGGTCGCTGCCGCCCTTCTTTCTGCCATTGATGTATTTATAAAAACTCTTCTTATTGTCCTTAACAGAAGTGGCCAATTTGAGCTCCAGCTGGGCTTTTGCTTCCCTGATTTTTCTCCTAGTGATGATTTTTTTCCTTTCAAGTAAAATGCACCATGCATTTTGGCAGCCTCCAAACAGAATAGATTTGCTTTTAGCAACCTGTTCAGCCATAACTGTGTGAGCGCTGATAAGGAAAATACTTGTTGCCAACCTAGTAATCCAGCGTAACTGTCCTCTAACCTGGCAGCAAATGGCTGGGTAATATTCCTTTTCTCAGAGATGTGAACAGCTGATTATTAGCAAAAGAATATTCAGAACAGACAGCACAGATTTACTGAATTTCCAATGAACATTGACTTTATTTTTTCAGTGAGGTCTGTATCCATATTGTTTCACTAGTGATCACAAACCGAAGCAAGGTACCACCTCACCCACACAGGCTGTCTTATTGGATATCATTTCATGATATGTCTGTGTGCTGTTATCTCTTATGCAAAAGTTTTTAGGAGTATGATTTGACTAAACCCAATCATGTGCTAAAGACATTAGAATTCTACTGGAATTGCTGTAAAATGTGTTGACTATATGGGTGGCTGATGCCCTTTTGAACACTTTGGTAGGATTATCTTATAATTCCCTACAAACTTAGTAAAATTATACTTTACAATAAGTTTTCTTCTCAGGCTTTATTTAGGAAGTTATAATCTTTGCATTCACCTGTAAGCTTTCCAATTAGAATAATGTGAGGAAAATTTAATTTTATTCATTTATTAATTCAATTATAACTTTTATTTATTATTGTTCTGAAAATTAAGCTTAGTTATGAGTAGTACTGCTCTGAAGATTTAAGCATGTGGCTGATGAAAAGACAAACTTCCCGAATACCTGAACCGATTGTAATGGGAAAGTGAGCTATAAAATCACTGCCTAGTACTTTTACTAATCCATTTTTTGAGGTAATGTTTGCATTGTGCCTAGGAGCCATTGTTATAGACTACCAACACAACATACTGGTGGGCAAGATCGAAAGGGAGTGACTCGCCCTGAAATGTATGGTCTCTTTGAAAGATGATGGAACCGGATACCTACAGAAGACTGATTATAGGCATGTTCAATGTTCTTAGCAGTGTCAACTCTGCAGTAACTTGACTTTTATCAAATTATCCTGGGCATCTTGTCAAAAGAGAGATTTCAATAGGTATTTGAAGGAAACCCATAAAACAGCTTTGTTTTTGAGACCATATTTCAAAATTAAATCATTTGGAGTAATGTGGCTGCAAAAGGTAGCATCTGACTGTCAGTACAGATGAAGTAGCTGATGAGCTACGAACCAGCTTGTGAGGACTCTAAAGTTTTCTCTGATGTGAAAGAGCGAAAAAGCACAGTTTAAGTTGCAAGGAGAAAGGTGACAGTAGTCAAACAGATAGACTAGAAAAATGTTATTTATAGTAACGTTCTGAATGGCTAGCAAGGGTAAGTCTGTATTTGTAAAAGCAGAGGATAGCAATGGACATATAAGGTGGCATTGGCTAGGCAGTGCATCCATCCAATGGTAGAGCACCTTTTCATATCCACAGTATCTTCTCACATAATTTTTCTGCAGAAGTGAGAGAGGCTTAATACCAAGGATCTACCCTACAGGACATATGCCCCATGCAATGAGATCTCAAAAAATGGGGGCTTCTCTGGCTCTGAAAAGCACTCAACTCCAACTTACTCCTTGCAAAATAAACCAGCTTCTTCTGTTGAATCTCTCTGCATGGAAAACATAAGGAAAATATTTGTTTGTGTTCCATTTTCCGTTACTGCAGGGGAAGAGTGTCCAGAAAAGCAGGTGGTGACATGGGTGTGAGGAATAGAAAGCAGTCCTCTCGCCACAGTGTCTGAAGTGGACGGAGACTGCTCCAACTTGTGGGAATTCCCCAGCAGTGAATCCCTCTGCCTGGCACACATTTGCGGTGTATAATACAAGATGAATGACACAAACCAGAAAATCTGGCCCTGAGATGCTATAATTGTGAACAAACTGTACAGAACAAAAATTTTTAAAAGACACAAACCTCACAATCCTCCCTGACTTTTGATTTTCCTTCCCCCGTGCTGAATCCATTAATTTAGGTATTTTGAACCATGACTTAAGGAGTGCCTTAACTCTGCGGGTACTGACTGTGACCAATTCATACACTCACTCCATGGGTGGGATATTAAAAAATACTCTGAGGTGGCCAATAGGAGAATCCCATTTTCCTTGTCTAATTCAATTGGTACAGTGTGGAATTTTCTTTTCCATACTTATTTAAATCAATGAAGCAGGCCAGGCTGTAATAGATGATAACTGATGTCTCCATAGTTTGGAAAGAACATATTTTAATAAAAGTAATACATCTTTCATACAAATTATGAAACTGGACAACCTGCAGCTATCTGGCACTCCACCTGTGAAAGAACACCTGTAGGAAAAAATAGTTGTTCTTTCTGTGAGAGTACCATCCCTCTAACTGCTACCATTACAGAAAGACCCTTCTCAAGCTCAGCTTTATTCAAATTTCAAAGTGCATTTAGAAGTAAGCAAGTGCTATTTCCAGTGCAAAACTAAATGCCTACAACTATTATATCCTTAAATCACATCTTATGTCTACTTGTTTTAGTAAAGGCAATAGTAAATACTGTGCGACTCTGCCCCAGCAAGGTTAAATACATTGCAAGCCAGATTAAAAATGGTATAGACCTTAGGGAAAAAAAAATGTGGGAAGACTGAAATCAATGTACAGTGGAGGTGCATGCCAATTAAACTTTCCCGAGCTGGCTTTGATGGTCCAGGGGAGAACTCCTGCTTTAGCTGTCAAAACTATTTCTTTCTAGAGACGGCTTGGGGTCAACTCCATTAAGAGGTATTCCCAGTCTAAAAAATCTTGGTGGCCACTGTCAGTTTTTCTGTTCAAGGCAAACAAAACTGCTAATTTCATCAAATCTGAACCATAGTAGGAAAAAAATAGAATTAAAAAAGAAAATCACGAAGAGAGGCTTTGCGCAGATAGGATATCATCTCTTCTCAGATTTGTCCTGTAATAATTCACAGTAGTAGTATGGAAGGAGCTGAGACATTGTGTTTGGTTTTATAAAATCATTTGATTTTGCATTTACAGCCATACTACTCACGCAGGTGTTCAGGGGCAGAACCAACCAGAGAGTCAGTGGATAGAGTCACATCTGCGGACTTGCAAGTCCAGCTTAAATTGTGACCTTGGATCAACTGAGGAACCTGACAGTCATCCTTAACACTTGTTTTTGCTGACTCATGGGCTGATAGAACAGATTATGGATGGTATCTGCTCAGAAGATATTCTTTTCCAGCTTTCCAAAGGTATTTAAATTCAGTGCTGACGGAACTGGCTGGAATACCTTAAATGTGGATTACTTTTATGTCTGTTGCCGCTCAGTAAACTAAAAGTCAAGCAGGTGCCTAGTGTAAAAAACAAGCTTAACTGTTGGTGGGAAAGGGACATAGGCTCATGTTAACTGTTCTTCTAAATAAGGACATTTCTTTGAAAGGATGTTCGAGGTGACAGCTCAGTCCTGCATTTAAAACTGATTATTTTTCTCAATCCTGAAAGACTACTTTCTGTCATGATTAAAGCTGGGCAGAGAAATGCTCAGTTGCAACACCCATCCCCCTGATGTCTGATGACCAGTCAAAACAGAAAAGCCCTTGGTAATTTTGGAAACCTTTTGGCAGAAGCCAATCAAGCTGCCTGCATGCCTCTTCCCTGCTATCTTGCCTGCTTATATTCTTGTGTCCTGGGGGCTCTTCTGCCAATAATTCAGTATTGCAAAGGATTTCTAACCAAATTGCACTCAGATTTGGAAATGGTAGTGTCTTCCGTGGGAGAGTATTGCTGGTCTTTCTCCTCACCACTTTCTGCTTACTTAAATTTCTATAGGAGTGAGGCTATAATTTCTAATATAGGGGTAAATGAGAAGGCAGATTGTTTTTATCACTATTTCACCTTATAGTCAGTCACCTTGTGGATTATTGAAACCAGCTCACATGCCAGTGTGGATGGAATAGGAAGTGATGACTAGATAAGTCATCAAAAAGATGATAGTCTAGGGGCATAGAATAGGTTGAACTTTGCTTTTCTGAGTAAGGAAATCAACATCAGTTATGTATGACGTGTAAATTATTTTTGCAGGGTCTTTCTAAAGAGAGTCCGTGCTGTCACTGCACAGTGAAACTTGATTTCAGAAAGTATTCACCTATGCTAACCTGCAGGGTGCAGACAAGACACTCTCTGTTTTGGATGCTTTTCAGACTGCAGTAGAACTCTGGAGAACCATTCTTAATCTTAATTTTGGAATATTTTTAACAAAGTTGTTCTAAGTGTATAGGAGAATAAGCAGCTGTTCAGTATATTTTTTTTTAAATCTGATGCACCTGAAATTATTCCTTCATGGTACATCATGATTAGAATTTTTTGCTGAGTGCCAAAGAGAATCCAGCCCTTCTGACCAATTTTTAATTTTTTCAAAGAAAGGCTTTTTTTCTTCTTACAAAATCGCTTTCTCCCTCTTCTCTAAGAGGAAATTGCCACACTACAAAGAAAAACGCCAGAAATCAAGTGTGAGAAAACAACAGTGCACTAATCAAAGTATAGAAAAGTAAATATTGTGGTAGTCAAAGAAGTCTGCACTTCATTCTATAGGTACAAAATCTCTACTTAGTCTGTGGCTTTGTGCTTGATTCTAGGCCAGTGTCTCACTGAGAAGTTGACACAGAAATGCATTCGTATCGTGATTATTTTCCTGAGGATTTTGTACTATCATCCTTATTTTCTTGATGAAAATGGACAGGTTGTCCTTTGTGTCTAGGATCAGTAGAATATGCTGTTACCCTTTGTCCATAACTTTCCTTTGCAAATAAAATATATAGGAATAATAGATAATCTTCCAGAAATGACAGAGGCTCTTAAGAGCACCTCGAGCAGTAAAAAAGAAACGTAAATCTTGGTCAGCTCTTCTTTTCTTCACATTTACCTTTGCATATAAAAGAATTTTGACCTCTAAAAACTTTATCATAGTCATTCTCTCTGTGGAAGACTTTACCCTCAGTTGTTATTGCCACAGATACTTCATATTGTTGAAGTTGAACAACTCCACTTTCAGATATTAATCTGGAAAAAATATTTTTCTGTCCTGGATGGATTATTATGTCTTTCAGCACTTTAGTTCTTTTATTGCTGCTTAAACAACCTTGCTTAAATAGCAACTCCACAAATACAAATCTGTACGAGAAGACTTTATTTCATTCTGGCTTATAACCAGACTTCTTCTGCAGAAGTTTATTTTCATGTCTGAAATGGATTTCCTATTGTTTTTGACAAGGGTGGGAACTTGATCTGGCAGCCTTTTTCCATTGGGCTTGTATTCCATGGCTTGATTATTTTGCTGGATATTTTTAAAATGTATTAGTTTTTAAAATTCAAGGACAGGTTGAGGAAACAGGAGCTGTATACCCTTAAAAGCTTAGTTAACTACAGAATTTATACCTCTGCCATTCCTCTGTTTTATCTTCTGCTTTAGGGATCCAATGGCCAAAATTTTCAGCAACATTTATTTCCTTTGCACTTCCAAGTGTTTTCCTGCACCTAAGAGAACCGCTTCTGGAAACACATAAAATAGGTCCCAGTTTGTTTTCAGGATCTCAGTTTTCATTTAAAACAAACAAACTGAAGGACAAATAAAAAAAACCCACCAAAACAATTTGGAGACTACCACAGTGGCAATTGTAATGCTGAGCTTTTAAACATCCAGGTTCCCTGTGGCAGTTGTGTGACAATTGTCATGCAGGGTCGAGGACAAGCCCCATCCCATGCCTTAGTCAGCATCATCAGTAACCAGCCAGCAGGTTGCCAGGGACCTGCTTTGTGCTGTGGTGATTTTCCAGAACAAAATATTTATTTTCACTGCTTTTTGTGTCAACATAGTAGTGCATTAGGTATGTTCTTTGCATGTCCCCTAGGTCAGGGAGAAGGAAAATGTTCTTTGTGGATACTAATTGAACCTATGTGTAAGTTAGGCATCCAGTTCATAGGATCATAGGGTAGTTCAGTTTGGAAGAGACTTTTGGCATGTGAGGAAACAAATTAGACATGCAGGAAATTTTAATGTCATGAAAAGATGCACATAGAGAATTTAGTTTGTGCCAGAGTTGGTTGATAGCTAAGCTGAAATTTCCAGGACCACGTTTCTACAATTTGTTACTTAAAATCAGCCTAAGGGTTTACTTTGCCCAAAAGTGGGGACACTGGGATCCATGGCAAGTGGAACATTAGAAACTTGTGTAGCCTTTTCTTACCACTTAGTTAAGGTGGTGACAAACAATGACAACAGAAGAAAGCACAAACTTTGGAAAAAGTTATAACATAAAATGTTATAAGGAGTTTCCATAGAAACTATTTTTTTACTAAAACTTAAATGTGTCGGGCATTCTTGTGCAACCATGTGCCTACATCAGTGCAAATTTTGCTGCTTACCCTCAAGCGTGGAGGCATCAGAAATCAGGGACTAGAACTGATTGTGAAAAGGTACAAGGTGTTTTATCATGTAACAGTCATATTTTCCGCTTTCGAATGCCCAAACCCCAATTATTATTAGCATCTTATCAGTATTATATTAATGATGTATAACCTATATTGTTCTTACTTTATATGATGCTGTTTTGTCCAATCTCTTTTTCATTACATTGGTGCATATGCACTTGCAAAAACAGACACATGGACTACAAATGTAGAATGAAGTAGCAGTTCTGTAGCATGAATTGTCTCATTAACTTGAAGGATGCTAAACCTAGTTCTTCCTTCTAGTATTTTAATGCTCAGAAGACTATACAGGCAGTAACTGCTTTCAAAAAATGTGGAAAACCTTGATTTAGGAGACAAGTTTTTAACCAGGGAGCAGATCTGAAGAACTCTAAGAGCACAGAGAACATAAAAAATGAGTGCTTCAGAAATGCAGTCATATTTGTGGAGTATTTTGCCTAACTTAGGAAAAAAAAGTCAATGATCCCCCCAAAATATCCTTCAAAACCAGACTACTTGCACAGAAAGCTAGAACTGAACTTATAGCTTTAGTATGTGGCACTCCTTTGAATTCCCTATACGTTTGATCTGACAGGTATAATTATAAGGCATGGCGTTTGGGCCAAATGACACAGCATTTAATCAAAATTACATGGAGAAGTGTTTATGTATCCGTCATATTTTACACAGTAGTAATAGGCAATATGCAAAAGGACATCCTGCAAATGCATTGCATTGTAACTGGCTAAACTCTTCCAGGACAACTGGAAAATGCATGACAGCACACAGCTAACACACCACCCAAGCAAAGGGTAGTGGTCCCTGGGAAGCTTCCCTCTCGTGTTTTTATCCTATCAAGCCAAAATTACCCTCTAAGAGTTCCTAAGTGTGTATTCTAGTCCCACCTCACAGAAAATAGGTGAGTCTCAGGGGTATTCAAATCCATGTACTGTAAATACACTCACAAGGATAAGGAACCAGAACGTACATTAAACAAGTTCCCTTTTGAGGCTTTACCAGAGCTGTAGTCCAGCAGAAGCATGTCATTACCAGCAGTTAATGCCTTTTTGCAGCAAAGTACCATTAGCACCTTCAGTGATTATTTTTTACTAATTGAACTGTTGACACTATTCTCATCCAATCATATCAAATAACTAGAAGAGTCACAGTCACAACATTTTCTCAGACAACCTATCCTTCTCTTCCTCTTTGGAAAAATAAGCCTTGATGATCATTTCAGTATCCTGACTTTGAGTTTTCCCGTGTTATGATTCAGAGTGGGTGGCAGTTCTCTCCTGACCTTATCATAAGAGAGAAAAAGGAATGTGATCTTTGCAGATAAATAAATCTCCAGGCTTTGCCTGGGTCCAAGGGAAGAACTGAATGATGAGCTGTATATTTATATGGCTTTTCTGCACTGTATTCAGCAGAGAGATATTGGCACTTGCACAAAGGGAGTCAGCAACAGGCCTGGAAGCAATCTTGCTCTATTCAACTGTCAAATGCTCTCTTTAAGGAAGTTCTGCCCATTCTGGCACCTGAGCAAAACTGTTTGGGCATAGCCCGACTCATTCCCGTCTTCAAGTATGCTTAAAGTCTGATTCAGCACTTAAATTCCACTCATAGCTTGACCTTCAAAAGTTTTTGGTCCTAAAGTTGGCAGTTAAAAGCAAATTAAAAAGAAAAGTCTCTTCAAGAGTAAATAGTGCCATAGCCATCTCCTTATACCAATGCTAGTGGAAAAGGGGTGAATAACATGGGAAAAAATTAGTAGCAGCTGCAAATTACTCTCCACAGACGTATTTGGTAGATTCACCTTTACACTGTTTTGTGTAGAGAGAGGGACAGAAGGAAAAGAAAACCCTAGAGTAAATATTTTATGTGGTGTACTCAAGGCACAGATATCTAGCTGAGAGACATCTATACAATAAATGCTAATATTTGTTGTGGGGCTGCAAAATAACTTCACCAAATTTCTGCCTTTGTGGCTTCCTGAGTTCAGTACTGACTTTCCCAATTCCAGAGTACATCAGGAACTATCAAAATGAAGTCAATACAACTCGTACTACAGAATAACAACTTTGCACGTACCTGTATTTCCCCCTAGGAAAATGAGAGTAGCACCAGCTATCCAAAATCTTCCCTTTTGCCTGTAACCACAACACTAAGATCTGCTTAGGCACTTGAATGTGCAACTCTGAATTTCAAACAGAGGAGTACTGTATCAGTTGGGGGCTTTTAAGACCAGATTTGTATTTGATTTAGCAGAACTTGAATCTGTTGACCTTCAGGCCATATTGCAGAACTGCTCTATTATTATTTTAGACTCTCTCTGGGCTGGTGGGTTGGGATGTGGAAGGAAGGGTGGGGTCAAGCCCTGACTTTTATTCAAAGTTAAATATTTTTTCTATGTTTGTTTTGAATCAAATTAGACTAAAGTAATGGACAGGAGTATTACTGTGTCATTAAATTAAATAAACAAATTATCTTTGGTTCCCCCCTATATTTTGGAGATATAATTGTACATATGAAGATAAATAGTAAGATAGATATGCATAGACATAAATAGATAACCAGATAGATTGAAACTCTCCATATACATTGCCGTTTAAAAGGTTTAAGAAGAAATAAACAGCAAGAGAAAATACATCCTGAAATTTTCACTGAAGACTTCTTTGTTGAGGAAACAAAAATAAAAGTGAGAGAAGCCACTGGAATGGCAGTAGTTTCATTTTACCTCTCTCCGTCTTGGAAAATGTCAAGCACATTTAGCATTTCTCTATTAAACCAGTAGAAAGTATAGTGAAGGGAACAGCACTAAGATGTGCTGCACAAGATCTCTGATTCAGGAAAGTGTTACCACCTGCTTAAATGCTTTATTGATGTATTTGAAGTGTCCACTATTAATTAGAGTTCATTTTCTTTGATGCTGTGCTGCAGTTATTTTTTGTTTTAGAAAGAAAATAGTTGATCTATTAAGTATTCTTTTGTTTGTTTTGAGGAGTCCTGTAATTTGTTCTTTATTATTAACTTGCTCAATTTACTTGACTTCATTTACACTGGGTTTATTTTAACACTGTAACAATTTCTTCAAACTTTTTCAAACAAAAAAGTACACAGTGCAGTGTGCGAGGAAGATCTGCCAACTCAGGTAACTATAATATGCGCATGTCTTCTTCCTAGAACTGCCTTGAATTCAACATTATGAAGGTAAAATCCTTTTGCTTTATCTATGCTTTTCTTACTAGAGCTCAATGAACAATATGAACAATACAGTTTATATTTGCCATAAGAGTACATGCACTCTTTACCCCTGTGTTTTTCTGAGTGGACAATTTCCTCAGGCACTTGTCAAGATGTGGGAAACCAGGTTCCTTTCCCTCTTCTTTCCGGATAGACCTTCACTGCCATTTCCTAGATTTCAGAATTAATAATCCTGATAGCAAATGGTTGTTGTGAGGCTTAGCTAAAGAAAGGGGCACACCATTTTTCTCTTGGTCTTGTTGAAATACTGTAGTAACAGGCACCAGTAGCCCAAGTAACAGCTCCGTTCTCCCGATGCCAAAGTGAGCAATCTCAGAGAGCCCATGCCTCTCTAAGTGCTTCCATCCAGCAGAGTTGAAAACTGGAGAGGCAGATAACAGACCTACAAGCTCATGCCCAACTGAAAAATATAAAGTGTTTGCCAGCCCTGCTTTATGTTGGCTGACATTTTTGTCATACTCAGACAAAAACCTCCAGGAGTCTCATGGCTGTCCAACTGCATAGGAAAAGTAGCGAATAGGTTCTTCTAGAAATGTGTTTAGCTAGTAGACATCAACTCAGTGCGTAAGACGATAGGCCTAATGTCTGCACTCTGCAGCTTTCACCAATATAGCCTCATGTCTCTGGCTTATCACATTGCAGATAATTAAAGACTAGCACTGACCTAGGAAGAACATATAAGTCTACTGATGTATGGTTTTGGAAAATAAACCCCAAAAAATCAAACATCAACCTTAAAGAGATCACAACCTATGACTGCTATTTTAAAATTACTTTTCCATATAAAGGCTGATTCCATGAAATAATCTTAAGATCTTTTAAAGGATAAATGTCTGATCTTCAGACTGCTGCTCATAAGTAATCCTCATAGATGGGTTTATACACACTGAAGTCAGGTATAAAAACATGTGAAATGGGATTCTTACCTAGATCAACGAAGCACTTAGAAATTTATTATTCAGCACAACCTGACTGCCATCAATATGCTCAAGGATGTTTTTGAACTAAGATTTTATATATTTTGCACTGAACAATTAAACATATGGTTGTCATGGTAACAAGGAACAAATTTTTAATGTGTCACTGGAATTTTGGTATCTTAAACACGCATCTAACACAAAATGCTTTTCTGGATTAGTTCAAAGGCAGCAATAGCTCTTTAGGGACCTCACAACTCATACTGGAAAAGTTTTGTTTTCCTTAGTGTCTTATTGTAATCCATTTTGTCCAGGCCAGAGAAAGCATTTTGTCCAGGAAAATGGCAAGGTCTAAGACAAACAACTGCAGTACAAGATGACTGTAATGATCTCCCTTATTGCTACTACTACAGCAAACCCAGAGTTTATTTCCTATTATGATAATGCTTATTCAAGTTAGATAGCAAGTTGTTTTTCTCTTACTGTAGTGAAAATTAAATTTAATTTTCACTCATTTCAAAACAAAAATTTTTTTCTACCTTTTTGTTCTTATGGAAAGGACTTCAAGGATTTAGAGGACTTTTACCTACAGAAACTGAAACAACATTGTGTCAGAGGCAGTATTCTAAAATGTGTATGGTTCCACTTCAGGAAGAAAAGATGTGGGACAGTTTATAACTCTCTGGAATTTGGTATATAATCCATTAATCTCTGCAGGAGTTCTTTTAACTGTGCAGCTATGTACTGATATGCTATGTTACTTTCCAGTCTTGTTTTAATACTCATTATGTCAGTCTTTGCCCCTTACCTTTAGCCATTTTAATCAATTTTTTTTTCTTTAATTTGAGAAGGTTGAAATTGAAATACATGAATACCCCCATGGATACTGCTGTTGATATACCAAACCTACTATGACGGCTTAATCTTACTGCAGTGATCAAATCTTACGTGTATGTTCCCATAACTGATATTGCATGTTCTGTCTTTGACTTCTTTACCAGAGGGGAAATTCAGACAACACCTAACCAGGCCGGGTACTCTGAAAATGAACCATTTACTTTTTTTTTCAAAGTAAGGTTAGCAACTTTTTAAACTTGTTATTATCATTAATAGAATTAGGAGTGCAAAATGCCAAAATAAGCATGCTAATAGCGTAACACTTCTTATAACAACACAACATTGACTCCAAGAGGGTTTAAATCAAAGTGCTTGCCAGGTACAGCCAACTTTAACTGCATAAATTGTGAAAAAGATCTAGATAGTATGGCAGACTAAGAAGACTAGAACAATGTGGCAACAACATGAAAAGAATATTATCGTAATTTTCTTTCCAATATAACACATAAGAAATGATCTAATGACCACTCTGATAAAACTATTGCCCCTACATACACATAAAGCTGCTATTTATAGTGCATTTGGATTTTAAAGTAACCTGCTCTTCTTTAGTTTCAATAAGCATCTCTCATTAGCAACAAATGTCACCTAATTAAAGTCTTTCACTCAATTCAGTGTCTCAATAAAAGATTGAAGTAGGAAGGGGACTGTGAAGCAGCTGAGAGCAAAAGGGAAAAAAATGCAAGGAATGCCAAGGGCCCTCCAGGAATATCAGATAAGGAAAGTCACTGAAAAATGAGCTCATTAAAGGAATAAAAATATATTGAAGTGACATTTGTTTAGAATTGCATATAAGGCTGGACTATTCATTCTCTGTAAGTTTTTCAGGGCATCATTAGGTGTGGGTTTTAGGGCTTTTTTTTCCTCCCAGTGAGGAAAAAGAGTATATGACTAACTTCTTTCTAAGTAACTACTTAAAACCATCCCAAAAGTTTGAGTAAAGAAAACCTTTTAATATTGTTCACCATTCACAAAACAGTGTGGGAAAGTTCAGGTTTTAGAAAGAAAAATACCTTATCCCTGTTGTCACAAAAGTGGGAAAGAAGTAGAACGCCTTTTTAAAGCGCTCATCAGTTTCTTGAGTGTTGCTGACATTTCTTTGAATAGAAGCACTTCTAGAGGAGTGCTGAGCACCCCTAGTAAATCCCATTTTCTTTAGGCCTCTCTCCAGCAAATGAGTCAAAGACCACACCCATAAACCACTGAAATCCCTGTGGGACATGAATTAGATAGCTGCAATGACTTCAGGGGCTTCGAAGCAGCCCCTGTGATGTTACTTACTGTAGAAATATGTGTCACTTCTCAATTGTCCTGTGCTGGAGCAAGTCTCAGGGCTGGTGGCTTTCACACCTGATGCTGTCTAAACCACAATACATGAAACAATACAAAATAGGAGGTGTTCTCCAGGTGTTCCTCAAGGCTAGGCCAGCCAGCTGAGAAGGGCATCTGACCTCACACTATTCTTATGGCCATGGGCTTATCAGGAAAAGCAAACCTGCGCTGTCGGGTAAGACTGAAACACTTCCAGGCAATTTAAATTTCTGTTTCAAATACCTGGATCTAGGGCACTCAAATGACAGTGGAGCATCAGGAAAGAAACTAGCTTTTGACTTTCCCCTATAGGTGAAATGAGCTGTCAACTTCTTTGTTCCATAAGCACCGCTGAAGCTCAGAAGGATCTAAAACCTTTGCCATCGGAAAGTCGGCTAAAACTTGTTGCTCTGTGACCTCTTCCCCCTAAATATGACCTCACTCACAGGTTTTCTCCTGTGGGCTATTTTCCTAGCCTACATTTTCAGCTTCTCACCCCTTGTCACAAATAATAACTCCTTGTATGTGTCAGCTCTAGTCAGCCTCAATGCCAGCAAGAAGCCTCTGCCTTAGCCTAGCAGCAACCCAAAGCCTTGCTTTGCTCTTAATTCCAGTTTGCTTGACTTCTTGGAAAACTATGCGTTAGGATCAGAAAGGTCCAGGCTAAGTAAAGCTGCTGTTGGACCCTTTGAGTTTCGGAACATAAGGTAATTTCTACTTTGACTTTTAGGACTAAATGACTCAACTCAGACTAAAGCTTAAAAGAGCAGAGTCAGACAAACAGGAAAAAGCCTGAGAAGAATGCAATGATCCTCTTGGACCTCCAGAAAAGTTTGGATTGAGCTCAGCTGTTGACCAAAGACATTTGGGGAAGGATTTCTAACCTGGAGATAGTATTGACATTGTTTCACAAGCATGTCGTCTGGATTGGTTAATAATATCCCCACCAAGCTCACATTGGTCACAGTTTTTCCACTGACCTCATTCTACTTCCTGATGTTTTTGTAGACAATCCTTTTTAAAGACTTTCATGAATCCAGGAGGCTTCCACGTGCAGACAATGAAAAGATTTGCTTATTAAAGAAGACCCTTTTTGACATTTGTTCTGCATCTCCCAATGCCACGACAGTTATTTGTGAGTTTGGTCCTTGTAAAAATCATGTGGGTAAGCTGTGCTGAATCAGGCTTTCATATGCAATTTTATTGCAACAAGATTTCAAAATAGAAGCTTTTGTCAGTCCCCTAGCATATTGAAACAGATAACTGCATGAAGTTATGGTAACAGAACACAATGTATTTTGATCACAGGCTCCATAACTTGCTAACTAGTAAAGGAAGGACAAAACCCAAACTGCTGTGATTAGAAAGGTTTCCTATTCAAAGAACACATCTTTGCCTTACTGAACTTAATGGCAAAATTCCTGTTCCTTTTGTGGCTCTTAGAGCAAATTAGGCTCTGTTCTCATTTGCCCTCATCATATATGCCATGAAGACCTAGAGATAGGAGCAGTTTATATTCCTGGGGAACAATCTCATTTTCCATGGAGTATCAAAGCATTTATGAGTATTTCTTTTATCAATCATATGTGACAGCATGAATAACATCAACAAATCAAGTGAGATTTCCAGAGCAAATCTCTGTATATCTGTTTAGGCAATAAAACTGCACCAGTTTTTGTCTCATTATTGTGACTTCCTAGTAAGTCTTGCTTCTCTGCATCCCTGCCTGCTCCAGGATTTGAAGTCTGCGATTACCAGTGTATGCCTGCTCTGTACTAAAATCCTTACATGTTTATCCACCTGCAGCAGTACGGCACGGAGCTCACATCACCAAAATCTGGTGAGACAACACATACAGCGTGCTTTCCAGCATGTTTAGAGAGCAGAGAACATAGTGTACTCCTTACTAGAGGATTTTAAAACCAGTACACCTCAGTAAGCAGACTGTGGACACTGTGCAAATAACTTGGTCTGTGGTTCCACTCCACTCATTTAGCTCTGGATTTGCATGCCAGACAATGGTATAAACCTGCTACTTGAAATAGAAGAGAATGACTGCACATACATGCACACTCACACAAACCCTGAAGGCCAAATATACTGTCTGGCCTCATTGGCATTGTTTGTGATGCAGAAGCTTGGAGGACTTATTTTGTATTATTGCTTGAACACAGCCATTACAGGCTTTTTACATCCCTGAACAGTAAATGAAGGCATATGATTCATCTGGGGTTTCTGGTAGCCTTGCAGTTTGGATGCTAGAATGTTATCTAGGCATAAATGACTGCTGAATTCATGTTTACTGGATTAGAACTTTTTTTTTGAGAAATAGGTCCTTTTTTCCCAGTTCTTTGCAGAAAACAACTAATTCCTATAAGTAATTTTTATGTAAAACAGCATTATCATCATGTACATGATAGATACCTTTAAATACAAGTATTGTTAGAATATGTAGACTTACTTACATGGAAAAAAATCCAGCTATTTGTAAATCATGAGTTTCTGATATGATATCTGGACCAACACTATCAAATCATGCTAATGTTGCACCCCGTAAGTGGAAAGCACACTGAAGAAGGGTCTAGTGCCAAATCCTCCTGTTTTATCTTATCCCTGTTCTCTTTACAGCACACCTATGAAGGAAAATTGCCTGGTAACCTCATGGAAGAGATACTTCATCTCTGCATATTATTCATGCTTTTCTCCTGAGCATGGTGGTCACCCCTGTCAGCAAATGGAGGCATTTTACTTCATTGGAGGAGCAGATAAAATCTACAGCTATACATGTAATAACCGGTTGGCAGGTGAGAGAGTTTACAAAATCCTAAGGAATTTATGACACATAACCATCATTCACAGTGAGTCTGGGGTCCTTTTGCATAGCTCAAATTGAAATGATAGCCTTTTGCAATATTCAAAAACCCATGTCCCCTTACTTTTACACACAAATAGAAAGGTATAGATAACTTTTCACAGTTCAGGTAATTTCTTTAGATGGCTCTAGGGAGGTTGAAAGGGATTACCTTCTGGAAGTGCTGATTTATTTCCAATTGTTCTAAGGGTTAGCTTGATCTTTTCACTTTAATTTACACAACCTTTTTTAAAAATGTTTCAGTTCTGTGAATAGAAAATCACTGTAGTTTTTGGTGATGTGCCTATGAACAAACTCGTGATCGAATCGCAAAATTTATAACCTATTGACCTGATCCCATTATTCAGTAAAAGCTTCTTTCTATCAATTCCTTTTACATGACAATTATAGTAAACAATGACTTTCCTTAGCTCGACCTCAAGATACATGAAGAACTGTATTACTGAGAAAGGGAAAAGTTTTGTTTCCAACTATGGACTCAATGTTGGTTGAAAGCAAGATGTTCCAGAAAGTTGGAATTACGCAGGATTAGCTCTCCTTTGGCCACATCTTTTTTCCTCTAGGATCTCCTCTCTGTTTGCACAAAAGAAATAATACGTGACAAAAGCAATTTTATGATTCGATCTCCATATGCAGTGCCTATGTTGAGATATCACTACTGCAAAAGTCCCTCGTTTCTTCCTCCCCACCCCTGCAAGAGAGACTCAATCTCCTCTGCACACTGGCTATGACTCCTGTCCTGACCTACTCTGCAACCCAGTCTACACCATCTTGAAAGGCTTCCTCTTTTTTTGGCTTTCATTGTACCTTCCAGGATAACAAATTATATGGATCTTGAAAGAGAAAACCTGCGCAGAGAAATCTGGAATGCAATGTGGAAAAGAGTTTTCTTTTCTTTTTTGTTTAGCAGTGGTTCAGAAAGGGACAACAACAAGTGCTTGAGAGCCAGCCAGATGGAGATTACTTCAAGAGCTGTCTACAGTGTAATGGAACTGAGGTGCTTTTAGTATACCGTGCTCATTAGGTACTTGTAACATTCAGCACTTCTAAAAGTGCTGTAGTCTGAAAACTCTTTTTCAAGGGCTCTAAAAAAAAAAAAACGTATAGTGCATTTTGACTCAATGAATTTCAGTAGAAATTAATTTGGGGTTTTTCAGACATTCATCACATTCACAGAGGAATGGAATACTGCTGGGGCACTAACTTCGATTTAAGAACAGAGCAACACTTTTTATAGTCACATTTTATCTCTGTAAGAAAGTGCTTTCACAGAATTGCTTTCTCACCATCTAACTAAATGAGTAGAAAGGTGTTTGTTTTGTACTGCAAACCAAATCATATCAGCTCTAAGGCGTCTGTAGCTTGTTCATCATAGTAAATGCTATGCCTGTTAAAGGCAGAAGTTATCTCAGTTTCGTCATGAATATGAGTAAGCTTTCTATATTTTGCCTGCGAATTTGTACAAGTTAAAATTGTGAATGACTGTATGTTGGAGCACTTTAAAAAGTTTGGCACTTACAGTGAGATAAAAAAGTTCTATTCTGTGTATTTTTAGCTCAAAGTACCTGAAAACCTCCACCTCACTGAGAGGAACTGGCGCAATAACATCTCTTCCCAATAAAAAAACCCATGCATTTTGAACCTATAATATCACATTCAATTTACAGAAAATGCAGAAAAATTTAGCAAATTGGAAGGAATTAAAAGAAGACCAATAAAAAACATAAAATAAAATAAAATAAAATAAAATAAAATAAAATAAAATAAAATAAAATAAAATAAAATAAAATAAAATAAAATAAAATAAAATAAAATAAAATAAGGAAAAAATATTTTTGAGAGATCTGTATTAGTAGATCACTATTTTGAAACCACTTTATTAAATCCAATACAATGCTAGGCAGGTATAGGAACACACTGATATAGATTTCAGTTAAGATAAACACATAGCTGATGGAACATATATACATGCATTATAGCAACTACCTGAAAGAGTTTTGAGAGTGTAAACACTATGAAGATATGATTTGGGCATGAGTGAAACTAACAATGTGAGCTATATGAAAATACAATAACGTTATGAATAATTTACTGATTACATTTAGGGAGAATTTTTTGGTTCTGGCATAACCTCCTGAGAAAACAATAGGAGCTACTATTGTCTGATTCCATTAAACAGAACTGAGAAAAAGCACTGGAAACACATCACTCCGAGAACAATCATTTACCAGGATACGAATGGAAAAATGAATGTATCATCTTAGATCATTTGATCTGTTCATGACTCTTATGATTCTCTGTAGTCATACAGCTGCCTTAAAAAATTGTTGCAACTCATTGCGTAATAGACACCCGACTACTTGCACTTTTTAAGAAACATACCGAAAAAGGAGTGCCTTTTTATTTGCTGAAAATAACAACGTCCTTCCCTTTCTTAGATCTCTCTTTCATTGACAGATTATGTAGTGGGTTTTTTGCAGCAAAGTAAAAGACAGTAGATTTTTCCACACTTTTTCCAGTTCTTCACTGGTTGAGGACAATCAAGCACTCGCCTTTGGGAGGCAACTTGAAAGACAACAAGCAGAACACTAATTATTCAGTTGGCATACGAGGCCAAAACCAGGCAGAAATCCAGTCTGCTGCCATCATGACATGACTGTAGCTTTGCTGACTGAAAACATGTCACATCTCCATCTTCACTGAAAAAATGGGTAGAAATAAAAATAAGAGAGCATGACGCCCTAGGATCTTGAGTGAGGCCAAAGTCGCAGAGAAAGCAGGGGGATGCCAAGACCTCACAGAGGGCTTTGGAGAGGAAGAAGACCCACAGGGATGGGGAGATGATGCACGGACACCCAGGGCCCTGGGGTGGGTGTGCAGTTTGTCCCTTGAAATACCAGGGCTGAATGACACACTCCCAGATGCTGGTACTTGATAATTGCCAGACTATCTTGGAATCATAGACTCTAGACTAGAATATTTTGCATTGGAAGGAAACCTTTAAGGTCATCAATGCTGTTGTACTAGCTATTAAAATACTTAAGATCAGTATATGTATACGTATCAGTAGAGATAGCTTACCAGTGAGCAGGACCCAAGAAAATTGGTTAATATTCAAGTATCACCTTCTCCAAGCTCAGGAGAAATGCCTCCCAACAAAGAGGAAGTCCGGCAAAAGTGCCAGGAGGTATGCATGAATGAACAAGGAACTTCTGAACAAACTTCAACTGAAAAAAAATAATAAGCTTACAGAATAGGGAAGCCTGGGAGGAATAAAGCAAATTTGTCTGAGCAGCCAGGCATCAGGTTAGGAAAGCTAAAGCTCTGATAGAATTAAATATGGCCAAGGCTGAGGATGTCAAGGTCAACAAGAAAAGCTTCTATAACTATGTCGGTGGTAGAAGGAAGACTAGGGAGAATATCACCCCTCCCCAGAAGGTGCAGCCTCACCAATGCCGAGTACAGAGGCACAATGACCTCCTTTGTCCTACTGGCCACATTGTTTCTGATGCAGGCCAAGATGCCATTGGCCCTCGCAGCCACCTGGGCACACTGCTGGCTCATATTCATCCATCCGTCAACCAACACCCCCAGGTCCTTCTCCGCCAGGCAACTCTCCAGCCACTCTTCCCCAAGCCTGTAACATTGCATGGGGTTGTTGCGTCCCAAGTGCAGGACTCAGCATGTGGTCTTGTTGAACCTCATCCCGTTGTTTTCAGCCCATCAATGCAGCCTGTACAGATCTCGCTACAGAGCCTCCCTTCCTTCAAGCAGATCAACACTGCCACCCAGCTTGGTGTCATCTGCAAACTTGCTGAGGGTGCACTCGATCCCTTTGTCCAGATCATTGATAAAGATTGCGAACAGGACTGGACCCAGCACTGAACCCTGGGGAACACCTCTCGTGACTGGTTTCCAACTGCATTTAACTCCATTTCCCACAACTCTCTGAGCCCGGCCATCCAGCCAGTTTTTTACCCAGCAGAGGGTGTCCCCATCCAGGCCAATGGCAGCCAGTTTCTTAATCAGGATACAGTGAATACAGCTTTAGTGAAATCCAAGTACACCACATCCACAGCCTTTCCCTCATCCATTAAACAGGTAACTATCTCATAGAAGGTGATCAGATTGGTCTGGCAGGACCTGCCCTTCATAAACCCATGTTGATTGGGCCAAGCTGGCCAATCAGGTCTCTAACCAAATCCTCCTGCATTGTTGGACCTTCATTCTCATTGTCTTCTGGATCAGGGGGCTGAGTATCCCAATCATTTTACTATTAAAGACTGAGGCAAAAAAAGCCTTAAGTACCTCTGCCTTGTCCTCATTCTCATCACTAGTGTCCCTCCTGCATCGAGTAAACGAGGGAGATTCTCCTTGGTCCTCCTGTTGTTGTTAATATATTTGAAAAAAATTCTTGTTATTTCTTATTAGAAAAATAAGATCTTAGAAGATCAGGTTTGAGACTATCTAAGGACCCTGAAGGTGCACAACTCCATAGAACCTGACGAGATACATCTGTGGGTCCTGAGGGAACTGGCAGATGAAGTTGCTAAGCCACTGTCCAACATATTTGAGATGTTCCCACTGACTGGAAAAGAGGAAACTGAACTATTTTTAAAAAGAAAATGTGAAAGACCTAGGGAACTACAGGCTAATCAGTCTCAACTTCTGTGCCTAGCAAGATCATGGAATGGTTCCTCCTGGAACATAGAAAATATGGAAGTGATGGATGACAAACAGCATGGGGTCCCTAAGAGCAAATTGTGCCTGACAAAATTTGGTGGCCCTCTATAATGGGACTATAGTGTGGGTGGATAATGGATAATGGAAGAGTAACTAACATCATCTACCTGGACTTGTGCAAAGCATTTGACACTGTCCTGCACAACAACTTTGTCTCTAAATTGGAGCAATATGGATTTGATGAATGAACCACTCGGTGGGTGAGGAATTATATGGATGGTCATACTCAAAGAGTTGTGGTCCAGAGCTCAATGTCCAAGTGGAGGCCAGTGATGAGAGGCATTCCATAGGGATCAGTATTGGACTGGTGTTGTTGAATATCTTTGTCACAGACATGGACAGTGGGATCAAGTGCACACACAGCAAGTTTGTTGATGACATGATGTTGTGTATGTGGATGACATGGTGAAGGAAAGGGATGTCATCTAGAGGTGCCTTAACAGACTTTGGAGGTGTTCCTTTGCGAATTTCATTAAGTTCAACAAGGCCAAGTGCAAGGCCATCAGTCAGGGCAACCCCAAGCACAAATACAAGGCTAGGCAGGCAATGGACTGAGAGTAGCCCTGAAGAGAAGGACTTACGGGTGCTGGTGTATAAGAAATGCAGCAAGAGTTGGCAATGTGTGCTTGCAGCTCAGAAAGCCAACCATGTCCTGGGCTGCATCAAAAGAAGTGTGACCAGCAGGTCAAAGGAGGTGATTCTCCTCTGCACTGCTCTCATGAGACCTCACCTAGAGTACTGCATTCAATTCTGGAGTCCTCAGCACAGGAAGGACATGGATCTGTTAGAGTGTGTCAAGAGGAGGGTCACAAAGATGATCCAAGGGCTGGAGCACTCCCCCTATTAGGACAGGATGAGACAGTTGGGGTTATTTAGCCTAGAGAAGGGAAGGCCTTGGGAAGACCTTAGAGGAGCCTCCCAGAAATTAAAGCAAGTCTACAGGAAAGCTGGGGTGGGGTTCTTTATCGGGGAGTGTATTGATAGGGCGAGTGGTAATGGAATAGGGTAGATGTACATTAGATATTAGGAAGACATTTTTTACTGTGCAGGTGATGAGGCACTGGAACAGGTTGCCCAGGGAAGCTGTGGATGCCCTATCCCAGGAGGTGTTCAAGGCCAGGATGGATGAGGCTTTAAGCAGCCCCATGTAGCAGAAGTCCCTGCCTATGGCAGGGGGGATTGGACCTCCATGAGCTTTAAGGTCCCTTATAAGCCAAACCATTCTATGACTCTATGATAATAATACTTATGCAGGCCTGCAGACTTCGACTATGGGTTGGTTGTTTTTGGTTTTTGGGTTTTTTTTTGTTGTTGTTGCTTGCTTTTGTTTGTTTGTTTGGGGGGGCTCTTTGGTTTTTTTGGGTTTTTTTTTTGTGCTGAACCTTCCTGCCTGAAAATATCAGGATATCTATGAGCATATGGCTGAGTTTTTCTATGCTTTCTGCTGTGCTTCTGAATCCATTAATTCTGTTTGTGATTTGTACTTAAAATTTTACATGCAATGATGAGGTTTACAAAAACAAACCTGGAGAAAAAAAAAACAGTAGAAACAGTCAATAGTTCCACAAAACAGCAGCCTGGCATGTCTTTTCTAATCACAGCACAGGATCCTCTCTGATTCTTAGGACCTACATCAATGTGCCAAGACCTAATGAAGCAAAAAGCATATTGATTTGCAGTGATATGGATAAGATTTTAAAGACCTCGCAAGTATTTTACTAGATGGTTTCTATAAAGTATTAATTTTATGCCCTTTTATGTAGCAGTGCTGAAAAAAAAAGCCAGAGTCACACGACAGCAAATTCTTTAGCTCTTAATTATAGCGTCCAATATACATTATACATATTATAAAAGCCTCAAACAGACCTCTTGACTTTGCAGCATTAAACTCTGCAATATACTTTTATATGAAAAGAAATATTTATCTGCACATGTCCAAAACAAGAAGAAAATACGCTTGCTTTCTTTGCAAACCCATTGCTCCAACAGTAAGCTGCAGCCTCTGCAGAGCTCTACGAATACATAGGCAGAGTACTTTTCAGTGCACCACTTAGTATGCTCCCAGGATAGAACAAGATTAAACAATTCAGTATAAGATGGTAGTATATTGTAGAAAATAAATACATAAATAAAAAGAAAGAAACACGTGTATGAAAGCCTCAGACCTTATGCAGTTTCAAAATATTGGTGGAATTTAACGTGATTTAATACATCATGAAACTTTCCTAGCGCTCCAGGATCTGAACTTGTGTCTTATCTTGTTCTTGTAGTAGTTCCATCTGCCTTGTGAGAAGCAATGCACTGTGCCTGAAAATCTTGTTCTGTTTTTCCATTTTTTGATGCTGAAAATATTTGTTTCTCTGACGCTTAGGAAATACACACTTCGATTGAACTCCCTTTCTTATAAAAGACCTCAGTGTACAAGTTATCCTTTCCTTCCTATTTCAAAATATTTTGACTTGTGATGATCAGAGTGACCCTGAGAAAGCAAAAAAAAATATTTACCTCCCTTTTCTAGACTTAAGAAAAGAAGTTCACCTTTAATTTACTGTTAACATTGAAAAATTGGAATCTGGAAAGTTTCCAAGGTATGCTGAATCCTCAAGATATCATCATTCCCTTTATAATCTTTAACAAAGATCTCACATACTATATACTATCTTGAACTGTATATGTTATTTTCATGCTTCACCATCTGTTCTGGTCCTCCCCTGGATTTCGGATGGAGCTTGATCTATGAAAGACATAAATCCTCCCACTGGAAAAACGCTTTGCCTCTCATTCTATTTGCACAGCTGTGATCAGCAGTCTTTTTAAGAGAAAGTCCCTGTCTGTAAGGGAAAGGTGCTCACTACAGCAGCCTACCAGAGTTCACCGGTTTCCTGGGCCCCCAAACCTTTAATATGTTGATCTTCCAGGTGAAGACCACCTTAGTGAGTAGGCATTTGGAGAAGGTTTGTGACTTTAGCTAGAAGGTATGGAAATTTACGCATCTTGTAGGTACTGAGTATTCATTATTTCACTGTATTCCAAAACAGTCAGACATCCTTATTTATGAAGTTTTACTTCTGAGCTCTCACACAGGTGACAGGCAGTTTGGAATCCATATACATCCCCGAACATGTTCCTTGTGTCATTCTAGGTGTCCTGTGGTACCTGCGACATGGCAAAGCTCCTATCTCTGGAGGCCCATGTTACTCTGCAATGAGAGCTGTGTAACAGGTGGGACATTTGGGTAACCTCCTGCCATCTTAGACACTGATGTTCAGATATGTGAGTTCCAATCCCTTCTTTTTTTTTTTTTTCCTTTTCAGCATGCAGTAGTTTTGATCTTCTTCCTTTGATTATCTGATGACCCTTTTTCCCCTTGGATCTCAAGCCACTCGTTCACCCTTTTACCGAGTTCCACATTTTCCTATCCAGCCCTCTCTAAATGAGGACCATGAGCACTCTGGGAACTCTCCTACCTAGACCTAGATTTTAGAGAATGTCTTTTAACTGTTATATTTTACAACTTCGTGTGTAAACCAGCATCTGTATCTGTCTCATCCAGCATACATTCCCAGAACTCGTGAAGAGATGGTCAAAGTATCACACAATGCCTGTCACTTTTCCATCTTCACCAATGGTTTCAATCAATGTCATGGCATGCTTCCAACTGTTGTGTTGCTAAGTGGCAAGGTTTCAGCAGTGTTTTCTGAGCCCTGAAAAACAACCTCTAAATAGCATCCTGTGCCCAGCCTCCAGCACCTTCTCTGGAAAAGTAAAGACTTCCAGATGTTTCCAGTCAGAGCTGCCAGCCCAGCACAGCCCCCTTAGAGACCACAGAGCATTGAAAAGTGCATGAAAATCAGTTGCTTAGGTACGTGCTTGACTGACATTCAACTTCTTTCACTTTGATCCTTTCCCTTGACAGGATGGGTAATTGAGAAACCTGCATCTTTTCTTTTCCAGTCCCTGAGACGATTTAAGGTTTTATACCTGAACGGTTTGCATGGCTTTGTACACCCCAGCGTTCACCACAAGAGGTAGTCTTATATTCAGCACTCTGAAGAACAGTGCTCAGCCACATAACTCAGATATTCTGTGCACCTTTATTTTTTGTTGGGCATTTCATTTTATGACTAGTTATTGGGGTTTTGTCTTTGTCATGTGTGGTGAAGTTGTTTATTTATTTAATACTGAATTCTTGGGCTCAGTTACTGTTGGTTGCCTTTGTCCTTTGTGAGCCAAAATATATCCTAACACCTACAAGGATCATTTAGTGACTGTGTCAGGACTGGAAGAAAGCTTAGTGGGAGAAGGCCAGAAACTGAGTTATTTAGGGTTACTTCCTCCCTACTCCTCTACTTCTCCCAGTAGTGGCTCCACATAGGAATGGGTGCACACATAGGAGCATACTGGCACATGGGACCAACCCTTTCCAGGAACAATATCAGAGTGGGGCTACCTGAGAGTGGCTAGTTTTTCTGACCTTCATTGTGGTTCAGAGCAGTTTGGGTCAGGGTAAACATGATGTTGTTTGTAATTAAATACCTGCAACTATATGCACCTCCTCAGAGCCCCTCTGCTGCCCGCATGGAAAGCCCCAGGCAGTGCCATCTAGCTTAGAAGAATAAACAAACCATTGAAGACCTTTATTGGCCTGTGAGTCATGAAGGGGCTGCTCACTGGAGAATTAAGGAAGATAAATATATGGCAAAACTCTAAAGACTATTTCTGGAAACCTTGGCTGGAGGGAACAGCTAATCCATTGTTTAGAGTCTGCAGAGTATTACAAGGCTGGAGAGGAATGGGAGCAGGAAAGAAGCAAAAAAACCCAAAAATTCAAGAGATCAAAAATTCAGAATGGTTGTAATTACCCATGTAGGCTCAAGGGCTTTGTGGTAAGAGGGGGATGAGAGACACAGGGGAATTGCAAGAGGTCTGTGTGCAGTCATAACAGGAGGCAGTTGTTATCCGACTCCTCAGGAAGGAAACAGGGAAGATAATGCTTTATTTGACTGCTATTCCAAAGGGAAAGAATATTAATTGGAGATGATTAACAATTATTTGCTGATTGTAGTTAGTAGAGAGCCAACTAGTCATTTTCCCCATATGTGCCAACTGAACAAGGAATCTTGTAGCTAAAAATGCAAAGGCCTACACTATTGTATGTTTATCTGTTGAAAAGGAATATCGTTTTCCATTGCATTGCCTATTTTCTGCTATGTTAGCAGTTTTATTTGTTACTGTAAATGAAAACATCGCAGATGTATGCAGAAGCTTGTGGCATTTCATGAGGTGTTGCTCAAGAGAAACAATGCAGCAACCTCAGCATTTCCTGACGTGCAGACATCATCTCTCTCCTTGGAGTAGTCCCTGAAAGCCTCTGTGAGGCACCTTTGCACATTACTGAGCTAGTGCAAGTTAGTCCCTGTGCATTTTTCTGTTATACTAGAGAATAATGTGCAGTCATGGAAATTTAATGAAATTGCAGGAGAGAAATGGAGAAATATATCTTTCATCTTTATTTTAATTATATTGGTCATACTGTCTGGGGTGAAACTTGCCCATTACAATCTTATTGACATACTGGGCTGGTTCTGAGCTACAGACTGCAAACAAGACAGTCCTTTTTACTAGCTCTTAATGTAGGCAGGCATTTGTGAGTTGAATTAGGAGTGAAGCAAACAGGTAACACTAAATCTGGTTATGATTATTTCTCTAAATAAAGTGGAATGACTTGGAGTTCAGGAAGATAAGTAGTCTCAGGTAATGATAGAAATGTGACTTGAGTTTAATCGAAGATTGGTAGACAGCAGCCTAGAGGCAAAGCTGGGGCTTTTAAAAGGGGTAATTCACACATCAATCTGATGGTTTTAGCCTTAATCCTAACTCCAAACCACTAACTGCCTTGGGCCTAAATACTATCACCAAGACGCTGACTGACAACCTACCCCTCACTCACAGCCACCTACTGTCTCTAACCCTATTTTAGCAAAAACATCACCTATAGATATAATCCTAATGTACTAGTGCCTGAAGTTTAACCAAAACCACCACCCAAGACTGAACCTCAGATCACTTACTGTGAACTGCCACTGAACTCTTATCCCTGGCCTGAGGCGCCTGCTGTGCCAGCTCCTAACTAGACCCCAACTCCTTTGTGCTCTCCCTTATCTGCACTACAAGCAAGCTCTAAAGGTGACCTTACACAAAGCCACTTGCTGACCTGCAGTTCCCCCAGTCCCAAAGCTGTCTTCTCGCAGCACTGCCTGCCAGCCCCAGCCAGAGCCTTGCCTGCAGTCCTGCACATTAGCCTATAACTAGCACTATAATCTCACTCACCTTTTACTAGCCTGGGGTCACCCATTGGCCCGAGTCCTAATATTTGGCTGGGTTCAGCCAGAGGCCTCATTTTCAGCCCTGCCAGCTAGATGTAAGAAATATCAGGTATGCTCTGTTGTCTCCAAACTTATTATTAATGCAAGACTTACCAATGATCTCTTCTCTTATGCCAGAGACAGGTTACTTCCCACCCACAACACTGATTTGTCTTAACCATTCCTGCAGTGAAATGCTGCCTGATTCACCAAACCCTCACTTTACAGTATCACAGTATCACAGTATTACAAGGTTGGAAAGGACCTCTGAGATCATGAAGTCCAACCTATAACCCTACACTAACACCAACACTAACACCAACCCATCATCTAAACCATGGCACTCAGTGCCTCATCCAGTCTTCCCTTAAACACCTCCAGGGTCGGCGACTCCACCACCTCCCTGGGCAGCGCATTCCAATGACCAATCACCCTTTCAGTGAAGAACTTTTCCTCACATCAAGTCTAAACTTTCCCTGACAAAGCTTAAGTCCATGCCTTCTAGTTCTGCCACTGGTCACCTGAGAGAAGAGTCCAATCCCTGCCTGACTACAACCTCCTTTTAGGTAGTTGTAGAGAGCAATGAGGTCTCCCCTGAGCCTCCTCTTCTTCAGACTAAACAGCCCCAACTCCCTCAGTCGCTCCTCGTAGGGCTTGTGCTCCAGCCCCTTCACCATCTTCGTTGCCCTCCTCTGAACACATTCAAGTATCCTGACATCTTTCCCAAACTGGGGGGCCCAGAACTGGACACAATATTCAAGATGAGGCCTGACCAGTGCCGAGTACAGGGGGACGATAACTTCTCTGGTCCTGCTTACTACACTATTCCTGATGCAGGCCAGGATGCCATTGGCCTTCTTGGACACCTGGGCACACTGCTGGCTCATGTTGAGCTTCCTGTCAACCAGCACTCCCAGGTCCCTTTCTGCCTGACTACTCTCCAGCCACTCTGTCCCCAGTCTATAGCTCTGCATGGGATTGTTGTGTCCAAAATGAAGTACCCGACATTTGGACTTATTAAACATCATCCCATTAGAATCAGCCCATCTCTCCAATCTGTCCAGGACCCTCTGTAGGGCCATCCTACCCTCTAACAGATCAACTCTTCCTCCCAGCTTGGTATCATCTGCAAACTTGCTGATGATGGACTCAATCCCCTCATCCAGATCATCAATAAAGATATTAAACAGGACGGGACCCAACACCGATCCCTGGGGGACACCACTGGTGACCGGCCGCCAACTGGATGAGACACCATTCACCACCACTCTTTGGGCTCGGCCATCCAGCCAATTCCCAAGTGCTCCCATCTAAGCCACAGGCTGCCAGCTTCCCTAGGAGTCTACTGTGGGAGACAGTGTCAAAGGCCATGCTAAAGTCCAGGTATATCACATCCAGAGCCTTCCTCTCATCCACCAGGTGAGTCACATGGTCATAAAAAAAGATCAGGTTGGTCAGGCAGGACCTACCCCTCCTAAATCCATGCTGGCTGGGCCTGATCTCTAGACCGTTCTGCAAGTGCCGCATGATTTCACCCAGGATTATCTGTTCCATGATTTTAACTGGGACGAAGGTCAGGCTGACAGGTCTGTAATTACCTGGATCATCCTTACGGCCCTTCTTATGGATAGGCGTCACATTGGCCAACTTCCAATCTTCCGGGACCTCTCTAGTGAGCCAGGACTGCTGAAAGATGACGGAGAGCGGCTTAGCAAGCTCATCCGCCAGCTCTCTCATCACCCTAGGATGGATCCCATCCGATCCCATAGACTTATGAGGGTCCAAGCGGCTCAGCAGGTCTCTAACCTCCTCCTCATGGATTGCAGGAGGGCCATATTTCACCCTGCCCCCATCAACCACTTCAGAGGGCCAACTGTCAAGCGAGCTGACATCCTTGTTGTTAAAAACTGAGGCAAAGAAGGCATTAAGTACCTCAGCCTTCTCTGCATCTTTGGTTACTATATTTGCCTCCACATCCAACAAGGAGTGGAGGTCGCTGCCGCCCTTCTTTCTACCATTGATATATTTATAAAAACCTTTCTTATTATCCTTAATGGAAGTGGACAATTTGAGCTCCAGCTGGGCTTTTGCTTCCCTGACTTTCCTCCTACACGACTTAACAACATCTTTGAACATGACGTGGCTTACGTCCCCTTCTTTCCTGGACCCCCTTGCCACTAAGAGCTATTTCCCAGGGTACTTTCCTGACCAGTTCCTTAAACAATCCAAAATCTGCCCGCCGAAAGTCCAGCATCAATGTTCTGTTCCTGGCTTTTCTTATTACATTGTTTAGAGAGAACTCAAATATCTCACGTTCACTACACCCCAGACAGCCTCTGACAGTAACATCACCCACCAGCCCTTCTTTGTTCGTAAACAGCAGGTCAAGAAGAGCCTCACCCCTGGTGGGCTCACTCACCAGCTGTGACAGAAAACAGTCCTCAATACACTCTAAGAACCTCCTGGACTGCCTCCTCTCGGCAGTGTTAAATTCCCAGCAGATATCCAGATATTATAGCAGATATTACGCTGTGTGTTAGATTCATGCTCAATCCCATTCCAAAGCCATCCACTAGCCTATACCCTAAGCCCAGTCTGGCGCAATTTAGGACCTGGCCCAGCTACTTCGGTAGCTTCAAAACTGCCTTCAGCCCTCCACTTCCTTCTAGTTCTTATCTAATCTAAACTCGTGATGGGCAGTATGTATTTAGTAAAAGTAACTAAGACAATCATGTGATGTCCTCCTACCAGTTTCAAACTGCCTTATATCTAATTTTAGGTCTCGTACTAGTCATAACCTAAGCTCCAAATGGCATACCAATAGGCCACCTATGGTTTACCTCTTTGCTAGCCTGCAATCACCAAATGAGACACATCATAAATCTGCCAATCAGCCACTTACTCCTTCCACCTAAAACTTTACAGAGAGACCATCTGCTGTCTCCGAACCTCAGTCTGAGGTTATTGCTAGACATAATTTTATTCCTAGCTCTTTGCTCTTTATTGGTCCCAATCCCATTTGCAGCTTCATCTGCTAACTTAAACAAAAGTTTCCTACCAGTGGAGTCCAAACTCTGTCTCAACACAGCTTCTTGGGCTGTCAAAGTGTAATGTTCCTCCAGCTCTTTGTGGAGATCAAGATTTCACAAGTCTCGCTTGATTTGAATTATATTTCAATACACTGACACAAAAAGCAGTACAGAAAGCAGAAAAAAATCTCTATTCAAAATGGAATTTGCAGATGGAGCACTTGAGGGAACTTTGCTATTCCTAATAATTCAGATTTGTTCCTACTCTAAAATGGAATAGCCAAAATTTCAAGACTTTCTCCTTATCTACAAGAAAGGTCTAGAATGACTTTTACCTATTTTGCTAAGGAAAATGGCTTTTCATATTATTGACCTGGCCTATCTATTTAATAACCTCTGGTATCTTTTGAATGCACTCACTTATTTCAACCTGGTTTGGCACAAAGCTTTAATTCTCAAGTTCTGTGAAAGCTGGTGAGAAGCAAGGAAGCCAGATGAGTTCCTTGCAGAAGCAAAGAGAGGCAGATCTCAGCCTTAGGTGGTTTTACCTGGCAGCATCTTCCCTTTCAGAAGAAGGACCAGACAAGAAATCATCACTGATGTGTTTCTGGATGAATCATAGCCCATACCATCTCAAGCCAGGCACGGTTATCATAGGGAAATGAAAAAAAAAGTGAGTGGAGAGTAGCAGGAAAGAAGTAAAGGGATAAAGGAGGTAATTATTTCAAAAGATTGGTTTTATTTGTGTTAAAGCTTAAACTAATATTTTGGGGAAAAGGGAGAGGAGTTTTAGTAAGTATAACTCGGGATTCTCAAGTATAACTCCAGAGACCAGGACTTTCGGTAGGGGCTGGGGGGGGATATAATGAAAAAATTGAAAATTGTAGGAGTGAACAGCACTGAATAGGACTGACAACCATTTTGGGTAAGAACTGGTTTTGTTTTATGTGTCTTAGCACAATTCAGACACTCCTTACTCAGGGATGCAACCTTCTTAGTAAGAATTTTTTGTATCAGAAAAGTAAAAACAGTGGAGAGGAGCAAGTAGCTCTTGCTCTACTCTTATGCTATGATTAACTAAAATCTTTGGAAACTCAGAGGAAGTAGTGGGTTACGTAGCTGTATTTGCATTTGAGGTGTTGGCAGGGAGCATTAATGGCACAGGACACAGTTATCCTGCTTGTGGGAGTGATGTACCCTGACAAAAATAGACCGACTCTGTTGTCTGCAGATCACAAAGAGCAGCTGAGGGAAGCAAAACAGTCTTTCAAGGTGGTTGGCCTGGAGTGGCCAAGGACAGTTGGAACGGGAGGAAGCGCTGAGTAAAACTGTTGCAAAACTGGCGGAAACGTCAAAATGACAGCGTCCCCTTTACTGACAAAGATGTTTGCCTTCAGCAGCTTCCTCTTTGCAAGCACGACTGCAGGCAGGGCTTGTTCTTATCCTCCAGTGATGATGGCTGCTCCTGCATTTCTATTGGTTTGCTTGTGTCTGTGGAAATAGAAGATATGGGCAGGAGAAAAGACATATTTGGTAATGTTTCTCTTCAAAGCATCTTTTTCACAAGGCTGCCTCAGCTGCAAAATGTTAAGAGGGAAAAAAAGAGATCTTGGAACTAACTCCAGACAGACCCTAATGCCTACAAATTTGTCTAAGTAAGCCAAGTCCAGAAAGGCAAAACATGAAGAAGGCTCATTATTTGACTGCTAGTGACACTCAAATAACCAGACACGCTAGTACTTAAGATCTTCGTATTTCAGACAGCTCAACTTTCATATCCTCTCTTATCCTGTGCTCCCACTCTGCTCACTACTTATGTTTCCCTTCATCTCCAGTAACTCCACCGAATTTAATATTGTTTATAAAACATGTAAAACAAAAATATTCTTTAAAATACCTGTGGGGATATAGTCCATCCATCTAACTAGCCATTCATAGCTCCCTCAGTTGCTTCAGCTAGTTGCTTGCACTATCAGGTTTTTTTCCTCTTCAGAAAGTCCAAAAGAGCTTGCTGGATCCCTTTCTATATTTTTTTTCTTAATAAGAATTGACTAAGGAGGTACTATGGATCTTAGGGCATTTCGTGAATGTCTCTGATTCACAGCTCTGCTCAGGGCAGGATGTGGAGTGATTGTGCTAAGTTTTGAGGTTTCCTAGAGAATGACTTCTCCCCAGGATGTTACAGAGCATTACAGGACTGCTAAATTGACAACCACCATCCCTGACCAGAAGGAGGGGCAATTTACATTCCCCCCATTCAGTACATATCCAAGATACCCCTGTAGATTTGTGTCAGGCAAAAATATTTGCAAATTGTAAATTCATTAGAAAAATTATTGTTTTAACTATTGCCAAAACAACTCTCAGTTTAAACAATACTCTCAATTTAAACAATACTTTTACAGTATTACCTATCACAATTCAGTTGGTCCTCATATAATTTATGAAAGTCATCAACTTTAATTTCTCATTCTATAGTGTATTTAACACTCTGAAATGGTCTGTCAGTGGATATTTGAATATAAAGGTCTTTCCCTCACATTTTTTTCAAGACTACGTTGATTGCTTGTGAGATGCAAAATAAATGCAGTAGTAAATAGAAACTGGCATTTTCTTTTGAAGTTGAATGTAGAATTACAAAGATTTTTTTCCCACAGTTTCCTCAAATCTGCTTTTGGTTTTCATGGATTCTTATTATTATGTGTTGGTTATCATCCACAGTCTCTTCCAGCCTCTAGGAAGCTTGAAGTTGTCCTCAAACCATAAACTACACTCAGTCTGATGAGTGACTCCAGTGCACTATAAAGACTTCAAGGGGTGGTTAGCATGCAGACACTTTGCCTTTGTATTTAATATTGTTGTTTATGATACTAAAATAATAGTTGTTTTCATAGCTTTTAGTGCCAAAAATGTCTATTCAAACATCTAGTCTGACCTCCCATACAATCCTGACCATAGAATTGGATTGTTTGTCTAACAAATGGTAGACCTTTGCAGCACAACAGAGTAACTGTCTGCAGCTGCTGTTACATAAAACAGGTTTTTTTCTTCCTCCTTCAGTGGGCTGATGAAGAAACTGTAGTCTAGAAATTATTTTGTAAGAATGCTGTTTATAGTATGAGTAGGACAGACAGAAATACAAGAAAAGCTCTGGGGCTGCCAAAAATCTCATTTTTTGGAAGAGAAGCCCTTGGGCTTTGAGAAAGTACTGTAGGAAAAATGTTATTTAAATGAGATAATTTCTGTCTCACTGCAAAATAATTATTCCCTGACATAAAAAGTATTTTGTGGACCCCCTCCAGCCCTCCTTGCTAGGGAGATGCAGTGTGACATTCCCTCTTCTTTCTGGCTCTGCAAATTCCTTTCCCCAACACAGATTCCAGACTTCAGGAAGCAGCTAAAACTCTTAGGTTGTTAAAAAAAAAAATGGCAGTTCATGTTTTGGCTTAAATCCTACATTATTATTTGTTAGACTTATTCATTATACCTTACAGAATAAGCAAATAATATAGTACTTTTTCCTTTTTCTAGCCTGAAGTTGTGAAAAGACATTTAAACCTATGCAGAAGGCTATCTATGACTATCACACTAAGGGATGCTAAAGGTAGCTATGTGTTACACAGTACTGGCTCTGACACATCCTCTTCTCTGTTCACTGCATTGTTCAGCAAAGGATCTTCAGACTTACCACTGTCGAAGTCAGAGACAAAATTCTCCTTTCTTTCTGAGGTAAGAAGTCTGGACCTTTTCACAGACGACAATGATACTTTTATAAAAGGGAGCTAGTTTAATGGTAATAAATATTGATACCTCTTGTTTTGTTAATGCATGAATCATCATGTTACACTTCTGTTCTCTTACACTTTACATTCCAGGCTCTCTCACAGTTTTTACTGTATTTTTCAGACAATCTGAACCACTGAAGGAAGATGGATCAGTCAGCAATTATGGTGATAAAAGCTACTCAACATATATTAGTCATGTGTATAGGAAGTAACTTCCATGCGTATAGGACGTGAGCTGACTTGCATATGTCCGCATAGAAACAACAGCACAGGAAGAGATCCTGTCAAAAGAAAGAATGAGGGCCTGGTGGGACCTGGCCTTTTGGTGGTAGTTTAAGGTTATAACAGCAAGTTGAGATAAGTTATTATTTCCCTCAACATGGCACTTTTGAGGCTACATTTGAAGTGCTGAGTCCAGTTCTGGGCTGCTCAGTAAAAGACAGATATGAACATACTGGTGAGAGCGCAGTTCACCAAGCTGGCCAGGGGCCTGGACAATATGATGTGCAAAGAGAGGCTGAAGGAGAAGCATTTGCTCAGCCTAAAGGAGAAAAAATTCAGGAGTATTTGACTGATATCTACAACTACTTAAAGGGTAACTGGAGAAAAGAAGGAGCCAAAGTCTCCCTGGAGGTGCACAGCGACAGAGTGAGACGCAGCAAGCACAGTTTGAAACAAATAAATTTACAACACACATCAGATAGTACACAATAAAGAGCATTGATTCAGTTAAATATCTCTTGGTAATAGGAAATGGTGATGTCTGGACATAGGTCTCGAGCTCTCAGAAGACTCTGGGGCCTTTCAGTCTAGTGGGTGGAGAGTGTTATTCATATGATGCACATTGCCAAGTGAGAGAAGATGGGTCCCAACTCATGTACTCCTTGTCTTGCTGCCAGTCTTTCTCAGGCAAATTGAGGGCAGGGTCTAGCACCACAAGAAGTGTGTTAGGATCATGCCTACCACAGGTCCAAAGGAGCCTGAATGGTGGATGGAGTAGCACAGCACCTCAGGAGTGCTCTCACAAAGGCACAGAAATACAGCTGTTCACACAGAATGCCCATGCTCTGCTGTGCATGGCATTCCTCAACTGAACTTCAGAAGACTCATCAACTCAGATATCTCTTAAAAAGTTTGAACAGTCCATTTACTTCTGCACCCTGGCTTGCATTAAATTTCAGTCTTGAAATTTCTTACCCAGAAACACAAAATTTCAGATATATATTTATACTTCTACAATATATGTAGTTCAGGGATTTCTTCAAGGAGAATAGGCTCCTTTGAAGGAAGTGAAGAGGAAAAGCTTGATGAGGAAATAGTCCAAAGATTGCCCTCTAGATCTAAGAATCATCATTAATTCTGGATAATCTTTCTTAAAACATTAGTGAATGAGAGATATGAACAAGCAGTGAATAACACAGTGGAGCAATCTATAGGACCTCATTCATCAAACTGATAAATGTTCACAACCATTGCTAAGACACCACTTTTCAGAGGCCTAACCCTACATACATTTCCTGAGACCATATCAGAAACTGTGTGCCCTAGAAAAAAGACCAGTATCTGTGCCCAAATGAGTGAGTGCTCTATTCACGTGTCTATGACAGGATGAGGATGGGAAGCATATTGTTCCCTACTGTAAGCCCCAGACCTCACATGCAGAGGAAACTGAGGTTCTCAGTTCAGATGAGAGGCACTAGTCAGGGCCCAAATCCACCTGATACGGGAGCAGGATGGTGTGGAGTTGTAGAGCAAACCTTCCCATCAGTCAGGTCGTATATATGGCTTACCCAATTTTATCTGTAGTGCACATAGACATAAGTAGAGTTTGCCATCTAATGATGTAAACCTAATGTGGACTTTCCAAGTCACTGGAAAATAGGCCTAAGCATTGAATGATGACTGTTCTGTTTGAAAAATAGTTGTAGTGACAAATATTCTTAAACGTAGTCCACTCAGGTCAAAGTATCTGTCTGACTGTTGCTACACCTGTGTGAGACATTAACACATGAACCTGGAGTCTGGTTGAAAAGTGTAGATGGTACCTAGCTAGTTAAGATAATCTGGGGACACCAGACAGCTTCTGAGAACAAAATACAAGAGATTTTCTCATCTGATATTTGTTTACTTGAATGAGGAAGTTTTGGAAGCTTTAGACATTTATGCCAGTTTGTCAGTAGTGGGCAAAAAAACTGGTACGAACTGAACTTTCCAACTTTTATCAGACAAAGACAACCTCTGTGCCTTCCCTGCTCTCTCCTCGCCTCTGGCCCCAAGTCTCTAGAGAAAAACAGGACTGCTTTTCCTAAGTTTTCCTTCTATATTTTCTTCCTTCAGTTTGTTTCCTTTACCTCTGCACCTCTTTTTAAAATGCAAGTTACTAGTGAAGTTATTCCTTGCTCCTAGGAGAGAGAGACGGACTCTGGGAACCAGAGCCATGACATCTTCCTTGTGCAGGGTGACAGAAATATGCAATGCACTGTTTAACTAAACATAGGTGTTCTCTTCTTTGATGGGACATGATGACTTAAGATAACAGGTAATACCACACACTTGCATAAAGCAAATAAATCTGAGGATGACAATTCTCCTGTAGGCTGTAATCACATGGAAGACAGCCTTTCTGTGAAAGCAAGCTGTGCAGACAGCAGTCTTGAGGATGTAGTGTAGCTGTGAATCATGCTCTTTGCAAACATTAAGTAAATTTGGGAAAAGACATAGAACTTGATGTGGACTTTGACCTGATACTTTGGTTTCTTAAAGGTGGGCCTTCTTTCTATCTGAACTCCATCATCACATGTGGCCGTGAAACTGAAGGCAGGCTCATAATCTAGCATTGTAATTATCAATAATATCATGTGAGAACCTCGTATCTCTGGCGTGTTTTCTGCCAAAGAAGAGCATGTGGCATTTCAGCAGGAGTGTATTTAGCTTGCCTTCTACTAGAGAAAAAAACACACTTCTGCAAATATGTATTACAAATTCAAATACACACAGCAATGAAGTGACGTTGTTAGCTCCCTGGTTAAAGTTATGAGCAGTATACTTAGAAGCAGATGGGCATTATTTCTATTTAATTCAATAGCATCCAGTAATAACTAGGATAGTCATAATTTGCACAGCTGCTAAATGGACTGCTTTTGCTATAAAAATATATGACTAGTTTTAATGAAATTTTTATCAAACCTAATGAAATGTCTTTCTGTGTTTGAGAGTTTTTAGCTAACACTTACTGTCCTGTCAGCAAAGGTTTAAGTTCATGGGAAGGCTATTCAGATCTTCTCAGATGTTATCAATAAACCAAACACTGCAGCATAAGTTCACGGTTAATTGACTACTAGCCTTAAAAGGGTATTAGGTAACAGGGAACACAGTAGGCTGAAAAGATTTTTTAGTTGATTTCCTGTTTGTTTGATTACCATCTGCAAAAAATACATGAGGGGATAATAATAACATCACTATATGTACAGAAGTAGGCCGCAGACAGCAGAGGCAACTTGAAGAATTTAAACTCTTAGGCCCATTTTGTTGCACTGTCTCAGCTGTTACATATCACAATAATCAGCAGGAAATCTATGCATGTAGATTTTGCTTTAGAGACTGGAAAGCTAATACGCAAAGTTTTGATTTAAAAATTGTTGATTCAGAATGATGTTGCCACATGCTATAAAGTATTGTCAGGAATTCAATTGTCTGCATAGCTTTAAAACATTGCTAGAATACATGATCATGGTGGTACAATGCAGAACTTGTTTTTTCCCTTTAGATGTAATCTAAATTCAGTCAGTCTATTTTCCCATGTTGATTGTGACCATTCAACAAGGGAAATAATATCTAAAATTACGTTCAGAGTAGGCAATCTGGAATTAGACTTTGTTTTTTTCTCAGATTGAATATCCACAGAATCACAGATAATAAAATATGTATATCCTTAGCCAGGCTCTATCTATGTCTCAATTTTTTATGTGAATTAAAAAGACTTCAGATACCCACAAACATGCTGTGAAAGGTAATGTGAGTTTCTAAAGTGTGTTGGGATCCTCAGATGAAAGGCATTATAAAACCACAAAGCGTTATTTCATAGCACAATTTATTGATGTGGTTTCTTCTCCGCTTGCCAGATTCAAATGCTATGGTATGCAATAATTTCAATTTAAAAGAATAAAATTACTTCTACTTTATTGTATTATAAAATTTATTTATTGCATTACTACAAAAATCTTAAACATGATACAGCTCTTTCAAGCGTAAGCTAACAAATACAGCTATCTGAGAAAGCTATTGTATTAGTCTCCAGAAAAGGCTCTTTTATTAAGTGGAGGCAAATCTGGTGACATATTCAGTAGAAATTATATCTGACACAGGGCACATATACATCCTCAGGTAAAGGTCATTCTGTGGTGTACTACACCAGTCTTTAATATGCATCTCTTCAATGTTTCTTTCACAATGAAATAATATTAAACCATCCTAAGCACAGAAAGGAAGTCTAAGAAACCTAATATGATAGCAGCAAAATGATTGCAGAATGATATAGCCCTGCTGTTTTTATAAATAAAATATGGTTCTCAGATCCAAAAGCTCAGCATTAATTCAGAACATGGAAATGTGGCCTTTGAATAGTGATTAGAATATCAATAAACTCGTCTGCATTTATTACACGTGGAACACAGATAGAAGGTGCCAAGACAGGTGCTTACACTCCTACTTACATCTTTTCTACAATACACAGTAATTTGTCAGTGTTTGAACTTTTGACCTTCAGTCATTTTGAAAAGATAGCAATAGGCTTTGGAATAAGCCTGTGCAGAGGGGCAGAAGGAGATAGGTGTGGAGGGAAAATCTCAAAACAGATGGCGACAGGGCCTCAAAGTGTTCCAGCTGTAAGTACTCCTGACTTAACAAGCGATGCAGAAATGGTAGGGACAGCAACTTCTGCAAGCAAAAAAGCCAGAGAAGCAACAGATAAAATTTCCTGGAAACCGTAACTATTTGCCCAAACACTTAACAATGACCTACATCATTTTGTTGTCTATGTAATAACTAACATGCTACATTTTCCAAATAATGTAGTACTCTCTCATCTCAGAATCTTTCCTCTCAGCTGTTGTTCTTAGTCTAAGTGACCAACAGATTTATAAAGCCAGGCTGCAGCGAGAGTTGATTCTAAAGGAACCAGTGGTGTCAGCTTGACATGCTGAAACTTGAATTAAAAGTGCATTTTAGATATTTGGCTTTGTATTACATTGAATTAGCAAGATCTGTTATGAGGAACAACTAAAAATAGGTTGAGTCTCATGTAGGATTCACCATAAACTTAAGAAGCTCAGAGCATGGTATCACTGTCCTAAGTAGCGCAGATCAGCTGCCACTATGCATCCTGCAATGTGGAGTTTGGCAAATGAGACATTTTCTGGTTTTCCTGAAACTAACATCTGTGTGCCACGGTTCAGCAACCTGAATGTCCTGTCTGCTGTGAGGGAATGCACTTATTCTAAGGCCAAGGGAAGTAGTGAAACAATGTGTCAATTCTGTTTTCTTTCATGCCCTACACATATGCTGAAGGCCATAGGCTGTTGTTGTTAAGGAAGGCTGGAGGTGGTATAAGACAGTGAGAATGAAGCTCCAACAGTCCAGGAGGATTTGGTTAGAGACCTGCTTGGACAACTAGACATACACAAGTCTATAGGGCTGGATGGGATCCACCCAAGGGTATTGAGGGAGCTGGCAGAGGTCCTCTCCAAACCTCTTTCCCTCATCTAATGGCAGACCTGGCTGACTGAGGAAGTGCCACTTGACTGGAGACTGGCAAATGTTACGCCCATTTACAAGAAGGGTCAGAGGGAGGATCTGAAGATCAACAGACCTGTCAGTCTGATCTCAGTACTGAGGAAGGTCATGGAGCAGATCATCCTGAGTGCTATCACACAGCACATGCAGGACCATCGGGTGATCAGGCCCAGCCAACATGAGATTCTGAAAGGCATGTCCTGCCAGATCAATCTGATCTCCTTCTATGACAAGGTTACCCATCTAATGGACAAGGGAAAGGCTGTGGATGTGGTGTACTTCGATTTCACTAAAGCTGTATTCACTGTATTCTGATTGAGAAACTGGCTGCCATTGGGACACCCTCTGCTGGGTAAAAAACTGCTGGGTGGTTGGGCCCAGAGGGTTGTGGGAAATGGAGTTAAATCCAGTTGGAAACCAGTCACGAGTAGTGTTCCCCAGGGTTCAGTGCTGGGTCCAGTCCTGTTCGCAATCTTTATCAATGATCTGGACAAAGGGATTGAGTGCACCCTCAGCAAGTTTGCAGATGACACCAAGCTGGGTGGCAGTGTTGATCTGCTTGAAGGAAGGAAGGCTCTGCAGCGGGATCTGGACAGGCTGTATTGATGGGCTGAAAACAATGGGATGAGATTCAACAAGACCACATGCTGAGTCCTACACTTGGGACACAACAATTCCACGCAGTGTTACAGGCTTGGGGAAGAACAGCTGGAGAGCTGCCTGGCAGAGAAGGACCTGGGGGTGCTGGCTGACAGCCGGCTGAATATGAGCCAGCAGTGTGCCCAGGTGGCTGCAAGGGCCAATGGCATCTTGGCCTGTGTCAGAACAGTGTGGCCAGCAGGACAAGGGAGGTAATTGTGCCCCTGTACTTAGCATTGATGAGGCTGCACCTCACTACAAGAAATACATTGAGGTGCTGGAGTGCGTCCAAAGAAGGGTAATGAGGCTGGTGAAGGGGCTGGAGAACAAATCCTGTGGGGAGCAGCTGAGGGAACTGGGGTTGTTTAGCCTAGAGAAGAGCAGGCTGAGAGGAGACTACCTACAACTACCTGAAAGAAGGTTGTGGTGAGGTGGGTGCTGGTCTCTTCTCTCAAGTGACAGATTGTAGGATTAGAGGAAATGGCCACAAGTTGCGTCAGGGGAGGTTCAGACTAGAACTAGGAAAAACTTCTTCACTGAAAGGATGGTCAAGCATTGGAACAGCTGCCTGGTTGAGTTGCCATCCCTGGAGTTGTTTAAAAGGTAGATGAATTTCTTAGGGACATGGTTTAATAAGGGGACAGGTATGGTTGGACTTGATGATCTCAGAGGTCTTTTCCAACCAGAGTCTATGATTCTATGACTTGATATGGTCCTTATCAAAGAAGAACTAAGGAGCTTGGCTACACACCCGTATCTAGGGCAATTCATGAAGTCAGAGTTTTCAGATCTAGTCAACAGTATCTCATATGGAACCTCTTCTGTGAAGTCTGTCCTTCTAGGACTGGAACAGCGTAAGGAAGCAACAATATATGGATAGCATACCTCCTCAAATTATTCTACAGTGGAGCACACTAGAATCTTGGACCTTATCTGAACAAAATCCTTAACTGAGGGGAGCCAAGTTGAACACAGCGTCCCTGTGGATTGGACTGCTGGTACAAAACTCTGGTATTGACCAAAAGAAAGGTAAGGGCATGGTCTACTCTATGACTAGCAAGGATGAAGACGGGAAGGTTACAAGCTAGCCAGGCATATGGCCTCATTTTGTTGCACATAACATGGACTAGAAGAGCTACTCCAGCTCACTGGCAAACTCAGAAAATGGTGCGAGTGTATTTTCAGTATTACTGTGATTAATTCTTCCTGCAGCTAAATTGCAAAAATTCCTTTATAACAATGGCACTGTGAAGGAAAACGAGTTTTGCTACTTGCACGTCAATACATTTTTAATTCTTGCTATCAAGAAATCACAGGCAAAAGCAATGGAAAAAGTCTGCATAGCATTTTGCGACACAGAGAGATAAGTTCCCAGAAAACGGGCCTTATGTGTACCTGCAAGATAATATAAGTATGAGATGGCACTTCCACTATTTGGGAATGACATCCTTGACTAGCCCAACTGACCTCTGCCTTCACATAGTACTCAAAAACTTAACACATGCTTAACAAAGATGAAAAGGTTTGAAGGTATTTAATTGCTGAATCCAACGCACACTGTGGTTCCCACAGCCACCCTCACTTCAGACTAAACCACACACATCAATGTTTGCACTCTTTTTAAAAATTACTGAATGCATCATTCCAGCCTTCGGCTGAACACAATGCCTTGTTATTCATGTGTGTTATCTTCAGGAAACAGTTGACATCTTTAAACTCCTTCTGCAAGGTGCCAAATTAGCTGGTCTGAGGATTCAAATCCGCAACTCACCCACAGAAAAGACACAGTCTTCATTTTGGCAGTCAATACTTCCCATATTGCCTTCAGATGTATGCCATTCCTGGAAGGAGCAAGTCCATAAATAACTGTAGCATATGTTTAAATTCCTAGCACATGCTAAATGCATCCCTTTTCAGGAAAGTATATGCTTAAAAATAAGCATATGTCCTAAGCACTTGGATTAATAATGATGCTTTCCTAAATTGGTGAGAGTAGGAAGAAGAGTCTGAGATAACTGTGCCCAAATGACAGCTGAGATGCTTTTGATGATGTGGATAGCATTTGGCGTCGTACGGAAGATAACAAGTTATCTGCTGCAAATCACTAAGCAACTGTCAATTAGTGATGTGTGCTGGTTGTTTGAAATATACCTTATATTTACTTTCCTAACTGAAATTTTGCTTTTGGACTAGGTTCTTTTATCTTGCTTTTTTCTTTATAGTACAAGGCCAGTCAAAAGTGGGTGAAATGAAATAAAGTCCTAGCTTTTTGCGTGAGACTCAATAAGGTTATAGACGTTGCAGGGGAAGGTTTAGTTTGCTTTTGTTTAATGTTGTTTTCCTAAATCTTTCTGAGACTCAGGAAAACGAACCTCAATCCTTTAATGAGCATGGGCTTCCTGAGGTTTCCCCCTTCCCCGCATCTGAAATACCTTTACCTACCTCTGGTCAAAAGGAGAACTGTTCTGCTTTTTGTGGTTTCACCATCATTTCAGGATTTTATTCATTGACTGATGTTTACAGTGCCTCACCAAAGGTCAAAAGGAATCTTTTCTTTCTTGTCTGTCTTTTCTGGTTTTGTTTTTAGAAACACAAGCTAGGAAATTATCTTAGCAGAAAAATTACTTCTAAAATTAATCAAACTATTATGATTGACCCTGCTTGTTTGTTCATTAAGAAATGAAGCAGAATGATCAGTTCTGCCAAATAAAACACTCTGAGCTATTTAAATTACTGTTTTAATTGGCCAGGCCTGTCTGTTAGATTATCCTCTAATCTGAACAAGAATGTTGTTTGGAAAAGATGAGGTATGCCTGGCTGGGAGGCCACATTCATCACTCCAGTATGTTCTGGTCCAAACACAGTGGAGTTACATGACACTGAAGGTGGTAGGTCCTGCGTCTACTTCCTCCTAGAGATCCCTTGCAAGACACATTGCCCACATCATTGTGCGGAAATGTCTGAAAACACTGATGTGATAGAAAAAGTCAAAGTGAAAGCCTTAAAGGTCCCCAAATAGGCACATTTGGATGTGTTTACATATCAGCAGGGCTGCCATTAGGCTGAGTTTAATAAATGTTACAAGAAAAAAAAGTCAGTCTTGGGACTTGTGAATCCTCTCAGAGAGGTCCTTCCATAATTTTGGCTCAGGATTGACCATTTCAGCTAATCTGTGTCTTCTGTGGACATCACTATTCTGCAAGAATAAGTTGTAACTATGCTGTGCTGTACTAAGATATAATATTCAGCCTTAATTGCAGCAGACCACTTCTGGCACAGACCTCCTGTATCACCCTGGGCAGCCCTCTGTAGTTAGCTCTATGCCTCTGTTTCCCACTCTGGCAGAGTGGGAACAGTGCCCAGGTTTGATGCACCCATTAGGAAAAATTCCTTCACTGGAAGGGTTATCAGGCTCTGGCACAACTGCCCAGGGAAGTGGCTGAGACCTCATCCCTGGAGCTGTTTAAAAGATGGGTAGATGAGGTGCTCAGAGGTATGGGTTAGTAGTGGACAGGTACGGTTAAACCTAATGATCTCAAGAGTCTTTTCCAACCAAGCAATACTGTGATTCTATGAAATATATATGGAACAATCACAATCTATAACTTCATTTGGTGATTGTCTTGGGTAATTTGTTGAAGACCATATTTTATCTGCTTGGGTTTACCATACAACTGTGTACTGATTGCCATCATAGTTGGATAGGAGGCGTAATTCACATCAAATCATAAGCAGCCTAAGAACCCATAGTGGACATCCAGAACTTGCTAGAGCATTTTGCATTTTCAGAGGAAAAACTTGCAGAAGATTGCTAAGTTTCTACCTTAATTTTTGGGACTGGGTAGGATGGCTATTTTACTTCATAATCTTTTAGTCTGTTTTCTTGACTGAGGCACTAAGGATTTGGAGACTGTGTTGTGTGTATGTCTGTCAGTGCAATTACAGTCTGTCATTTCAGTCCAGTTACATTTGAACCCATCAAACAATTTCAACCAAGCTCAGCAGACCTGAAGAGAGATACGATATACAGGTGAAAGAGATGTGAATGCTCACTGTGGGGAAACTGCTGTTAGCTGACCATCAGGTAAGTCAGACACAACGGAGGTCTGATAAAAGCTTTGCTTCTGGCGGAATCATCGGTAAGGTTTGTATCTTATTTTACATCAGAAACCTCACTTCTCAGTCAAGGTTTCTTTTCTGTGTAGGACTAGGACTGCAGAAGAGTGGATACTGAAGCTTTAATAATGTGAATCTCATATTGAGCCCAGAATGACTTCCTTTACAGGAGAAGCAGCAATATCTCCTAATGACTTTGGTTTTATATCCCTGGATAGAAAAGGTATACTTGAAAAATATCATAAAACTTAGTTTGCGTTTAATTTCAAGAAGGGTGAGGTCCAAATTAAGCCATGACTTTTTCCTCTCTAGAAATAGGGATTCGAGGAAAAAAATAAAACAAACTATTAAAAATCCATCCCCTGAAACTTCTTGTTGTTAACCCTGCCACTGAGAGCAGATTTGATCACACACATCCTCAGCTGAGCCACCCTGGGGAACTGCACAGGCAGATATTCTACTGCAAAGTCTATCAATCAGAGCCTGAAATTGTTGCAGTTTCACCTTTTGACCTGCTCAATCCAACAATAAAAGAAATCTATTTCTTTCATGAATCTTTGCCACACATTTTTTTAAGTCAGTTCAAAGAATTTTTTCCTCCAAAACAAAGAAGCATTATGAAGTCAACAAAACTGTTCCACATCAAGGACAGATTTTCTTGGCATAGGGTCAGCTCCAAAGAAAGACACTAACCACTGAAACCTAGCTGCCAAAGAGTTTCATATACTGTTCGTATTCTCACATGAGCACATGTTGCTGGAATTTGCTGAGCAAAAAGAAAGGCAGACTACCTGCACCTTTAAAAATCTTTATTTACAAATAGTTATTATGTAAAAGGGGGATATGGGAGGAAGAAAAGGAATTACACAGATGGATCTGGAATTGCTATATGTTCATTCCATTGGTGTCATTATTACAATTGCTATTGTAATAAACTCTTCCTAAAGGTGACACAAAATAACAATTTTATGAGGAATTTTACTTAAAAAGTGAGCTATTAAATTAAACACAAGCCTAAAGGAGATGCTTTCAAAATATAAGCAGGACAGAGCTATATAAAATTTTGAATTTCAAGAGAAGATATTTACACCCTGTGCAAAGATGGACATATTTATGTATGGCTGACTGTTTACTTAGACTCACAGTCTGAAGAGAGAAGTCAAAAGAAGAATCAAAGATTGTGTGTTTGGATGACAAGGAGAATGGTACTCTTGGCAGCCGTAGAAAATAGGAGTGGAAGGGGTTTTGGAGTTAAGATAAAAAGGATTGGTTTTAGTTAGACTATGTCTGAGTTGGTCTTGAGTCATTCAGGATGCAGTCTGGAAAAAAAAATGCCAAACTGAAAAAAGCTAAAGGAAGACATTTTCTGAAGCAGACTTTTCAGCTCAGAGTTAGTAGGTAAATCTCTACAAACGGTGATACACAAATGGTGAATGAGGAGGAAGATGAAGTGAATATCAAAAGCCTTGGAAGGAGGATGAGCATTCACAGCAGACAATTGTATATGACAAGCAGGTACAGAAATACCACATGACTGCAGAAAATCATTTAATTTTGGAAGTAGTTGAATTTAGGACTTAGACTATCAAGTGGTATGATGAAGATTAACCAAGTTCAGAGGAAATGGAGAAACCTTTCAGATGAAGAATTTGAGAAAATGATTCAATTACTACCATCCCTCAAAGAGAAGGGGAATTTAATATACTCCTTGTTAAGGATATTAAGAGTTCACGATTAATAGTTATTCATTCCACAGAAATACTTAGTACCTTAATTCACACACCTTTAAAACATATTTTTTAGATCATCAAATGAAAGATCCTAAAGTAATAAAAATTCTATTAGCTGCATGTGTAATTATTTTAATGAAATTATAATTATCTCTTCAGAAAAATAAATAAGAACATGAATAACTTTAAGCATACCTTAAAATTTCATTTGATTGAAGTACCTGCTTAAAGTTGATTGTTCTGGGCTGTACTCAAACACCATGAATTCTCCTTAAGTCTCCATGTCCAGGAGAACTAAGCATGCTTTAAAGAATCATTCACAAAGTTTGGAGTACATGTTTAGTAAAGTAGCAATTAGAATTAGCTAATAGGAAAAAACAGGTGCAGATACTTACTTAAAATACAGCCTGTATTTATATGCTGTCTTGAAAAGAAACTGGCTTATGAGTTCAGTTAATTACCTTACTGATACACTCATAATTAGATATGAAACTGGTGATAAATAAGGACCATATTGCATCAACTACACCAAGTATTACTTTAATTAGTAAATAGTCCTGAGCCCACTCTGATTGCATTTCAAAGAAGAAGATGTGAAAAGCATTTAGGGAATGGTGGTTTATTAGCACATTTTTATTGTCCATACTATATGTGCTTTGGGGGAAATACATTTCTGGGGTTTTTATTTTTTTTTTTTTCTAACTAGTGTTGACTATTTTAACATTATTAACAAAGCCACACATTTTAGCATGCAAAGCAGTCAGGAACATTCCATAGGCATCTGCTGGGACATGGGTTACTGCTCTGCCAACCTTCTGTGGGCAATATTTTTTTTACTGCAATGAAGGGAATTCTTTTGAAAAGAACAGGCAAATATATCTGTGCAGTTTACATACTTTTGTGGTTCACATATTTTGTGTCTAAAAATACCTGAAGTCCATATCCCACCTTCAGATTCAGAGTTGGAAGCATATCCAGCTGCAGAGTACAGCTCTTGTGTGCAGCTCATCTTTTCTTGTGTGTGAAAATAATTTATAAAAAAAATAACAGAAATCTTAAACCTTGGAATCTGACTTGGCACAACCATTCCTTTCATAATTTTATTTCAGAAGATGATTGGTCCAGCTGTCTCTATATGAGGATAAACATGCAAAGCTTGGACAGCAGCTGAAAACCCAAAATGTGAACACTTCCTAAAATCTGGTGTTTGGACTGACCAAGCTGAAGGAAAATATATCACTTGGCTTTAAAGACTGCAACATCACAGCAACAGACTCTTCCAGATTTCTGGCAGGTTCACTTGCTTGTTCATACAGTAATAATGACTTTCTCAATATAAAGCAAAGAAAACTACTTTTACTGCTGTAGTAGGATCTTTATAATATTCCTTCAGTACCTCGACAAACATAGATGAGTTACATTGAGAGCAAGACCGCAGTTCTTTTTGTGCCTCTAGACAAGATGGGAAGAATGGGAGATACTGTTACAAATAAAGAAGTTAAAGACTGTCATTTTCAGCTGACAATACTGTACTTTTCCTTGTCAGTTTAAGGTCTATAGTTACGAAGACACTCTCATCATTTAAGGTGGGAACATTTATTCTGACCAGTTCTTTCTAAAATTAATTTATTGATCTCTAAAATATCAAGGAATACATGATTCATCTAGACATTTGTGCAATGATGTGAACTTAAGGACTTTTGTTTTCCCTAAATCATGTGACTATTAATTATTGTATAGGCTGAAACACATACGGCTAAGCAGGAATTCCGACCATCTTTTTTACATTTGTCTAGGGCGACTAGATACCTGTTTTATCTGACACATCCCCAACTTTAATCCAGTCCATAATTGGGAAAAAGGGATGTGGCCATTTGTCCAGAGGGTCTAGAGGATATCCTGCTGCCAGACTAGACAATGGCAGCAACGCTTGATGGATTGTTGTGCGCTGAGAGATCTTGAACCTGTGGCCAGAATGCTGCTGTGAACTGACTCTGCAGACACTGTGGTTCACTGTGCAGGAGTCAACCTTTGCATCTAGTCTGGTGCACCCAAACCCACTTCTGATTGCATGTGCTAGCCATCTGTGTAGTGCATGCACACATATATTCCAGTTCAGAATTTCCCAGATGGGAATATGGGAGCATTTTCTGTACTCACACTGAAGCAGTCATTGTTAGGAGTGAGCTGAGCCCATTTTTGCCCTTCTCAGAGCACAAACAGCGAAGTAAACCAACTTTCATGATGTGCTCATCCAAACACGCAGCAAAACATTACATATCTTCCATACTGCAAAAACTTCATATCTTCCACACGGAAACTTACTCTCAGCTAACAAACATGTTGGCGCTGAGAAAAGGCTAAAAATATCCCAGTTTTGTTAAACCAGAAATGTAGTGTAAGTTGTTCTTGATTGAATTTTTGTACTCTTCACTCTCAAGAAATACTTGTTTGACCTGAAGTTCAGTTTCCAGGGTGAAACACACATCTGTTGATTTCATCATGGGAAATAACTTTCCTTTCCTTTGACAGATAAGTAACATCAGGAGACTGCTGTTTAACTGGCCACAGTTGCCATCAACAAATTCCAAACAAACTGAAAAAAATAAGGAGGTGATACATTTCTCGTTCTCTTTGAGATATCTTATACCCTTTTCCTTTGCCATCATTCATCTCTGGTTGGGAAAAGTGCGTACATATTTCCCCTGAAAAATGGCCTCTAATGGCTTAGGAAGTGGATCAGGATTATGTGTTTCACATCCACAGGCTACAAGGAGGTCCCAAATTCATTTCTGAAATGCAAAAATTTATGTAGCCACCAAAATGCTGAAACTACAGTAATGTTGTTTCCAGTCTTAACCAGGAGGAACTAAGTTAAGATGGAAAAGTAGTTCTGGTAAGAAAAGTATTAGAGAAAGTTTCTGCAATTTAAATAAAGGCATGAGGTATTCTAAGCCATATTCCTGCCATTAAACAATGCAGACTATATAAACACCCATTGAGTGCTTAGGTTAAAAAACCTCCACAACACCACAGAAGCACAGGAAGATAAATCACCTGGTCCAGCCCATTCCTCAAGGGAGAATCAGTTATGTCTGGGTCCCACCTGGCAAACGTTTGAGTGCTGTGTTCTAATGGAGATTCCTAAAACCTGCCAGATAATCTCAGTCCCTCATTACACTTACTGCAAGAATATTCAGTGTATCTCTAGTATGGACTCCCTTTCTGTGTTTCTAGCCACAGATTCTTTTTCATCCTAGCAATATCACAGAGAATTGAAAATCCCCTTCATCTCTACAGTAATTTGTTTGAAGTTTTTATCACCTCTCCTGTCAATCTTCTGTTCTGCAAACTAAATGACTATGGATTTCCATACTTTTCACCTATGGCATTTTTTAAAAGACTTTGAATCACTCTTACTATGGACTTTCGTCAGTTGGTCCACATGCTAAAGCATAGTTCAGACTTCCTTAGTAAGGTAGCACAACAGGCTTATTGATTACATGCCACCAGTTAAATGTCCTGCCTCTAATCTCACCATCCTCCTTGCTTTCACTAATTCAGAAAGCTGTTACTTATACTGTCTTATCTCCATTAGTTAAACTAGGTCAGATTTCTTATTGGGCATCAGGGGAGTTTCAGGTCATAGAGCCTCTCTCACATGAATTTACAAGGAGAATAGTCTTTCTTTAGGAGCACCTACATGCTTCTGCAGTACCTTCAGTCTAAATGAGGCCTCTTTCTACTTCCCAGCTAGATTTTCACACTTCTCTGCCCAAAGAAGTATGTCAACTTGTCACGGAAATAGGAAATAAAGAGGAAAAAACAAAGTGATGTATTTGCAATCACAGGCTTGATTCTGGTTGGCATCCCTGCTGTAGAGCCTTCCTACCCTGAAGCAGATCAACACTCCTGCCTGATTTGGTATTATTGGCAAACTTACTGAGGGAGTACTCAATCTCCTCACCCAGATCATTGATTAAAAATATTAAAGAAGACTGGACCCAACACTGAGCACTGGGGAACACAACTTGTGACTGGCCACCAACTGTATTACTGTATTTAGCTCCTTTCGTCACAGCTCTCTGGGCTCAGCCACCCAGCCAGGCTTTTACCTAGCAAAGAGCACACCTGTCTAAGCCATGAACTGCCAGCTCCTCTAGGAGAATGCTGTAGGAAGATAGTGTCAAAGGCTTTACTTAAGTCCATGTAAATAATGTTCAGAGACTTTCCCTCATCCACTAGGCAGGTCACCTGGTCATAATAGGAGATCAGATTGGTCAACCAGGACCTGCCCTTCATGAACACATGATGACTTCCCAGGGCAACCTGCTGCAGTGCTCTGTCACCCTCACAGTAAAGAAGTTTTCCTCATGTTTAGGTGGAACTTCTTGTGTTGCAATTTGTGACTGTTGCCCCCTGTCCTGTTGCTGGGCACTATTGAAAAGGTTGTCCCCATCCTCTTGATGCCCGTCCTTTAGATATTTATAAGCACTGACAATATGCCCTCTCAGTCTTCTGTTCTCCAGGCTAAAGAGACTCAGCTCTCTCATCCTTCTCTCCTTAAGAAAGATGCTCCAGTGCCCTGATCATCTTTGTGGTCCTCCAGCAGTTGGGCTCTCTCCAGCAGATCCTCGTCTTTCTTGAACTGCATATTCCACACTCATAGGGACAGCCAAAGATCTGGTCAGTATCATGGATCCATGACAGGAGTTTTGGAAATGCTTCAGAAATTAATTATTTTCTTCTGAAGCTGTATGCAAATGCTGAAGCAAATGTTCAAAGAATAACACAATTTTTAAAAATAAGAAGTTTCTGAAGTTTCAGACTTTTAACACTTGGACATTGTCATTTGCAGAAATCAGCAGTGTTGCAGTAACAGTAACCCTGATTCCTAATGTCTGCCTTCTTTATGACAGAGTATTAGGCCAGGAACTGTTTTATTTCTTCTATTTCTCCGTTTTTAGTATGTTCTTATTAAGACATCTAACTGCACAGGCTCACTGTTCTGTTATACTGAAGTTATTAAACTATTGAGGAAGAGGTGCCCCAACATATCTTTGATTAGTTTTGACAGGTCCTTTTATTTCTCCTTTAAAACCTTACTCTGAATTACTTGATAAAATATCCTGTACAAATCCGCAGCAAATTTTTTACAACTCTGGCCACTTCATTTCCCCAGTCAAATCTGCCTTGAGCATCTCTTAATGTATGACAGACAGACAAACACAATTAAGCAGACCTTAAACAGAATTAAAATAATACACAAGATTTACACTAAACTAACAGAGGATGGAAAAGAAGCTTCCACAGACAGTGAGGAGCAGACATCTTTAGTGTGAAATGATATTTGTACCCTACACTCACAGTAATAAGAAGAAAATGAAATACAGCCACAGCATTTCCAGAGCTCAACTGTCCAACTACGGCTCAGCAACAGTCTAATGCTGTATTGCCGAAAGCAGGTGCCTCTAGGCTGGGGCTGATGCACATTTGGCCATAGCAAATCCTCAGTAAAGTGTGCAAAAACAGCATAGACATACCCAGTGTCATAAATGCAGTGAGCCTTATTTTCAATGTTGATTCATCTTGGTCCATTCTGTTCTAGTTTCAACTCTCCAACACATGTATATCTGGTTTATACTGACACCATTTATTTTGCTGATTCTAAAACATTTTGCCAACAGCACTGCTGTAAAATAAGGTAGTCTTCAAGTAGCATTTCTCTAAGGGTTGATTGTTGCCCTTTTCAGTACATGTTCGCATGTGCTTTTTTGACATGCTAGATGCCTGAGAATGCCACTCCTCCAGGCATCTTAATATGCACCAAGATTAGAAGATCAGCATCTGCATTTAAATAGTTAAAAGCTTCTCAGTGAAGAAGTGCTTCAGAGTGAATCCCAGGTAGTGCCATTCATGCATATCTATAAATTTGCTGCCAGAAGAGACCATTGGTTCATTCACATTGTGGCAGCAGTTACCGTGACAGAGTATTTTCAGAGAAGCATATGATTGCTGCGAAAGACCAGGAGCTCCTCAAATCAAGCTGTGAGACTTTAATTTTATCCACAGAATCCACAGTTCCAGAACAGAAAAGGTGCTTCAAAGCCTTGGCAAACCTTCCAAAACTCTGCCTCTGTTCTTCGTTGCTTGAAATAAGAATCAGTGAGGCTAATATATAAATCCAATAAGATCTATATGTAAATCAGTTCATTCACACAAAAGACATTAAATAAAAAGTATCTTACAAAGGATTTTCACAGTTTATAGCTTTAAAGTTACGACAGTGGAGTTTCTTTTTTCCTCTTTGATGGTCTCATTATTACCCAATGAGAACTGCACCCCATTCAAGAATGCTTGCCTGAAAATCTCAGACAATAAAATGTCATATTTATTTCCTGAGCTATAACAGAAATGAACACTTCAGCAGAGGGTCAAGGGAATGACATGCCATTACTGCAAAAATTTTCTCCTATGGCTACTCTTTATTCTCCCAGTGGGATTCTTCCTAGGATAATGATGGAAAGCTGTTTGCACATGAACTGCTTCCCTTTTAGATCTAGCAGGCTGACAGGAATCATTCCTGCTCTAAAGACCCTGAAGTCAAGTGAACTGAACTCTTGGAGTGCAGCTCGAGTGCTTACAGCTTTTCTATTGAAAAACAGCTCTTTATAGGGTGAAAGAATGGAATATTCATAAAATCTGTTCATCTTAGTTACAGCAAAATTGAGCTAGAAAGTAATTCACAGCCATGGGAAAGAAAATGCAGGCACAAGGTGCTCTATTTTTAAAGGATTATGAATGAGCAGCTTAGTAAGATTGACATAATAGTGGACAGAAAAAGGATGCTTACACTATGCAGATCAGAAATGGATGGGCCACTTCCAAAAAGTAGTCTGTGGACAGTCTAGCAACAGTCACGTGCATTACATGTAGCACCTGTAACACACGTTTGGCCCATGTAAGTCTGTAATATATTTGTTGACAAACAAAATAAGGGAGATACTGTTTTGTCACAGATGTACGCTGCAGAGAGGTGTGGTTCAGTGTCTCCTCAATGGTTGCCCCCACCCAGAAGCATTGAAGAGGAAAGGTCAGGAATTACAGAGGAAGATATTACGTTGCCTTGTTTTTCTTGTAGAAAGCCTTTACTACTGAGTTCAGGAGGGGAGGGAGGAGGAAGGCTTCCTTACCCTCTCACTGTACACCAAACCCTTGTCAGAAAGACAGAAATCCTCACTCCAACCATGAGATGTGCAGGCACTACAATTCAAGGCAGGATCTCCCCCTACTCCAGGTGTCTTTTACTTTACCACCAGCCCCTGTGGGACCAAGCTGTTATTTGACAAATCAGCTGCAAGAGAGGTTGTTTCTGTGCTAGTTCTTGTTTGTCCTGCTTTTTTTCTATACACGCAAAGGCCTCAAAGCCATCTGTCTCACTTCTCCACCCTACTGTCACAGCACTTCTTCTTTATCCATTCCCACATCATGGCTTCACCTACCAAACACACTCCACCCACCTTACATCATGCTGTCAACACCCGTAATCCCTGTGCTGACGTTTCCCTTATCTCACAGCCTAAACAAGAAGTGCCGGACCTGAGAGGTCTTTGCAGCAGGGTCCCGCAGCAGAGCAGCCAGGGAGTTGCCTAGCATGCGATCAGCAATGAATATTGAAGTGGAAAAATAAAGAAAGAAGCTCAATGATCTCAAATACTATAAATACTATAAAACATTGATAGTTTGCTTCAGTGACAGGATCTGTATCTCCACACAGAGAATTCCATCTCTCATTATTTCTAATCTTCTGTATCTCATTATATAACTATTATCTAATGAATGTGTGATTATTTTAAGTGAGAAGAATGCACCATCCCTCTCCTTTAAAATACACCTCACAGTACAGTGAAAGGCACAGAAATTGCGAATATACCATGTTACCTGCAGACAGTTTGAGCTCTAATCCCCACTGAAGACAACTTCGAAAACAGCCACACCCAGAAGTGTAGGAGTTTAGGAGGGGAGAGCAGCAGGATTTGGGGAGGGGGGGGAGGTGCTACTCTGCTCACTGTGCCCGACGAACAGCTTTTCACACAATGGACAATTGTCTTCCAGGTGTATTCGCCTCCACCAAACAACATTCCACAGAGCATAAAAGCCTTCAGTGTGGGGACAGCTAAGCATAACAAATGACATACCAGACTTTCCCGAGTGCTTTGATGGTTATAAGAGGTCTCTGTTGCATCGTTATTGACTTTTCTGTCTTTGTGTTATTCTTTTAAAATGGTCTTAGAGTGTTGCATCATTTCAAGTTCTGGTGCAGGGTTTGCACTGGAAGGTAGGGGAAACCGGAGAAGGAAGAGGCACTGTGAAATAATTCTTAGGCTGGCACTTTCTAAAAGAGTCTGTTAGTTTGTTGTCTTTCTGGCTGCTGGTTTTGTTGTCTTCACTGCTTTTTTACAAGGTAAAGGTCTTTACAGAGTGAATAATCTTCATGTAGCTCCAAATAACCACTTATTTTGGTAAAATTTATAACACCAGATTCTACTTTTAGCCAGGAAATGCAAACAAAGCTTGGAGACAGCTTGTTCCCTGACCCCAAATTCATTCCGTGTTGCTATAGCATCACCCCCTGAGAAAATGGGACCAGCTCTTTTCCTCTCCTTAGACCTGCTCAATGGGCTTTTGTCAGCTGTTGAATTATAGCATTAAAATTTAAATACTAGGGATTTAATGGAGGATTATTATGACACCCCAGTGCATTCTTTGTGTTGCTCTTGGCAACAAACCCAAGGAATGAGTGAAAAAAATAAAACCGAAGAGCTGTCTTGTTAAAATCATGCTGATGCTAGGACATATTTAGGAAGGAGAAAAATGGTTCCCTAATTTTCACTGTTACTGTTGTACCAAATGGACTCAAAACTCTCTTGAGATGGTAAGCAAGATTAGCAGTTAACTCTATTCCAAAGCTGTTACAGGGTTTTTTTTTCTACCTTCTTTATAAAATAAATGGGATCGACAGATAGGAGAAAGCATTCTATTAATTATCGCTGCTGATCAAAAAAGAGCATCACTTTTTGAAGTTCTGACATATGAAAAGCATTAGAGAGATTATTTCAAAGCAGAAAGTGCAGTCTGTCTCTCTCAGATTATATGCCTGGTATTTTGTGTATATATATTGCAATGTGTAATTGCTACACAAATGCTTAAATTACTCATGTTTTCCACCAGTGTCTCTAGATTTCAGAAAAAGCTCTCACCTTTTCAATGAATACAATAGTATTTGATGTTAGTCTTTAAATAGGAGTTGCATTCTGGACCATATAGCCAGACTGTGCCGTGAAACATCAAAGAATTTGTACATAGAGCATACTCTTCATTTGCTGATCATCAGTTTTCCCTGGAGAAATGTGGCCCAAATTAATCTCTGGCATAGTGCTCTGAACTGTGCAGAAGTCTAATTTTTACTCTTTTTCTTTGTGCTGATTACATTATAAATATATGTATATATAAAAGAGAAGTATCTGCAAATATGAATTTTACATAACTTTGAATGGTTTAATAAGACAGCAGTTTGAAACTTTAGAGGGCAACTTAACATCCTCCGCAAATGAATGTCAGCACAATATGTTTAACATGATGAAATTAAGATTGTGAGCTGAAGTAGAAATATGTAACCAGTTCCTCTTGGGATGCATCACAGAGCAGTTACTCTGAACTGTTTTTCCTGTGTAAGGAGAAGCAGATGAGGGCAAGCATATTGAACATGACTTGCATACCATTGCTTGTGCTGGCTGAGAAGACTCCATGAACAGCAAGCATCTGACTGGGGAGCATGGTTGGCACAGGAGAAAACTGAATGGGACTTATAGAAAAAATGAAGTGAGAGTAAGCTAGTATCAACAACAACAAAATAACCTGATCTCAGACTTGTTCACCTTGGCATTTAAGTATAAAGAAAAACTTTGAATGGGGGAGAATAGAGGAAGGGCTGCTTCAGTGTTCTGTTTGCATTAATAAAAACCTAAAATTATTGTATTAAATGCTCCTCTGTAGACAGTCTTCCACAAAAAAAAGACGAAAAAATGTCTTATAAAGCCACCTGTATTTTGAGAAATGTGCAGAAAAGAAAGAATTTTTTTCTCTTATCCCTAAGAAACCAATGGCTGTGGTGGTATGTTCTTGGGGTTGTGTGTGGACTTGCCTTACACAGAAAACTGTCTTTCTGTTTTAGGAAAGCTTCACACACAGAATTTTTCCAACCCTAGGCTGAAGACCAGCTCAGTTGACATCTTGAAGAGATTCATTAATGTGCTCTGTCCATTCATGGGCTTCAAATAGAGAGCTGATTAAACCCCAAGAGCTTCAGGAACCATTACAAGTTTAAATTCACTTGAGGTATGCCCATTGTGTCTGTGGCCAAAATACAGAATAGCTGTCAAGTGAAATCAGCAGAAGGAATCGTGCCAAAAAAATAAGTCAGCTGCTGGGAACTTGTGGAGGAAAGCTACCTTGCTTACAAGAAGGACCAAGGGAGAAGAGAAACCTCCAAGGAGACTCAAAGAGGGGTACAAGCATCTACGAGAGGGTCTTCAAGGCAGTGTAGAGAAGATAAGGCAAAGTTTTGAACATGCTTTTCCTGTACATGGAGTATCTTCTTTTATTTTCACAGTAAAATCATGCCTTCCAAATTACTGATCTTTACTGATCTCTTCCAATGACTAATGAAAAATATGTCAAACTTATTGTCTAAAATAACATCTTACCTAGCCACCCAGGAAAAAACCTGCAGTATGTAGTGCAAATCATGACTTTATAGAATGAAAAAAACCCAAAATGACCCGCGGAATGTGTGGAAGAAAATATATGAGTACCAGGTGCAGGAGTCTAAAGAGGGACCTTGTTTTTATCATTGATCTATTTACTATGGTGGAGATGCCGTCTCTGCTGGAGAAAGTGCCACATCTGGGAACGTCAAAGTTTCTGATTTCCATTATGCTTATTTTAGTACCTGGGATCTTTGTGTTCCTGTAAGTACAGTAGCTCCTCTATTGCCTGCTGCTGGCTTTACACACTGAAAAGTGGACATGTGCAGAAAAGAGATTTTAAGAAAAAACAAACCAGCAGCTATCCCATTCTTTAATAAATATCTTCCTGTTTATGTTTCCAGGCTGTCAGGAAAGATCATTTCAGAGAATTTTGTGGCTGGAACACCTGAGAATTTTTCTCCTGACATTCCCACTAAAAGGCTTTAAAATGATACTGCAGCTTGTCTTATAAGTGGTGCTGGTTAGAGAGACGTCAAGGGCACATGGTAGCTTGCTGGCTATGGAAAAGCATTAACTTTCTATGCTACAAACTCTTTATTAAATCCTGATAAACTTAGTGCTAGTATTCTGTTCATCATCAATTTTATTTGAATATGATTACTTATTTGTGTTTATAGGACCTGTATTTTGAATATGTCTTTAGTTTATGGAGATGGTGAATATTTTATAGCCTTTCTACCATGAAGATTACTAAATTAAATCCCTATACATGATTTTAAAAGTACTATTTGCTCTTGACTTATAGCTCAGATTACTGTACATGGCATAGCTCTCATAATTAATAAATAATCAGATCAAACTTCCAAATTGTAGCAAATATGCTTTTCTATTTTTTTTTTCAGCCTTTTATTTATGGAATTATTCTAGGTTTACATCAGTTCAATCAAAATCTGATTCAGGGCTCTAGTTATATTACAATTTTCAAAGCAAATGATATTCATACCACAAAAGTTAACATTTCCTGTCAGCAGGACACAAATCACAATACTGTGGGAAAAACAAAAAGTCCCACATACCTGACCTCAGAGAAAATCACCTACTGAGAGGGAAAAATATTTTCCAGTGGTAGGAGTACTTTTTTTCTTTCTCATGTCTTTTTTTGGTGATGAGACATGGTTATGCTGAGTAGCACCTGTGGAACAAACAAACAAGTCTATAAATAAAAAGCCTTTCTTAATGACAATTTTTCTCTTCTTTGCTCTTCTGGCTTTAAGAAAAACAAGTAGAAGTACTAGACTTCCCTGTCTTTTCTGGACTGGCTTCAGCTGAACTTGGCAGAGAAGCCCAAATGACAGAGAAAATGGGATTATTCTTTAGATAAATACTAGACTACAAAAAACTCTCAAGGTTTTCTGTGTGTTAGCATAAGTATTTTCAATTGCTTTTGGCTGTTTTCTGTTCTTTTACTGACAATGAAGAGAGCAGTATCCAGCCTTTGGCCTCTTGCTCCTCCTCAGATTACTTTCTGCACACATGTGCTACACAAGACGCAGTGAATTGCCTGTTTTCTCCTGTGATCTCATCTTGCTGTCCTCTCCAAAAGCTACTGCTTTCCAGTTACCTTGATGAATCCTGAAGAAATTCCACTTCATGGCTAGGTGTCTAATATTATTCTTCTACAATGCCAGTTATGAGAAACGCATCTGCTTTTCTCAAATGAAAGTGTTTACACTAAGTTATTTACTAATACACTGGCTTTTTTCTATGTATTCTACAGAGAGTTCAGAAATCTGTTGTGAAGACAACGGCAATACAATGCTAGCCAATGGAAATAGACTTTTATGTATATAATATATATATAAATACCTGACATTTAGCATGTGGAAGAACTACAGATTAAAAGATATTTTTATCACTCTTCAGTGCTCTCTTGTTTTTAGATTGCACTTCAGTATTGGAGGTTTTATGTGACAGATGTCCTATAAATTTGTAAGGATCGAATTCTGTCTCAGTGTATATGATTCATGTTGAGGGTGCATACAAGAGGTGGGAGAAGAAATAATCACAGAGTGATGATCTGACTAACTGAAGCTATGGGAACAGAGTAGTATTTGGGGAACAGAAGGCACCTCTTATTAGTCTGCTAGAACTCCTTGAATGTTTCATTGTGAATAGTAGTTTTAAATTTATTCCCAATTTCCTACAGCTTAAATGACCCATTTTACTTCCCTGTATGTCATATTGATAGATACAGCTCTGGTAAGTGGCTGAGGAAGGCTCTCTCATTGAGCCATGAGGTTCAGGACGGACCCCCTAACTTTCTAAACTTCTCAGAGGGGAGCCTAGGAGCAGCAGGATTCAACTACAGTCCCAGACTTAGTTAACAGTTTATATCCAAAGGGTTATGTGATTTTGCTTACTCCCTCTTTAGGAGGCTACTAGGTGAAGATACATAGGTGAGTTAGAAACCAGTCAGTGTTGCCTGTGAGAGTCCTATCACGGAGTGTCACCCACTGGTCTGCCTGTCAGAGCCTCCTTACGAACTTTTCACCAACAGGTTAACGTTTGCTGCCAGAGAGCCAAATGGGCTGTCACTGGAGCTGTGAAACAGTTTTGCAATGCCTGTTAGAGCCCTCCCAAGGACTCTGACTGAGGCAATTTTGCAATATTGAATTTATTTAAAGAGACAGAAAAAACAAGTTCGGAATTGCCATTGATGAATCCACTTGCTGCATTAGCACTAGATGATTACAACCAGTAAGCAACAATCCTATATATATATGACATATGCATAAGATGTTAACAATTGAAACTCAAGTTAGTAGTTATCTTCTCAGGGAACATCCAACAAAGCTGGAGGCATGATTCTTACCAAAAAGGTGTCCCATCTTGAGGGGGAAGAGAGGTCCAGCCCCTTTACCCATCCAGCAGGTAAGGTGGTTGTTTGATTCCTCCTCCCCAAAGAAATGGTTTTCAGGTGACAATTTATACTTCCACAGAGCCTCCTGGCAAGGTGGGACTAAGTCAATTATTATGTGTTCATTAGCTCTTGGCAAGGCCTGTAGTATCATTAGAAGTGAGGTCTCAGTGGTTTGTTGTGCTCTCGGGGCAGGGAACGCAGCATATGCTTTCAGGGCTCTTTCTGTTCTTAACTGAAGCAACATGAGACTACGAGGCTTCCACCTCACCCCAGATGTCACTCAGTTGATCTGAGCATTAGACCACCACCTAATTCATCAGTCTCACAGGATAAAATTTTGCAAGTCAAACTATTCACTTTTGCAAAGCCACAGTGAATTCGGTGTTTGCCCTCTCTTTGACGAGTCCAGGCAAGTCCATTGTCCCACACTGTGACATTTTATGAAATATTTGTTTACTTAGCTCCTGAAATCATCTTCAGTTAAGAATACAATTTTTTCCAGCCAAAATTTTCCAAGATGAAAAATACCTTTTCAGTAAATAGTTTATAGTTCTAAAAATTATGAAAATATTTAAAGGAAAAATGTATATGATGCTTTAAATATCATTGACTTTTATATTGAAAAAGAAATATAAAATTGATGTGAAAATTAGTATTTTGGAAAATGAGGCATTGTTGGACTGTTTTCATTCCAAATCATATAACACAGAGCCCATAATTTCATCAGTATAGCTCAGAAGCTTGACACTTTTCATAGTCTTTCTCATCTTTCCCAAAGACAATAATAAAATCTCCATAAATCTCTATTTTAATAAAGGTAAGAGTATCATTTGTTTGTGGAAATTGTGCCAAGAAAAAAGTTGGAAAGTGTCTCTATGTTGTAGTCAAATGTAGCATCACTTTTGTCTCATCACTGCCTCTTTCTTTAAAGCAGCATCACTTTCTCTGAAATGTTGATGTGTGTCAAAACCCACACTGGATTTCTCGTGTTCCATGACCATTTTATGATGTTGTGAGTTTTGTCAATGGCTTCAATCAGGTGCGTATTTTCATATATTTTCTTTTTAATAACAGTGTTTTCTTTTCATTTACTTTTTTTTGCAATTTTACAGCTCCAAATTTGGTTGTAACGTCAATGGGATGCTTCCTGGCAAATATATTGCCCGCATATTGTTCTGTGATTGCATTCATCAAGCCCCTGCCACTATCCCAAGACCTTGCAGGGAGGATAAAAGCCTCTTTTTTTTTTTTCAACAATGTTTTTATGCAATCTGTTTCCTTCTGCTGAATTAAGAATTACTTTATCTGTAAAAAGTCCTCTGCTATTTTTATAACTTGGGGCTGACGTAATGGTGGCAATTTAAGTAATTCTGGGCAAAGTTTTCCTTCATGCAAGCATATGGTCTAATCTCCCAACAACATGCACTAGTGACTTATCAAAAGGGCTTCATTTTTGTAGTTTTTTATATTGCACAAGACGTTCATTTATCTTGGAATAAAATGAATCATTTAGTCAGCTCATATCTGAGTGTGCTTTCAGAAGGACAACTCCCACTGTTGCACTGGCTATGCAGCTACTCCATGTCACCTTTGAATTGGTGACAGACAAAATAATTCCATATTTCAAAGCCATTTGTTGCATAGGGCTTTCTTCCCTTTCAATGTGCCTGATTTATTCTACTCCTTATTTGTTCTTGCTTTATAAACTGTAACACCATTCTCCTATTGTCACAGGTTGGACATTTCTTTTCCTGCACTCTATGTTGGCTTTGTCGTCTGACCTACAACATGCCAAATGTTTTTTCCCAAATATTTCACTGATTTTTATTACACTGCTTCGTTGACTACAAGAACAAATTCTTAAAAAGAAGATTTTCTTTTCTTCTTTTATTTCTTTTCTATTTAATGCACTTTTACATCTACTAGCACTTTCACAATTCATTGGAACTCTTCATACCACCCCGTAATCTCTACTGAGCACTATACTGATTTGCAATTATTGGGGTATATTTCCTTGCAGTTGCAAGTATTGTGGACATAAAAACTGTTTTTTATCATGTCAATGGGACTTTCTTGAGATCAATCTGTTGCTCAGTCTTGGCTAAAGGGATCCACTTGAAAGAAGTTTCTGTTGTATCAAATTTCTGTCCTGCATAGGTAAATGTTTTACATGCAGTGTGTTTTTCAGTATCTCTGTTATATCCAAATATTTTCAGTACACTGTGGATTTGGCATTCGACTTTGTTCTAGTCAAGTTATTCTAGTACATAAATGCGGATAAACTGCACAGAATGCACCTGTTTGTTCAGATATATCCTTAATTTCAGGCAGTTGCCAAACATTTCAGGTAAGTCAGCATGTGTGCTTCCTCTGCATCAGTTCTAGCATCGTTCAATATTACCTGCTTCAGCTGAATCTATCAGTTCCTTTTGCAACAAACTAGTAAAGATCCTTCTGATGGAGCAAAATCCTCCAATGAGAAGTTTCAGTGTGCCTAATCATAGGGCAGTGTCTATTCATTGTGATCTGGAGGCCCAGATTTAACTGAAACACAAAGCCCTGTTGCTCCATTTTGCAGCCAGATGTTATTTAGTTTAGCTTTTAGACACTAGTATTTCTTCTTTTCCTTTCATACCATTTTTTTGGATAGATAAAATAAGCATCAACTGTTTCTTGTGTTCAAATCCTGCCTCAATTATCAGGACATTCAAAAGGTAAAATGGTGGTCAAAACCGTAGGTGGTCAAAACCTTATTTATATCCACATCAAACCATTTTCTGGAAGGGATGGCATGAGTACAACCGGTTTTAAAAAGTAGCTCCAAGAGAAAACAACAGCAGGGAAATTGGATTTTTGCTGGAATCATACTAAAGCTTTACTGGAATCAGATTCAGTACTCAGAGTAACTCCAGATTTTAAACTCCATTCTTGCCCAGCTGGTTTTGAGCCAGACTTCATTATTTTGGGTGAGCTCATTTAAATTTTTACTTTATTCTTCAATCTGCAGACAGCTGGAACATTAAACATAGATTTCAGTCCTTGTTTTTCTTAAGATTTTAGTAAATGTCTGTGCTGTTAGCCAACCTGTTAATCTAGACTCACGCAAGGACAGCAGAAGCACTCTGCTTCTAGCTGAAATCCAACAGCATGGGAAGACAAGACTTGCCCTAGAAAAAAAGAATAAAGTTTCCAACAGCAATCTCCAATAAATGTTTGACAGCAAAGTGCTTAAAACAGTCGTCCCAGATAATTTTTGTAATAATTTTTAAAGTGAATTTTTAATCCCACTTGAAGATCCCATTCTGCAAGCATGACTATGCTTAGTTATATTATGAGGAACATCTTAATCAATTTGCTGTTCAAATACTAAGTGGAGCAGCTGCACTTTACAGTATAGGGAGTCCCTGAATGTATACATGTGAGCAGCTACCAGGGTTTTTGCTTTTGTTCTAATGTGCCTGAATTTAAACTGTTGACCTCAGTGATGTGTAGTGACACTGAGTTCCCTAAGTAAATCAGGAACTCTTAAAATACTTCAAATTGCTTAACATCTGCTGCCTTTCGATTTCATCAGCATGCCATCTTTCTTGTGTTATGAAAAAAGGCTAAATATAAGACTCCACATGCTTTTTCTGCAACTTCCCATATTTTGAAAACCACCATCACATCTGTTCAGCATTCCTGCTTTCTTCAGTGCTTTGTTTGAAGGTGCTGCCTCCAACAACTGCTTTCACCAGTTGTAGACTCATATCTACATGGTATTCCTTGTGAGAAAGTGTTGACAGATGTCAAAAGGAACTATTTGCAATATACAGGTCCTTCCTATGCCCTTTCCATGTGCCTTTGGCTCTGTCCTGGGTAGTAGACAGAGATGAAGGGGTTTTGTGTCCGACCTCAGAGGAATTCTTCTGGTTGGCAGGAAGGCTGGCATGTTTGCCTAATGATTCATCCTTAGACCCTCTTTTCCTGCCCTCATCTCTTATATTTGAGTAGTATCAGATAACATATATAAAAAATAAAGCCAAGAAAAAGGATTCTTGAAACTTATGGCTCATCATAACAACAATACTCTTTTCTTTGGGAGGCTCCTCACTAAAAGAAACCATTAATGAAGGGGCCAGACCAGGGCAACACCATACTGGCTTCTCTTCCCCCGCTTCTGTGCTGTGTCCTTCTCCAAAAAGCCCTTGCTGTTCTGCCATTGCACAATCACACAAAGCTCTGACATACAGTTGTTGAACTCCAAATGTTCTAAGTCTGAACAGTGTGAAGTTAATTATGGAAAAAATACATGACTCTTTCACCAGAAAAAAAACCCCAACTTTTTAGTTATATTTAGATCTTGATGTTGGGTTATGAGAATTCCAAATGTCAAAACACTAAGGTCAAGGAAAATGGAAACAGCCCTATTGACAGTTCAGCCAAGTGACAATATGAAGTTTCAAGTCATTACTTGTGGGCTAAAGAGTGATTAACAGGTCACTCATTTTAATTATTTTTCCAGAAGGACTTCAAAGAATTCAGATGGAATTTCAGCTGGATTTGGATAAGTATTGGCAAGACCTAATCTGCAAACTTGGTTGGGCAACTGACAGGCATTTTGGTGAGATTTCTAGTTCTTCCATCTAGTCATCTGGAAACCTCAGGGTTAACTTCTATCTTAGCCTTTTCTGGCATTTTTAATGCATCTTAAAACCAAGAAATGGAACAGCTAATGAAAACTAAGGTGAAGGCAAATCAGAATGATGCTGAATTTAGAATCTTGTTCTTTCTAAAAAGATTTTGCTATGCCTAAAAAGTAAATAGTTTTAAACTTTGGTAGATTTTAAAGAAAATGCCATCGCAGTTTCTGTGACTGATTAAAGAAACAGAATGCACCTGGTTAAAGAAAGGAAACAAATGGAATACCTTCAATTTTTTTCTTAATAGTGCATATTATAAAACACATACAAAGTCTTCATTTCCTAGACCGAAAGTCCTAAAATAGCAACAAAGCCACCAGCAAAACTTGAATTTGGTCATGGGTAGTCCAGTAACTGCAAAACCATGACATTTAATAGTAAGTGTACAAGACTCTAGCTCTATGTTGCTTTTGGCAGTCAGCAGTTTGAATCGATACATACCGTTAGAGATAGAGGCAGACTGAGTGGACCACTGCTTAAGTTCTCAATTTTACACTGTGGATTAGGCTATGTAGAAAACAAATATATTAAATGGAATGTCCCTTATAAATATTGACTCTCTGGCAGGTTTGAAACTCCTAATGATGAATAAAATATGCAGTTTCTTAGTGACACTTGACCTATGAAGTCAACTCTAATAATATTATACTGTGTTGGAATAGGAACAAAAAAGCAAATTAAATGTCTCCTGGGGCCAAAGGATTACAACAGGTTTTGACTAACTTTCTTCACCTTGCTTCTCTCCTTGCTATTTGCTGCACTAGCACTCAAAGTCTATTTCTTATCTTATAAATACCTGCTTTTCCTTTTTTTTTGTAAATCCTATAATATTAAGTGTAAACATGCACAGCAGTTAAATAATTACAATAAGAAATATCTGAATAATAAAGAGTTTTGCAAGGGCATGGAGCAATATAACACAACACTATTACGGAAGTATATTTGAAAGCAAAAGACCCTATACATAACCCTTTGCATGTTTTTTTTCTGAAGACAATGGTTTTAAATTTATGCAACTCATATAAACATGAAACCTCTATAATCTAATTTACGATAATTCTCCACCATCACATAATCTCCCCCTGCATACTGTCATTTTTAGTAGTCAAGTTTACAAAGCTCATTTTGCTTTTAATAATTATCAAGGACAAGAGCTAAAACTGAAAATAAAATTAACCATCCCAGCTCAGCAGTTTATAACAATAAAATTATAAACAGATATTATATTATTTTCATTATAAACAGAAATTCAGTTAGGGCTCAAATTAAGTCTTTGCATGTACTTAGAATTTTCTACAATTGAATGACACTACAGCAAAAATCTCTAGGTAGATGACAAAAAATGAAAAATCTTGCTGCAATGGTGAACACTGCCAAAAAAAAAACCTGAACAGAAACTACTCTGTAGAGCAAGCAAGAAGGAAAACAGTCACATAAAGTAAAATAAATTAGTGCTTCTTTCAAATGTTCCGTTATTAGATATTGAAAACCAGAACTGAAGTATCAGATTAAATACATATGAATGGGATGCAAATTAAATGTATATTAAGCAGAACAGTAGACAGACTGCAAAGGAAAAGGCTTCTAGTACAGTATTTAAAATGTGCTTTGACGTGTAAATTGAATCTGCATTAAATTAAGAAAATACAAGTCTAAATCCATCAAATTTCTTTCTCTGTTTTGAGGGTCAGGGTCTAAATTAATGATAACAATACTTATAATTATATTCTATTTTTATTGTTACCTAATTAATCTAAGCTTTCAAAGTGGAAAAAAATAGTGTGTATGCCAAGCTTTCAACTGCTGTGAATTAAAGCATCTGGGTTCTAAATTAGCTGCAAAACAAGGATCTTAATGGGAATAGCAACTGACCCTTGGAAGTCAGAGTGTTAAGAATTGCTGCTGTAGTATTAAATTACATCTCCATTTCCTGGGCATAGTCTTACAAGTTATATAATAGCAACCATTGCAGGATTATTCAATCCCTTTACCTAACCCTAATTGTGTGCTGGACTTGTGGCTGCTGTAATAGTTTTCCTCTATTGCCATGTTCACAGAAGATGCAGTGACACCACCAAACCCAGTTCCTGCTGCCTGCACAGACCAGCAATGTTCTTACTAGTACCACCCACACTAAGGGACATTATTTTGTTTTTCCTTCTCTCGTTTCCCAACCGGCAACCAATTCCTGCCCAAAATTATCTACTCCTGGATAAAATCTGCACAAATAATAGATGCATAAACTACAGGTACAGTACGTACTGTACTTTATTTCTTGGCATTTGTGTGAGACAACCACCCAGCTGCAGAAGGAAAGAATAAGACATTCAAAATGTGTGATACAATGCTGGAAATCGTCTGCATGATAGCAGCAGATCCAAGTGGTTTTTGTATGTGACATACTTTTCAATATGCAGAACTTGGCAGTATCCAGGCCAGCATTTTCAAACCTGTCTACCTGAAGCTAGGCAAGCAAAAATCCTGTTTCAATTGTCTCAGTGCTGTGATATTTCAAAGAGCAAATAATCAGATAGATCACTGTTAAAATCCTCTTGGTATCACCTTTCAAAGATAACATCTTACCCACCTCTCAAAGATACAGGGCTATTTTCATAATTGGGAGATTGAGGGACTACCAATTACTAGTAGTAACACGCCAGAGTCCTTGATCTGGCTCAGAGTCCTCTTTTAGTAGCTAATGGGCAAGCAAATGTTATGAGACAGTTTTCTACTGAAGAAAAATAACTGTTCCTATTCAGGGACATCTGGGTCACTGCTTTTAACTCTTCCAACTCATCTTGTAAAACTTTTACCCAATGGGAAAAAAACACCTGCTATCAGACTTCCCAGTACAAAGTCAGGTCACTGGTAGTGCAAAGACGATTCTTTGCTTTCCTATGGACCTGTGTTTATCTAAAAGAAACTGCCTTTCAGTGGAAATGTGCCTGCAGGAGTAATCCAGCCCACCCAGTTTCACATCTTGTTTGCAGAGTCATCTCGCTGGCAAGTCAGACTGGATAAAGGATTTAGTGACCTTGTGGCATTCAGCATGCCATACAACAGATGGAGATTTCTCAGAAATCTGTCTGGCATGATTTCAGCATGGGAAATATCTGCATGAAAGGCAATGGATATGTTAAGAAGTTAAAAGGTATTCTAAGTGGTGTGGTCTAACAGATTTGGTTGCTAATGAAGCAAAAGGCGGAAAAGGATGCAGCATGCTGAGAACATAATGTAACCTCTCCTGACTTGAAAAGCTAGTCTATCTCCAAAGTTCCTCCTAACTTGTGGATGGATACTAGCAGAAGTAAAAATTCATTATGTAGATGGGCAAAGCCTCCCTCTCACCATTTTCTGAACAGCACGTTGTGCAATTTGCAAGATCCTCAAGGAGCTACTAGATATATATTGCACACTGTTTAACCTGTGGGGCCATTCACTTATTTCATTTTTCCTCTGGTGCTTCTTTCAGGAAGAGACGTCTTGTTGCTATGTGCTCAATGAATAAGACGTCATGCCTGTACAGCACTGTGGTGACAACTGTGCACTTCTACACTAATCAAAAAATGACAACTAAAACGTAAAATGGAGTACATTTTAGGGACGTGACTGCAGGGAGTAAAATGGTAATTGGGAAAAGCTGGGTCAACAAATATCCTGCTTTGTATTGCTAATATCAGTGTTTCATCAATCTGTTCAAAACAAACTTTGTGTCATAATACAGAGCTACTAGACCTTCACTGATGTAGTAGTATCCATACACATGGGCTGTATATGTTGCGGTCAGCTGTGTCCTGTGGATTTGCATCACCAACCTATTAAGGTACAGCCTGTATTTGGAGCAAGAGGGTTGGTGTCGTCTTATAGAATTACAGAATTATTAACATTGGAAAATACCTCTAAGATCAACTCATTCAACTTTCAGCCCACCACCACTGTGCCTACTAAACCATGTCCTGAAGTGCCATATCTACACATTTTTTAATACCTCCAGGGATGTGACCACATCACTTCCCTAGGCAGCCTGTTCCAATGCTTAACCACACTTTCAGTAAAGAAACTTTTCCTAATATCCAATCTAAACCTGCCCAGCACAACTTGAGGACTTTTCTTCTCGTTTTATCACTAGTCACTTGGGAGAAGATACCAACACCCACCTCTCTACAGCATCCTTTCAGGGAGTTGTAGAGAGCACGATAAGGTTTCCCCTCAGCCTTCTCTTCTCCAGACTAAACACCACCATTTCCCTCAACTGCTCCCCATAAATGCTCCAGACCCTTCATCATCTTTGTTGCCCTTCTCTCAACGAGTTCCAGAACCTCAGTGTCTGTCTTGTAGTGAGGGGCCAAACACTGAACACAGTATTCAAAGTGTGGACTCACCAGCACCAAGTACAGGGGCACAATCACTTCCCTAGTTCTGCTGACCACACCATTTCTGATAGAGGCCAAGACACCAATGGCCTTCTGGCCACCTGAGCACACTGCTGGCTCACATTCAGTCAGCTGTCAACCACCACCCTCCAGGCCCTTTCCTGCCATGTAGCTTTCTGTCTCCTTGTCCCGAAGCCTATAACACTGCATGGAGTTGTTGTGTGCCAAGTGCAGGACTTGTTAAATCTCATACAATTGACCTGGGCCCATCAATCCGGCCTGTCCAGATTACTCTGTAGAGCCTCCCTACCCTCAAGTAGATCGACACTCTGATCCAGTTTGGTGTCATCTGCAAACTTACTGAGGCAGTACTCAATCCACTCTTCCAGATCATTGATGAAGATACAAACCAGGACCAGTCCTAACACGGAGTCCTGAGGAACATCACTTGTGACTGGCCACCAACTGGATTTAGCTCCATTCATTACAACTGCTCAGACATCCACCCAGTTTATTACCTAGTGAAGAGTACACCGGTCTAAGCCACCAGCTGCCAGCTTCTCTAGGACAATCCTATGGGAGACTGTGTCAAAGGCTTTACTAAAGTTTTGGTGAATAACGTCTACAGCCTTTTCCTCATCCACTAGCTGGGTCATGTGGTCATAGAAAGAGATCAGATTGGTCACTGTGGTCAGGTGGTTGCACAAAGTACTCAGGATTACCAGTGCATCAGTGGGTAGTTGAAGACAGAAAAGTGCACTCTATTCTTGCCGAAGTATAATAGTGGTATAGTGGTATAATTGTATAGTAGCCATATAAAAAATTATAATAGTAGCATAATTGTCTAACAACTAAGGCAAATAAAACCAGTTGAAAAGATAATGCTGTCCCTTTCCTGTGTCTCTAATAATTTTCTGCAGTGGCTGGGCAAAATCTTGATCTGGATCTATTTGATCTGGAAATATTATCTGCTCACAGGTTGCCTAAGGCAGGCTTCCATTTCATCAGCAAGCCCATTATTTGGACTACAAGATGAATTCATAGGTTATAAAATATATTCCCTGGAAAAACATTTCTTTCAGCATTTCCTGTTCATCTCCTCTTGGTTAGCTAAATCCTGTGATATTACTTCAGTTGTTGCATTGAGTAACTTAGGGAAACAAGATGAAACTGGAATAAGTCAGATAGCTTTGATTTCTTCATAAGATTGAACAGTAGCCTTTGCATGGAAACATAACTGTACTTTAGTTACAAGGCTTTCATTCCCTATAGAAAGTTATAGATGTATACCTTTTGGAGAGTGGTGATAGATTCCACCAGCCAAAGGTTTATTTCACTTGGACTACCCCAACGCAAAGCAAAGGCATTGAGCCAGTAGGTCAGTCCTGAGAAAAATACAGTGATTGGGAACATGACCAGTAACCACAAATCAGAGTAATCTTTGCAGTGTAAATACTGGGGCCATGTGCCGTGCTGCAACACAGCAGGGGCTGGACACCAGCTGGGACCTTCGGGAACTACCAAATACATTTAAGACAGAGAACATAGAGAAATCTGATTTGGTACTAATGAGCAATTCTGAACAAGCACGGAGAGACACCTGCATGAGGCCTGCTGATGTAAGCTGGGTGCTGCTGATGTAAGTTTGGTCCCTGTGTTTGCTCTACAAAAGATTGCACAATGTCCTTGCAATACAAAGCTCAGTATGTTAATGGGAGCAGGGGCTAATGGGAAAACCAGTTGAGTTGGAAGAGGAGAGAGGTTTTGAACTTAAACTGTCTGCTATCAGTGACACTACAGTCACTCACAGGTGCTGTTGGTGACAGCCCACAGATAAGTAGAGCAAGATACTCAGATTCTTTGTTCTCATTCAGACAAATTCCTATTGGCTCCAAAGGAAGTTTGAGTGGAAACTGGATAAGGTGCCTGGTATTTTAGGTAAAACTGTTAGAGCTGGAAATAGCCTATCACGTTGTTGGGGAACACTATATTATATCTATGAAGGTTTTATCAAAACTACACAGAAGCAAAGGAGGTACAAGAAGATACTCGTTCCACATGAAAGATTAATCATAACCAAATCTTCCAGAGCTTCCTCCTGCTGCTGATTTCATGTCTGCTGACTCTGGCTGTGCTACAAAAGGATTAATAAACTCCTGTGAGACAGTATCAATCTCCTTGTCGGTATTCTTCTCAGCAACATTACTTCATACCCTAGATATCTACTGTCAACCAAAAGTACTGGCCAGCCCACGAGACAAACACAGTAGTCAGTCGGTAGCTGATTGCAGACATCTGCCGTGCTCAGGAGCACCATACAGCAGTGTTTGTATATTAAAAAGCTTTTGTGGCTAGGCAGCAGGACTGACTCGTTGAAGCTTGGTAACAGTCCCCCAAGGCAATGACGCATGGCTTGAGTGAGAAAGCAGGTTTACTGATTTACAAATCTTGCTCCCCCACTTCTCTGTCAAGTATCTTGGGTGTGTACTTGCACCTTAAAAAGGGGATGATCTGTACGAAAAAACAAACTTACTTGTGAATAAGTGCTGATTGCTTACACAGCATGTGTATCTGTCTTTTGTCTGTCCTACTTTCATTTTATATGTTTAGCCACTGTCTAGCGCAAGGGCTCTGTGTATGACCCTAAGGCTAGTCCTAAAAGCTGTGGGACTCGGGGAGACAGTGGTTTCCTTAGCCTTTTCTGCGAACAAGCTGAGTGTGATGATGGCATCATCCTTCAGCAGGTAGCACTGTATCCTCTGTGACAACAGCGTATGCCTGGTCTTTGGAGGGATTGCCCTTTTGAGACTTGTTGTTTCCCTATCACTACCTTGCTTCCCAAACAACAGCAACATCACACAAGATTTCCTCAAGACCCCAACCCTACTAAGTGGTCCAGATTTCTGATATCAGTAGAATTCCTGGTAATTTGAGTATTTTCACCTTGATCACTGATATAAAGAAACTTTACATCTGTGTTTTGTCTTTCTCCACTGGTGCAATTAAATTGGCCAGCTGTGGCTCAACCTTGTACCTAGTATTTCTACAAGAATTTGATATGGTAACATCAGAGAAAGCACTTTCGGACATGATAAAGCTGGCAGATATAATTGATTTTCAAAATATGAATTTACATTGAAAACCCAAAATAAAGGACAAGAGCAAAGAATGGGGTTCTGCAACATGATCTAAAATCTCGGAAAACTATACTTTAGTTAAGTGACAGTCTTTCTTAAAGCTCCATCATCAGTACCCCTTCACAGTCTCAAATTCAGAGAAAAACTAAAATGGGTCTGAATTACAAAGTGGCAAAAACACTGGAAAATTTTCCTGTCTTTTGGTTAAAACATTGTTGCAGCAAACTCAGTTTCTGCATATGTATTTGGCAATAGTAGTCTAAATGCTAGTACTCGTAGTATTTGGATTTTCATGAATGTCAATTCTGCGTGTTCAGCGTTCATTGTTCAGGTGGTGGGATCTGTTCCCTACATTTTGGTGTCTGATTGAGCTGCTGAAAGTTTCTAAGCAAATTCATTGTTTATACTTAGGTACTCTTTTTCAGTTATAGATACAAGTGAAGAACCGATGTTTCGCAAACAGTGACCTGAGAAAGAAAAAAAAGATGTTATCTATGTGAATGTGGTCAAGAGGGAGATTTATAGACAAAGTTAATGCTGCAATTTGAACAAATATTTTCCAACATGATGTTTGCAACAATCAAGCATCTCTTATTACAAGAAGGGCAGTTATTCCAGGATGTAGTGAAAGGCTCTTAGGTTTAATCTTTCAGTATTTCTGTGCCAAACAGGTTCACATAGTTCGGACAACTTTTAAATAAGTATTAGTGTTTTGAGTACTTATGTAAGACAAACTTCAGAAAACTTTCAACTGCCTCTATTGGAACTAATCAATTCCTTGAGCTAAATCCAGTGCAGCTGGGTCTATGCAGTTTTCCAAGGAAGAGAATTATTATATTGAAAGAAAAAAAAAGTTTATCAATATCTTTTTAAGAAAAAAGATAGGATACTTATTTAATAGAGTAAGATGCTGCTTTTGAAGCTATAGGCATAACGAACAGTATATTCTATGATGATAAGGATCAGATTGGAGGGTGACTGCCTGTACAGGAATTTGTCCTTTCTGAAATCAGAACTGCAGGCCACAGCTCTCACTACACCTTATCTAAAATTATACAACATAGGCAAAAATAATGCTTTCCTTCTACTTGGAGCTTTCTGTCAGGAGAAATCACATCTTTCTCAATGCCTAAAAATGCAAAAGAAGGTAAACATAATGGCTTTTTGAGACTGCCAGTGCTCAATTCACTTTTCTTCTGCTGGTACAAAACAAGAGTGAAGAATTTTACCTCAGAATCTCTGATTCTGCATTTAATTCTATGTTCAGTGTAGTTCCCTTATTTTGCTTCTTTGTCAGAACAACCTGCCTCACTACACGAGTTCTAGAGAAAGCATTTACTGAATGCATGAATGAAATTCAGAGCTGAGCTGCAGGTGTTGTGACAGGAGTGCTCCTTCCAAAGAATAAGTGTGTTTTCTCAACACATTCCCCATCTTTTCTTTGCTTGTAAAGCCAGGGAACAGGAGAGGTAAGGTGCAAGTGAGTCAAAACCAGCTGTTCAGAAGATACCAAGTGTAATTGTGTAGCAGAAACTAATTTTCATTCTGCAGTGGAAAGATAACAAAATCTTCTACACATTTCTGAGAAAATTGAGTTGTTCCAGTCTTTGATTTTGTTTGAATTAACCTCAGTTTAGTTTTTCATCTTAAACTTTCTTTAACTCAGGCAGCGAACAGACTTCAACCACTGGCTAATGCATTTACCATCAGACTGTTCTTTTCTTCATTGGTCTTTTTTCCATGAAACATGCTAGTTTTGATGATGTCACCAGTTCTAACACCAGCTGTTGCCCATTGCATCATTCTTTTCTTATCTCATAATTGTACCTACACTTGTTTTGATATAAAGACAGACTTCCAAAATCTTGTGGCTCAAGTATGAGTACCTAAATGCTTGCTTAAGCCATTCCTTTCGTTCTGGAAAAACAAAACAAAATAACAAAAAAAAAAAAACCCCATTATTCTGGGTAAGCAAAGGCCCACTTTGATGAAAAGAGTTCCTCAGAATCTCATGGTTTGTGTGAACCATAGTAGAGCTCAGAGCTGAGTCTCAGATATGGGCACAGAGATATTGCAAGGTGGGAGAGGGTGTCAGGTGTCAGAGGACACCTATTCACTTTATATCCTGGCCAGCAATATATCTGCCTTTTTTCCCTATAGATGTCAGCTAATTCCCAGTGACCTCAGGGTAAAAGACTGCAGCCAAGCATTCCAATGTGGTGGTGAGTCACTTGCAATTGCTCAGCCACAGGCTCGTGTCCTGCAGCATCCTGTTTTCCTTTACCAGGCTCTACTGCCTCCCATAGGCCAACTCTTGTGCGATTCCAGATGAGAATATTTTCTTCGTAGTTTTTTGTCAATTACAGAAATCAGAGATGAGTTAACAAAAAAAAGGAAGCAAGCGTAACTTTTGGGACCTTTCTGGAAATTGGAGGTGCCCTTGAGATTAGAAGTACTTGGTTGCTAGTCGGTAGTTGCAACTAGTTTCTTTTTTTTTAATCAAGAGCTAACTACTGCATTCAAAACCAGATCTGATTTTCAAAATAAAAAAGTTCATGGATGCTCAAGTTGAGGACGAGGACACCTCTAACCTAAAATTATTAGCATACCTACATATATCATGCCATGCTTACACATTGGAGTTTTACTAGAAGACTTCTGAAAACTTCAGCTGGGTGGATAGTTTGATACACCCTAATAAAGCTCTGAGCTTCCAGATGTTTATCTCATCCCAGATCCAAACCTTGCACTCACCTGTTCATTTATATGCCTTGTTTCCAGTGTTGCAATCTTCAGGACACATTACGAAAAAGTGAAGTGGGTTCACAAATGACAAATACAATTCTGGTTTAGCAAAGGCATTTGATCACAGACATAGACAAAGTAGAAAGAGATTAATGAAAGTTATCCATTTCTTGGATTCACCTCTTTGCAACTACATGAATTATGCAATGTCTTATATATTCTGCGTCTTTGCCATGAACTGGTATGACATTCACATGACAGTAAAGCTCAAATTTAGCCCTTAAAAAGCTGCTTGCTGAGGTCTAAGATGACGTGGGGGGAGTAAAACCTCTCTAATGCTTAAATCCTCCTGCTGTTTCGGAACAGTCAGCACCTCATTAGCCTTTGCTCTTTGTTTGATAAGAAATGTCAGCTCACCACAGGAGATCTCCTACACCCAGTGGCAGGAGAATCTGTCTCCATCTAGTGTTTATCCATCTACATTTGTACTCAGCTGCCCCAGCAGGTAAATCACAAACGAAGAAGGGAAAGTAGTTATGTGTTTGCAGCTGACAGAGGTAGCAGCTGACCTACAAACCTGTTGGGGCGCTGCTGGGGAATTCAATATTTTCACCTTCGTCTTGTGCTAAAATAGTGGGAAGTGATGAAAAATGGTTAAAAAATCTTGTCTGTTTTACAGTATTCTTCTGCCTATGACCAATGTTATGTTGAGGCTATATTTTATAAATATTGGCTATTGTTAATGCCAAGGGAATTTCTGAGTATGAGAAGTTCAATGTTTAATTAAGGAAAAATATCATGGAAACATTTATAGGAATACTCTCCACTCTAAATCCCAAAATATTGGATAAGAGTTACTCAACTCGCCTCACAATGTGACTGTGAAGAAGAGAAATGTCTCACCCTCAAGTGGGTTGTGAAACAAAGATAATTTTCCCCCAGACCTTCTGGGTAATTTGAGGGCACTTGAAGTGAAACTAGGGACAGACTAGCACCGAGGTAGCCTTCCACTTCAGAGGCCCAGCTTTTTGCTGTGCATCTTGCCTGATCATTTATAAGAAGAGACATCTGTGAACAAAATGCAGGATAACTTTTTTGCAATGGTACAGACAGAAACTGAAGAGAGTAGTAGGCCACTTTGGGGAAAAGAATGAGTCTCTTCAAAATATTTTTAGGGCCCTTGAGAGACCTTCAGGGTGCCCAGCTGAACAGGACCCAGCCTGGAACCACCACTGAAGAGGTGCTGCTGAGGCTAAGCTCTATTTCACATTCCTTGTTTTATTTGAGAACTTGCTCTGTTTTGTTCATACTCTCTTCACTAATGCTTGACAGCTTCTCCAAAGACTCATCTCAATTATAAGCTCCACCACTGAGTTCTTTCTGACTTCCAGTTAATGAGAAGAAGACAAAGACCACCCATGATCTGATTAATGCAAATACTGCAAGCTCTGCTGATGTTAAAAATGTCAGTAAGCGAAAACAGGTGTTTAAAAAACGGGTAGATGAGTTTTTGAGTGACATGGTTTAGCGGATGATGAGTGCAGTTGGACTCGATGATCTCAAAGGTCTTTTCCAACCGAAAGATTCTATGATTCTATGATTCTAAGCTGTGTGTAGAAAGAAGGGAGGCACTGGTTAAAGTTGTGTATAGAAAGAAGAGAGGCACTGGGATAGGAATACTCAGCGCTTGGTATTTCATGTAAATCCTGTTTGCTTATTCCACTGCTCTCATCTGTCTACCTTGTCACTCCTCTGAAAAAAATCAGACTTTTTGTTTAGATCTTAAAACAGTTCTTGCTGGAACACTTTTATCTTCATGAGGAACACTCCTAGTTGGCTTTACGTATGTCAGGAGGTGTAATTTCCCTGGATGTTAGGGTTAAACAAGAATGTGAACGTAAGTTTTTCAATGTACAAGAGCTGAGTTTAAATTTTATAATAAAAAAGATGATTTTTTCATCTTCTGAATTTCGCAATGACCTTCTCACATGGTACCAATCATTAACAGGCAAACTGCAGAAGAAGTTCAGTTCAAGTTAAGCATCCAAAAGCTTGGATGCTTTTTCAAACCTCTCTGGTTTGGAAATAGGCACATAGTTTCATTGAATCTGGATTTCCTGAACATACTCCAGGGTTCTTCTGTCTCAGCCAGTTCAGAAATGGTACAGAAAGGTTCACTGGAGTGTTACAATATTCATGTAACTGGTTGACAGCAGACAAATAGATTTAACATATGACGTATTTTATTATTACCATAATCATTATTATTGTTACTACAACTGGTATTGGTTATGTGTTTATACACATCTTTCAAACTTCAAAATGTTTGTGCTCTGGAGTAATTCTTATTTTTGTTGAACATCATTACCCCTTTCAAAGTAACAACAATAGTTCTGATGAGTAGGCAAATACATACTTGTGGGTATACACATAATTTAAAATGAATGTTGTACTCAGGAATTGGACTGAAGTGGTAGGCATTATAAATACCTTTATGAATTTCCAGAATAGTAAAAGCACTTTGCAATGGTAATGCTTTATCATACTACCAACATACCTCCAGTCTTTTCCTGTGGAAACATCCCTAGGGATGAGAAGACAGCCCACTTTCTGTGGCAAATCAATTTGCTGAACTGCCAAGAAAGTTGTTCTAGAATAAGAGATGCCTGATGTAGTTTTGGATGTGGACAATGATAACAGCAAAAATGGTAACAATGGTAGCAGTTGGTTTTGAGCAGTGTGGGTACTGGGAATCCCATAATGCCTCTTCCTTCAATTGTGCCTACATTCAGTGCACTAATTGGAGATTGTGCCAATTTATGCAGACCATCTTCAGACAGCTGTCATTTTGAATAAAATGAAGTTCCAATTGTTTGAGTAGCAAGGGTGCCACATTTAACTGCTATGGGTTAGCTAGGATTTTAGGACTTAAATAAGTAAATGCCAAATTATACATCTCTCCCCAAACTCAAAATTTTTCTTTATTGGTAATGGTGCCACAAATCAGTAATCTGTTTAGTACTTATGTAAGTTGCAAATGCTTTTACTACTTTCATAGTAGCTCTTCTGCTCTGTCATGGGACTATGAATAAGCTTATGTGTGAAGGCAGACTCAAGAGCAGCTCATGAAATAATGACTGGAAAGAACAATGATCTGTGGGAATTCTGCCCAGATCTATGAGAACTGCTAGAATTGCTTTTCCCAGACTAATGAGCCCTGGGCAGCAACAGCTCAAAATGTTGAAACCAAGAGCATTTTTGAGGGAGGACATTTTTGAAGAATGTCTTGAAACTGCATTTTGTAACTGCGGAGAATGAAGTGAAGACTTTTTGTGTGGGTTGAGCCTGTTGGAAGTAAGACACATCTCACCTAACTTCAGCTGTCTTCAAGGAACATATGTAGTCTAAAGTGATCATTTATGTTTCCTCTGACATCAACAGTGAGACAAGTCTGTATTTAGTCCTTATTAAAGACTTCTTGCTGACATCTCTTTTAGAAAATTATGCATCCTTGTAGATGTCAGTCGCTCCCCACTCAATAGCATCTAGACAACAAGATTAGACAGGATAGTTACCATTTATGTAACCTGACTAAATTTAGGAGAGAAAATTTCTACTTTTCCATCTCGCTTCAGAGAATAGAGTATTCATTCCAGAACCTGTGCGTAGACTGCAGTTTTATTTTTGTTTGTGTTAAATCATTTGGCTTTTGTTGATGGAAAAATAGTTGTTCTTACGTGCTGTGGCCCTGAAGGTTATAATCCAGAACTACAGACTTTTTTTGTGTTAATATTTGGCTCTTGCCCGGGATTGGGCTGGAGGTGTAAGCTGCTAAACAGACAGGCTATATCTAGTGAAATGAGATTGTGATCTCTTCCAGTTCCTTAAGATGTTGTCCACCTCCTTCTCATGAGATACCACAGGCCTTTAGTCACCTGCGCAATATCCCCATGAAATGAACTGCTGCTGAAAGCCCCGTCATTGACACTGTAGCTAGCAGCATGAGGTTTGGGACTTTTTTTGTACAATCTTATTGTCACTATGCCCAAAGACCTATGTCTTCTTTCCATATCTTAAGTGCAGATCTTCCTATCAATCACAGTTGCTCATGCTAACTGCCTGGGCTATACAAGGGTTTAACCAAGGCATCTGAATGATATGGAGAAAGAAGCTAAGTCCTAATATCTGGGCAAGCATGGTTCTGGCCACAGCAGCCACGTTATTTTGAACAGAGATGGGGGAACAGCAAAGAACATATTAGGAACTGTGTTTTCTGTCTTCACTGGACTTATTTTTTGAGAGATTTGTATCTTCATTCTTTAGATGGAATGGATATGTCATTCCATCATAATAACAATAATGCCCTTTTGTACTAACCAAACCATTGTCCTTTGCAAACTCTGATATAGTTTCTGGTAGAAAGCAGACTACATATGCCAGCTCTTGGAAGAAAAATAGATCTTTGTCCAAGGACTCCCTTCTCTCAAGTATAAAGGGCTTGCCTGAGCCAGAAAAAGAGGGATTCATCTCAGCAGTATTGTAGTCAACACAGAGAAATAGCCACCCCCGTGATGTTATCCTAGACAGGCATCTGACATGAGAAAGATGACTCAACTTTGGAGGTGTCTGTTTGCACTGGGGCAATGAGATTAAATGGGATGAATTAACTTATATGAGATGATGTGCAAAACCGGGAATCAAGCTCAGATTTCCCAAGCCCTGACCAAGTGGTGATATCACAAAGCCAGCCTTTTTGATGGATTAGTATTCAGCTTTAGAAGAGTTGCTGTTGTGATCTGTATCTAATTAGCAGTGTTTATTTTAGCAGTGAAGGCACTAAACAGATTGCCTGATTTATTATTTCCAATACATGGTGCATGGTTGATTTGTCAGTGCATTGGAATTAAATATAAAAAAAAATATTTTATTAGTAAAACCAAAATGAGAAAATATCAGTGTCAAACACTGCCAAAATAAAAAGGGTAAATGAAGTTCATGTTGAGTCAAATACAATATTTCGAATGTTTTGTAAAGAAAAATCTATGCCATATTTAAGCATTTGCATACTTTTAAGTCTTGTTTATTTTCTTCATTGAGTTATTTTTTTAAAGAAAATTTTGTAAGAAGGCTTTTTTTCTTCCCTTTTATGTATAAATTTGAATCAAATCATCATTTGGTTCAAAGAAAAGTTCGATCAACTCTAGCATATTGCAACTAGAGAAACTTTTAATTTGACTGTCCCTAAAAAGTGAAATTAGAAACGAATTTGGATATATATGGCAATGTCCACTCATATTCCGATAAATCTTATAGCTCAATGTTTATAATTTGATTCAGTGAAAAAAACACTTGCTATAAAAGAAAAATTGGATTTGCCACATGCTGTCTCTCTAGTAGTCTGTGACAGACTTCTCTAAAATTTTTTCAGACTACAGCGGATGACTTAGACAAAGAGGAGGGAGGAAGCCTACAAAGGTTGTTAAAATCCTCAAAGACAGGAGCAAACCCAGCAAATTTCACATAGAATTTTCACTTCAGTATAATTCCTTGTTAGTGGCAAGAACCCACAAAAGAATGATAGGACCTATCTGGAGCTGTACCTGAGTCCTTGGAACACCTCTGTGTTCCTACAGCAGCATCAAGATGTAACTGCTCTCATTCATTCCCTTTTTCACGATGATGTTCAGATCATAGATGTTCTCTTCTCTATTATGCGAAAGCAGCATAAAATCCTCTCCCTGAAGGTTGAGAGCTTCTGGCTGCCTGTGTTAAATCCATGTAAAATGAGTGGCATGGTGGCATGCAAAACTATCCCTGACTCTTGGGCCAGGCTCCATCTGTGAACTGTAAAATGATAGGTCCAAGGGTGGCCAAGGAACAGGGAAAAGCAAGATTGCCTTGTAGCAAATCTTGTCTACCTTATGACAATCTACGTAGAAAACAAGGAGCAGCAGAGGAGTTGCGAATTTTCCCCTTAAATTTTTGCCTTTGAAGTAAATTCAGTATCTCTGGGACTGTAAATGCAACTATAACTATCTTTCCAAAAAAATACAAGGAGTGTATGGGTGAGTGTTTTGACAGGGCATTACCTATCCCTCTCACAAACTGGAGAAGAAGTTTGCATATAATTATATGAATTTCATTACTTGTGAAAACTTCTGGCATCTTTTCACTGAAAATGTTTACTTCAAAGCAACCTCCGTCAATGATTAGAAAACATTTTGTGATGCCAACAGAAAAATATAATTGATGAAAAATATAAATCTCTTTAATCGGTTTCTCGTGCCAAAGATTAGCCGTGTTCTTGACGTGTGCAACATAATCAGTCATAATCAAATCTTAGCAGGAGTAGTACCTCAGATTTTGTTAATTGTATTCCTATTAGCCTAAATTTAATTTACCCATTAAGTGCTGATAGAGAAAGCAGAAACTAGTTGAAGTTATGTTTGCCTTGAGCAGCCTAATCAAATGAATGGAAATACATAGCAGTGAAGCACACAGAGGGTCAGCTTGGAAATGTCTGTATATATTGAATGTCTTGTTGCATTGTTTCTCATGGCGAGTTTGCCAGATCCACCCTGCTTCTAAGCTTAAAGACTGCAGAAGGTAACTGAAAATAATACCACCTGTATTCAAACAATGCTTCCATGATTTAATTGTGAATTATGGAGATCCCTGCATCACTCTTGTAATACTTCATGAAATTCTAAAGGATTTTCCCTAAAAAGGTATGGACTGCCTGATGTCTCTCTTGGCTGTTCCACTGCCTTGAGATTTAGGTAGTCTGCTAGCATCTGCAGTTCAGCATTGTGTCAACCTACAGGATTTAGCATCTTTTTTTTTGGAGTGAAAATATGTCATTCCCACAGCCTCCATCAAACATGCAAGACTCTCAGCCCTCTCTGAGACCTCCCACTGTGGCTAAGAAATATTTTTGCTGAAGTTCTCAGATATTACTTGCACTCCTCACCTCAATTCACAGCACTTCCTTCCCTTTTTTGGTCCTATATTCCACTTCTCGCTCCTTTTCAATTTTCTACCTTTTCTGCAATATTCTATAAATGTTAATTGCCCAGGAATTATGAAATAACACCAACGGGGGGGTGGGGGGTGGGGGGTGGGGGTGGGGGGGGTAGCATTTTTCTTTTTTAAAGGAAGAAAAATTGGCAAAAAATTTTTGAAAAGGTAGTGTAGGCAGGGAAGATGCAAATGCACAATTCACAATATCTGAGGCTTAGGCACTTTAACATGGTTCATGATCATACAATTGCTCACCATACGCAATTGTTGTACCTGGTTTTACACTAGCATTTGTCCCTCCTGCTAAGGAGACATCCACTAAAAACGGCCATAGATTTTCAGGGAAGGGCAGTTTTAATGTTTGTGCTTCTCCTTCACAGATGGACTTTAAACCAGTGCACATGACTGAAACCTCTGCATCCTGCTGGAGAAGAAATAGAACAAGAATTATTACCAGACCATATGTAGTCTCAAAAAAGTACCTTCAACAAGTGTATGTGAATTTACAAGTTACTTAGGGAAACTTAACAGTAGCTGAGGTTCCTTTAGGGGTGAAAATTCAGTACTAACACCTTTTTCCTCATAGGCTAAAAATAATTATAAACTAGATGAAGATTATATCATAACAAAGATGAAACCATCATAATACAGAATGCCAAGCTTTCTTTCTATATGCCACTTTCCCATCTTTTAGCTCTAATTCAAACAATAGGGCCACCATGTAATCCCCCTCTATTTTCAGAGACTGAGAAGAAATGCCACCTGCTTCAGAAGAGTGCTGGGTAACTAATAATGATTTCTCAATGAAAGAAAGACTCTTTGCTCTGGTCAGATGTGAACATCTTCTATTGTTAAGGAGGTATCATTTTGCTATTTCTTCCAGACTTTCAACAGTATTTTGGCCCTGTTCTTCAGAGCTGTAACACACATATTGTATTCTCTGGAGTTAAAAAAAAGTTCAGTTTTTCTGTATGCTTGAAAAGATAAAAAGTATTTTCAGTATTTCTGTTTGTGAAAACTAACGCAGCAATGGCTTGCATCATCCTCTTACTACTGCATTTCCTGTATCAGAACAAAGACAGAACAGAGGAAGGCTTGTACAAATATTCAATGTCTTTCTCCAAGAGTAGTCAATGAAGATAAAGACAGGAAAAGCATAAAAGCAGAGGAAGAAATAGAGGTATTTTCTCAGAAAAAAAATCTACTTCCCTGTGACAGTTTGTGGTTAGGCAACTCTTGAATAAAAATTGTATCTTCATATATATATGTGTATCATACTTGATGGGTTTTTCTCCCAGACTAATGCAGAAAACATCTGAATTGGGAAAGGAAATTTTTTTGTTCAGTCTAGTTCTCTACTTCTCTTAAAAATAATTTGTGAAGTGAAGACCTCAGTAATACTGCCTATAGTAGCAATTACACCGTGTGTCATGACAAGGACCATTCTGAGCAGTTGTTAACAAAATTGAGATCATTCGATTTTAAACATCACCTTTCAAAAGAGAAAAAGGGTTAGAAGAAAATTATCTGTCATACTTATCCTTTGTTTTCAAAAAAAAAAAGTCTCCATATAGTCATCATTTGGAAGTGTGGTTGGTCTGAATTTTGTACTTGAGACATGGTATAAGTCTGGTTGTCAAGCCATTCTTTCCTGATACGTGCTGTACTGATTCTGCAAAAAAGTAAGTGGCTTCTGAGTACTGTTTTCTGTTTGTTGTTGTGCCACTGTACAACAGCCTCCAGGTTAATTATAGCTTAGTACAGATCATGACACCTCTGCAAGCAACCCTGGTCCCTTTGGTGGTTTACAATAGCAGTTACCTGCAAAACCTCTGGACTCTAATGTCAAATCTTTCCCATTTGTGTTTCAAGTCTGCGTGTGTTTTAAGACTGGCGATGCCACGACAGGTCAAAAACTGGTTGTGCAATTATATGAGAATGCCCGAGATTTTCTCATATTATTTCAATATTTAGGGATTTTATATTTTTTTTGTGCTGCATGAGCCTAGTAATTTCTAGCAGGGAAATGATAATGCACAGTAAAGAATAGTAATGTTTACAACATCTGCACTAAGCTGTACGTTGCCACTGACAGAGCATATGATGCTGTTTGTCTACATAGACCAAAGAACTCCTCATTTACCCCATTCAGCCCTCCATCCCCAGATGCCCTAAGCTATAATGAAACTCCAGCATGATTATAAAATCTCCAGACCTTAGAAAAGAAAGTCCCTGCCTATCTGCTAATATTTATTCTTGGTGCAACCATTTTTCCTTGCCACTGAAATGTCACTGATGTGGTACCAGAAAGAGGATAAATTACCATTTGAACTACTGATCTTGTTGGCAAGCTATCATTAGATCTTTTGTCTTTCCTTTCCAGCTCTTTACTCTGCTGCTAGTCAATCTATGGGAGATGTACCACAGCTGGTGTTAGCCAGCTGTTATGCGGTCTATGGAACAGTGAGCAATGTGAGTGCATACACAGGTAAACGTAGAAATAAAAAACAAACAAAGGAATTCCATCATTTTGTTGTGTGTACCTACACATAACTTTAGAAAAAGTCAGACCATACTGTTTGGTTCATCATGGAAAGCACGAGTCATGAGTTCTTGAGTCATTCACCAAAGAAATGGGATATCATAATTATCTCAGTTACTTCATCCCTTTCTTCTGTTACCATCTACCACTCTGGCAGCCTTCTTGCCTAGTTTCACAGCCTCACTATGAGGACAGCAGCTTCTGTCCGAAAAGTTAAGAAAGGCTTACTGTCTGTACTTGGTAACTTTGTTTTTATCTCCTATTTGTTATAATGGGACACAACATTTTGTAGACGTCACCTCTGATGTGATTCTGACAAACAGGTTTCCTGTCAACACACCAGAAGTGGCTTTTGTGCTAGATTTTACACTAATGTGAAATTTTCTAACTTAGAATGTACGGGTTTTTTTCATTGAGAAATAGAACACAAATAGAAGAGGAAAACTAGGAGAAAAAAATAAAAATAAATCCTTTAAAAGTGTTTCTTCTGCAGAGATCATTGAGTCTTAGACTAAAGGAAACCAGTAGAAAGTTCAATTGCACCTTAGTGACCCAAGATCATTTTTTCAAAAGGGTGTGAGGAGGCTGAGTAGAGATGCTCATCCTCTTTATTCCACTGCTGGAAAGAGACAAATTCATCAAATTCATTTTCAGGTATTTAAAGGACCCACATGGCCTCCTTTCAATGCTTTGCTCCATTCCCTGTTCAGGAAGCCAGTCTGCTTCCAGAGGGTCTCTACTTCTTCCAGAAGAAAATGATAGGTACTTCTTATAACTCGTCATCCAGCTGCCTAGCTATGTCATCACCAAGTTAATGGAGCAGGATTCCAGCTCTGATGCATAGAGTCTCACTTAAGTGGTGCCCAAAAAGCAACCAACAGAAATTTCAAACATACTGAAACAGGTCAAATGCTTAAGTATTTCTGAAAACCCAAGGAAAAGTTTGGTTACACAACACCTTCTGATATCTAGTCACTGGTGTGCCATTGCTGGTCATGGTGGCATGCAATCCTGGGTGAGATTTTTCCAATAGCTCTTCAGAATCAGACACTTCCTACACTTTGTCAAGTCTGGCTTTTAGACATTCCTAAAATGCAGGGGGATCATGCAAAAATCTGTGAAATGAGGAACTTGCCGTGTGGTGAAAGGAACTCAAACTAGGTCCCTCCCTGAACAAAAACAGATGGAAAAACACAGACAGACCACATCAGTGCTCCATGACCTACATCAAACCTCCCTCCAAAACATCTCCTAAACCATTCAAGAACCACATCAGGATAAACTTCCTATTGCGGAGATCTGTCAGACCAACGGCTTACAAGCACTGGGGCATGACCCAAAAGTGGGTCACCAGAGGACACCCACTGGGCTTCATCCCACCAACTGAAAGGGCAGTAAATCCCTGTGGTTGCTAAAACCAAGCTGGAATTTTAAGCCCAGAGAGAAGGAATAATTCTCTCCCTCACTCACACCTTCCCTTCCTGCTCCCAGCTGCCCTTGCCCTGGTTTCCATCTTCACTTGCCCACCACAAGTTAGCTGCCCCTCAGTTGCTCTCTCACCTTCTCGTTGTATAGCACTGACAAAATGCCTGTATGATCTCATTGTCTGGGTGCTGAGTAGCACAGAAAAAAGCCCTATTCCATCCCTACCGCCTCTTATTTTGTTAAGCAAGCAACCTCTAGGGCTCCTCACCTTGCAAACTCAGGCATAGCAGTTTCCCAGGGTCTCAGCTCATGTTTAAGCCTACCAAGCCCACTCTGTTGCCCAATTATGCTTCCTCATATTAATGGTAAACTCCTCAAATTTAGAACAATGTTTATATCAGATATGGCATTTACAATGCTTCTATTTTTGTTAAAAGTGAGGAGGAGTAGAGAACCAAATCTAGTCACACATGTAACAAGAGCTTTTCAGCGCTACCTAAGAATATAAATTAACAGTTTAATGGGAAAACTGAGACAGTTGCTAGGCCATGGCTCAAGCTGAGAAGTCCTGCATTGGGGAAGTCTTTTAGTATTTTAACAAACAAGAAATAGACTATCACAGCAGACACATATAGGCTCTGCTAACGGACAGATGGAAGATTTATCTTCCAGTCTTTTCTGTATAGGAACAAATCAAAATGCAGACATTTCTACTTGATTATAGTTGCTTTAATAAGTAACACAAGAAAAATGAAAAAGACTAAAATAGTAAGAATGGTTACCTGCCCAGAGTGTTTTGTCCCTGTGATAAATGCAATGCAAATAGTGAGTGAGAGGAATGTTCCAGCCCCTCTTTGTATACTAAAGAAATGCACAGAGGATAGCAAACAAGGAAACAAGAAGCCAGTATTTGAAGCAGAGGTTGCAACACATCAACTCTTATTACACTTTTCTCTGAATATTTTGGTGGAAATCCCGATGCAAATCCTGCTTGGTGGCATGTATTAGGACTGCTGACACTTTATTAGATTGTGGTAGGGCAGAGATGAGTAGTGGTGTTTGTGTTATAAGCACAGAAAACACCATTGTTAGGTACAGTTCCCCAAAGTGGGAATCTAAGGCAGTACCTAATGTTGCATTAACAGTCTTTTCTCTAGTTAAAAGCTTTAGACCCTATTCTGAAGTGTGCTATAGCCTTTATGGTGTTAATTTACTGTGACATCCCCCAGCAGCTGAAGCACAGATAACACTACCTTACAGATAACAAACATGCATGTGGGTAATCCATTTAAGCTCTTTCCTGTATTATCTTGCAGTAGTAAATGTGTTCAGAAAATCATCACATATTTGTTCTGTTTTGCTCGGAAATCCATGCCTTTCTTATGATTATCAATAAAAGCTTTTCCAAATATTAACACAAATAAATATCATAGAATCATAGAATGGTTTGGGTCGGAAAGGACCTTAAACATCTAGTTTCAGCTCCCCTGCCATGGGCAGGGATACCTTGTACTAGATCAGGTTGTTTAAAATCGCATACAACCTGTCCTTGAACACCTCCATTGACGGGGCTTCCACGGCTTCTCTGGGCAACCTGTCCAAGTGCCTTACCACCCTGACAGTAAATATTTTTTGCCTAACATCTACTCTAAATCTCCCCTCTTTCAGCTTAAACCCATTATCCCTCATCCTGTCACTACACTCCCTGATAAAGAGTCCTCCCCATCCTTCCTGTAGGCGAAAGGAGTTGTAAAACTTTGCCATAAATGAATTGATAAGTATATACTTGGCATAACTAACTTCTCTGTTTCATTACTGAGCTCTGAATGTCTGCGTTGACACCATATAACTGTGACTCAAACCCCCTGCCCCTCTAATAGCATTTCTCCTGCTATGTACACATGCTTGATGTGGTTTTTCTGGAGTCCACAAGATGCTCATGGGGTCTTGATGTGTTTTCTTGTATCACTGATATGGTTTGCCTGAAATTTAAATAAGTGTTTTCATATGTTTTTTTTTCAGGGAGGGACCAGTCTTGAGTTCCTGTTAGCTGAATGGGTATGTATTCATCATTGCTGGGAATAGCTCATGATTTCCTGGGATGCCGAGAAAAGCAAGAAGAGCAAATTCAAGTTTTGAAAACATTGTCTTTGGAGAACGACTTGAAAACACCATGTGTTTTTATTTTTTTAGCTGAAAGTCTACTGCTTTCTCAGAAAAGTTCTAGAGCCATCCACAACCGTAGTGACATATGCAATTCAATGCAATATAGATCTGTGTTTTACCCGCTCACCACAGGGCAGGTTACCACCATCTTCCTCTCGTCCAAAACATAAAAAAAAACCCCAAAAATTCTGAGAGGCCTATTTTCTCACTCTTTGGTGAACTGATTGCCAGCCTCCTGTTTTGAGAATTCCTGGGGAAAGATGGATTTTTGTTTGTTTGTTTTCTGGATGGAGGGGTGAGGAGGGAAGGTGGAATCACCTCTGTTACATTGTCTTCAAGTTGCCCAGAACAAGAAACAGTGGAAAAAAAATCACATTACTTTGTTTTCTACACATTTTCATCAGGTACTGGAGGATAGTCCTGCAGTGTCTCTTAACTGTCTCATTAGAGACCTTCCATCCGCTCAGTGTAACCACTGCAGATTATTTGGATCTTTACTTTACTTTAAAGTGAAATTACTGTTACATTGTGCTCAGTTGAGTAGATTTTCACTGAAGCAGGTTGATGTTATTTCTTTATCTTCAATAATCAGCTCTGGTTATGTTTGACATGAAATATCCAGCAAACAGGATTTAAGCTATAGAAAATTTACTCTGGTGGATTTAAAACCTAGAGGATGGCAGAAGTACTATATTCAACCATACTGTACTGTACTATACCTTACTAACTCCCTCCACTCCCCAGTACAAACACTGTATCCAAAAGCATCTTGGAGTTTGCATAAAATTGAGGTGTCTATTGTGCCTCTTAGAAACTGTATATATAAACACAGACGCTGATCTAGTTTATACATTGGATCTGGCTCGCCTTCATTTGATCTTAGAGACAACTTTCATATCCCACCTCCTCTTGAATTTGTGCAGCACAGCATAATAGGAAGAGCCAAAGCTAGACACATAAATATGTACACAGTGTACAATATACACAGTGCACTTTCAAAATGGTCTTTTGTGCAAAGCCAGCATTGGGTTGTTGAAAAGCATGATAAAAGGGTGTTACTTACAGTATTCCAGCTGTTGTCATAAAAAACCATGCTGCTTTAAGTAAACACTAGTAAAATATCACATTCCTTCCGTTAGCAATGAATTAAATAGTGTTGTAAAATATTACAGAATGAATAATATTTGGGAGGATCTGTTTTTTCATAAAGCATCTGGACCTACAAGGTTTGCAGTTTACAGCACCATCTTGACATCTCTTGAAGTGGGGCATCATGGTTAATACCCAGTTGGCTGTTTTCATCCTTGCTCAGTTGCAACAGAGGCCTATTGGATGAATAACTTCAAGAAGGATAGGAATAGAAAGCATAGAGGTAATACAGTTGATAGAAGTAGAAATTAATAGCTAGGAGATCAGGGATCTAATGCATATTCATAGAAAGAAATGCTGTCCATATTTTTCAGATATCCACGCTACCTTCTGTGCTGATTCAGTGCTGTGGTATTAGCATAAAATCCTGTTTTCTTCTCTCTTTGAAGTTGTGACATGGCTTCAAGGGGAAAAATAAAAGTAATCACTATTAAGGTTAATTAGCAATTACATTTGCATGTATAAAAGTACAAAAAAGGACTGGGGTCTGTTGCAGAGGAAATGTTCATTAGAATATTAGGTCAGGTACAGCACAGGTCTTCTTCTATAGGTGTAGAGGTTAGGATAACAAACAGATTAAGAACAGAATTAATTCAGAGTCCATTTTCCTGGAAAAACAAGACATCAGGCCAAATTGAAATTGATGCCTGGTGACTTCAATGATTAGATCATAGTCTCATGACACAAAACACATCATATAGTAAACTGAGCCAGGGCCAAGAATAATGAACAGAGATCTCATTAACTGAGATTCTGCAAGTTTCTAAATTTTACTAAATCATTTTAATGTCACCTTTTACCACCAAGTGGCAAAAATAATACAGTGGAAGCACTCTGTATTTGCAGTACTAGACATACCTAACATACTCCCTATGCCTCCACAGAGCGCATAAAAATACAAGCAAATATTTGTAAATCAAACCCAATTAATTTATTCTTAATCCTTTCCAAGATTCTTTTCAATAATAAACCTGCTGCTTTCCCTGGAAACTTTCCATCACACGTGGAACATAATTACTTACAAAGCAATAGGAACGTACATGCAAACATAGTTTGCAAACGTGTAGAAAGTACGAGCAAGGTAATAATTCAACTCAACTAAAAGGAATAAATTCCAGTCATGCAGAATATTAATGCATTATTCCATGTAACAAACAACTTTGGTGTGCCACAATGCTTCAGTGAATGATGGTTTAAGAATTTGGGAGCAATAGACTTGTGGCATTCAAAACATAACCATAGTAGAAAGTCTGTGCGTATCTCTGCCTGTTGTGCACATTTGCTTTGCTGGTACCCTTCTAGTCTGACCCTTGTGAGATTGGATCCACCAAGGAGAAATTTCACACAGAGCTGAAGTATGGTTTTTATAGGAAGGAGGAGCATGGAATTTGGCTTAAAAGAGGAGTGTATCATTCCAGTCCTAACATGCAAAGTGAGAAAAAAAATATATGAATACAGTCCAAGTTACAATAGTTTATCCTATTTGTCTATGGAAGCTGCATAAAGGATGAGTGGTAGACAACATCTCCTGACACCTCCACCCTCTGTAAAACTTCTGCCGAAGCCTGTGACCGCAGTTGTATTCCACAAACACTTTGAGCAATGCTGGACAAGATCTGCCAGGAAATTTATGATGTGCCTTATGGGAAATAAATGTTTTCAAGTTTGGAGCAGCCTACTTCAGTCATCAAAATCAAAAGATTATGCAAATTGGAAAGAACAACACATACATAAAAACTTAACGTGGCTGTTTCATTAACTGAAAAAACTGAGTTAAGCAATTATAAGCACTTTATCGTCTAATATCCTGGAGTAAAAGGAACTGATTGTCAGGTTTCCTGTGAACTGTCAGCTTTTTGCTGTCTGAGCAAAAAACCTGTGGAGGATTACACTCTCTATCCATATCTCATCTGGTGCCAAACTAGGATCTATTCTTCACTTCCCTGTTTAAAATGCGATGCTTGTAAACAACAGGGAAAGGCCACCTTTCTGTTCACAGCATACCAGGCTCACGTGCCAGGCCTGGCAGAAGAATTTCTCCACAAAATATCTGCATCATCAGCATGGTAGCATATAAAATCAAAAAATTTTTGCATTTTTAAATTGTATTCTTTTTTTTTACATTTAACTGACTTTTGTTTATGTAAATTATGTATCTAATTATAGGAACTTGAATACATTAACGTATTTCCAGTTCATTTTCTTGAAATCAGTATCACTATCATTACAAAAAGTAAGAAAAATTGTTACTTCACTTGTGAGGAAAGAAACCCACAAAAAAATGCATCGCAACTGTAGTGACAAAGATTGGTTTACGTTTGAACATACTCATAGCCCAGAAAAACCACGGTCATAATACTGCTACAGATAATTGCACCATATTCACAATAAAGATGTTGTTCAGAAGTCAATCAATTTTCTGACAAAAACATATGACATCTATAATTGCATTATTCATAAATTGATGCCAAGCCTTCACTTCAGTATTGAAAGAGCTTTATGTCCAAATATGTCTTTTATACCGTCAGTGATAATCAACATTGGCATTCAGAATAATAACATGAAGCTTTAAAGATGTTGAATAACGTGAAAAACTGTAATGTCTGAATGCTTCTGATAGCTTTAGCACAAAACCATCTGAACTTGATGCATTTATAGAACCAGGCTCGAAATGCCACAGAAACCAATATTCCCACAAAAGAAACATGGTGTCTTATCTTAAAAATCACTTACTGCAAGATATCTTTCTCTCGCTTCTTACTCTCTGAACCATGTGCTAATGTTAAACTGACCTGTCTTTAATCAATGTTTTTATTACTTATTACCAGTCAAACAAAAATTAAAAGTAATCAAAGAGAAAAACAGACCAAACACATCTCCTGATCTATTACTCAGAAATTCAACATCATTTTGCTGTATAAACCTATGTTACTTCTGAACTCGCTTCTGTTCCCATAATCTTGAACATACCTGACATTCCCACATACAAACTTTTGCACATATGTTTATTCTGCAAGATGTTTCTAAGCTCCATTTTTATCAGCTTGAAAGAACAGCTGTGTTTACGCACACAAGAAGAAAAAATACCATGTGATTTACAGCTGTACCTGGAATTCGCAGTTGAGAACTGTCAAGTGAGTGTGCTAAAACAAGTCCATAAAACAACAGTAAATGCAATATTGTAAAAAAGATAAAATTATGAGTGAAAACCCTATTCCTGCCTGTGAGACAGATGATCATAAGCAAATTCACAGTTAACTGTTACTCTTAGTCAACCTCAAGAACACCTAACCTTTCTGTAAAAATCAACTGTGGGCACCAAGTTCAGACTGCAAACAATAAATGTTCCTGTAGGTGAAAAAAACATAGCTCAGGGGATTCAGGCTTGCCAGTAAATTACTGTATGATACACTTTTCTTTTAGAAACAATTTTCATGAAAACATAGGCCCAAATGTTCAACTTACTCATGTCATCATTTAGACAGGAGCACTTCAGGGCAGACTGTTCTGTTTCTCCCTTGCTCAGGAAGTTGCCTGCAGTGGGACATAGGTGTTTGTGGGCTGTCACACCATGAACTGAATCTTCTGTCAAATTACAGCTTTCAGTCCACAGAGTGAGTGTGCTGGCTCAGTTACATCTTAGCGTGTTTTCCATGCAAACTGTGATATTTAGAATTGGATGCACCCTGACGATCCTAACGGGACATAATTAGAAGGACTGTTCCTTGCCCAGGAGCCCACCACCCAGGAACCACCAGCAGGCTACAGCCTTCCCCAGGGTAGTGTTTCCAAGAATCTCTTTGATGTGATTTATGCCTACAGAGACACACAGTAAGAGCGTGGAGGCTCAGACTTTCTGCAATGTTTGTGTAAAGTGGGCGCAAGGATAGAAAGTCTCTTTGTTACTTGCCCTTCCCTGCTTCCTCACTCAGCTTTCAAATGTGGGTGCTGGACTGTGATGGCACTTTTTAGCACCTACAATGACATGATTGATGCACTTCAAGATCAAACTGGGTAGCATTTTTGCCAGACTGAGACATTTTGTGTAAGGCCTCATGTGTAAAAAAATCATTGGATGGTAAAAGTTCAAGTGGTTTCAAATGATCTGTACCTCGCGTAGAAGCCTGCAAGTAAGCACATTAGAATTTCATTCCTTTCTATACCACCACTATTGAAAGTTTCTTGTCTCAGTTTCTTTAGCTAGAAAAAGTCAATAACACCTTGATCATTTGCTATATCAAGTGTAACACGTACAGTATCATGACACTGAGTAGTCTCAAGCCATCATCTTGTTATGGTGCTGTATTTCATTCCAATGTCACCCTTTGCTGCCTTAAGAACCAACCCCAAACAAGCATCAGAATTTTTTAATCTTGGTGTTAACAGCCTGAAGTGAGTGGTACTTTGTTTTTACTTTACAGTAAGGTCAGAGAGTGCACTGCTGCGAGATCAGATTAAGAAGTAACAGCTAAGGCGCTTGATGCTCAAGGGAAACTTTATATTCATGTAAAAATCAAAAAGGCCATGTCTTTACTCTCCAGCTTCCAAACTTTTACTCTTAATAATCTTTTCATCACCATAATTTCAGGATTTATATTTCTACCCCTATTCTAAAAGACATGATCGAAGGCAAAATGACTGAGATTAATTGTTCCCTTCAGCCTCACCTGGAAACTCACCTACATTGCAGTAAAGCTTATACTCAATGGTTGTTTCTCTAATTATCAAGTGCTAATTGATTCTAAAGTAAATAAATGAGCTACCATTCTTTCTTAACATGTAGAGAGAAAGATGTTCTACCTCTTTATCTGTACCTTGTTAATTCATCACTGAACACATTTCTTCCTTGTCTCTCACTGACAACAACATCAGATACCACTGTACACTCAGAGCGTCCCATGAAGCGGCTATTGTACTACTGTGCTGGATGGGGTGCTGGAGAACAGGGGCAGGTAGGACACCTGTGGTGTGAGTTGTCCTGTGTATGAACAGCCTACAGAGAAACGTGTGGGAGCTGATGAACTCCTGGGAAGCTCATTGATACTTAGCCTGAACACCAGTGCCACAGCTAACCCTAAGAAAGATTTAGGCTGTCATTCCTTAGGCAGGAGGAATCTTAAGACTCTAAATCAGTAACTTTTTCTTTCAATGAATTTCTTACTCAATTGTTAGGTGTGATTTCCTGATAAAACAAACTTGGCTTTGGGGTAACAGTGAAAGATAATCAAAGCAGCTCACTATCCTGCACCAAACTCCTCCCTTTCTCTGCATCAATATACTCTGGACAGCTTGAGCCTGATGCCATGTAAATGTTCCTGTTACAAAATACTCTTTTCTTTCACTGTCTCACATTCCTCTCTCTCTAATAATGAAGTTGGTTTAGTTGATCTTGTGTAAGCATTTAAGCGCTGTTGTCACCTCCACACGCATGCAAAAAGAAACTCTGCAATGGAAAGAGATATTGTGGAGTGGAAAGCAAAGAGGAAAAGGCAATGGAGGGTCCTGAGAATAAATTCATGAGTTGGCCCAAATGCAGAACATCCCTCAGGAGTACCTCCCACCTAAAGGAGCTTGTGCAGCACTACTGTAAATATAGTTATAGGGAGCTGATGTAGGGGTTTGTAGTGCAGAAGCTATATTAGGTCTCAGGTCGTAACAGCAAGCTCTGGAGCACAGATAGGACAACTGCCTTACACAGCCCAGAGTTGCTGAGGTGTCCAAAGGCCATTGGTTTCTATAGTGGGACTGTCATCCTCCCAGACGCAATTTTTAACAACTCTTCTAAAAACATCTAGCAGAAGTCCTTTCACTTCAAAAGATGCTGGTGTTGATCACACCAAAACATCAGTGATGATTGGCTGGTTATGGAATAATAATTTAAAAAATGTTAATTACAACCATTTGCAAAGTGAACAAGGGTCATGTAACACTCATGAAAAGGTCACCTTGTGACATGGCCAAGAATTCTGACCTTTAAGACTGAATGTAGTCCTCTAAACGCATCTGCTTTTGCTAGCTCTGAACACAACCTAAACTCCCAATAAATGGGCACTGGCTAAGGGAACAAAGAGATCCTGGGAATGAGACTGCTGACCTTCTCCCAAAGAACCCCGTATTGTCAAGAGAAGCGAGTGGTCTGGAAGAAAAATTGTTGATGTCTCTCTTCCCTGAAGGTACTTCAAACAGTAAACGAACACACAAGATCCCGTGTTTATTTTCTTTTAAATATATCCTTGAAAATATTGTGTGATCCAAAATATGTGTTTTTCAATTTTGCGTGCCATTACCTGGCCATGAGTGATGTATTTTATCCATATTCATAACAGTGTACAAACTTTCTATTCATAGTTCTCTCCACAGCATAAATTTGGTGGGCATGCTGGAATTTCCTTCTGTGGCGTATGGTAATCCTTTACCTGAGGGCTTGCTCCAAATAAATGTTTACATTCCTCTGACAGCTCACTTGAAATGTAAAGGAACAAGGTATGTGAGTCTTCCATTAAATAACTGACTGCATTTACATGTTTGGGGAAGGAAGGCACATAGCGTTCCTACACTAGACTGACTGCAGGAATGTCCGACCTTGTTTCCTCTCATAAATATTTCATAATAGAAGAGACCTTAAAAATATGCCAATTCAAACTGCCGATTGACCCTTCTAACTCCAGGCACCGTAGCTAGGAGGCACTGAAATAAACACCACAAGTAAGCAGTGCCTGTAGCGGGCAGTCTTCTATGGAAACCACAGCCTCCTCTTTGGTCTTGGGGATCATCGTTTCATTCCAACGCTATTCCAGGGAGGGCCGGCTGGAAGGGAGGGTGGTGGGTGGCAAGGGTCACACATCAAAGGTGCCAAGGAAGGTGGAAAGAATCCAGAGAAAAACTTCCTAGTCTGGAACAGGGTTTCATTTTATTTCACCCGGTTCAAGCAAATAACATTTTCACTTTTTTTTTATGAAAGAATGTCTCAGCAGCCAGGGACAAGGGTAAATGTCTATACATGGTGTATATATCCAACTAATGAAGTAAATGTGCTGCTGTTTGTGCCAGGTCCACTCATGCTTCTGTGATTCCAGCTGGTCACACGGGTTTTCTTTAACCTTTCAAACATGCATATCACCAGGGCTATTCACTTGGGCACCCTCCTTTAAGCTGCCACCAAGCTGGGGCTGGTGGGTTACCAAAACATCCCAAAGAGAAAGAGTAGCACAGGAAGTCAGGAGTTTTTTATTCTGCAGGAATTCAAACCCACAGCTTTCTCTGGTCACTCCTGCCTGTCTTCCTTGGCAATTGAGCTCTAATAAGATATCCTTCAGCTGCCTTTGATATCCCTTACTGAGCAGACATGTTCTTTAGCCCGAGGAGGAAGGTAAAACACAGAGGCTCTTTATCCTCTGTTACTCACATTCCTGCACAGTGAGATTTCTCACGTTTCCCAGTTACGAATCTTTCATTTCCCATAAGTGCTGGTCAAGAGGACCATATTTTTTGTTGTTCCTTTTGACTGCTACCAAGCCTACTCACAGACCTCTCTAAATGGACATGTGCAAACTGAGCAGAAATAGAACCAGTACTGGTTCTTAAAAGCTGAGAAGTGCCTGAGTGACAGCTTGTCTGAGGCACTTAGCTGCTGATATTTACCCAACAGCCTTTCTTTAAATGAAGGAAAACTTCATGGATGTTACATGTTTTATACTGGCATAAAACTAGGGGAAGAAAAGACTCTAGTAGCTAAAGTAAATTATAATTACAACAATAACAGTTTGTAATAAACCCTGTTTCTTCTCCGAGGAACAGAACTACTCCTGCAACCTTTAATTAAGTTGGGATCTGAACTCTTTGTGGGCTAATTTCCAGTGCAGTCCCCTATTTACAGTGTGGAAAACAGGGCACATATATGTAAAGTAACTTGTCATAGTGTCACAAAGGAAATCAAAGATAAAGCCAGGAACAGAAAGAAACCAGACTATAATAGGAATGTGTGTAATTCAAATTTGAAAGCGCATTTATTCAAGACTAAATTAAACCCTTACTTAATTGACTCAAGTCCTATGCCTTAAAGACAAAAGTATCTTTTGTCTAACAGTAATTTAAAAATGCACCCTTTATTGGAAAGATTGATCTATTCATTAGACGATTGATACAGCTGTATTAATTGTCTCAGTAAATTCTTTGCTGTATTATGTTTGTGTATATCCCCTACTAATATACTTCAGAGAATTGTAGTAAGGATGAAACATTCTGAGGAAGAGTTTCATTCAGATAATTCTTAATTAAAGTCACAACTATTACTATTTAGTTATCATAGCTAACAGTTAAAATCAGATTTTTTAAAGCAGATGGACAATAATACCATATACATCTTAAAAAAGAAATCCAGCAGTGATACTAGTTTAGTTCATACCTGTGTTTAAATATTCCTTTCATATCTTACTGGACAATACGAGATTTGAAGTCTCTAGGGGCCATCTGCATATGCCAGAAGTAGTGGAAATCAATTTAAAAATGGTTTGCATTTCTTAATACAAAAATCACCCTGCTGAGTGACACTCAACATGCCCAAGAAAAGCCTTTTCAGCATACTTTTTGAGTCAAAAGATTTGAGATTCATTTAAATGATGAAACAGATGACCGAATTGAAATATCCCTGCTGGAAAGAGCGTAACTTCATCCTTCCAGAACTTAAAACTACGCTGCTAACAAAAGCGGTTAAGTAAATGCAGTGATACATACTAAGAATTCTTAATTCAGATGTTTCTTGATACCCAAACAACACAGGGTTTCATAAATTGGGGTATACATTTTCCCACTTAGGTAACAGCCTATTGAAGAGCTAGATGCAAGTACATTGTTCATAGAGATACAGACAAGCACCTCAGAGGTTAATATCTGTGATTGTCAGTATAGTCAAAGTGCCCTGCAGAGTTACAAACTTGCACATAATCTTCATCAAAGAAGTAACTGTCTCTCTTGTTCTCTTTCTCAGCTATTGACAAAACCAGGATCAGCCTCTACTGGTACTCTGCCATAGCAGTTCATGCATCCTATTCCAATCTTCACATCAAAGAACCCCCTAGACCACTCTTGCAACTTGTCCCCATGGTTGACAGGTTAAGATTAACTTTATTTTCTGGTGATCAAGATACAAATAATAACACCTTAACATTTCAAACAAGTTTTTCTAAGGGGCTTACTAGATTTGAAGAAGTTCCATTGCATTTAGCTAGTGAACTGTGAAATCCCTTTGCAGTCCTCCACCAAACAGCTTCAGAAAATCATTGTGAAGGGGAAGACCAACACTTAAAATTGAACCACGGTTTCATATCCTCAGTGGAGATGTTGAGAGACATCTCCTACATTACCAGGACATTTCCAGGTATATTTCTGTAGGTTTCAATGCTCTGCTCATGACACCGTCATTCTCATGCAGTTGGTTCTACTGCATTGAGAGCCTTGTCATTCTAAAGGAATCCCGTAGACTATGTATGTATGTATCCCCATCTTGTATATCTAGAGTCTTCTTATATTATCATCAAGTCCCTTTGGAATTGCACTTCAGGCACCAGTGCAATTCCTGTATGGCAGAAGCCAGGTGAAGGGGCTGCTGTTTCTTGCATTCAGGAAAACACCCACATTAGAACCTGTCTGCAGTTAGGGAGAAAAGCGTCACAGCACAATAGCACAAACAGCTGGTCACACAACCTCCTTCCATAACAGATGGCTGGGTCATCCCTCCAGATACACAAGGGAAGTTACATATCATAGTATGGTAAACAGTCAAAAAAAAGACAAAATTGAATCTTAGATTACAAATTGTAAAGCAGTAAACCAAATTATCTCAGTGCAATTAAAGATGAGCAAAATAAGAAGTTTAAATACTCTATGCAAACCTTTAAAGTTGTTTCTCAATTATCAATTTTCTGTAGGCAAAAAAGTGTTTTTGAAAAGTGCTGTGTTCCTCCAAAGAAGCAGTGGCAGCTGTTTGCACCCAAGTATTTCATTTGAGCTGGAGAGCTGTTTAAAGTCTATGAAAAAAGAATTTTCATTCTTCTGTGCCAGAGTGGAAAGCTATTTCACAAGTTTTGAAATATTTGCAAATTTATCTAGGTTGGAAAAAAAATCAAAACAGCATGTGAGATATACAAAACTTCATATTCCTCAAGGCTTGTTTATTTCCAAGCTAAGAAACCAAAGCATTCAGTGATTACCAGAAAAAGGGCAACGTGCTTTTGTGGTGGTGACATCAAATACAATTTCCCATTTTCTGAAGAACAGTTTTCCACCAATAAATAGTTTTGACTGAGCGTTGGTTATTAGCAGACTTTTACCATTAAATGCAGTCCTGTTTATCACCATCAACCCAGTGGCACACTGTGGACCACTTCCATTTTGTAATCCATCAGCATTTATAGCTTTCTGTGAAGCCAGCAAACTCTCTCAATTTCTAGGTATCTCACAAAAGACTCACTGATCTCTGCAATTCAAAAAGCAATTACTGGAGTAAATATCCTAGGAACATCCTTGATTTGGTCTATTTCAGCTTTTATTATATACATCTCAGACAAAACTTTGCTTACATTCATGTGCTTCTAAAATTAATGGTAGGAGCACATGACTAATTCAGTCGTGTATATTTCCCTCTGACCCACTGTGTCCGTACTGGGAAATGACAAAGAAGTCCACAGAGGATTTAGTGCCCAGACGTCAGATCATTAGCTGTGCATTGGCTGACATCTGAGCAGTATCAGGATTCTTGTGTTGCTGTTGTTCGTCATTCTCAGTATTTCACCATTATCACTTGTGCTTTGTTCCTATGCTCCCCAGTCAGATGCTATTTGCAATTATAGAACAAAAAGAGTGAGCAAGTTGTATTTTTTACATATTTTAATGTCTCAAAAGTTGTTAGCTGACAGGCATAAATGAAAAACTATTCAGCTATAAACAAAATAAATTGTTCATTATGAATGAGATTTTGAGTTGTATTTTGGACTTGAACTAAAGATAGCTGATCACATCCACAGAAGCAAAGCTGTGCGTTCAAATAAATAAAACTTGTGAGATTTCACTAATGGGACGTCGAAACACTCAGCTCTTCAGAGGTGTGGATGACGTGTTACATTATTTTATAAAAAGATCATGTTAGTATCATAATACAATGCAGTGCAGACTCAACGAAAGAATAATTCAACATCTCTATGAAAAGTCTGTAAGAATATCCAACTATTGCTGCTGTAGGTTTTATTTTATAAAAAGTGTGCAAGGAAAAGAAAATTCTGAGCAACCCATATATTTGGATAGTGACATCTTGCAGCTTAATCTGTTGAAGCACTCGGTTCCTGATTGGATTACAGCTAACCTTCACTATAGTGTATTGAGAGCTGGTAAACGTAGAACGTAGGAAGGCTGAGTTCAGAAAGCACCATTTTGTTGCCCACGTTTTTCTGTGTGTCCTTCAGAAATACTATACACTTTATTCTTAGTGCTAGTATCTTTTCCCAGAGCATGACAGTATTTCCTCTGAGATGTCACAGTTTGTGTGTTCATAGAACAACAAATTAAGAAAAAAAACATTTTAATGAAAATGACAACAGAAGAAAAAATCCATATTGTAGTCTTCTTCATCATGCCTCATCTTACAAGGGTTGCAGACCTTCTTGAAGCTTGCTGGATGCAAGCAGCAACAGGCCCGTGCTCTGCCAGGCAACCTTCTCACAGACACCCTCAGCAAGAAGTCTTGTCACTTATTCCTAAATTCACACATCCTTCTTTGAGCTGGAGGACTGAGGTCACTGGCTGTGACTCACTGCTCTCTGGCATCAGTGAGTGGAAGAGTAGTTCATCTTTTGACACAGTATTTTTTGCCCTGCAAGGATGCAGCAGCTCTTTTCAGGACACCGTGGGTCATCTGAAGCATCATGTCCACAAATTCGAGTAGAGCACTTCCAAGGAGATGGCCAGAAGCCATCCCTCTGGAATTCAGCCAGTTCTTGTGTTCCACAATCTAAGCTATGTCTTTCAGACCCTCCCAGGGAGAAGAGTTAAATATCAGTTTTGAATGCTGCTTTTCAAAGACAGCCATGGCATTACTCATTTGACAGTAAAGAACTCCTACACTGTACAGTAGAATGAGCTAGGTGTTTCTTGTGCTATCTATAAACTGGTGGTTTTGTTGTGTTCTCTGGTTTCATTATCATCCTATGAACAAAATTGATTTATTACTGTACACCTTTATGGCAAAACCAGTTTCCAACACTTAAATCACATAATAGCCCTATCACTCTCTTTTATTTAAGCAATATTTAGACACAGTCATTCCTCTGTTGAAGATTATGGACGCACGATAAGATATAAAGTGACCAAAATTCTATTTTATTGGCCTTATGTTTACAAATCTACTATTTTCTTCCTCTTCCTTTGGATCTCTTTTTTATTTTTCCCATTTTTGTATCTTCATTCTCTGTTACAAGTTCTCTCCTTACCCTCCCTTTTCAATGATTCCTTGCAAATTTCTTCTTTTATGGACTTTTCCTCAACTGAAATAGTTCATTAATCTTTTATCACAAAGAAGTCAAAGAACGAGAGTGAAGGCATATCTCTAACAGCCAATTTAAACAGTGAGGACTTTAAATGGATCGTAGATCCTTTTCATAGTTCATCCAGACCAGTCTTATGAGCTGGCAAAAAGAGGAGCTTCTGCAGACATCGTTACTGGTGGTACTAATGATCTCATCTCCTCTGACGTAGGAAGCACAACAACTAGTGGTCAAGGTGGCTGGGAGTAAGGAATGTACTGTATTTTTTAAATGGAAGAAGACCAAATGACCACACAGCCACTGAGACTAGTTTAGTGGGGTGAGGTGGGGGGAAGCACTTTTCTTGCATGTGTACACTATCTTGGGATAAGTTCTGTTACTATACATTTTTAAGAAAGTCAAAACATCCCTGTGCTTTGTGATACTTTCAACATGAATTCAAAGTCAGTGACAGGAACTGTGGGGCACTGGTTAATGACCTGAAATCTCTGTTTTATTCCAAGACAGCCAGCTCTGTTCAAGATGCTCCTACTCTCTAGTGCTAGAAGGTCCATCAGAGCACATATCCTACTGCTTTCTAAAGACAGGACCATATTGGTACCAGTAAGAAACAATGGTGTGTTTGATTTATATCATGCAAAAGACAACAAGTAATAGCAGATTTAAACGTAGTATTGCACTGAGTTACCATAATAATCTCCCTGTTCTCTGAGTTTTAAAAAGCAACACATGTCAGGTCTGTATCATGGAAAAAATACAGTGCTGATATATGATGCAGGAAAATCAGTTATCCAGATCCTGTGTTTTTCATGCAGAGATTCGTTGCATGATGACAACAAAGTGTTTCAGTCCATAAATCGACTGACTGTTGTAGTATTTGTCGTTGTGGCACTTATTTTTTTTGCTAAAGGAAATGCTTTAGCAGAGAGCACACACACAGCCTGGCATAAAACAGAGTGTACCCGCATTCCTGACAATGATGGTTTACTTAGCCGTGCGGGGGAGGCTGTTTTCAGCTGTCTGTTTAGAGTGTCCATTTTTTCCTGAAAAAGGGGAAACTTATTAATACCATGGAGAGTCATGGAATTGAGCTGCCTTATTTCACCGCCAGATCCAAACGCTTCCAAAACAAAATACCTCAAAACATCCAGTGGACAACAAGGTGTGCATTTATGCTCTGCTGCAGCAGGCTATGAACTCTTTTTTCGTAGTGGCTTTCAGACATCTCAGCATTACAAACCAGGCACAGTAGCCTTAGGTACCCATTGGTCTCCAGGCTGTTACTGTGGCACAAAGTTTTTCTCCAAAAACTCTGCTTTATACCGTATAATAGTTCGCACTTCATGCATTAAAACTGTAAGGGTTCATCTGAAGATACCTGCAGGCCAGTTTAGGGGATGAGACAGCTATGAGGTGCAGAAGGCTGGGATGGCTCATCTGGGAGCTGAGAGGGTATGACCAATGTTTGTACAACCAGGAGGGAAGTGAGTAGGATGGTGTTCACCCAAATTCTCCACTAGTAGAACAGGGCTCAACCATTTGCTGGCATGAATGCAGAGTAGCCGCATGGCTCAGCTACATCTTTGTCCCTCTGTGGCAACAGGATTTGACAAAATTGCATGACTTCAGAAAAATAACCACTGTCTTGAGACAGGTTCTGTATACTTCTGACTGCTTGGAAATAGCACTGCTAGTCTTACTTCAGCTGGTGACTGAGAACCAAGTGGACTGTATTTTTTACATCGGTTTCAGGAAAGAGTTTATAGCTTTTGACTCAGAAATTACTTCCGATATTCATTTTGATCCATTGTTTTGAATCAATCAGGGCTAACTGCTTCAGCAATCAGTCATTGTTTTCCCTACTAAATCCATGCTGCACATTGCATTTTTATATTGAGTTTTCTTTGTTCACAATAGCACCAAATTCCTTGATGAATGGCAATCCATGTGTAAACTGTCTGAAAGATAACCTCTTACTGGAAAGTGTACTGTGCATATCTATGACTCAGTCTGGAAAACAAAAAAAACTGCCTCATTGTTTTGATTTGTCATCTCTGCTGTGGAATGCTAACCAATCTTGATAATCCATGGCAATAACACAGACTGCCCCATTTCAAGTTTTCTTTGAATGGTTCTTTGCACCAGAACTTCCAAATTCATTGGCATTTCTTTGCTCCTACACTGGCTTTTGGGTATCTGTGCCTTAACTGAACTCTAATTATCATAATTTATCACCTAGAGAGGAATCCTGTTTCTACACACAAACTATCCCTGGCTTCAAAGTGTAGAAAGGGTACAGATATGAAAATATGTACACATAATATAATAATATGTAATGGTGATCTATTGCAGTAAGTTCCCTTCCTGCCCTGTATGCACCACATCCATTTTTGAATTGGTGGTTACTATTAGTTGGAAAGGAATGATAGGAAACAGCTTTACTGATGTGACACTCTCCTGTCTGTTGATCCCATGAAACACCAAATCTTCACCCCCTCCCTCTCCAGAATCAAGTATTTTGAGCTTCCTAAGAAATATTTTTCATGTGGAAGGATGTTTTCTGCATTTACTTCAATTTTATTCTCACCAAACTGTTATGTGCAAAGTATTGACTTTCTGCTTCATGCCTTGCTGTGAATCCAAGATTAGCACGAGTTGCACGCTAGTGCTGGAATTTATTGATACGATGAATTTCACCAAATTTACAGTTCCAAGAAGTCTGTCTCACAGGCTAACAGGAAGGGAAGGAAGAAACAGTGTATGAAATGAAAAACATTCCCTTGACTACTGTAGTTATAAACTGAATTTTCATTGAAACAAGTCACAAAAAGTCATCCAGAAAGGAACCAGAAGTGAAATTAGTCATCAACCTGGTAGAGCTGTCTGTACTAAGTTCTCTTTGTATGTTCCAACAATGTACACAGTTAGTTTAAAATAATAGTCATTGTAAACCAAAACAAATATGACTGATGCTGACTTTGTATGAGTGTAAATGGAATAACAAAAATTTAAAAATACCTCAAAAATAAGCACATCTATTTGTCCAGTAGCCACCACTCACTTTACAACAGCCTTTTCTTTTTCTGTTCCTAGTCTGTTCTGCTTCACCATCCCAAATGGCATCCTGGATTTATTTCATTTAGTTTTATTTAATAGAAGAATTTTACTTAGTTGCTAGAAATCTAAATGGACCAGAATTAACATATGGTCATATGAACAGTTTTGTTTCAGACAACTTGTTCTCAGAACATAAGACTTCTTTGCAATAGAAAACTCAATTATCCCTTGCACATAGGCTGTGGACATGTGCCCACTTGGGCTGTGGTTACACCAGCTGAAGAGGTTACAGCAGCAGCATCTCATCCCCATGTGCTCATCACCTTCTCGCTGTGGCCTCTAAACAACATTCATCAAAAATATTGCTCTGTTTTAAGAATTTAAAGAAGGGAGCACTGTTACAGCAGATTATTTTGACTGAAAGAAGTTATGGGAAGTCACATGAAGAATCTGGCCAGCAGATCAGAGAGGATGATAACTTCCAGTAGCAGGGTGGGGAGGAGGCTGGGGACTCAGATTTTTGTTGGCGCAGCTGCAGCTGGAAAAGTGCATGCATCCATAGATTTGCACAAACGCCAGCTGCAAGAGACAGACTCAGAAGAAATGCTGTATAGGCGTGTCAATGTACATGCAGTTTGAAGCAAAACATCTTGGTCCTGCAGTGAACTTTTCCCACTCAAAACAGTGGGGGTTTTGCCACTTATGTCTGTAACAGAAATAATTGTGTGTTCTCAGGATGACTTGAACTGCATTAAATGAAAGGACAGTTTATAACAAATTGTAAGATGGGTGTCAACTTCCTAAACCACATAATTGGATCATATGTCTGAGCCTTAAATTCTTACTTATGCACCTAAAGAAATAGATTGAATTTCATAAGCACTCGGAATCCAGGAATCTTCTGTTGACTTAATCATTCCAAAGACATCTGTAAGGTACCCAAATTTTAGGAAAACAAAACCATTTATATCTTTGCATGAAGGCCAAGGAACCTACTTTTAAGTACATTTGCATTAATCTTTCTGTCTGTGCAACTGAAGGCAAGGAAATAAAGCCCATTTTGAAAGATAAACTTTAAATATTGCCTCACTTACTTTAAATTACTACAGAAATTGTAAGAATACTCAGACTAGATTTTACAGCGGCACAATTACAGTGTTTTAGATGACTGTGGCATGATCTTAGCCTAGAGCAACCGTGCTTATATTTCTTCTAGGTGCATAACCCTCAGTAAGTTTGCAGATGACAACAAGCTGAGTGAGGCAGTTGTCACACCAGAAGGATGGGATGTCATCCAGAGGGACCTGGACAAACTAGAGAAGTGAGTCTGTGAAAACCTCATGCGGTTCAACAAGGTTAAGTGCAAGGTCCTACCCCTGGTTTGGGGCAACTCCCAGTATCAATACAGGATAAGGGAAGATGTGATGGAGAGCAGCCCTGTGGAGAAGAACTTGGAGGTGCTAATTGATGAGAAGCTTGACATGAGCCAGCAATGTGTGCTCACAGCCCAACCATTTCTGGGGCTGCATCAAAAGAAATGTTGCCAGCAGCACAAGGGAGGTGATTCTTCCCCTCTGTTACACTCTGTGAGACCCCACCTGCAGTATTGTGTCCAGTTCTGGAATCCCCAACACACGAAGGATATGGAACTGTTGGAACAGGTCCAGAGGAGGGCCATGAAGATGATCAGAGGGCTGGAGCACCTCTGTTATGAGGACAGGCTGAGAGAGTTAGGATTGTTTAGCCTGGAGAAGAGAAGGCTCTGGACAAATTTATAGAAGCCTTCCAGTACCTGAAAAGGACCTTCAAGAAAGTTAGGGAAGGACTTTTAACAAGGGCAAGTAGTGATAGGATGAGGGGGAATGGCTTTAAATTGGAAGAGAGAAGATTTAGACTAGACACGAGGAAGAAATCCTTCACGAAGAGGGTGGTGAGATACTGGCACAGGTTGCCCAGCGAAGTTGTGGATGCCCCCTCCCTGAAAGTGTTCAGGCCAGGTTGGATGGGGCCTTGAGCAGCCTGGTTTGGTGGGAGGTGTCCCTACCCATGGCGGGGGGGTTGGAACTGAATGATTTTTAAGGTCATTTCCAATCCAAACCATCCTATGATATTATGATTGTATAATGTTTTTCTTCAGAACAGAAATCTATTATTCCAATCAAATGCAAATCAGTCCCTAATTTCTAAATCTGAAAGGCGTGCCAATCACTTCAGCAGCTGTTATCTTTCAGATACATGTAAGATCTTTCAGACTTTATGTTTAGTCATAAAGGAAACTACTTGCAGTAGCCAACAGCCATCTGTGAATAACACAGTGACATTTCGACTCTTCATTGATTTTACTGGATCTTTCACTGTGTATTTAGAGTTGCAACTGCCTCACTGTCAGGGATGGAAAACTTTACGGTGCTTTTGTGTTTTCTACTCAGAAGTTTCATGAGAGTGAGGCAGATTGATTGCTTTCACAACTTGGTGGCTTCTAGATTTGAACATGCTTGTTAATTGAGACCCCACTGTGTTTAGCCATATCAGTCACCTTGTCCAATTTCAGTGTGCAGCTGGTGTGGCAGCTGTAGAGCGCTGTAGAGCATAGTGCAGTGAATATGGTGCAACCAGTGCACATTTCCATGTAGTGGAGGCTCCTGAGGAAAAGAGACTGGGAATGAGGAGAGTGGAGGTCTGAATAGTAGAAGATATTAAAACCAAAAAACAAACCTGTCTGCATGTACCTTCATGTACTTAGCCTTTTCCATTACATATATGCATCTGCACAAACACGTATAAAAATATAACAATCAATTACTAGCAAACAAAGTGATGTCTGTTATCAGGGACCTGTCATTTCAGGGACTGCTTGCATCTGGAAAAATGTGCAGAGCTATATTACATTCTTGCCAGCCTTTCCCCTCATGTCTCCCTCATACCTAGACCATTGTTACCCTCTGTTTCAGCACACTAACACTGTGCTATGATACTGCACAGACCCATGCAGATCGTGTTTAAAGCGGACACTATTAGATGAGCATTAAGTGAGCTCTTCCTAGCTGAGGAACAAACCTCACCATATATTGGGTGGGGTTCTCCCTTGCTAGAAAAGCAGGTGTTAATACACAAATAAGACATTGGCCTAACTTTCCACGTGCCAGTATTTGTCTTTGAAAAGCAAACACCCAGGCTGTGCTAGTTCAGATGATGAGTGGAGCTGGAGTGGAAAACCTTCCTACTTTTTTTTTTAAGTGCTTTTTTTCAGTACAAACTGGCTGAAATCAATTCAGCATCAGTGAATCGAACAGTTATTAGGCCCTGAATGGAAGTCAGGCATGAATAAATATGAACCAGAGTATATTATGGCTCAACTGTATGCTGCAAAAGTTTATGTATATATTTGAACTAGAAGTTTGAATTGATTCAAGCAACCAGTGGGGTTAGCATGAATTAAGTTAAACACATATGTTAGTAATTGTTAGACTGGAGTCTAGGACCTTGATTCAGTAAGTTGCCTCCTCCTCAACTGAGACCCAATCATTGGTCATTAGTGCCCCAAAGTAATGTGCAGAAAAGATGCTATCTATCTGGAGGGTGAGACAGAACATCTACTTTCCCTTCATATTTGCAGTGCACTAGGCATACATATCTGGCTAATGACCAAATCTCAGCTGACTCTTGACATCTTCTTAAAAAACTATCAGTCAATTTCTGATTATACGAGCATTTAGGCTGAGTTCACAAGTGAATTTAAGTACATAACTCCAGCCTAACAGCTTTGAAAGCACCTAATTCTCAAATGTGTTCCCTCTCGGCCTTTACACAGCTGCTTTCGGACTCTCCAAGCACTTTCATTTTTTGTCAGATTTCTCAGCCTTAAGGCACCATGTCTCAATCTAGTACTGGTTTGCTTCTGCCATCCGGTCTACTAGGTGGTTTACGAGCGCTTGTACTAATGAAGTAGTGCTTCTACCTTTTTGCCTCAGATCATATGCAGCTACATCCTCCTCTTCCCACTGAATTGCAAGAAAAGCTCTGAACTCTGATGTGGGATAATGAGGTTCAATTCCATCCTCTTCTGAAAGGCCTTTGCATGACCCATGCATTCCAGGCAATGGAGTACTCTGAGATCCTCTTTGATGATTTGAATAGCAAACTGCAGTGAATAACCACATGTTCCTTGTGTCAGAGAGAGAGAATGAATGGTTTTACAGGCTCTTAGGTTGAGTGTTCCCATGGCCAGGGAAGTATCTCATCTGCTGTAGTTCTTGACTGCTTGACTACATCACATGAAGGACTCAATTCTGATAGAGGAACCCCTCTTCCTAGGCTTACAGCTCTGCCAGGCTCAGCTCTGTGAAATACTGCTTTTGCCATAAGCTCTCTCAGAACATCTAATACCCATGTAGTTTAATGGTTATCCAGGAGGTAAGAAATACTGCTTCCAATTCTTACAGGCAAAGGAAAGGAATTGAATTTCACATTCTTCTCTTCTCTGGCCCTGTTTCTGTTAGCCCCTACATTGCTGTAGCAAGGTCACTGTGACTTTAATCTGGGTGAATTTAGCACAGCACAGGCAGCTGGAGATGCAAGAGAGCTCAGGTTAGTGAATTCTGTTAAAAAAAAAATCACCAGTTATTTGGAGACTGGGAAGAAGTGGAATATCAGATAATATTTTCTGTGGTGTATCTATAACCATACTGGCTTTTGTGGATTCAGCTGGTAAGGATTTAGACCACTCTGTATAATGTGCAAGGAAGGTAGGATTCTTACCTTTCTGACAGTGGAGTTCATTAAGAGCTTTACTCAAAAGAGTAAAGCTGCAGAACAACACAGAAATTCCCACCCTGCACATCAGTCTTCTAGAAGTCTAATACCCATCGATTCAGATGAGTTTAGGTGCTTTTTAAAAATTTAACCCTGCTGCCTCAGGTCACATTCTCTCCAGGGACCAGCTATTTCATCTGGCAGGAGAGCAATACCTGTTCCTGGAGTTTATACTAATGATAAATGCAATGGCATTCAGCACCTTAGTATTCATTTAAATATGAAGATTACCACCTGGTTTAGAAGCATTTTTTTCATCTCTGTTTCTTCTTTTAATGGACTGTTATAAATCGTCTGAGAGCAAAAACTTCACCACTGTCTCCCTCCAATGGTAAACTTCGGTAATTTCTTTTGCAGAAAGACATATACAAAGATACAGCATCCCACTGTTTATGGAGTTTTACAGTCTGATGAGTAGAGGGAGAGATTAATAATTTTAAGAGTTAAATACTCATGAGGACATGTCACTTCTAGAGAATTATTCCCATTTATTTAATAAGTATGTATTTATATATAATAGAATCACAAGATTAAACCAGAGTGTCATTCAGGCTGTGCAGGAGTTCTGAAGGTCTCCAGTCCAACCTCCTGCCCACAGCAGGTCCACCTGCATGGTCAGAAGAGGCTACTCAGGGCTGTGTCCTCTCAGGTGTGGAAAACACTCAAAGAAACCCCTCCTCAGCATGAAAAGCTTTTTCTTACACACAGCCTGGACCTCTCAGTTCAACTCACACCCATTGTCCCTTAGCATTCTCCTGTGCAGAGCCCAACTGCATCTTCTTGACCAGCCCCCAATGGGTGCTGGGGACTGCCATTACTGCTCCCACATTGTCATCTCTTCCAAAGACTGAACTAGCACCATCCCTCTGCCATTTCATTCCAGCCTGGCCACCTCAGGGACCCTGCTGAGCTCCCTCCATTGTGATGATCTCTTTCTCATGTGGATGGTCCATGCGGAGGCAACTTCTACAAAGGGTCTGAGGAGTGCTGGCCTGAGAGATAACATAATCTAGTGTCTGTGCTCCTATTAATATGTCTTAGAAGACATCTTTGTATTTCTTCCATGAGTGGCTGGGTATCTCTATTTTTCCAACATCCAGATGAAGACAGCTGGCAACAGGGCCCTACCGATGATGAGACGGCAGGGCAGAGTCAGCTCTCCCTAACTGTTTCCCAGGGATGGGGAAACTACTCATATGGCAGCCCTGGTCCTTTATGGGACTTTCCTTTTCAGGGTATGAAGACAGACTGGGCGAGGGCAGAATCTTTCACTTGAAGCATGTATCTTTTATTGAAAATATGGAAAATGTGAACATACCTCAGCTGAGAACGCAGATCATGCAAGTCTAGGTCAGGTCTTGCTATGGATTCACCATTTCCTGGTTGCAGTTTTAAGAATTTCTGTGCTTTTGTGATCTGAATTTCATTTGGAAAGTATGTAAATAGCTATTTTCATTGCTTGTACCAGCTTAGTCAGAAACTCATGCTGAGGAAGATGGGCATTTTCCAAAATTTTTTACAAGTAATAAAGTTGTCATAGCTCACTCAGAAAAATGGTAAAAGAGAGAAAACATTTGAAATTCGAGACAGTAAAAGCCAAGATACTGGACTTCAAAACATCCTTATTATAGCCATAAATTTTGCTTTCACTACTGATAACCCTGTTCTCTTCATGTCTTAATGTGGCTTTGTCAGTAACCTGGTAATCTAGTAAATTATAAACCAGCATTCCAAATTGTGAAATACTTCTCACAAAAAATAAAAGTTCAAGTGCATGAAGTTTTTACAGATTGATTTATGAAGTTTTTTCAAATAAATTCAAGACTATGCTCACTCATAGTCTGCAACTTATTTTATGGATTAAAATGGTGTTTGGCATATGTAAGACATGGAATAAAATTTGAGGGAAAGTTTGTTCACAAAATCTAATTTGACAAAAGAAATTTTCAGAAGTACCTCTTAGAATTACAAGTCTTGGTCACAGTCACTGTTAATGAGACTGAAGCATCACTCCAGCTGTCTCTAGCAAAGAGCCATTGTCTAAGAGATACTTGAACATCTTCAGATCTCGAAATTTAAATATGCAGAAGCAGAGAGAGAAAAGAGAAAACACTCTAAACAGAGGCAAAGCAAGGCCTTTTGGTGCCCATAGTGGAATATAAATGAGGTTTTCCTCCTCCCCCAGCCTTCAGCAGACAGCAAGCAGCACAGTCACAGTAACATCAATACAAATGAATAATCAGGCCATTTTGCAGAGGACGTATCACTATCTGAAATACATTGGTAAGCAAACTTTGCAACTTCGCCTGTCAGAAGATGGCTAAAACCTTCGTTCCCTGTTCCATACCACCTGTAACTTGCGTAGGTTAGGATCCTAGAGAGGGCTGTCAGTGAGTCAGCTGTGCCTGCTGAGAGGCACTTGAGCTGCACCAGTGTTTACAATTTCCCCAGTACTGAGTACAAGGGTTATCCTACTGTAATATGTGAGCTTAGGAAATGGCACCTCTTCCTTTGCCTCCCTAAAACATTTATTTCCTCATGGCAAAGGAACAGATCTCTTTTCTTATTGCTCCATTCTGTGATCCTCTATCAGCTGATTCAAGATGATGCCTCTGTGGACACAGAACTATAGAGTTCCTAAATCAGATCAATAAATAACAGGTAAGATGAAGCCCTGTACCTGCTTCTGGTAGGTATATTGCTCTGGGCTGAACACTAAACATGTAGTGAACTAGATGCTGCTTTTTTTACCCTCTTTACGTCTTTTTTCTGTTGATGTCATTGACTGTTCCACCTCAGCCTGCCTCTTTCTCTGTTGAAGTCCTAGAATGAGAAATAAGACAAATCTAAAGGATGCTTTATTTTAAATTCTTGTGGTATGAGGATCAATCTCCTAGCCTTTCATGGTAGAATAATATTGTTCAAAAGCCTCAACATATAAAAATTGCACTATTATACAGATACATACAGTGAATTCAGTAACTAGTATATTAAAATGAAAAGCAAAATGTTGATAGGATGAACTATTGGGCAGAAGAACTCATTTAACGTTCATCCTTAACAAAAGATTATTTTTAACATTCTTACTTACCATTACAAATGATAAATGGTAAATTTTGTATAATAATATGAAACTCCAGTTTTATGTCAGAAATCTGGGGAATTGTGTGAGAACTTCTTTACCCTAAGTAGAGGCCTTTTGGTAGTGTTTTCATATATGGCAGAAAGAAAAGTTATGGCTGTCCAAAGACTAAACAGGAGGATGATATTTTCAAGTGAGGAAATACATAAAAAATTCATGCCGGGGCCAATATTTCCTAATCCCATGGTCTTATCCACTGTACATTTTCCATGGTCTGAATTGCTTCTTCATAATTTTCCCTAGTAACTTCTCACACTCAGCAGCTCAGATTTCATAAAAGTAAAAAAATACGGCCATCCTTAAACAAGAACACAATGGATTTTTTACAGCACTCAGTCCCTAACTTTTGAAATGCTATTAGTGAACATGTATTGATCATTTGATAAGAGGTAATCTGAAGATATGTAAAATTTTGGTATTTTTTAAAGACAAAGGGTAGAGATTATATATCTAAATGAAATCTAACAAAACAATAGCAATTATAGAGTTTTTTAATGACGTACAACATACTAAATGGGCATGTGATCTGTTGATGTGGTACTACATTCCCATCTCTCTTCTCTCCATCACATCAGTTCCTAAATATTGCTTGAATTTTATTGGCTATGGACTGAGATCCTGTCTGATGTCTATGAGTACAAGTCAGTACAACAGAATTCCATCCTTTAGTAGAAATACACTACACCTTATCTGAAATACATTTTAGAGTTTATATAGTACATGCTAATTTACCACATTTATAAAGTGTTTTTCCAAAACAGCAGAGAAAATGGGAAGAGAGTCTAAAGAAAATGCCACACTAAGCAAGCAGTGAAAGGTCTGTCCAAGTCCTGCTATGGGCAGCTCTGAAACACATTATAGCACATAGTGTTCTCTACGGCAGGATCCCACAGACGTACTAGAGAGCAAATATTTATTTCACAGATTTGGACCCTGTGGTGGAACATAAACATTTTGTATGTTGCCTGTAGCTCATTATCACAGATTCAGTGTTACATTCCTCAGAAATCAGTCACCTAGGGTGCACTTTATACTGAGATCCAGATTAAGCAAGGAATAATAAGACTTTGTATTTTGACGATAATCCAGATGTAAGTATAGGTGTATCCCTCAGCAGCCTGCTAGAGAGCTCCAAGCACCTTGACTGCAGGCCAGTCCCATCAGTATTGTACTGTTTACGGTCCGTTCCTCACATTCACAGCCAACCTTTGGAATTGGCTCCGTCTAGCCAGTCCAAGAGAGCTGGGTGTTCTTGGCCAAAGAGCGGGTGTTTTTCCATAGCTGGGACAGAAGGGACTCAAGTAGGTACTCATGAATAGGAGGAGAACTGAACACGTTTCTGCTACTGGGATGAGGTAACTCCTGGTCAGTGGTAAGCTGTCAGAGGAGGAAGAGCTATATGCACAAGTCTCTCAGGGAAGAAAAAACAGAAATTTTGGCAGGGACCACACTCGTTTCTCCACTGAAATGTCTGATATTTGAGATAATGCCTGGAGGTTTCAATTGACAGGCATGCCTCCAGAGATACTTTCACACTGGGGAGAACATCAAGCATGAGGTCTGAAAAAATTTGAGATGCACAGGAGTGCACCACATCTAATGCCATACTAACCCTAATTAGTTTATTCTTTCTTCCCTATAATTAGAGGCAATGCTTCTCCATCCACAGCACAACACTGAACCATTGTTTTGTAGTATCAGGCAACTGGAAAACATTTGCTCTGTGACTACAAGCAACATCTATTTAATAAGCTGAAATAAAATACCCCTTAGTCTTAGAAAAACATAATACAACTCACTTTAAACTTAAGTGTAACTCTTTAAAAATGTATACCATGAATTGCATAAACTGACTACAAAAAATCAACCATATTTGTTCTTAAACTATCGCATAGGAATAGCTGGAAATCACTCTTTGTGTTACAATGCAACATACTAGAGGAACTGTTCATGATTTTGTTTTCCACAGATCAAGACCCCCTCAGTTCTTCTGAACCAGCTGCATACAGATTTTTCATTTTTTTATGGTCTGCTGGAGCTCACCAGATCACTATCTCTGGCTGAATCCTATTTGTGAGCCATTTTCATTCCTGGTTGCACTGGTGGTACCCACAGCACAAATCAGGGCAAAGTTATGAGCAACTGTAACTCACTGTCTCCTATCCGTGATACTAAACTTTTCTGTTACCTGAAATGCCCAGGAACAAACGACCCTTTCTCATCTGCACGTCGTGAATCTCAGGAGATGTAGAGGAAGATGCTTAAAAGACTGTGATCACTTTATAATGTGTGACGTAAGTCCCCAGAGGGAATTTTAGGGTAAAACTGAAGACTGTTGATGTTTATGCAGGCATAGGAGGCCTTGGCTGGGGACCAGATCCTAGCTCTCTATTTCCCTAATGGTGTTGAAAGCCCAAAAAAACGAATTCATCAAACTCCTACCCATTGCTTACACCCCTAACCCCTGGGGATTGACAGATTAAAAAGGACCAAGTGTTGTCCTTTAATGAAAGGACTATTGGGGGACTTCAACCACCCTGACATCTGCTGGAAAAGCAGCACAGCAAGCAGTAGGCAATCCAGGAGATTCCTAGAGTGCATCAAAGGTAAGTTCTTAACCCAGATAACAGACACCTTTACCCAAATGGGTGCAATACTGGACCTGATGGCCACCAATGCAAGTGAGCTCATCAGTGGCATCAAGATAGGAGGTAGCCTGGACTGCAATGATTATGCGTTGGTGGAGTTCAAGGTCCTGAGGGATATGGGACAGGCAAGGAGTATAGTCAAGATCCTAAATTTTTGGAAAAATAATTCCGTCACTTCAGGGAGTTAGTCAATAGGAAACAGTCCTCAAGGACAAGGGAGAAGAACAGAGATGGAAAATATTTAAGGATGCTTTCCAGAGACTGCAAGAATACTCAGTCCCCAGATGCAGGAAATTGGGCAGGAAAGGGAAGAGACCAGCATGGCTGAGTCAAGACCTGCTGGTTAAACTGAAGGGCAAGAGGGAGCTGCACAGGCAGTGCAAGCAGGGACAGGTAACCTGGGAAGAGCATAGGGACAATACCTCTTTGTGTAGGCGTGGGGTCGGGAAAGACACAGCTGCAGCTGAACTTGGCAAGGGAAGCAAAGAATAACAAGAAGGTCTGCTATAGACACATCAACGAGAAAAGGGAGGTTAAAGAAAGAGTCCCATCCACTGGTGGGCAAAAACAGTGACCTTGTATCAACAGACGAGGAGAAGGCTGGGGTACTTAACTATTTTTTCTTCAGTCTTCACTGGTAACTGCACTTCTTGCCCCTCCTGGGTCAATGGACAACAAGCTGGGGATCGGGGGTGTAAAGCCCCTCTCAGTCACTGTAGGGGAGGATCAGGTTTATGACCACCTGATGAACTCAAACATATATAAATCTATGCGACCTGATGAGATGCATCCCAGAGTCCTGAGGGAAGTGGCTGATGTGGTTGCCAAGACATTTTCCATGATATTTGAAAAGTCAAGGCAGTCAGGGGAAGTCCCTGGTGACTGGAAGAAGGGCAGCATTGTGCCCATTTTTATAAAGGTTACAAAGGATGACCCTAGGAACTACCGACCTGTTAGCCTCACCTCTGTGCCCAGGAAGATCATGGAACAGATCCTCCTAGAAGCTATGCTAAAGCACATGGAGGACTGGAAGGTGATTTGAGACAACAGACATGGCTTCAACAAGAGCAAGTCCTGCCTGACCAGCCTAGTGTCTTTCTATGATGGGGTGACCACATCAGTGAACAAGGGAAAAGCAATGGATGTAATCTATCCAGACTTCTGTAAAGCCTTTGATGCAGTCCTACACAACATAATTCTCTCTAAATTGGGGAGATATGGATTTGATGGGTGGACTGTTCAATGGATAAGGAATTGGTTGTATGGTCACATTCAGAGAGTAGTGGCCAATGGTTCAGTGTCCAGATGGAGACCCGTGACAAGTGGTGTCCCTCAGGAGTCCATTCTGGGACCAGTGCTGTTTAATATTTTCATTTATGATATAGACAGCAAGATCGAGGGCACCATCAGCAAGTTTGTGGATGTCACCAAGCCAAGTGATGCAGTTGTCACCAGAAGGACGAGATGTTATCCAGAGAGACCTGGAGAAGTGGACCTGTATGAACCTCATGAGCTTAAACAAGGATAAGCACAATGTCCTACAGCGGGGTTGGGGCAACCCCCAGTATCAATACAGGATAGAGGACAATGTGATTTAGAGCAGCCCTGCAGGGAACGAATTGGGGGTGTTGATTGATGAGATGCTCAACATGAGCCAGCAATGTGCGCTCGCAGCACAGAAGGCCAGCTGTATCCTGGGCTGCATCAAAACAAGCGTGACCAGAAGGTTGAGGGAGATGATTCTTCCCCTGTACTCTGTTCTCGTGAGACCCCACCTGGAGTATCATGTCCAGTTCTCGAATACCCAACATAAGAAGGATATGAAACTGTTGGAATGGGTCCAGAGGAGGGCTACGTAGCCAGAGGGCTACATCTAGACAAACACATACCTGAAAGGGGCCTACAAGAAAGCTGAGGAAGAACTTTTAACAAGGGAATGTAGTGATAGGACAAGGAGGAATGACTTTAAATTGGAAGTGGGAAGGTTTAGATTAGACATTAGGAAGAAATTCTTCACCATGAGGGTGGTGAGACACTGGCACAAGTTGCTCAGGGAAGGTGTGGAATCCCCCTCCCTTGAAGTGTTCAAGGCCAGGTTGGATAGAGTCTTGAGCAGCCCTGTCTAGTGGGAGGACACCTCCCATGGCCAGGGGGTTTGATCTACATCATCTTTAAGATCTCTTCCAATCCAAACCTTTCTATGATTTTATATATGAAGGTAAAAGAAATTTTTCAAAAATTGTTACGGTTTCTCCTTGCCAATGATTTTGAGCACACAGTTTGGGACAAGTAGCTCATGTCTGTCGAAGTCCAGGGCATCAAAATTTCCCTCAAGGAAATGGAAAGAATAAATGACCACTCATTTCATTAGACAACCAGTAGGAAAATCACCTGAAATTGTCATGTGAAGATTCAGGATGTCAAAATCTTGAGATGTTTTATTGCTTGTTTTAATTGTTGCTTTTGGTGGTGGTGGTGGTGCCTCAGATTATTCATCTTGAAGAAGATCACAATTTACCTTTTAAATACCCTCCTGAGGCATAGTGTAAGATACTATAAATGTTTATTTTATTAAGATTGTTCTTTGTCAAACTTCTACATCTTATTACAGATGCGATCATAAATTAATTTCATTGAGGTTAAGGGCAGTGCATTTTCACATGTTATAAAATGAATCTTTCTGTAATGATTGTGATTAAAAGAGAAGCTCGTGTACACAAAAAGAAGAGGGTGGCTAAAGCTGTAATTTAAAATTGGTTTAAATTAGTTTGAAGCACAGACTATCTGGATAAGCTCAGGCACAGACAGAACATCTTGACTCAGTCTGCATTCAGGTGCACAAGAAAAGTCCAAGAAATTTCAAGGAAGTAATGAGTGATTCAGACTGACTGTTAGTCAGAGGCTGTCAGATATCCAATACTCTCTTTTCTCCATTTCTTAGCAAAACTCTAGCTTCCAGCCGAGGGCCTCTACTGGCAGCACTATCTATGGTGCTGCTGTCCTGCCTAAAGTCATTCAGCAACTGCATTGTGACACACAGTAAGAGAAATGGCATCCTGCAGATAATGAAGATTATCAGTTCCTCAACCACATGAGTGTGTGTGCATGCACGTAGAGAAAAACAGACTGTGAGTGTTATAAGAGACAGGAAAAGAGAAAAAGAGACAGGAGACAGAGAAGAAAGAAAGAAAGCATTTTCTATGGATTAATGTTCACTATCTGGACAGCCCCTGTACAGAGAAAATATTTTCTCCACCAGACCGCTTTTGTAGTTTTTTTTTTTTTTCCAAACTGCATGTTGAAGAAAACAGAAAGTGAAGAAATCACTCTATTTTTTACAGATATCATACCAGGATGCCAGCCTTTTCCTAAGTCATCATAACAACCTTTTGACTGTTCAGCCCACTGTGATCTGCGTAAGTTGTTTTCACAGTTGTATACCAACAGCAAACATTTGCCTTTTGCCTTCCTGTGTCACTGAGCTTCTCTCTTTGCCCAGGACCTCCTGGCCAGCTGCCACAGACATCAGGCTCACCATCTTGACTTGGTCATATTTGTTAACTCAGCCTAGATAAACACAGCTGATCAGCAGAAGCTAGTGTACCTTACTGAGCTATTTTTCCTGACAAGCTCCAGTCATGGGGTGAAACTATGTTATTGACTTGAAGGGTGAACATATCCACAGACCTCTGGAGAAAGATGTGGTGTCAATAAGTCAGAAGTGCACAAACATAAAGCTCCAAAACAAACGTCTTGAGCCTCTATCACTCCTAGGAAATAACCTTTATCCAGATCTATTGAAGAAAGGATGAATTAATTCCCAGGTTCCAATGGAAAATGACATTTCTTGGCCTGCCCAAAGAAAGGAAAGAATGTGAGTTTAAAGAGGGGAAAACATTACAGCCAAAAGGGCTTAATTATCTGTAGGAATGGGGGTTAATTGAGAATTAAATGGTCTGAAAACTGATGTATAAATATTTAGTAAACACCTAAGCCTAGTTCATAACAAATTCTCTTGAAGGTAACTTTTGCCACACTTCTCAGTTCTGATTTCAGCTTAAAGATTCAAGGATATCTTGCATCAAGGCTGCAGCTACAGCAAGGATGAGTGCTAGCGACTGATATGGATACATGAGACAGCTGTACAGGGAAAATAGCATCCGAGCAGCCCCTTACCACTGTAGTGGTGCTTCTGATGTGCAGCAGATCTGGGATTGGCAGAGGTACATTAAACTCAGATTTACCAAATGAAAATATTGAGAATCAGAGAGTCAAAACAGTGAGCAGTGTGATTATGTGCTCTCTCCTGGTGTGTCTTCTGTTTAACCGTCTGTCTTGCATTTTCTGGTTGACTATTTTTATTTTAAACAATACAACTGGCTAGATGCTTTCCCAATGCAGGAGTACTAAAGCTCTGCTAAACAAACCCTGGAAGAGCAGGATTAGTTTGATGGGTGTTCGTCAGTGAAGTCCAGTTGCTACCAGAGGTCTATTGAGGAAGGAAGGAAAATGGAGCCTTTTCACTACTGGCAGCTGTATCATAAATCTGTATTAGTTTTATTGTATTTGATTAAAATAGTTCTCTGTTGGGCTTTGTGTGGAAGTCAATGCTACACACTGACCCTGTTTTCCACCCTGAGTAGGGATTTTGTCCTCTGATATTATGAGCTCGATTTTACCCTTGATACAATGCCCACTCATACTTCTTCCCTGGCTGCCTGCAGCAGAATAACCCGCACAGGGAGATGGCAGAGCCCCTGTGTCCAAGTCATCTACCTGCCAGAGCATGAAGCTGAGAAAGGAAAGGGAAGATGAATACAAACTAGTCCAAATCCCAGACCAAACAAACTGAATAAAGTTACAGAACTGGTCAAAATATTCCCTCTTAACTTCAGGCCTGCTGTCTCAGCTCTGGAGGCAATAACAAGCTGGTTTTGTTTTCATTATGCAGCCTCAGGTTTGTGGCTGGCAGAGGAGTTGCGGGATGTTGTCTCCAGAACAGACAGTGGAGAAGTTGATTTAGGTGTGTTGTGCATGCCTCAAAAAGTCTTTATTTTCCACTACTTTTATGTTATTTAGGCAAGTAAGAACCTTTCCCAAGGAAGGGATGATACAGTAGAAACAAAAAGCAGTATTTCCCAAATAACTTCTTCCTCATCTACTGTCATAGAAAAGAAGTTAATAATCTATTATCGGCATTTACCCTGTTATACACCAAAATTACTTGGAAATAGCAGAAAAGCTCTTGGGAAAACCTGCTGGAAAGGACAGAAAATAAAGGGAGAAAATTAACTGTTAGTAATACATAATTTTCCAAGTGATTTATATTTGAGATCTTTATTTTTAGTAACACAAAACCAGCTTGATTTTATTGAACATTAAACTCACAACTGAATCAAGAATAAACACATCTGGTAAAGACAGGCTAAGTCTGTAAGATATCTGAGAAAAATATTGAATTTCAAGTTCTTAGCAACTCTCCCTTCTAATAATCACAATTCAGAAAAATTATTCCACATGTGCTGAAGTAATGCTGAAGAAAAGAATGATCATCGTGAGTGGTAATATTTTATATTATTGTATGAAGGGAGATGTGAAAGTGCACTAACCTGTCTCAGATGCTTCCATATATCTCAGAATCACAGAATCTTAAGATCATCAATTCCGACCATAAACCTAATACTACCAAGTCCACCTCTAAACCATGTGCCTAAGCACTGCATCTACACATCTTTGAAATACCTCCAGGGACGGTGACTCAATGACTTCCCTGGACAGTGAGTTCCACTGTTTGATAACCCTTTTAGTAAAGAAATTTTTCGTAGTATCTTATCTAAATCCTCCCTGGTGCAACTTGAGGCCTTTTTCTCTCATCCTATCATTTGTTACTTGGAAGAAGAGATTGTTACCTACCTCTCTACAACCTCCTTTCAGGCAGTTGTAAAGAGCAATAAGGTCTCCTCTCAGCCTCCTTTTCTCCAGACTAAGCAATCACAGTTCCCTCAACTGCTTCTCATAAGACACATTCTCCAGACACTTCACCAGCTTTGTTACCCTTCACCAGCTTTGTTACCCTTCTCTGGACAGTCTCCAGCACCTCAGGGTTCTTCAAAGGGCCCAAAACTGAACGCAGTATTCAAAGTGCAGCCTCATCAGTGAGAAGTACACGGTGACAATCACTTCCCTAGTGCTGCTGGCCACACTGTTTTTGATACGGGCTAGGAAGCTATTGCCTTCTTGGCCACTTGGCCACACTCATGGCTCATATTCAATTAGCTGTCAACCAATACCCTCAGGTCCGTTTTTCCACCAGGCAGCTTTCCAGCCCCTTGTCCTGAAATCTGTAGCATTGCACGAGGTTATTTTGACCCAAGTGCAGAGCCCAGCACTTGGCCTTGTTGAACCCCGTACAACTGGCCCTCGCCCATCGATCCAGCCAGTCCAGTCCCTCCAGTCCCTCTCTAAAGCCTTCTTGACCTCAAGCACATCAACACTACCACCTAACTTGTTGTCACCTGCAAACTTACTGAGGGTGCACTCGATCCTCTTGTCCAGATTGTTGATAAAGATATTAAACAGAATTGGCCCCCACACTGTCTCCACAGAAGATGACTTAGAAGGGAGGTAAAAATCAGCATTGACGAAAAAAAATGAAAAATAGTAAAAAATATCTTTGTTGAATTATTCAGCTTTCCAGTAGGATTGTTGTAAAACTGCTTAACAGCATCAATGCTACTAAGGTTTCCCCATTTCATCCGCTTTGCATATCCTATTCTCAGTTGTTCGTGTTAGTCCTGAACTCTTCATTTGGACAAAATTTTCCATGTCTAGTGTCTGCTTTAGGCTGTTTTATTTGTGGAAAAATTCAGCCAAAATTATTCACTGGTTTCCAAGTAAGAGGTTAGTTTAAAATACATTTTTTTCACACAGTAAAAATGTTCTGTTCCCTTTTGACTGGAGGCACTGAAGTACCCCACTCATTTGAAAAATGGATTAGAAATTAGGGTTGCTAAAAAGCATGGGAAGAGATGTGTGCTCAGTCAGTATGCGTGGGCTTATAGCACACTCTGATGTATATGTAGTAAACCAGCAAGTCTGATGATAGTCTCTCCTCACTGGGTTGCTGCCAGCAGATATCTGTCAAACCTGTTGTTGGGTGATGCATCTTTTTCCCCTCTTCCCTCTGCTGCTTTGGCAAATGCCCGGGCAAGGCTGTCAGACTTCGGCCACGATGAGTTGCTCGGTCTTTCTCAAGCGCTTGTTTTGGAAATGCAATCCCAGACCATGTAAGCACAGCACAAATCCACACTTGCACCTGCAGGGTGCCATGTGTCATGTCCTAGTGGCTACTTCAGCCCCAGATTGCAGCGATCTACACAAACCAGGGAACTTCAGGCTGTCTGCCTGGACTGCTCCTTGCCTGGCGCAGTCATGGCCAAAAATTGCAGATGTCTCTCTCTCCATGTCCAAATGGAAGTTATTGACATCTGAGAAGAGCAGCTGGCATTTCAGTGTGTAGCACCTAGCAGCAATTCTCTGATTTTCTTTTCTTGTTATTTTGAAAGATGAAATTGCAGAAAAAAAAAACTGGTTTTGAAGAACGTCTCCCAGGTTGCAAAGCCAGGCACAGACAGATTTGCCCTCCCCCATATGTGCCTTTTCATTGTGTGCTGTGGTTTGTACAAGATCTCTGTCTTGAAGAGAATAAATGGTGAGAAATAGTAAACAGTGTTAAAAACTGTCTGGCAGGTTTTAAGTAATGCAGCAGATGCTTATTCAGCCTGGGAAAAGGTACATTGTTATATGTATCATCTTCATACACAGGGGGAGTACAGAGGCAAGGTGCCAGTGGGGAGCACCAATAATCCATCAGAGAAAGAGGGCACTGCCGGGACACTCCCAGTGCATCACAAGTGAAGGGATCAGCTACACAGGGAGCAACTGGTGGTGACACACACCACAGGATTTAAGGGGATAGGCTCTCCAGAGCACTCCACAGACCGAGGGAAGCTGTGCCTAAGGATATGGGACTCATTATGGGATGCAGAGGAAGAAAATTTTGGAGCTTACTATAAGATGTTTAGGGAAGAATCAAAGGCAGTGAGATGAAGTGAACAAGGTGGTAAAAACAAGGGTGGAAAAATACAGCGCTAAGGGGATAAAAAGGACTGGTTGCTCATAAGCACGCCGTTGATCAGTATGCCTGTCTGGCCATGCTCTGTGCCTCATCGGTGCAGCCCGTTCTGGCTTCTCATTCATCTCCATTTCTAATTATTTTTCTCTCCATATGCATTGAGTGGAGTGGGGTCTAAGTGCTAACAGCTGGAGCAGAACCATGGGTCACTGCCACGTGTCTGGGTACCAGCGTGTGTGGTTGTGTGTCAGTATGCGACCATCAAGCAACTTCACACTGGACTCACTGGTGAGAAGGGCAAGGGGCTCGGGAGCTGAGGTGGGGGATGCCTGTATGTGCCTATATGTGTATGTGTATCTGAGCACCAGCACACAGAGCAGAGCAGTGGGCCTTGGGGTCTCTTAAGTCCAGGGGTCAGCTAATGGAGGGACTCACATTACATATACGTATGTATTTACCACTGATGGACCTTCACCATGAAGTGCCAGAGAAAAGGACAGAATTAAGCTGTTTGTGCTGTCTGTGCGTGCGTGTCACTGTTGGGGTTGCTTTGTGGGGCCAGCCATGTGTACATTTGCGAATAAGCAGACATTATGTTTGTGTGTGTGTTCCTACAGGGGGGGTGCACAATCAGGCCTGCTAACAGCTGGACCTGGGGACATGCAGCAGTGGCATCCTTGCCTCTGTTGGGCTGCCAAATTCAGCAACCCCAAACACGTATGGTATTTCTAGAGGCAGAGTAAGCATCTAGTGTGATGATAGAAAGATGAATAATAAATGAACAAATAAAACAGGCAGATAAAGCTGATAACTTTTTTTTTAATAGCTCCCATTAAGTGAGTACTGAAATGCTACAGTGTTTAAAACACTGCCTCTCCTATAGCCTGTTATTTGTTTAAACACCGGTTGTTGTTGGCACCTTCAAACATAGCAGTTAGGGCTGATGGGGATCTTCCTGCAGCGGGGGCAGTGCCCCGAGAGTCTTTCTCTGCTGGGCTGTTCCAGCCAGGTGAGATGATGCGGGCACCCAGTGTCCCAGTGATGCTCTGCTCAACAGTCGGAGCTGAAAAATCACCCTTTACTGCCGTGTGCCGGGGCTGCCAGTGACTGCTGCAGCACTGGAGTTATTCTTCATTGATACCACAAGGTGGCAGGGCCTTAATTTTAAATCTCTGTTTCATATTTCTATTTTATTTATTCTCCTTTTTTTAACTTCCTTTCCTTTTAGGGCTGTCTGATACTCTCAACTATGTACATCAGTAAGCTTGACAAGCAGTGTAAATGATTTTTTTTTTTTTTAGTGACAAGGTTTTGTCTACCCAACAGTTTGCTTTAGCTTTAGGATGGATTAAGCACTTTAAAAAATAACACTACTTTACCGGTATAACTTGGTATAAGTGCACCTTTTTGGCTCCTTTGCGGTACCATTTATCTCCTTTTCTGGCCAGACACTGCAAATATTTTTATACTTGTATAAATCTCAGATTTAATAGTTTGCATATAAAATGTCTCAGCTTTTGTCCCTGGACAAGACCTTATTAAAAAACATTTTTCTTTGAAGAAAGCAGATGTTTGGATTGGGTGTTTTTTTGATGTTGCAAAAGTGTTTTCTCAAGTGCACTGATAAAGTCCATCGGTGTTGACTAAGGTCAGATCCTCTCTTTCTACACCTGAACAAGATGCTACATCAGTAGGACATTGTCCAGGTGGGGACTGAGGATGCGTTTTAATGCATGCATGTACACTGAGTCCACTTGCCTTCTTTTCCTTTTTACTACTGAGCAGTCCCCCTTGCCCTGAAAGGCAAATGGCAGGGTTCAGGACTGGCATTAATAAATATTTAACACCATCTCCTCTAGCTCCTTGTCTGAAGAGGGCATTCCTTCTGCCCCAGAAAGTGTCCATTTCAGCCTTGAAAACCTTAGAACAGATGCCACATGCAAATCTCTCAGGAGGCAGCAGAGAGTGCTGTTCAATAAGCAGTTATTTTTTCATTCTATTTTTTTTTTTCAAGTTCAAATGCGAAATCGAAGAAGGAAACATGAAAGGAGAAAAAAGAAGTGCTTGACTCCTGCACATAGGAGGGAGTCCTCTATCCCCTGCCCTCTGCAAATTAAGTGCTATACTAGATACCAGCTTGTTTAGGACAAAAAAGGATGTAAACTTCTTGTGTGGTACAAGCCTTACTCCTCACTGTGTGCCTGGGAAGTCCATTTTTCCTGCCTGGTGTATCTCAGCTGCACATAGCTTAAAGACTAGTAGGGGTCCATGGGTGGGCAGATCCATGGTAGAGCATGGAGAAGGTGGCAATTGTCTGCTGCCAAGTCCAGAATTCAATCCTTCAAAATTCCTCCTCTACTGTTACCCGGTTCTGCAGGCAGGAACAGTACCCTTGTTCTGGTAATCATCAGGGCTGAACAAGTGAAATAGCTATTTCTTTAAGCCATCCACAGTAAAGTAAGTGGCTTTTCTTTTCAGGAAACAAAATAAAAATGAAAACTTTTGCAGTAAAATCAAGACCAGCAAGGATCTCGTGTTACAAACGATGAGGTAGCTCAGGAATAGGAAAATTCTAGCCAGAGCCACAAAACAAGAATAAAGAGATGGAAGACAGAGAAAGGCAATTATAATAATAGCAGCTGGGAACCACACCCAAATAAATGAAGATAAGCCCTAGTCCAGCAAGTACTGATTGAAAGGGAACAGATCTACTTTTCCAGTTCATGCAGAGTTTGGAAACTGCAAGTTTTTAATGAAAATTGAACTTTTGAGACAATGCTGTAGAGAAGGTTCTATTTTACTGTCCATGCGAGGGTTGAGGGTGACTAGTGAATTTAGTAAATATATTTTTCTGATACAAAAACTTTTGCCTAAATTTCCAAAACTTTTGCCTAATTTTCCAAAATTTCTAACTCATTCCAATGTGAAACAAATTTATAATGACACACTCTGCGAATCTGCCTAAAAACCAAACAAAAAAGAATAATTTCTGAGTATGAAGTTAGGTAAAAAGATAGCAGTCTTTTAACACAGTTTTGGTTATGAACATGATGCATGCAAAAATCTACTGACAGGAAAAAAAAGAGGTGCTTGGAAAACGCATGTTCTATTTTTCTGTTTATAAGGGAAGTTTTTTACCTGGTTAGTAGACTATCTTCTGCCAATACAGGAATGTTCTGCAAATTAGTTTTTCATAGAAACATAGCATGGTTTGTGTTGGAAGCGACCTTAAAGATCAACCAGTTCCAGCTCCCCTGCCATGGGGAGGGACACCTCCCACCAGACCAGGCTGCTTAAGACTCCATCCAACCTGGTCTTGAACAGCTCCACGGAGGGAGCATCCAAAACCTCTCTGGGCAACCTGTTCCAGTGTCTTACAACCCTTATTGCGAAGAATGTCTTCCTAATGTCTAATCACAATCTTCTCCCTTCCAAATTAAAGCCATTTCCGCTTGTTGTACAAGCTCTTGTAAAATGTCTCTCTCCAGTTTCCTGTAGCCCCTTCAGGTACTGGAAGGCTGCTGTAAGGTCTCCCCGGAGCCTTCTCTTCTCCAGGCTGAACAAACCCAACTCTTTCAGCCTGTCCTCATAGCAGAGGTTCTCCAGTCCTCTGATCATCTTTTGTAGCCTTCATAGCCTTCGTAGCCTTCATAGCCTTCGTAGCCTGTTTTTTGTCAAATCTAAGATTATCTTTCCCAGTTAACAAAGTTCTGGGACTTCAGAAAGAATATGAACAGGCAATTGGACAGATTTCATAACCAGGAAGTCTTGGCTCATAGGCTTTTCCAACCTTCCATAATTTTAGTTTAACTAATTATCACATTTTCCCTTTTCCTCCTCTGTACAAATACATTCCCTCTACGTTTCTGGCTGTCCTCTGTAGTATCCAGCTCTCACATGCACATTTTCAGATTTATGTTTGGAGTGCAATGGAGCTTAACTGCACACATATTTCTGGTGATGGAACGGCCAGACCACTGAATCTGGGACTTCTAGGCTTCGTTCAATGCATTAGGTATGAAGTTAGCTGTTCTTTCCCTCATGTCTTTCAAAACTAACCACAGATTTCTTGCACAGGGATGTCTTCTCTCTACAGCTCAGTTCTTCCCCATCATAGCTAAAAAAAACATTAATCTCTGTGTGTTCAACTGGGTATATCTATCTTTACTTTTCTTTCTCTGCTGTCTTGCTCCTGTGGTGCCTTTCTCAACTTTCTGACCTGCTTTTCTAAAACTTGCCAGCCTTGAAGGACCAAATCCTCTGCTGCTGAAGGATGAGGTAGACTTGTATAGGCCTTTAATGGATTTGTATCACCTTCCATCACCAGTGAATTCAACCTGTCAAGTCTAAAAATGTGGCCACGTTCAGTATTTCAATTATGGTTTCCCCAGAGAGGAACAATCTGGGAATAGCTTCTGCCAGGTTTGTTACCTGATGCCACAAATAATGGTCAACACTTCCTCAGCTTTTATGGATTTCACAGCATATTGCAGACTTGTAACTTGATGCCTAAAGACATAGATATTTATAGAAGTTTGCTGCATTCCCCAGAAATGCCTTGCAAGGTTTTCCACAGGTTATGAAGATATTTTCAAATCCTACCCCCTTTAAATATCTTAAAACATCCTCTGCTGATAAACCAATCATACAATCTTAAGAAAATCAGTGAAACAGAAAAATATACTACACAACATCTCTTTTAGTCCCGAGAACAGAAATTTTTGGTGAAACCAACAGGAGATCGACAGAAATGCTATTTGAGTTCATGAAGTAGGTATTTTTAGTGTATTTTCTATGTTACTGATAATCTATGCTTAAATAACCTGAAAGCCATTTGAGATTCTCAGGTTATCTTTGCTCCTTCATAAAGCAAAGCTCCTTACAGTATTGTGTCAAGCTGTAAGAATCTTTTATTCTCTGGTCCCTAGGTTAGAGCAGGGGAAGGTTTGAACAGCTTGGATTTTGTCAGGTTTCCTTTCAAGAGGAAATTAGAAATTTCCAATTAAAAAGTACAGTTATCTTTCTTAAAAATCACTGCAAACAGGGAATTTAAATCATGGTTAAATAATGACAATGATGTGCTGAGGAAACAGTTGCTCAGGCCCAAAACTAAACAAAAGAGTCATTTTTTTTTCTTTAACGCTATTTCGTAATTGGGTTGTAAACCACCTATAATGAGGCTGCCTGGTGGTTAATTAGTACGAGACACACATTCAGCTCCCAGCTGGTTTCTTGCTCACTGGAATGGAAGAAACTGGAAGCTTTTACAAGGTGCTGTAAATGTAACCCATGAGAAGCATACGCGGAAAAGGAAAGAACGTCCTCAAAAAAGGTAATTTACTCTGCTAGTAGCTCTCTGAGTCTCTAGGAGTATTTATACAATCTGTTTGTGTTTCACACTAAGCATTTTCTGTCTCTCAGAGCTCACCTCAGCACTGCAGTGTTGGTCATCATTGGTAGTGAAACTGCAGTATGCAGTCCTAGATCGGATGTGATGCCCCAGGTTCTCTGTTACACGAGTCTGTGGCATACAGAGTAGCAAATATAAAAAAAATATTTGCTTAAAGTAAGTATTTTGTTAGCATGATCTTGTGCAAAGTGTTCCTTCACATGAAATACTGCCAGGGGAAAGTAGTTCCTCCAGGAGGATCCACATTCTGCACAATTCTCCTCTGCTAAAACCAGAGAAACTAGAGGCCTCACCTAGCTTGAAGCTAGGTAGAGGGAATAATGCTTGGTGCCATTTAAGGAGCTCTGGCATATCCCAAATAAAATCAACAGTAGTATGGATGCAGGGCAGCTATGGAAAAAGACCTGCCTTTTGTCTAGTAAGTACAAAGAAAAAAACAAACAAACCACTCATGTTTTTAGATCTGAGACTTAAAACACAAGAAAAGCGTAAGCTGAAAGGAAAGTAGGTCTCACTGAGTATTCTGTGCCTTTTCAATGATTGGAAGGTTGTAATATTTCAAGATAGATGGTCAACTTTCTTCCCAAAAGCATGCTCTATAAGCTAAGAACTGCTGCAATATACAGCTATTTAGTTAGTTATATATACTTCTAATAGATGCAGTATGATCCAGACATAATCTTAATCATTAAAAATATAACAGGAAGAGTTTAACTCAAATAAAATTAAATAGAAATTGTTTAATCCAAACAAGTCTGGGAAATGAAAGGTTTTGTCTGTTCTAGCTAACACAAACCATCTTCTGTCTGTTTTGGACTCTTCCAGTCAATGGATTAAGCAAAGAATTGCACAATGATTTTATTCTGAGCAGAGTAGTGATAAAGTGGTAAGGCATCTGAGCTTGCAATATTATCACTAGCATACTCCCAGCATACTGTCCTTCCCCTTTATGAAGTAATTTATTTACACCTTTAGGATTTGTTTTATGTTTAACTGAAAAGGTGGGTATTTAATTCAAAAGATCTTAAAAATCTTAACAATACTGTTTACACTTCAGCAATTTTAGGACGATGCAACAAGTATTTATTCAGCCACCTCTACACAGTTCATCAACCTTTCTGACAGTATATAATGATTATATGTTATAATAAAGATTTTCCTGCTAAGGCGGGATTTTACAGGGTATTGGACATTTTCCCTGTTTGTCAGAGCAAGTATCCTTCTTCATGCTTCTACATTCAGCAGCCATGAGTATTTAAAATCCACGTACCACATATACAATCTAACTGTGCAGTTTCTTCCGTTCAGCTTTCCCATCACATATCAAAACACAGTTTTACCCATTTTTGTGAGTATACTTTAAAAATAAGGAAACATATTTCAACTACTCCTCACCAGTTTCACTGAGACTCAAGGCAATTTGCAGGGCAGCTATGAAAAACCTGGTGGCCAGCCCTCCTCTCTGTGGCCAAGGGGCAAAGAGTAGCAGAGTGCCTGAACTTCCCCATGCAGGGCTGGTGCAGAAGTCACCACTGAATTCATAAACCACAGGTCAACATTAGTGCTATGACGACTGGAAAAGCAGGACACAGAGCACAAAAACATTGCTAGAGTCAATGTTTCTCTCATCGGAGTTGTCTGGGTAAAGCTTCCTGTTCTCTGTATTTTTACAGCTATGTTACACGTAGTCTTGAAAGTTTTTACAAGTTGTCTTGAAGGTAGTGAGGTTGAGCGTAGATAATGAAAGCAGAAGTTACCATTCTTTGCCCTTTGCAGGGCAAAGCAGATTTTAGAGCAATTATGTCAATTTAAAAATCATTTTGCACCATTTAATGTTGGTACTTACACACTATGCAGAACAAAAAGGTCCTCCATGAGCATTACCTCATATAGATAATACTCATATTATCTTAACTTGAAGAAGAGCCATATGGGTAGGAGAAACAATCACAAATTCAGTGAACACATTTGTACTTGTAAAAAATTTGAAGTATAACTGTACCTGTTTAAAATACTTTTCTACATTGAAATCTATGTATACAATGTAAACCAAGTAGGGAATAGGAAGAGCCACATCTGATTATGTGGGATCGTTCAAGTAGTAATAGCTATGATTCATATTCAGTGGTTTGGAAGAGCTTGTACTGAAATTTAGTACATCTTTTTGAGATATACTAAATAAATGGTCAGCTTTCAGAAGCACACTTCAAGTCACACTTTTAGACATTTAAATCATCTTATATGTGCCTGATGACCTTACAGTTTTCCTGCAAACCAGATTTACCACAAAACTAAAAATTCAGTCTGAGAAAACATTGTACTTGGCTAGTTTTGATGTACAAACAAAAAATATGTTCGTACCTTTACCCTAGGTGAGTACATTAGGGATGATGCTTTAGGTTTTAGTAACTGGACGTGGGCACCCACGCCACAAGCGTGTTGCAGGGGTTGAAGAAAGAAAACTTCATGGTGAACCCCACCCTTTTGTTCATCCTGTGCCAGAATCAGTGCATCCACAAAACAGTGGAGTCCTGGGGGACAACGCTTCTGAGGGCACCCATGGCCCAGGAAAATCTCTGTGGAGATGGAGGAATCAACTCAGAAGAGCTCTCTGTATTACAATTGTCATTTTCTTCTCCCAGCTTTCCTCCCTGCTGAAAGATTTGGGATAATCTTGCTATCTCTCTTTCTCATGCAAGACAGGGATGTATGAAAAATCACAAATAAGAGGCAGAAGGAGTGGAAATTCTTACACATTCCAGAAGTAATAATTGGTCTAAAAATACTCACTTTCTGCATGAAGGGAGGAAAGAAGAGAATAAGGTCAGTGTTTCTGCTAGGGTTTTATTTATTAAATTTGTGCCTTCTCAGCATCTGGGCTAATGCGGCCCCACAGTCCCTCTTTTTCACCAACCAGTCCAGTTACCAAGCCAGACCTCCTCAATGAAAGGTCTAAAGCCCAGTACCATTGCACTCCCACTGACTGCAGCTCTGATTTTTGCCCTTGTGTCAGTCCATACTTGCACCCAAACTAGATGTCACTGTGATGCAGGCAGAGGTGGGCTGATACAGGGGTCATATAAAGGGCCTCATGGATGTGATATGCAAACAGAGAATGACATTCTCCTCTGTAAAGCCAATTTGAAGAGTTATGTAAACACCAATGTTTCCTTCTCAGTCTTCCTGCATCCTGGTTTTATGACACACAGGCAAAATCCAAAACAATCGTTGATTCAGATAATGTGAATATTTGAAGAGAATTACGGATTCACTAAATGGAAGCTTCATAATGAATAAATAAAAAACCAAATGGGATTAAATAGTATTAATAGTACATCTATTGATAATCTACAGGTGACAGGCAGCTAGATCATTGTGTGGGGAATCTGATGTAAGGAGAATGGGATTTTCAACTGTTATTACAGAATGTATCTCCTTATCCCACTAAAATATTTATGTATTTATTTTCTCACTAGAAACTCTTAATAAATTTTATCACGTAGAAAAGCTTTGAATGGCAAAAATGGTAAAAGGATATTATGTTTACTCATTTTGTGCTCATCATCCCTAACTCATTGATTTTCCAAGTGAATACTCAATATCTTCTTGTCTACCATAGTTTTCTTGGAAACAGTATTAACGTTATATACTTTTAACTATAGCTATTACATAAGCTCTGGGTAACAATATAATTCAAGAATATGCTTCAGCATAGCACAATATTGAAAGAAAACTGCAGGAAATTGTGCCTGAGAGCTTTTTCGTCTGCAGTGTTACTAAGTATCTATTTGCCTCACCCGTTTTTTCTTCAGTGGCATAGAAGTAGCTCATGGCATTTCTCATCTTCATCCTTGCTCTGACTTCTTTACAATTCAAATTTTCATCTTTTATTTGTTTTCTTATTAGAAGTTTCTTTAATAATGGAATGTGCTCACATTTGTTTTGGATCCTTTTAGTTCGAAATATCCCAGAACAGTATCACCAGTCTCTCTTTTTATTTACCTGTGAAGTAAAATTTTCCTTTCTGTTCCTCTAGGTGTCATAAAACCGTCTGGTATAAAGTTTTAGTTTATAAGCTTTTAGTTTATATGGCAGGTCTTCCTGATATACTGGCAGTTATCTCTCACAGACATCCTTTCTGAGCCAGTTTTGCTTTACATCATCTTGTGGCGTACTGGATGGCAACAACACCCATCTGTTCATGTTCTTAGGCTGGGTGCCCATGGAAAGGAAATCCCCGTAGATAAGAAACTGCATCACATCAGAGAACAGCCAAGTGAAGGGAAAATAACCCTAGATCTGCTTTATCTTTGTTGCAAACCAAGTCAACGTAGAACTGATGCCAGTACCCCACATCTATTAATAAATGAGAGACAGCATTGCATGTGAGAGGGTTCCTTTGTCCAACACAAACACTGTTTTCTCATTTCATTCCTTGTTATTTTTCTCCTTGCTCCCTGATGAAAAGCTGTTACAACGTGACCACTTTAGGGATGGGTTTAAGTGTAAGAAAGGCCCAGTCTCCCATTGATGGCTTTCACAATAAGATGAAACCTGGACTATGTGATATCTTAGCTGAAGGATGCCCTAGCTTTTCATACTCAGAACAGATCTATACAAATATTCATTTGGAAGACTTTTCTGCCTATGACCATTATGTTCTTCATTTTGCCACCAGTTCTAGTCAGGAACACAAAACAGAAAAGCATAGTTCTGCTGGCAGGAAGGAGACATCTAAAAAGTAACAGTTCTTTATTGAAACTTCAGGGTTTTGACTACAAGACAATTCGTATTCTATTTGATTTACACTTTTTTCTTACCTTATGCAGCACCAGTGGGAAGAACAGCAGAACATATCACTGTGCAGGTATATTCAGAGAAAGTAGTTGCCCAACAATGGCAAAGAAATTCCCCAGGATTTAGTAGGAGTTTCTTTCTTAGACCAAGTACCCCCATCAGGAGGATTTAGCAGGCCCTGTGGACCTCTACCTTCACAGCTCATTTTAAACTCCCCTCTTGCATAAATTTTGTAATTAGATTGTTACAGCTCCTTGAAAATTAATCTATACTTGATTAATTCTCCCATCTCTACTTGAGGCATTAGCTGCCTCTCTTCTGTGTTGGCCAGCTTTCTAAAGCTTTCCTTCTCACTTTTCAAATACAGAGAAGAAAATTCCCAAATCTTCTCCGTACTTTCCTTATATTTCTTTGCATTAGAACAGCCTGCCCTTGTTAAGAGGTGCAACTTCACTGACAGGCATCGGAAAACCAGTTTATCACAGCTCAGTCAGGTTCTTGATCTGCTCTGGGTTCACTGCACTGCAGAAGAGTGTTCAATGACATAAAATATATGTAACAAAATCCATATGTAACTAAGTCTACAGAGGTTAGTTGCAGTGCATGTAGTGCAGTGGTCAGGGAGCCAACATCCTCAACATCCAAACCAACTTATTTTCATAGATACAATCCACTAAAGTTTATGCAGCACTGTGGAAAAAAATTAGTTTACTGTAACTGCAGTGTGGCTATGAAAATAAGGGAGGGGTTAGATGTTCAAATTCCTTCTCTATTGTATTGCATAATTTCACTGGGGAGCAATAAATTAGCCACCTTTGGTAATCTTCCCTGCCCAACATCATCTGAGTAAAAAAGTTGCATATTTCCAAAAAATAAAAAAAAAGTAAAACATTGTACATGAGACACAAAAATAACCTCTTAATCTACCATTTGGCCTATTGTGATGCTCAGCATGTGCTAACAGTAAATTCTGACAGGCTCGTACTATGGTTCCCTATGCATGCCAGAGCCTGGCAGTGAGATAGATTTTATTTTTTATTGCTACTGCTATTCAGATCAAATGTGGCAAAGGTGTGCCCACCTTTTGCCAAAGCTTTACTCACTGTACGAATACCTTAAGACAAAAGAAACACACTAAATTGCCAAAGACTAGGGAAAAGAAATCCCTGCCAAGTCAAAGGACCATATAGGAACTGCTATGGGGAGATCTGAAGTTCTGCCTATTTTTTCATCCCTTTCTCACCCGTAGTGACTACTTCTGTTAGGAGCTGAGATGGTTTGCAGTGTGTTGCTCCCAGAACTGTTCTCCTTGAATGAATCCTTCCTGTAGATTTCCAGCATGCCAGTCAGGCATGTCCAAATACACGTTCACAAGACTTGCCCATACAACAATAATATCACAACCTGCAGATGTCAAGAACCAAGACAAAATAATACAGCACACACCAGGCTGAATGTGGTTAACTACATTGCTTCTAGTTTATTAAATTTACCCATACACATAGCCGATTTTGAAAACACTGTGTGAAAGAGCCAAGACAAAGTGTAACAAAATGGTACAGGAAAAGACCTCTATATGCAATGTGCCAGTGTATCTACTGTGTTTTATACATACTTTACATTGAAAACCAAAAATCCCACAGTTTTCAGAGGAAGTACACACTTTATTTTGAACTGGCAAATTTAGTTATTAACGTGTAAAAAAATAAATCTACAATAGCAACAGTGCAAACACATCAGAACTTGCATGGCATAAAGAACACAAATTAATAAAAATTATTATACAAAGGGTCCAAAGTTTTCTATGGTATTAGCTGTGACCCGTATCACAAACAACAGGGTGAGGAATAAACTGCAGTGTAAACAGGAAGATGAGCTGCATATCATTGGTTCTGGCTTGTATGGTCTCTCTATTTCAGGCGGTAAAGCTGTCATGCCTTGGATCTGCAATTAAAATTTAGAAAAAAGAAAATCAAAGTTTTGTCACATAACATTAGAAGTTTATATTTTGCTCTCTAATTGGCAGCTTGCATGAAAATCTATTGTTAGTTTTGTACTGGGGTTGTGACTCTTACTATGGAGACATTGAGATCAGTAAAAACATTAATATTTTGAACGCCAAATCATCAGCCAGTGTGCACATCCATTGTTCTCAGCTCTGGAACAGCTGTGTACGCTGGCATCTTGTCCAATAAAGGAAGGTTAGGCTTTTGTTGGTTGCTTTGTAAGACCTAATTTTGTTTTGTGGGATTGGTTGGTTGGTTTAGGTTTTGTTTTCATCTTCCTGGCAGATAAAATGGAAGTTTACAGTGTTACAGTGCCACAGAGATATTGAATGATATTTGAACACAATTCATACAAGGTAGTTTGTTGCGTTCACATTATTTCATGGAACAACAGAAAGGTGGAGGTTGGAAGGGATCTCTGGAGGTCACCTGGTCCTATGGCCCTGCTTAAGCAAGGTGACCTATGGCAGTGTCATATTTCTATATTTTTGACCATTTTTTCTTCTTACCTTAGAACTCAGTGCAATTGTTATGGAGCTGGACCTAACTACCTGCCTGTCATGGTTTTGATATAAAATTAAAGAGATTTGGGTACACTGCTTCGCTCTGGTTTTCCTAAATGTACTCCCAACATGTCAGAGAAAAGAAGCTCTGCAAAAAGCTAGCTCCCAGGCACAAATGGTTTTGGAAGTTTCAAAGTCCACCTGCACAACATGTGCTTTATTTGGTTTATTTCTATGTTGCAATTATCCCACACTGCAGAAAAAAAAAAAATCTAAACATTGACTTAATCTTAGCAAACACAACACAAAGCTAAGACTGATCAAGGGGCTGTCACTACAGAAGGATGAAGGATTTTCAACTCTCTTCCTCTACTTCAAGTTTCTTCTTTAACAACTTACTGATTATTTGGCCATTCAGTTTAAATCTCATCTTGATTTTGATGAGGATGGCCAATTTAATGTGACATCACTAATAAGGGAAGCGAAAGGAAAGGGTCCTAATCTTAGCTTTGATGACCATGTCCTAGTCATTTGAAATTGGAAACTATGATTAAAGGAAGATTTAAACACTCCAAGTTTCAGTGAGCTCACTCTTTGACTTCGTTCTTTAAGTGTAAGAATTGTTCTTTCATCCTGTGAGATAAAGGGGAACAACATTTTCCAGAAAACACACCATTTAATAAAAAACCCCAGAAGCTTATCCCCTCTTGATAAAATTTCTGTGCACTTTTCATCATCTTAACTTGTCCTCTGACAAATAATCAGTGAAAGAGTGACTATGCAGCTGCTATGGCCAAGGTCAAGAAGTTTAACCAAAACAGGGAATAGTCACATGCATTGTTAATAACTACTTTCCACAGAAGTTCTGCAGTGGGACAAATATCAGAAAGAACAGACTCTCTTTGATTACTTATAGTACACACTATTTCACTGACATTCCATGGGCAGAACAGCCTGATCAATTTTGGAAAGACTTGAGAAAGTTGCTTCAGGAGAGGTAATTTCTCCACCATCAGAAAGCATTGTGTGACCTGCTACAAGGCAGCATGGGATGTTCTGCAGGTCCTTCCCTAGGAAGAATTTCATCAGTAGTATCTCATATTAGCTCTGTTAGACTGGCCTAAAATCATGGTAGGAAGTAAGCAAGTATAATGAGACAATCCCCTCCTCTGAGCAGAAAAACTCAAAAAAGTAAAATGGAATATTGAATTTGCATTCTGTAAAGGAATTCAAGGAGCAATTTATATTTTTCAGCATCTCCTTCAAGGGTGATAATATATACACTATTAGTTCTTTATAAACACACATTAACACTAAAGATGACAGCTTTTCCCAGCAGTCCTGTTAAAATATTGGTAGACATTTAGAATATATCAAAAATAATTCCACAACAAGTTATAGGTTTTTTTCATCAAGAGAATGAGGAAAGGAAAACTATAGAAGATAAAAACTTCCAAAGGTGCACAAAGGAAACAAACACTCCAAATGTTCTCATTTTGGCCCAATATAAGACCAAAAAGACCTGAAGAGATTTTGGAAGAGTACTACTATACATTTTTAAGTAGTCTAGATGCCTGAGTAAAGAAGTTAGATTCTTGAAGCTTATGCAGTCAATAAGCTCCCCCATAAGAGAGACTCAGAGAAGAAACCCAACTTAGGAATTTTGAAATATCCATCACAAGTCCCTAATGTAAGTCTCCAACAATTGAGGCAGCCAAGAGAAACCACTTTTTAAGTTGAATCTGGACTCATATGGTTACTCTCTGATCAGTCCCAGACACACTGAAAGACTCCATACTCCAATTACTGGTTCCAAGTGCCAATCAAAGCTTCAACTTCTCTGTTCTTAAATACTTCTAGAACTTGAGCTAAGTGAAAACATTAATAAAACGTTCTCATCATTTGTTATTGGATGTAAAACCAACATAGTTGTGCAAACAGTCTGAAGACATACAACCAGGTACTTATAGATACACATGAAACACAGTAAACCACTTTTGTTTCATGGCATTGTTGCCTCCTTTTCAACATTTGGACTTACCGACCATTCTGCGTTATCTGTTTTTGAACATCTTACATTCACTGGTAGTCTAAGCACAAGTTCGTTATAGGAGAGACCCTCCGATCTGGACCATTTGAATTTGTTCATTGCATCCATAAAAGACAGGTTTTTATATTGTTTAGGACTCTTGATAATGAAAGGCCAAGTCCTAAAGAAAAATAAATAAATACATTTCAAAAAGTAGATATACCATCAAGTTTGAACTGATAGGGAAAACTTTTGAAGAATCTACTCAGGAAAACAAATGTACTATTAATATGCATATTATGCCTAACTCACAATCTCAGCTAAATTCTCTGCTACCGAAAACTGATATAGTTTCACGGATCTTAACAGATTTTAAAAAGTTTGTCAGCAGTTTAGGACTTGCTGCCAGATGCTTTTAGAAATGAAGGACTTCAGGTTAATAAAAAGAATTACATTGCTAGTCTCTGATCTGCAAACTGAACACAGAGGCAACACAAAACAAGATTTCTGTTGTAACTTCTCAAGAAAAAATAAAAACAAAGGCCACACCCTCTACTAGGCTTGGCAGACAGCGTTGCAAAGAAATGTTTGCCATTAAAAAGCTGCCAAGTTCTGGTCATAACTCAGATAACAGGTCAAAACTCAGCCTAGCACAGGAGTTGCTCTAACATGTATTGGCTGGCAGCAGTGCCAGAAAGATCAAATGAGAACAAATGGTGTTGTGGACATTACCTTTTGGCATGTCCCGACATGCTAGCTTCAAGAGGACTTGAGGCCAAGGGGGAGATAGAGACCTGCTGCGCTGCTGTGAGAGATCTGATTATTTGCCCACATGCGGGAATCGAATCCTCCCCATGAACAAGTGAGGACAACCCCATTACCCACTAGCCAAAGATGTGGAAAGGAATGAGATTTTGTGTCTTTCATTTAGTAAGGAAAACTCAATAATAACAATGAAGAAAAACATAAAAAAACCCCAACAAACAGACAGCCAAAGACTACTTTTTCCATTATTCATGCATTCTCATTGTTTGACTTTACCGGGATGAATGGAAACAACATTGTGGATGGGTCAAGTTTTTAAAAACACCAAGTCCAGAACAGCCAGTGGAAGAACGAAAGTAGCTAAAATGTTAACTAAATAACCTAAATAATACTTTGGTTGGAGCACGGGCTATCTTTTCAAAGCACTTTAGACCTATCTGTGTTATTTCGCAGTAAGGTGTCCACCACTGCCTTTGTGTAAAGTGCTGCCTATGCCCAAGTTCTGCTTTATTCAACACCTAGGCATGGAGGACATAATTTTAATCAAGCACCTATTTTACACTACTGTGGTCCAATTGCTTTCATTCCAGTTCTTTGTGATTTCTGCCACTGTTAGTGCCACCAGACTGAAGAAAAAAAAAGAGTTTTAAAATGAGCCCCAGTGTCTTGATCCTACTTCCAGTTTGCCTTCATGTGTAAGTCAAGAGAGGCTTTAGAGGAGTCAGTGAAGCAGTTCCAGTGTAAGACTGACACAAGAGAGATGAGTATCAGGTCACATATCCTTAGGCTGACAGAGTTTAATGAAACAAGAACTGTGGATTAGATCATAAATACTAGAGGCATTAATAATCTCTTCTTCTAATTACTATTCCATTTGCGGCAGACAGTCTGCATACTTACTCTATTCAAAACATCTTTATTTCCCCAGGCCAAAAGTGCATTTTTTCCCTAAGTACAGTTATCATGAATGAACACTCAAGAGAGCATACATTTGTCAGAACATTTTCTTTCTAAGCTCAGAAAGACTCTTTCAGCTAGGACTAATTTAGAAACTCTGTTCTCTCTGTATTAAAAGAGATTGTAAATAGAAATAGTGTGGAAAATGAAGTAGACATCAATTGCATTGTGACTTTCTTCAAACTCTTTTGTCTTGGATATAAATTTCAGAACTAAGACCAGTAAGCCTGTACATCAAATTACTTTCCAAGAATAGTTTTTTATCATTTTAAGACAAACTGTATAAGGAAAGGCAACTTTTAAAATGTAAATGTGATGATACACTGTTAGTCTATCCATTTTATTTTAAAATCTTACCATTACCTTGGTTTAGTGCAACAAACTATACAAATGTAGTTCACCTTTCACCAATAATAGTGCATTCTGCTTTCTAATATTTGTTCTATTTTTCTACATTTCATTCATTTGGGAACTATCCTCTTTAGCCTATTGTCACTCTGTTTACAATCACTTCCACTGTTGACCTGCAATTAACATGCTTTAATTTTAAACACTGTGAGGAACACTTTAAAACTGAAATATGCTATTTATTGATTTTTTTTTTTAGATATATAAACACACACATTTATCTTGTCTATAGCGGACTTCCTCCCATCTCCCACTAAACTTTAAATTCCGTATTAGATTCTGGAAATCACTTGTGCTTTTAGTGAGTAATATCATTGTGCAGGCTGTCCCACTGACATTAAAGGGCATAAAAGCCAGACCTATCAACACATTGGGAATCATTTCATTGTTGCCGAGGACTCTCGTGATGAAAGACAACAAGACTTCTGCCAACTTACTGGAGAAACTGTAAGACCTTTAAAATTCACCAGCCTGTGGTTCACTCCAGTGGTCAAATGCCACCTGAACTGCACAGGCTTTCATGGCTGTTACAGATACTGAGTTGCCTAAATAGTAACAGCCTCCACCCTGCACCATTCCCAGAGGGAATATTTAATATTTGTGGAGCACTGAAGTAGACAGATCTTACAACAAAATTATATTACGGCTTTTGAGCAGAGCAGCAGGCCAATATTCAGACTCCTGTGATTTATTTTTATGAGGAAAAAAAATTGATGAATAAGCTGACATGAATTTATATCTCAAAAACGTGTAGTGCCCTGCTTCTCTGAACAGTAAGAGTCCAGAACTGCAAGGCCCCTGTAGCCAACAGTTCACCTGAAAAGCTCTTCTCTTCCTCTTGGCTATATTCCTACCACTGGTTCCATGATTTTATCCTCTGACTTGCTACTCTTCCAAACCCTCCCTTGTCTCATTTCTCTCCATCACGTTGTTTATCTACAATTTGTCTTTTACTATGAACAATTTCATATTTTCTCAATCTTTCCATTTCCTTTCTAACTTAAAACGTCTTCCCTTTTGCACATTTTTGTCACGGTCACCCAGACAACACTAAGCTCTAGGTGTGAGCAACAGTTCTACATCTATTTGCACCAACTGACTTCAGCAGTATTACTGACAACAAAGCTACCTAGGGCGGCTTAATATGCATGCTGCCAAACTCTTTTTTCAAAATTATCTCTCTATACGTGAAACACTAATACGTTTCAATTAACTGATAGATATTGATATGATTGATATGGCATTGATACATAGTCTTTTTACAGATGGCTGTGGTGAAAATAGAACTGTTGTGAGAAACATGATTTTAATGGAAGAAACCCCTGTTTACTAAAAAAAAAAAAAAGGGGCAAAATAATTTTGCCAGAGAAATAAATAGCAGCATAATGAGTTGACCGAGAAAGAAGTAGCATGAATGAACCTGCAACATGTTGCACTACAAGAAAGAAATAAAGGTCGTATAAAAATGACCCTGTAATCCCACAGACAGAAACAGAGGTACTATACAGATTCATAAACATTTTACTTGCCTGACTGGTCTATAGATTTCCTTAACACCAATGAACTGGAGCTGTTCCATTATATCTGGAATACTTGCACATCGGGTGAGGTTGATTCTTGGGTAATAGAGCAGATATGACAGGCACATTTCATTCCTGGTGCTCAGACCACCCTGAAAATGGGATTTTTTTTTTTAATCAAGATAGTATTGGAATCCTAGAGATAAAAGCAATGATTAGCATTTATACACTAATGAAATGGGTATTAGAAGGCCCAATTCAACAGGTTTATCTTGCACATTAGGTTATCAAGTAGCAATAAATTATTACCTAATTAATTACAAAATACACTGCAAGCTCAAGCAGTAGCTCCTAAGCCTAAAAGAGGTCAGAAAGGATGATTATTAGTAAAATATGAAGATTACCATCTGAGAAGTTCTGTTTTATTTTAAGCTATCTCCAAGTTACTGATATCTACCACGTTTCAGAAAAAAAGGGCTTCAAAGTGGAGCAGATGTCGAAAAAATCCGGTAGAATAATTAGTCGGTTCAATAAGAAATTTAAATAGCTTTGCCTATTAAAATGGAGGCCAGGATGGAATAGGTAACTATATGGGCTCTCCTTGTAAGTACATATGCAGATAAATAGTAAGAAAGAAAAGAATTATTTAAGTTCACAGCTGATGTTGACACAAGAATAAATGAGCACTACTTGTAAAATAATTAGGGTAAGATTTTTAGCTAGCAGAAGGAACAGACATTTAAACAGTCTTCCATTGAGAGTCACGGAGGAAAAAAACTACTTTAAAATTAATCTCAATATGTATGGACAAGATTAGGAGCTGCCCATTCCTAAATCATGTGTGGTGGCAGTTCTACAAATTTCACAGAACAATAGGAATGAAGAAGACAAAACACACAAATAAAGAGTCAGGAATTAATGTGGTCACCACTCAGGAAAGTCAGACAAAAACTCAAAGCCCTTCGTTCTCACTGCTTTGCTCTTCTTTATGTACCTACTGCATGTGTCCACATGCAAGCCATGATCCAGGGGGAGGTATACCTGTGCTCTCTGGATGCCAGGAACAGATCTTCCTTCCTGAACAGAAATCCCTCGGGTCTCATGTCCTGGATGTCTGAATCCAGTCCCTCCCAAGACAGCTGGATCAGCCCCTGGCAAAGGCTGGATGCTGGCGGCTGCATTCCTCCCATAAACATAGCACATCTGGCATCATCCTCTGGTTTCGTAGCCAATTTGTACAGTTCAGCTCATGTCCCAATACTGAATTTGCTTCACCTCCAAAACCAAGTGGGCACAATGCAATGTCCAGTGACTGGCCTATGCCAACCTAAAAAGCTGCATTTGAGAGATGGTGCTCCACCATGTGCCAAACCTGACCTGGACTCCCACAGCCCTGAGGATATGCACCCAGGGCTGTGGCACAGCTGTTCCTCATGCCTCAGTTCCAAGAATGCAAGGGAACAGTGTGGCACCCTCTTGCACTGCCCTGGGGGCAGAAGTTATCCAGGAGGTTCCCTGTCACTGCAAAGCCAATGTGTGAGAAAGATAATGCTCAAGAGACTCACCATGCCCAGCCTCCCCATCCCAGCCCAAAGGACCTGCATTTTGGCTGGATTCTACCTTAGGCATAAAATTAAGTTGTCCCATTTTGGTCACAGCATAAATAAAAATCAAGACATAAGAACTGGCAATTACCACTTCAGGGGAAAATGCGTAACAATTTCATAAAAATAATTCATTAGAATATGCAGAATTTGCATGCTAATCCATCTTATGAAGAAAGCACTGCTAATACTAGTGAAGTATTATTTTTAAAGATGTTTTATGAGCTGGCTTGCTTATTTTTATAAACTAGTCATATGAAAGCCTTATGCAAAAGACCAGACTGTGGTCATAATAGCCCTGATGACTTTAAAATCTAAGAATCTATGCGAGGAAAGTTAATACATAATTACACGCACATAGGCATTAACAAGTAAGTTCACACTTTTTCGTAGCATTTTATGGAAAAGATTTTGGTTCCCAATATTTTCTTTGTCCTTATTTTGGTCCATTAAAACTTTCCTTACCCATGTCATGCGAGTTCGATCCACAGTACTGTAGTGACATTCTGTGATTAAATTATCCCCCTGAAACATAAGATTCAGGAATTATGAAGTTTATCAACACCAGCTTCAGGTAACCACAGACGACAGCAAACACTTAAGAAATACAGATGAGAGCAATGGATATGACTTTTTGAAAGAGCAAAGGATTAGGTAATTAGCATATGTTAAGGCCTTGGCACTTAGTATTCACATTATCCCAGATCCTCAGGGATCCCCCATGGATTTAAACTGAGTCTTACTAAGAATCTGGTCTAGTTTGGGTTTGGTCTTTTTTTTTTTTTTAAATAGTAATGAAGGTGCCCAGATACAGTGCTATTTTCAGGAAAATTATATATACATAGATGATGTATACACGATTCTTTCTCCAAAACTCATCCAGCGCTACTTTGGATAGCTTTCCCCAGGCTAATTTATCCTGCCAAAGTTCAATAGAAATACTTGGCAAATGAGGAAAAAAGGTTTTTCCACATCACAATAAAAACTATTTATCTGCTGAGCCTGGGAGTAGAGGAGTGGCAATAAAAGACAATTTTATTGACAGATATGTATGGGAAAGGTTGAATACTTACCTTCTCAAGTACTTACAATTAACTTTTTACTGTCCTGACAAACTGATCTACTCTTTGGTATTAACTTTGTTCCATGTACCTAATCACATACAAGTCTCAAAATCACCATGAAAATCAAGTGGAAATTAAAATATTAAAGAACATAGCTATACATCAAAAATGTGGTATTTTTAGGCTTTAGATGTTTATTTGATTTGGTTAATTTTTCGTATCATCATCTTCTTTTATCACCTATTATGTTATTCTTCTCTGAAAAAAACAGATCGCCCTTCAAATGTTGAGAATTTCTCCTTTCCTGTAGGCTCTCTTGTTGCCAGATTAATGCTAGTGCTAACTATATTCTGGGCTGCTGGAAGAAGGTGCATCAGCATTGTGTCAGCCAAATGGAGACAGAGCTCTCTGAAGCAGCACCAACTGGCACAGCTTCACTGCTCCCAGCAGGAATATGCTGGTTCCCACCAGCAAGATCTTTGGCTCTTGTGGCTTACAGACTGGGTAACATTGACTAAAATTGTTCCTTTTGTGAGATTATATCTTTTGCTTCCAAATTTGGAAGAGATTGCAAGTGCACAAAGAAAACAAATAATGTGGACTTCATGAGTTGAAAGACGGCTACACCCTTGGAAGAGGTGGCAGAAGGAGAATATCAAGAACTTCTACGAAAGTTTTTAATATTAATTAATTGATTAAACTGCAGTCCAGATTATACCAGAATGATGTATGTAAAGCTGTACTGCTATTTTTGCATAAGATGAAAACAGTAAAAGGCATGGAAAAGGCTCACTTCAGAGAAAGAATTCCTGCTTCTACTTGAGCTGTCTTTTTTATGTTGCTGGTACAATCAAATACCTCTTTTAGTCTTTCTGCTGTCTACTCCCTTTTGTTCTGGAATTTTAAGAGGCCTTTCTCCATAATCTGAGTGGATTTTCCTAAAATTATTACAGGCTTTCTTTGCAAACCTGTCATCTTCTGTTAGCCCTTGTGCTAAACCCTTCAACGCTTCTTTCCAGGATGACATCACATCATTTTATCTTTGAAGTCCCCACAGAGTACAGCAGCTGGACTTCAAAGAGTGAACATTGCACCTGAATAACCATGTTTTACTGTAGAAATTAAATTAGAAAGTTAGAATTTTAGCTTCATTCCTTTAAAGGATGAATATTAAAATATTCTGGTGTGGAAGAAGAGACGTAAGAGAGGAAAGGACTTGAAGAGAAGCCTGGAATTTGAAACCATTGGACTTCTGACCATACTTGAAGTTCAGTCATTCCAAACGTATTTCCAGCTCCCTTCCCTTACTGGCTTCAATCATTAAAAAAAATCCAGTTGTCTGATATTTCGACCAATTGCACCAAGTAACAGGCTTGTTCCCACACACCTGGACAGGCACATCTCTGGCTGCCCTGCTGGTCAGATCTGGAGCACTCAGCCTTTGCAGCACTAAACCTTCTCAATAGATGTCAGACAGAACTAACAAAGGTTGAGTGAATAATTTTTAAATGAGTAACTCAACCAAAAAAATATAGATTCTTTACATGCAGTGCCTTTGGATAGCTACTGCTTTATAATATAATTGCAGTGGGGATTTTTCTAAAATATAAATTACTTTATTCTCACAAGAACAGCAGACAGGAAGAAGAAATAATGTAATTTTAAGTGTTTTGTTTACTCAGTGAAACCTCGAGGAGCATGAGCACAGCATTTCACTCCCAACAACAAATAAAAATGTGAAGCAAAGAGAAGACTGCTCATTTGTAGACACATGTTTGTATTGCTGGATATTTGATGTGTACAAATACTCAGGATGTGCTACTTGGCTTCAGCAACTCTGTAAAGCCACGCATTGATGTTTCCATCCTTCAGCTGGCTGGATCCACAAAGATGGCACAACCAGGCACACGTGTGATTTTATGATCTGCTTTGTTCAAACATTGTAACAGCAAAGTTCAAATCATATAGTTGTGGATACCAAATGCATTCAAAGAGTAGTTCAAATCGATGGGCCAAGCTAGTGCTGTAGCGTCTCCTGAGATACCACAACTAATTTAAAGCATTAGTCACTCTTGAATAAGTGGAAAAATGAACCTAAAAACATTCAAGAATTCTGTAGCAAGATTAATCCTCAATGTGAGTAAATGTTAGGCACACGATTTCTTAAACACTCTCAGGGAAAGAAGCAAGGGTGTCTTACCGGTAAGATGAGTCTTTCTTCATTCAGATACTGAAACTCCTGGAAGTTGAAGTCAAACTCATCATCATAAGCAAGCAGCTTCTGCTCCTTGCCATAGTGGAAATGACGCATCCTGATAGCTCTGCCAGCAAGATGAGCATGAAGAAGCACCGCAAACACATGAATCCCAGTAGGTCTCTCAGCACTTAGAGCCTGATCAGAGGAACCAACACCATCAATGTGCCCAGATGCAATGTAATGCAATGTAATGTAATATAATGTAATGTAATGCAATGCACAAACAGAGTGAAAATATAGTAATAAATTTATTCTACTTTCCCTCAGTTTACAGCACAGTACAGCCTGGAGCAAAAATATAGCTGTATGTGAAATTAAGATTTGATATACAAAAAAACTTGTGTGACTTTTTTTTAGTAAAAACATGTTTTGTCTCCTAATGAACACAGTCTTCATGAAAACCAACTGGATTACCAATAATTCTCAATATATTAAGACTTGCAAAGGTATTATATACTAAAACCTTCACATTATTTTACTGCTATTGCCCAATGCTGCTGAATGTGAATGTTTATTGTCAAAAAGAATGTCTATGCATTTATGAATGATATTATCATCAATATTGTACCAAGAGAAGTGTTTTAAGAGGTTGCAATTACAATATGCTCTGTTTCCCATCTTTAAGTCAGCTGATAGTAAAATACTATATATTTACATCTGAAATGTTTTTCCAAATCAAAAACATTATAAAATAAACTTTTCCAAACTGACACAAATCTGACATCATTCCTATTCCTGCTGAGTTCTATGGATCTGAACTTCTGGTATGCTAAACTTTGATCTTCATTGAGAGCTCAAACTAGAAATAATCTATTATCGCAATACCTTTCAAGTACAGGCTTAAGGTCAGAAACTTCACGATTACAGGCTGCTCTAGTGTTTTTAGGCTGAAAAATGCTATGACAATATGGAACATTTAACATCACCAAGAACAAATCTAAATTCCGTACCTAATTTTCCCTCCACTCCAAACCACATCATAACAAACAGTAATTCAACCTTTCTCTGTAAATGACAAAGTATATGAGAATCTCTCATGATAATTAAATCACAGATTTTAAACAATGCTTCCACTATCTGTAGAAATATTCAGATTATCCTAATGAAACCAAGTGTTTAATGAATGCATAATTTTGTACTTCAGGACATAAAACAAAATCATTTGAGGTCTTTAGTTTCCATCTTTGGTAGAAGAATACATTTTAGTCTTTCCTTCCACAATTAGAAGCCCTTTGTCCATGCACAGATTAAGATTAGTCTGTCTCAACATTTCTTCTGGGCTATCTATTCCAGGCTGTAAATTAGCTTGACCATCGAAAGCAATGTGTTTGTATCTATTGAACACACAATTAAACCATCACAAGCATTGTGTCATCCAGTATCATTACTCACATCAGTAAAGCAGTCAGAATGCTGAGCACCTCCAATACTCAGATCAAAGACTCAACATGCTGGAAGGCAGCATGTAGCAGATGCCTTTGTTCACATGTCTTTAACCTGTAGCTATCAATCCTCCCGAGAAATTAAAGAGGCTGTCTAAAACTATTCCTAAGAATGAAAACCAATAGAGTCAGGCAGGACACATACCTCATCCAGACATTCCAGTGTGCAGTGACCCTCTGACACAAATTCAGGCATGCCTGGTGGGATATTGTGGAAAAGGCTAACCCAAAGACCAGCTTCAATAACCCCAGCATCGTATTTCCTTATTACTGGAGTGTAAATTAATCTCAGACCAGAGTTATCTATCAAGCCTGAAAAAAAGAGAACACAGTCAGCCATGGCTATAAATCAGTATTTAAAAGAAGAAAAAAATTAAATTATTTACATTTTCCAAGGCTTGCCCTATGTTTTTTACATGAAAATTGAGGAATCAGCCTCAATAACTTGGAAATGAGCCAAACCATACGCAGGAAGTAATAAATAGGGGTAGCCCACAGAAGGGTTGTTAAACACAGTATGGGGATATCTGTGGTGCTCAGAGGTGAATGAAAAATATGTGTTGTTGGTAGCCCTTGTGTCCCTTCCGCTAAATTATCCAACATGGACCTCAGAGAAAAGAAGGTACATCACAGGCAGACAAAAAATAAAAGGAAACAAAACCTCAAAATATGCTATATATGATTTTCAAATTAAATATGAGTTGTCTTCTACTTGTGAATTTATCTGTTCCTTCACCTTGATTCCTAGCATTAATTATATTTATTCTTTGTTTTGGATTGCTTGTCAAGTTACAGTGTACCTAAGATGACCAAATATATCGCTTTTGCAATCCCCCTAATTAATAGAGTATGAACTAAATGTATGAAAATTAGCCTCCTAAATCCCAAAACCGAAGATAATACTAGCACCTTGAATAAAGTAGTACTCAGTTTATGTATAGCAATTACCAGAATATTCTCAGGTACAGTGGCTCAGTAGACTTTTGTTTCAAAGCAAGGTATTTTTCCTAACGACAGCTTCAAAGTAGCCTAGATTTGCTGGGGCTCCCTGCTTTTTTCCTTTTGCTTCTTCTAAACATAAATAAATATTAGAAAGGAGATTAAAGAACACCATCATAAACCAAAATATTTTCTTTTAAGACCAACTGCTTTTACCTGGTGAATAGTCTAGCAACCTGAGTCTGCACTTCACCTTCAGAAACTGCCCAAAGTTGAGACATATGTCTTAAAAAATACTAAAAAGATTAATAAAAGGCTCACTCCCGGTCTCACACTCTGGCTGCTCTCTCTCATTCTGGTTAGATTTCTTCTCTCAGTCTGGTTAGATTTCCCAGCAAAAGAAAGGGAAAGATAATATGAAGAATGCAGTGGTCCACAGTTTCTTGTATCTCTGAACCACCCACAAACTTCAAGTTAAGCTTTTGAGTACAGTGAAAAAATACTGGGAACTAGAAACTATTGAGCAGGGAAAACCAAGCCTCTCTTTGTGTTTGCTCCGTTTGCCATGAGTTGCAATGAGAAACACTTGTGTCTAATACATTTTCCAATCTTGCATAATTTAAAAGCATGAGGGTACAAACCTTCTGTGTATGATGGATTATCATAATGGACCTCCATGAGAACGAACTGAGGGTCAGCTGCTGTGCCAATGGATAAGCCAACATGAGGAGGGTAGGTGAAGCCCTGGAAATCAACACATGCATATACAGTTAAGGTATTTTTGCCATGGTTAAGAGTTAATTTCTTTTTATAAATATACCTACCTTTTTTTTTAATGATGCAATCATAGTAATGATAAAATTTACAAAGGTAACTTGTTTTAAAACTTTCTGAACATGGCATTGTGGTCTAATATAGTTATTACATAACCAATGCACTCAACAACTACGTCAATATAAAATAGATCCTACGCTTGCTAGAGGATAAAGCCCTGAGCGAACTGGTCTGACCTCATCACTGACCCTGCTTTGAGTAGAAGAGTGGACTAGAGACTTCCTGAGGTTTCTTCCAACCTGCATTATCCTGTAATATTATGATTATTTATCACGGATTTATTGCTTGAGTGGAAAAGGAAAATTCCATTATAAATATGTAAACATTGCATTATCAAGCAGTTAGTCTAACAATAAAACCCTTATGAAAAAGTGAATCTACATTTTAAATGTTCTTCGTTTCAAAAGGAGGTAGTAATTTCCAGGAAATACTGAGGTTGTGCATAACTAGATTATTTCTCATGCACAAATCTCTGCATTCTTAGAAAAACAATTTGAACAACAAAACTGATCTTCATGGCTACACTTGCATTAGCAAGCCGTGTAGTGCAAAAGAAATAGCTCTGTATAGTGCAACAGCTTGTGCTGGACCCAGGGTCTTTAAATGACGCTCCTTTGGACACACTATCATCAAACACCATGCACTAATCTCAATTTAGTGCAGGGAGATGCTGGGTTCACCCCTGCACATTCGATTTAACTTCATCCCAAAGGGGACTATGCAAGTTCTCAAAGCAATAGTGGTGATAAACAGAGCTTGGTACGTGGGAATAACTGGGAGATTTACTTCAGAAGCTCCCTCCTGATTCAAACTAAAATACTAGTATCTTCTAACTGAACTCATTTACCAAATTCACTTCTATAGTAGAAAGTAGTAGAGTCTGTATAATTTTACAGTATATAGCTAATATTTTAATATGCAGTTTAAGATCCCAACTTTCTGCTGCCTGATGGACATTAGTGAATAAATCACAGTCTATAGTAATAAATATTATCATCTCCATTCTACACAAGGGTAAACTGAAGTAGGCGAAGTGAGTACTCCAGCAAACCTAAATGTAACACAGATCTGACAGATTCCTCTATACAGATCTTTAACAACAGGATGAACCTTGTAAAAGCCTTCACAGAGTTTGATGAAAGATAATTTATTTATATGAGTTTTTTTTATTTCACTTAGATTAAGACAGCTGGAAGTACAAATACTAGGTCAGAGCATAGCTGATGGCTAAAATGCACAAAGCATACACCAGAGATAATGCTCATAGTGGATTAAAACTCTTTTGATGGGTCTGTGTAGCAGCTCTGGCTTCCTCACACTGCAACACTTGAAGATGGTTTTGAACTGCAGGCTGGCAAACGAAGGCTCCAGAAAGGATCGTCATCCCAGTCCCTCTCTGTGCCCACACCAGAAGGGGTGGGATTCTTTTGGCAGTAATACTGCCTTGTGTCAGCAATACTACCTTGTGTCAGCTGAAAACATTAACTGCAGCCTCAATTAACATATGAAATGAGCTGAAAACACAGCCTGGGATCAACATGGCATCAGAGACTGTTTTCTGTAGTTATGCCCCAGTGCCATGAACAAAGCGGTCCTTTTGCCAGTTCTGCACTGTCACAGGAACACTCCGACTCTGGAAATATGTATTTTGGGCAGGGTACTAAACTTTAGAATGATAAGGGGGAACACTGTAACCAGGTCCTGGTGAGGCACAAAATTAATTACATTTATGTCTAACTTCATTTGGAAAATATTGCCTCCATGTCTTTCACATAGTCACCTACAGAGACTTGTTTTTCATTCTGTCATTCTGTGCAGGTAGCAGATACTGGTTGTTGTTGGAGGCAGTGTATTTCCATGTCAGATGCGATAAGCTGATATGCTTACAGACTTCCATACTCCCAAGTTATCTTTATTCCCTTAAGGTATCAGCTCTCTCTATACTCTTTTCATTACTTTTAGCTTGTTGCTCAGGATGTTCATTGCATTTCGTACTTTAGAGGTCAAGAAGCTGAGGGCTTACTGGTGAGGTATTTAGGGACTATGACTGTGTATCCTTAAAAACATATATTAAGGGATCACTAATATATGAGGAAGAAGCTGCATCCTCCTGAAGCCCCATTGATGAAACATGCTAGACAGCCATTCATCCTACCTCTCCTCCAATGGCCCAAGCAAAAATGACTGTCTCACATGTGAGAAAAGAGTCTGGCATGTTGGGATGGTAACACTCATGCCCGTAGTCCAGGACACTGTCATTCAAATTGCTGCTGCATTGGTAGAGCAGGATATGGTGCACCAGATTCTCATGACCCTTCTGGATCAATGGTATGATCTGTCAATGTTAAAATAAAATTAAATAAGTTAAAAAATTCATAAAAGAAAACACATGTCAGATGTGACTATTTCAATGCAGCTATGCAGGCAGAACTAGAAATTATACAGTGCATTTATTTTAAAAGAGGATATTTGATGTTAGATTGTAGTTACGTTGAGATGTTACTTCAGCACTCTGCAACCCCAAGCATTAAGAATGTCATTCCCCAATTGCATCACCAGAGGATAGGAAGAAAATTCTGTGTCTTGATAAAACCTCCGTTGTCATCTGTCTTGTTCTCCCTTATCCCACCCAAGTCTTGCACTGTCACTTGTCTTGCTCCATGCCTAATCTTGTTTAGCCACATTGCAGCAGGAACGGGATATAAAACAGTCTGTTCAACTAAACCAACTTGGTATCTGAACTACTCAAAACTTTTCATCCCTGTTTCTGCCTCTTTTGTACTACTTTAAACTAGTGTTGCCCATTGATTCTGTAGATCTAGGGTGAGCCTGAAGGTATAGCCCACATTCCTCAGTAGCTCAAGATGGATTTCCAATTTTTTTTGACATCTGCAAGAAATTAGAATTATTTTACAATCTGCTCAGTTGTAAAGGCTTTATTAACACAAAGTGGTTCCTCAGAGGTTGGGTGCTCCAGTCTGTCTGTGGCAGTGAAGAGCTGGAGGGTTCTCAGGGGTGCCTGAGTGCCCCCAGTATAATTTGACTACTGAACTTCAGGGTAGATTGAAATTATTTTATTTCCATATAACAGAGTTCACTCTCTCTTTGGATGGATGATGCTAAATTATCTCTGTCAGAGACAACATCCCTGGGGCAAACATGAATACTTATGAAAAGAATAATTTTGTTTTTCTCAAAGAGCATATCCCACAAAATATCAGCATATAGAAAAAATATTAAAATGAAAGGACTTTTTCCCTTGCTTTTGCTTTCAAATATTGCATCTGTCATATCTGCCTTCAAGATGAATAAGATAAACATTCACGTTTTCATGGGAAAAGTAAAGCTTTGGTAATGCAACTTTTAAGGTATAGAGTGCCTTATAATATTATGAAAGATAAGGTATTTTAAACAGGCCAAAACTGTATATACACCCTGACTTTGCACCATGTGTTTTGTAAGCACATGAACCGCAGCTACCAGAGCAACAGAACAGGGTAAGGGTAAGCAACAAGTTTATTATCTTATTAAAATATTGTCAGCACGATATTGTTACCACAAACATATCTCTCTGCACTTTTTTCATACCACTAAACCAATTACAAAAGAGTCAGGAAGAAGCAACCAGAGCCTGTGCATATCAAGACCACCCTCATTGACATAAAGCTACAAAACACCGTTGAAGCTGGGCTCTCGGGGAGTTCAGCTGCTGTTGAGTACTGCATGTCTGTCCAAAAAGTGTATAACCCAAACACACCCACTTCACTGTCCTTAGAAGCCAATGGAAGGATGCCAATATATACAGATGCACCAAAGTTTTGTTCTGATGGCAAGACTGAAGTACTGCACAAGAGATTTTCTGTACTATTCTTAGCAATCGCTATCTTACTTGGTTTTACCAACATCATGAATTACTGTACTATGAACGTAAAGGAATTTTTGAACGCGCTAAGTCAGTTTTCCCATCAGATAAGAATTTATTCCCAAAAATATCAGACAGACTGGCAAAGATTCAAAAATCCATTTCAGTTTAATGTCATTTTTCCCCTCTGCTCTTCCATATACCTGCAAGTCATCCAAATACCGTGGAATCAAAACACATTTACAGCATGGCAGCATATACATTAAATAGTAGTATAAACCTCCAGAATTCAGAAACTCCACATCATGTACGGGTTAGTTAGCGAAACAGACATATTAGCTCTATAGTTACTAATAAAAGAGAGTATTTTGTGTCCCAACATGTGATATTTCTGCCTGCTGCTACAGATCCCAGCACCTGCTGTGCTTACAGTCACTACTTCAAACCAACTTCCCCTCAAAACAATGGGACATCACCAAAATTAGAAACTCACATCCTGTCATCAGTTTCTAGTGTCCATTACCTAAACAATAACAGCACTTCAAAAAGTAGGTTTGTTCAGCTTTCTTTAGTGAAGAAAAAAAATACAAAACAAACCCTTATGCATCTTTCCAATGTGAATTGTAGAATAACTTATATTCTTCAGATACACAAATAATGAAAAGCAGCAGTGAAGTTACACTTTTTACACATTTTTATTACAACTTGATTAAAGAGGTACCACCTTTCTTTCTCCCCTTTTAAAAGAGAGAGAACAAAAAAAAAATAACAAAACCCCAAAACTATTAGGAATGATGAAAATCTATTAACAAAAACCTTCAGAAAATCTCACTAAACATAAATTGTTATTTTCCCAGAAATGCATGGAGATATTTTAATGGTCAGCTTCGTAAGGATCACAGTGTCATTCCCGGTTGAAACAAGAGAAGGAAGAGGTGCGGACCCCTGAGACATGTTGGGTTCACTTTCTCTGATTCGATGAATTGCTCACTTTAACTAATTACCAGAACAATCTCAGCAGAAAATAAAATTAAGAAATATTATTTGATTCCGATTAACTGGAGCAGGGATTAAAACATGCCATTCTACATCCCAGGTGATGCTGCCCTAGTTCCTCAGCTATCTGTTATTTTAGCTCCCAAAGTCGGTTGTTTAGGCTCCCTCACTTTCCACAAAGAGCATCTGTACAACTTACTTTGCTCTAAGATGAACAGGAATTCCCAAACCTCATTTTTTTCCAGATAAGCCAACCTTACAAACAATGATGAACAATGACTGAGCTCCTCAAATACAGGGCCAAATTCAACAAATCACTAATGCTTTTAAACACACACGTAAGTAGCCCCAAGTGTAAAATTATTTGCTAGACCAGGCATCTACAATTAAGTATGAAAGATATCACAGTTTGAACAGGCTCATATTCTGTAACATTATTTGTATTTTATCAGCCCTTTACCAGCCTTAATCCCTTACTGTCGGCATTAATTCTTAAAACATGGGCCGTGTAATGCATACATTCAAAGTTTCCAGTTATTTGAATTTCTTTTTAAGCATAAAGTTTTTGGGTTTTGGTAGTCTTTAATCACAAAATCACACAACGGAAAGCTAACTTAAGCTAAGGTCTACTTTTTCAGGTCTCCAATCACAGTAATAGTGCACCAACCCTGGAAAGTCGCCATGACCGTCATATTAATCTGTCTTGGGAAATAATGCAACTTTTAGAAAACTGATGAAAAGATAATAATTTAGTGCAGTAAATTAGAACAAAGTAATGAAATACAGAAAAAATGTTATAAAAGTAGGCATAGTACATAACAGTCAATAAACTGCAGATTTAAGTGAAAATTAATTTTTATTTGAATGCTTATTTATACATACATTTATTTACTTTGTTCTTGTAGTGTAAGGGGACTCAAGTGACACTTTCAGTCACTGATAGCTAAGTAATTTACATAAGTTGTAGTGAAAATTGGAGTCCACCTTTCACTTCGAATAATTATGAGGAAACCTATGATTTTGAAATGTAGTTCCTTCCCCCTTCCTTGCTAATTCCTACACACTCCTAGTCAGCCAAGGGAGTCAAGAAACAGGCTGAAAAGAAGCTGAAAGTGAATATGCATATAAATACCTATTTTCCCCATTTTGCCTTGTTCTTTGAGGCTCATCTGTGGCACTTTTCACTGTTGCTGACATGCAAGGAAGATCCAGCTGTCAGGGTTCATCTCTTTGCCATGCTGTGATTAAGCCTGCAGAGATATTGCACCACCAGGGCACCTCGATGACTTCTTCCCCTGCAGGCAAAGTGCGTTTTCTGCTTGACATTTCCTAACTGCCAGAGGCTCAGATAACAAAAGCCCTATAACCACCCTACATCAAAATGCAAAAAGCGCTTGGGACTGCAAAAAATAAATGCATGCAACAAGACGCGATCTCCCCTGCTTTTCATGAAACCCACAGAAGGAAGCTCCTGTTTTATTATTTATGATGACTTTTACTTTTTGCATCCTACCATTCTTGAAAGCTTGCAGAAAGGTATTTCTAACAGAGCACATTGACATATATGAACCTGTCTTGATTCCTACTAACAGAGATAAAAAACAATACATGTACTATAAAACACCACTGCATCAAATCAGAGTTTCCAAAGCTGGAGGTATTTAAAACATACCACATTCAAATGCAAAATGAAGACATTGCTTCTGCAATCAAAAATATGATTATAGTGTGACCTGTATTATGACCTGTATTCATCAGGCAGGTTGAGAGGTTCCTTTCATCATACTGTGTCTCTTAGCACTTCTCAAATAGACTTTCAAAGAATATAACAAACATTTTCAATGTATTATCAAGTTAGTTAATACAGATATGTACTTTCCACCTGTTAACAGAAATTCATTCTAGTCAATAGGCTGATGTCACATGAATGAAGAAAACGCTTGTATCTGCCAGTGCCAGGTTACTCGGTTTCAAGTTTTCTTCCTCTCTTCTGTATTTCCTGTTATCCCTTTACTTACTTGCACAAACTGAATGCATCAAATGCTTTTGTTTCTTAAAAAAACAAGCCAAAATTGTAACATAATAGATCCTTGCATCTCAGGTTGCTGATAAGCAGGGTCAAGATACTAAATTACTATGTATTAAATAGGATGAAAATGCAAACAGCTCAAACAGTCCAAGAAGTTAGATTCCCTACAAGGGAAAAAAAATATCTCCAGAAACCTGGAAGCCTTCCTTGCTTACTCCTGTTTTTCTTCCTTTTTTATTCACTTTGCTTTCTTTGATGTTAACTGCAGTGGTTTGTTCTTCATGCTTGCTTGTGCAAATGATGAAAGTTAGTAAACTACATCCATACTATCGCCATACTGTCCCTGTCACAAAACATAGCCCACTGAACTTCAGAAAACAAAATGCTGAATTTATTTTTATATATGAAAATGGAAACAGGTTTTTTATCTTGTTGCAGTGATGCTTGTACACTGAAATGTCAGCGAAATAGATGTTTGGGGTTTTTTCCAGTTCCAAATGTAACTTTGACTTAATCTTACATTTTAAAGACTCTATGAGATGGTATATTGCCATACCAATGTCTCTGAATAAGGCCACAATCAGTGGTGACACAGGGAAAACCCATCATTCTCTAGTCTTAAAACTGATAGCAAAAATTTGACACAAGATTTTGTCCTGGCATTACTGCATCTAACACAGTTTGTAGCCTACAGTTGGTTAATTTTATCTGTATGAGTTTGTCATGTCCTTGTTTAACTCAGGCCAAAAAGCAATGGTTGTGAAACTGAGTACTGGCTGAGTTTACTTGAGGTAATTTGTGTAGCAGAAGACCAAGTTATAGGGTCTCTGCTGTCTACATTTATCCTCAGGAAGAACTACTATCTTTTTACTGATTATTCTGGTCTTTCTACTTCTTTTGTAAATGCATGCCATGGGCATATATTGAAACACTTGTCTAACTTTGAAAAGTTCTTCAAAGGTAGATCCAATGTCTTCTTATTAGAAATCATCCAGATATTTTTCTAATTTTCTTTTTCCTTTTCATAAGTGTAGTTGTGAAATGAACAAATATTTATCTAAAACAGCTCTTCTAAGGTTGTAGATTTTCCTCAAAAAAACAAGTACTTAAAATATTTGGCCTAATCAAATTGGGTCTTTTTCAGAAAAAAATTCAACATATTCCATAAAAAAAATCAATAATAATACAGTTTTATTTTCATATAAATATTCTGGGGAAAACAAACAAACAAACACCCCCAAAAAACAACAACCAAACAAAAAACGTTGCTTCTTGCATACAACCCAGAGGGGTCCTGAGCAAAAACCCAAGAGCTGGAAATATGTCCCTGAGCTGGGGTTAGATGTTTAAGTCCATGACTCCAGGGCAGACCAGGATTTTAACCCTAACAACCTAACATCTATCTAATGTCAGGAGAAAAGCCTGCCTAGGCCAGCATCACATCTGGGACACTAATCTGCAGCAGACTTTCAACCCAGAGTTCAGGCATCCCAGGGTCAGGCAGGGACCACCCTCCCAGCTCCCGCTCTCAATCCCATTTGTCAGAAAGCATTAAATTAATGCCTCAGAAGAGTTAGGGCTGAAAGAGATACCTCCAGTGCTCAACTGGCTGCAGTCCAAACTAGCTGCTGTAATCTTTCCTGAGATCAGCCATACCAGTTGTGTGTACAGAGCTAAGTGTCCATTTCTGGTTTTCTCACTGTACAATGCAGATCCTAAATTCAGTCCCCATTACTAACAAAGCCTTTTAAAAGGCTACCCATCCCACACGTCTCTGAATTTATACTGTGCTGCTGACTTAGACAAGTATATATTTTGGTGAGTGAATTGCAGGACGCAGAGTAAAGTCAAGGTTTCTAATTCAACTGACAGTCATCTATGTACAACAGGGAGTATTACTGCTTAATCTGAATTGTCCTTCAAAATAAAAAATTTTCATCAAAATTATTTTCGTACACATTTTTCACATTTCAAGAGGGAGGAAAATATAACCTGTGTTGTTAGTGACATATCTTGATGCTTGTATTTTAATACAAAAGAGATGGAGATGAGAAAAAAGCCCAGGCAACAACAATCATCCCCACTCCCAACTACATTATGTGATTAGTTAAAGTTTCCTTGACAGATGGAAATTTTTCTGACCAAAAATAAAGGCTCCATACAATTTAAGGCATTTAAATTTGCATGATTTTTCCTTAATATGTGTGGAAGATTTTTTTTCCGAAGTGAGATGCAAATACAGGACATAATCCCAGGATGAAATAACAGTGTTGCTTTTTTTTTAATTTGTTTAAACTGTATTGTTGGCATTTGCGTTTAAACGGTTTGGGTATGTTTTAAAACATGCAAAAAATTCTAACATCATTGCGGAGAAAAGGTATCACAGTATCACGTTATCACAGTATCATAAGGTTGGAAGGGACCTCTGAGATCATCAAGTCCAACCTATAACCCAACATTAACACCAACACCAACACTAACACCAACCATCATCTAAACCATGGCACTCAGTGCCTCATCCAGTCTCCCCTTAAACACCTCCAGGGTCAGTGACTCCACCACCTCCCTGGGCAGCCCATTCCAATGGCCAATCACCCTTTCAGTGAAGAACTTTTTCCTCACATCAAGTCTAAACTTTCCCTGATGAAGCTTGAGTCCATGCCCTCTAGTTCTGTCACTGGTCACCTGAGAGAAGAGACCAACCCCTGCCCAACTACAACCTCCTTTTAGGTAGTTGTAGAGAGCAATGAGGTCTCCCCTGAGCCTCCTCTTCTTCAGACTACACAGCCCCAACTCCCTCAGTCGCTCCTCACAGGGCTTGTGCTCCAGCCCCTTCACCATCTTCGTTGCCCTCCTATGAACACATTCCAGTATCCTGACATCTTTCCCAAACTGGGGGGCCCAGAACTGGACACAATATTCAAGATGAAGTCTGACCAGTGCCGAGTACAGGGGGAGATAACTTCTCTGGTCCTGCTCGCCACACTATTCCTGATGCAGGCCAGAATGCCATTGGCCTTCTTGGACACCTGGGCACACTGCTGGCTCATGTTGAGCTTCCTGTCCACCAGCACTCCCAGATCCCTTTCTGCCTGACTACTCTCCAGCCACTCTGTCCCCAGTCTATAGCTCTGCATGGGATTGTTGTGTCCAAAATGAAGTACCCAACATTTGGACTTACTAAACATCATCCCATTAGAATTGGCCCATCTCTCCAGTCTGTCCAGGTCCCTCTGTAGGGCCATCCTACCCTCTAACAGATGTCCTTACCACATGAATAGAAAATTTTATTCAAAGAACAGATATCTCCTGTTCTTAGTGTAAAGAAGAATGGATCTGTTTACTCAATGACTGTGCTGTTCAATAAAAGCTCTTATTTAAGTTTCATTAGTATAGAACATTAAGAAGTAATTACCATATCTCCATTTAAAGCTGCAGAACTTGTATTGTAAAAGAATATATATGTTCAGATAAAAGTTACTGTTGCTGTGCTGTTAGCTTGGAGAGAAGGCTATGTATTTGAATTCACACAAATCCTTCCGTCCCCACATACTGGTATAGTTAAAGAAATGTTAACGATTACACTCTATATCTAGAATTTCTATAGGTCAGTGTGCAGAACACCTTAAATATTTTAACCAGTAAAACTAAATATTATAGAATGAGTACTAGACATTTGTTTAGTGCTTCTTGTTTTCTCTGCCATCGAGACCATTCCTGAGTTCTCACCTGGAACTGCACCGTTCAGTCCTTGAAAGAACACAGTAATTTAGACTAAATCCAAAATAAATATACCTCAAAGAAATATTCATAAAATATTGGTTTTTTCTGAGGCATGTCTGACGATTTGAGATAGCGCATTTAGTAACAGTTAAAATGTGTAACTCCGAGGAGAAATCTGATAAAAAGCTCAGGTCAAGAAAAAAACATGTTTCATTGGGTTATGTTTCCTGGCAATACACTCACTGCACTCCTAAGCAGCAGCAACATCGACATAGTGGTTGTGATATTCACTATGCCCATAGTCTCTCAGCACAGCTGACATATACCAAGCAGAATTAATCAGCAATTAATTAGCAACATCATTGCTTTCTTGAGAAAACCATATGATAATAAGTTAATATGTAATCAAATATGTTTCAGATCTACAGCCAAAATGGGTAGTCTATAAAGTCTATAAAGTCTATAAAGAATTAATATTTACTCAAGAGGAGCATAGAATTTGAATAGTATAAAGTCAATGAAGGCACTCCCTTTTGTTCATGAAATCACTATTCATACACAGCGATGTCTATCTATTGCTTTGAGATAGCAATAGAAGAGGTTTTAATTCTACTGTGCAATTGGAAGAATGTTCCCTTCGATCATGTAACTTAATAACATTATAGTTTTTCTCTTCCTGCTTGGGAGTGAAGGTGCAGCTTAGCCTGGAGACAAGAGCCCATGAGAAATTACAGCATGCCCATTTCTTGTTTTACACATACTGGCTTATACTGTTAGGAAATATGTTTTCTGAGAAGGAAATATTGACTTCTGTGAAAGATTACCAAAACGGAACACATAAAAGACAGACCTTAGGCATTCAGACAGTGAAGTGACCAACCTGGATGCTCTGGCAGTTTGCTGAAGGGAAAGCATAGGATTAAGTAAGCACAAGGCTCATGATTTTGGCAAGACACTTGTGAGTCAGCAGAACAAATCTTAGGAACTATTGCTCCTAACCCTCTAAAAGATATATTTACTGGGTTAACATGTAATGCAAACATGACATGTTTACAAAATAAATATGGTTAGGTAATGCCTAAATTAATACCATGTTATATACATTTTCTCACGCCGAGCCAGGTCCTGGTACCCTTGTGTAGGTCTCCAATACCCCTCAATAGCACCCATGAAATCACACAACAAGGGCCGTTTTCAGATTACATGGTTATTTTGAAGTGACTTGAGACTCTTGTGTTAAAATTATACTACATTAATTCTCCAGAAACTACAACTGTAATTGGCACTTCATAACGCAGAAAGACACAGTTCCAGTCCAAGTAACTAAAGAGACAGCAATTGAAACATCATTGAAATGAGGGGATGGAGAAAGTAGACTGAAGAGCGTTAGTCTGCAGTTTATAATAATTTGCTTAGATACTTAGGTTTTCTCAGGTTGGGGTGCTTTGTCTTGGGTGAGGGGGAAGGGGGCGCATTATAGTTAGATCCAAGATGTAAATTATTTTCATACCAGGTAAAACTTCACTTCAGTCTTGGTTCAAAGAAAAATTATTCACCATCTACCTGTGGTTCAGTCGTCCTCTGTGTGGATTTTGATGTCACATATGCTATGTGTGGATGCAGTGGAGTGGTATTTTCTGACTATTGTCTGTCCATTTTTCCACTGTTATTAATGTTCTTTCTTTCTATTTTACCTCTGGGTGTCAATGAATCTATGCTTTGGACATAGCTGTGACTACTGTCCATTGCAAGGAGAAGCAGAGATGGAGAGGGTATCATAGCATTACTCTCTGAGTAGCTAGAGCTACTAACCCAGTAGCCAACGTCACGGTTGCAGAGTGAGAGGTTGGTACTGAGGAGAATTATATCGGAAATAAAATTTCTTCTCCATATATATGAAATTGGAGCAATTATTTTTGCATACCAAGTATGGAATAACTGATGCAGCAACAGCTGTTTAGTTTAAGTACTCGTATTGTGAAGATACACCAGGAAACTAAAAGACTACAATCCACTAAGAAATATAAACTTTTGTGTGACATTAAAATCTGTGGTCATAAGTAGTTTCATCTTCAATCACAGAATGAAATACTATATGAAATTATTTTAGACATGAAATAATTTAGCAGAATATGAGAGAAGACTTTTTTCCTGAGATAGTTACTTGGGACACTTTTAATTTCCAGCCAGTTCAGTTATATGACTCTTTTAACACCGTGAAGCCGAATTGAGCCGATTCAGGCTTGCATTGAAGAGACAGCCCTCCAGATCAAAGGGCAGACATCTTGCAAGCTCTGCAGTGTAAGATGATCATTTAGTTGCCAATCTAATTTACCAGGGCTGAAATTGCTTTGCCAGGGAACATACAGGAAAACACAAAACATTTGCTTGTGTCAGGCTGCATGATGCAATTTGCTAGAGTTATTACATTTAGCAAGACCTAAAAGTTCAAGCTAGAGAACAACAAGCAGTTACTGTCTGGTATCACTCAAGTTAAAAATCAGCGCCCTCATTTAGGTACTGAAGGCTACAGGCTGCCCTTCTGGCTTTCAATCAATCAGTCTCTTAAACTGGAGTCCCTTTGTATTTTCACACTGGGGTCTTTGGTATTACTAAAGCATTCCACTGTCAAAAAGCAGAGTTACCCTTGGCAACAAGTTTTTTTGGAGTTTTTACTTCCTTATCAGAGATTGCTCTGAAACTGAACATGAAGATTAACTAGCAGCTGGTGGTGTGCTCTAAGACAGGCCTTTCTTTTATTGAAAAGAGCCTCCCTTTTCTAAGGAGATCAACAATGGAAAAACTTTAGTGCTTATAGAAAAATATGCCAAATGTAACACTTCTCAGTTAAAGCTAAATAATTTTGTGCTGATGGGCTTGGTCTGCTTTCACTAGTCATAGCCTAAGTTCAGTGTCAAAAAATACACAGGGTTATGGCTGGGAAAAATCCATTTTTCCTAAAAACAAAAGTTTATTTTGCATTTTTTGTTCCTATCACAGTTTCTTTTGTCCCCTGATCATTTTGGTGAGACACTTATACCCTGACTCATCCATCTAAGAGCTACATATATTATACAGGATGGGTATGAGTTCTTCAGTCAATGGAGTGACTGAAAAATACAGGGGATGCTTGATCTCTTGTATTTCAGACACCTCCTCTAGGATGATACAAATGTCTATTTTTGCCACTGTAAGGTCATTTAAGTAGCTGGATCAGACCTTTGATAAGTCAAGTTAGATGAGAGGAAGCCCATCTTTGTCATTGGAAAGTTATTGTTTTCATTACGTTGCCTAAGTGTACTTAAAAGATGCTGAATTTTGACCAATCCCAGCTCGGGGCTTCTTCCCCATTTCAGCAGTGCTAATCCTGCTCACTCTTTATACAGGCATCCAAACATTTAAGAGCTTACAAAATGCAATGCCAATTGCCTTCTAAAACTGAGCATTCATTTTAAAAAAATTCTTTTACAGAATCTGAAGTACAGATGCATTGCAGCCTTTCTGGCAGTATTTCTCTGACTACATTAGTTACAAAAGAAAACCCAGAAAGTTTGGAACTATAGGAAAAATGAGTAATTCTTAGAGAAAAGACGTGTAGATAGAACTAAATGACCCTGCTACCCAATTGCATTTCTTATTTTACATAAACTGTTTTTCCTGCTCTTAATAATGAAATTCAATGTCTGACATGCTTTTGTCTATGGGACTGTTACTACTGAAGCCCAAGGAACTACCTTCCCTGAGGAAAACACAATATATTTCAAAGAAGTTAAGAAAATAAAGAGGAAAAACTTATGGAGTACTGAAACCAGCACAGACATGTTATACATCGAAGCTGAAAAGCTTCAAGCAAATTGATTACGGGGTATCTGGCATGTAGAATATACATACCAATACTTCACCAGTACATACAGCAAATTTCCAGAAATTTACACACAGCATTAAACAACTCGTCAGGAGTAGTGGGAGACCACAGGTACAGAGAATTCACAGAAAATCCAGAGACACTAGAGGAAATACTGTATATTAAGGTTTTCTAATTGCATTACACAAAAATAGTGGAGGAACACATGGGAGACCTGTGGATAATGTGAAGCCAAAGTAGTAAGTCTTTAGCAGATGCAGTTACATCAATATACAATACAATGAAATTAAACAAACAGAAGATGTTGTATGGAAAGCTAAGCTGAAGACAGTAACAAAAATGCTGTATCTGTAGAACTGTAAGTAAAAAGAGCAATAAAAACAAGCTTTTAAAATACAGCAAAACCGTATTTACTGAAATATTTCTCATGAATGCGAAAAATTTTCACTTTCATTCTGCTAGCAAACATCTGCATGATGCCAACTCATGGTAAGTAAAGCCTAAATTCAGCAAATAGGCAGAAAAAACAATCAGAAATAGTCTTACAAGCTGTCAAAGTAGAGAGTGTGTCAGCATGCACATCCTTGCATGCTGAAAATCATGAAAATCAGATATCTCAACAGTACAAGAATTAAAGGATCTCGGAAGCTTCAGTGTGTTGCCACTGAATATTTAAACAAAACAAAATAAAACTGAAAGAGCATTAAGAAAAAGGCAATTTACAAGAGGGAGGGTGCTGTCCAGACTCCTCTTTTCAGTGCATGTTCCTCTGCGCAAGCACCTCTTACTCTGTAAGCCCTGACTCCCAGCCCTGGCATGGCAGTGACTGACTGCAAGGGCTCTCTACACCCGAGGAGTTGCCCTCAGTGCGGCTTCAGCAGGAAGACAGAAATCTTTTCATGTAGAGGCTGGTGCATGGACATGCCTGTGTGTCTCCTCTACCAGAAATCACCTCCCTCCGAGAGGTCTTGCTGGAGCAGAGGTCCTTCCCCAGGTGCAATCAGTGAAACCAGAGAATTTTCTTTAGGGATGCAAGTAAGAGGCACATTCAGGACCAGTCAAAATAACTATATTTACAGAGTACTGCAAAAATCCTAGCAAGAAATAACCTTGAACCCATCTCTGGCAAGTCTGGGCTAAGAATTGGAATGCTATTTTTCTAAAAAGCTACTTCTGAGAAAGCTCCCGGCTAACTTCCGTATGTGAGAAAAGTAAAAATCCCTGTAGGGTAGTAAGCCTGAGGCGCATACCACAGCCTGAAGCTCAAAGCAGCAAAACAGGCCAATGCACATGTAGCTGCAGGAGGATTTTGCAGACATGTGGCAATGTGCGCTCCCCCACCACTCCAGGACCACTATGGAGCAACCCTGCAAACAGTTGATTTGAAGAAAAATGGTTGCCTGCTATTACCTCCAAGCAATCCTTTTCATCTGTTCTGTCTGTTGTTATTTTCAAAATTCATCTTTTAATCTGATAATTGATTCTGCTAACAAAAAAAAAACACATGGGAGGGAAAATCTATATAGAAGTTTAAAAAATTTTCAAGCAGTCACCACTCAGCCAGGTATGCAGCTTGAAGATGAGGAGTGATGTATTCCTCCAGAGCCACAAAACCAGCTCAGTGCCTAGTACTGGTTGTAATCTGGGTAACTGTGATCACTGGTATGCTCAGCTATTGAGAAATCATCATATTTTGTTTTATTTTTAGCAGCCATAATGTTGTTATGATTTCTCTCTCTAGGAGTTCCTGGAGGCACCAGAGAAGATCTCAGAACAGAAGGCATTGTAGGGACATGTAGGAAGATACAAACTCTTCCCTAGGGAAGAATTTGCAAGAGATACGAAACAAAGGAAAATTAAACACAGAAGTTCTAATCCTGGTTGGGTGCCCCTTTATCACAGGAAGTTCTATTCTCCATTGGGAAATGCAACATAAGGAGAAATTAATTATCCATGTCCTTATTCTACCTATGAGATGAATGCAAGAGTACAATCTTATCTCTTGCACAATTTACATGTCATATAGTGCAGCTTGATCAAGAAAAGTCAATGAAAATATTGTTTCTCATGACCTGATGCTCTTGGAAAGTAGCATGAATACTATGTAAAGAGAAAGAAAAGACAGAAGATCTTGCATAATTTACCTCTGACTGATTCTGACATCTCTTAGGCTAGCTATTTCTTTACCTTCTGCTAACAGAAAATCCCAACCTTTCTAATTGCTACCCGAACTAGCCCTTTGATTCACTTCAAATCAGGTGGAGGACCATGTCTGAGCTAATCGGAAGGCAAAGGCAATATACTGGGATATCTGCAAAATAGTTTCTGATGGCCCAGGGAATCATTCAGTTTGGGGTACTTTTTTCCGATTAAAAAAAAAAAAAGCAGAAGACGAAACAGATGTGGTCCTTACATCCACTCTTACACAGCATCAGAAATGTTTTATTTGTACAAGTGACTGTCTGGTCCCATGGACCAATGGACTATTTCCATCTGGACTTCTGTTGTACTCCTGGTGCACATCCTCTCGTTGAGTTTCACCCAAAGGGATTCAGTTCATGAGATCGAAGACTTCCCCATGGCAGTACCCACACTCAAGTAAGCAAGAATAACTTGAAGATTCACTTTGAAAGGGTGCCTCTCACCCAATCAAAAGCACTACTGTAGATGTACCCTAAGACCAAATCATATCATTTACCCAGCTGTCTCACCTACAGATGGTATTTGCAAAATATTTTTTGTAAATGCTTTGAATATGTTCTGCCTGACAGCATATAGCTGCTCTTTTTTAAAATAATGTATGGTAAATGTAAGTTAAAAATTCCTTTTTAATTGGGAATCTGAATTCAGAATCTGGTATTCCTGAACCAAAGATGATTAAAAGTCATAGGCTCTGCCTTTAATCATAGGGTTAATTTTTTCACAGACAGCTTCCTCAGTTAAAATATTGTGTTTTTCTGATGAAACTGATATTTTAAAAAATAACATGACAGAGAACAGTTGAACAGTATGAAAAAATATCTTATTGTGGCTGTTGCACCCGCTAGAGACTCCAGGTCACAGCAGATTTACACATGAACACACTTCTTTCATGCTGATGGCTCACATCATCCAACAAGGATTTTGTGTGATCCACAAAATCAAACAGAACAACAGAAATAGCCACAGCTTACAAGCGCACTACTTAAGTAGACTGAATTCTATCAGACAAATTTGGCCCATTTTCTAAACTTCTCTGACTGTAAAAATGAGATGTGTAGGTTTGTTTGAAAATGGTGCTACAGCAGGAATCCAGAATTAACATCTGTGTAAGTATTTACCTAACACAAAGAGTTTGATAAGGGCAAATGATTTTTCTATCCTCTCCTTTGTGAAATTCAATCTTTGTTTACATAGCTAATATCCTCCTGAGTAGCCACAAGCCCCATCCTTTGTGTATGAGTAGGCATTAGGAATTGTTGAATCAGTTTGCAAGAATGCATAGCTACAATTCCGCAACAACCCTCTATGTGTCATCTACAGAAGACACACATTTCAAAATATAGGTTGCGCCACTGAAAGGAAATGCTAAGGAAGCGTTGCTACATAATTCTCTCTTTCTGTAATTATTTTTCTCTCTCTAAACATTTTTAAGTGGCAAGATGAAATTTATTTTTTATTCTGAAGGTGAAAAATCGCTGAGGCTTCTCCTTAATTCTTAGTATTATAAAAAAAAAATGCTGATTTCATAACGTGATTTCTGGAATTATAGTATTTTTAATATATCATTGTAAAAATAAAGAATATAAAACTCTTCTGAAAAATTAGTCAATGTATTTCTGAGCTAAAATCATGTTTTAGCTCCAACCAATCACAATTAAAAAAAAAATTAATAACCATATGTGCAGTCAAGCAAAGCATTTAAAAAGAAAATTCATAAAATCTCCAGGGAGATTTTTAGAAGACTAGTATGTATCTACAACTGTCAGCAAACTTAACATGGAAAGCATCATTCTGATACTACTATTTTGAAGCAGCTTCACCATAAAGCAGAAAGCTATGAATCCTGACATATATACTGTATTACAAGCAAATTCTCCTTTTCATATAGAGTTGTGAAAGTAGCTGTCACAAATTTCAAATGTGATTAAAGATCACGTACCTAAAGGCAGAAATTTGGATCTTGCAAGTCTTCATTATAATAAAGTGTGGAAATCTACAATATTTCAGAGTAACTATACATATTTCTTAGGCATACACTGGAGAGTACATGTGAAAGTCTCTGAGTTAATTTAAAATTTTAATCTCAATGAACACATTTGAGAAATATGGATGACAATAATCAAAAAAATGGAACAGAGTTGTATATTTAAAAGCATTCATGAGTTCAAAGAAAGGTTAAAATGAGGGCCAGGGCTATCTCACTGTGCTATCTTAAGCAGTTTAGAAGAATAATAATAAGCTTTTCTTCTAGGAGTTATTCAGCATATTGCTCCTGGGAAGGAATGTGAGAACCATGTTTTCCCTCAGCACTTGTAAGCTTTCAGTTCCAAAATGAAAGAAAAGTTAGAAAGCGTGTTAGAGGAAAACATGTTTATGCATGTGGGTTTTGAAATTACCTTGGATTCCACTGAACCTTGTGTAGATGTTTACATGTTTTCATTAATTTCACTAATGAACTGAAATACACATCTTTTTTTTTCATATTTGGCTTTTACACAGCCAAAGGTGATGGAATCTGTATTCACGTGATGTAACATGGCATAACTCCGCTGTGGTCATCACAAGAGCAGTGATTGTAATGAAGAAAAAATCCGGCCCTTTATTTGAACAGACTGCACCATTTAAGTGTTTTTTAATCTATAATTATTCTCTGTTAAAATAAATTAATTAAATTCCTATATAAAAGCAGAAACACAATGGAACATGCCTTTATTTTAGTTAGTCAGAAATGTTTACAAACATAAATAATATTCAACCTCATTTTCTTAAGGGAGAGAGGAGATCGGAAGAGAGAAAGAAAAGGACTCTGCCACTGCATGTGCTGGTTGTCAGGATACACCAGAATCAGGCTCCGGGCAGACATATACATACATTTAAAGTGTGTCTGTGAAGACAGACAAGAGGTCTTGTTTTTACTCCAAGAACAATTTAAACAAATTCGGAAAGAGCAAGAACTGATTTGAAAAGTAATCATCCGAGCTCCTCTAAATTTGCTCAGAATCACTAACCTTTATCACATGATGCTTTTCATGTTGTACAGGAATCTTAAACATTTGGCACCAATATGTAGTATCCTTGTCTGGTACAGGCACCTGTCTTAATAAAAAGGGCAAGAACACAATATTACAAAAGTCACACTCCCTACTGCGTAAGCCCAAAGCTTTGGCTGCCACGTTATCCCCATCTGCTGATAAAACCCAAAACCCGGAGTAACTTACGTCTTTGTTTGTCAAGTCAAAGTATGGCAGAGAGGCAGATGAGACTTCTTCTTTCTCAGGATTCAGTAAACGTAGACTCTTTGTACCACGATTAGACCCATGGTAATTTTGACCTGCTTCTCCCATGTCTTTGTGGTGGTAGGCCCATATTACTCGCACTGTGCTCTCCTGAGAGAACAAAACAAAAGATCCATAAGGAATAGGAACAATCTTCCTTACCTAGTTCACACAAAAAATCTACAATAGGTATGTTGTAAGTGTTGCTGTATTAGAACACTGACAACGGCTATCAGAGGAGCAGTCACCTACTGACACAATTTTGCCTTTAAATTAATAACGTTTTATACTTGTAGGGTTCATTGGAGATATGCAGAAGTTTAATCTCTCTCTGACAGATTCCTTCATTAATGTTGCGAATTTAAATCATATCTGCAAATAGCAGAACAAGACTCACAAAGAGGTAACCAAACAAATGTGTCAAAAGCTATTTTCTAGAGATGTTACTTATTTGGGCAGCAATCCGACGGTTTCCCCAAAAGTATTTTCCAGGTTCACATCTGTGAGCTGCTGTCCTTACATGCTAGGGAAGATAGACCTTCAATTACAGAACAGATATACATCTTAAAAATCAATCTACAGCCACAGCATAGATCAATTCTCTGTAAACCATTCTCAGACTGCAATAATCACCCTTGAGACGAAGTACTCTAATAAATCCTGAATTGTCCCAGAATGTTAAATTAGACTGAGAATTTGGAGCAGGTGTGAAAACTATAGGTCCATTGACTGCCTGGAAATCTGGCAGTCTATACAGCTGTGGATTTCCTTCCTGCATCTTTCATCTCCTCATGTTGTTATTATTGTATATAGTGTGAAAACATATACAATGGAAATAGTGCTAAAATACTATAGCAAATCTTCCAAATTGAGTAGTAAAAAAGCCAAAGCATGGGAAGTCTTGCAAATCTCTCTAACCTTTCTGTCATTTCCAATACAAAGTCACCAACTTCATATAACAAAATTATGTTTAGTCAACAGCATAGCAGTCCCTAGCATTATAACAGAATTTACCATTTTAAGTATTTTACCATAGGAAGAGTTTTATCATCAAATTTTTCAACTTCTTCATTTTGAATAAAGAAATAAAACCTGAAATATACTTCAAGTACATATGCTCCAAACCTTTTAAAGAGTCTGTCTTTAGGATCAATTATAACCTAGCGTAAAACGCAAAAAGTGCTTCTCAAGTCAGAATCTCTTTTATGATTGTAACTGTGGGATACAAGACCTGATAGCCCAGAGGTGCCCATTTCAGTCCTCTGTTCAGATCCTTAAAATGTTAGAAATTAGAGAACATTATGCACTAAAGAAGCAAAACAATATTAAAATGTAAGATGTTAATAAAACTAGTAGAAGTATTTAACTTGGTTAATTTAAGTTGACTAAACAGATGTTTTGAAAAGTGAGTTTCTCTAATTCTCTAATTCTTTCATGTTACTAATGTGAGATTTTAATAACCAGCTTCATAACAATCTGTATATTTGGCATCTATTAATTACTTCAGCTGTCTACATATAGGCAAAGCCTCTTACCGTTATGATTTTGTCATTTGTATCACACGTGTGTAGTTCTCTGCTAAAAGCCAATATTGTATGTGTGCTGTTTTCCATGGCATATTCCAGGTGGTAATCCTGTTGAGGGTCCTTTTTTAGTACTCTATTTTCATCTGTAAAGTAATCCTTTAAAAAATAAAAGGTACCATATTATTAAAAACTTAATACTAAATTAAAAATGAAGCTTCATGTCCAGTACTGAAGCCCCTTTATGTAAAATGCTGAAGTGATACAGTTTTGTATCAAATTATAAATTTGAGTTGGCACTGTACATTTTCTTAATTAAAAATCTTCAAGAACCTTAACAGCAGCTTAAAGAATGTCTCGAGCAACTTTAACAACATGTTGCTTGTACATAACTGCAGAACTATCAGCTGCACTCAACACCGTAGAAGCCTAATTTATCATGACTGAGGTGTCGTGGACTTCAGAGGAAACTACAGAGAGAACAGTTTTCACTTAATATTCACATCAACAATATTGTCATTCCCTCTTTTCCCAATGTTTTCCTTCTTTTTCCTTCCCCACAAAAAAAACAAACCTCTTGAACGAACATTGACTGAAACCAGAAGCCCTACGGCTTAACTAGCACGAAAAGTGGTCGGTTCATACAAAAGGTGGTGGGCTGGGGTTGGGGTTAGGTTGGGGTTTTGGAGGGGGGGGCTCTTATTAAGAAAGACGCTCCCTGTCTGGAGTTCAGCAGAGGCACACTACAATGGAGGAGCGGCTGCAGCAATGCCGGGTCATTAACCTCCTCACCCTGAATTCCTGCAGCCTCACAGCCGGGACCCAGCATTCCCTTCCACTCCAGCCACCTGGAAAGGTCTTGCCACCACCCCAGATGCATCTCCTTCAGTTGACCTCCTTTGAGGCTTAGTCTGTTTCTGCCTAGTTTGGGATGGAGAGAGGGTCTTTTAACTAACAGGTCTATTTCTCATGCCAAACCAGCTACAAGCAGATAAAATTAATCATGCGGCATCCTTGCAGAATAATACAGCACTGGCTGTTCCTGGAAGGCATTTACTCCTCAAACTATTTGTATCTCCATTCACTTTTAGAGAAACTTCTAGCTTCCCCCTTTGTTAAAGTGGAGGTAACCAAGCTGAAAAATTGTAAAATGTTTTGTCCAAGTATTTTAAAAGTAGCTGATACCTTACTAATATAATAAATAATCATTTAGGAGCTGAAATCTCAAACATAACCCCATCCTAGAAAGCTGTGTGTATGCAAGAGATCACATGCACACTAGTCAGAGTTCACAAGCTGGTTGGCCTTTTATAGATGTATGAATAACTATGTGCCCAAATCCTTAATTAACGTATGTTAATTTGGATGAAAATTTGTATAAAATTATCTCACTGGTGATGCAGTTTTAAGGAAGAAAAAGGTAAAAGGTTACCATTTTGATCAGTATGAAAATATTCACATTTATTATCTTGCCAAAACTACTGAAATAGTTTGGATGCTTTCAATTCCAGAACAAATATAAATTTCAAAATTTTTCAAAGGTACTGAAAAGTAACTTCTGCTTCCTCTTAGCACTTTTCATGACTACAAATGAATGAATAAATACATGAAAGAAAACAAGTGTGGAAAAATAATCATCAAAAAGAGCAAAAGAGGGGACTGAGGTCTGCAAATGTATGCCGAAAGAAAGGCAACTGAGGAGTTATATTTTTTTAGAGAAATAAAAATGTATTTGCTTTTCCAGGTGGAAATAATCAGTCTGTTCTTGGATGGTACTTGAAGATGGGCACTTTATGAGATCAAAACATTCCACTTTAACCTTGTATCAGAGCTTGGAAAGAGACAGTGTGTGTCTATACACAATACCAAAACACTTCTCTATGGAATCTCTGCTTCCATCTTAGAAATAGTAGAGGCTTGTCTGTACGAGAAATATAACCTCATAAACATCAGCTTTCATCAAGGTGTGATATCTTTGCTGAAATATTACATTAAATTGGAAGAAGGAACCCTTGTATTAGACTAAGCACCCACACATTGCATTATTGAGGAACAGAAATTCAGTAATAGTTCTTCCTCACGTGAACATGTTGAAAGTCTGTGTGAAAACGATGTGAAGAAAAGCTCAGAAATGTGAAGCAAAGTTAGGTGTGTACGCTCCAATATTTTCCTGTTGAACTTTACCATCTTAGCAAGTCTAGAGGACACAGCTGTAACCAAAACAGAACATGTTGTGATATAGCCCTGACTTCCATGAGCCTGCAGGGAGAATGCAAAAATAACTTGACGAAGTTGAGCAATGAAAGTATTAGCACAGATGTGCCTTGATAACGTGATAGTCATTGTAATAATTTTGCTTGCCTGGATGCCAGTCAAAGACAGGTCACAGCTCCGGCTCACAGCAAGCGGCTCATTTTGTGGCTGCTGGCAAATATCTTGGGAAAGGCGGTCCCAAAGCCCAGGCCTCAGGAGAGTATCACACTGCTCCCCATGGGAATAGAGCTGAGTTGGGAGACCTGTATTGGGGACTCACAGTATTTCCTGCCCAGGAGTTGCTGTCCACCCCTGCTGCCAATGCTGAACAGTACCGCACTCCATGACCCACCCTGGATGGTTTTTTTTGTAGATGCTAATCTGACTGACTAACATTCATCTTTTCCATGTGAAAACTTCTGTGAAGTAAAGAATTCCTTGTCTCTGCTTATTCTCCCTGTCTGATACACACCACTTTAAAAGAGCCCTTGAATACCACGGTGCTGCGAATACCTGGGAAACAAATTTATGTACTGCCCAGGAAGAGAGAGGTGGTCCATTTATTCCCCAAATCCTACATCTCCACTGAGTGCAGAAGGACTGCCCAAGAGGAATTAAGTGTGAGTACATTTGTCAAGAGCTATTTAGAAGTAATGAACTGCCTCTATTACTATTTTTATTTCTTTTGTTGAAAATTATCCAGATGTTCATCACAAAAATAGAATCAAACAATACAACAAAAAAAATTCTGAACAGCTCAGAATTTGATTGCACAACACCTCACACGAAAACAGTTTGTTTACCAGTTTGAAAACAAAATAAGGGTGCTTTGCCAAGGGAACATACCAATCTCTTTCTGTTGATGGAGACTTAAGTCAAACTACACAAACTCTACTCAACATACTAATTAGAGCTTAAAAGCCTTTAAGATGTGTTTCTGTAGGCAATGTGATGAATAAAAGGAGGTTATCAAAAATGAAGACACACTGACAAACCGTGATGTCACATCCTTTTCAGTAGCATCTTGGAAAAGTAAGACACTTAGTTGTAGATATATCTTTATAGATACTATGTCTGGATTTTTATATAACTCTTATGCTTTCTTTCAGAGTAGAAAAACATGAATAAATGAAAGTGATGCTCCTATGTACAAATCCAATCAAATCCACCACATTTGGACAGCCTACACTCCATTTAAGTCCTTGCGTCTAGTCAAAGGAGAAAGCTAGGTATCTCTGAAGGCCTTTAGAAAGTGACTTACAAGGCCAAAGATAGCACAGTAGATGGATCCACTGGAGACCAGAGAGGAGAAGTTAGGCATCTGGGCTTCAGCTGAACTCAGGATATATAAATACGGTTCAAAACTCTCTCTCAGGGTCACTTTACTACAACAAAGAACTCATCTAAATTCACAAGTTTCACTCATTTAATTCTGTAGAGAAGGGAGTGTAACATTTTCATCAAGAGATTTACGGTGCTCTGATACCTACCACAGACGGTCTGAGATGGCATATTAAAATAGCTTATCCTTCCTACCAGGTAGGAAACGGCTCCAATGTGGTGGCCTCTTTCACACAGATTTGGTTTTGTTAGCTAGAAAACCTATATATTTTGCAGGGTAGATTACAGTATCATATAATCATAGAATAATGGAATCATCTGGTTGGAAAAGACCTCTGAGATCATCAAGTCCAACCGCACCTGTCCCCTTAGTAAACCATGTCCCTAAGAAACTCATCTAACCGCCTTTTCAACACCTCCAGGGATGGCGACTCAACCACCTCCCTGAACACAAGTCCCATGAATTTCATGGAGTCCCAGCAGAGATCTGCAATAATGATCAAGCCCTTAAAACTGGATTTCTGAAACATTCACGGCAGAAATCTGAAATACGGATTTATACACTGATTTGGCCCTTGCACCCAGATTCTTTGGCTTCCTATACACACAAAAGTACATATCATACATTAAACAAAGTTGCCAAGTTTCAGCTTTACAGAAGTGTAAGCAGTTATAAAAAGAGAAGATAAAGTTAAAATGGCTATATTTTCCTAGTTATTTTGGTTATTTAAATAGTAAGAGTTTAAACAAAGATTCATAAATGTTGTGAGTCATGCTACATAATAAAAAATGTTATTCTATTTCAAAATGTACTTATGTGAACTATTTACATTTGAAACATTTAAAGTTTCTATACTCCCTTTGATTATATTGCTTCAACTGCCATTTTAAACTCTGGACTAAGTTGTGTGATCAATAATATAATTAGGTATCTCCTTCCTCACATTAACTAGAAGTTGAAACAATATATGGAAAAGGAAAAAGCCTCCTGACAGTACAACTTATTTTATGTCCTTTTCCAGATGTGAAGCTGATCATGTTATACTGTTTTTCAGATTCCATTGACCACTCTCTTTTTTAAAAAAATGTTTTGTAGCATATATGATTTCTGCTCTACAGTCAGGGAGAATAATTTCTTCAGACTGTGAAAAGAGGCTGGTTTATCCTTCAAGAATGTAAGTGCAACTGCCGAGGGAAGCCTGACCCTGAAAGCACCACCAGCTGTCATTGCAGACTTGAACAGATGTTAGTGGGACTCCCTCTCCAGATCTTTACAATTTACAAGGTCGTTTTGTTTATTATATCCATTTGCCATCCTAAATTATACACAGCACCTTTCAACCTCAAACAGCGTACGATAATTTGCAAACTGTGGTCCCATCCAGCAATCGCCTTGCAGGCTCAGTTTGTGAGCAGCTCTGTGGCCATGATTTATTCTCTAACTGGGAGATCACTGCCATTTCAGCAGCGATTTAACACGTACAAGCAAGTCAAGGGACAAGCCAGGAATGGGGAATGAGGGAAAACCAAGCTGTGTGGCAACTAGTCCTCACCTATAGTCTTTAGCCAACCCATGGTGTTTTGAACATCCCCAAACTACCACACTGGTGCCTAAGACCGAAACCGAAGACAAGTCTGGAAAAAGGAATCAGGAAATTGTAACAAAGATGAACATTGTGAAGATGATCTATCTGAGTATATAAAGGATGGATAAACTGCTACAGTATGCAAAAGAACTGACCAAACATTTGTTTGAAATAAGCATCAAGCTATGTCTTTTCTGAATTTCAAAAAAACCCCAACCCAACTGGCTAACATTTCTCTTTTTCTATTGTTGTGTTCTATTTAGATGGAATCCCACTGCTCACAGTTCCAGCACACACTGGATGTTACCACCAAAAAGAAGCTAGCTTTACATTGTGTTTGCCAAGAAGCAAACAGAGCACAAGTTTACAAATAAGGAAACCAAGCTTTTTTGCAATCTCAAATATATTTCAGCTTGAGTTTCAGGCAAAGATCTTACTATGTTCTTATGGTAGGGAAAAACAGAGCCCACCCACAGAAAACTAACACAAAACAGGAGTCTGAAAGCATCACTGCTCTGTATAAGAACACCTTGAGAGCATTCCAGTTGACTGATCCAATCTTAGGATTGGCTTGAATGAAAAAAATATCTACAGAAAGGGTACAGCAACAGCAGTCAAGCAGTTGCAAGAAGCTCCTAAAGTAACTGGGATCAGTAAGTTCAGCTGCTACCCTATAAGCAGACTGTTTGTAATTACTTTACTGATTTTTCTAATTTTTTTACGTACACGGCAGATTACTACGATGTGATTCAGTCTTTGCTAGGAAGCCTCATGCAAGCAGTTCTGAGAAACTGCACAATTCCTGGTACAATTTTAATTAAATCATCTGAACTACACTGCAGTAGAAGTGGGTTATTTACTTCAGGTGCACTACTGTAACAAGGACAAAAAACTTTGATCTGTAACAAATAATACACATATACACAAAGACAAAGATTTGACACATGTATTTACAGAAACAGATATTGCATGTATGTGTGTGTATATGTACATATATTTTCTTTGCAAAAACAAGGGTGTGTATTTTTCACACATGATACACAATTATTTACTTAAAGACACATCTTTCCTCATTCAAACTGTAAGTCATCTGAATACACTTCAGTGTATTTCTTAGATGTAGTAAAATGCTGCCCAGGGCATTTCTGTGGCATTCCTTAGAGATATAAAACCATCAGTTTCTCCACACACAAATGGAAAACATGGAAATGTGGAGAGCTCTCTAACTTACCAAACAAAGGTGTAAGAAGCACGGGTGGTTAGAAGCTGAAATACGACATTGCTTATCAGCGTGGATAATTTAATTTTGCAACAGAGTCCCAAGGACCTATTCAAATCTTTACCTCAAGAACAAATGTTGATTTAAGAGGTTATATTCCAGTTATATCAGAAGCTATCAAGTGAGATTAAGGGCTGTCCTAACAAAAACAGACTAGACAAAACATGTAGCAATGTGTTTTAAGGGAAAGAAAACCTCAAGTAGGAGATACTGCATGATCCAATCTCTCAAATGTATTTTATCACAAGAAACATTCCTTACACAGGAGCCACATTTAACCAGTACAAGTTTTCTTATTTTAATTACTTTAATTACTTCAATTATGAGGAAGTTTTAAAAACACTAAAGGGATTTTCAACAACTATTAGTGATACCTGTTCCCAAAGTTTCTGTATGTACCTTAGAAAATTTCCCCTTTTCCTTGTCCTACTTTTAAGATACTTGCTTATATTGAGAAATAAATCATTCCCCCATTAGTTTAAGCCTTTGCAGTCACTTACAGTGGCCACATTTTCATTTTTTCACAGGTAATTATATCTGGGGAGCCATAAGAAAAATTAATTTTGTTGGTGCTCCCAAAATCCAAACAACAAGGAAAAAAACATAAAGAACAAAAAAACTTGCAAAGCAGCCCTCAAAAGCCTGAAAAATACAAGAGCTACAGAATTCTGCTCATCTTTTGTTCACCAACTGTTGCTTCCTTGTCCTAACTATTGTACCTCTGAAAAGGAACTACAAAGCACCCAGCCAGTGGAGATGTACACTGGAGTATCTCTTTATGCCCCACATGGAAGCCAAGAGGGACTCATTAGTCATCTGGAGATTTTGCCCCAGTGCCCAAAGGCATGAAATACCTCCAACAAAGCAGCAACTGAGATATGTCAGTGTGGCACTCACTTTGCATCTCTCTCTTGGTGCCTTTCAAGTTGTTTTCTAAACACTTCTTTTGTTGCTGTTGGCCTGAGTGCTCTTAAAAGCAGCATATGGTTAAGTACAGAGAATGCTCACTGTTTTCCATCCTTTAAAATCTCTTCCAAGTACTTCCCTATGAGCAATTAAGATAACTCTATGGGATACATTTGATAACAGATATTCTTTAGTTTGGGTGACAGTTAACAAGCAAGGCTGTAATGAATAATAAAGTACTTTTTAGTGACACACAGTCCCCATTCACCCTGAGTAGGGACTATTTTTGTGCAAGTTCAACAGAAGATTCTAACAATGCAACCCTCTTGTATAACTTGCACAAAATAGGCATTCATCAAAGAGGATTACTCTCCCCAAAATGAGGCTCTCAGCAGCTACGTGCTGTGGGTGGGGATGCACAATTCCAGACAGGGGTGGAGACCAAGGAAAAGGCATGGGTCTAGCATGAAAATGCATGCTGTGTCAATTCATAAGCACAAAAGAAATGCATTTAAAAAAAAATGGGGGGGGGGGGGGGGAGGAACTAGATGCAAAAGCTAAGGCTGCCCCAAGAATTTTTATGAAGAGTAACACGTGCTGCAGGTGACCACGGCAATATTTCAAGGTAACATATTGCTAAGTATGAACTCTCTTTCCAAGTCCACCCCCTCCCTATACAGACAAAGGCAGCTTCCAGCTTCCAGCTTTCCACCACCAGACCCCTGTGGTATCTTCTACTTATTCTCAAACACGCTCACCCAAACCCCACATAATCAGCTGCTCTGTCACCACAAGGCTTTCAGTGACATGTGAGAATCATTTTTTCACTCATCTCCTTCTTTTTCTGCCTCTGCTTGTTAGAGGTGTGTCACTCACAACAACACAGAAAAGCTATGCATGTATGTACGTACATATTCATGCTATGTCCTCTACTTTCTCCCAAAATATGTCGAGGTTCCCATTCTAAATACAGAACTTCTGAAATGTTAGGATAGTAAACATATAATTCTCCAATTGTTTAACGCTCTCCAAAAAACTACTGTGGTACACCATGAAGGGTTGTTCTACTCTCAAGGCATCAAAACACTTTTCACCTTGATATATTTAGAGAGAACTAAACCTCAGACTTTCAAATCATTTTTGCCTTTACTTATGACAGACGCCCTTTTAGCTTAAATACAGGTCAAACATGGAAAATCAAACCAAAACAAATAACTCACTACACTCAAGTTCAGGATACAACCAGAAACTGCAAAATAAAACCCAGTCTCAGATACCCATAACTTTGAGTCACTAGATTTTTTTCAAGGAAATCACTGCCTGCTGACAGTGGGAATAGCATCTACTTGCTCTGAGAGGATGAAGAATGAATGTCAGAGGAAAAGTGTTCTCTGTTCTCTGAAAATTATGGGGAAGTTTTCCTCTACCTCAGTACACCAAAGCTCCAGACTGAGGTGTATCCGCTTTTACCTTTACAGATGGCTGTAGTCTAACTACATTTACACGTTTGCTCCCAGAAGTGGACTCTTCCCTCTGAGAACGCTTTCTATTTTTAAACGAGGAGAGAATTTAAGGGAGAAAAAAGAGGCTAAATTCTCCCAAGAGACTAGCAATTTCAATGCCCACTTGAAAGGCTATAAAGGTGTTTCAGAACATCTTCTGAAAATCAAGCCACTAACAAGCATCTCAAAACTTTCAAAGAAACCAAAAAAATGACCCTTTTAAGAGTTCAGACCACGATGTACATTTTCCGACTGATGATCATGGAATAAAAACATGTTTCTAAAACCAAAGGGAAAAGTAAGTTCTTTCATTACAGGTTGTACATATTTTATAGAGTGCAGCTAGGCATAAAACCACATACTTTCGAGGGTACTATCTATGAAAAATTCTTTTTTAGAAGTGAATAATGTAAATGAGGATGATATACACTTAACACAGAAGTTTTTTTTAAATATTAACTGTATTTTTGTGTCCAGTAAAGGGAAGAATTAGATATTATTCCAACAGCATTCAAGAACAAGTTATCCTTTTTATTGCAATCCCTGTTAACTGGCCAGAAAAAAAAAAAAACTTTGGACAAATTCTGTTTCTTCATTGCTTTTGTTTCTGGCCTTTCCTTATTGGTGCAAGAACAGAAATATTTTAACTGAGCAACTTTTTAGAAGACCTCATTCCAGTTTAAAAAGAAATCTTGCCACCTAGAAATGAAGAATAAATGGGGCTGAAGAAAACTGCAGGTTGTAATCAAACTCAACAGATGGAAGTGTTTCTTCTGTGCCTTACCCACTCAGAAGTGCAACAAAATAACTCATACCACTAAACACAGCACATGTTTAGGTGCTAAATTAGTATTTCAGGAAAAATACAAGTTGTTCTGTAACAAGAGGCACTTCCTACAGTCTTTCACCCTTCCATCAGGGTTGCATTTGTCATGGGATGCCAGTGAATAAAATCTTTGGAAGAAGAATGGAATTTATACGGGACCATTTTCAAAGGATGCTGAAAACCTGCGAGGGGTGCTAAGAAGAGGGAAAAAAAAGTACTTTGAATGCCGGGGGAAATGTCCTGCAGAGGAATACTTAAAGGCTTGATGTATTTATTTTATGCAAAAGAAAGTTGAGGCATGACTCGATTATAGTATATATATAACTTTATGGAGGTGGAGTGGGGGGGAGTAGACTTTTTAATGTAGTAGAGAAAATACATAGCTGGAATCTGAGCCCTAACAAAATCAGACTGTCAACCAGGAATAGCAAGATTCACCATTGTCACAAACTATCAAGGGAAGCCATGGGTCCTCCATCACTGGAGGACTAGCTTTGGATGTCTTTCTAAAAGGTTTGCTTTATCCAAACAGGATCTATAAACTAACCAAGCACAAAATTTGTGTTTCTGTTAATGGTCAATTGGTGTCATCTTCCAAAATGTAAGCCTCCAGGAAGCCTTAGATTGTGTGAGCCTAAGAGATCATTGCTTGAAAACAAAATAGGTTTTTTTTAAATTATTATTAGTGATTGATTTAGACTGAGGGGTTTTTTTGAAAAAAAGTATCTTCATTTTGAAATGCGAAGAAAAAAATTTCTCAAAATCATCCATCTGAAATTAGATAAAACAAATATTTGCCTAAATCCCATACAGTGAACTAACAGAGCAGGGGGGAAAGGAAATATTTATGTTAAAAATTCCCTTTTTCGCGAAAAAGTTTGATTTTATAAAACTGTAACAAATAGTAGGGGGGGCGTATTAAACATTCAGTTTTCATACAATGAAATGTTAGTAAAAATCCATATTTTGAAAGCAAAATCTCACAAAATTCAAGCAGCAGCTTCAAAGATCAACTAGCTCTAATATGATTAAAAAAAGACAGACAGTTCCTCCCAGACCTATTCTAACAACTGGGTGTTAGACTTGCTCTTGAATTGCCTCTCTAAGGCTATTATTCAAGCAACCGGGGCGACGAGTTGCCATGCCAGATGTGATTCCCTTTCCACTCACCTGTGGGGACAAGGGTGCCCCTTCTCTCCCACCCCCAGAGCAATTCCTCCAGGCTGGATCTCAGGTCGCTGAGCAGGGACTTAAGGCATGAGCCCCTTCCCCTCCCATATCTCCTTATCCACCAACCACCCGCACCTCTTGGAGGGGGTGCTTCACCTGAAGCACCAGTGGAGCCTGTGTCCCACACTCCTGTTCCCAGCCGTAGTCCTGGCATTATCCAGACAACTACAGAAACATACCTAGAGAATTCTGCCCATACATATAGGTTCCTCTGAGGCTGCTTTACCAGACCAAGGACAAACACCAGGGACCCCAGGGGTTACTCTTCAAGTCCCTCTCACTATCCGGGTCAAAACACATCCAGGTGAGGAGAGAAGGAACATCGAGGACAAGAGCAACACCGGCTGTGCCCCAGAAGATGAGGAAGTCAGCAGGTTCAGAAGTTGGTGGGATTGTGCCCTCATGCCGGTGGGATTACAAAGAGGAAGCTCGGGCAGCACCCAAGCTCCGTCACTTGTTGGCTGCTCCGTCGAGTTCGAGGAGAACAGTGCCGCGCATCGCCGGGAGAGACTCTGACGTCCCCCATCTCTCCTCCTCGGGCTCAGGCGCAGACGGACAGCAGGGAGAGAGCGACCAAGCAGAGAGAAAAAGATTTTCTGGATAAAGAGGAAGGAAACCTGACACCTTTTAAGAAACCCATGTAGAAGTTTAGAGGGAATGTTGGCAGGGAGCTGACAGAAAAGGAATAGCTCTTCCGGAGGGAGAGAAACGCGGAACAGTAAGGATAACCAAAAAGTTGGGAGGAAGAAGCAAAGAAATACGGAGACGGGCGGCGAGGAGGCTTCAATAGGAAAGAGGGGCAGGGAAAGAGGGGCGTCCCGCGAGAGAAAGAGTAGGGGGAAGGCGTGCGGACAAAGAGGACCCGGGGTGCCGGGAGCCGCTCCTTACCTGCAGGTAGGGCTGTCCCCTCTCCACGCCGCCCACCACGATGTCTGCCGAGGCCATGCCGCCGCCGGCCGAGAGCCCGAAGCCAACGTAGCCGTGGGTGCGCACCTCGAGGCGGAGGGCGAGGGCGCTGCCGCGGCGGCCCCAGCGCAGGAGGAAGGCGGCCGCGCCGTCCAGCACCGCGCTGTGCGGGTAGCTCCGCACCGGCGGCTCCGCGTCGGCCACGCACAGCAGCCCGCACAGCACCAGCGCCCAGGGGCGCAGCCGCCGCATCCTCGCTCCGGCGCCGCTGCGTGCGCCCCAGCTCGCGGGTCTGTGTGTGTGTCCGCGTGTCTGTGTGTGTGGAGAAGGGGGGCCGGGTGCCCCGGACACCCCGCCCCCGCTGCGGGCGGCACCGTCGGGGCAGCGCGCCCTCGGCAGACGTTTTCACAGAATCACAGAGGGACCGGGTTGGAAGAGACCCTCAGGATCACAGAAGGGATCACAGAAAGAACGACAGAATGACCCGAGTTGGAAGGGACCATCAAGGATCACAAAATCACAGAATGACCCGAGATGGAAGGGATCCACAAGGATCACAGAATGATCCGAGTTGGAAGGAAATCCACAAGGATCACAGAAAGAATCACAGAATGACCTGAGATGGAAGGGATCCACAAGGATCATCGAGTCCAATTCCTATCCCTGCATAGGACAAGAACTCCAACATTCACACTATGTGTTTGAGTGCATTGTCCAAATGCTTCTTGAATACTGTCAGGCTTGGTGCCGTGACTGCTTCCCTAGGCAGCTGTTCCAGTGCTCCATCACCCTCTGAGTAAAGAATCTTTTCTTAACACACGACCTAAACCTCCATTGGCACATATTCCTGCCATTCCCTCTGGTCCTACCATCGCTCACCAGAGAGATCAGCGCCTGCTCTTCCTCCTTCCCTTGTGAGGAAGCTGGAAACCGCGATGAGGTTTCCCCTCAGTCTCTTCTTCTCCAGACTGAGCAGACCAAGTGACTTCAGCCGCTCCTCATACGACTTCCCATCTAGACCTTTCACGCTTTGTGAAGCCCCCGGTGCTCCCGCACGGCCCGTCGCGGCTGGGACGAGCGGAGCCCCCGCCGCACAGGCAGCATCAGCCGGGCTCTCGCCTCAGCTCGCGGGGTCACGCGGGACCTTGCCATGAAGGCGCTCGGAGTTCACGGTAAGGAGAGAAAATCCTCCTCCCGGTGGGGGAAGCGGAGAGGAGGTGGCGGTTGGGGCTTCCCCGCTGCTCGCTGGGGACCCCTCCCGCCCCACGGCAGCTTTAACTCCACTGGAAGGAGTCCGCGGGAGGAAATCCAGAGGCAAAGTACCACGACTGCATATGGACAATGCCCTCAGCCACACGGTGTGAATGTTGGGCTTGTGCTATGCAGGGGCAGGAGCTGGACTCGATGACCTTTGTGAGTCCCTTCTAATTCAGCTCATTCTGTGATTCTGTGGCTGCTTACCAGCCGCACCTCCACTCACTGCGAGAGCACAGTGCCGCCGACTGATGCTAAGTGGGAGATGCCCTGTTGTGAAAGTTATTTTTGCGTGGAAAACCAGGACTTTCCAGAGTGATTTGCACTGAAACAGCTCCAAAAGCAGAGCTCAGAATCCCATCTATGTCCCTTGACACCCTCGCCCCTGTCCCCGGTGCCACAATCCCGCGGCCAGGAGATGCTGCATCTACTTTCCCTCCCCTACCACCAAGTCTACCACCATTTCGGTAGGAAAGTAAAGAGCAGAAGGATGTTTTTGGAGGAATGTCCTCCAGCCCCCTGCAAATCTGTGTGGAAACTAAAAAATAGCATAGCACTCAAATCGGAAATGTCATAGAATCATAGAATCATCTGGTTGGAAAAGACCTCTGAAATTATTGAGTCCAACCGTACCAAGAAGTCTCAAGAATACGCAAGAAGTCATATGGGCCCTTGGAAATCCCAAGCAATAAAGAATCAGTTTTGAAAAGCAGTTATGCTGTTTGAAATATGTTTTGTTCATGTTCAAATGGAAGAGAAAGAACCTGACACTTAACAGAAATTAAACGTTAATTCTATGAAAACTAATCAAACTAGTACATAAGAGAAATTAGTAATACTTCCTATTTAGGCTTTTGCATTAAAATACTTTTGGGACTTCCATAATATTACCAGCTACTGTGATGTGAGGAATACATTGACATAATTTCTACAAAAGAAAATGCTTAAAAATTGAGAAGCACAAAAAATTACATATATCTAAGACATCATAAGAAATTAGAGAAAATCAATAATTCGATGTTGGTGAAGTGAAAATAATTTTTAAAGGAATAGAATTGGTGTGACCTTTTTTCCAATTATAGCAGTTACTTCAAAGGTACAAATGCATATGACTGACAAAATAGAAAATGATGAGATACTGTTTTGATTCTCTTCTGAAAAATCGCTAACACCTACAATATAAGGAGAAATTGCAAATGTGCAATACTACTCAAGGCCGAGGGTATGACCTCAGCACTCAAGTAGGAGGATGCACCTTTTTTAAAATGGTTTGTTAAAGAAGGGATCCTTAAGACAGCTTCAAAAAAAAAAGTATGTTTTCTGGAGGCAGGGACAGAGAAGGAATGAAGGATGTCCTTTACAATTAGGTTTTTCTTGCAAGACTGCGTATTAAGTTCTTACAAAACAGAAATTCTGAGATAAGGTTACAATCACGTAGACATGACAAGCTCATACAGCAGCTTCACTTCCAGAGAGAGAGAATTAAGCACGAGAATTGCTGCCACTCAATCACAACAGCGGTCACAGAGGTCTAACCAGTGGTTCCTATGGCATATTCATCGTATAAGTGTTTGTACAAAATAATGGAAAATACTCACTTTAAAGTACTCCATGATGTCTCAGCTTGGCAAGGATGGTACTGACAACACTTTGTTAACATGGGATATAGTTATATAGGGAAGAACGATGGAATATCCCATACCACCCAGTATGCTGTAAGCAGAGATAAGGTTCCTAGCCAGCCTGTTTGGTGGTGCTAGGAGGGAAGCAGAGTTGGAGGCGGGTGTGCACTGTACAGGCAATTGTCAGTAACAGCTGTGCCCCTCCCCGTTGGGAAAGTCTGGGCCCCGTGCTTCCTCCCTCCATCCCCCCCCCCCCCAACCCCCCCAACTCCCTCTTCTTCTTGCAGCAAACATGCACAGACAGAAAACTGAAAAAACAGGCTCCAATGAACTCAAACTTGGGGTCGGTTGAAATCGTTCCAGTAATTCAGCCAAAAGCCAAGGCAGCAGGATCACCTAGTGAGATGGACAAACTGTGGTATTCACACAGGACAAGGCAGAGGTTTGTTATTGTGGGTCTGGTAGAAGTGGTAAAACTTGTGGGAAATCGGTTGGTGTTTGTGGTGAGCTGCAGGGGCCTTGGAGGGTGGACAGCTCTGCACAGCTCAGCATGGAATTGTCCTGTGCCAGCAGAGCCTGTGGCCAAAGCATCCCTAGATTGCTCCCAGGTTTTATTTTCTTTTGTGGAGAAAAATTACCTTTTGGAGGCTGAGAGCTGGAATGGAAACAATACTTGAGTTCTTGAAATCTCCCATGGGACTGAATCATCTCTTCACACAGCTCAAGGGTCAGTTTGTTGCTTCTCAGCAGCTCTGACGCTTTTATTCCCCAAACCCTTGTGATCCTTCACCAAAACATGGGGGTGCTTGTAACCTGTCTTCCAGCAATGGAACCACGCTCAGCATCCCTGCTCATCCTGTTGTGCTGTCTACGTTTAGACCAGAAATAGTGCAGGAAGAGCAGCCCTATTGCTTTCCAGTCTCCAGCAGATATTTTTCCATTGAAACAAACCATCCAAATGGTTTTGTAGAGCTGTGTACTTGATCTACAAATACCGTGGCAAAACCAACCTTTTTCAGTTTGCTGCTATTTATATTCCTAAGAACAATACTAATGTAATAAAACTTTCTTAGTAGAATTAGAAGAGGGACTTTGTGGGCAGGGTAGTACAATTCCCAAACCTCACATTAAGAGACTTTGATGACTTCACTAAAATTCTTTTGCATCATTAAGAGACCAAACATATGAAAAAAATGCAGTCTGAATCTGAGCCTTGGCCTAGAAATAATGCTGCTGGTAGGAGCACAGGGTGACATCCAATTAGCACCTTCTTCTTGCTGAACTCGATTCACCACTTCAAGGAAGGCAGTTTGCTAACCAGGAACAGAATGATTCAGCAACTGTTTTTCTTTTTAAAGTCTCTTACTACCATTACTGAAGGTGATCTTGCCAATTGCTCCCTCACACTGTTACGCAGCATGGTTCATACACTAAAGTATTGATCAAAAAAAATGGCACCTTCTTCGTATCACAAATGTTTGAGAAAAAAAAGCACAAGATCCATAAAATGTTAAAAACTTATTGAAAACATAGATATCATTTGATAAAAATTGCAGCACTTTGCTGTAGGAGATATTGCACCCATAAATTCCCAAAACTGTAAGGAAGAGCTGGAACAATCACCTATGACTACCCAGAAGGCTGACCTCAGCTAGTGAGCTAATTAAGCTGTGTAAGAAACAAATCTTAAAAATCAGTTGGAGTTAACAAAAACACCGGGTTTCATCCAGAGTAACAACATGACTGTCTCCCTCGATCATATCATTTACCTAAAAAACACTCCTGCACCAGACACCTCTTGTCTAGTTAGAATAGAAAGATTTTAAACCATCTGCATTAGGGACATTCTCTGGTCCTGCAAGAAATGCGCACAAATGCATTTCATACAACTGTGGCACCAAGGATCTGTCAGTAATGCTTTGAAGAACAGTACATAGCAAGTACTTAAAAAAAATCTGCTATAAAACCAATGCAAAAAGCATTTTAACTGTGCATGGCCTGTGTGAAAGATAGAAGGACAGACAGGTAGAATAGTAATTACATGCTTATTAACTTAGTAAGGATGTCTATGACACATAAGTAATCCTTTTAAAATGGTACTTACACTTAAAGGTACAGATGTCAAAAGCTGCTCTTCAGGGAACATCAGTGCAAGAACAGATACACTCAGTGAAAAGTAAAAAAAATAAGATTGGGTTAAATTCAAATGAAAGGGAAGGAATTCTTCCCCACACCTGAGGAGATAGGACTGTGTAGAAATGCCATTGCTGAGGTATTATCCTCTTGGGGCACTGGCTGTGAATGAGCTCCCAGCATTACACTGAGGGACTGACTGCTGCTAAGTGCCTCCTTTCATAGAGGCACTTGTAAAAGAAGGAAAAAGACAACAAACACAAACAAGAGAAATGAGAGACTCTTTGCTGTAAAGCCTGTTGGCTTTTCCAATTGGTCTAATAAAACTATCGCCCTCCAATTTTCTCTCCCAAGAGAAGTTAAGAAGTTTTTATGAACTTGAGTCAAGGTATTTGGGAATTTGGCAACGTTTGCAGAAACCAGCCTGCCAGTGTGGAAAAGAAATCTAAATCATTCTGCTAGGCCCCAAGCACCGGATTGGGAAAATAATTTTTTTCCTGATGTTGATTTTATTTTTCTCTCCTCAGGCAAGTAGTTTAAATTATCAACTGACATGCATCCAAACTGATCAGAATAGCTGAAAGAATGTTAGTCTTTATTTATATAAGATTGAGATTAACAGAGCATTTAAAACGTAGGTTGTAGGTAGCACAGGAAAGCTCCAAAACTGCCCTAACTTGAGCCAAGGTCAGGCTGCTTCAAGAATGGAAATGCTCCACCTCTGTACTAACTAGTCCCAAGCATTGCTTCCAGCTCCAGTGATTAATGTATATTTCTTCATATAAAGAATTTGTAGCTCCTTGGTATAACAACCTGAAAGCAAAATCGAGAGTATCTTCTTCTCTACTACCCCTAGCAAAACAAAAGAAAAATGCAAAACAATACATAAAATGAATAGAAAGAGAATTACAAAGACTTATAAAAGCCTTCTGTTTACAGCACTCAATTAAATTTTAGGTGTTTTCTATTTTACAATGTAAAAATAAATTTCAAGTATTTGGGAAATAGAGTGGGAAAAGGACCAGGGGAAAAATAAAACTTTAAAGACCAAAAGATAAAATAATACAGCAAGTTCCAGGAAGAGGGTATATACTGACATGCTGGAGAGCTTGTATCCCCACTTTGACTGATATCTTGCTTTCAGAGGGCTTTCGTTTTCAGAAGACACAATGGAGCCATATACTTCTGCTCTCAGAGCTAGTTTTTGATGCATTTTCAGAAAAACACAGGGGTGGCAGGAACAGTAAATACACAACTGTTGGTGTATTTACATGGCCACAGTGCTGTTCTCCCGAGTGCAGCTACAATAAGCTTAAATAAAATAAGCACAATGTCCTGTTCTCCCAACTGAATTGTGTAAGTTAAAAAGAAAGAGTTGTTCCCAACTTGAAGAATGTTTTTTTTCAGAATTAAATACTTTAGAAAATGTTTAAGAGCAATCAGATCATTGTGTGTGCCTGAGGAAATGTTTGATGCTGCTGCAGGCACAGGTGGAATACTTCCACCTTCCTCTTCTTGAAGTAAAATTGGCCATGGATCAAGACAGAAGAGTTTTCCAGCTCTTTTTACTTGTGCTGGTAGAAATGCTTCTTGGATTTCATCCTGCTGGCTCAGCATTTTGGAGACAATACCAAGTTCAACCCACCAGTCTTCCTGCGGTCAGTGTCCCATCTGCACTGGACACAAACAGGATTGTCAGTGGAACTGTTTATCCATGAGGAGGAGGTTAGAGATCTGCTGAGCCGCTTGGACCCTCATAAGTCTATGGGGCCGGATGGAATCCATCCTAGGGTGCTGAGAGAGCTGGCGGATGAGCTTGCTAAGCCGCTCTCCATCATCTTTCAGCAGTCCTGGGTCACTGGAGAGGTCCTGGAAGTTGGCCAATGTGACGCCCATCCATAAGAAGGGCCGTAAAGATGATCCAGGTAATTACAGACCTGTCAGCCTGACCTCGGTCCCAGGTAAAATCATGGAACAGATAATCCTGGGTGAAATCATGCGGCACTTGCAGAACAGTCTAGAGATCAGGCCCAGCCAGCATGGATTTAGGAGGGGTAGGTCCTGCCTGACCAACCTGATCTCCTTTTATGACCATCTGACTCGCCTGGTGGATGAGAGGAAGGCTGTGGATGTGGTATACCTGGACTTCAGTAAGGCCTTTGACACTGTCTCCCACAGTAGGCTCCTAGGGAAGCTGGCAGCCTGTGGCTTAGATGGGAGCACTCTGTGCTGGGTTAGGAATTGGCTGGATGGCCGAGCCCAGAGAGTGATGGTGAATGGTGTCTCATCCAGTTGGCGGCCGGTCACCAGTGGTGTCCCCCAGGGATCGGTGTTGGGTCCCGTCCTGTTTAATATCTTTATTGATGATCTGGATGAGGGGATTGAGTCCATCATCAGCAAGTTTGCAGATGATACCAAGCTGGGAGGAAGGGTTGATCTGCTAGAGGGTAGGATGGCCCTACAGAGGGTCCTGGACAGATTGGAGAGATGGGCTGATTCTAATGGGATGATGTTTAATAAGTCCAAATGTCGGGTACTTCATTTTGGACACAACAATCCCATGCAGAGCTATAGACTGGGGGACAGAGTGGCTGGAGAGTAGTCAGGCAAAAAGGACCTGGGAGTGCTGGTGGACAGGAAGCTTAACGTGAGCCAGCAGTGTGCCCAGGTGGCCAAGAAGGCCAATGGCATCCTGGCCTGCATCAGGAATAGTGTAGTAAGCAGGACCAGAGACGTTATTGTCCCCCTGTACTCGGCACTGGTCAGGCCTCATCTTGAATATTGTGTCCAGTTCTGGGCCGCCCAGTTTGGGAAAGATGTCAGGATACTGGAATGTGTTCAGAGGAGGGCAACGAAGATGGTGAGGGGGCTGGAGCACAAGCCCTATGAGGAGCGACTGAGGGAGTTGGGGCTGTTTAGTCTGGAGAAGAGGAGGCTCAGGGGAGACCTCATTGCTCTCTACAACTACCTAAAAGGAGGTTGTAGTCGGGCAGGGATTGGTCTCTTCTCTCAGGTGACCAGTGGCAGAACTAGAGGGCATGGACTTAAGCTTCATCAGGGAAAGTTTAGGCTTGATGTGAGGAAAAAGTTCTTCACTGAAAGGGTGATTGGCCATTGGAATGCGCTGCCCAGGGAGGTGGTGGAGTCACTGACCCTGGAGGTGTTTAAGGGGAGACTGGATGAGGCACTGAGTGCCATGGTTTAGATGATGGGTTGGTGTTAATGTTGGGTTATAGGTTGGACTTGATGATCTCAGAGGTCCTTTCCAACCTTGTAATACTGTGATACTGTGATACTGTGTGATTCTGTGTAGCGAGGAGCTATGTATTATCCCACGGTAACAACCTTCCAGCTGAATCTACAAGCCACTTCTCTAACCCTCTTCCATCATACTGATGTCAAAATCTGTGTTTATGTAGGTTATTCCAATAGGGGATAGAAATCATTGAATTTAAGAGGTAGATTAAAGGTGCTTCATTTAATTTTCACAAGTGAGAACAGATTCCTTGTCCCCCTCTGTTCTGTTAGCCAGCTGGCCTTGATATTGGCTGGGTAGTTTATAGAACTTTTATAAAAGACTTTGCATAAATTAGTAATGTATAATCAATCCATGTTCAGTGTTCATTAATTTCCTGCATGTAACCTAACATGCATTAGGGAACAGCCAGCAGGTGTCTGGAGGAAAGCCTCAAGACTTTACACCAGCACAGGTATATTAGGGTATATTAAGTGTGAGAACTCTACCCATGATCAGGCTAAATCTTTACAATTAATTAACACATTAAGGAACAACAGAGAGACATAATCTCTTTGCTTCTCACTTACCAGCTTCTGTCAACACCTAGGAGCATTCTCAATAGGGTAACACCAGGAGACTTATTTCCCAGAACTCGCTACCGTGCTAGACCTGGGTATTCTATACAGACTGAAACCTATTACGTTTAGTTTATGTACAGGTGCTACTGTTGTAATGTGTAGGCCTGAATTAACAAGAAAATAATTATACATGATGAGGATGAGAGCAGCACATACTTTGGGGAAAAAAAAAACCCTCTAACTTTAAAAGCATACAAAACATACCTGAAAAAACAAAAGTTGCATCCATCATTAACTTTTCAAAACAAACGAGGTGTGTGAGGCTTCTGGATTTGGGTGGTTTATGGTGAACCTCTAAATTGGTTTCTAGTAGTCCCATTAAAAGTTCCACCCCAAATATTTTGGTGAATACACAGAACACGTGGCTGGATTAAACACTATAAAATAATTTATCTTTTCTACTATTTTTTAATCTAAAAGTACCTCCTATGCTTCTCCTTTCATATGGCCAGATAACCGGATAAATCTAATTGGAGTAGAGGCAGAGTGCAGGAAGTAAACCGGCCCCAGCAAGAACTACTGTTGGCAGGTGGACTTTCACCAGAATGACACTAGTTAAAAAATGGAATCAAACTGCTTCTCTATGCTGTGACTTTGTAATTTCAAACACAAGTAGAAATCTGGAAAACCAAGGTTATTCAACTCATTTTTTTCTACTGTTTTTAAAAAGATCACAGGGCTCATAGATTTTATTGGTTAGTTAAATACTTTGTTGCTACCTCCACATAACACTTTCTAAGACACAGAGTAGACACTAATGTGTTAATAATGATTTAATATTAACATCTCTTTTACTAAAAAAAATAAAAAATAAAGCAGATGATTGTATCAATAATTGTCAAATTGAGAACAGACCTGTTGAGTTTGTTTCTTTTTTTTTCTTAAGACAGACTGGCTAAAATCAAAATGAAAGCCTTTATCGGCTCAGGCAAGAATTAGCTTCCTGAGGCCACCTAAGACAAAACCTGACTCCAGGGCAGGATCACCTTTTACCTGTGTCAGACATGAGAAATGTCTGTCTGTCCTCCCCTTTGCAATGGCCGTCAGCAGTCCTCTTCTCTCTTTCTTCCTCTGGATAGGATTGACTCCAATCCATCACCATTCTTCCTATTAGAAAGCTCTGTTACGTGGCTGATCTTGGAAGTGGCAATTTAAGCCTGTAACTGCTGTTCTGCATCTCACATATTTGTTTGACTTTGTGGAAACCAACACAGCTGCTCTTGTAGGGGAGGAAGGTGCTTCCTGGTCCCTGTACCTCGCTGTCTTGTTCTCTCTCTCCGTATAGTTTAGAAATCAACTGGTGGATACAGATTTTCAATTGTATGACTTTTGGAAGAAACTGAAGACTGTCCCTCCTGTGAAGTCTATATAAAGCTCGATAGGGACCCAGATTTCTAAATCTAAATTAAAAATCTCTATTTTTTTTTCCCAATTAGGCAGATAGATTCAGAGAGCATAACTTATCTCTGGGTTTAATTTCCCTCCCTTATTTATAATGTCAAAAATAGCAGAACAAACAGAAAACAGAAGGAGAGCAGGAGGTGGGACTTGGTGCCTTTGGGGGAATGTGTTGTTCTGCAGAAGTGGAGAGCATCCCTGTGCTCTGCCCTCTGCGCAAACAGCCTGCATAGCCAGTCAAAGCTATAAATACACACAAGAAACAAAAATGTAGCAGAAAGAGGGTGCCAAATGTACTGCATCCTTTGGACAACAACGGTAGCACCTGTCTTACTAACAAATGATGAAACCGAACTTGCAGTTACTCTATGAGATAAAAGTTTCCAGAATTTTTCAACACAGCAAACTATCAAACCCAATTCTATTTCCTCTGAAATGAGTGGTAAATTCCTAATGCAAATGGGAGAAGTCAACTTGCTTTTGAGAAGGAAGATATTCCTTGGTGGAACACCCTTCCCCTCCGCCCATATCTCAAATGTTCAAGCACTCTGCGGAACTGAGTTTTTTACTTAGAACTGATGCAATGTGTTTTATTCCTGTATATATAATACATCCCAAACAGTTACACACAAAGATGGCTTTTATTTAAGCAAAGAAGAAAGTTTTGTTGAAATGATCTTTTTATAAACCAAGTATATGCATATAGAGTGTACACAGGTTGAGGAACAAGAATCTTGCCTGCTGATTTGAAGGCAAGTTTACTGTAAGATTTCCCAAAGATGGTGCTCAACATGGTCATCATTAAAATGTCTGGATTTTTCTCCTGGATTTGTTAAGTTGCTTGTCATGGTCATAGATCCTTTTGTCAAGTTTCAAATTTAGAATGACAAGAACTATTACTAGGAAAGTGTAAGTAATATGACAAAAAGCAATGAAATTAATATTCTTAAAATTAACAAATGACATTAGTGATGGATCTTCAGGGGACACAAAGTAGATTTGAAAAAGAAATACTAAAATGCAAGCCCTACATCAAGTGTAGAAAAAAAAAGGTAAGTGATAGGAAAAGTACCCTGGAAGCATGATGCTGAAAGAAACCAAGGCATCTCACTAAGTAGTCTTCTGAGCAGGAACCCCCAGTGTGAAATGACGAGGGAGAGGAGAACTGTTTGTGCCACCAGGGAAGGAGGAAAACATTGCTGTGTTCTGTCCTTTATGCCTGGGTCTACACACTGAAAAGAGACTTGAGAAATGGAAAATACACAGAAAATGACTGAAAGATTCACTGAAGGCATCAAAAATACCTTTCTATTTCTTAGCTCTGAGTCAAAGGCAAGAGATGAGTTGATCATGGCCTGTAAATACCTATGGATAAAAATTACAGTAAAAAATAATATTACCCAACTGCATCACTGAAAGCAGAAGATGATCAAATTCAAACCAAGAACAACAACAGCATGGAAAAGTAAAATGATAACCATAAACACCTGACCAGCTTCCGAAAAGATGCAGTGGGCACTCAGCTCAGGCCTTGGGAGGCTTCAAGGCTGGACCCATGGTCCTCTATGCAAATACATGCCAGCTCAATACAGAGTTGTGAATTGGTGCAGGAATTTTTGGGCAATGTTTCATAGTTCTCTCTGATGAGAAATTAGAGTCACAGTAGCCATTCTGGTCTTTGCATTGGTGGGACATAACAGGACATGGTTTTTAAATTGGAAATCTTCATGGGAAAGCTAAATTCCGATCCTTAATGACAAGTTATCGTTGTAAGATATTTTGATTAATGTGATAGAATCTGAAGCATGCTCAGGCTGATGCACATTTCCTGTTCTTACTGCAGCTGAACTGTGCACAAAGATTGCTGTCCCAGACAAGTCCCAGATGTTCATCATCATTTTCCTAGTCAGGAGCTACCACTTTTTTCCCACATTTCTCCCTTCCTTCCCTATACTGCTTCTGCTCCTGCCCTAGCCACTCCCTAGCTCAGTGCTTTCCAAATCAGTAGATTCAAAATCAGGCCTTTAAACCTTTTAAACTAGCCTAGAGCATTACAGTTTTGAGAAGAAATTGTGCTTTTTTTCCCAGGTTTGTTACTCAACCCTACCCCATATTCATACGAGGAGTCTTGTAATCACTTTGCAACACCACCATTCACATTTTCAGTAGCTGGGTGTGTAGAGAAGGATCTGCACAGACGGTTTATGACCATGTGAGAATGTCATATCTGATAAAATGTTTTTTCAGGCTAGGTTTGGTCATTTAAGAGTTACTCTAATAGAATTATTTATATTTCTGTATTATTCTTTTATAATACAGCCATCTTGAGGATAGAGTGTCATCAGTACACGTTCTTTTATGAATCACTGGCATTTTTTCAAAAATGTTATGCAAGTGTTGCAGAAGAAACAATAAGTATGATGGAGAGATTTCTAGACTTTCTAAGAAAGTTTAAGTCCAGACCACAGAAGATTGCAAACGTTTCTTCTGTATATCAGAAGAGCAGCTGTCAGATGTTCCCATATGAGCACCACTGTACAGAGTTACAACTGTCTAACATTCATAGGCACAAAGACTTTTCAAATTAGTGCTCACTTCACCAAAGCTGGAGTCTTCCAAACAAAACTAAACAAATCATTACTTGGAACACACAATACCAATCCAAAGCATGAATACATGTTATTTCAATTTTTGGCAATGGCAGGTTTGTTAAAATACCCATGAGACTGAAGCCCAAACCCCATACTTACATAAGCAACCTTTCTACACGTGACTATACCAGCTGAGCACAGTATCCACAGATTATTTACGGGGATTCTGGGAACAGTTTCTGCTGGTGATAAGAATTTGAGTCCTGGCTTGTTTTATGATCCATCAGTTGTCTGCAGGCATGCTAAGCTGGATCGGGTGTGAGGGGAAAACAAAGGTCATGCAGAAGCAACTTCCTGTTTGCTGGATTTTGTTTTAAACAAGGTTTTCATTCCTTTTGTGTTAGTCACAAATCACGATATTAACAGAATACATAACCCCATTTTGGCAAAATATTGCTGGGTTGCGGGAAAAAGAATCTGACTCTTCCCATAATCGAGACTGCTTTGAATTTCCAGGAGCTGCAATTCTTTAATATGAAAAGCTGATAAGTTAAAAAAAAAAAAACAACTTAAATATTTATTTTATTTTAGAAAAGCATTTACTTTTAAATATGAGTAGCGAGATTGCTTCCTATATTTACTTCAGGTCCAGTTGCATGGTCATCTCATGGCTGGGTGGACTAAAGGAGGGAAGAGGTTTCATGAGACAACATGGAGCTCCCTGTCCCTGCTCTTTCTCCTACAGAAGCAGCAAAGCAAGAACTGTCCTTTCCCCACTCCCAAAGATAAAAGATTTCTACGAGGAAAAGGCATAAAGACAGGAAAACAACTCTGATCCCCATTCCTGCAAGCTTGGGGGTTAGAACTGGCCAACCTACAAGCTGTAAATCAACAGGAGTGCTCCTTTCACAAAGTTCTACGGGTGCCCGGGGGGAGGCTGAGCAAGCAAGAGCTCCGTAGCAATTGCACAAGCAAACTATTAACAGTGGAAATACAAGAGCAGCTACTTTGGTACAGTGTGGATATGAGAATACATGTGTACGGAACAATCTGTTCAAACCTCCCTCCCAATGGACAGAAGGTCAGAGATATCCCCAAACTGCATTGTTTTTAAAAGTTGGGGGGTTTGCCCTAAATGCTGTACTCTGGTGCAGAGATTTCAAGCAGTTCTCAACAACCCATCTTCTTTTCCCAGCTAACATGCTACTAGCACTTAACAGCAAAAGTTACTGATAGCATTCACTTTCTGGTGGCCCCTGTATTTTACAGGTGTCCTTCAAAATACCAATACCACCAGCAGACATATCTGGGCCCATAACAGTTCTGCTTTTGAAGTGCAGCTCCTTGAGGAAGTAGTGAATTCAGTGTTATTCCTCCAACTCTCTGTGGAAGATGGAGAAGGTGGTCACAGTACAAATTCATCTGTGGTCACAACCTCAGAAGACTCATGTGATACCAATGCTGTTGTTGACCACTTCTTTTCAACCTAGTTGCATAATATGTCATTTTCAGTAAGTAGTGGTGTTTTTGGGGACTTTAAATCATAACATATTTTTGTTTAGCTTTATTCAGCCTCTCTATTCCTACAAGCCTGACGTTGCAACAGCCAAACTCTCAGTTTTCCATTAAATAGATGGTCTACGAGTAATGAACTTTGGTTTGTTGGTGCTGTACTGTAATTTCACTGTGCTAAGTATAGATCAGTCTGACTTCTCAGCATTTTTCAGGAGCTTCTCTATTATTTTAACACCATACCCTTGTTATCCCTTGTAGGATGAGAGGTTGCAGTCCAGACCAAAACTTCCCTGCAAATTGCTAGTTTACATGCCCACAGCCTCCTGTCAGAGATTTCTCTGTGAAGTACATCACCACTAGTTCAGGAGACATCCACAGTCACCTGTTTATTCCTCTAGTAAATCTTCATATGGACTAATGATCTAAAAGCACCCACAAGGGTTTTCCAGACAGAACCTGCAGATCTAGGGCTGCAGATCTTGGACCTTCTTTTCCCCTGTATGTCATCAAACTGTGCTCTTACACCTGATGAAAAATGCCATTGATCAGGTGACTGGTGTGCAGGTTGTTCAGGTTGCTCTGAACATCTTTGAGTGAAAAGGCAGACTAGGTAGGAATGCCACAGCATCTCAGGCTTCAGAATCTACCACTAATTTTTTTACTGGATTTCAAGCAGACAGTTAGGTTTTGTTGGTTTGTTTTACTGGTAGTTTTTGTTGGTTGTTTTTTTTTTGGGGGGGGGGGGGGGGGGGGCGTGTTTGTTCGGGTTTTTTAAATACATTATTTCCCCATCACGACCTTGGAAGCAGCAAAGTTCTGAGATGCAGTTGTCACCTGCTTGTTCTCAGTCTTGCACCAGCCCAGATTAGCCTCAGTCTTGTGCCATCCTCTTGTCTACTTCATCCCCTTGCCCACAGCATCTTTAACAAAGTAAACACTCAAGATACTTTGACACCCATTAAAAGCAAAACATTACCATTAGCACAGTAATCACTAATAGTCATTAAGCACTAATCAGCACAGTGGGAAATATTCTGTAATGCAAATCCATGGAAAAATTTACAACTCTGAATAAGTAGAAAAAAAACAAAACAGCAAACAGCTTCTAAAAAGCACTCATATTAGAGGATGGGTTAAATCTTGTTAAACTTAGATTCTCCTTTCTTATTTTGATTTCCAAACCCCATATACTTTTTTTCTTTGGGGCACAGGAATTTAGATCAGAGAAATGATTCCCTGATAAATCATTTGACAATAGTGTGCTTTTTTCCCTTACTTACATTCTTTTGGGCTGATTTTGTTAAGGACCTCATCAGAAGATCCTCTGGGTATCCATATGGCGAAGCCTGACCAGAAAAGACTGAGGACCAAGCTGAGGAAACTCCTCCCTTCTCCCTTTAGGAACCACTACTCAAAGCCCATCTTTGAGAATCCAAAACCCCCAGTTCTGTTGCCAGATGGAAATATTCAAGGTGCCTTTGGTATCAAAGAACAGCATGTTCAATAAACATAAGACTTTACTACATCTTCAGTACCTGCAGTGGTATTCTGCATGCATTTTTCAAAAAAATTGCACTTGCATTCCTTTGGGGATTGGAGTTCATGATATCCAAGCAAGAACACAATCTGGGACAGGGTTTTTCCTAGAAACATCCTATCAGAATAGCATAGGAGTATTGCAGATGCTATTTTGATGCAGGGGAATAGTGGTGAAAAGTGCAAATGAACAAACATTTATTGGAAACAGCCCATTTCCTTCACAAGCACCTTCCTGCTAGAACAGCAAAGATGAGGAGGCACAAAAGTAATTCAGAACAAAAAGTAAATAAAATACCAGGACTTTTGGACCCTTTGCAAACTTAAGGATGCTCTCAAGGAAAATATATTTATGCCTTCCTGAACTTTTGAATATGATTTAATAAAATATCTGACTTGCTCAGTGTTGAAGTTTTTGAGACTGGTATATATTTTGTCTTGTAACAACTCATGCCTAGCCATACTGAAATATGCCCTTATCTCTGAATTTCTTGATGTTACTATGGTCTTCTTAATTCTTTTACAAGCCTTCCTGACACATTCTGCCTCTATCCTCCTTAGGTGTTTTGCAGAAAACAAGAACATAGCTGGAAAGTCAAGAAAAGTTCATGGATCTGAGTGCTTCCCTAGGCTTCTAACAAAACTGACTGCACCAGACTATTGAAGCCTTAGGATACAAATGGAACACAACATGAAGAAAAACTCCTGGTTTTTTTCCCCCTCCCAAAGCTGTAAAACTGCAACAGCAAATAGGATTTTTCTGGCTGTAGAAAAGGCCAGCTTTAGAAGGCTATTTATAGAAGAGCTGTTTCCAAAATTTGAGTCATCTTGTACTGGGTGACAGTCAGCCACCATTTATTGGCTGGAACAATGCTGCATAGTGTTATTCAGTACAACCCTGCTTAGTCACATCCAGTTTCTCTGACCTACAGTTGTTATATTTGCCTCTGCCCTTCTCTATAGCACAAGCTATAGAAAGATCCTTTTCTCTGTTTCCTCTACCTCATCCTCTCCCCTCAAATATTTTCCTTACTTTCATTTAGTCTTGTGGTCTTTATGTAATATTTCTGGGTTTTCAGAGCTCTTCTAGTCTATGTGCATGGTTTACAAATATCCCTTCAGACTTTTTATGTAGCACTGTGTTTGCAAATGGGTGAATCACAAACCTCATACTTTTTTTTTTTTTTTTGAGAGAGATAATTTCTATGGTAAATCCAGAGGAGTTATGGTTCAGCTGAAGAGTTTATGGATATCTTAGATCTGGGGGGAAAGAGGAACTTGAGGTCAAACTCCATTGTCCTGGCAATGTTCAGCAGTAAATATGGGAGAGGGAGGAGCAGAGGAGATAACTGGAGGGTTGAATTGCAAGGAGATACTTGGCTCACTGGGCACTTGCCTGTTTTCAGGTGCAGTTCCTTCATAAAATTAGAACTGTAGGGATTTAAAAAAAAAACAACACAGAAAACCCCCCAAAAACCTAATCCCACCCCAGAATCTGCCAGAAGAAATAAACTGAATTTTTCTCTTCACTGAGATCAAGGCTATGACAACTGGTTGAGAAGGTAATGGAAGTTACTGAATTGATGATGTCAAATTGCTCTATCCCTTAATGCTATTGACATTGAGTGAATAAAATGTTGTTTCTAGCCCAGAACTACTGATGTGCATAGCAACCATGTGGCCAACCTAAATGACCTTCTTTGCAGAAAGAAAAGTCTGCACAATAGGGTAGACAGAACCTTGAAATAGAGCTGGTTCTGCTCGAATGGACTGCCAGGTGAAGGCTGGAGCAGTGGAAAAGCTGATGGTAGGAAAGGCAAGATAAATTATGTTAAAGACCTGCTGTTAGAGAAATCTTGCCTTCTGTCTGGGTGAGCTGGAAAGGAGACCACAGGGAAGATGCTGAAGGAGGTGAGTCCAAGTCTTGTAGAGGGACCTTGGTTTTTGAGGACACCACTCTAAGGGTGCCCTCAAAACTCCAACAAAAGGAATAACAAAGAAATTCTTCACTCACCTCATGGCACCATAGACTTTAACAAGAGCCTGTCCAACTCTCATGTGAAAAGCAACTATTAACAGATACTCAAGTGGTTCTCACCAGCAATCCAGCCACATTTCCTAATGGTAATTTCAGATTATTCAGGTGTTCAACCATCTGACACTATTCCTACTTGCAACCAGATGAGCTTAAGTAACTGCCACATCCTACCTCAGCATATGGTGCTGACTAGGCTGTAGAAAAGCCCTTTCCCTTTCAGGCATCAGAGAAGCAGGCATCTGTTCCTCTTGCAGTGATTGGTATTTAGAGTATTTAGTACTTCAAATGAAAAACCTGCTTTTTCCTTAAGACTTGAAAATTAATGATGCCCTGCATTTGTCTGGCTGCTCAAGTGCCAGACTGCCCTTTTCCAGGGACATCACTGTGGATCTGCAGTAGAAGGACAGTAGCTCATCACTACAAATGTAGATCCTGTCCCCCAAGAGCTTCAAGGCTTGCAGTTCCCTGCTTGGGACTTTGCAAACTAGTTTATAAACTAACAGAAAGAACATTGATCGGGGACAAATGCTCTAGTTTCCTTCCCCCTTTAAAGTTCTCTTTTTATTATTCTAAATAATGATTTGCTGAAGACATTAAACCTAAGGCTGACACAGGATAAGAAAGCCTCAACTTGTTTTTGTCATTTTACAAAGACAGTTTAAATCTACTTTTTAATAAGCATTTCTAATCCTCCAAGCTTCTTCAGCCTAATTCTCCCTGACAAGACAGTGGCCAGTCCCCAAGATTATATTTATTCTTTATCTGGTTGAAGAACTGGCAGGAAAGGGACTATCAGACAACAAGGCTTTTCACTACTTTTCACTACAGTGACAATTTGTGGCAGAGAAGTTCTTGAAGAGCACGAGACACGAAGGTCTAATTTTTCCCTTGTGCTTGGTTCTGGGAACTCAATTTTGGGTTTTCAGTTCCCTCTGCAGAGAGAACATCCAGGTGTCTGGAAGGATCGGGAGGAGGGAGCAAACACAGCACAGATGGCACGGAGTATATTTATCGACTCTCTCCGCAAGTTGTTCTCATTTAAAGCTGAAAAGATCCTCTCCTTGTCTGCACTTAACCTCTTTAGATAATGGTCCACCCAGCAGGCAGGGCTGGAGCAGCTGAAGCTATTGTTGAACCATTCAGTTTGGGTCCTGAGCATAGCTGAGACCTTTCTCTTAAGCTGTAAGCTTGGAAGTTACAGGAATAACTCCAGCAGCTTTTTCCTATTTTGAGTAAAGGTGGGAACGTATGTTATCACTTATTTATATCATTTAACTGGTTGGATTAGGCAGTTTGACTGCTCCTTCCCACCCTTATTACCTCTTCAGGCTTCAGTGTGCACTGCCAAAGACCAAACATTTTCTGCATAAACATTAAATAAAGGAATAACATGATCATAACTCAGTCCAGGATGAATATTAAAAAACTTGGTGGGGGTGGTGGTGAACAGTGCTGCTAGCAACTTCCAATTTTCTTATTTTTACTTTCCCGTACATACTTCTTGCAAGACATTTTAAAATGTGACATTAATAAAAACAAAACTGCAATCCCATACATACTTCTTGCAAGACATTTTAAAATGTGACATTAATAAAAACAAAGCTGCAATCTGATTTATTTTCTTGTGCTAACAGACCTTTTAATTTGGTTGGCTTTTCTCTTGATTCAGAAAAAATCAGCAATATCAAAGAAACGTTTTGTTCATGGACAGAGGTATGATCATTAAAGAGCAAACTTGTACAGTGAATACTTCTTCAGACTATTCTTGCAAATATTAACAAGCACGATGCATTCCCTTACCCTGAGTACCTTTCTGACATCAGAATAGGAGCAAAATGAATCACTGTAGCTCTGTTCAAGCCTAGGCATTTAAAATAGTGAACAGGAAAAATATAGAATCGATTGTATAAATAGCAAATTATGATATCATTTGGTACTCTCATAATGTTCTACTTGAGAGAATACAGCAAGTCTTTTGAAAATGAACATTTTGTTACATTTTTTTCTGGTTATTTCTGGGTTTGTAGAGTTCCCTATTGTTGCAGAAATATTTGACTTCCTTTATCATTGAATGTGTTCAGATCACACAAGGAATGAAATAAATGCCTTATTATTTGCACCCTTAAGCTACAGAAACTTCTGCAGCTTCAGTGGCACCACTGGAAACACATACAAGGACAAAGATGTCTGAAAGCTGATTGCTTTCAGATATTTATTCTTGAAACTCTATGTTGCAAAAGCTTCTAGAATGGCTCTGCAGGTGGGCACCTCATCAGAGAACAATTACTTCTCCTGCACAACAGCTTTGGGTGAGAGATTTGGACTTAATTGCAAACTGAAAAGGAAAGCTGCGTGCTATGCTCTTAAGCTCCACTTTGCACTGTAGGTATCATAAGAAACAGAAAGTCATCAACTGTTTATACCCAGCAGCAAGGAGTTCTCTAATCTTTCCTCTCTCACTAACTTTCTGTTCCTGAAAGCATCAAATAGGTTCAGCCAGAACTAAACAAAAGCAAAGCAACTCATCTCTTCCAAACATGATACACAGCAACACAAGTTATCAACTATGAGGGTATTTTATTTTTCAGACTCTGCTAACAGATTATGTCATTATTTCCCTCCCCCTCCCCACCTTTTGACCCCTTCCTTCCCAATATTATTTTTTTTTCATGGTTTCAAACTAATTTTGATGTCCAAAAACTAGCCTGTACCTCTGACGTCAAACATATTTGCTGACTACATGCACACAGTGTGGGTGGGTGACTTAAGAATGCTCTTAGGTATGTATTTAGTTTGGGAATATTGTATACCCGGCTCACCATATAGAACAATTTCCACGGGGGGAGGTGCAGGGCTGGGGAAGAAGCCTTTGAAAAGCTGTCTGCCCCTGTGATTTTCAGCTCTTTGAAAAAGCAAGAAAGAACAGAAAAGCACTCCTGGTGTGTGGTTAAGATATCTACAAAGGAACTATTCTTACCAGGTTTCTTCAGTAAAATGAAGAGTGCTTTGACTGCATTTTTGTCCTTGCTAATCTGACAGATATTGATGGATAATTTGGAACAGCCAAAATCTTTGTTCCAAAAACATTGACTCATACATGTTACATCCAGATGTTTTACTGGGTTAATAGATATCAAAGTTTTATCTAAATACTTGGAAATTGTATTTTATGCATTTAAGAGTGTATGCTTGCAGGGGAGGGAAAAGAGAGGAACTCCATTAAGAGCAGCTTAAAAAATATTATTATGCCTTTCAAAATGGACACTCTAAACCCTGCCCAAAAAATCAAGTTTGAAAATTAATAGCACCAAGATTTTTGATGAGCAATTAGGGCCTTTCAGGCTGGTCTCTCCAACAGGTACAGGAGCTTGTGTGTCAACACTCCAGTGCCCACTTCCCCACCACCTCCTGCCTCACAGCATTATGTCAGTAGGAGGAGCAGTTCAGCCTGATGGAACCAGCCAGTCCCCATTTAGTTGTCCAGATTGTCCAGATGGAGACATCCCCATGACTTCTGACACCTGGTCTTTCAACTCTTCCAGAGGTAAAGGGCTCCAGGGTGTGCCCTCTCTACTGAGACTCGAGAAAGAAATAAATCTTTTGTCTGAGGCACCTCCACCCCATAAGCAGTTTAAGAGCAGTAGATCATGAATGAAAGCAAACAATGCATGTGTTGTGGCTCTCAGCAGCACTCTTCTCCCTAATAGCACCTGAAACATCTGCCACTGGAGAGCAGATTGAAAAGATAAGGCATGCGACTGTCTAAAAAGAAAGAGCCGACTACTTGCAGGATATAAACACATGCAGACAAATCAGAAGCATAAGAACAAGAACTGAGGCAGTGAGTCACAGTGTGGGCTTGGCAAACATACTGCTGTGCAACTAAGTCACTCAAAATTATTGCCCTGGCCTAATCGTCACCAGCTCCTGATGGATGAAGCTTTATGTACTGGCTGTGCTGCTTTGTAGTCACTGCTGGATAAACTCAATGAGGAAGGTATCCATCCCTTTATAAGCCAGATAGGCAATCATAAAGTATAACATTTAATCCCACAATGAGAAATATTCTTTAGATTGATAAGCCTTTTAGTACAGAACCTTCCTAGTAGAAAAACAAACAAATTGCAATGTTTGCGAAAGAAGTATCTAGAGAACTTCTGCTGTTCCATGAACCAGAGCTGAAGATCTGCTGTAGTGTTGCTTTTCCATCCCAAGTGTATAAGTGGAATCAGTCAGTCACTGACAGAAACATGTATGAGATACTGCAATAGAGAAAAGGATCTCCTAGGCAAGTAGAATCAGGCCATTCTTCTACCCCTGTTTGCAACAGCATAAAGAGTTTGTTAAACATACAGCTCTGGAAATTTCGAAAGTCAGTTTTTTAGACAGTTCATTGGTGAGAAAGCGTCTCAGCAAAAATGTTGACTGTAGTCTAGAAAGTGTAGTCTAGAAACAAAAAAGAGTCATTAGCATTACTAGTGCCAGCCTTACTATGGCCGGGGATCTCAGCACACCAGAGTCCATAGTGCAACTTACATGAAAATTAAATTTCCCTTGCAATCTCAGAGGTGTTTTCCATGTTACATAGAACATGATCATGCACCTTCACAGGCCTTGCTTTTGGGAATCCAAACACAGCAGCACAAGCCTCCTTCCAGTACAATGGATTCCCATCCCTCTGAAATTTCATGTTATGCCAAAGGAGAGCTAGTAACAGCCTATTCCCAGCACCCACCTTCAGCAGCCACACAAAGAGAAACAAATTTTCCTCCTGAGGTCAGGCTCACATAGGTGGGAACGAAAGATCCAGGAGCATTTTCATTAACAAAGTGCAGCACAGGAACCAAGGTCTCTCTGGGCCAACTAGCAACCAGAACTGAAAATCTCTGGACTTGTTCAGAGAAGTTTCAATCATTACCATAAAAGCAAAACCAACAGCTGTACTTGTAAAGATGGATTCTGAAAAAAAAGGCACTACTAGAAAAATGTATTCTTTAAAAGACCTTTATTTTGGTTTCAGCGTTACAATTCTGAAGTCTGTTTATGCTTACAGTTAGATTGTTCCCAAATAATATTTCATAGCTCACCATGTAAACAGTGCATTCTCTACCAAGTCTAGTGTACAAGAACTTTATAAAATACACATTAAGTGATTTTTCATCTGTACACTTTTCAGATTAGTTCACCAAGATCAATTAAAAAGGTAAACAGATTAATTGGCAAAATTGTTGCTCCTTTAATATATTAGTACAAAATGGCACAAAAGGAAAAGGGTAATTTTAAAGGCTATAAGCATTAAATGTCTTAGACAGTTTGAATCAGTTCAACTGATTCAACTTAATTTCAAATACCACTGTTGAACTTGGAATTGAACTTGTAATCTTCTTTTCTTCAGCTGTAAGAAAGACCTCACATACAACTTTGTATCTGTTCATGGAAACCAAATCACACCAGTTTCAGAACAGTGACATTCAAGTGCAGTTACAAAGCTGGGAATCTTCTTCCCACTAAATCTAAGAATTTACAGACTAGAGCTTATTTTCATCTAGCCAAGCTCATTGATGCACGCTTCAGATGCAAATATACCAGACCTGTGCACATAAAACACAGTATTTCTCAAATTAAGAACTGAAACAAAAAATCCACATAATTACATCGTCCACCCTACCTACCTTTGCAGGAGGCTTTCAGATATAACCACAGTCAATGCCAGATTCAGATATACATGAGGTCTGACATAAAAAAAACCCTGAGACTGACCCTGTAGCTCAGGAACCAAGAGTGGGAGAGGAGAGACGAGGAGATGGTTATAGAACATGTTCCAACCTGTCACAGTGAGACAAGGCTCAACACGATCACTTCACTCAGTATGAGAGAACACGTGTTCAAATACAGATGTTTTCTTACCCTCTGTTGTAGGTGTGCAAGAGTGAACAGCGAGTTAACAACGTTTGCTGTGAAACTAAAGAAATCCATGACAAACCTTTTAATTATTGACTTGGGCTTATGGTAAAAAAATACATGTCTCATGCACGTTTTTGAATCTGTGCTCAAAGGAATTCATTTTTTGTCAGTGGAAGATGTGAAAGGAAAAACGACAGAGAACATCAGCCTTTCATAAAACGATCTGCAGAGTTGCTTGAACATTGCCAGCATCATATGCAGCTGTGTGTCACCACAGAAGGGAACTATTTTGAAGGTGGTCATAGCTGATATTCTTAATTTGTTTTAGGAAAAAGACTTACAGGCACAGTTTCATTTTTTTATGTCAGACTTCATACGAGGCATCTAAAAGACTTAAGGCAAACTGAAGGCTTAATTCAAAGGCTTCAGTTACAAAACAGGAATTGCATCAACTTCAGCAACTGCCATTTTATTTTTGAACCACACATATCAAATGCGCCGGTGAATGGGATCAAAAGGGAAGACAAAAAGGCATACAATAAAAATTCTCTGAGATGTGAATAAAATATAAATTCTGAGATGCGAATCCATTGCCTCAAGCAACAATTCAGGAGTTTATTTTGGCAGCAACATTTAGCAATACGCCAAAAGATAATTACCCACCCCATCAAAAGAAGTTACCAGGATTTTGATTAGCGCTCTAAACCTTAAGAGGCTTTTACGTTTAAGTTAACGGAACAGTTTATGACTTTGACTGGTTTGGTTTTTTTTTTTTCAGGTAAGACAGTATGCACATCCAAGAGGGAAGGCAGTTATATTGACAGTAGTACTGAGAACATTACTTCTCAAGTTAAAACAGTCTTGGAAGGAAATGCGATGAAGTGATGGAAGTACAGAACCATTACTTTACTCAGCATCACAACGAGCAAACCATTTCCTTTCATAATTTAAATACTAGTTACAACACTTTATCCAGAGGTTGGTCTTAAAACTAGCCATAGGATGATTCCAAAAAACAATACTCCAACAGCAAGTATAATAATGAGGATGCACATCTTCTTTCGGGATCTTCGCTGCCAATAGAAAAAAAAAAAAATTGATTGAAAAATGCACCACCACATCAGAAGGCTACCAAATACTTTTATGGTCCTACTGCTTGTGCAATCTAACTAAATTGTGTCCTTACTAACACCAAGTCATATACTGTTGTTCAAGGAGAAGAAGAAAAAGAAAAAAGCTAAGTTATTCAAGACTTAGTTTTATGGCTATATTATTCAACAGAATAATTTCAGTGGTATTTTCTGGCATACATAATAAACTAATGCAGTGACAAAATGCAGTGACATAATGAATGGATGTAATTAGAGCACTGAGGGAAAGAGAACATGAGAGAGCAGGTGACTGTACAGAGGAAAATAGACAATCAATCCGCACAGTAGTGGAGGTAGACATAGTCTGCTAGAAAAAATATTTAAAAACTATTAATGTATGCACAGAAGTGGACAAAGGACTGCAATTTCATTCTTCTGGAAGACTGACTTTGCATCTACTTCCAGAGTTATTTTGAAACAGTTTTTGTCAAGATTCTTATGTACAATTTGCTCTTAGGAAAAAAAAAAAAAAGACAGACCCAAATACAGACTCAGATGTCACTACAATGAAGTGTACGTTATGAGTATGTCCAGAATTCTGACATATCCCATACAGGTCTGTAACTTGAGATGCCAAAGCACTGAAGACTAGCAGCAGTCTGCCAACTTTTATCTAAAGGATATGGAACATGAAGATTTCTTTCACAACAGGAAAGGAAATTACTAGTGTGTTTTACAGTCTTTTGCTGATAGCCAAGGGACAATAATACTTGTCTCAGGATTCTAGGCCACAGCTCCAAAAGCAAAGCCACTTTTTATTTGGCAGAGGCTCTTCTGCCTGGGTGTATTGTTTTCTTTTTTATTCCTTCTGCAGAACCACATTTGTGTCAGTTCTTCACTGGAGCTGCCAGTTTCTTGCCCAGTACCACTCACTCTACCAAGTTTCTTGTCTTAAGTGCTCTCTTCTTCTAGTTTTAGTATTTCACTGTCACTTCTCTTATACCATTGTCAGGTTATATTTTCTTCACTTCATCATTTTACTTGTTAGAACCATTTGCTAGAGTATCTTCCTTTTTATTTAATCTGTAGCCAGATTCTCTCCTTACACTCCCAGTCTCATCCTTCTTGCCAAGTGAAAACATTTTCCCTGTAACAGTACTTAAACAAGCTAGTGGTCTAAAGACTTGGAGATCTTTTTCCTCATACACTTGATCAGCATTTATACAAGTGTTGAAGCAGTAGAGGTGAAGAGGGAATGAAAGGAGAGGACCCTGGCTTTGCCCAAGCAGCTCTGCTGTGTGAACACACGCCATAAGGTAGATGAGTGGTGCACAGCTCATCTAACCACAAACAGAAGTTGTGAGGGTACCAACCATGCGCAGCCTCATCCCTGCGCCTCTAAGACTTCTTTGAGGGAGTCAGAGCACACAGATACAATAGCTGACAAAATTAAAATAAGTCTGCTGAAAAGTGGAAATGATTTTTCAGCATCTTGGAACAAAAATCAATTTTCAAGCAAAGGAAAGTTCGAATCGAAAGCAAACTACATAATTATTTCAAATACCAGACAACTCTGAACAGTGTTTGGTCTCTGCTACAAGACCAACTGAAATTAAGCTTGTCAAAAGTCTCAATTACCTGCCTTTAAGATCAGAAGGTTTTCATCCTTTCCTCCTCAAGGCAAAGCATGAAGTTTGTCATGTTAAATTTCAACTGGAAAACGGACACTTTCCACAGAAAATTCTGGCTGCTACTAGGTTTTTTCCCCCTGAACTTTGCCACTATCAGAAAAGCAGCCATCAACTATACTTAGTATGCCAGTTAGTGCCACCTAGAATACAGTTCAAGGATGCATCCACCCCTTTCTCCCTCCCACTTCTGAAACCAGCAGACATGGATTGGACACTACTAAGACACATAAGAAGATTAAAAAAAAAAAAGTCTAAGGACTAACTGACTGAAGAGGGAAGATTTATTACTAATAAGATTCTTTTCTAATAAGTTCTAAAAATGTTACAAAGAAGTGGCATTTAAAGGTATTTAAGAGGCTTTTCAAAAAAGTTTGAGAGTTTGAAATATGTTTTAACAGAAACTGGATATATATAGCTTTGAGAAGATTTTATACAGCAAAAGTTGGTGTTAACTGGCAGCACCTTTAGAAGATTTCCCTGCCTATCTTCCTTACTCCTCCAATGACCTTTAGCTGCCTGCTCTCCATACACAGGAACATTTTACTTCTTGAGCTGTAAAAGGAGGGGTTATTTATTGTGGTTTCTTTGTCTGGCTTTTCATTTGTTTGTTTGTTTTTAATACAGGTATAACTGCAGGTGCTCTGAAACAGCCTGACTTATTTTACAGGAAATGCAAAGTTTTCGGAGGTCACTGACTTTTGTTTTATAGCGACATAGAAATACCATTGTAGTTTAACATAAACCTTTAACTAAGCCTCCAAACCTTGAGAAAATTGATTAGCAAAATCTGAACTGCATAAGAACATGGAAGTTAGGACTACTGAAAAAGGACAGTTACACACAACTGGCAATTGGTGTTGACATTACCTGGTAGTTTGCTGCTCTTGATAGCTGTTGGTTTGCTTGCTGCACATGTACATCTGCATTTTCCACATTGGCTTCTATGCTGTCTATATTTTAAAAGGAAAGATTTCAAATTTGGTTAGTCATAACTCAGCCAAAGGTTTAGAATGCTGAATGCTGAAATACACTTGGGGAGTAGCTATTAGATGTGCTCTCAACCCCAACTGCTCGTGTCTTCCATTGTTATAAACTTTAGGTACTGATGAAGTTTGACCGCTCCTGTATTTATGCCCAAGTTCATTTCTGGACCGTGCAGACAATGAATGGCTGAATTCATGACAGTAACAGCTCCCCTGCTCTAGAAGCAGGGCTGAATCTTAGATACCAACTGGGGTAGAAACTTCCAGTACTTTTACTTTTGTTTTTTTTTTTTCTTGTTGTATTTTGTGGGGGGTGGGGTGGGTTTTTTTGTTTGTTTGTTTGGGGTTTTGTTTTTCTTTTAATTTTTACTTGTCCTCCAACTTGCTAATTAATACCCTCTGCTCAGATTAAGAAAGTCCTAAGGCCTGGGAAATCAGAGGGAATAGACAAACACAACAGACCAAGAGGCACCCCTCTAATTTGGTATTCTATCATATTGACATAGATTTCCTCCATCCCGCCCCAGAAAAATATAAACGGATTATGGGCTAAGGTGATAGAAAAAAAACCCTGTGAATATATGCAGGACATAAACAACAGCATGGCTTGGCAGCATACTCAGAAAATGTATTTTTCAATGTCCTGGTTTCAGCTAGGATAGAATTAATTTTCTCCCTAATAGCTAACATAGTGCTATGTTTTTGGATTTAGTATGAGAATAATGTTGATAACATACTGATAGTTTTAGTTGCTGCTAAGTAATGCTTATATGAAGTCCAGGATTTTCAACTTCCCATGCTTTACTGGCAAGCAGGTGCACAAGAAGCTGGGAGGAACACAGCAAGGACAGCTGACCCAGACTGACCAAAGGGATATTCCATACCATATGACACCATGCTCACTACATGATTGTAGGGGGGAATAGTTAGTCAGGGGTGGGTCACTGCTCAGAGATGGGCTGGGCATTGGTTGACGCGTGATGAAGCAACTGCATTGTGTGTTACTTGCTTTGATAATACTCTTTTGTTATCATTATTATTCTCTCTTCTTTGTCTGTCACTAATAAACTGTCTTTATCTCAATCCATGACATTTACTTTTTTCTCCTCCATTCTCCAACTTGTCCCACTGCAGGTTGGGTGCTGAGTAAGCGGCTGCGTGGTCCTAAGTTGCTGTCTGGAGTTAAACCACAACATCCAATTAAAAGAATAAACATGTCTGCATGGAAGGCCAAGCAGGAACCTTTGCTTAAACTACACACTTATGTCAGTAGTCAATACAGGAAAACACCCCACATGAACTCCAATTTTATGTACAAACAGTTCAGAAAACTACTTTTAAAGACATTTTATATACATTAAAAACTATATAATGTTTTAAAATGCATTTTAATGTATTTTCTTAATGTATTTCCATTCAGCTCAGCCAGTCTACCCATTATTAGGTTACAGCTGATTTGTTTTAGCATTCATATTCTCATTAGAGGAATTTTTCCAGCAAAAGGAAGTTACACATTGCTGCTCTTCAGAGAAACAGCATATTTGAATTGGACTTACCTATCACATCACCTTGTTCATGAATCATCATTCCCAGATCTTTAAAAATTTCATTGATGTCCATAATATCTGCCTGCAAGCAAACAATCATTTGCAAACAACAATCGCATTAATTGACATAACGTATTCTAGCACCTCTCTACATTTGATGGAAAAAAGACACCCATGAACAAACTCTGACTCCTCAAGATTAATATCTGCAATTAATGCTCATGCCGCTATAAAATGCTTTTTCTTTGGAAATATTAAAACAATATTCTGCTGTAAAATTACTTGTACTTGCCTCAAGCTGTCTAATGGAAGATTCCCTCTCCTCAATAAGACGGAGGTCATCCTCTGTAATTTCTTCATCTTGCACTTGTGCTTGCGGTTGACTAACAAACAAAAAAACAGCCAGAATTGAACAGGAACGATGAGAAATAACTCAGAGGAATAAAACAACTATTAATTACATAGCACATTACATTATCAGTTAACAAAATGCATGCTTTAACCCTTGCCTGTCTAGCTAACAGGGAAGGTCTAACAGTCACACCTTTGGTGTAGAAAGCTGCTGCTGTAGCAACATTGCCAATCAAACAGCATCTGAGAAGCTGTTCTTGGGGAGTATGGAAACAATGGGAGATCCCAGTAAACGCTGGATCCTTATCACAACTTAAAAGTTTTACACTTTTCATGGGCTGGAGATAACTAAAGCTGAAGTATGGGGAAAAAAGGGGGAGCTGATATGAATGGCTCCTTTTTCTTCCCAACTATCCCACCAAACATATGCCCTACAGAAGAAAGCTTAGCTGAACAACATATCCCAACTCCCACCAGGAGAAGATAATCAATCAGGAAAAATAATAATAATAATAATAATAATAAAAAAAAAATAAAAAAAAAAATCAATCAACAGCTGGTTTCCCTGCAGGCCATTTACTACCCTGAGCTATTTTAAGACTTATTAACAAACTCAGCCTACCTGTCCCAAGAGACAAGTGTTCCTTCTTTGTAGCTATCTTCAGTAGCACCACCCTACATGAACAGTGTTTAAAAATAATAATAAAAAAATTATGGCCCTGAAAGGAGCACTGTCAACATTTCTATGAGTCTCTATTACAAGGTTTACAGTAAGTCAACTTCAAATTGAAACATGATTTAACATGTTCACATCCTGATTTTGCTTTATGCATGCATAACGTTGAAATACAAGCAAAAACATTCAGCTCAGTAACTGCCTGCTAAAATTCACAAGTACATCAGCCTCTATTTGGCACAGACTGAAAAGGCAAAATTGATAGGCTAACAAGGAAAAGCTCAGCATCTCAAGCTCCTAAGCAGTTCTCCACTTTAATACTGCAAGTGAGTCTCCCCTGTCAGAAAAAAAATTAGTTGATACCTAAAGGTTCAGCAAAAGCATTTCAAATCTACTAAAAATTGCTTTTATAAGTTTACAGCCCAAACCCAGAGGCAGTTCATGGCTTTGTGTGACAAAGACAAGGAAAAAGCAACAGTTCTCAGAGGTGTGGGGGTATTACAACTTAATTCAGCCTTTACAATAAAGTGAACTGCATAATTCACTATGCATAAAAGTGAGCAAAGAAAGCTTATAATTATATACTTACATAGCACACATTCTGCAGTATTTGAAGCCAGATCTGAGCTTTTGTAAGTAGCATTGTGTAGGCAAGTTTGACATCAAACATCACCAACACCATTGCAAACAGATTATAATGGCACATTTTCTGATACTTACAGATACCCTTGAGCTGGCTCGTACTCTGGCTACAAAATCTTTTTCTTTCTCAGCAGCTTGCCTTTGGAGTCTTTGGAAATTTGTTAGTGCTGTGGTGAACTCCCCCACTAGACGGTCTTTCTGTATTTTTCTTTGACGCTATAGGAGAAAAGGTTTTACCAAGTCAAATGAGCTCTGGCTTTTCAAGGCTCTGCAATCTCCAGGCTGCTCAATGCTAAGGCATATACTCATTTTTTTTCTAAATAGGTGTAAAGGAAGGCGGTCCACAAAACCATTTGCAGCTGCATGGACAAATCTTCGTTTCCTCTGGGATCATATAACTGAACAATTTAACACATTCGAAGAGGAAACCTTCCTTATTATCTGTTGTTTACAAAATCTACTCTTTAAGTGTGAAATATTTTGATATCACGGATGCTAAAATATGCAAAGGTGACTGAATGGGAGGAAGGGTGCAGAAAAGGAAGAACAAGGCACTTCACATGTATTTTACATAAATGCTGGAAATACATATTAAGCTGCATCCAGAAGTGGGCTCACATACTCCTTTAAGGGCTTAACAACAAGTACAAAAATTCCTATTCTAAGCTTTCAGGCTTTTTTTTTTTCTGGTTTTTTTTTTTTTGTTTTTTTTTTTTTTGTTTTTTTTTTTTTTACCCTCCATGATGCAGAGGAGGGAAGAAGAATACTGGCACTCAGAAGAGTCTTCACCATATATCCCAAATGTAAACCTTACATCAACCCTTTCAAATTTCTGAGAGGCTGTAATTTGATGTTAATCAATCTGTTATTTATGCATTTCATTGGGAAGTACCTTTCATGAAGATGCTAATGATAAAATCAAACAGTAAAACATCTCACCACCAACTTTCAGCTCCAACACAAGAAACAGAGAAAGCGTAAATCCTGTCCCCCCCCAACATACTTTGATCTTGGTACATAACCTCTAGTTCAGGCAAATATTAACACCTCTATTAAAAGTTTACAACTTGCCAGGACGAGCGCATGTGGATCATAGCCTCCCATTTGAGTTCAGAGTTTCAGAAAACTCATTTTCCTAAAGGCTCCTTGGTAACCAGCCACAGTCCAGGCAAGTTGTTTGAGTGTCAATAACCTGAACCCATGTTTTCTGTGATCCTGTTGCTGTTCCCTTATTTAAGTGACAGATTTCACTAGGACAAGAAATCACAGAATGGCAGACAGGAGTGTGCTAATGACAACCGCCACTTCACATGTTGCCTCCTGCCGAGATGTTGCACAGACCTGGAAAAGAAGCAGTTTAAAGACTGCACAAGTTGTTTTACTAATAAGTCACATCCACTCCTTTTAAGAAAGGAAAAGCCTGTGGACAAGACACAGTATATATACTCATCTGAGTGATACAGAACAGACCTATTGTGCATAATCAAATTATTCAGATAGTGGGTGAACAGGTTTGGCCACCTGCCCTGCAGGTGCCAAGTTTTGGCATAAAATTCCTTCAACCTGGAAGCACAGTGCTTGTGGAGTCAAGACTTTGTATCACTGCAACAGATTACAAAGTGCTCAGCTACCTGAAATCACAGGCACAGCACACTGTTCACATTCCTACCATTTCAGTCAAACTGCCTCATTCTTGATACATCAAACCAACTTTGGAACAAGTCCAGACTGCAACAAAATATTTTTATGTTGCAAGTGTCCCTGTTGTGCAAATGTATTCACTAACTAAACAGCACTTTGAAAGCCTTGAGAATAGCACAAAAATAGGCATGCAGAACTGCAGTCACTCAAATAGTCCACATGAACCAACATGATAGTCAAACAAGCCACGCTCTTTGGTTTTATACCTGTTCACTTGTTGCAGGCAAAGATCCAAACTCTTTAATATATTTGTCAGTTTCTTTGGCAAGCTGGTTGGTATATTGCTGCTTCTGTTGCCTAAAACAAAATGCAAAGTTTCATTAGAGACCATTGAGTTACTTTGTTTGAATTTCACTAAATCTTAGAAAAGCAACAGTACTAAACTTTAAAGTGCATGAAGTCATTTTTATTCTGTTCATCAATGTACAGGCATGACATCATGGATTCCAGGAGAGAGAGATGCTGAAGAAGGTGTGTTCCTCAGCCTGACAGCATCTATTATTCATTTTTATATGGGCGGGATGTGTGTGAGGTTTCTGCTAATTTCCTAATGTGCAGCAAAAGGTTTCTAGTTATTATGCATATCTAAACATGTTTTTCATAGTTCTTTGGAGGCTATCAATAGTTGGAAAAACCTGGTCACTTCTGAGTTCAGAATAACCATAGAAAAGACCAAGTTTTTTTTCTGTGTGGAAGAACAGACTATGGCTTGAATATAATTCCAGCACTACAGTTCATGAAAAGTCAATTCCTGATAGTTACTGGGATGCTTACCAAAGGGATCTATATTCTCCCATGATACAATAGCTGTGAACTTAGCTGGAAACATCATTATTTACTAATAGGCTTAACAATGCTTTAAAAAAAAAAGCTGCCTCTTCAACAGCATTGCTATTTTTTATTTTTTTGTCTCTTTGCCTCCGATATTATTACACACTCTGTTACCAATTTTCATATTTTTGTCTTGGAACAACTAAAATTCTTTACCTGCTTTTGCACCCTCTTCCCTAGTATATATAAAAAGGTTTTATCTGGAAAGCTATTAGTGAACAATCAACATCAACATTTAAAATAATCAAATAACTCTTCAAATACATACCAACATGAAAGGAAGGGCAGAACATTCAGACAAGTGAAAAAGGGACATACAAAAAACTCAAAGAAGCTTACCATATATATTACCTCCAGGAAGGGACTGCAATGTGTCTTTCACAACAGTTTCCATTTTGTTCAGTTGTGAATTTATGCCTAGATCCTGTCTGGTTATTGCATAAACTATGTATGCTGATCTCCGCCTGTTCAGAGCCTCCAGGAGGAGGTCTACTGTGGATTGTACCCAACTAACGTTAACGGGCACTGAATTTAATCTATGATACAGCAATTTGGCTCTCATACAGAATGTATATAATGCCTTTGGTCCAGTACACATGCCCTCCTACTATTCAGCTGCCACTGAATGTAGCATTAACCACGCTGATGACTGCCAACTTTGTCATCCACAGAGCTAGCACAATGTTTCTTATGTGCATTTATAATGCTGAGATTAATGTGGTCAAAGAGTTTAACCGAAAAAAACATATCAGTTCATTAGACTGTGCAGAGAAGTGAAAAGCAGGTGACTGTCTCTGCTTGTGGCATTTAAATGAAATTCCACCTTCCAGTGACTGAACCAGAACACAGATTCTGCCTCAGAGCCTTATTTCACTCCTACTGTTTTAGTATTCCTGGTACATATTTATTCTATAATGTCATTCCTTACTGTAGCTGAGTCTCTGAAGACATTCACCTCTCTCCCCAGGTATCACATCTCATAAAAAAAAAAGACACCAATACCTTGTGAAACCTACACTGATAGATTTTAAGAATTGACTGGGCTGGAGGGATGTGGGTGTTTGGTTTCAAAACAGTAATATTGCTTTCTGGTCCTGCCCTTTTACCTTTGCTGAGATACAGCATAAGTTTACAGATGAATTGATACTTTGTTATAAAACAAGGACAATAATTAATATTATTACTAAAAGTGGGCAAACCATCTGACTCTAGTTTACAAAGACTATGCAAGATTAATTTTAAAAAGGGCATTACAAAATTTACATTTCAAGCATTTCTTTATACTCTTCTTTCTTGGTGCCTAACAAAAAAACACCTCACCACCTACCAGGAGATTGAGTGCAATAAAACTAAACATTTTCATGTGAAGTACTCACAGCTGTTGTCTCAACTCAGGCGTGTCTTGCGGTGTTCCAAGCTGATGTAGTATTCTTTGTATCTCAGCGGCTGTTTGCGAAGAGGAAAAGAAATTTTAATGGGGTACAGACAATTTCCACTGACTTTCATGTATTTTTTCTTGACAATTCTAAAGCCATAAAAATTGACAAAAACAGCTACTCAAGACTTTTTCAACGTACTACAAAAATCCCACTTAAGAAGTCACAGAAGAAACAGTAAATAGTTTTTGCCAAGTCAAAGACAAAGCCCAGGGTTTCTTATAAAGGATGGAAATGTATTCAAGCATCTAGGCAGAAACAGGTAATTTAAAGATCAGTTAATATCTTCACTGTAAGTATAAACCACGCCTTTTAATCTTCATTTTTAACATAAGCAGCATAATTCTTATTCTAGTTTAATATTTTACATGTTATTTTTTAAAGCCATACAAAGGACTGTTATGACATTATTATACACAAATATTTCCATACCAGTGCATTAATGAAGAAACAGCAACAAAGCATCAGGCTTACAGTACTTCAAAAAAAAAAACAACTCAATTTTGAGATCCTTACATTTTCAAATGTGAGATACAAGCCACCAGGTATTTTAAAATGTATTTCATACAATACATTAGCTTTGAACTGCAAGAAATAACATCACCTAAGCCTTATTTTCAGCTTAATGTATTTTATTGTCACATGAGAAAGAAAGGAGAAAAATGGACAGGCACTTCAAGGGTATATGAAGTTTATCACACTGCAAAACTAATATCCTTGATGTGCTTTATCTCAGGCTAACACTGCCACAAAACCAAATGCATACATATGCAAAATAACTTATTTTTGCTTGAACTCAGCCAGGAGTAGACTTGTCTTCCCTGTATTTCTGTGGCCCTCCTCAGGCAGACTGCTGTACCACACACTCAGCAGAAAATATGAGGGTATGATAGTATGTGGACATGAGCAAATAAAACTGAGGGGAACAGACTGGGTTCAGGCAGCTTGCATTTTAATTGAGCTAAAACGCAGCGCAAGTAAAATAGTTTGTCTCCAGTCGCCACCTGCTGCCCAGCGCCAGCCCTTCCCTGCCCAGTGGAAGCTTCCACCCTGCCAGGGCCTGGAGGTCATCTCCCTCCTGATCCTCGGGAGCTGGGGCATGAACACTCGCTCCTGGTCACATATACTGATAAACACCTACTCAGGGTAATTAAACTTTTTTTTTTGATGTTAAGTATAACGCATTGTTTGAAAGCACACGTAAAAATGTAACTGTCTGTTGTTATCTTTTGAATTCAATGTGTGAATGTTTAATATTTATACAACTGAATATAAGTTATCCTGAAGTTTTGTTTGTTCAAAGACACACTCTTCTCTCATTCAAGAGCCAAGGTGCTCAGTTATTCTGTATGAGGTTTTACAGGCAGAAGCCAAAAACACTCAAACTAAACCACAAACACTCTTCTAAGAGCAGTTTTGCAGGCAGAGAAAGTACCAGGGTGTCCAACTGCCATCTACAGACACATTATTTAGTGGCAAATGAAGAAAACAGGTTTGTGTTTAAAATAAAGGCTCATACTTGAATAATTATCTGAAACAAAGCCTATAGTTAAAATATTTACATTCCAAGTTAATTAGATATTTATGCTACTTCTAAAACTGAACACAAGTAGGTAACTGACAGGAAATTAAAATCCAGCATTGTGTAGCTTGTTAGCTATATAAGCCCAGGCAGAGGAAAGCTCATCCTAGTGCAGATCTTGAGGTTCAAGAATTCAACACAAAATTAAAACACATTTTACCATAAAGTCTGTAATTGTGCACCAAAATAGCAGTGTTCAAAAACTCAAGCGGGGTGAAATAAAATAAAGGAAAAATCCCAAGGAATTAATTGACTTAACAATCAACTTTTCTGTGTTTCCTTTAATTTAGCATTTTCCATCTTAATCTTTCACAATAAAAATAGTCAGAAAAAAAAAATTCCACTTTTGAATTTTTTGTTCAGATGACGCATACTGCACTGAAAAGCGAAATACTGCTTATTCAAGTAAGCAAACAGAAAAGAGCAGTAACAGTAAATTTTAGCTGACAGTCTTCAGCAGTGCTCCTGATGTTGTCTTCATAAAGCCAAAAGCAAGTTGGTAGGCTCAGTATAATACAGGAAGTAAAGAAGTTTACCTTCCTGAAATCCAGATTTATGATATGTATCTGCAGATCCACAAGTTAAAGAAATCCATCCTTTGTACTCCTTCATGTTCATAAACATGCTAAAGTGTACACAAGGCTAAAAAAAAAATATATTTCTTACATTGTCCTAGAATTCTTTTGGCATCTTTTGTTGTTGTTGGGTTTTTTTTTGTTTGTTTGTTTCTTTTGGTTTTTTTTACAGATTTCTTTCTGTAGCTACTACTTGTTAAGACATTTGATATAATATTATACATGTAATCAGAAAAGCACCTAAACTGCAGGTGTTTTTCCAGATTCAGAGACTTGTAACATTTTATTGATTGAAAAATTTAAACTATGTTTCAGGACATTACCACCTGAATCATGGAGGTAAAGTGTCTTTTTTCCTCATACATATACACAGAGATCTGACAGAATGTAATTCAAAGCTAGAAAAAGTTTCAGAACTTCCTTGGTAAAAGTCAGTATCATTTTTCATTCTCAAGAGAAAAGACAGGTAGCCTCAGCCTCTCTTCCCGAAAGTTAGACTGTAGAAACACCTCTGCTGGCATATTCCACTGCTCCATTGAGAAGCAAGCAGTGAGAGGGTCTTAACAGAGGAAAGTAAAACTGCTGGAAAGCTGGGATTACTTTTTGAAAGCCGGAAGCCCCCTAAGCTTCCAGCTTCACTGCTGACAGTGGTATTTATAGTGGCACTACCTCCCTCATGTAAACAGCCTTTCGATCCTGTGTAGGGAGTTCAGGATGGCACATAAAGGCACCAGGTAGCTGCTTTGGTGCCTCTTACTCCATCAGTAATGTTCAAGTGTCCCAGAGAGCCAAAGGATTAGGCTCAACTCACAAAGTCCTTGCACTACACTGTAAACATTCTGGTAACAGACAGGGACCAAAGATCAGAGCAGTTTTGACAGGTTCCTAGGTTACCTCACACTTTACGATTTTCCATTCCCGACTTCCAGAGCTCCTTGGAAAGTTGGAATAATTAGGAAGACAGGATGAACATGACTATCAGAGGTCCCTCCTGTCCTTTTGGGCATTATCAATCCTGTAATAGAGCCTGACTAGACTTTAATCCAATTCAGTGCAAAGTCTGACACTTCAGGTTCCTTGGGTACACACAGCTAGCCACTGGAACTTTGCTCAGGAGCTGCAGAAGAGCACGTACCGTGTGCACGTACCGTGTGCATGCAAGCATTCTTCACCAAAATCACCAGGATATGGAAACAGCCTCTATCAGAGGCATGCGAAATCCTGCAGCCACTTCTACACTGAAGATCAGGGCAGATGCTTGCATATAATGAAGATGAACAGCTCTTTCAGAGCTCATCCTGCAATCCTGCAGGAGCAGCACCTTGCCTGCTGTGGGCTGGCAATGAGCCACTGCAGAAGGCAAGTCCTCCTTGGGGACTGGGCAGTGCAGGAAGCACAGTGAATGATAACACACAAGCAAAATGCATTTTCTCCAAGCAACTGCTATCTTGCATGCAAAAGAAAAGAATCTCACTTTTTACACCTGCAAATCAGTCCTGTATTAGACAGAAGAAAGAAGACTTACTACTTGTCTTTGTGGCATTCCTGATCTAGATCTCATAATCCCCTACTACAAGCTGATAAAAGCTACTCAGCTACTCCCAGACTGGTCACATGCTCAGGAACAGGTCAGACATAGTTAATGACGAGCCGGAGAAACAATTAAGACCTAACCTGAATTCCTACAGGGAAAATGATTTAAGAATCAGCCCATGTTTACTTTTACTAAGCCAAAGAGTAGTTCCACTTCTAGTCAGTGGAAACTCTCCCTATAGTTAAAGGGAACAAAAAACAGGGGACCCTGAGAAAAACAGTAATACTGTCTTATATGACAAGCCTCCTTTTCTCTAGATGGGTTACAGGAGTAGTGATATTTACAGTGAAAATATTTACACTTTTTAACAGGTAGGAGTATTTGAGAAACATGTTCTTGCCAGATCTGCAATACATACTATTTTTTCATATATAAAACCATATTTCACACATACTACTCTTGCTTAACAGCTGGCTTTTAGCTGGATGGGAAAGAAGATTAAGTCTCATCTCTCCACAATTCCTTCTTTTCAGTCAGTTCTGCAAAGCTGTTCCATTACCACAATTAAATCCATGCTGATACAACTCATGGTTCTGCTCCTTGAGCATGAAAATGTTTAAGATCACACAGGAAGTTTCAAATTTAAAGTAAAGACACAAATAAAGAAATTCATACAACAAAGAACAAAAGGTAAGCAACTTCTTGCCTTTAAGAATATATGAACAAACAGTTATTGTCACCCGAGAATCAGTAATTACTGTACAGGCTGTAACACCACAGTATTCTAACAGAACAAAAGGTGGGGAAAAAAAACCCCAGCAATCCCTTGAGTGAAATTCTAAAGTTTGAAAGGCAAAAAAATAACTAAGAGGAAGGAAACAAAGAGTGGATTGCAGGACATCAACATACTATGGCAGGACTGAGAAGTGTCCAAGCACCACATTCATTGCTAGCATGAGACAAGGGAAACTGAGGATGGTCTTACTTTGAAATGCTTACCAGTAACTCCAGCTGCAGGGAAGAAGCTTTATCAGGTTACCTATATCAGCTGTCTTCCTATCTCAACTTCCATTCTATTTAATGTTTGGAAAACCAGACTTTAAACCTTCAAGTGGCCATGATCAAGCTTGTTGCAGCTTTGCAGCAAGCAAAGAGTGAAATGAATCAACACATAATACACAGAGTTCTAAAAAGAGGCCCACAACACCGAAGCATGAAATTGAGAGCAAAAAAAATATTTAATGAGTGAAAAAGTAACCTTTGGCACCCTGGAACCTCACTTCTTACTTAGATCACACAAGACTGCATTATAGCCACACAGCAGCAGTTTCTTTCAGTGCTGGTCAAGGCAGACCCACCACACTGCCCAGTTTCATAAAGCTACAGTCTTAATGCTTCCACAGAAAATATGGCACCCATTGGGTGTGCTTGCAAAAAACACAAGCTGCAACAGAAGCGACAAACATTGAAGCATTGCACTGCAGAGGACAAGAACTAGACAAGCAGGCAGGGCAAGTACAATGAAACCTGCCTTATAGAACACCAAGGCTGGGGACCTGTCACAGAAGAGGAAGTAGAGCACTGTTTCAACCAGCAACTACAGCTGCTCCTGAATACTAACTGTAATTGTAAAAGTGTCCCTCCAATACCAATGTCTTTTTCTTAAAAAGGGACAGACAGGGTGTTAGTCACTGTCCAAGGTTCATAGGACTAAAACTAACAATGGCGATGCAGAGCCATTGGTTTTCAGTCACCTTCCTAGCTCCTGCGTGCAACCAAAATGAACAGAATCAGCAAAGTATTCCTTTCTATGCAGCAAAAGCAAAGTCTGCTCCACAGAAGGCTCAGGCTCAGCTATGGTTTTATATGGCAAATATGCAGTGTATATATCATCAGCACAGTCATCATTCAGAAATGCTTTGCCCAAAAGCACTGACACCGGTTGGTTAACTATGAAGAAATCTACTCGCTTCCAGCTGAACAAGTCAGTCAACGAACAGCACTTCCAGTTACAGATTAAGTTGTGTGGAATCTAATAAACTTCAGAATCACTTCAGAGCAGGTTACTGGAATACAAGAATTCTTTGTAAAAGTTTCACCAGTTCAAGGTGCTTTTGCCTGGGGTCAGCAGACTTGCTCAATTTATTCAAATCCAATTCAACGTGTTTTCCTGCTGTACTTCAACTGAAGGTACTTGTAAGGATGGACAGACAGTACAGAAATTATTCCTGGATCAATCTTTCATAAAAGCTGTTACACATAGCAACCTAATGTAGTTGCTCTAAATTCAGCAGTTTTCTGTATGAGCGTAAATACCTCTTTAAAGTTACTAGTATATTTCACACTCACTAAAATTTTACATAAATCACAATGCCACAATGCTGTACCCCTTGGTAAAAACTTTTTAAGTATGGAAGAGTGTGAAAACACCAAGTTTTGTACCCTTTCCTGTTGGATTTTATTAAATCTTCTAGAATTTCTACACAGAATCATGCCCCCAAGCGACCAGAAACATCAGTAGTAACGTCTCAAGTTTGGGATCTGCCTTCAGTTTTTAATGCTGCTGTCATCATTTCATTCTAGTGTACTACCATTTACAATGGTTTTTCAAGGACACTGTGAACTGGGCTCTAAGTATAATGCCTGTTCTTCTAATGTGGGCACAAAGCACACTAAATACACATTGTTTAAGTGCACAATAACTGATTATGTGATTATTATTACAGTTCAGCCAAGATGGAGTCATTAAATCAAGTTATAATCACATTATATGTATATCCTAAAATATCCCTGGTAACTCTCTGAAGCCCCAAAGTTTGAGCAGTTCGCTAAAGAATACCAGTAGCTTCCTATGTTATGAAAATGATGCATGATTTTCAGTAAATAGTAGCTGCACAAACACCATAAACCCAACCCATCCACATGACGAATGCTTGTTTTTTTAAGAGATAGGCAATTAACACATGAAGCAAACATGGAATACATCACAGACTGGTTGACAGAAGCCTATAGCCATCACTCTGGGAATTGCTCAAAGTCAGACAAAGACCTGGGTTTCTTCTGAGCCCTAACTACTATAGTAGGAGATTTGATGGAAGGCTCTCCAGACAATCAAACTGTCATGCACCCTCCTCTTCTCCTGCCTGCAAGTAGAAAAATCTAACAGACTTGAACTGGAATAGGTATGTTAACTATCTTATAAAGGCTCCAAAATTTAACTCTCTAGACATAGGAGGGAGCAGGAGGATCCTGGCCACATCCCTTCCCCTCTCTGCTGCAAATGCAGGCTGTTTTGCAAAAGTTATCTTGTCTAGGTGAGTCCATTCATACTTGCTTCATCAGCAATAGCAACAGTTGCAGATAAAATTGTGGATATTTTCAGTGGTTACCTTGCTGTTTATAAGTTCAACAGTGTTATTTATATCACTTCCAAACTAAAATGGCTTAATTTACAGAGCTCTTTCATCCCTATTTTGCCCAGACTAGTTAACTAAGGCAATGCAAAACAGTACAGAACAAGGAAAAATTTTATCTTTTCCGCACATACTAACTCAAATAATGGAAGACCCATTTATTCACTCTGTTCTGCTGCTACCGTAAATAAATAACTGTCCTTCTTGTGCAGTCATCCACATAAGACACTGTTTCATACATCATTTTCCATAGAACCAAAATCTTTTTCACAAACAAGAAAAAACAGAAAAATATTAACAAAACTTTCAAAATTCATAAATAAATCTGTGAAGCATACTACGATATCTTAACTATATATGTTGCTTTACATAGAAAAAAAGCCTTTAGGAACAGCACGCAAATAATTCATGCTTGAAATATTCAGAAACAGTTTATTTCTAAATAAACTGTGGGCTTCATGACTATACCTCATTGCAGAAAGACAGGCATTTAGAAAGACCCAAAATATCTGAAGTCTTCTCCTATTATCTTCTATCTTAAGGTTATGACTTGGGTATAGCAGATTCAAGCTCACTTCCTCAGCCTTAAAAAAGCCCACAAAATGGAACGTGGAAGACCATAAGAGATGCTTAAAACCCATACTTAACCAGCCTTTTCCAGGTTTTACTGAAACTTCATCCTAAATCCAAGAAACCATCCTGCAGCAAAAATAATTAAAAAATATTTGTTCTAACTAGTATGTTCTGAAAATGTTAAATTCTGCTTAACTGCAGCTAATTGGAAATTTCTGACAATATCACCATTAAAAGTCTCAGCAAGCTTTACTTTAAGCTTATTTGCTTTAAAATCACACCTGTATACAACCACGCTTTAAATATAGACAAAACAGATTTTTTTTTTCTTGCAGGCTCCGATTTCCACATCTCAGTGATTTCATTTACTTTTCACTTGCCCATCTGCATCCTTCTTTGGCTAAAGAATAATCATGTGAATCTGTTGTTACAAACAGTGGCAGACATAGTTTTTCATGAATGTTTTAGCTGAATGTTTTAGCTACCTACTGGGCTTAATCTATGATTAATCTTAATCAGGGTTCAATCTATGTTTACGATTTTCTGCAGTTACATCCTTCATATGACTTTCTCTTCCTTTTTATGTAACTGCACACCCATTTTAACCAACATTCAGTGAAAATACTGGCTTATAGAAAACTTAAGATGCAACAGACATTGGACAAACTTGCCGTCACAGGAGAAGTATCACATGACAGAGGGATATCTGCTGGCTGAAGCTGACCTTCTGGGAATGTGCTCTATATGAACTGATGTTTATGCTACCGTAACAAATAGAAAAGAAAGGAGAAAGCAAGAGTTCTTATAAAAAAGGATCTCAATGCCAGACAGAGTCCCTCCAGTCATATGCAGATTGGGGCTACTGAGTTTTATTTTACTTTTTTGTTCTTGCAGTATGCAGAGTATATGTTTCTCCTGCTGGGCTGATTTTCAGCATGTGTGAAGGAGTCAAATACTCTATCACTGACCTTGTTACCACTGAGCAAGGGTAGGTTATGCCATTCTTACTGACTTTGCAACTACCACAGCTTAAAATCCTGTCACAACCTATAAACCACAGAAGCTGGGAAGGGAGGGAATCTAAATGCCTCAATTCAGTTAGGGTAGCTTCTGTAACTGTTTGATTACGGGTTGCAAATCAGAAATTCTCCAAAACTCAAAAAGCGGTTATACTTTATCAACATCAGGCTTTGTTCTGTGTTCCCAAGCAGAAGGCAACATTATAAGCTGTTTCTAAATTGACAGCTCCCAAAGCCCAGCTTAAGATGTCTGTTGAGACATGATACTTAACTATCTAGCCTGTGTCATTTGTTCTTTTCTTTGGGGCTTGCACTGAGTGATGTATTCATATTCAGTAGCTACAAAGAAAATATTAGGAGGAACTCAAAACAAAAGCATACAAGTCTGCCTCTTCAATGATCCACACATGAGAGAGACTTTAGAAGAAGTATGTGGGGGAAGGAAAAACCACAGCTGGTTACTTCGTCTTGCACAGTTCCTGTCAGAGACACAAGTCAAATCTTTCCAGCTGAGTAGAAGAGGCCCCTACTTGTCTACCATATCCTTCCTACTCTTATAGCTGTGGAGTTGTCCCTGTAGAAGAATACAACATCCCTTTTGCTCCCCATCAGGAACAACTTTTTAAACAAAATAATTTCCCTCTTCTTGCTACACACAGAGAATCAGTTCATTAAAATGCAGAAAACTGTCAGATTTCAAAGAACTGTTTCCCCTCATCTTCACAGGTGTAAGAAGTATGAAATTAACACATTTAAAAGCTTTTAAATTAGGTTTATTTTTTGTTTTCCTTATTCTACTTTCATCTTTCCATTTGTTCAAAGATCAGTTTCACTCTCGTACTATTCGCTATATGCTCTTCAAGAGGAAGAAATGAACAACAGAAAATCACAATATGGACTCAACTCTCTCATTGTACTACACATATCTCTAGTACACTAAATGAACATGCCTAGTAGAAATATAGATTTGTAAGCATTGTAAGCATTGTTTTGTCATAACGATGCATTTTCTGCTACCTCTTCTTGTTTCTGTGTATCACACTCATCCCTTGTCTATCCAGTTAATGTAAATGAGTGACCAATAGAAAATATTTCAAGGAAACATTGAAGGAAGACATTGAGATTTCTCTCAAATTAATAACAGCTGTCATTAAACCTCCACATGAGTGCGAGTGCAACCTATTAAACTCAGTGCTGGAACTACTGCTCCTTCTGTAAACACTGATTAAAATACCTTGATAATAGGTTCTCCATCTGCAAAGCCCTGACAGTTTGAAGTCCTGCACTCTGCATAATTCCTTATATTCTGTTCTCCATATTCTTGTTCCTCATTTTCAGAAAGTTAGAGACAAACAACAACCACTTTAAATTCATATTTCAGAAGTTCAACACAATGCATGTCATCTAGATTTCATTATCAGATACAAGATATGTCTGGAATGAGAACTGCAGTTACTTTGGACCAGATTCCAGACAGACAGACTTTCAAACCTTAATCATAGGTGGTGTTCCAATAACACAGAAATTTAGCAGCTGCCTAAGCCTAAGAGATGCCAAAGCTCATTATACAATTCTCTGTTTTTAATATTTAAATTCGAAGTTTCCCTAGCTGTTTGCAGATCTACTTCTCAGCACAGTTAACACAGGCCCGAAACCAAACCAGTCACACACAGCTCAAGGGCATCACTGACCTCAGAGCTTTAGCATGCAACACTGCAGTTCATTCAAGCACATGTGATTCAGGCTCCCCTGGTTTTACACAACTCAAAGAGAGTCACATGGATTCTCTAAAAATTATAGGAATGGGTCTGAGAGCCTGTCTTTCCCTCTCCTGCCTGAGGCCTGGTGCTCTACATCAGATGTCAAGAAAAGCCTCGAGAGCTTTGCTATTCCAGCTGCTCAGTGGAAGTTTTAACAAAGGGCCCTAAGAAATCCTCTACAGACCAGTCCCCTAAATCTCAACTCAGAAACGTTGCTGATAAGCAAAACATGAGTTTCAGGCTGAGGAAAGTGGGCTCTATTCCCTAGATGTTGCTAAGTGATCACTTATTACTGCAGAAACATTGGAAATGCAAAACAGAGCACAGATTCTTTTTTTGAAGGACAGCTGAAAAGAATCCTCTTTTCATAGAACACTCTGGGGTTTGGGAACCCAAACACTTACAGGTGTCCCCCTGGCTTAAATTACGAGAGAGCTGAGAGCACAGACAGCAGTGTATTCTGCTTCCCATTACCTAGCTCAACTACATCTTCAAGGTCCTAAAAATGACCCATCAACACCCACTCCTCCAAAGAAAATCAAACAACCCACTACAGACAGGATGCACTGTAGTAGTTCTGTAAAGTTAAAAGGGTGCTAAACTAACACAGCTGTTACCAACAGAAATATAGGTCCTCTGGCTACCACAATAAAACCCAAATCAGAAAGAATACTATCTTGGAACAGACTTCGTTATTGAAGTGGTGTGCTAAACCAGCAGAGATGAGTTTTGCTTGTCAATTGGCAAGTGGGCTACGTGAACTAGCAAAGAAGAGAGGTAAGGATCACACGTATTAACAGGACAGCAGCAGCATGTGGATGCATTATGTAATGTGAAGTATTTAATATATGCATTTTACCTTATATACGTTCGACATATTAAAAGCAGTTATTCAAGAACCAGGTCAAATTTATTACTTAGAGTGCATGTGTGTAATCATCCAACTTTGAAGAAATGTTACAGTAAAAATTGTTTTTCTGATCAGTGTTGCTTCCTAGAAAACTGGTGTATTATGAAATCTCAGTGGCACAGTGTTGTCTAATTCAGGAAGCTCTTCTGTATTTCTCCCACAAGTTAAAGGGCCAGCTTCCAGCTGGAAGAGCCAGTTTCCTTTCAACTAATCTAATCTTGAGGGATATCCTGAAATGGTTCAGAATCTGAAATTAAACTCTTACTCTATTCATCTCATCTGAAAACCAAAATGTCTGCACAACTCCAGGTTAACCAAGAAAATTTCAAACACGTGAACACATCTCAGAAATGCTAAGCATTTCTGGACAGAAGTGCAAAACGAACTGCTTAGAAGAAAAAAACATGGATTTAGGGTCATGATTCCTGTTTCTCTCCCCTTCCCTCCCTAACCAAAATAATAAATTACAGTCTAAAAATGCCTGCTCAGCAGATGACTAGCTCTATAGCTCCCTAAGCTTGCAGGTTTCTCCTCATTTGACCTGGAAGTTCCCACAGCTCACATCTACCAACAGAAAGCTGAACAAGTACTACACATGGGAACAAAATATCGAAGAAAGTGTAAAGAAGTCCTTGAAGACCTCATACCAGGAAAAAATATTCAGCATGCCCATAGGATCCTCATAAAAATTACCACAGAATGGACTGTGAGCGTAACTGACAGATTACAGTTCAGTCAGATCTACAGAGATTGAGAGATGGAATCCAGCTGCATACCTACCAGTCCTAAAAAAGGGCTTGTCTGGAGTTTCTGAAGGCAAAGCTGCTGTTTCTGAAGCCATGCAACAGCAGGGCTAGGACAGATTTGGACTTGGGTCTTGGAATGGCAGAAGCACCTATTGCACAGACTTCAGCCATCTAAATTTCAAAAAAGGAAAGGAGGGCAGGATTGCAGGTAAGCCCTGCAGCATGTCTCCTTCTATCAAAGTCCAGGCAGCTTGCTTTTGGTACCCCTTGTTTGTCACAAGTGGAGGGGAGACATAGCAGAAGCAGGAGGAGAAATGGAAGTGGCAGGATCAGACTATGGACTTACTGAGTCCAACACAAGATAGTTAATTATGTTCCGTGTCTGTCTTCACAAGGCTCCATTTTCAACCATGGATTTCACTTTATATTTCCACCTGACAACCAAGATTTTGTTTTTACAGTTTGAAGCCTCAGTATCTATCAGAGATTGGCAGGTATCTCTGGAAGACCAAGTTAGAAGCCATAAGACTGAGTGAAATCACTGAGCAGATTTTAGGAAATAAAGCCTAAGGGCTCCTACAGAGCCAGTCTGTTAATTTTAGGTAGAGGAAATACAACCCTGATGTACAGAAACTTCCTGTCTGTTGGGATTTAAAAAAATTCCTTCTGGAAGAAAATACAAAAGGTAGCTGAAAAAACAGGCAAAACCCCATCCTGTGCCACTACTCTGTGCTACAAATACCAGCTCTTAAAAATTATCTTGCAAAACAAAGATAAAAGTTTTAATAAAACCAGATGTACTCAACCAATCAGAGTTAATCTGAAGCTTTAATAATAAAATACCCATTTCTGCATATGGACTATGTCGTGTGAAACATTAAGAACATGGATGCCAAAACCCATCTATATGCTGTTCACTGCTAGCTCTCTTCTGATTAACAGTATGCTTTGAGTAATTTGTGAGATCAAGTTGTATTTACTTTATATACACACAAACATACTAAAAATAAAATGGAAAATGGAGGGAAAGGGAAAAGGATTGAAAACTGCAACAGTCTAACTTACCTCTAACTTGAACACCTCAGCTGGGTGACTAAAAAAATTAGGTGGTATGAACCTAAGCATAAGTATGTGAAAACTTGCATAATCTTATTTACATATCTAACATGTACTTCCAAGGGCAAGCTGCAAGGCCACAGCTTCCATTCCAGCTAAGCAATTCAAGCTCCAGCAAATATTTGATACAATCCTTGCTCAGCAAACATCCCAGCCTACCATCTTAAGGTGCCACATAACTGGGCAGGACAGAACTGGCTTATTATCAGCAGCCATCTTAGTAATTATTTAGTCATCTGGTGAATACAGTGATACTATACTTCCCCAGGATAGTTTACACTTAATCATACATGCAGGGCTGGATCTCCTGTGTTGGGTGTCACAAACCTGTTAAATGAGCAGGTAAAGTCAAAGAGTGAATTCCCATGAATGAATTCAAGAAGTCAACCTCAAACGGCTGACACCACCATTATTAAAGTTTTATATTTTATGTAGAAGATGCATAAATACAACTTACAGCATTGCGTGATCTTCTGGATGTTTGAAGTTATACGTTGAGCTAGTTGATTAGGATCCGCAAAACCCGCACTGTACGACATGGCTGAGTCGATTCACTGTCAAGATCATCCACGTTGGGAATAAGTCAGATGGGCTCCACCTACTAAAGACACCTAACCCCCCCCCCCCCCAGAAAACAGTGTTATGTCTTGGTCATTGGTTTACAAAGATCTTGAAGAAGAATACAGAGGAAAAAATTAAAGAAAACTCTATATATTTTTACCCTACGCTAAATAAAGTATTTCAAAGACATAAGTAAACGCTTTCTTAAAAAAGTGTTCTTATTTAAGAATATGATGTTCTTTTTAATTTCCTACAATAACTCCTACTATTGAGATTCTTGATAATACAAATTTCTTAAGATGTACAATCAGTCTACAGGAGCTATATCACAGAAACAATACCCTTTGTCAAACATGTCAATGTTTTCCCCACTGTAAGTAAAGTATGCATTTTTATTTGTTGCCATTTCAGAGAAAAATTGTATGCCTTATCTGTCAATGTCAAATCCTCTGATGCATTGTGTTCCAAATCAATTAAATGTTTATTTCCATATCATGAGTCATCCACCCAACCAATATAACCTAGCATTTATAAATCATTGGGGAAAAAATGATATCACACAAGCATCAGAAAGAAGGAAACACTCAATTCCCCCTAAACATCAAACATTTTTATCAACTTCAGTTTCAGCTGTAATCCAGTTTCATCTGAATTCTATGAACTGCCACTTCAGCCTGTTTCAGCTGCTGTGTTTCTCCGTACAAACTCATTTTTCAACAACTTGGGTATACAAATGCATTTTTAGGGGTGTATTTTCACCCAGAACTATCATATCTTATCTGAAGAGGTCAAAATGTGACAAATCCTCACACACACACTTGCACACACCATGCAGCATGTAACTACTAGAGTTGTCAGCCTGCTTTCCATCCATACAAACCAAATCTCAGCACAAGCTCAAAGATAGTCCAAATCTTAATTAACAAGACATAGCTCAGGAAACACGTGCAAATCAAAACTGGCGATTTATCTGTTCTGCAGTAAGAATGCAGACTAATTAAGCACATGTCTATCTAATACAATCCCATCGTTTCATTCAGGCTGTGCTTAGTTTTAACTTTATCCTTTTCACTGTCCTGAACACCATTTTCATGGGTTCAACATTTAACCTCAGCAGTTCCCCGCACTTCCACTGGTCAACCCAAACCACAAGCCTTCCAAGCAATGTCCTCTTCTCCTAGCCTGTCAGCTTCTGTTTAATAGACATTGCTAAAACTCAGTTCCAGGGAGGGAGAGAAAGCACAGTTAAACGTTTAAACAGAAAAGGAGGAAATGAAAAGACCAACTGATTTGTCATGCGTGACACCAGCTGTGCTACAGTTTGCAAACTCAACGCCTTTTTCAAAAAAATAACAATTGTCCTTGCTGCCATTTTTTTTCACTGTCAGAAATGCTTGTATTAATACAGTGCAACAACACTCTAGCTGCTTTAAAATAAAACTGTTTTCATATCTCTATGATACGACGTGGTCTCTAGCGGAGCTGTCAAAACATTGCACTGGTCAGAAACATCCCACCAGAACCTCAGCAAGGATACAACTACAGAGATCAGGCTCATCCCCGCTGCCCTGCAGGTTATATTACCTATTGCTGAATCAACACACTGCTGCTACCACGAAGACAAACCCAGTACAAGTCTGAAATGGCTGCTGCAAAGGGGTCCCAAATCTGCTTGGAGTCTAAAGGCCTGGAAGCATCCCCTAGTAATGAACAATCTGATTGCAGATGAGGTGACAGGGAGTGTATTTGCATTCTCCCATGTACATGCTGCACAACTGCCTGTGAGTCATGCTAGCTCTTTGCAACATTGTTCCCTGTCTTTGTCTGTACCACAGGCAGGTTCAAATTATTTTGGGTCATAGACCAAAGGCTGAAGTTAGTCAGCCAGCCTAAATCCCACTTACCTGGTCTGAGGCTCGCATAAAAACCCTTGACTTTTTGGAAACTCTAGGCAATAGAATTTGACCAAACCCATGCAAATAAATGGTTCTATCCCTTGGTGTATTGAGTAAGGAAATTCCGCCAGTTCAGCAGAAAACACTATCATAGGCATAAAGTCCAAAGAAACCACCTAAAGAAGTTAGTTTGAAAAAGAAGACTTCTCAGAACTGTTGACATTGCTTGTTTCTTTTAAAAGTTGTGACTATTTCTAGACACATTAGCAGCATGCTAACTACAACACTAGCACTGGCTAAAGATAGTTTTCAGTTAAATATTATATTTAATGTTAAAAGTTAAACATTAATATGCAGCTGCTCAGGGAAGACACAGAAAAAGACCAAATTACTTTGTGCAGAAAGGCTACAGAACTAACTGAAACCATTTTTCATGATGGCTTTCTCTCCCTTCACATTGTATTCATCGGATAGCTGCTTGTAACACTGTTCTCAGTAACAGCATTACAAATAAGAGATACACACAGAATATTTCACCTGAGTTTTGACAAAAGTGATGATTAACTTCCTATTTTTATCTCAAAAATTTTTACAGCCTTATCATTAAACAAGTTACACTGCTCTATACTGACAAATGTACAGACTCTACAATACAGAAGAGTTTGAGATTTTCAACTTTCTAGCTACATAGCTGGGCAGCATAATGAGAGGATGTTCACATGACAGACTGCAAAGTCCACAAGATACAGTTTAGCTTTCTGTCTGCACATGTAGATCTCTCTAATTGTTGATAATAGTTCTTTGCATCAACACACATATTGAGATTTAAGGTAAATTTATAGGACAGCAGTATAAATCCACTGCTGTTACACTCCATACACATTCTTCTACCAGTAATGCTTTTCTCAAGCATGTTTATCATACAGGTTGGTGACAGGGTAAGCTACTGGTCTGGGGAACAGACACAAAGAGAGGTAAAGGGTCAGCCATCAGTTCTCATCACTTCCCAGTCTTCACCACAAACTCCCCAAACTGAACAGCCCAAACTGAAGGAAAAATTTATACTTTTTAATAATTTTTTTTAAAACAGAAAGTGTGAATGTCTTCCTCATTCTAGCGCTCATAACAACATGGGTGAAACAAATGAACCTCCTACTTCTACTAACACATTCTTTACTTATTAGTGCTGAGTAACTCAAACACCTCTGAAAACACAGATAGCTGAGCCCTTGGGAAGTCAACAGGAGTTTTGCTGATGGCTGAGACAAGGTCAGGGTTTCAACCACCAGGAAACAACCAGACATATGCACTAAGCTTTTCCTTCCATACCAAATAGACAGGAGCATTCATTAAGGCTGAATTTCCACAGAAATTAACTCTTTCCACTTTCACAGCATTTAACTATTCTGTCGTGACATATTTTGGTATTACTGCCTGCATAACTTCTAAAATGGGCAAGTTAATAATCAGCTGCTGCTGAGGGAAGTACACTTTGCATTCAAACTTGAACAGAGCTGCATCTGTGGTAGTCTTCAGTTCCTCTAAAAGTTTCAGTCTGGTGTAAGCTTCTAATTGTAGCTTTTATCTTCTGCTCAACATCTCTGTCTTTGAATAGGAGTATACCCAGTGGCAATTCAGCTTGTCAATCTACTGAAGAAAGTCCACAGAACTTAGTCTACTGTCAGAAATGACATTAAGAATGAGAATACTTCATCAACACTCACTAAAGCAAGACCTCTCTGTACATACATAAAGTCTAAAGAATTCAGAAGATCTCTTTTCTAACTTCTGCATTAACTGGTTCCTGCATCACACTGTCACTCCATAGAATCACAGAATCTTCTGTTTGGAAAAGACCTTTGAGATCGAGTCCAACTGCACCCATCATCCGCTAAACCATGTCCCTCAAAAACTCATTTTCCCATTTTTTAAACGCCTCCAGGGATGGTGACTCAACCACCTCCCTGGGTAGCCTGTTACAGTGCAATATAAGCAAAAAATGAATCTTAGTATCAGCCTGGTTTCTAGCAAGGTGTTTGTCAAGCATAGATGAAATCCACTTTTCCCGTGGTTACTTCCAGTCAGATAACTCCCAACAATGGAGACAAGAAAGCAGGAATTCCACAACTGAGCAGTTCACCAGTACCATTCTTGAAAGTTCCATCAGGACAAAACAATGAGACATGTTAGATGCAGCACTTGCCAGATCTCAGCAGCACTCACCTAACTATCTTGCAGGCTCCAGTCACCTACAAATAATAAGCACCTAATCTATTTTGTATTTTCATATTTGGATATTCTAAGAGTTTTCCTTCTCCTATAAAGTCCATATACATTACAATAAGAACCCCTTAAGCAATATTTTTACAGTTTAAACAGTATTTTAGTATCAGGACCTAGATCCTACATGGATCCTTAACTTTCAGAAAGCAAAAAGTACATGTTGCATTCCATAGAAATGCTTGAAAATTTAAATCTGATCTGAAACAGGATTTTATGGCTTTAAAAACCCAGAGATAAGTCATGGGGCTTCCTTGTACGTAATTTTTTTTTCTAAATAAAGGTCACAGAAACAAAGCTTCTCCCAAACAACTCCTAAATATGACTTCCTTTGTAAACTACTGTCAAAACAAAGTGCAAACCCCTTCAAGCAGGATGAAAACACAGGCAAAAACTGACACACTGCTGAAAGACTTTGAAAAAAAAATTGCAGCCAGTTTCAATGTTAGCTACAGAAAAAATTGTATCATGGTAACAGCCATGATTAGTAAGATTTCTGCAATATAACATTGCTCAATCTGTTTCACTGCAGTAGGTTTTACCACCCAAATACCGAGATAAGACAAGATGCATCTACAGAGTGACCCTGGCACCTACCTAAAGCAGCCCAGATCACATTACCATCTTTGGACAGCATCTGCTGCCGACTTTAGCAATAACTTTGCAGCAGGCAAAATTAATCTTAAAAAAAAAACACAAAACACTCTTGGAATAAAGTGTAGACTGTATGCTGCAAGATAAGTACTCCCTGCTACAGAACTTGAGGAATTCTCATAACAAATTCATACCAACTGACTTTGTAACATACAGGTGAACATTAAACTTGTCACTATTTTATCTAGTGGGATGAGGAAGGTTAAGTTTTTTTCTGGATTTATCTATTTTTTCCCCCTTACATTTATTTATTACATTTATTTAAATATTTACAAAAAATATTTAGAGACAGAGATCATATTTTCCACTTCGTGCTTTTACAGCTCTGAATGTGCTGGAATCCTGGTCCACAAAGGTAGCGGCGGGGGGCTTCCACAACACAAAACCAACCTCGGAGCATAACAAACATGCAAATAAAATGGCAATAAAATTAATTCCTTCCTGACTTCTTAAAAGTTTCCAGATTTTCTTTTATCATCTAGTTTCAGGCAGAAGTCAAACTTAAATTCATATAGGGTGGGGAAAAACAAGAAATGTTTATTTAAAACTTCCTTTGCTCTAAAATAGCAACACTAACACAAAAGATGTCAAAATGTAATTTTTTATTCCACTCTGCCCAGTTCCCTCAGACTTGCTACATTAGTTATGCTGAAACATACCAAAACCAAGCTTACATGGTGTAACAGCTAGAAGTTTTTTTTTTCTAGGAAGAAAAAAAAAATATTAAATTGTTCCACTGGTCAGGGTTTTAGTCATTTTTTCTAGAAAAGATTCTGTCCAATAAAGATGTAATTTAAAGCCCAGTTTGGAAAATACAAATTGCAGAAGCCAGAAATAGTCAGGCCTAATGCATCTCCAAAACTCAGCATATATGGCTGAAAAAAGAATATGCTTTTCATTGCTCGAATCATCCACACTGATATTGAAAATGAACTAGGTGAAGGAAATGTATAGCTTTCACAACCCTAACAGAACAAAATGTCTTAAGTAAGGGAATTATGTTTCCTAAGAAAAAAAGCATTTAGAGGCCTGATGATGAAGCAGGAATAGGAAAATGAATGCTGGGTACTAGAACTGTTGGGGAAAGGAGGGAATAGGAGTCCAGCTGAAAATGGACCTGAGGTGACAGTTTCCAAGTGACAAGTTTCTTGTATTGATGGTAGACAAATGCCTCATGGCAAAACAAAGATTGACCAGGAACACAGGACATCTACTGCAGTACACGTTCTCACCCAAATCTCCTTAACAGCAGTTTGTTCATTTTGAACCAAATGCTTAGATGAAGTACACCGAGAGAGAAGTTATCCTCGCACAAAATCTGACTGTGCTGAATGCTGAGTTTCTCTTGGGCATACCAGGATGCTAATGACTACATATAGCTTACTGTCCCTTTTGCCCCTCCCCCCACTCCCTCCCAAACAGTTTCACTTCAATGTAAGCCACCAAGAAAAGTGCTATTTTTTGTAATATTCTGACATAAGACTAAAAGAGATATCTTCATGAAGGGAAAACAAATTCAGCTTATAACACCACCACCACCTAGGATCATCATCTTCTAATTTTAACATATTTTTAACTTTTTTTTTTCTCCCTTCTCTTTTCCTTCTTTTCTATTAACAGCACTTGTACAAAACCTCAGGCTCCAAGCAGAAGGGTTGCACTGCCAGCAAAGGACACACCTGGACAATGATCAGTCTGGAGGGCTCCACTCGCCCTGCTGGCACCACTCCCTGCCTTTGTACGGCTTGTTCATCAGTGGAGGGGTCACAACACATAAGCACATTGCTTCTGGCAGTTAAGCATCCCAGAATTTTATCACTGAGCTTCAATTAAGATGAAGTGCCTTGCATTCCATACATAGTGAAGTGAAACCTTCCCCTTCCTTCTACAGTTCCAAGAAGCGCCCATTCCTGATGCTGCAGCAAGTAGTTCACCAGGAAAGCAGTGATAACGTCCAGCCAGGCGCCGGACATGCCAGGCCCAGGCTCGCTATTTACACACGTGATTTTTACAGTCTCTCTTCCTCCTGCTGACATGCTTTGCTATCCTCGGATCTGGAATTGCAGCAAGGTGTTTCAAGACGGTGAAGGGGACCATCCTACCCTAACAGGTCGACATAAGCTGCTGCAAACCACCAGCTGCAGGCCTAGAGTCTCCCCTTTGGAGCATCAGGCCCCTGAAGCCATGGTACCAGGGAGATGTGTCAGGAAGGAGTGTGGGGGGGGGAAGGGGGTGGTGGAGGAAAAAAGGAGGTGGAAACGGGTGCGGGGAAAGGGCGGGGAAGTGGGTGGGAATTAGGGAAGGGGAAAGAAGGGGGTGACAGGGGAGAAAAGGGGATGAGGGAAAAGAAAGGTGAAAAAAAGAGGGGGGAAGAGAGTAGGAAATAGGGGGGAAGGCAGGAAAAGGGAATATGTAGTGGGAAAGAGGGGCGGGTGGATAGGGTAGGGGGGAAGAGGGGTGGGGGAATGGAATGGGAAGGAAAGAGGAGTGGGGGAAGGGAGGAAGGGCAAAAGAGGGGGGGAGGGGCAAAAGAGGGGGGGAGGGGCAAAAGAGGGAGGAAAAAGGGGTGTTGGAGGGGCAAAAGGGGTGTTGGAGGGGCAAAAGGGGTGTTGGAGGGGCAAAAGGGGTGTTGAGAAAAGCAGGATAATGGAAAGGAGCGGTGGTGACACAACCAACGGCATCCCCAGCCTCCCTACCCCCCATCCCCAGCAGCCCCAGTCCCACCCGCCCCACGGCTCAGTTCCACCCCTCACCCTGGCCGGGCCGGGCCGGGCCGGGGGAACGGCTCCGGCCGCAGCGATGGCCCGCGGGGCGCTGCGGCCCCGGCCCTTCCCGCCGCCCTCGGGCCGCCTTCCCCCGCCCGACAGCCCCTTCCCGGCTGGCTGTGGCCCCCGCCCCGCCCACCCTTTGCTCCGGCGCCGTAGCGGGGCCCTCGCTGCCCTTACCCGGCCCCGGCCAAGCTGCTCCCACCGGCGGCGGCGGCGGCTGCGGGCGGGGCGGGGCGGGGGTGCGGCCCCGCCCCGCGGTGACGGCGCGAGGGGGCGGGGCCGGGGCGGCCCCTGATGGCGCGGGGGCGGTGTCTGCTCTCCGGCCCCCGGGCCGCGGCGGGCAGGCGCTCCCGAGGGCAGCGGGGCAGCCGCAGCCCTTCGGCAGCCGCTCCCGGAGCCGCCAGCGTTGCGCGAGTGGAAAAAATGGGGTGTAATTTAAAGGAAAGGTGCTGTTAGGACTGAGGGGGTGGCAGGAAGATGTGCCACGGGAGGTTTGGGTTGGACGTTGGAAAAAAGTTCTTCCCTCAGAGGATGCTGGAGCACTGGATCAGGTGCCCAGAGAAGCAGTCACAGCGCCAAGCATTTGCAGAAGCTTCTGCAATAAACGATATTGCAGAAGCGCTTGGACAATTCCCTCAGACACACGGCATGAACGTTGGGATTGTCCTGTGTAGGGGCAGCGAGTTGGATTCGATGATGTCTGTGGGTCCCTTTCATCTCAGGTCATTCTGTGATACTATGATTTTATTGCTTCGGGAATTAAGGGGAAAATAGGGGTAGGGAAACACTGTCACAGTGAGAAATGCAATATTACTACATTAATATCCTGCTTTGAAGCACTGCCTTCTGTTTTGGGTGTTTTGTCTCTAAATGGGAATAGACATGTAGAAGAATTTGGGTTGGAAGGGACGTGAAAGTTCATCCAGTTCCAACCCTCCTACCATGGCACGGACATCTCCCACTGGATCACGTTACTCATAGCCTCATCCAACCTGTCCTTGAACGCTTCAGGGATGGGGCATCCACTACTTCTCTGGGTAACCTGTGCCAGTACCTTGCCAACCTCAGTGAAAAAATTTCTTCCTAATATCTAATATAAATCTATCCTCCTTTAGCATTACAAATTATAAAGTGAGTGTGAAATTGCAGTTATATTTAAAGGTGCCTTTAAATGAAGAGATTTACAATATTTAGCTGCGAGTCGGGGCAAGGAAAAGGAAGGATAGTTCTGTGTTTGGAGGAGCAGGCCACGTGTAGCTACAAAAGCAGCAGTCAGAGAGCAATGGAAGCGGAGACATGAGGAAGGCTGGTCTCCTGACCCAGCTACCTGAGAAGGGACAGGTGAGCCTCTAGGCTGCCTACATAGCAGCTGGGGTGATTTTACATCCTCCTCTGTTCTTCAAAGGGAAAATTATAGGATCAGATGCTTCCCAGGTCCCTAGGGCTGTGCTGCTTCATCTGCAGGATACCCGCAAGTGCAGTAAATGCCACAGAGCCTGGTTGCTGGAATGCTGTCTTCTCTGCAAAGCCTAGCCTTGGTTAGCGGAGAGCTGCAGAAGTTGGGAAATGCAAGTTTATTTCTGCTATGTCGTAGATGTCGGTCGTGGCTAAGATTTAGCAGTAAATAGAGCAGTAGAAAACTTAATAACATCCTAACCAACTAACACTGAGAGTCCAATAAACTGCCAACACAACAGAGTGAAGTTAAAGGCCTGAAATATACAGACTACCCTTTACAGTAACTAGTTGCAGCAAAGATACTGCAGCCTGGGAGGAAAAGCTGGATCATAAACCAAACTTAAAATATTGTCTATACTAGGAAAATATTAAGGTGGTCTCTTTAACATAATCATATAAAATAATTATGAAGACATTGTTAAAGACCAGCCATATAGTCCTGTTTATTGATCGGATACTGCTAAGAACACAATATATGCTCAGAAGATTTTTGTTAACTGCTATAGAAAAGCTGTTGACTGGGAGAAGGTGCTCTATTTTGTCTTTTGGGATAAAACAGGAGGATTCCTCTGGCTTCTCCATGCTTTCCTTTGCTAGCAAATAAGAATATTTTCAATGGTGTGTAAACCATGGACACGAGTTGTAAAGAAGCTGTCTATAAGTGTTATTGTCAGAGATGCTGAAGAGGAGTGCTGCTACACAATTGTGTCTCTTAGTTCATTTTATCGGCTTATTTCTAGAGCTCCTATACCAGCATTACCTAGGGTTTGGGTTTGTAATTGCATATTTACCTAATTATGGACCTTTCCTGTTGCTTTTGGAGAGTGATCAGGTTTCAACTGATTAGATGAAATGGGGAAAGCTCTGAGGGAAGAAAGGAGAAAATATTGAGACCTCACTATTCATCAGTACAGCGTACCATGGGGGATGCTCTGGATATCCACTAACCAAATATCAGAGTATATGCCATTTATATTTCTGTTATGTAAGTAAAATTGAACTAAAAGGGACATTACTTCAAGTACACGCAGGTTGAGGATCCATACTCAGCATGTTATCTGATGTTTCAGAGAATGGGAAATTAAACCCACACTGGCATAGTGTGATTTTGAAAGGGCACGCCTTCCTCCTAGCCCAGTATCTGAATCTGCCCCACCCTCCTGACTATTTCTGCCTCCCACCTCCTGTTCCTGCCTTGGCACCAAACCAGCACGCACGTGGGCCCAGCAGGGTGGGTGGTACGAGTGTCAGGGCTGCCTGTGACACAGGATCAAGGCACTCATTTCCGTACAGCTTGCCATGCCTGCATCATGCATAATGAGATGAGGGTGAAGCAGCCCAACCCTGGCTTCGTATTCCTGATGAGTGTCCTCTTTCCAAGGTGTGAGCATTGTGTATCTTACGGGCAAATTTCGTCCTCTGCTATTGAATTTCACTTGCACACCTCTGACTTTAGATAGGAAAAGCAATGCTGTCAGTATTTGATACCAATAGCAAACTGCCTGGCAGAGCTTCCCAGGTGTTTTTTACTGATGCATTCCAACCAGCTGGCAGAATTCCTTTTATAATCATCTTCATCTCCATTTGTTAATTTAGTTAAAATATCTGCTCCGGAACCTGAAATGAGATTAAGTTTCTATTATACCTGATCCTGCACAAAATTATGATGACAGCTTCCAAAATGAAGAAGCTTGTGGGTTACTTACATTGCAGAATGGCCTGTAAAACTAATTTGTTTAAAAAACCTGTGTTGATTATTTGCATGTTATTTTGGTTGATGCTTACTCTCCAGCAGGAGTAGCTAAGGTGACAGCATATATTTTAAATAAGCAGAGAAAAAATATCTGTTCCTAACAATGATGTTTTCCTAAATAAAAAAAAATACATTTACTAACAACTTATTTTCAAATCATTATTTGCCTTTCATTTTAAATTTCAATGACCATGGTATAATATAATCTGCACTAGTGAAATAAGGGAACATTATTATTGCAAAGTCCAGTCCTTATTTAAGAAGAACCTGCAAATACATAATCAAATGTCAGCCACATTAATTTACAATGATAGAGTGTTGTAAGGGGCATAAAATTAAATAATATTTTGTTCAGATAAATAAATACAAATCTACAGAAGAAAATATATTAAAAAGAATAAAATATATGGACTTAGAGGTCAGCACATAGCTCTGATAGGACCAAAGAGACTGCTATTTTGAAAATGAGATCATTGTAGAGCAATCAATCTTCATCAATTTACAGCTCATCATCATTATACAATTCATAGTTACCTTGCTTGCTTTTTTGAATCTGTAGAGAAAAAAACCCCACACAATGTCATCCTCATGGAATTTGGTTATGTGGCAAGGGGACAAAGGGAGAGTTACAAAGATGAGGAAAACGTTACTTAATGATAGTTGCACAAATGCCATGTTAGACCATCAGGAAACAGTCATGGCTACTTGCAGTGTTTTAGATGATTTTCCTTCTCACCATTTTGTTCTGCCACTGTCACTACATATATCAGTAGTCTGGGTTCTGCTTTTCCCTCTCTCCATCATTCCAGCGTGCTGTTCAGCCAAGAAGGAGATCTAGCACCAGTCACCAAATGTTATGGTATAGTCCTTATACTGCTGCATAGGCGGTGGTAACCCATCGAGGGAATAAAGTTCATCTACTTCCAGAGAAGCAAAGAAAACTATAAAGGCAGATTATGCAATGGGACTAAAAAAATAAATGGCCAATTGAACACATTTATGGCAGATACCCTCTGTAACCTGTTGAGGACTGGCAGAAAACCTCTAAAAAACCCAACTAGAAACTCAGCGGAAATTCCCTTTTGCTATTGCTTTGGCTACGGTGATTTCACAGCAAAAGAGGTCAAAGAAAGATGTTAAGATGCCTCCAGAACATGACTCAGTTTGAGACTTGCAGATTTCTACATAGCTAAATGTCTAAACTTTGCTTATATGCCTTGTTTGACTTGATGCCCCACAGATGGGTAACCTAGTGCCATTTTAGGTGTCCGGATGTCTCAGATGGTTCTCAGCTGCTGCTTTGTTGGTACTGGATGTTAGCCTCGTGTAGGCATCTCAGGTTCTCTAAGGCACCTTAGCTGACACTAGGCAAATGATTCATTTCTTAAATACCACTGACTGCAGCCTGAGTTTAAACAGCCATTCTGGCTGTAGCTATAATCATTGCTTAGACATTTACTGTAATTATAAACACCTACCCATACACATTAAATTTAAGAGTCTTAATCTTGAAACTTGTCCCACAGTCTAGGTCTTTCAAGATGTACCACACCTTTCCTATGTACTTCTATGGTAATTTGACACCCACATTTTTTCAATAATCCGATTCTGCCTTTTGCTCATTAGCTTGGTTCCTTGGTTTGGTACCCTTATTATAGAAGATCTACAGCTGTGTGCAGCAGGGGTCAGGTTTTTACCTTTGGCTACAGCATGAGTAGACAGAGGAACAGTAGAAGCAGCTTTGGCTTCTGTCTTAAGAAACAGTAAAGACTAATATAGCGAACTGCAGGCGTAAGGCTTCATAAATGTCTCAGTTTAAAAATACCAACATTTTATGGTCACTCTCTATTTAAGACATCCCTGAAAATAACACATAAACCCTTTTTCTCTTCTCCTTTCTCCAGACACATTGTTTAGCTTTAAATACTTTGAATACCTATGTTTTTTTCTGACTAAGGTCCTAAGGTTGTAGATTAAAAAAAACAAAAAGGGTTTGAGATAAACAGGTGTCAGAACAGATCAGAATATCCCAAAGCTGTATTTCATTTGTGCTAATAGAAGAAAACTGTTCCTGCTATACAAAGCCCCATAATGTAAGATTAAAGAAAGGGAAAAGAGTATTAAAATTTAGTTTATTTCCTGCATTAAAATATGCGACTGCGACAACAATCGCTCTACTATACTGTTTTCTTACAGAGTATCTGTTGTACAATTCCTTTCTTTTGTTCTTACTCATGTAGGGTCTGATTCATATGACTACCACAGTGAGAAATGGACTACTCTTTTCAATAGGCTATAGAGCATCTGCTGGTTTCTTGCTATTAGTTATGTGCTTTCTGTAGCTGTTTGTTCTTTTAGAGTTTGTCACTCAGAAAATATGCGACTAACTATAGAATGGAATGAATTTTTTAGAAGGCACTAAAATGTGAACTACTTTCAAACCTAAAAATAGTTTTACGTACCATTAACAGAAGAAGACAAAATTATTAGCGTTGTTATTTAGCTGCTAGTTAATTTTTTATAGAAGAGTTACTACTGCTTGCTACAAATTCATTTTTTCTGATAAAATGTTCATAGCAGTGAGGTAGAAAATAACGTCCTTACAAATAGTACAAAAATTCACCATGCACCTTGCTACTAAACAGAGTTCTCAACTTATCCGCATCTACAGTTTTAAAATTGGCCTTGTGAAAGTGCATAAATGTAGTGGAAGAAAACTGAGAGTGTATGCTGACATTTTTTTCTCAGTCCAAAGATGTAAGCATATGATATGTCTGTAGGCAGACCTGTTCATTTCTTTGGAAACGAGAGAACAAAAGAGCATGTAGAATCTTAGGATTGTCAGGGAGAAGAAACTAAAAGAACAAAACTTAAAACATCATAATACCTAGAGATATCTGGAGTTGGAGTACCCAGTGCAGTGCCTGTCCTCCCTGTTCTCCTTTCTTCTACTCACTCTGTGCAGTGGGTGTAGAAGAGATATGGAACAAGGCAAGAGGGTATTCAGAGCTATGGAGCAACCACCTTGCATACACAGTCAGACAGATTCTACAGGTTTCAATGGACATTACTGAGGAATTCAGGATCTCTCATATGTATCCATTAGCTCCAGGGCATGTCCCTATAGGCTAGAAAAATAACGTAAAAAATATTGATATAACCTTGCTCTGTCATCTTTGGCCATTATCTTAGGCAGACATTCGATCTCACCTGTAGTTGCATCATTATGCCTTTTCGTATTTAAAAACTGACATACAGTCTATAAGACATTGTAAATCAGCGTCATCTGCTCTGTGAAAATATACGTCAATTGCCTAGGAAGAAAGTCTCTTCAAAACCAGGGAGCAACTATTTCAGGATTCCCAAGGGATTTTATAAATAGGGTCCTTTTTGGAGCTGATTACAGCCAATTTTCAAATGCTTATCAGCATCACATGACAAACACAAGTCTTTAATAGTCATGTGTACTGTGATAAACGTTGTGGAAGGTGAGTCACAGAACAGCCTTTCTTCTTAAACCTGGGATCTGCCCAAGCCATCTGTTTTAAGAAAGATAGAAAATAAGAAAAGAAATACTGGCGAACTGGATGTTGAAGAATATTCATGAGAAATGCTGTCATATATCCTACAATATTTTCTACTCACCAGAGTAATGAAATCCACAAGATCATCTACTGTGGTATCTATAGTAAAGGGCACTCAGCACAAGAGGTAGACTCCTACAGCTACCCCAAGAGTCTTTGCTGCTTTACTTTCACTCTTGGATGCATAGCACAGACCCAGTACTCATATTCGTGTTGTTTAGTGGCTTGGCTTGCTTGTTAGTCACAATAAATATCTTTATGTGCAAAACTATCATTATGGGGCAAGGGGAGAAAAATACTGGGAAGTTCAACCACTCTACTGTGCAGTAACCACTCTACTGTGCAGTAACTCTAGTGTAGAGAAAGACAGAGGTATAAGATGGACAACTCCACCCCAATGTAAATGCAGGCCACCCTTACGGTGAACTTGATGGGGCAGAGCAAAGAGTCACAGATGGTACAATGCCAATCAATGGAAATGAACCAGGTTGTGCTAAAGGGTAGCACAATCAGCCCCAGGAGGAGGTTGGTGGGAATGTGCAGGGCTTTGAAATGGGGAGCAACAATGATGACAAGTAGGTTCTCCAGCATCGTGATCTGTGTGCCCAAGGCACAGGTCAGATAAGTGGTCAACTGAACCTTGAAGGTATATAAGGTCCTGTAGCAGGAGCCGTTCACCTTGTAGCACAAGGTGGAGATCAATCCTTTAGCATCAGAGCCCTGGGCTGTCAGGTGAGCTTGTCCAGATACCACTGCCTACCCCCTGCTCTGCCACAAACTGAGGAAAGGATTCACCTTCCAACACACATACCGGATGACTGACCTGAAAAAAAAATAGAAAAAGGGAGATGTCTTTTAATGAAATACTTCTATTAAAACCATCTAGGAATTTCCATATTTCCAGCAAAAATTGAGACCAATTTATCTGGTTTATATCTCTATTGAAGTAAAGCAGCTTCAGATCAGTGTGTTCAGTTTTTGCGACATCACTTTTTTATATTATATTTTGGTTTTCTTTCAGCAAATACCACAAGTAGCACAGGAAATGCAGCAAATCCAGAGGAGTGTGGACATGCAGTTGAGAAAAAAATTCTGTCTTGGAAGAAAACCAGTGCAGAGTAACAGGCATTGCAAGCCAAATCTCCTTTAAGGGATTTGAAAGCTGACTGTAGTACTGGTATTCTGGTTCTTGTGAATTTCCCTGGAAATTAAATTCCAATTTAGTTGTGATTCTTTTTATTAAGTAGAAGCAGTGACGTGATTATTATAAAACAAGTGGTATCTAATTGTAAAGGAAAACTACTTAGGGCAAGCTGCTAATTTTATAGTGTTCTGGCTATAGGGATACATATGGATATCCATTGTGATGATGACATAAATATTCAACAAGGCAAACAGAAATATTGTTATATGGCCTTTTACTTGTGAGATTGCGATTTAGGTTTTAAGTTGTTTTATTTTAATTCAAGTGGTAAGAAATATATGATATTAATGGGTTATAGTGGATTATTCCAGTAGTCTTTTTAGTAATCAAATAACTGAACACTATGATTTTTAACAGTAAGAAAACAACCGTTAAATACATTTTAATATTTTTTTTTCTTGAAATGACTGGTATGATAGCAGGAAATTATTTCCATTTTCCTATCCTTCCCAGCAGCAAAAAAACATAATAGCAAATCTCTCTTAACTGTATATCCATAAACTTTTAGATCAGGAATATTTAACAGTAAACCATGTCCTTTTGTGACTAATATGCCTTAGGAGCATAGAGACTCTGTTGTGTATTTGGCAAAAATTGTGATTTTCTAAGAAGTTCTATAAATGCACATGTGCTTATCTGCTGTTGAATCTCTGGCAATTTATACCAGAATTTTGCCTGTGAATTTTCTCACTTTGGGTGTTCCTGCCAGAAAATGTAGCTAATGCCAGATTATTCTGGGGCATCAGAGACCCTCGCCCCATGGGGTCCTCTTAGATGATTTTGTGAGTTTAAAAGCGGACATTTTAGAGTAGACTTTAATCATAAATTACTTTAATGACTGTTAACATAAACTGAAAAATACCAATCATTTTGAGATGTTCCTTTTCTTTACCCTTCCTTCTTCAGATAAAATTGCTCGATACAATCTCAAACTGCTTTTTTTTTTTGTTGAATTTGCTATGTGACCTAGTAATCATTTGTAATACACACAGAAAAAAGAAAGAAAAAAATTACTATCTGATGTGATTTGATCTCCTCCAGTGAAGATGTGCATAACCAATATCCTTTTTTATTGAAACTGCCTCACATAACCTCTTAGATCTAAATTCCTTTCAGTAACGTCTGAGTTCCTTAAAATAGAACAAGGCAATTTCAAAGAATTATGGATTTTCTAAGAGGGCCATCATCAGTGCCCCTTTACTGTGAAATATTTCCTCACAGCTTCCAAAAGAGCCAGTCTGGCATCCCTAATAGAATATAATAGTATGAAAAGGCCATAGGCTTACTAAGGTGACCTACATTGAGTTAGCGAACCTAAACCTCAAATGTTTAATCACATGTATTACAACCATACAGCCTCTAGAGCAGCCTTTTGCTCTCCCTCATAGTAGTAAGCAGTCATTACCTCTGAAGAAGTTAGTGTATTACATATGGGTGTTTTATCATTAGTGCAGAGTGGCAGAAATGTTATTAAATACTCTTCTAGCTCGGATTAAAATTCTGTTAGGTGTAGAGCAACACAACTCCATGCAGACTGGGGTCTCCATAGAGTGTTGTATATATTTTTTCTTCATATTTCTTACACAAATAGCAGCATTTGGCCTTCAGTTTTGTAATGATGGAAAATATTTGTGCATAGCACTCACACACAATTTCCCTACCTGCTGCATCCCATTTTTATGTAACTTTCACTTTTATGTTTTCCTTCTCTCGGTTACGCGGGTCTGTGTTCTGTCCATTTAAATGCTTATGTAGGACACATGTCTGCGTGCAGTATCTCTGCAAGTTAACTGTGGCATCTTAAATCATGTTAAAAGTGGAAGTGAAGTTGGAGAGAGAACAACTCAGCGGTGTTGTCCCCATCTGTAACATCTTTGTCCAAATTAGTCAACTAAAGGATTAAAACCAAGGAGATTGTGGACTAGAGAATGAGTGAAAAAATGTTTATTTTATTTCAGGAAAATCAGAATCAAAATGAATGAATGAATTTCTTTGAAATTAACAACTCGTGGTTGTTTTAGTTTAGGATTGTCTTAACCCAAAATAAAATGGTTTTCTTTCAGTTTATTGATCTTATTTTCCTTTCATTGTTTCCTTTTCTTTTCCATTTGTGCCAAATTTGAATTAGAAATATAACAGTAAAATGGAAAATTCCAATAGTTCATCATCTTCCAAACATTCCCTCTTATGATCTTTTCTGTGTAAACTTTGTTCTGAATATGACCCTGAAGTGTAGTTTTTAGTGGACTCCATGTTTAGTGGTGCAGCAGAGGAATTGCAAAAGGCATAACTGAAAAGCTAAAATACACACAGAAAAAAAGTTGGATGTGACTTTCTGTGGTTCAAGAGTTCACTGCAGAAGAATTAATTAAGAATAGGTATTAATGATAATACCAAGACAGCTGCAGATACAATTGATACTGCCATTCGCCAGAGCTCCCAATTCGCTTTGCTTGTCTTTGCAGCGAGCAAAACACATGGCAAGTGGGAATAATCTAACCAAAACAAGCAATCTATTAATAGGGTCTGTTAATTTGCATTTCACAAGAAAAATTAGAAACAAGATATTTTAAGGTGTTAAAAAGGGAAGGGAGTAGTAAGGCATTGTATTTCACAGCACTGGCAGAAGAAAATGCATAAAGACTTAACACTGAAATACAACCCACCAGTAGTTCAGCACTTGAAAGCATCAGATGGCCTTTAAGCATCTGGATGTGGCCCATGCAAACCTGCCTTTTTAGACTGGGCAAATTTTTAGTGACACCAAGGGGACAGAGCTAGCCAGACTCTGTTGGGCATGGGCAGCTCCTGTTGCCCTGGGTAACGCAAGGAGCAGGAGAACACAGGGCAGGTTAAAGCAGACCTCCCCATGGCCTGTCTTGTTCTGGTTTGAGGTACTCGCATATCACTGACCTGTAGTCAGAACACTGATACCAGACCTGGATCACTTCCTGCAGTTTCCACCAAAGGAAGCAGAAATGACCAATATAATTGCACACCATTTCTTCCTTGCTTGACAGGTGTGGGCCTGCAAGACTAGAGGAGATGTTTTGGTCCAGGGCTACTCCATGGGCATCAGACAATGCTTTCAAACCCTGTAGAAACATATTTTCTTCCTGTCTGACTTGATTGAATGAGATACTGATTTCTGCTAAAGTGTCACTACATGGAATAAAAATCATTTTTCTGCCGATAATAATAATAGAAAAGCCAGATGCATTGGAATGTTTTTCTTCCTCAAAGAGAAGCACTCTTCTTTTGTACACGCACAGCAAAGCAGCTGCATGGCACACCCACCCATCACTTTGGCATCCTGACTGTGGGCAGGTGGCACAGTACAGTAACCACCAGGAAGACGTAATTGAAGCTTTACCCACAAAACCTTTGACAAATATGATGGATTTTTTTTTATATTTGACTTTTTAATCAATTTTAAAAATTCTACCCTTTACTTCTTCTGAGGAGTAGACCCTGAGGAATATATCCACCTTCACAATGGCTGTTTTGATGATAACTTATTTTCATAAGCCTTGTAAGACAGCACATGGAGAGAGTTGTTCAGAGTATAGACTATCATACCCTAAATTGACTCACATGTAAAATATTTTTTCTGAATGTAAGTCAACCCATGAGTCACCTATTCTGATATTTGACAGTATATGAAAATACTGTACAGATAAAAGAACACTTAAATATTTGCAAATTTTTCCTAAAGTGATTTTAAGGAGTTGCTAATTCATTTTTAGGAGTGTGACTAATTAACCAAGTTTTTACAGGAAGTCAGCAGAGTACATTCAAAATAGAAGAGTCCGAGTATTGCATCTGCAGTGATCATTTTCAAAGTATTTAAAACAAAAATTAGTAGTATCAATAGTAATTTTTTTGGAATGTTTTCTTGCTACAGAAAACATGTGAACTTATATCTCTACCATCACTGTGTCTGGAAAAGAAGAAGAAAAAGGAGAAGACAGGATTCCTCAGCATTTGTTAAGCATGAGAGAAACATTGAAACTGCTGCAGGCAATAGGGAGCATATATTCTCCAATAATGTCAGTATTTAATACTGAGAAAGCCATGCTAAAGGTGGAGTAGAATAAAATTGACGTGCAACTTAAGAAAATTATTTCTATCATAGGGATAATGGTTTTGGTGATGTAAGGCAGTGAGTCAAAGTCTGTATAGTTACAGTCAAGAGAAAGAAATCAGGTAAAAAGGAGAGGTGTGTCACAAGAGAACTGTGTCACAAGATGTGTAGGGTTTGAAAGGAAGAGCCCCAAGGTACCAGCACAATTTGATGGAGCTGACTGTGCTGTGAGGCATGATGTGATGCTGAGGAAAAGACAGTTTTGACCATGGAGCAGACCAGAAACTTGTTGGGAGAGTGGATCGCTGGAGGTGATGGATGGAAGCAGTCACAGACCCCATGGGTCTTGGGCAGGATGGTTCCGCTGATGTGCATAGCACAGGGGCAGAAGCCCACACCTTGCATTTCTAGGTTCTAAAATCTGAACAAAGTCAAAGCAACACTACACTAGCTGTGAGCTCCAGAAGTCATGATTTTGCAGCAAAAGTATTTGCCAAACTATTTCAAAGCAGTCAATCCTGGGGAAGAAAATCAGAATAATAAAATCGCTTAGACATTGAAGAACAATATCTGTAGGGGGAAGTTTTTTGGGAAAAAGATGTTCTTAAGCACACAATACCTTCTTTCGGTCAAATCTTGCCTCTCCTGATTTATTCGAAACATGTCTTTGTATCTTCAGAAGTATCTTTAAACCAGCATGATTTCAGTGTTATATCAGGTCTAGAGACAAACATGACAGGCACAAGTGCTGTCAATGTCACTGCTGTCACTTATCATCTGAGCTGAAGGAGGAGGAGACAAAATCTGGCCCTTAGCTCCACTGATGTCAACGCCACTTGAAGTGTCATCATACTTGTCACAGGTGGGCTCTGAAACTGGAGTGCCTGAGGGCAGGATCCCAAGCACAGGATAGAGCTCAAATGTCCCTAGCTGCCTGGTATGAAAATGCTGATATGGTCTGGTGGCACAGGCCAGCTACTCTGCTTCCAGGTGGCCTTGCCTGCAATGTGCTGCAGGCATGGAGCAAGAGAAGGCTGCTCCCCATCAGAGATAAACAAACATTTGCCTGTTTTCCTCTCCTGTCCTGCCTCACAATGCTCCCTTCCCCTGCCTTTCCATCTTACTCCCGTCTATACCGCAGAGCATGACCAGACTGCTCTTTTGTGTTTAAGTATCCTTTCTCTTAGTAAGATTCAAGCTGCTTCAAATTTTCTCAATCTTGCATTTTGGTGTAAGTAAAAATGTGCAATTAAAAATATAATTGAAACCACTCATTTCTTACAAGCAAACTGAAACATTCTTAGTTCATATATAGCTAAAAAGACTCATGTCTGCCTCTTGTGAAACCACACATGCTTTTCCTTGTCGGTTTTCTCTGTAAAATTTCATTGATGCTTTATCACTGCTGCAGCCTTGAAGACTGACAAGAAACTGATCCAGTGCGATGATGATTTGATTAGAAGTTACCTAAATGGAAGAATAAATAAATTATTTTAACATGTTACAGTTACAGTTGTGTATGCCCTTTTGTCAGGAGTTTCTTGGAACAGTTACCTTCATTTACTTAATTTTCACTAAAGTTGGTAAAAATGTTTTGGGTTTTTTTTGTTAAAAATCTAACTTAAAATTGGACACTGATTATTTAGCATTAATTTAATTGAACTTTTCTGACTTCTTTGGCATATTTTCATTTTTAATATGAAAATTAATGCCTGTAAATCAACATCTTTAATTTAAACCTTGAAGAATTTATTTTGGAAGTGCTACTGCACTGTCTCCAGATAATTGTTATTTGGATGTCTTAGGTTATTGCTCACTTTCTTCACCTCCAGGATATACTAGCCTTCAGAACTGTAGTTCAGTGACTTCATGCTAAATATTTGGTAAGTGCTTCACAGTATTAATGTATAGAATAAAAATGAGCATGGAGCTTGCAAATATAAACCCATCTATTTCTCAAAAAAATTTTGGCTCATGTTTTGAAACCCAAAGAACTGATTTTTTTTTTTTTAAGTCTCTGTTTTAATAATAGATGCTGACTTTTTTCTTTAAAGCTGCCTCTGCCTGTGGGCTCCACAAGGGGGTAGGAAATCCTTTCTCGTAGGTTAGTCTGTGAGATCAAAAAAAACCCCAAACCACGATAGTGAATTTAACTGTTTTGACTGCAAGCAGGCACTGCAGATAATATCTTTGAGCTGCTGAATTGCAAATAGCTTAACAATAAAAATATAGCAATTGTTTGAATAAAAGAATATTGCTGTTAAAAGCATTGCAAGAGGAAGGCTGAGCGTGGATTACCTGGCTAGAATGCTTTTAAGCATGTCTCGTTGTCCTGCATGTTCAAACTGGGGTGTCCCAGAGAGGAAGAGGACCATGGGGATAATATCAGAATGAGGTGCCCTTCTGGATGCAGGAGCTTGAACTCATTTCTGAATTTAGGATTGGAAACATATCCTCTGAGGGCAATGTTAGCTCTTCTGGGAATCATTCACAGTAAAAAAGATAGAAGAAATCCTAACCTTTCTGGCTGTTGCTCCGAGGAGAGGAATGTGGTCTGGATTTGATAAAGACCAGAATTCATGTTAAAACAGTTCCCTGTGTAGTTTGTAAAAATAGATTAAAGGGTAAGAATGTGTTTCAAAAAAAGTAACACAGAACAACTTATCATGATATTTATGGAGAGTAAGAAATTAAGAGATCTGCAGTGCTTGCATCCAAACATGAATGGTGTACCCCACTGAATTTGAATGTGGTAAACAAGTTATATCACAAAGCACAGACACTCGGGTTCTCCTGTGCACAAACACGTGTGGCCTGCATAAAAATCCCTGTTACTCTGATGACCTAGGCTTTGTACAAAGTAGTGCTTTGTTTAGCAATAAGTTCGGCACCAGTATCAAGTTTAACAGCAGGTGCAACAGCATGGCGTGTCACGAAGTCTTTCAGGAACCAAGTCACATTGGACAGATCTGCAAGACCCTTTGGCCAGAAGAATTACTGAAGAAGATATAGCCACAGGCTGCAAGTTGGGTAGCAAGACTAAGTAAGTAGATACGCCTTTAACATCCAAGGGCACACGTTGGACTCACACAAGGATATCACATGCTGAAGCCTCACAGATAGCTCAAAATTTTTCCCTGAAAATCTGCAATCTGGAAGAAATGTTGTCTTTAGACTGGGTCTGAATGATTTATGCTATATGTTAATTAAGTAATTTAATCATTAGTAAAAATGTCTTCAATTGCATCATGTGTCACCATCTAGTCATTTAATACGTAGGAGAATTTTCAGAAATGCCTAACTGTGAATTTAGAGTCTTAATTAGACAGCTAACATTAACTTAACACATTCTTGTGTAAGTAACAGGAGGGATTAAAACATGCTCTATAGAAGAGTTGAATACAGTGATAAATACTGTTGGCAGCAAATATCGTGAAGACACTTTTAAAAGATCTGTACCTGCCTCATAATGTAGTATATTTAATTTTTTTGTGGTCCATCATCTGACTCATGATTTCACTGCTGGAAAGATGTCATGGACAATTAACATTTGTTAGCTTTCAGTAAAAATCCCTCATGGCCTAGTTTTAACACAAAGACACATCTGATGGCACTTAAGTTTCTCTGAAGAAGCCACGTTGAGCTGCATGCAGATATGACCTGGCACAACTGGATGAAACACTGTCTCTGTCACATCCCCCATCACTTGGAATGGAATTACCCTATCACTGCCAGCACCGGCACACTGTGGGCACTCTGTATCACTCCCAAGTATAGTGTATGTCGTGTATCAGCTCCAAAAAGAAGTTCGTGAGAGCATCCCAGATGGTACCTTGGCCAGTACGGTGAAGTCAGTTTTATTGTGTGGAAGTGTGGGTTAAATATTTTGACCTTTAAGATATATTTTTTTTTCCAAAACCATGTTTAGAAAAAGCCATATAATAGTGGATTGCGGAAAGAATTTAAATATCTGAGGCAATTTAGAACATTCATCTTCACAACAATGATCCTTTATTAAAAGAAGTTACTAAAACTTAAATCCATGCAGAAATCCGTGCAGACACAACTAAAATAGATTTAAGAATTAAATAAATCTCTGGATAGAGGTTACAATTCAAAAACCATTACCTTTAGAAAGCAGTGTCCCATGTGCTTTACCACTGGTCCTCCTTCAGCATGGGACAGAGGACTGTGGTGATGTAACAGTTTTACTCCTCACCTTTCAGAAATGAAATGTCTAAAAACTGCTAACACATGTAAAGGAAAACTAACCTTTATTAAAAAAAAAACCTGCTTAATTGATTTAAAGCAAGAATACAGTGGTGTGAGACACTGATGTACCACAAAGGTAGAGTGGAGGGAAAATTGTTGTAGTCATTATTTTCACTGGTAAAACAGTATCATTTCATTACAACCTATGAATTTCCTTCATGCTGAACTTCGTAATTTCCATGTTGTTCTTAATTATTGATTGGAGCAAACTATTTGGGTACTTTTTACTAATAACTCTTATTCCTCTGGGCTGACTTCAATGAAGCAGAAATTACAACAGCAGAGACCAAAAGACAAAGTCGAATTTTCTCAAAGAATTATTTTCTCCTGTTGGTAACTGAGAAAGTCCAAAGGATATAAGGTGCACTCTGTTTTCAGTGATCTCTCTAACTGACATATCTTTTAGTCAGTATGCTGTGAGTGCTCAGTGTTTTAAGTAGATTGACTTTTCCTATAGCTATGGGAAATAAGAAGTTTAGACATCTAGGAGTGGGTTGTGGAGTTCTCACTGCCTAAATTGCCCAATGATACAGTCTCTTAGGAAATGAATTTGTTTTCCAAAGGCTATTGTATAGTCATCACATGGAAACACTTCCAGTTATCCATGCAGTTGGATTTAAAGTAACAGCATGAAGTTGAAAAGATCTTATTAAAAACACTGCAAATAGGAAAGTCTATTTACTTGGAAAAATCTAGTTATGCAAGACTACATAATGTTATGCAAGACTCAGTAAATATTATGGAAATTAAATTTCATAGAATCACAGAATGGTTGAGGTTGGAAAGGTACACTCTGCTCCATCATCCAGATCATTAGTGACGTTGTTGAAGAGGATTGGACGCAGCATTAATCCCCAGGGTACACAACTGGTTGCTGGCCTCGCTAGACTTTGTGCAAATGATCACAACTCTCTGGGCCTAACTGTTCAGTTTTCAATCCACTTCACTCTCTGCTCATCCAACCCATACTTCATTAACTCCTCTACTAAGAACTTCATGAGACGGTATCAAAAGCCCTACTGAAGTCCAGGGAGAAAATATCCACTTCTTTCCCCACATCTACCAGGCCAATCATTTAATTATAGAAGTTTATAAAATTTAGGCTATGTCTAATGGAAGCAGACTAGTCAAAAAGTGCTTGCAGAAAGGCGTAGTCTTTTTCTGAAATATGCCTTTAGATGTAGCAGTGTAGAAGCAGTGTTTAATTAAGATCAGAAAACCTACAGAACTAAAAGGCTTTTGTGGAACATGAAGTGTCTTATGTTTGATTGTATCTAGTATTTTCTTCCTTGTTGAATGGGTATTAATGCATTATAGAGAACAGAGAGTGTGCAGTGTGCACAGCCTAGATGAGTTAATGATTTAAGGGAAGCCATACGCTTTGCAATATTTGCACAGTTTGAGAGTTCAATTTTTCTGTTTGAACATGGCAATAATGTATTTTTTTATCTAGCTGTTTAAAATAAATACTCCATTTTGGAGCAATCCTTTCCTCATGAGGAGGGTCCTGCCTGCACAGTAAGTGATCCTCCTCTTCCCCATCCTGCTGCATCTGGTGACTGAGGGGCAGACCATGAAGTCTGACCACAGATGGGACCAACATGCATGAGGCCATAGCAGGTGGCAGCCCACTGGCTGCAGCACCACGTTACAACTACCAAAATATGAGCTACACACGCTAAGGCAGAGGGGACAGGACAGGCAGCCCTCTGCAAGTTTGAAATTTATCGCATGAAACCTGTCAAGTTTTTACAAAGCAAGAGAGAAAGGTGACATTGCAGATTGTACTCACTGGTGGCAAAATGAACAGACATGGGTTTATTGGTGAAGCATCCTCTCATCATACTGGAGTAATTGCTTTGCACAAATTTTCAGGCAAGTTAAAACATATGAAATCGCCCACTCATTTTTTTGAAAAATGTAGCCATTTGGCAATTGTTTAATAAGGTCACTAATTAAATGTTTTTATAAGGAATTTAACAATAACCTTTGTACTTCATTCATATGATGAAAGTTTGAGATTGTAGTAAGGTACATTCTGCTTCACCAGACCTAACTCATAATCTGATCAGACAACAATGCAAGGAATTTTTCTTGTGTTCTCCTAATTTATCAAAGTCTTTAGTTCAAGTAGAGTCCCTGCAGCCTCAATACCTATCTCATTCGTACATCCCCTTCACAGTGAGAAATCACCAATGCTGAGTGATTGTCACCTCAGCTACCTAAAAATTACATCTAAAATCATCAAAATATCTGTTCTAGTGACTGGAATATCTCTTTTGGTAGCAGAAGAAAGGAGATCTGCAAGAACAACTAATCTTACCTAAAATGGATAAGTTAGTGAGATAAAACACGCCATGAGGGTGACTATTTTTTGCTACAGCGAGTATAAAGACAGCTACTAATAACTGCAGGAGACTTAGTGCTTAATTTCCAGATATCTAAATTTAAGGTTATATGACTATCAGCCTTCAGGAGCATCTCTCTTTTGTTTTATGGCTTTAAGTGGCTAAGCTTTGCACTAAGGTCTAGGCACAAACTGCAGAGTTGTGTGCTCTAGAGGTTATTCTAAAAGCAAACTAGAATCATACCCATTCAGAAACTCTTCCTGCAACCATAAAATAACATCAGAAAGATGTCAGAACAAGTTATGAAGAGAGACTGACCATCTGTGAACTCTAGTAGGTCTGAAATTCTCTGGAAACACAGTAATGAATGAGAGGAGAGAAACAACTTCTCCATTGTCTTCCTGAAGGGACTATGTTAATATATGCTGACCTTAATAAGTATACTTTAAAAGCTTCAGGTGGGCAACATTCCTCATAGGGACAGATCACTTTCCTTCAATCTATAACACCGCCAGAAAAAAGGAGGTATCACGTGGCAGCACTTCTGAAATTGCCAGTTCAAGAGTGATCCAGATATCTAATCATAGAATCTTCCATTTGGAAAAGACCTTTGAGATCATCGAGTCCAACCACACCCATCCTCCACTAAACCATGTCCCTCAAAAACTCATCTACCCATTTTTTAAACATCTCCAGGGATGGTGACTCAATCACCTCCCTGGGCAACTGTTTCAATGCCTGATCACACTTCCGGTAAAGGAATTCTTCCTAATCTCTAGTCTGAACCTCCTCTGGAGCAACTTATGGCCATTTCCCCTTGTCCTATCACCTGTTACTTGAGAGAAGAGATCAACATTTGCTCTGACACAGCCCCCTTTCAGGCAGCCGTAGACAGCAATGAGGTCTCCCCTCAGTCTCCACTTCTCCAAGCTAAACAACCCCAGTTCCCTCAGCCGTTCCTCGTAGGACTTGTTCTCCAGTCCCTTCACCAGCCTTGTCTCCCTTCTCTGGATGTGCTCCAACACCTCAGTGTCCTTATTATACTGAGGGGCCCAGAACTGAACACGGTACTCGAGGTGTGGCCTTACCATTGCCGAGTACAGGGGGACAAACACCTCCCTAGTCCTTCTGGCCACACTGTTTCTGATACAGACCAAGATGCCATTGGCCTTCTTGCCCACCTGGGCACACTGCTGGCTCATATTCAGTCAGCTGTCAACCAACAACCCCAGGTCCTTCTCCTCCAGGCAGCTCTCCAGCCAGTCTTCCCCAAGCCTGTAATGCTGCATGGGGTTGTTTTGTCCCAAGTGCAGGACTTGGCATTTGGTCTTGTTAAACCTCATCCCATTGGTCTCAGCCCATCGATCCAGCCTGTCCAGATCCCTCTGCAGAGCCTCCCTTCCTTCAAGCAGATCAACACTGCCACCCAGCTTGGTGTCATCCGCAAACTTGCTAAGGGTGCACTTGATTCCTTCATCCAGATCATTAATAAAGATATTGAACAGGACTGGACCCAGCACTGAATCCTGGGGAACACCACTCCTGACTGGTCTCCAACTGGATTTAACTCCGTTTATTACCACCCTCTGGGCCCAGCCATCCAGCCAGTTTTTCACCCAGCAGAGGGTATGCCTGTCCAGGCCAATGGCAGCCAGTTTCTCAATCAGAATGCTGTGAGAAACAGTGTTAAAGGCTTTACAAAAGTCCAGGTACACCACATCCACCCTTCCCTTGTCCATTAACCAGGTAACCTTGTCATAGAAGGAGATCATATTGGTCTGGCAGGACCTGCCTTTCATAAACTCATGTTGACTGGGTCTGATGACCTGGCTGTCCTGCATGTGCTGTGTGGTAGCACTCAAGATGACCTGTTCCATGACCTTCCCCGGTACCGAGGTCAAGCTGACAGGTCTATAATTCCCCGGATCCTCTCTCCCGACCCTTCTTGTAAATGGGAGTTACATTTGCTAGTCTCCAGTCAAGCGGCACTTCCCCAGTCAGCCAGGACTGCTGATAGATGAGGGAAAGGGGTTTGGCAAGGACCTTTGCCAGCTCCCTTAACACCCTTGGATGTATCCCATCCCGCCCCATAGACTTGTGAATGTCCAATTGGCCGAACAGGTCTCTAACCAAGTCTTCTTGGAACACTGAGGGTTCACGCAATGGATCACACGGTTCTTTTAAGAAGGTAATACTGAGCATGAGAAAATTAACTACAACAGGCCAGCCACACTAGGGATGAAGGAAGAAGAGAATTACCCATTAATTTATCAGAAAGGGAGGGTTTTTTTTAATCTTAAATTACTTTGTTTCTGTGAGATAGTAGTAAAGTAGTCATACTGTCACTAATAAGGATTATCTTCCACAGCACATGTTGATGTGGTGTATTTTTCACTGTTGCTTTTTATGTCATTTTGGAGAGCGCATACTTACAAGATGGCGATAAAACAGTGGAATACGCAATTTCAGATCCTGATATTTTTCTCTGCCGAAATGTAGCATTATTCAATTTTTATGCTGTACAGCACAGAGTGCTTCAATGTTCTACAAAGAAAGGAAAGACAAGATATGCACACAATGTGCACTTCTACAAGCAACATGAATGGAGGACAAAACTGACTGCTGAGAAAAGCAGATACTTCAGTACAGAGTCATCAGTTTCTCTCTGTAATCTCTTCTCAGACACTAATACTTTCCTGTCCATTCCCAGAACTAGTACTTCATACTCCAAACAGATGTAACAGGATCAGGCCAGAGGTATTATTTCCTTCTGTTTGGTGCTATGTTAACTCTGGAAAAGCCATATTATAGATTATAAAAATGACAGTTTGTGGGTCTTCTTTGGCTAGTGACCATATGCTAGTTTTTTACGACCTTGCCCTGATTTGGGTGTCCTGAGAATCTGCCAAGAGATGTAACCTTGACAGACTACTCACCCAGGCACCATCACTCCAAACCATTCCAATAAGCCTTTTTCTGCTGCTTTTCATGCTTCCACATCTACCCTGCCCCATTCATCCTCCATTCAGGCCAATAAAAATTCTCATGTACTTTTCTCATCAGCTAACACAGCTTTGCCGTCAGACAAAATAACAATATGTCCAATATTAAAAAAATTATGCAAGATGCAAATTGGCAAATATTTAACATTGAAACATTCATTAGACAAACATAATTTTCTGGCATTATCAGGGTCAATGTTGCTTTTAGCTTTTGCTTTTCATTCATATTTTTTTCCCTTGTCTTTGATCTAGTTAAACATGCTTTTGATCTCAATAAGCAGCAAAGTGACAAACTCGTAAGTGACAGGTACTAGATGAAATGGAAACAGAAGGAGCAGCAGGACTCTTCTCTGTCCCATCTTCCCTCCATGGAGTGTGCTGGTAAGGCTGGTTATAAAGCTGTTTTGACTTCTGAACGCTTACTGAAGGGTAGGGACAAAGCTTAGATACTTTGGGTTATTACTTAAAGATGTGTAGCAATTCAAAAGGAAAAGCTTTTCTGCTCTTTCTGGAGGACAATAAATAGACAAAAATATTCTATAATAAATGCCCTTTGTTCAAGAAATTAATCTGTCATATTGGAATAATTTCTTAGTGATTAAGAACAGGGATATAAACTGCTGTAAGTTTTTCTAAACATAGTTGCATTTAAACAGCTGCAACCAGAACATCACATACAATTTCCAATCTGGAATGAAAGAAGATATAAAGTGCAACGGTAGCTTATCTGCTTGAACCAGATTTGGTAAACAGCTCTTACATCTGGCAGTTCAGCCTCCAGACAAAAATCCAAAACCATGAATCCAACCATTTAAACCACGTTACTCTAAAACCAATTGTGTCCCAGAAGAGTCCCGTTGAAAAACTTTTCCGAACAGAATGATCTTTAATGCCCTGCGAAACCACATGTAAAAAAATGCATAAACAATTGGGTTAAATGTAGAATTTAAATAACCAAACCAAACCAAAGCATCAATGAGAATAGGAGGTATCACATAATTCATAAACGGATTGGTTGATGTAAAGAAGAAGAATGGACTCCAACAGATGAGAAAGACTCCCATTATTATGCCTAAGGTCTTTGCAGCTTTCCTTTCTCTGCAAAATGAAACATGGTGCTTCATTTCAAATTGCATCTTTTTCTGGCTAATTGCATCAATGGATCTTGCTTGCCTCTTGGCTATAGAGTATATTTTCCTATAGATGCACAGCATAACAAATCCAGGGATGTAAAAAGACACTATGGAGGCCACAACACCTGAAGTTTCACTGAAAATGACAAAGCATCCTCCTGCACAATGGACATGATTATAAATCTCTTCTGCCCCTCTCAAATTTAGGTCTAGAAAGATCATCCCAAAAGCAAAAGCAGCAGGGACCGTCCAACTTACTAATATCATGACCAGGATAACAAAAGTATTTATCTTTGCTTTGTATCTTAGAGGGTCACACACAGCGTAGTAACGGTCGATGGATATGAAGGAAAGATGGAAGATGGAAGCTGTGCTCAGCATAATGTCTGTGCTCGTGTGGATCTTGCAGAAGAGCTCCCCAAAATACCAGCAGTGCTCAACAGAGCGCACCATGCTGCAAGGCATGATGAGGAATCCCAGCAGAAAGTCTACTGTAGCCATAGAAAGTATCAGGAAATTAGTAGGCGTATGGAGCTGCTTGAAATGTGATATTGAGATGATAACCGTCAAATTTCCAATCACTGTGGCCAAAATAATGCAAACCATGAAGACATACATGGAAACACGGATACTGTTTGACCAGCTGCTCCTTATGCAAGAGCCATTTACCGATTCACAGCACAGTTGCATCTTTATTTAGGTCTCAAGTCCACGTAGGTGTGCAGTACAGGTAATATTTTTCCAAATGCTGAGATACATTTACAACTGTTTTTTTTCCTCTTCTACACAGGGAGAGCTGCAGCAAGGGGAAAAAAAGAGCAACTGTAAACACCTTCATTTATTTGGATGTGCTGGAAATTCACATTTCATTATGTATGAAAGATTAAACTATTTTGTAATTATACTTTCAACAGAATGACACTTTTACCATCAGACTTGCCTTGAAATGGGAATCTTATATGATGAAATAAACCGTCTAATGGGGTGTCCTCACACCAGAACAGTAGCAGTTCCCAGAGGCATGCACTGGGCCTTGTCTTGTCTTGTAGATGGGAAGCATTTTTCCTAATTTTTTATTTAGACAGTCTTAGTCTTCTTCATCAAAATTGGTTGTAAGCCCACCCTCAGCCTCTCCTTCAGCCCTGTCCTGATAGACATAACTGAACTTGCTGTGCAACCTGGCAAAATGAAAAGTTTTCCATGAGCCCTTGGTTTTCAGGCAGATGGCGCTGCCCCACCAGATCAAGTCTTACCGCAAAGTTCTTGTAGGCTGTAGCTGTAAAGTGACATATAAGGAAAAGACCTAAGAGGAGAAAAAAACTTTTCTGCCCCTTTGCTGTCAAAATACAATGGAAGAGCCTGACTAACCTGTATAAGAAAATACCTTTTCTGTTGGGCTTTTATTTCAGTGCTAGTAGTTCAGCATTGTTATGTGTATTTATTATGTTAACACATGTTTTAGCCAAGGCACAGATGTGGAGAGAAACATTTTCTAAACATTGATTTAATCTGCAACTGAAGATCCAAATATTGCTGTCCTTCTCTTGTGTATGCAGTAGCATGTCCCTTTTGCAAGACTCTCTTTTTTTGTGAAAGCATTTAATGAAAGTATATAAGCACTCTGCAAGCAATATTCATTGTTGAAAGGTCTGGTTTTCTTTTCATTAACAGAAATATAGTATTATTGTGAAAAATAAAGAATGTTAGCATATGCTGTTCACTAGTATTATTCAAGTAGTTTCATGCACCAGGGAGGAGATGCACCCAGAGGCACTCTCAGGAGCACATGACATGTGGAATCTAAATATATTTATTCACTCTTTGGGATGCCTTTTCTTCCCCTTTTTTCTGACTACTAATGTTTAACTACATCTCTACTCTTTTTCACACCTCACTTTAACTATCACTTCATACCTTTTTTCCTTCACCTTTGGTCAGTTTCTTCATGCTTCTTTTCCTACCTGTCCGGTTCCAAGGTAGAGAAAGCACAGCCAGCTGGGTAATTATGAACTCAAATATTCAGTTTTCAGAGCAGAAAGAATTAAACACCAGTTTAACTGTATACACTGGGCATAATTATGAAAGTTTTAAGTCCATGTTGATGACACATGTAAATGTATCACATAGATTTTTACCTTTGTTTGTTCTACATGTAAAGAAATTAAACAGATATGGTAATATAGTCTTTGAAGCCAACTAAAAAGAATTGCAGTATTATCTCTAGTTTTTTTTTAGATTTAAAAGATGAATTACTACTTTATTTTTTTTTGACAGAGAAACTGGCTAAAGAGCTATGAACATCAGTGGAAACTGTTTTTCTTTACAAAAAAAAATAAATCATGTTTTCAGGGATTTTGGTTTTCTGTTAAACAAAAAGAAGAAACTCCAAACAAAAAACTGAGCAAACTGAGATCAAGTGTATGGCTTTGCGTGAAATGCAAACAAAATAAATCAAAACTCTTGTGGCAAATTATTCAAATGAGCTGAACACTAAAGAAGTTTTCAACAAGAAAGCAGAACTCTTCCCTTCCACATTTAATGACAAAGTTTAATATTCAACAAAATGGAAATATGAAGAAGTATGCTTTTAAAAACTTGTCCTCCTACCTTTCTCCCTCCATGCTGGGTAGAAGTCTGCTCTTGATACATATTTGTTTCCTGCTCATGAAGTGGCACTCTTTCCTTTTAAAGACCATCTCAAAAGAGAGCTGACCCCCTTTACCGTCATAGCAGTTCTGGGTAACACAAATTTTGAGGGGACACATTCAATCCGTAGGCGGAGAAGCCTGCAGAAACCCCTGACACAGTGCTGGAGGATGTTGGGTGCAATTAATATCGTTCTTTGCCCCTTATCTTAGGAGCAGCTGCGAATGTGAACAGTAGCTCAAAATGTTTATTTTGTCACCCACTTAAGAACAAAATCATGGCTGTGGTGCTCATATTTGATCAATGGGCCTTATTTATAGGTAAATTAAGCTCATTTGAAGTACGTTTAATCTTTTGATTAAACATTGTGGTCACATTGTGCACAGCCCAGGTTTATCTGGGAGCAGAACAAAAACTGCCATGTAGTGTCTCTTCTGTAGGATTCTAAAATATAGTAAAATACATAAGTATAGATAGGTTAAAGCAGCATATAAGATTTCCTTGAAAAGGTATATTGTGTGCAGAGTGACGTGGTATGCCTTTACCAGCCTAGTTCTGATTATTCTATTGAGTAAACAGATTGAATCTAACAAACTAATCAGTTAACAGCTATTTGCAAGATCTTGCTACTGAAAAGGTGTTTAAAGTAAACATCTGATATTGGCTGTACTGGAGCCACAGATGAGGGAGCATCAGGTTTTCGCTCCACAAAGGGCCATGTGGCTTTTTGAAACAGTGACACTGCCGAACCTAAAAGAGTGTTAATATAGTCATCATCAACTAAAGCCCAGTTGTGCTGGGTACCTCAGGAACATATGTAACAAGGTAGATTAAGATAATACTCCTTGCAAACTATGCTGCATGACCTATGCTAGCTGCTTCATAATACTACATGCACAATAATAAAACCAAATGCAAACAACTCAGTTCTTCTATTTTTCTGAGGCTGCTTTCCTAGAGGGAATGGGGTGATGCAATGCAAGGTTCTCCTTGCTATGGAAAGAGAGTTTTCCTGCTAAAAAATGTGTGGAAACAATCATCAGGCTGAGTGAGAAACTACTTGAGCAAATGAAGAGGATATTTCGAGGAGAGGAGTCAGGTCCATTTACTCAGAGTTGAGGAAATGTCAAAGAGATATTAAGCATCTGAGACAGGCACTGTACATCTCTGAAAGGGGTGTTCATCCTTTTGAAATTTGTAGTTATGAGCCTTGGAGCCAGCCACTTATATTTAAGGAGCGAAGTTTTAGGCCTTGGTAATTACCATCTTGATGTACTCATTTTACAGAAAGGTAAAATTTAGAGAAACAAATCATTGTTGACTTACACTGTTAAAAAAACATCATACTTATAAAGAAGTCTGGTGGCCAGCTCATTCTGGGGATGTAATCAAAGGACACATATTCATGCATACACACTGCTCTCCTGCCACGCCTCTCCTTGGAGTGAGTGGTGGCCAAAACTCAAGTGGCCAATCTGGAAAGATAGCTCTGCTTGAAGAGTTTGTTTCAGAAGCAGCTACCTGGCAGCTACCAGTTGAGTCCTTGGAGGACCCTCTGGGGCTGATGAACCTTCCTCTGCCCCGAGCAGCTCTGCTCCACTGCAGGCAGGCAAGCAGCAGCCAGCTGTGAAGTCTGGGATTTTGCTTTCGTCTCCCTCCGTAACCAGACTGGACCAGAGTCCAGTCAGGGAGTGTTTTCCTCCAGCTTTTGACTTGCAATAAAATGCAAGAACCACTTACCATTCTTCCTCTCATGCGTGACATTTCTCCAGGAGGCAACCTTCTTCTTTTTAAGCCTCCTGAGGACTTTGGAAGAGTTAAGAGCCCTCAGGGAGATAAAATAAAATTAAGAGGAAGAGTCAAAGCATCACAATGCAAATCAATATGTTTTAGGGTTATTATATTTATCAGATGACTTTATGACTATTACATCTTGTCTGTCTGCATTGTGCCTATGCTGTGCACTTATTCCTGGAACACGCTGGCAGAGGGAAAGTTCAATTGACAAATCTGAGAGTAGCAATTTGAGTGTAGATTTCTGGGGCAGGCCGTATTTGCTCTCTAGCTGAATACCAGCAATGCCCATATACTTTAAAATAGTTAAATGTATTCTAAAAAAGAAAAAATGCCGGCAAAGGGACTTGATGCTGCTAAACTGAATTTTGACCCTGATATTAGCATGGCTGGACCCTCACCTTGACTTCACACCTAAAGAAGAAATTTCAGATTTTTTGAAAACTAAGAGAAAGATGTCACACTGTCTAGTATACATTGGAACATGTACACTTCTTGCTTGCTTGTTTTTAAAATGTAAAATAGTTAAAATGGAAAACAGTAAGGAAGAGAATGGAAGTAGCGCTTTTGTCAGACAATTAACCTGTTTGAACAATGTGTTAAAAAATGGTTCTGTCCTTCTTAGGCAAGACTTTGAAAGGGACAATGGAAATGTGAAGGAACAGAATGGGGCTCAAGAATGAGAACTGTTACCAATAAAAAATAAGTAAAAGGTGGGACAGCATTGATTTCTACTGTTATTATTTCAGTTTGCATTTCTAAGAGTACAGTCTGGTCATTTGGTAAAAAAAAGTATCATTTTACAGTATATATTAGACAAAGGAAAGTTTTTCATTTTCATATGGTTCATTTTAAAAACTGGCTGTCTATGAGGGGAACCATCATAAAACAACTGGAAGCTGTAACATGGCCCTCTGGTTGGAGAGGGATTTTGAAAACGTATAAATCCACTCATGATTTATGCAGCCTTCAGGAAAAAAACACAGCATTACAAAAAGTTATCTTCTCAAATTTCCCTTTTATTTTTGAGATATGGGGGAATATGCATAAATTTCCAATGAGCTGTTAGTTCAAAATAAATATTTAATATAAGGGTTAAATGGGAGGATGTATTAAGCACTAACCTGTATGCTACTGCTGCAAACCTATGGCAATTCCTCTGAAGACAATCTGAAATGACCCTAGATTCATATGAGAGGAATTTAAAGAAGAACAGATGAGACGATTGACCTCTAGATCTTTTCCCATGGTTTATATTCCTACTTTGCAATGAGAACTATTTGTTTTCCTTGTGAAGTAAAAATAGCTGTTTATACAGAGTAATGTGATGTTTGTGCACTTTCTCAAAATGTAGTGCTTAGGATCAGGACTATAAATCCAAACCATAAGATAAACAAATTCTCTGAAATGCACGGAAAAGATTACAAGAAATAAAGTTTTTACAGTAAAGCAAAGCATATCCATCCAGCCCAAGAATGTACCTCTGCATGGAGTAGGGATGGATTTTAGATATGTGATAGCCCTACTAAGTAATGTCATAACACAGTCGATTACCTCCGCTCAGTAGCAAACGCTGATCTGGCAGACAGCAGCGCCCAGGCTCCCTGGAGGGTAGAAGCAGCCCCTCATCTCTCTTCCCCAGCAGGGCAAGCAAATCTGAGCTGCAGTGTGGGCATGGTGCAGAGGCACCCACACAGCCAGGCAGGCCCCCTGTGCCTCTCTGGCGCCTCCTTGCAGCCACCAATTCCAAGGGACTGAATTTAGGACTGTGGCTGAGTTTTGGATATTCGGCCGCCAGACACCGCCTCCGATACGAAGGCAAATGTGGAGGAGGGAGGCAGTGAGCAGGAAGCAAGTACAATACCAGCTTCATCATTTTGCATCCTCATGGTCCTGGAATAACTTCACAGGAAGTTAAGACCCTTAATCTGAATTCAGAGCTGTGCCTGAAGAGAGGTTTTCCCCTTTGCTATACTTTTCTTTCAACTATTTTGAATGAATGGCTTTTTAAATCATCGTCTTGGTCACCACCAAAACCTGATTGCTGTTGGTGCTATTGCTGTTCACTACAGAAAGAACACAGTGGTCTGTGCAGAATAACAACTCTTATCTTCAGTGCTAACTGCATAAGATTTGCCTTCAATACAAAACAATATCTCAGATTAGCATATTAGTGGCTCACCATATTGCAGACCGCATGACACGGAGACAGTACCTGCTCAGGAGTTATTCCCTCATCACGAACCGTTGCAGCCTGCGGATACAGTGCTGTAGCGATTCATTCTACATGAATCCCACAGCTGAGTGGCTGCAGACTTATCTGACTCTGGTTTACAGCGTGCTGGAAAAACCTCATCGACAGGATGACGTAAATATTAAGTATTCAGCAAAGATAAGCAGATAATAAATCTATTCCGACACAAACCACTAGCGTGTGCAAAGATATCTGCATTTGAATTGAGTTATATCCACTCATATAAAGCATACAAAATAAAAACAAATGTTTATTAGGGTCAAAGTACCGATGTAACTAACAGCACTGAACTGCTTTTAAGATAGCCTAATGTTTCTTACTATCCTTTTAATTTTGTGTAATGTTGCCAAACTTTAGCATTTCAGTTATTTTTCAAAATTGTATTTGCCTATCTCAGATTGGATATTTTTAAAATAGCCCAACCATAGCTGTCAGTAATTTCTGGCAACAAATTGATAAAAAAATATTGTTTGCTCCTGATTAAAAAGTTCTTCTTGTCTTTTGTTTACAACTCTTTGCTGTTTATACGCATTGTAGCAGGGACTTAAGAGGTGTTGATTGCCTATTGATACATCTTTTACCATACCAGAGGAACTATGCCTAATTACAGATCAGCAGTGGCCACACTGCAACTTATTGCTTTTTAAAGCACAGCTCATTAACCGTCATTTACATCTCTGAATGGTAAGGGTTTTAGTATTACTGTGCTGCCTAAGGAAGAGAGTCCTTCCCAGAAAGAAGTAATTCCAGGGAGGATAACTGACCTACTCTGGGTCAGTTTATGAGCATTGGCTGGTGAGCTGCATCAGTGGAGAGCCATGCCTTCCACCTCCTTCTCCCCAGATGTTTCTCTGAGCCCTGAGTGGGACTTGTGTGGCTTGGGCTGCAGATTCTTCCTGGGCATTTGAGATTGGAGTGGGCTTGGGGGATAGGAAAGTATGGCTCTGGCAAGTTGGCTTAGGGAACATTAGGCTGCACAAGACAGACAGTTCTTGGTGAAGTGAAGGTCTTGAAATTTCACATTCTGGTCTGGAAATCTGGCTACCCTACTGGAAGCCACTGAGGCCTGAAATAGTCAATGAAGGCTTATATGTCAGTAAATAATGTGCTGGAGACTCCACTCTCGTATACTCCTCTCTGTTGCCTTTAACAAATGCTGGATTTGATTACAATAGGCACATGCTGTTTTCCTAGAAATATTGAACAACTTTGATGGTTACTAATTGCCCATTTACAAGTCCAACATACTACAGATGATACTGCTGCAGCACTCTGGGCCGTTTTTAAGGAGGATTACCTGTCAGTGCCATCCTTTGCTTCCACACTTGTTTGCTATGCATAAGCATCACTGGTACCACAGCACTGCAGAAACAGTAACTCAACCAGTGGCAGAAACTACCAGTGTTAGAGGTTGTGTGCTTTTGTGCCCACCCTCTCCTGCCTAGTCTCAGGAAGACACACACGGGCAGCATGACTTTTGACCAGAAAAGCTTAATTTATCTTTTCAGTAGCTGCTGTCATTTGAATATTCTTTTTGGATCACCGAATAAGGTACGGTTGTTCTGGAGTCAGTTTGAATTTGATTTATGATGTTATCAAGTTCCTGCTTGCTAGCCATCTTCGGCCCAATACATGTGAGATTAAGAGGGAACAGATGTCAGCAACAGGAGGTTTAGCTGTTTGAATGTGCTTTTACCAGCCTACATAATTTTTGTTCATGCAGGTGAGGGTTGGTGAAGAGAATAAATAACTCTCTCTTTTTGTTTCCCTTCTTTTTTATCTCCTATAGTCCACTTGGTTCTTATCTGCAATTGTTGCTGCATCACCATTCTATGCCTTGTAAGCTTTGTTGCCCCAGCTGCCTACTTGGACTAATGCCCTAAATGGACATACAGATCCCTTTCCCTCCTTTCTAACACACTTCATGTGAATCTGTTGTCACATGATATTAGGTGGATCATTTCATACCACAGGTTCATGAAAGTTTCACTGAATATGTGTTCCTCATTTTCTGTGTCCATTCCAGGAGTTTCTTTTAACAGGTAGTCAGTACTTGCAGCTAAAGCCAGTTACAATCATGTTTTGACTATATACAGTATTTTTTGTAATATTAATTATTCTGGCATGTCAGGTTAGCCACCTAAATAAGTGACTCCTGTAAACACCAGTTTATTTGTATTTCATCTCATCTACATTATGGGATAAAAATTACTCGTAGCTTCATAGAAGTGCTGTGATTGTATATGTTCATATAACATCAAGATATTATCTAATGATGAATCTTGGTAAATCAAGGAGGGGTATGGGTTGCATCCTTGGTGACAGAAGAGAAACAATCTGTAAGAAAATCTTAGCACAAAATTATTTCCACTATGATTCCCTTAACAAAACACAAGAGTGGTTACATTAAGTGAAATGTTTTGTGCCTGCTTTTATCTTATTTTAATGCTTTAAATGCTTTTTTTAGTTTTAGTTTAGTTTAATTAGTTTAGACTAATGTTGAACTTAGACACATCCCTTCAAAGACTAATTTTACAATGAAAAAACAAACTAAAATTCTTAGTGTAACTTTAAAGATAGGCTCAGAAAATCTTCAACATATGGAACGTTTAAGTCTGTTGCTAGGTAATGATGATTGATCAAATTTAAGCTTTGTTTTATTTTATAGCTCTAGTCCTTATATATACAGCCATCTGATATTCTTGAGCTATAGCTACCTGACGTCTGTTATGAAAGACACCACACGTTTCACCCACACTTGCCAAAAGCTTTCTGTCTTTTAGTCTAGTTACCAGGAAGTACATCTCTGTCCATTAATGGTCAAGTTTTTACAGCTTGCTCATCACTTTTATACCTCAGTGTCAGATATATTTGATTTCTACTTAAGCAGGCATAATTCTGCTTTCAAATAATAAGTTTCCATTATCAAATTATAATACTTATTTTCCTTCTTTTCTGCAAAGGGAAAAAAAAAATCTAAAATCCAAAAGATTTACTATTTTTTTCCAACATTAAAAGATATTACTGCTTCCTACAGTCCTTCCTGCTCTTGCATCCCTAACACCATCACAGCTGCCAGACTGGAATTACATCAAAATGAGCACTAACACTACAAGCAGCAAATGAGGATGGATGTGCAAAGTTAAAATCATGCAGTTACAGTGCATTTCTTATATTGCACTGTAGAGAATATAAGAAATATATTTCTTATATTTCTCTGTAAAGAAAATTCACTGCTGCCCTTCGAATATCTGAGCAGACAATGGAGTATTTCACTTACAACTCTAAAGTATTGAATAGCTAAATGAAACTGAATATTTTCACAGGTCGAGGATCCAAGTGCTCCTGCTACTTTTTAATGATTTCCTCAACTGAAAGGTAAACTAAGAGAACTTGTCAGCATGCTAAGCTTTTGTTTCATAACCACTTCTAACTGTGGCTCATCTACAGGTAGACAGCACTGGATAATACTACTCTACTCATCTGTAGTTTCTGTGGGAGGTGCTGTTTGCCTACAATGTCAGTTTTCTAGAGGTTCATTTTTAGAAGTTGTAATGGAATTATTTTTTATGTTGTGCTCCATGACATCTCGTAGTCCATCACAAGTCACTGAGAAGCGTTGATGTGTTAGCTCTGGTAAGCCTTAGAGTAATTGTTGCTGTCTTTACTGACCTGTGCAAGTTATATCTCTTTTTCCGCTTTCCTGCCCCGATGGTGAACGGCAGCATAGCAAGCACTGTCTGGATGAGGTGGGATTACTATCTGGCTCTTGGTTAATTAGAATTTTTCAGTTCAAATGCAGGTCATCGTCATTCTGTGTATCACTCACTATGTCTGAACTGATTTAGAGTGGTGTCGCATACTGCCAGTAACTCATCTATAATAACATGTTGTTCATCAACATTTTGTATTGTATTAATGGAGCCAATAGCTGCACAATCTCTGACTGCCCTTTACTGTTCCACATTATTTAATGGATAACTTGAGGTTATGATGACTAAAATATGTGTACAAGAATATGGGTGTAGTGTCTTGCTCTCTTTAAAAGCAACACATTATTACGAGTCTATCACTCAGTTTTTGCTCAAGGTCTGCTCGCTTGAATTCAATGTGCTCAATAAAGTACATTAGATTTGACTTAGAGCTACAGTTTCCCTAAAGTTGTGACCATTCTTACTTAAATCAGCCATAAGGTTTGGATCACACTTGTTTTGATGCAGTATTTTTCAACCTGCCTCTGAAACCTTACATCAATAAAATCTATTAAGGACTTGTTTTTCTCCCTGTGTGCCCAGAAACACAGTGGACAGGTGGGTCTTGTTTGCTTTGGCCAGCATCAAAGTATAAGGAAGAAATATTGACGCTTGGAGAGCAGGCTTTTCCAGCTCCAAAAAGGATGGGGTTCATTAGGATACCATCTGGATCAGTCTTGGAGGAGGAGTAATTGATGTGAATTGCATATGAATTAATTTCGTTCTTCTCTTCTGGAGTATCTGTCCTAGAGAAAGAACACTCGCTGTTCTTTCAGAAACTCAAATTTTACCCTATAAGGAAAATGTGGAGAGGCCTTTTTTTTCCCCCTAAAGATGAGCTAACATTGTCTCTTTTCTAACTCCTACTTAGTATCTAGGAAAGTAAATGCCTCACTGTTTAACTTTCCATGAATTCAACAGCTGTTCTCAGTGAATGTAATTTGTTGTGTCAGTCATTCTTTCTCTGCTTCTATAATTTGATTGTTTCTGTAATTTGTATAATCTGAAATTCACCTTTATTACAAACCCTCACATCTTCTAAAACTGAGCTTCATCTGATCACTGTGACTGCCAAGTTCATCAGCAGAAGACCTGGTTGTTTTTTGCAGTCCTCCCAGGGAATGCTTACCCAAAAGCAGTGTTCGAATTTCTTACCCATTTAAATGAAGAAGCTGTTCTGAGAATGCTGCAATGGTCCATGCAATTTTACCCTCCACTTGGTTTAAGTCTTATTTTAGCATGAGAAACGAGAGAGGACCACTCCTCAGTAGTCCACTGTATGGTACCCTCATTACCCTCTCAAGGAGAGAAAAGCTGTGCAGCAAATCTTGAAAACTACACATCAACCATTCTTCAAATTTAGTTATGATGCTATTTTAAGAATTCTGGACTTCTGCATCCTTAATGGATGATGTTTGAGAGACCTTTCCTGATATCCTATAAGTGACTTACAGGACTTATAGGACTAAAAATATCAGTTGTATTCCACATTTTTCCAACTCTGAGAACCCAAGACAGTTGGCTCTGCATATATCTAGGAAGTACTCCATATTTCAGAAATGCTAGCAAGTGATAAGAGAGATTTTTATGTTCAACTATCACAGTCCGTATAGTGACAAGGGAACAGACTGTGGCATAAACTTTACCCTGAATAAAGAGAAAACATTTGTTTTAAAATCTAGTTATCTCCCTAGGAGCCCTATCTCTTTAACCTTAACTAAGGAGCTTGAATAAATTGTCATTGACTGGTATCGACAGTTTAGAAAATTTATATATAAACATAAACTTAGTAATAACGTACTGAACATTTACAATTCTGTTCAATACAGCTCTCCTGACAGTATTCCTCAACAGCTTCAGAAAGATTTTTATGAATTCCATGCCCATTTGGAGTGCATGAAATACTCAGGATTTAGAGTATCAGCAACCTGCAAAATATTTGTTTCAAGAGTGCCAATGATGTGACTGTGAGGTATTGCTCTCTAGAATGTCCCCATATTATTCTTTTTTTGTGGATTGGCATATAAAGCCATTGATGCCATCCAGTGAAAAAAAGATCTTAATCAAGAGATTTGACTGCAGCACAAAAACAAAAGTCAAATTGGATTTACATTCCACTCCAGTAGCCATTCCTCTTTTTTTGTTTTTTTTTTCGTTTTTCCTACATGAGGAGTTGTAGGCCAGGTAATGAAAGCATATTTCGCCTGAAGTGCAGCCAAAGGGGAGACAGAGGTAAATGGCAGGACACACAAGGAGGAGGTGCGGTGCTGGCTTCCTGTGTTTGCAGCTCCTGTGTGGTCAGAGGGCAGCAGGACGTGGTGGCCATCCCCCTCTAGCAGGGCTCACTCTTTCTTCCCGTCCTATCCTGCTATAGCCAAGGCCTGAGCTATCTCAAAGAGTGACTATGACTAGAACAGAAAGGGATTAGAGGTACCTATTCTGGGGCAGAGAGGGAAAACGCAGGGTTCAGGAGCAGCAGGGACCGTGATGTTTTCATGTTAAAAACCTTTTTAGGATCTTTTTCAGTACTTAAGAGTATACCTGTCACGGTAGCTCTTGCCTTTTCCAGAGCGTTTCCTTGACCTAGGGCAGACAGCTGAGTGAGCAGCACTGAGGATGTGCAGGGAGGCACCACCTTGGGGACAAACCTCAGGGAAAAGCTTCCATCTGCTGTGCTGCAGAGGGACTTTCCACCAGATGTGTCTGACTGTGCCAACTCCAGTGCAAACCAACAGCATGACACTGCAGACCTGCACCACCATCATGCCCAGTCTCGTTTGCCCTTCCCAAACCTTTGCCTACTACGGACAAGACAAGGGGGTCCTGAGGTGTACCAGACTGCCTTGGGGAATAGGGATCAGCTCCCTGTTCATCGTGGCCCTCTGTGTCTTGAAATGCCATACCTGATCATTATATTTGATTAGTACTGCCACAGGCCCATCATAAGCTTTCTTGATCAGAACCTCCTCTGTTTTATGAAAGAATAGTCTGGGTTACAACCACAAGTCAAGTGAGAAAATGGTGGGATGCTGAGCAAGATACCAGTAAGCACAACCTTGAGGCTCTGACTGACTTGAATAACTGCTCCCAAGCAATACAGTCCTTCCCCTGAGTATGAACTCAGCTGTTTTAATTCCAAAATGAAACAGCTCCTGGAAGGTTCCTCCAAAGTTTTGAGAGGCAGCAGCACATGTGAAAACGGGAATCGTGATGACAACAACTTCTGGTTAACATGTATTGGTGTGCGTGTGGTGTGCGGTGTGATTCTCATGTGACACACTTAGGGCAGCTCAAAGCTAAGAACATTGCAGTGATGTGAAGGGCAGCAGACGCATTGAGACAGGGACCACCCCATGTTGTATGTGGTAAGAATGAGGTCGGTTTGCTGGAGAACGATACAGACGCACGAGGTCCAGGACTGCCAAGTTGCACATGCTATTGCTAGAAGTCCCAAATAATGCCCAGTTCTCACACTACTTTGTCAAATGTTTCAGGTGCTAAAACATTACCTGTTTCCTATGTGTTTATGGTTTTGAAGACGTTTTCCTAATATCCAGGAGAATGTGTTGGTATTCTATGTTTACATGGTAAGTCTGACCTAAAATGCATTGGACCTAGCACATTTATGCCATGCACAAAGCAGTGCAAGCTCAGAGAGGCTGCAGAACTGAAGATGCTTTATGGAGCTCAGCCAGAGTCAGTGTCTGTGTAGATTACAGAGGATCACTTTCTCTCTCTAAGGCTGCACATAAACACTTTCCAAATCTTGTTTTATCTTCATTGTACAGTCCCTTGGTAAGAATGGGGCAAGGCCAATTGAGCTTTAGGGAGGCCTTGTTGATTGGTGTGTAAGGTTGAAAAACATAGACAGCTAGTGTTTACACAATCTGAAAACCAGGAAAGGGCAAAAAAGATAGGAAGGTGTCTTCCACGGGGAAAATCTGTTCTGCAGAAAATTGGCAAACTTCACATTTCAGTATCAGTCTTCTTTCTACTGTTATTCTAGACATACATATTATATTTTTGGGAAAAGAATAACTTTTAGTTAAAGATTTCATGTGACAGAGAATTCATACTAAAAAATAATTACACTATCTCAAGCATTATTAAAAATATATCATTGATACAGGTATATAACAGAGTGATGATATTGTTTTCTTCTAAATAATCTCAACTGCTGCAGCTTCTGAGCTGAAGTACGAGACTGCAGAACAGGAATAATAGAGGATAACTGCCATGGCTTATGAGGAGCAGGATTGCTGTATGAAATCCCCCTCCTGTCTATGATGACTGTGCAACAATAAGGAATTACATTACGAGGAGGTTCGCAGAGGATGTGGCAGGTCCTTTTCATAAAGCCTTCCAAAAAGTGTCACTGTTAAGAGTGGTTTCGATGTGCCATGCTTACTTTTCAAGCGTCCATCCTCTAACACCTAGTTGAAAAGAGAAAGAATAACACTAATACTCTACTAACAGAGTAACAATATTGCATGCTACAGAAAGGATAGTCATTAGAAGTTGACTATTTTGATGCAGAACTTTTAAAAGACAATCAGGAGAATGAAAGACACTAGAATTCTCTCTGGTCCCTGCCTTAGCCTTCTCATATTGCCTTGGACCTGAAGGTCTTTAAAACTTCCTTCAGCTCGATCTTTGGAAAAAAAATAATTTTCTCTGCCTTATAAGAAGATGAAAGTGACAATAACTGATTTGTTAGGTTCTTATTAGTTACACATAAGTGGTAATGAAGGCTATATACGTATCTAAGACAGTATTTTGAAATCTTTTTGGATTTGTAGACCCCCAAACAATTTCCAGATGTAAGCAAAGAATTTTAGGCTACTGGTCATATGTCGCTTTTCTTAGTTATTTTTTACAGATCAATTTGAAATCACTGTTGTTCATAGACCATGAACATCTGCAGCTTTTTAAGAGCCTCTGTGAGAAACAATAAGCCTATACTTCTTAAGAAAATATTTTTTAATTAGGTCATGATCACATTTTAGCATATCAGTAAATCCTTTGATATGCATGTTTTTACAGAAGTCACATTCAAAACAAATATACATGATTAGCAATGTTTTTCTGTTCTCTACCTTGTAAGAAAATCGCTGTTGTTTCCCCTAAAACTTTTCAAGTCTTTTCACTGTCTTCATTGTATCTTGTAAGCTGTTAAATACCTCTTCCAAATTAATTACAATTTCATCTAGCCTCTTACATAAATGTAATCTAAGGTTTATGAATTAAAACATGTTTTGGCAAAAATATATGCTGATATTCCAAAAACAAACAAAAATCCCTACAAAATCCTTGAAAATACCTTTTAACATTTTTAACTGCATAGGATCTCTAGTCTTATGCATGATACTCAGTATTTTTTCTTGCTTGCACGGTTTCATAAAGTATTGGTTTTCTTTGTTTCCTAAAAAAACCCAACATCAGAAACCTGTAGGAAAACTCCTTGAAAGCTGCTATTCATAGAATCATAGAATCACAGAATCAGAATGGTTTGGGTTAGAAGGGACCATGAAGATCACTGAGTTCAACCCCCCTGTAGTAAGCAGATACACCTTCAATTGGATAAGGTTTCTCAGAGTCCCATCCAACCTGACCTTGAATGTTCTCAGGGATGGAGCATCAATCACCTCTCTGGGCAACTTGTTCCAGTGCTTCACCACCCTCAGTGTAAAAATTTTCTTCCTAATATCTAGCCTAAGTCTCTCCTCTTTTAGTTTAAAACCATTACCCCTTGTCCTATTGCTACAGGCCCTGCCAAAAGGTTTTTTCCCCATCTTTCTTATAAACTCCCTTTAAGTGTTGCAAGGCTGCAACAAGGTCTCCTCTAAATCTCTTCTCCAAGCCGAACAACCTCAACTCTCTCAGCTTCTCTTCATACAGGAGGTGTTGCAGGTCTTTGATAATTTTTGCGGCCTTCCTCTGCTCCAACAGGTCCTTGTCCCTCCTGTGCTGAGAGCTCCAGAGCTGGATGCAGTATTCACGGTGTGGTCTCACCAGAGCAGAGGAGAGGGACAGAATCACCTCCCTCAACCTGCTGGCAACGCTTCTTTTGATACAGCTCAAGATACTTTTGCCAGCTTATGTCCAGCCTTATGTTCATCTAGGCCTCCAGGCCCTTCTCTGTAGGGCTGCTCTCAATCTCTTCATCCTCCAACCTGTACCAATACTGAGGGTACAGGACCTTGAACTTTGCCTTATTGAACCTCATGAAGCTTTCACCAACCCACTTCTTTGGCTTGTCAAGGTCTCTCTGGATGCCACCCCATCCCTCAGGGCTGTCATTCTCACTACTCAGCTTGGTGTCATCCACAAATTTGCTGATGGTGCACTTAATCCCATTGTCTTTGTCATTGATGAAGACATTAAACAACACTGGTCCCAGAACAGACACCTAAGGGACATGGCTCATCACTGATCTCTATCTGGACACTGAGACATTGACCACTACCTTTTGGGTGCAACCATCCAACCAAAGGCTTCTTATCCACCAAAGGCTCCATCTATCAAATTCATCTCTCTCCAATTTAGAGAGAAGGATGTTGTAGGGGACTGTGCCAAAGGCCTTATAGAAATCCAGATAAAGGACATCTGTGGGTCTTCCCTTGTCCATTGATGTAGCCACTCCCTCATAGAAGACTGCAACATTGGTAAGGCAGGATCTGCCCTTGGTGAAGCCATGTTGGCTGTCTAGAATCACCTCACTATCCTCCATGTGCCTTAGCATAACTTCCAGAAGGATCTGTCTCATAGAGGTCAGGCTGACAGGTCAGTGGTTCCCAGAGTCCTCCTTTCAACTCTTTTTAAAAATGGGTGCAATGTTACCCTTTCACCAGTCACCAGGGACTTGGTCTGACTGCCATGACTTTTCAAATATCATGGAGCCATCAGCTAGTTCCGTCAGAACTCTTGGATGCATCTCATCCGATCCCATGGACTTATATATATCCAAGTTCCTCAAGTGGAACCTGGCCTTGTCCTACAGCAGGAGGGACTTTGCTTTCCCAGTGGGCATCTTGCAGCCCATCCACTCAAGAGGTGTGGGAAGAGAGGCTGTTAGCGCAGACTGAGGCAAAAAAGTACAGCACTTCTGCCTTCTCCTCATCTGTTGTCAGCTTGGCAGTGTTGCTCACCAGGGTAGGTACTACACTCTCCTTGAATATTCTTTTCTGATTTACATACCTGTAGAAGCACTTCTTGCTGTTCTTTGCATTCCTCACCAAGTTCAGCTCCAGCCATGTCTTGGCCCTTGCCTACATGACTGGGCAGTGTCCCTATACTCTTGCCAGGATACCTGAACCTGCTTCCACTGTCTGAGAATTTCCTTCTTGCCATTAGTTTGAACCACAGGTCACGATTCAACTGTGCTGGTCTCTTGCCTTTCTTGCCAGAATTCTTGCACCTGGGGATGGACAGCTGTTGCACTCTATGGAAAGCATCCTTACAGATCTGTCAGCTCTGCTTTTCTCCCTTGTCCCTGAGGGTAGATTCCTAGGGTATCCTATTAACTAACTCCTTGAAGAGCTGGAATTTTGCTTTCCTGAAATTCAGGGTCCTGACTTTACTCTTCACATGAACTATATCCCCCAGGACTGCAAACTCCACTACTGCATGATTGCTACATCCCAGGCAGCCTCCAGCCTTGATGTCACAGATTAGCTCACATTAGTGATCACTAGATTGAGTATTGCATCTTCCCTGGTAAGTATGTCTATTACCTGGCTTTAAAAGTTGCCTTCAGTGCATTCTAGGACTCTCCTGGATTGCCTACAGTTTGCCATACTACTCTTCTAGCAGATGACCAGGTAGTTTGGGACCTGAAGTGGGAAGGCATATTTGCTAAAGAAAAATCTGAAGAGATTCTCAGCCTTAGCATTTATAAGTTCTCCTCAGTAGGATTAATTCAATTCATTTGTTAAATGTCTCCTTGAGTTACGGTCTGCAGAACTAAAGAAAGTGGTTCTGGGAAAGGCCGTAGCTGCCATATCAAGTTTCCAGTGCCACACCTTGGAAAACCTTTTGTTAAACAGCTCCAGAGTGTCCCATTACCTCAAACTCTCCAGGGGCCAGCTGCACTCCGCTGTACAACACTTCTGGGAAGACGTAGTTAGTGCCAAACGTGCCACTGAGGGAGAACATCTCAAACTTTGTCTGAGCTGTCTCCACTGGCTGCCCGCATGTATTCAGGTCTGTGCTCTTGCACTTGAGGAGTGTGCATATCTGCAGGGAGGAGAATACAGAAAGGCAAAATATTGCTAAGCTTTCAACAGTCAAGTGTTGGATTTGATCTCACCATGCAGTAATGGACAAACATTTTGAGGTGGTTGAGATGTAGACACATACAACGTGCACTCACCCCTACAAAACGAATTACCTGCCAATGGTATTTTATGAGAGAACCGTGAAGCCCATCAAATGCACCCAGGACATAAACTTCATCTTTGCTCTTGGTTGACATCTGATAGACCAGATGACAGCAGAGGTCTCCTTGGCAAACTGTGTGATTTCCAGCTTTGCGCCTGAGCTCACTGAAAGTGAATACATCCCGCCGCACAGCTCCTGGAAAAGTGTCTTTTTCTCCTGGAAACATCTCGAGGCTTTTGGCATACAAGCTCCAATTCACAGTAGGCGGGTAGGTGGGAGAAAGACGGGGGCGTGAGCTCAGCTCTGCTAGCAGGAGACGTCCCTCCTCTGTCTCACTATCGTAGTGGTAGGCGGCAGGTCCCTCCGGCGCGAACAGCCCGCTACCTGCCAAGGACACCCTCTGTCAGCTGGCACCATGAGCACAGCTTGGCCAGGGGTCCAGCTGCCCCCTGTGCCACACAAGAGAGACTTTTTGGTGATGCTATTTTCAGTCAACACGTTATGGAGAATTTTGGAAGACTTTTAAAGAACAGAAATGTTGAAATAGCCATCATGCTGTAAAAACATGACATAAACTTGACAGATTAAACATGGCCTAAACTTTGCAGGTATTATGCTTTGCTGGATCTTGAATCTGTGCCTTAAGTGGTAATTTGCACATGATCATCCTTTTTTTAAGAACTTAGGTTAATTTAAATATAAATAAGAGTCCTAACAGTGGCATATTTGCCAAAGAATTAAACGATGGATGTATTTCCCTTTCACAGAAGGAAACATAGGGCTGTGGCCTAAACTCAGCTTAGTCTATTTAAGGTAGGCAAAAAGGTTCCTTTGTGGCTTTGGCTTCAGGGGAGAGCTACAGCTACAGCTACAGCAGTGTTTTCTCAATTTGCAGGGTAAAAAAATCACAGTAAATATCTATACAGATCAACCCAAACCATAAATATTTCTAATTCTTCAGTAACCACAAAACCCTGAAATTCTTTTATTCAATACAAAAGAGGAATCCTCCTCTTGTTTTTAGGCTATTATGTTCTCTTTAAAAATTTTTTTCCCCATTTAACTCTTGAATTAATTTCTTTTAATTCTTAATTCTAATTCAATGCTTCTTCTAAACAAGAGGCTGAAAATTAAGTAAAAATTGATGCTATTTTTAAAATAAAATTTCACTTTTAAATTATCTAAATTTAATGTTATAGTCTTTCTAATTTAACTTCTCCCAGAACATTCAACATTTTCTTGCCTGAAGCTGTTTACTAGATTCAATATCATACCAGAAGTTTTTTAGTCTGATTGAAAAAATATTTTCCAGATAATTCACTATTTGTAAAACATTTCTGCTTGTTTCTGAATCCAGTACTCTGAAGACAATTTTCCTTTTCCCAAACGCAACTCACCTGTCATTGACGAGTTGATGTTGTGAGTATTTGCTGAAAGCAAATTGACCCCCATGCCCATTGCCCAGGCAGAGTGAAATTCAATCGCAGTCAGAAATGGCAGGACATTCATCCAAGCTGTTGGGAAGATCACGGTGTCCACCTGCAACTCACTCACCAAGACCACGGCAGGTTCATGGAAAAGGATGTCAAAGCAAGTGATAATGCCAAACTTCCCAAAGGGAGTCTCAAAGGTGACAGCTTCTGGCTCTTTAGGATAATTAAACTGAGTTTCTCCTCTAAATAGGTTGTACTGCAAGTGAAGAAAATGGCATATTAGAAATTAAAACTAAGGTAAGATTATGAACAGCTACTTTTGCATCTGAGATAGACTTTAAGGCAAAGCTGGCGGTTGAGAACCTTGAGCTGGCCAGCACAACAGGTTTGCATCCATCCAGCTGACCCTCTCCCCCTACAAAATGGGGTGGCCACACCCCAGCTGCCTCCTGGAAGCCGTGCCCAGTCAATACTTATTGCTAAACCCTGACAAGACACCACCTGTGAAAGCGCTATCTGGATTGACTAAAATTGTGTCAAGGACCAGCTAACGTTTATTGAGTACGGAAAACTCTGTCACTGCTTCTTTCCCTTTTACTGTCATAAATGTAGCCATTAGGTATTTTCGTATCAGGCACGTGCTCTGCAGCTGAGGTTTTCCTGGGAATAACACCTGATTGACCAATACTTTCTTACTTTTCTTTTCAGTCATAAGATCCTTGCATCAGATCATCCTGGACTGGTCGTTGCTCTACATTTATGTAAAATTATTGTATAAACTGGCTGAAACTGCTGCCAGAAAGATGAGAAGTATACTGGTAATCAATTACAAGGGGATGCTGAAGTGCTTCTTTACCTTGTGGTAACGAGCCACCAGTTTTCCCTCTGGGTCAAAGACAACATCAGTGTTGTACTGATAATGACCATCACTGGGGCAGCCAGGATCGCTGGAATTACACAGCTTCTTGTCACCAATGTTTGCAACCACATAGATGGAGTTATTTCTGGCCATGCAGCTGAGTCTTTCCTGCACTGGTGCTGGAGCAAACCTGATGCAGTTTTGGTGAAAGACAAAAAAAACACCACCAACAAAAGATTTACGAGTTTAAGTCCAGATGTGGAAGAAATGCATTCAAAATTATTGTTCCACTAACTGCACTTCTCCAGGTGCAGAAAAAGGGATAGATCAAATCACAGTTTCAATTTATTTTCTTCTCTATTCATAGGATCATTTTAAACTGTTTGCCTCTTAGCCTTAAAAATTGCTCTCCCTGTGTTCTTCTTGCCTGTACCCTCAACAATGCTGTTTTCCATGTGGATATAATTCACAGCTAACGTGCATACAAGGATATGGACAGTTTCAGAAAACAAAGGAGAGAATAAATCATTATGGAGACATAAACTTAAAATAATTTAAAAATAATTTTAAGGCAGATGCAATTCCTGATTTCAAAAGACCATTTCAGCCTCTTTTAAGAATCTCCACTCTGTTTAAGACAGCTTCCTATATACCTTTAGGAAAAAGTGGTCATAGCGTTTTACAGAGCTGAAGACTCTTGAAATCCAGCTTCATAAAGTCTCAGAAGAGAAGAATACAAAAGCTTAGCTTAAACAGGAATGTGGTCCTCTTGGTGTCCCCTACTGATGCACATTTAGAGCACAGCAGACTGTGTATGTGGTTGGTTTTCTAAAAGGCATTTCTTTCAACTCTAGAGAAATATTTTGTACCATTTGATTTAGAAATCACCAGCCACATGCACTGAGGACTGAATCACCTTGTCTAATCCATGCACCTGACATGATAATAAACTAGCTTACATTTACAGAAGATTTTTGCAATTGATCTGAAGTGAAAAAGTTGCATATGTTTTAAAAATAATGAATTTGCCTCAAATATACTGATATTCCTCCTTTTTGCAATTTTTAAAAGTGAGACTATATCAATGATTTTTACCAGCGATAGTCCTATCACCACTTAATTAAGAGTTCCTTTAGATGTGTCTCATATATACGATACTTGGGATTTTTAATACATTTTAAAAAAACAGCAGTTCCCAGGCCTTTACTGGGAGCAGCTCACAACTCCATAAGACGCGAGCCTCAAGCCACAGAAATCACTGCAGAAAGAATTACCTTGTGGGGTCGGTGCAGGGAATCCAGTTCACTGCTGGATCAGGGATATCCTCCAGGTAGGGGTAGATGGTTTCCCGTGTGAAACGCCAGCCATAAATGCCATCTTCAGGAGTCACAATGATGTGAGCGCCCTGACACAACAGGTTCCGTTAAGAATTTGCCCATCAACAGAGAATCAGATGGTCAGCAGGAGAAGAAAACACTAATTAACAAAGCTCACAATACATGTAGTACCTGCTGGGCAGCTTCCTTGATAGCCCCTTCCAAGACATCCATGTTTTTGTTCATCAGGACCAAAGCATCGTCGGGAGAAACAGGTTTGTCAGTGGCATCTGGCAGGATGACCGAGTGCTCGTAGACAGCTGCAATGAAGGTGTCAGAAGCAAGGGCCTGAAGGACTGTGACTGCGAGCAGCGCAGTGTGCAGGAGATGCTGGGAAGGGAGCATGGCTGGTGCCTCACAGCTCCTGGAACAGGCATGAGAATATAAGCTGGATAGAAAGAGGAGGAGTAATGACTACAAAGTTTGCTTTGGAAATAATCTTCTGTTGAGTAATCTGAATAGGTACAGTATAGTTCTGCCAACAATGAGGACATTTATTTATAGTTAAAGAAACATTGTTAGGAATTGGATCTTGTTTCCAATTTAAAATGCTATAACTAAAATGCAAACAAAAGGCTAAGAGACTATGTCAGAAGTCATGCTGGTCTACAAGAGTCTCCCTGGAGGGAGCACTTACACACTCTGTTCATACACCTCTCTCCAGGCTTCCAACCCATCCCAAGGCAAGCCCAAACTCACCGGGTTAGTGCACACTACTCCATAGAACCTTACTGCATGTGGCTGCCATCGATTACAAAGTCAGCCAGTGCTGAAGGCATACTGCCTGCATGAAATATATGTCTCAGCGTGTAGGTGATTCATCTACACTTATGAGACACGTGATCCTGCCATGCATCCTGGTCTTTGCCCTATTACAGTTGTCACAGGTGCTCTAACAGTATCCTCCCTCCCTGGCTCATACTGCAATATAAACTAACCTTTGGCTGATCTCTCTGCTTAGGGCTAACATATTTTGGTTTTGTGAGAAAGAATTAAAAACACAGACTTTTTTTGTTATGAAAAGCAATTTTTCCTCAAGAAGCAATTTGAAATTGCTCATACAAAGCATTTTTTTTTTCTTCTGGAAAATAATTTTTGCATAGTATTTTAGAAATAATATATTACTACTACAGTGTTTCTTAAAACAATGCCTTTGTTAGTATGTGCAGTATGCCTGTGAGGGTAAAGAAACATAACCTGACTAATCTTATTTACTGCTTCATAAGAAACCAAAGAATGTATTCTTCATCCTGCTAATGTCTTCCTCTTCACTATGTAATTTCACCCAGAGGTCTTATTTTTGTCCATCAGCATCACGGCTTCCTCAAGAGAAACTGGCACTTAAGTGTCCTCTGACAAGACCAACCAAACCCCTGAACAGGCTTCTTAGAAAGGTGGTCAATGCTCCAAACCTGTCAGTTTTTAAGAGATGTTGGACCCTTAGCAACATGCTTTAATTTGATCAGTCCTGAACTGGCCAAGCAGTTTGATTAGTTGATTGGTTTAGGACCCTTCCAACTCAAAAAAATCTATTCTGTTCTATTCTATACTAACTGTCATGAAAAAGATCCCATTGTGCTTGCAGTCAGCTGCAACACAGCTGTCCACAGCACAGGCCTCCAGAGCAGACAGCACCAAAACCATGGAAAAGGCACAAGCTCTACCAAGCCCCATATCTGGTATCTGGAAGTCACCCAAGAGAACGGATGATGGGGGCAAGCAAAGACAAGGGGCTTAAAAAAGGTGAAGTCTTGCACAAACCTGGGAATTCCCCAGAGTGCCAGAAAGCTGACCATGAGATGCAATCACCCGGCCTGTAAAGTCTTACAACATAAAAGCCAAGAGAGCTGCCAGGATTGAGCAATTCTACCTTACACTACTGGCACAGAAGTCACCCCTGTGCTGCAGCCAAAGAAACATATCACTTGCCAGATTTACAAATGTTTCATGCATGGTGTTTGAAGCCAAGCCCAGATCATTGCGGGAAACGATGCTGAAGTTTGGGAAACCTCAGCAATGACCAGCATAGACACATTCCTGTCCGAAGTGAAGGATGCAGGCAGGGCTGCAGGAGGCCGGCGGTCAGCCCTGAGCTCAGTGCTGCTGCATGGGCACTGCTTGTGCCACCCCAGTTCAGCATAGCACTGGCTCAGGGTTGTGTGGCCTTTCTGAGCTGCTCTACATTGCAGGGGGCTGCCAGGCAGGCTATTTATCTGAGCAAACCCATTAGCTCAGCAACTAAGCTCTGAAGTCTCAGGTTCCCCAAGGTCTTTGTTGGAAAGCGTCATGAGTGGGAGACAAAATTTCTAAACTTTGCCTAATGCAACCTGCTTTCTTACTTCTACAGATCACTCCATCAGAAATCTTGAAGCTAAAGCTTCACTTTCCCCAAAATCCGTTGTATCTGGTTGCCCAAGTTTCTTACCTTCTTTGGTGTTGATTCAGATGTCAGGTAAAAAATGATTTTGTGCTGCACTTCCCTGGAAAAAATGTCTACTGTTATCACTGTTTACGGGCAGCCTTGCTTTTGTACAGAGTGATTCAGTATGTGGATAATGCGTAGACTTGCACAGGATTACCTTCTGTGTGCTTGACTTGTTTCACACAATAACACATTTCACAATGAGGAACATTACTCAGTCTTTGTAGCAAAAAGAATTTAGTGACTTAATAGCTTGTGCCAGTTTCTGTAAGGGACTATTCAACACACAATGGCTTTAAACCAAACACTGAATTCAAGATACTCACCAGTTTCAGGGTTGTACTCATATCCTAATTGCACACACATTCCCTTAGCCAGAAGGCAGGTAGCAGCAGATCTGAAGGAGCTGCTTCTTAGCTCCTGGACCAGACATGTACTCCTGCTGAATCCCTTCTGCGTTGCAAGTTGAGCCCTTCTTGCATGCCATAAAATCCAGATCTTTTCCCTGGAAGAGAACTGCTGCATTACCCATCAGGTTACTGAAAGATAAGTAAAGCTTCTGCACTGAGTTTGTATCCATGGGAAGAGGATGACACTGGATAATCCCTTGCTGGACTGAGATCAGTCTGTGATGAGACAATAACTGACTCAAACAGTGAGCAAGGTTTTAAGAGACTGTGTCTCTGGCAGGACCTATGTTGAGCTTCCACGAGCCAGAGTACATTGTCTGGGGCTTTTGATATACATGTCATTATGTTAGACATGAGACTGTGCTATGTCACACGTGAGTATCTATTCACATTTGAAAACAGAAAAGGTCATATGATGCACAGCAGTGATAATCAGTGCTGGAGTCTGGGTAGTATTTGTCCTCCCAACTCCTCGCTAACTCCAGAACCGAAGACCATAGGACTGAGGATTTTAGGAGCACTACAAACCCTCCTAAAGAAATAGGCACAGTGCATATCTTTACACACTGGTACACTGAAGGAATGTCATTAGGGCCCAGCAGCACCAACAAAGCACAGGTCACTGGGAGAGAAGAGAGAAAAAATGTAAACAGTGACTTTTCATCAGGAGTAGCTGTTCCTCAGTAGAAATCTAAAGCCCCTAATGCCTACAGTAAGTTCATCTACAGGGCAGCACCACCCTGCATTACCATGAATAAGCAAAAGGAGAAGGATTATTTCATATATGTTGATGTTATACACCCTGAAAGAAATAGAGAAGATGGGAGGAGGGAATTGTTATATGATACCACATCGCTCCATGACCTCTTTTCTGGTTGCAAACAGTTCCAGCATTGAACAGCATCCAATGCAGCTAGCAGGTGTTGACAAGTTGTTATTCAGAACTGGCAAGTAGAATACTTAAAGGTTTCAATTCTGGGTTTTAGTTCAACAGAGATTTCAAAGAAATGATGATTCACGTTGAATTCTGACCAAGAAGCAGTGGTACCTTTCATGTCAGGGTTGGCTCTTTGACTGGAATGCTTGCTTAGCCTCCATGATGCCACATGATGCCCACCAATGGAAGAAAGACAATAAAGCCAAAGCAACGCAAAGAGGAAAAAAGTGTATAAGTGGGGTAAAAGAGCAGACTCGCATAGCTTAACATAAGCATCTGTATATCAGAGACAAAGCATTATTGATCTATTTTATTTCTATTAAGCTGCAATCAAATCTTTCTGTTTTATTTACTGATCTCATAATAATCTGCAATTACAAAATATACAATGTTATTTTAATAAGAATTTATCCTCTGGCCCACAATACAGGTGTTCTTAGGGCTAGAAAAATAAAAATTCAGAAAACAGAGAGAAAAACACTACTGCTGTTTTTCACTAATAAAAGATTAGTAATTTTATTTTAAAATAGATAGTTCTCCATAAATTGCAGTAAAAAATATTATTGTTGCATTATTACTAAACAAAGCACATTGATAAGAAGTTTGTGCAACTGGAAATACAAAACATGATTGGGATGGTTGTAGTAGAGTATGATGTATCTCATTGGGATATAAGGTTAATCGTGTATAGCTTCAATTATGGTCATATCATATGAAGGCTGGGGTCTTGTTTCAGATGATCTTTTCCATAATCCTTTTCATACCACCGTCCAAAAAGTGTCACAGTGACAACTGGTTTTGTTGGCCTTGTCTTACTCATCAAGCGCCCATCATTCAATACCTAATAAAAAAAAGTAAGATAAGGACATAATTAGAGTATGAACATGTTAAGAGCTCAGAAAGATGTGACAAACAGGAAGAAGGCACGTCAGACCATATCTCTTCCTGAAACTAGTGACTTCATTAGAAGTTATTTAATAGATCTGATTATTCACTATGAGTAAGTTCACTTTGGCTGTTTTGAGATAGCTTGTCCTATTTCTATCCCCCAGAGAACCTAGCATGACACAGCTCCAAGGTGTCCCATTACCTGGAACTCGCCGGGGGCCAGCTGCACTCCGCTGTACAACACTTCTGGAAAGACGTAGTTAGTGCCAAACGTGCCACTGAGGGAGAACACCTCAAACTTGGTCTGAGCTGTCTCCACTGGCTGCCCACATGTGTTCGGAGCTGTGCTCTTGCATTTGAGGAGTGTGCATATCTGCAGGGAGGAGAAGGCAACATGAGCCTTGTGTCATCAAAGGTAGTGTAGGCAGGAGCAGGTGACTGTCACAGGACCTATTTCATAATCTTTTAAGTAATTTAGTTTTAGTTGTAGCTTATTTTTTCACCCCTTGATCTGATTGAGGCATTCCAGACCTGCATTGCTTTAGTAGTAAGAAATAATGTTTCTGATGTAAGTGCTGCCAGAGAACCTTATTTCATCCCCGAAGCCCAGTCCTGTCACTCCCACTAATCCTTCCAGTTGCCAGCTCCTGTTTGAAGGTTCCTTTTCCACCTGTCTTAGTAAGATGAGTTGTGCAACTGTGCACACAGGTCCTCTTACTGGAATTGGTACATGTTGCTAACGGGAATTCATTAGATGGCTTGATTGTCGATGGGCAATCGGAATTTGATGTTCTCCAACCAGCTACTGGTGAATACATGACAAGGTGATGAAGTTAGCATGCTCTGTTTCAGTTTTATGTTAGTAGTTGCAGCACATAGAGGAAAGTAGGAATAGCAATATTTTCTTTTTATTCTTAGAGTTATTTATCCAGCTGACAAATGTTTGTGGACATCATGAAAAAACACGAAACAGGGCTAGCACTCCTGTGAGGATCCAAAGGATGTTGGCTGGCTTTCCTGACAGGTGATGAAGAAGTATTTCTATTTGTATCAGATATTGGTGGAATAGAATAAGCATATTTGCAAACAGCAGAAGCGTTATTCATCAGCAAATACAGTTTGGCATTGAAATTTAAATAAGCAGAGAAATAAAGAATAAAATTCTCTCACTATGTTCTGAGGAAATGAAAAAAAAATATTGAGGAAAAAAAGAAAAGTAGAAATTCCTTTCTTCTCTAGAAAATTCAGTACTGGTAGAGAACATCTAGCAGTTTCCACAATCAGTCAAATAAATTTTCCATGTCAGCTTACCAAGAATTGTATTTATTCAAGCTACTTGTTTAAATCTATCAGATGAGCTGTTTGCTAGCTAAGACCTCCCCCCATATACTGGAGTCTGTACCAGCTGATATGCAAAGGTTATGTTGGCAGACAGAAGTACACAACTAAAAAGAATAATAATCTGCTGGTACAGCAGCTTAATTATGAAGGCAAAGAAAGTTTTCTAATACAGCTTTAAGCAGATTCAACCAGGATGCATCTCACTGTCTTCCCAAACTTTTGATTAAAAGACAGGAAGAGTGGACATTCCCATTTAAAGTCATAAGCCATTTCAGTAAACGTCATTGTTACGATTTGAGTAATGACAAAAAAAAATCACATCTCTGTGACTCTAAATTATCAGAGCATCATCAACAGATTTTTTAGCAGCAACTGTTGGCAAACAGTTGCACAGGAGATTCAGCACGTTTACTGTAGATAAGCACAGAAGAGGAGCTAAACTTAGCCAATATTGCATGCCTAAAAAAATAGAGCTCACTCTGGGGACTTAAAAGAGGTTTAGAGACCTCTCCACTGCATTTGTTGGATTTAAAAGTAAGCAGGCTTGGATGTTTTAGCAACAGCTTCCCATTGCTAACAAATAGGACACTAGGATGCCATCATACAAGAAAGTCACTGTCTTTTTCCCTTAGAGCTGAAGATCTTTCCCTGTAAAGAAGTTTCCTAAAATAAGTATCCCCCCTGCCTCCAGAGAAGCATTACCTGCAGGTAGTATTGTCCTTCAACAACATGAAGACCATCAAAAGCACCCAGCACATAGAGTTCAGCTTCTCGTTTCTCTGCCATCTTGTAGCTCAAGTGACAGCAGAGACCTTTCTGGCAGGTGGTGAGATTCCCCTCAGGCTCAGTGAGCTCATTGAAAGTGAACTGGTCATGGAAGATGAGTCCTTCAAAATCATGGTCATTCAGTGAGAATCTTTTGACACTCGAAGCATATGAGTTCCAGCTGACAGCAGGAAGGGAGGCAGGAGAAAGGCGAGGGTGTGAACCTAGTTCAGCAATGAGGAGGCGACCATCCTCAGTTTTCATATTGTAGTAGTACGTTCTGGCTCCATCTGGTGCATAAATACCACTCCCTGAGGAGAGCACAATAGTCAGTCCATAAAGAATAAAAATATTTGTGTTGTCCTTTCAATTGTCCCTACTGCTAACTTATCCATTATTTTGTAAATATTACAGAAATTGTAGTCTCTTCAAAAGTGACCATTAGGAATTCAGTACACAGAGTTCATGCAAAAAATAGCATTTATTTACTTAGGTGAGGTCTGCTTAGTGTAGCCAAAGGCAGAGGATGGTATGTTATGGTTGCATTTATGGCCTCCTTTACTTCTCTTTTCTCCTGTACACAATAGATTTGCTTGACAATTCCTTTGTTCTTGGTTAATTGATGCATAAAGGACCATCTACCAAATGAGATGATCCAAAACACAACACAGTCAAGTATTACAGACCGATCCTGGTGAACACAGAAGGAAACAGAAGCTGCCCAGCCCCATTTAAACTGGCTAAGAACTCCTCCCTGCGTGGGGAATTCACACCTGACCAGTGCCAAGCGAAAGAGGAAAATGAAACATCTGTCATACCTGTCATTGCCAAAAAGTCATATAAAATGGTGGCCTTTCACCATTTCATAGAAACCAGCCTGTCAGGCATTTCAAATGAGAAGCCCCAAACCACTGAGATGGTTCCACATCTCAGTGAAAGTACTGATCTAGTTGAACTATACTATCCCATAAATTAAGCTTTAGAAAATCAGTGCTACTCTTTCAGACGAAAATGCAGACTCCTTAGTAGTGTTACTGTAACAGGTCTGAAAATTTGCTTTTAATGCTTTTTCACAACTGTGTTAAATACAGTGACAATAAATCTTTCATTTGACCAGAATAAATGGAGACATGTTTGTGGTTTACAAGTATATTTACAGTTTGGCATTCAATCACAGACTTAGAGGTACAGAGAAAAACAGCTTAAATTTCAAAGTTTCTACTCAGGTAGAAGGGGCAGTAATTTACTACTTGTTTAGAGGTATTAAAAGAAAGAAACAAAAATCCTAAGAAGCTAGGGAGAAGAAAATAAAACACCACAAGTTTTGCTGTGCCTTCTATGGTACCAGAAGGGAGACGATTTGTCAGGTTTAATAACTAGTGACTACACTTTGCTTCTTCCAGATAAATACATTATATTCCTCTGCAAAATCACCTTGTACAATTGGGAATAAAGATTCACAGTTATGAAGATTTTTTAAGACAGAGTGAGAATTAATTACCTGTCATAGACAAGCCGGTGTAGTGTGTATTGGCAGCTAGGAAGTTGACACCCATGCCCATCGCCCAGGCAGAGTGAAACTCAACTGCAGTTAGAAATGGCAGAACGTTCATCCAGGCTGTTGGGAAGAGCACAGTGTCCACCTGCAACTCACTCACCAGGACCACGGCGGGTTCACGGAAAAGGATGTCAAAGCAAGTGAAAATGCCAAATTTCCCAAAGGGGGTCTGAAAGGTGACGGCTTCTGGCTCTTTAGGGTAATTAAACTGTTTTTCTGACATAAAAAGGTTATACTGTAGGGGAAGGAAAAAAGAGAAACGGGTTAAAAGAACAATATCCTGATGTCAATCCCTAAACCTGTTTAGACTGACTAGAGAATGTTTATTGGCCTGTGCTTGAAGCCTTCACATGTAGGAAGTCAGGGTAAAATTGTATGATGGCCATAGTGCCCCAAAGGTGGATATGGGGAGACGAGACCCATATTGCCCTGGCACCTATCTAGGAAAGCAACTGGCTATGTGCAGATCTGTTGGTCTCAGCCACCTGTAACTCCCATAAAAATAATCTCTCAGCTCTTCTCAACTAGCTTGTCATTCTGGTGAATCGAAAGACACACAGAAGGGAAATAGTAATTGAAAAGGAGCATGGAGGATTGGTGCCAAGAGGCAGGATTGGGGGCCTTCATGTGGAGATGCACAGAAGGACTGGAAACACATAGCACCAGTAGGAAGTGAAAGACAGTACTGGGACACTGCAGAGCAGAAAAGAAAACAAAGGCTGTGGCCATGGAATAAAGGCAGGTAATTTCAGCCAACAGAAAAATCCAAGCTTGTGACCTTCTGCATTTTCCAATATTTTCCTTCTTCCTTCATATTCACATTTACTAAAAAAGTCCTTTAACCTCTAGGTGTTCAAGTTTACTGAACTTGTAACTCAGCGCTTCAACCACGCAGACGACTAAACTAGCATTATCAGTGTGCCACTCACCCAGTTTGCTCACAAAAAAATACCTTTGCATTGCCTCTGAAGAACCAGGTGAAATGCTAAGTCTGACATGCATTGAATAAACAACTGACTTCAGTCGAGCCACATTGACACAATATCTAGTACATGACCTCCAAGCAACTTTGATGAACTTTGCAGGTAGGGACGTAAAACTGAAGGAAGATATTTCCATTGGGTGCAAGTGTTTTAATGTTTTACACCCAACTTAGGTCCATGGTTTGTCCAGATAATTCTTGTTATACAATAACTGTCCTGAAACAACATCAGAAAGAAAAAAAAAAAAAAAAAAAAATAAAGAAAAGGGTCTGTCTTCCTTAAATCAGATTGTTCATATAAGATGAGATGCAGAGGAACATTTTAAAATGCTGGAACATGAAGGAGTAGTCAGGAGAAAACTTCGCACTGGAAACTAAAGCTGTTTATGCAACAGGATTTCCGGTAACAGGGAGTTAACAAACTGAGGAAGTCAACAAAAAAACCCTTATGCAACTAAATTGGACCTGACCAATCAATTTTTCATTCTAGTCTGTTTTATGAAACGTGACAGCAAATGAAAATTTGGAGTCAACACTGTACAGCAAGAGAGATGCTTTAAAACTATAAACTGGAGCAAAAACCTGTCATGGGACACTGAATAGAATTTTCTTTTTCCAAAATGAGATGTGTTGAAAGTGGTGGAAAAAATAGCTCATGACTTTCCAAGGTCACTTTACCTTGTGGTAACGAGCCACCAGTTTTCCCTCTGAGTCAAAGACGACATCGGTATTGTACTGATAGCGACCATCACTGGGACAGTTGGGATCACTGGAGTTGCACAGCTTCTTGTCACCGATGTTTGCGACCACATAGATGGAGTTATTTCTGGCCATGCAGCTGAGTCGTTCCTGCACTGGTGCTGGAGCAAATCTAATGCATTTTAGGGGAAAAAGAAAAAAAAAAAAATTAACAAAAACTGTGGTGTCAGTGGTGAAGCACAATCAGCACATGGTTGGAGTGTGAGGGCGTGCCAGCACCACATCTGTTCTCACAGTCATGGCAAAGAATGCAGATACACGAGGTGGCTGCAGCACTCCCTCAGGTTGCTTCCTGCACCTTGGGGCAGGTTCAGGAGCCCTCCTATTGTTGTCTGGAGGGACATACCACTCCTGAGCTGCCTGCCAGCACCCCCTGGCAGTTCTGCACCAAGTGGGTAGCCCTAGGACTGGGAAAGAGCAGGAAAGGAATCACTGGACAGAGGAAGAGACGACTAATTTGGTGTCACATGAGACTATATCTTAATGCTGGCATAGCAGCACCTGAGGATCGTAGCTCTGGGCCCTTGAAACACCAAGCAGTCAAACTACAGGATACTATAGCTGATGTGGTCAAGGCAGTTAATCTCCTCCCACATGCAGGAGGACACAATCCTCTAGCCATGGCATGAACAGCAGTGGAATATCCCTTTCAAGATGTAATAGGCTATATGCCATAAACTAGTAACAACTCTCATAGGCCAGAAGAGAGTAGACATTGCTCTCCATGAGGTGGCAACGCATATGGCTTTGCAAGATGTGCATGAATCATATAGGACCATCATGCAAGATACATAGTTTGCACCAAGTGATAGGGTATGCTAGACTGATAGCAGGCATTATATGCCCAAAAGGTACTAACAAAAAACTGATTTGGGGCAGTAGAGGGATGCAGAGATCATTTTCACAAAAACTAACTGTGAGATAAGCTGCAACAAATACCTGATTAGACACGCTGCCACCCCTCAGCCCACACTCATTGAAAGGCTCATACATTCTAGCTATTTATGCCTCAGTAATGCACGTCTTTCCTCTCAGGACTATTGAGGAATTACATCCTCATAGATGTAATATATGGTCAAAGAACATCATCATTGAGCAAATGCAGAAAGCCGCGGTGAAAAAGGCAAATCACAACTATAGTTCAATGGCTGAGCACTTATTGCATGCTTTGTGGAACTGAAGTCCTGCACTCAGCTATAGGTCCTGCTGGAACATGTCTGAATGACAGACCGTGTTCTACAGAATAGAGTCTAGCAATTCAGAATTTACCTTATCTTAATTGTGAAAAACTAAGATTAAAACTTCCTAGGTTTGTCTCACTTGGAGGTTTAGACTTTGACCACCGACCTGTTATTGGTTGCTCAGAAACTAGTTCTTGGCTGTTCAGAAAAACGGTATGCGTGCTTTTATTTGAGCATGGCATTTATAAACAAAAAAACAAACCAACACATCAAATAAAAAATAGTGTGAAAATTTTCCCATCAGTTTTATACAAAAAAAATGGGAAAAAAAAAACGGAAAGTGGAATAAGAAGCAGAATATTCTGGCATCGAAACTATTTCAAATGCAGAAAAAGAAGCTTCTTCTACATTGAGCGACTCAAATTCTGTATATTGTTAGCATTTCTCTTTAAAGTTTCTAATTCAAAAAGCATTTTTTAAAACAGCCTCCCTAGGCATTTCATCATGTATACGCTATATACTATATTATGTAACTTACCTTCACATGCAATTTGAATTGAAACATACCCTGATGTCAAAAACATTATCAGTTCCCAGGCCTTTACTGGGAGCAGCTCACGACTCCATAAGACGCGAGTCTCAAGCCATAGAAATCACCGCAGAAAGAATTACCTTGTGGGGTTGGTGCAGGGAATCCAGTTCACTGCTGGATCAGGGATATCCTCCAGGTAGGGGTAGATGGTTTCCCGTGTGAAACGCCAGCCATAAATGCCATCTTCAGGAGTCACAATGATGTGAGCGCCCTGACACAACAGGTTCCGTTAAGAATTTGCCCATCAACAGAGAATCAGATGGTCAGCAGGAGAAGAAAACACTAATTAACAAAGCTCACAATACATGTAGTACCTGCTGGGCAGCTTCCTTGATGGCCCCTTCCAAGACATCCATGTTTTTGTTCATCAGGGCCAAAGCATCGTCGGGAGAAACAGGTTTGTCAGTGGCATCTGGCAGGATGACCGAGTGCTCGTAGACAGCTGCAATGAAGGTGTCAGAAGCAAGGGCCTGAAGGACTGTGACTGCGAGCAGCGCAGTGTGCAGGAGATGCTGGGAAGGGAGCATGGCTGGTGCCTCACAGCTCCTGGAATACTCTGAGTCACGGACAAACGATGCAAAAGGAGCGTGCATAGAAAAGAAAAGAGGGACAAAGTTTAACTTCCAAGGACAGACTGTTAAAGCATTATTTTGGAATCAGGCATTGCTGGTGACATACAGGAAAGTATAACTGTATACGAGGAGTGTTGTAACTCAACTAGGTTGAAAAACTAGGCAATGCCAAGAGTAATTGTGTCAATACAAAAATAAGTCATGAAACACGTGGCTAGAAAGAACGGTCCAGTTTTATACTTCTGTTGTTATACTTTTCTCTGTCATTAATTGCAATAGATTTTTGCTATCTATGTTGACTGAACTCTGATACCCAGGTGAAACGTGAATGTGTCTCCTCTGGAGTTACTCTTTTGTGAGGATTGAGAAGCAAAACTGGAGGTCTCATAACTGCTCTGTTCTAGTGCATTCCTATTGCCCATTTATGTCCTCTGTGTCAGTATGCGCAGTTTGCTTCCCTGAGTTTCTTTAGATCAAAGTCATTACACTACCTTCTCACTCTGCTTGGATGTCCCTAAGCTTACCATGCCAGCTACAGAACTGCCCCTTGTGTTTATCCCAGTGGTTCTCCCAGTCGCTTGCGTTTAGCTGTACATCACTTTCCAACAGCCTTCCACCAGAAAACATGCATCTGAAGGGAAGGTTTTCCTCTGAAATCAGTCAGGTAAGTACCTCATTGCCTGGCTGCCGCTACTCTGAAGCAGAAAGGTGGGCTAGTTCACTGGGTGCAGTGGCATGCCTGCTCCTCTGTGCACCTTTCGTACCTCCAGGAACATAATGTGTATTGAGAGGCCTTCATTTTCAGTCTTCAATTCACTTCAAAAGCATTTTTTGCTATGACATTTTCCATTTTTTTTCTTTCTATTAGTTGCACTACTCCAATTTCAAAAAGGTTTTCTGAATAGTGGGAAGCAGAACAGACTTCCTGCCTTCAGCTACAGCAGACTGGCATTGTAATGTCGCCTCAGAAAAGTCAGAAATACGGGTGAATGCAAGCACCAGAGAGTTCCCTCCAAGAATAGCACTGACTGATGGTTTTAACCATTATGAACATTAATTTGCATCGGGTAACGTTCACTTCTAAATGCTTTTCTACATACATTACTAGATACAGCATGCTCACTCAGGAATGTTAAATATGAGCCTTTAAAAGGCTGCAATACAGATTTCAGTGATAATTGAAGTAACGTAGCATTTTTCCCCCTCCCTGTTTTTCTTACCAAATTGAATATGGATTGAGCCACATTAACCACAATCAGGTGTAAACCTGAAGGAGAAAGTGGCAAAAGCTCCATTGTTTAGCAACAGCTAGGACAACACTCAGCCCAGAAAGGTGACTACCCTGGCAGGGCTGAGCAGGAGAAGTTACAAGTGCAGAGCTGGGGTCCTGCCCCACAAAGTGCAAGTCACGCTGCCAGGACAGGAGGTTTCTGTAGTATGGTGGCATGCAAGCTGAGAGCTCACCCAGGAATGAGGAACTAACTCCAGTTAAACCAAAAACCCCACCAAACCCACTGAATAAATCTTAAAAGAACTCCAGCAGTCCAGGCTATACGCGGCTACGGGCAATGCAAGAGGAGGCTTATCCTAGAGCTCCCTCTACTTTTCACACCTCTAGCCTCCCAATCCACCCTCCCCATCCCTGTACTGCACTCTCTTCCCATCTCCACTACAGCCTGAAGACGGCAGTTATCTGAGGACTTACATTTGTGGAACAGGACGCAATTTGATGCTAAGACAGCTTAGCTGTAGTGGTAGTCTGTCTTTGGATTCTGGTCCTGCTCCTTTTCTTGTGCTAGGTGAGACTGCACAGAAAACTACTCATTCCAAAGGTTAATATTGCTGTGGGGAAGCCTGTGTGAGAAGCCACTCCTACAACCCTGCAATCACTGCAAAGCAGTGAGGACACGTAGGCAGGGATGAGGAAATGAGAAGCCGCTCATTTTTAGCAACAGCACATAGTTACGTTTCTCAGCTGTAACAGGATACCGTGTCCTGTGGCACACAAATAAATGCAGAGATACGGTACTATTTTTCCACAAACAAGAGTGTCTTCCATTACTTCTTACACTTACACACTTCATTACACTTTTTACACATGTACTAAAATCTTGTTTTTACAATGTTCGCTTTTTTCAAAACCAATATATTTTGCATCCTGCAAGTCTATTTTTTATGACATTTGTCAGAATAAATGTTAACAATGGTTTTATTTCAGAACAAACAACAGAATTAACCACACACAGAAATCCTAGCTGCTCCATGCAAAGTAATTCAGCCCACTTGCTTAGAAAGTACAGTTTGCAGGACCTGGTCCCACACACATGCCAGTGCATTCCATCTGTTCAATCTGTTCACTAGGCTTTCCCAACACCTACCTGCACAGCCGAGATTCTCCCTCACATCAGCATGATCAACCATTTCACTGGAAAACAGGCAGGCACCTGCAAAATTACTCATTTTGAGAAATTTTTATATGGACCTTTAAAAAGGTGACACAGGCATCAATAGTTTTATGGAAAGGAAATATCACACACTTTAAAACTATGGCCAGAAAGATTCAGGTAGAGTCCTCCAACTGTAAGTTACGGCATGGCCTGGTAACACTTTACACCATGTGCTGAGTTGAGTAACTGGTTTTGACACAATTTGTTTTGAGCCTTGTTTTCTTTTTCAAAGTAAATGGTAGAAGTTCAACCACCAACCTTCAAAGGTTCTGTTAAGAAGAGTGTTTGTTCAGAGATGGGGTGGAATAGTATTGTGGAAATGACGTCTAATACTCCCCCAAAATTTCAAAGAACTAGAAATCAGTTGTTATTGGGCTACAATGAATTGCTATATGCCTGAATCCTACATAACTGAAGGAATTTATGTTCCATTGTCTCCAGTGTCAAGAAACGACAACTTGAGCTACACTAGGAATTTTCTTTCACTTCTGCAAGTGAATGCCCACAAAACTTGTGCTTGACTTGTGGTATCTGCTCAGGAAAAATATACATTGAAAACAGGGCCTGCAAAGAAAACTTGACACAAGGTCTCCAGCTCAGAACTAATGTTTGTAGGACTCACAAGTACATTTCTCAGAGTTAGATTTCCACCTAGTGGAGAAAAAAGTTTGGGCTTTCACATGACCAAAACATTGATAAATACCAGAGACAGAAGAGGAAGAACCACTTCCATAAACTCTCAGGAGTACAATTTAACAAATAACTAAAGGTTTTCTACTCAACTTAAGCATTTCTGAGTTCTTACATATCACATTTTAATTTCCTTTTTATCTCTACAGGTTCTCTTGTCTTAATTCTGTTGACGTGTATTCATGTATAAATCTGATGAAAATTTCCACTCAGGTCTACTGCACTACATTCGTATAAATGTTGCCCACGGGAAAAAAAAATCAATTACAGCAATATCACATTATCCATCATATCTAAAGTGGAGCTGCGTGTATTTGCTGAAAGAAAGTTGACACCTCCTCAGGAGAAACCTGCACTTCACTGTCCTCTGACAAGACCACATTGTGCTCATAGACAGCTGCAACACAGTTGTCCGGGGCAGAGGCCTCCTGAGCAGACAGCACCAAAATCATCACAGGGGGGCACGAGCTTTAGGAAGCCCCATTTCTGGCATCTGGAAGTCACCCAAGAGGATGACAGGGACAAGCAAAGACAAATGGCTTTAAAAGGGGAAGTTTGCACAAACTTGGGAATTACCCAGAGTGGCAGAAAGCTGACCAGGAGATGCAACGACCTTGCCTGGCGAGTCTTACAACATCCAAGGCAAAAAAGCTGCCAGTGTTGACCAATTCTGCCTTACACCACTGATAGGCAAGTCACCACTGTGCTGCAGCTGAAGAAAGACATGGTCTGCCAGATCCGTGAATGATTCAGGTGTAGCACTGCTGTAGAAATGCAGCTCAAGGTAAGCCCAGGTCACAGCAGTCAGAGTTTTGGAAATCTCAACAAAGACTAGCACAGACACACACCTGCCCAAACGCAATGGTGCAAGGTGCAGGCAGGCCTGCAGGAGGCAGGCGGCCAGCCCTGGGCTTGGTTTTGCTGCACAGGCAGCACCTGTGCTACCCCAGTTCAGGGCTGCTCCCAACTAGCTGAGAGTAATTTGGGTATACCTGGCACAGTCTCAACTTATCACAGCTTCACAGATTGTACAACTGTGTTAGTAAGAGCAGACAGGTATTTCACCTGCCACCACAAGATAAGCACAGTACTAGCCAAGGGGTTGCTGAATTTCCCATAGGAGATTCCACCACTCTGCTTTAACCATGTGTCCACGAACCCTGTATAATCATGTCAATGTGAACAACAAATCTAGAAATCAGGATTCGTCTTCGAAGATATGTTACCAGAAAACTAGAGGGGTTAGTTAAGCCTGTCTAGTTTCTACTGGAGTTCCGGTGAAGTTCATGCATTGCAGGACATATCGCAAATTAAGTGGCATTTGTGCTCCTTCTGGTACTCTTGCCACTTCCAAGTCCTACCAGCACAAGTCAGATAAGTGAACAAGCCATTCCTCCAAGAGAGCTAATTAAGCCTCATGTCTACATATCTTGTGCACCTTGAACCTACCTGTAGTCCTCTCAGCAGCTCCTCACCTGACTCACCATAAGCACTGGCACAGTCAGCACTTCGTAATAGGTTGAGGTGCACATTCCCAGTTTCAGTAAAGTCTAACAATCAATACAAAAGAAAAGGGAACTATTGCCAGGATGCTCCCAGGGGAAGCTTGACCTTTGTTACCCTGTTGCTTCACAGTTCAGCTGGCCAGAGCAGTTTTTTCATACTACCACCCAATAAGGGCTCTGGCAGAGAAAGAAGTATTTCTTACATGAATTCCAGCAGATACACGAGAAACTGACTGCCAAACATCTGGAGGACACAAGAAGATTTTTTTTTTCCCATTGTTGGAAAATAGTAGCCCTATACTTTTAAGTTGCAGAGGCAATTAGTACAAATATTCCAGCAGGTATGTATTAGTAAAACAGGTCTCACACACACCAAGCTGAATCTTCACATATACTACAAACATACATATGTCTGGGTGTGTACGCATACACACATGCACACGCGATGACAAGTCTCCGCCAGGACTGAAGATCAGTTAGTTCTGTGGGGAGACACTAAGTTTTCTCTTCATTACCTTTGACTCCCATCTTCAGGCACTTTCAAGATGACACTAAGTGCTGGTAGACACAAAGTATTTGAGACTCTTGTTGTCTTAAGAAAGTTCACAAAACTTAAGAAAAAAGTTGCTTTATTGAAAACAATATTGTACTTAATGCTTTACCATTTCAAATCCTGTTTCAACATTTTATGTTATCAGTTAAAGTATTATAAGATAATGAACTTTCTGTAAAAAAATACAGAAGGTAGTGGTAGCAAAATAGTAGCTTTACCCGAGAATAATGCACAGCAGGCTCAAGTCCAGAAACCAAACATTTGAAAACACACGTACACTGTATATGGAATGCAAACAGGTTGACATCTGAGGCTTACTCATCACTTCAGCCAATCCACATGAGGACTTCCAAAAGAAAGGCATTCAGTGTTTAGTGTTTCAAAACAGTAACGCAGCTACAACTAGACCACAACTGGTTGTTCACTAAGGGATCATGTATCCCAGCTCCAGAATAATGAAACACTTAAGTCCACTCATCTCAACACCAGGTTACACCAAAATAGAGAACAGAGAATGGAAAGTATGTCTGCCTATGTTTCACTGCCCATCAGTTGAGTTCTTTCTTCATTATTATCAGGAGGATTTTGCAGGCTAGTACTTGAACTGTTTGCACAGAAAAAGAACAGGAGGGAAGAAACAAGTTTAATATTCTCTAGAAATTTCTGCGCTATACCAACATTATAGCAAAAAAAGCCACACTTTATGTGGAAAGCGCTATATGAATCACTGGCTTTGGTCCCCTGCTATTGCATGAAACCACGTATAATTGTTTTCAATCTATCAGTTCACACAATCACAGAACAGTTCAGCCTGGAAGGGACCTTTAAAAGTCATCTAGTTAAACCCCCTTGAAATGAGCACGGACACCTTCAACTAGATTAGGTCAACCAGAGTCCAGTTCCACCTAACCTTGAATGTTTCCAGGGGCTGGGCATCTACCATCTCTCTGGGCAACCTACTCCAGTGTTTCACCACCCGCATCACAAAAAATTTCTTCCTCATACCTAGTCCGAATCTACCCTCCTCCCTCAGTTTAAAACCACCCCCTTTGTCCTATCACAACAGTTTTACTAAAAAGTCTGTCCCCATCTTTCTTATAAACCCCTTCTAAACACTGAAAGGCTGCAAGAAGTTCCTGAAGCCTTCTTGTTCCTAGGCAGAACAACCCCAACTCTCTCAGCACTTCTTCATAGGAGAGATGATCCAGTCCTCTGATTATCTTTGTGGCCCTCCTCTGGACTGGCTCCAACAGGTCCATGTCTCTCCTGTTCTGAGGACTCCAAAGGTGGACACAGTACTCCAGGTGGGGGTCTAATCAGAGCTGAGTAGAGGTGGAGAAACACCTCCCTTGACCTGCTGGCTACATTTCTTTCGATCCACCCCTAGGATACAGTTGGTTTTCTGGGCTGTGAGTGCACATTGTTGGCTCATGTCCAACTTTTCATCCACCAGTCCTTGGCAGGGCTGTTCATAATTCCTTCATCCCTCAGCCTGTGTTGGTAACCACGGGTTACCCCTACCCAGGTGCAGGATCTTGCACTGCCTCTTGCTGAACCTTAAAATGTGCACATGTTCACACTTTTCAAGTTTGTCCAGGTCCCTCTGGATGGCATCCTGTCCTCAGGTGTCTCACACCACTCAGCTCAGTGTTATCTGCAAATTCACTGAGGGTGCACTTGATCCTACTATGTCATTGATGAAGATACTAAATAGTGCTGGTCCCAACACAGATCTCTGAGGGAAACCACTTGTCACTGATCTCCATCTGGACATTGAGCCATTGACCACTAATCTCTGGATGTGACCATCCAGCCAATTCCAACTCACACACACCCTCCTGGAAGAGCCATCAGTCAGGTTTGCTCATTAATACCTCAGTCCTGTGGCTTGTAGAGAATATGCACTGCCCAGTTTTAGTCAGTAGGTATTCAGGAAAGTATACAGATAAAGTATTTGAGCAGTATTTTTACTACTCATCTTGTTATTTATTATCAGGTTTGTAATGAGGAAAAAATGGAAGCAGAGCTCTCAAAGATTTGTCTTATATGGCTGCAGGTAAACTAAAGAACAGACATCTCAGCATACCTTTTCCTTGCTGCCTCGGTGATATAGAATATTCCAGTTGCAAGACCCTTTAAGAAAACACTGAGTTACAATTGTAATAATAATAACAACCTTACGCAATAGCTCACAATTGCAATAGATATAAAACCCAAAAAATGCGTAATTACTTACACCTAACAGTGCCCATCCTCCTTGGATGGCTGAGGCCCATTCAAAACCCAGCTTTTCATTTAGAAATCCTCCTAGAGTGGGACCTACAAATGCCCTGCAACAAATCAAAATCAGGCATGGTCATCCCAAACAAAAAAAAAAATAACATATCACATTGTCAGAGAACTTTTTTATTGCACTTTGTGGCTTCCTTCTATCGATTCTCTATCGCTTGTCAACAAAGAGATTGTCTTCCACAGACATAACTTTCCTATAATCCACAGTGAATATTAATTCTTTGTTTGCCATGGCCCCAATAATCCTGTCTAGTCACCTCCTCACCTGGAAATAGCATCCATTTCAGAATGCTGAAAGCTCTGGAATGGCTCCAGTAAAGACCACGTTCTAACAGGGCATCTACGCAGATCACTTCTACCATAAAAGAAATTTTAACTTTCATCCCTCAAAATGTAAACCTTCCAAACTTCAAGACAAAAGACTGATGGATATACGCAGGTGGGGAGGTACCTTGTGACAAATGCAGTCACGGCAAGGTTGAGCTGTATGTAACTGCCTAGCACCTTCATATCGAAGAATGCCATGAAAGGTTATGCAGCTGCTGTCCCTTTATGAAAGGTGTCAAATTATACTATCTTTCACTATAGAAAGGGACAAAACTGTGTAAAACTAGAGAGACTTCCTGGAAGCAAGTTACATAATAAAAGAATGTGTGACAGTAGCATAAAAACAGTGTTTGGTAACATTATACTACCTATATCTGTACTAAACCCTATGTCAAACGAACAGGACAGTTAGAACTTCAGTTAAACTGGAAAAAACAGTGTAAATTTGCACCACTGAAACTCACTTGCAGCCACAGAGGACTACAAGGCTAGATAAAAATAGTCCTGCAAATGGCTCTCAATAGCAGGACTCTTATCACTTCTCACTGAACGGCAACTCTGAAGGGTCACTCAGTCAGCAGTGCCTTTCACTCATTTCTGTGACAAATCTGGGTAATAAACATGGACACATTCTGCTAAGCTTCACAAACACAGACCTTAAATAATGGCTGTGGCTGAAAGAGAAGATTCGACCCTAAGCTATCCCGGATAAAAGGAGGAAATATGGAAAATAGAAAAGGAGGAGCAGAATTAGTCAGGAGCAGATACGTTCTAGCTTCTTCCATGTGGGCAGACTTAACTTTGCAGAAAATTAAGGTCCACTGCTCTCTATAAAGCATTAAATACCTTGGTTTGTTCCAATAAAAATGTTCCCACAGAAATGCAAGAAAACATCCACTTAAACACTGCAGCTTTTTAATATGCAGGGCAACACATTTCAAGGAAGACAAGTTTAGAGTACATTCTTTTTGTTGTACAAAAGGCTTTGTTTTAACAAGTCCACCAGACTGATGTTTAGAAAGAACCTTTTGAATCAAGGTCAACACAAAGACTGCAATTCTAGACTTCGGTTGCAATGCAGCAGGCTTTGACGTGGCAGTAGTGTAGAACAACAGAATGCCCAGAGCTTACAGAAAAGGTGACTGTATACCTACCCAAGAGACCACATGGCATTGAAGAGCCCAGACACCAGTCCCAGCAGACTCAGACCTTCTTCAAATCCATTCTCACTGCAGAAAGACAGACCACTTCGAGCAGCACAACACATTATTGACTCCCAGTCTATACCTTTCCCCTTCAAGGCTTTTTCCCTCCTTTTCATTTACATATAATATACGTAGTTAACAAGAATCACGACTCTCTACCAGGTGCTTTCTTCTTTGCTGCCTCTCTGGAAAGTATCAGTGCTACTTCTCATCTCACTCTTCTGAGTGAGACTCCTAACATCGCATCATTGCTCACTCCCTGTGTTTCATACGGCGAGCATAAAACAGTGATAGGTCACTTGGAACAAGGTCTTTTGTTCTTACAAGAGGAACATACTAATAAATCAAGACCCTTTTAGTCATTACCGCCAAGCCACATCACAGAACTTGTACTTAGAGCAAGTATGTCCCCTGTAGGTGCAGCTGTTAAAGCCACCGCAGTCTGAAAATCTGGTGAAAACTGCTCACTACTAATCACCCTCAGAAGCTGAAATAAGTCCTCTGTATATGAAACAACACACAGGTTGCCCCATGCTATGAGACCTAAAGTCTGATGAACTTCAGTGTGTTCATAGTACTGAGGGACACATTTACAACATTATATCTGCAGTATAATGACTAGGGTGCTCAGTCAGAAAAAGGAGAGAAAAAAGTAGTGGAAGCATTTAAGTGTTACTCACTGCCTTTGTCTCAAAAAAAGGGAATAAAAGCCACACCAAAACCCCACTTGGCAGTCACCTCTGAAAACTAGTTGCAGCTTCCTATTGCCAGTAACATGAAAGGTGTGTTCAACTGCATTACTTACTGTGCACAGTGCAGTATCTCTGGGAACACCGGCATAGCACTCATGCCAAGAGAAAAGCCAATCAAAACCAGCACTAGCACAAATATCCATAGCTGACTGAAAAAGAGGCATTTAAAAAAAGTTAGCTGTTGAAGACCTTCTTCAACTAAGTGCCCTATTTAATTGAAGGCTGTTATATCAGCTTTCCATGACTGACCAGAAAGTTGTTTCTTGAACTCAAAAATCTCTAAAAATTGAACACTGACTTGAAAACACAGTTCTACGCTTAAAAAACAGACTTTGTATAAGAAATTGAAAATCCTGTGCTCAAATTGAATACTTCCTCATTAAATGCAGTTCATTTTAGGAGGAGCATATAGAGAAGAGGTACATGGATGAGCTTAACTCAGTAATACATATGTCTAAGCTTCAGACTTGGTTTGTTGCCCAAGTGAGGGATTTGCAGCTAAAATTTTGTAGCCTAAAACGTTATACCCAAACAGAGTCAGCTAAAGAAAACAATGAAGATGTTACCAATTTCTTTCATCAGCTCAAACGTATAATCAACTTCAAATGCATCTTCCTCTTTAAAAATTAGAATTCTAGGCGGAAGGAGTTCACTAATTCCGTACATTAACAAGCTAATAATAGAGTATATAACCAAGGACAAAAGGATTGTACAGCGGTTTTGTAAATGTAGCAGTGTTTTGTTGTGAATCAACTTGAGAGATATGGCAATGCAGTGTTCAGGTGCAAGAGACACTGTCTTTATCTAGCTAGCTGAAAACAAAGCTATAATCTGGCATTTTCCTCAGTGAGCTATACACAGAGAGAAAAAAAATCAGTACTGCTACACAGCCATGCAAATAAAACCCATAGTTAGAAATACTGATTAAATGGAGAAAATGGAAAAACAAGACAAAAGAGAACTTTTCTATGCTGCACTGGATATTATAGAATCATGGAATCAAAAAGGTTGGAAAAGACCTCTAAGATCATTGAGTCCAACCCCTAGCTCAACACCATTATGCCTACTAAACCATATCCTGGCATGCCACATCTACACACTTTTTGAAAACCCCCAGGGATGAAGACTCCACCACTTCCCTGAGCAGCCTCTTCCAGTGCTTCACCACTCTTTCAGCGAAGAAATTTTTTATAATATCTAATCTAAACCTTCTCTGATGCAACTGGAGGCCATTTCCTCTCGTCCTATACCTTAGCACTTGGGAGAACACCCACCTCTCTACAACGTCTTTTCAGGTTGTTGTCCTGAAAGGACAACAATAAGGTTTCCCCTCAGCCTCCTCTTCTCCAGACTAAAGAACCCTAGTTCCCTCAGCTGCTCCTCATAACCCTTGTGCTCCAGACCCTTCATCAGCTTTGTTGCTGTTCTCTGGACACACTCCAGTAACTCAATGTCCTTCTTGTAGTGAGGGGCCCAAAACTAAACACAGTATTTGAGGTGCAGCCTCACCAGTGCTGAGTGCAGAGAAACAATCACTTCCCCTTGTCCTGCTGGCCACATCATTTCTGATACAAGCCAGGAAGCTGCTGGCCTTCCTGGCCACCTTGGCACACTGTTGGCGCATATTCATCTGGCTGTCAACCAGCACCCGCCGGTCCTCTTCTACCAGGCAGCACTTCCCCAAGCCTGTAGTATTGCATGGGGTTGTTGTGACAGAAGTGCAGGACCCAGCACTTGGCCTTGTTAAACCTCATAAAACTGACCTCAGCCCATTGATCCAGTCTGCCCAGGTCCCTCTGCAGAGCCTCCCTACCCTCAAGCAGATCAACACTCACACGCAATTTGGTGTCATCTGCAAACTTACTGAGGGAGTACTCAATCCCCTCATCCAGATCATTGACACAGATATTAAACAAGACCAACCCCAACATTGAGCCCCAACACCGCCTGTGACTGGCTGCCAACTGTATTTAGCTCTGTTCATTGCAACTCTCTGGGCTCAGCCACCCAGCCAGTTTTTTATCCTGTGAAGAGTACACCTGTCTAAGCCATGAGCTGCCAGTTTGTCTAGGAGAGTCCTGTGGGAGACAGTGTCAAGCTTTACTAAAGTCAAGGCAAACAACATCCACAGCCTTTCTCTTATCCACTAGGTGGGTAATCTGGTCACAGAAGCAGATGAGGGTGCTGGCTGGGCCTGATCCCCTTGTTGTCCTGCACGTGCCTGGTGAGGACAATCAGGACGAACCACTCCAAAACCTTCCCCAGTACTGAGGTCAGGTTGACAGACCTTTAGATCCCCAGATCCTCCTTCTGGCCCTTCTTGTAGATGCGAGTCGCAAGCCTCCAGTCGTCTGGGACCCCCTTTGTTAACCAGGACCACTGATAAATGATGAAGAGTGGCTTGGCAAGTTCCCCCGCCAGCTCCCTCAGTACTCTTGGGTGGATCCCACCCAGCCCTATAGACTTGTGAGTATCCAGATGGTGTAGCAGCTCGTTGACTGCTTCCTCCTGGATTATGTGGGTTTTATTCTGCTCTCCATCCCTGTCTTCCAGCTCAGGGGCTGAATACCCTGGGGATAACTGGTCTGACTATTAGAGACCAAGGCAAAGAAAGCATTAAATACCTCAGGCTTTTCCTCATTCTTGGTGGCAATGTTCGCCCCCTCCATCCAATAAAAGATGGAAATTCTCCTTGGCTCTCTTTTTCTTGTTCGTGTATTGGTAAAACCAAATTTCATTACCTCTTACAACAATAATTTTCCCTCTGCACATCCTAACAAGATCCCTGTACTCTTGAGTTGCCTGCCCCTTCTTCCAAAAGTGGTCCGTTCTCCTTTTTTTTTTTTTTTTCCTGTCTCCCAGCAAAATCTCCCTGTTCAGCCAGGCCACAGAACTGTGAGGAAAGGAAAGCAAAAAGCAGCATTCTTCCCACCATACACATTAACATGAGCAACAGTAACAGTAAAAAGCAAAGGAAAAGGATCTATTTTATGAAGCTGAACAATCTCCATTTTCAGATGCTTCCACTGCTTTTTATTCATAGTCTCATATCAGAAGTTAACAAAACTCTTTTTTCATGGTCAGAGGTGCTAATTATAGACTTCTGGACATACAGGACTATGGTCGTGATAGCTAATCACAAAAATATGACATAAGGGGCAGGTTCAAGAAGAGGCAGTTCTGTACCTTTCAATGTGCAGTACTGGAGCAGGCCCTAACATGAAAAAGCACAGTGCTGTCATTAGGCCTCCAGACACCAGCAACCACTTCCTGAGGTACTGTGAAAGAAAAGGAAGAGGTATGTAATTCAAAGATGTGTATTTGTAATGTAACTATTTTGTCTTTCCTAATAGCCCCCTTTCAAATCTTTATCTCCTGGAAAGTACTGCTCCTCTAGAGACCGTCATTACACACAAACTGGGAATTCACAATTTCTCTGCCAGTTCTGAACATCATCAAGAATGAATTCATATTTCCTTGCCACCAATGCGACCACTGGCAGCAGCTGCTTAATACAGCAGCTGCTTCAGGATACTGAGTAACAGTGCTTCTGTGTTAGCAAAGTATTTTAGGTCTTAGTCTTCCTAAGTATAAGAAACATCATATAGCATTGTATGTAATTCTCATGTACAAAGGCCATTACTAGTTTGTGTTGCAAAAAAAACCCACAACAGTGTCATAAAACTGGCACTGTCCTTCATGCACAGCATTCAAAGTCTAGTTTTCCTTGATCAATTAGCAGTGGCTGCCAACCAGGCAGTTTTAGGTATATTACTGGCAAAGTGTCTTTATTCTGTGGTGCAGTTAAGAGCTAGAAAGCCATAGCCAGTCAGTGTGCCGATCTAATTTGGATATTATACTTTTTAAGAGAGAAAGTCAATATAGCTAACAAGAACATCTTTACTCCTCTTCTCAAAAGCTGATAAAAGTTACACGTGGTCAAAACCAAGGAAAATTACAACATGTTTTCCCACCCTTCATTCTATATGGGCTGGAAACAGATTGTGCTTAGTCCACTGGAAAAGTCCAACATATGTCAACTACATAATACTTGTCTGTCATCCTTCACTATTTTGGACAATACCTGGACGTTGCAAAAGAGACCTTCACGTTGGCAGTATTCAGCACATGTGCAAGGTCCTGAAAGACAGGACCAGGTCTACGTCCATCACTTCAATATGGGAAGTCCTCCAGTTTTAACTAAGTGCACAGAGTGCTTTTCTAACCCTGCACAAATAGCAGGATAATACTCACTGGCAGTTTGTCACTTAGGAGTCCAAGGAGGGGAGAAGACAGGGAATATGAGAGCGCCAAACCAAGAAATACCAATCCCACATAACCAGCTGGGAGTTTGAACTGCGTAAAGGAAGACAAATAAAACAAAAATCAAAACATTAAAACATATACTCTACATTCATTAGAGGACAACCCGAGAAATCGTAGTTTAGATCAAAATACTTAAATACATGATTTTAAGTATTTCAATGATACGATAGAGAGGTATTTCAAGTATTTGATGTCCTCAGCAGACATCCAGTTTCCTTCCACTTCTAAGCATGGAAAGAGATCACCTGACACAACTGTACTCAGTTAGAGCCTAAATAATCTCAGAAGGAAACACTACACTATGCCCCTACACCAGCACATTGGATTCTAACATTAATATTTGGTACATTTGAAACAAATACTTCAGACTCCGAAATTTAGATGGATTTAGTCTTTACCTCCCCAGTCTTCAGTTTTATTTCCACTTAGAAAAGCAGAAACACTGTAGTCTTCTACTGCTAATCAGTGCATCTTAAAAGTAAGAAATGTTATAAACCAATTCTGACTTATCAACAAAAAGATTTCTATGAGAATAAATAAGAGACTTTTTGCAAATGCTCTGAGGTCTACACATTCTTAATGCAGTCATGTTTCTGTATTGAAACAAAATGTGTAATGAATCAAAAGCATACTAGTCTCTCAAATAAGCGCTTTAACTACCAGTTAGAAGGTGTTCCAAAATGTTTTATGTGGCAAGGGCTCCAGAAACATTCACTATTTCCTTGTCGTATGCAAGCACACAATAGTAACTCTAATTTAGTGGTTAGAATACCTGCCAAGAAGGCTACAGCACTTTCACTGCAAATATCTGTGTTAGCACAGAGCAGACAGGAAGCAGAACTGACACATGTGTGCACTCTCCTACAGTGGAATAACTACAGATACCTCCTGTGAGGCTGAAGATGTATATTCACATCATCACTGATGTTAGCAGCAAATCTTCTCCACCTTGGATGAGTGCTATAAGTACTGGACTAGACAGACAAAAAGCAGGAGCACAAAAACCGGCAAAATGCTATTCCTTGGAAAACCAATTAATAAATAAACCACTCGAAAAGAATTGCTTAATTTCACACAGAAATAGAATCTTAAACTGCTTACTACAAATTAATTACCTTAAAATTAAGTAGGAAACAAATAAAATAAAAACTTAATAAATATAAACTAAATAAATAAAATTGCCTTTTTAAAAGGTGAGTGAAGAAATAAGCCGGTAGGGTATATAGTTGCAGTCAGTTTAATTTTGACACTGCTGTAAGAGAAAACAGAGCTGTGACATCTTGTTCCCACACCCAAATGTCCACCTCAAGAGATATAACACCATCAGTTACTGTTGCAGTTTTACAGAATTTGCTTTCAGAAAGGAGGAAAAAGTCTCTCATTTAAAAAATCAGCTGCTATGCCCTCTTCAGAGGAGGTACTCTGTACATGAAAGTCAATTAAGTCGAAAAAGCATGATTTTAAAGGCTTTACGTTTCCCCATTCTCAAAGTTACCAAGATACAGGCAGCAACAGATGGTGTCAATGGAAACTGTCATTTGTCAGTACTGTGAAGATCAAGTTATTTGGAAATCGTATTAACAGGTAATTAAAGCAGTGTAGTTGGGTAATATTTAATTTAGTTAGGATATTTAAACCACATTTATAACCCGTTATATACACTTTAGCAACTCAAGATTGCCCTGCATGCTAACAGGACTTACCTTCTTTAGGATAAAGAGAGACATTGTGGGATCCAAAAAGCCCAAGCATGTACTTAGAGAAAATATAATAAGACAGAGCAGTAAGACTTTTGGCAGAAGAACAAGCTTCCAAAAGGAATCCTTGCTAGGGATGGAATCTGTTTCAAGACAAAAGGTGGGGAAATTGCATTATTTTCAGCAACATAAACTGCTTTAGAAAATAAATCAGTATTTCCCTTTTTCTAGTACTACTATTTAAAAAGTGAAAGTCAAGAGTAGACTACCATGCACTATACAGTTTTAATATTAAAAAAAATCAAATTTGATAGGTGAATAAAGGAAGATAAGTAAACAATTTAGACTCCAAACCCACAGGTTAAAAAGAACAAAAGCATGTACTATTCCGAATCATGTAAAAATAAGGTCACTTCTCCATTAGCCCTCATACAATGAATATCTCATGCATATGTCTGAAAACAACACGCACACTTGCATAAACCATTCATATGCAATCAGAGAAACACGCTTTGAAAGTAAAATAAAAAGCTTTCTATTTATCAACTGAGGTCAATCTGAATTTTTAAGCAACTACTCATCTGGTCTCCTGCATGTTCAATTTGTACTCGAGACAGGAAACTTCTTTCAAATGTCATAATTAGATGTCATTTCTAAGGCAAGCTCCCTTTGTGATGCTGTTGTTGCTTCAATAGTTGAATGTGGCCTCAAAGCATACATAGAACTAAAAGTTCATTCATTAGCACCCACCAGCTCAGAGCTAGCATTTATTAATGTAGTTTCAAATGATTCGCTAGTAATATCATGACTCGGGAGTTTTTTTGGGGGGAAGCCAGCAGTTGCAGCACATGATTAACCACAGCAATCGTCTTCTAAAAGCATATATATGAAGTTATTCTCCAAAATTTTCACATCTAAGAGTAAAAAATACTTTAAAAACATATTTTAAAGTTACTACTTTTTAATAAAAACTAGAAAAGACTAACAGAAGTGTAACCTTGCAGTTAAGATCCTGTGTGAACACTTATCTGTAAGTTTACTTTCTGTCCAAAGCAGGACTATCTAAACTGTAATCACTTTTGTATGACCTCCAGCACTTTAGTTAATCCCTTCGTTATTATTAACTTTAACATTCTTTTGTATTAATAAGATCCTGCATCATTCATTACAAATAAACCCTTTTGTTCTCCCTGTAATTTTTTTTATCCCCGTTATCCCTCAAACATGCTAAATTCTCATTTTATGCAAAAGCTAAAGATATCCAGCTTTTCTTCAATGACAAGCTGACACAAAAAACCCACAACTAATTCTTTACAAGTACTGAAGCTAAAGAGACAAACGAAAACAAAAATTTATTTCAGATCACTTCCACACAGAGTTCCTTGTGTTTGCGAAGACAAGCATGAGGTGCTGGATTCATTCCAGGCCACCTGCATCCATCAATTTTATTTCACGCTAAAACAAGAGCCTGATCAAGATCACAAGTTAATTCAGCTACAGCTTTGCTGTCTGAGTTGTATCAGACTTCATAAACTGGTATTTTTCTAAAACACATTTATATACACAAAAAATTAAGGTGAGCGAAGGAAACAAGAAGGGTGCTTACCATATGTTGGTAATATGCACATATTCACAGGCACCAAGACCAACACTATGCATCCCAATGTAATGAAAGGGACCTCATAACCGAATGATTGATACAAAAAGCCACCTAAAGGGGGGCCCAGCACCAGTCCGAGTCCTGTAAAAATTTCAAGGCTGCCCTAAAGAATGAAAAAGAAAGCAAGAAAAAAAAAAAAGAATGCTGAGAAACTGTAATGCAATGATAAAAGCAACCTATTTTTCTGAGAAGCAGCACAACACAGTTGAGCTACTGAAAAGAAAAAGGTACTGCATCACTAAGGACTAGTAGAGACCTTCACAATGGGGCAAAAGGAATTTTGCTTCTGTCTGCATAACAGCAATCACTTCCTTTGCTTCAATACCATGGAACCACCTGTACTTCAGCATTAGCCACTCTGCTGTCACCTAACAGGTCCCAGTCCTGAGGCAAGGCATGTGCTCTACAGATGGAAAGCATCTTTAGGACAACTTGGTGTGAAGTGATCATCTATCACACCTGCAGCTACACTCCAGCGAGAGAGGGAGGACCCAAATAAGCCTACTTAGATGAGTCATTATGTCATGGGATGAGGCATGTGTGCCAAGTTAAAGCTTTCTTTCTGTAACAGATTGTTTGGATTCACTAACTAGAGGTAGGACATAACAGTGAAACTTCAATGGGCATAACTCAGATTAATTTGGCTATAATTTAATAATATGGCATCTTTTATAGGATATTATTTTTTTTTCAGAAGGACAATAGAACAGTTATGCTTAAATCTTCTCTTACTACACCATAGTCACCACTGTGACTATGCCCCTTTTAACAAGTAACAGATGGTGGTAAGAACTGCCTGCACTTCTGGGACCCAGAAAGACAGTATAGAGATTCACGCTCATCTTCAATTTTACCTATAGAAGTCAGAGTGGTCAAATGATCTCAAAGCAAGGATGGTCAGCAACAGCCAAGCTCTTTACCTGAGATCACCCTAGAATCCCAGCTTCTTCCTTTCCTAGGAAAGGAAATAACTACCAGTAGCATATGACTAGCAAGTCCTCAAAACTAGTTCTAGATAGATTTGAGACATTTTGGTAAATTTCAACACTCTCTCATGAATTAAAATACTTGCATCCAAATAATGCTTTTACTTGTGTTGCTCAGCAACCATTCAAAATATTCATGATTGGCGATACTTCAGTTCAAACCAGGCTGCACCCGATTTAAGCCTTCTAAGTTAATGAACTATTGTAGAGTGGGGGAGATGAGGCACTGTGTTATTACAGATCAGGGGAGGATAAGGTAAACCTGAAATTACTTATGTTCTGAAGTTCCTACCTCCTCCAACACAGGGATCACATTGACAGATACTTAACTTCCCACTTCTACGAGGCTGACATGTTTACATTTTAATAACTTCCTCATCGATTCATTAGGCTACCCAATGGGTAAAAAGCAGGCTGAAAACTGATAACAAGGGTAAGGTGAGCAAAAGAGTTTTTCGATATCTAGCACTATCAAGAAAAGCAATGGAAAGAAAGGCTAAAAATCCTTCATCTATTCCTTCAGGCTTTATGATTTTACGATGCACTTTGCTTCATCTAATGAGCTCTTCCTCCTGCCTCTGTCACCACCACAACGCTATCAAGCCCATTTAATTACAATAAGTCTACACAAATGATTTGAAAAGTTTTTATTCTTATACAAGATGTTAGAGTATACGACATGGCAAACAGACTAACACTTAAAAGTGATCTGTTTTCTGTCAGCACCCTCTCTAGATTTTAAACAAGGGCAGCTACCAAGCCACAGCTGTGTAGCATTTCTGATCGTGGTCTTGAGGTGACCTTCATCACCACATACAGTTTTCAGCTATACATCATATTTATTGCACTGAATTTCACTTCTTTTAAAGTCTGATTATAAGATAGACGAGTTTCTTTAAGGCAAGGTTACTCTAATTACCTTCTTAAACTACATTTTAAAACTTTCAAACAGGAAATCTTAATTGACTGAATAAATCCAAAACATAATCACAACACATAAGCTGCTTTCCAAAGAAATTTCCAGCTCCTCAATGATGATACAATTTAGCAGTCTTCTGTTAGCTAGGGGGTCATATTTTTATAGACATTCATTTACAGAAGTAACTGTACAGCTTAACAACAGTATTAATAAAAGCATCAACTTTTCCAATTTTATTAAATGTTCTGAAGAATGTTCTTAACATTTGTTCACTCATTACAATTTAACCCAGTTATTTCTATCGGTCTATATTTGAATTGAAACCAGAATTCTTTGAAAAAGATAAGGAAAAAGCATTGTTTTATTCAATAAAACTTTTTTTCATAGCATCCTAAAAACTGACTTAATAAGGGTTTCTGGTCCGCACAAATCACTGATATTCAGAAATAGTGCCCTCCAGATTTCAAAGTTCTAGCTCTCCTCATACATCACTTTTATCAATAGATTGGAAAAATTAAACCAAAATTGCTCCCATTTTTACATCTTTCAGTCATTTAAATCAACACTGTTTAAATGAATTAATCAAATTTATTCAACTAATCCACGTGGATTCTTATCCTCCTTGTAGAATTAGTCACTAAAAGCTGTATTAGTATTTCAATAGTCTGATTTCAACTAAAGAGGTAACTACTGCCATCAATGCTTAGCTGTCTTCAAAACATAAGCAACTAACACATACTACTTAATTAATATCTAACTGAAGTTATGCTACGGTCTAAACTTGTTCTAGGACTGCGTTTCTAGACTACAAACATTATGCAATGGTTTCAAATATGCCTGCATATGAATAAGCAGAAGTTCTCCCCCTGGTTGTAGGCTGCCTATTGGCAATTTATCATACGGTGGGTACTCAGCTGTAACACTGGTTTTCGCACTTACCAGGACAGTAGCTATATTATTGGGAAATGCCTTTGCAAGGATTGAGAATGATGCTGTCATTGCTGCTGCAAAACCTACTGCATCCATTGCTCTTACTAAAATGCACAAACCAATGAACATTGGTCCACTTGGCACCTTGTCCAGCATTCTGAAAAAAAAAAACAAAACCAAAACAGTAAACACATCCTCCAGGATGCAAAAAAAAGTCATCTACCCAAGGCCTTGGAACATCATTTCTTACTTATTAAAGGACACAGTTACAAGAGGCTCATGTTTTCTATTGCTACATGTTTAGGATCACATTAGTGAAGTCATTCAAACTGTCCCAAACTATTTCTGGCAACTTCCTCCTTTTCCCCTTTCTTAAGTGGTGAAAAGAGCATACAAACCCTAACTTGTAAAAAACTCCAATACCACCTTCTATCATACTTCATAGCTTTTCCAAGCAACCGTGCAAGGAGTCGGATGCAATGAGTTACAACTACCTAATAATAGCTTCCAATATTGTTAATAAAACTTATTCTGCTAAAATGAGTGGCTTAGCCTCTACACTAACCAGGAAAAGCTTCTCATTTGCACTCAATATTTTTAAGAAAGGAATAATTAAAATATCATGCATAAATAGTTCCCATTTTCCTACACTCTGTCAGACTTCGTGCTGTTATGGTAATTATATAAATACGTAGAACCTTCCTCCTTTGCTCTCAAAGTACTTAAGAGGCTTTGAAACCTACTGAAAGAAAGAAGGGTTCATTCTGCTTTACAAGGGATAGATAAAAAATAAAGATGCAAAAAGTTAGGTAACCTAACCAACATCTGAAAGATTTCCAAGAGTTTCCAATTTTGTTTTGTGTCTAGCTTTTCATATGGGTGAAAATGATTAGAAGACTAATGCAATAGAACCAACCAACGAAAATTACTCACCCAAACAGAATAGTCACACATCCTGAAACAAACATCCCTGCCACAAACATGAATTTTGCTCCAATCTGTGTAAGCTGTAAAATATCGTTTTTAAACATTATTATTTCAAGCCTAGATCAAAAATCTTTCAAAGTTACTGTTAAGAAATCAAAATTATGGGCACTTTACAACAAATGCTGCTTCTGCTGATGTGCCCTTCATGTAATACTGAACCTAAAAATATTCTAAACAGTTAAGTGACTTAACCCAGTTTTCAGAATGGTAAGACAATGGTACAGTTAACTATTTCACAGCAGCACGCTGCAGCTTCTGCAGAGCAGTAGATCAAAGCAGCATTCCTCATTATAAGCACACAGAAAGCAATACATTCCCCATCCAATACTGTCAGTAATGACAATTCAGCAATATCTGCCACGTATATGGTTCAGAAGAGTCAACAGAAGCTAATTTTAAAGCAAACTTATCACAATCTTTAACACCACAAAGATTTGGCATAGGAAGCACGGTACAGGCTTCTCCATTCATTATCAGGGCAAGGACCGAACCTTCCTTCACTTCACAGTCCATCACCAGGGTAAAGGACAATGAGCGGCATGCTATAAAGCTTAACTCAATCCCATAAAAAGTACATTGAGTTTCTAATTCCACACTGTAACTAAGGACAGCAGGTATTTCAGACTTTTTTTTTTTTTGTTCAGGCCTGGACAAAGTCCCTGTGTTTCAGCTATTATTATTAAAGCCTCTATGTTGCCAAGTTTCACTGAAACTCTCAGGATTTCTGATCACTGGACTGTCCACCTCTATTAGTGCTCACAATCATCTCTCTGCAGTATGGTGCACTCGCTCACACTCTCTCCCTTGTAAAGCACTTGGTTAGGGCTGTGCCATACTTGAATTCCATCACAGGCACCGAGACTGGACTTACCGATGGCACTTTCCTGGCAATTAGATAAGCCACCTCAGCACCAGAGAAAACCATTCACCATAGGGTCAGAAATGAGACCACCCAGCCAAAGAAACAGAAAACTGTGCAACTGCAGAAGCCTCAACTTAGGGTATGATCCTGAGCAGTCCTAGCCAAAAATACACAGGTAGTTGTGCTCCAGCATATAAACAAACAAACTGTTACGGAATTCGTCTGTAACGTCTCCAGCATGATAAAAATTCTGAATCTGTGGAAAAACTGAAGTTGCAAAAACTGGAAACATTTATCTCATATTGTTGTATAATGAAGTAGAAAATGAAACAGAGTTAAACAGCAGAGTCATAATAGGAGGAAAGTTAAGAGAAATAAAACATACCAGAAGAGAAGTAGGGGCACGGCTAACTAAAGAAAAAGAAAACAAAACAAAACACCTTAAGAACATCACCAAAAGCAAACAGAATATGTAAGTGCAATAAATAAAAAGGAGGATCAGGGGAAAGTTTTTAATAGAAAGAAGAATTAATCGGCAGATTACTATCTATCAAACAGAACAGTTAACCAGAGAAACAGAACAGCTACATGGCTGCCACCCTATGCTACCCTTAATAATTGCAGAAGAGTCATTTATAATTGTATTGACAAGACTTAGATCAGATTCAGACTGACTGGGCAGGCTCCACTTTCTCCAGACTGTAAGAGTGGACTGAAGAGACACCGATTTTCTCAGCCTTAGAGAATTGTCTTCAGGTACCAACCTGTGTCATCACAGAAATGTTACAGCTTCAATTATACTTACATAATTCCCCAAGATTAAAGAAGTCGAGAAATTGACCAAAGCAAAACATCCAAAAATCAGGCCAACAATCGTGTTACTGGCACCTTTTTTTTCTGCCTGCATAAAAAATCATAATTGTGTTGAGAGGTGAATAGCACTCATGCCTTGCCCTATTTTTTTTAAATTGTCTATTACTGCAGTTACAAAGTAATTTCCTTTCTCAAAGGCAACAGGGGCTCATAAGGTAACAATACAGCAATTTAAAGAGGTGTTGGACTTCTACCTAAGCTATGTGTAATCAAGGAAAAAGCAAAAAGCTGTCTGCTAAAGTACTGAAGAAGTGACCACTTTTTATACAGGTGATTTCAGCGGGTGTGTGACAGAGCTAGCTAGAAAGCTTTGATCCCTTGTACGGTGAGACGGCAGTGAACAGAGATCTGTTCTTGCCACTGAATCATACCTTTACATAACATGCACCAGGCACACTTCCGACTTATCCAACTCAAAAAATACAATTCCTTGGGAATAAGCAATATACATCCGAGTATTCACAATAAAAATAATCTGAACATTTCTTTGTTAATATTTGGGAATAACACGGTCATGAGATAAATGAAATCCTGCTGCAAAGACACCACAACCTTTTTTTTTTCCTCCATCTCTTACATAAGCAGAGATTTTTTCCCCTCCAGTTGCTAGGTGAGACATTTTAACACAATGAATAATGGCCCAGCATGAGTTAACAGAGAAGTAGCTACAAGTAAGAAGTTATTGAGTGGCTAAGGTACTTTTACACAAGTCAGGAAGACACCACCAGAGTTTTAAACTCAGCTCCACTACCAAACTGCTAAGCAATACTGGGCAAGAGAAATATTTCACATCTCAAAGCATCCATCTCAACTTCTTTCTTACATCATTAGTTTTCTGTCTCCTCTGCAGCCACAGGGAAGATGAAATTAGACCATGGACAGGATCCAGGTCACCATACATACGCTGCAATCTATTTTAGCCAGCCCGAGGCTATCACTACGAATTCTCACACCTGAAAAATCTAACTCAGAGCAGTCACCTATAAAGGTGCCAGGTGCTCAAGATAATTTTGCATGCAAAAAATAACCTAAAGAGTCTGTTTACCTCTGAAGGGAAAAAGGGTCCCAGGATTGAGTAGCATATCATTGAACTGAAGTTTATAGAAGCTGTTGCAGCCAAGATAAATAGTTGTTCTCTGGTAAGCCTTCTTGATTCCTCACCAAGAGCTTCTGGCACACCACCTTCTTAAAATGCAAAAAGAAAAAGAAAAAGACAGTATTATAAAGAGAGAGGGAATTACAATTTGTAAACCAGGTTTGAAAATTGAAATCCGCAAAAAACTTCGATCATCCCAGCTCTGGGGAATTAAATCAAGCCACACTGCTTCTTTTCCTCACACAGGAGTGCAGACTTCATTGTAATGATACCGAAAACGACTGCAAATAAACTCTCGAAGACTTGGAATTTTAGAAAGCAGTATCCTTTATTTCAGTACTGGTCACATGAGGGAATGGTTTCCATCAATTGTGCGTAATGAGACAAGAGCTGGGCACAGAATATGTTTTCCACTTACATACATATGTATAAATTATCCCAGAAATCTTATGCATATTCTATTATGTTTTAACATTATTATGAACTTCAAAACAGCCAAATCTCTTGCTAATTGGAACTTTGCAGCCAGCTCTGTCCAACCCTCTTTTTAGATACGGAAAGGCTGCAGAGGTGATTAAGTAAGAAGAAACATCTGTTCAGCACAGATTATACTGAACACAAGGCGTTATCATTTCTCTCTGAGGAGTGTCTGGAAAAACATTGTGTGAAAAAAACATGCTATAAAGAAACCACGGTATCAGAGGAATAGTCTGTCTAACTTTGAAAAAATACAGTTACTTAACTCTACTTTACCTTAAATCAATATATTCCACTTTTTGTGACAGCAACTACTTCTTGCATCAAGTAACGGCAGCACTTATCCCCCTGAGCACACTCCGACCCCGCATGGGATTTCCCAGGCGCTGCCGGGTCCCAACCCGAGGACCAAAACCCGTCCCCACGCCCCGCACGCCCGCTCGCTTCCCCAGCGCAGCCCCCGACCCGCAGCGCCTGCCCGTGCCGCCCCCACCTGGGTGCCGCTCGCCGCCCGCCGCCCGGCTGCCCATGGCACCGCAGCGCCGCGCCCGCAATGGCCGGCGCCGAGTGGCACCGCCGCGCCTGGCGGCGCCGCCAGCGCCAACGCCGGCCCCAGCGCCGGCCCCACGGCCGCCACTGAGCATGCTCGGGCCGCCCCACGGCCCGCCGGGCGCTGCCGCTCGGGGAGCTGCCTCGGGCAGTCGCGGCTTCGAGGCACGGGGAGGACAACGTGATTGAGAGCAGCCCTGTGGAGGAGGGCTTGGGGTGCTGGTGGATGAGAAGCTCGACAGGAGCCAGCAAGGTGCGCTCGCAGCCCGGAAAGCCAGCGGTGTCCTGGGCTGCATCAGAAGAAGCGCGGCCGGCAGGGCGAGGGAGGGGATTCTCCCCCTCTACTCTGCTCTCGAGAGTCCCCACCTGGAGTGCTGTGTCCAGTTCTGGAATCCCCAACAAGAGAAGGATATGGAACTGTTGGAGTGCGTCCAGAGGAGGGCTACAGAGATGATCAGAGGGCTGGAGCATCTCTGCTATGAGGACAGGCTGAGAGAGTTGGGGTTGTTCAGCCTGGGGAAAAGAAACCTCTGGGGAGACCTTTTAGCAGCCTTCCAGTACCTGAAGGGGCTACAGGAAAGCTGGGGAGGGACATTTTACAGGTGTTTGTAGTGATAGGATAAGGGGGAATATTTAGATTAGACATTCGGAAGCAATTCTTCACGATGAGAGTGGTGAGACACTGGAATGGGCTGCCTCGGGGAAATCGTGGCTGCCCCCTCCCTGGAAGTGTACAAGGCCAGGTTGGATGGGTTCTCGAGCAGCGTGGTCTAGTGGGAAGTGTCTCTGCCCATGGCAGGGCGGTTGGAACTGGACGATCTTTTAAGGTCCCTTCCAACCTAAACAGTTCTATGATTCTATGACAGGAGGCTCCAGGCTTTGTGCAGCCGGATAATCACCTGCAGCCTTCCAGGGAACACTGCACATCTGGCTTCAGGAACTGCCTACTTACTGGGCCGGGTAAAACATGAAATGGAGCTGGTACTCTACACCTTCAGCAGGTTAAAGGCAAAGAAAACTGAAGAGGTAGTGGACAAATCTGAATATAACTATACCTCACCTGGACTAGAAAGATCATAGAATCATAGAATGGTTTGGGTTGGAAGGGACCATGGAGGTCATCTAGTCCAGCTCCCCCTGCAATAAGCAGATACATCATTGACTAGATCAGGTTTTTAGAGCCCCATCCAACCTGACCTTGAGTGTTTCCAGGGATGGAGCATCAACCACCTCTCTGGGCAACTTGTTCCAAATGTTCATAACAAGGAGCACAATACACATTATAGGAAGTAAATCCCAAGTGTATTAGAAGAAGAGCTCAAATAGTTTAAGCATATTATGCTGTTGTGACTGCTAGGAACCATGGGGAGGTGGGGTCAGGGACTCAACAAGTACATCCCAGGAAATCTGGATAGTAAAGGAGGGATCAGCTCCAGGTGCTCTGATTTGCTTCAGCTCACTAACCTGATTACGTTTCCTGAAAATGGAACCACTTTGATTCAGCTTTGATCTCCAAGATTCCTTGACAGTGGCTGGCAGTTGCTGTAGGACTGCTGATCTGCTGTGTAACCACAAGCATTCATCTGTTCTAAAATGAGCAGTAACATCTCTGTCTTCCATACTAAAGGGAGATTCAGGGTGGCTTCTTAGGACTAATAGACCAAGCAAGACCAATCATCATCTACACAGCCTTTAGCAAGTTACAGGAACCATAAAAGAGTAAGAGAAAAGCTGAAAGATGAAGTTGTCACAAGAATAGTTGCAAACTGGCCAGGAGTAGATTTAGACTGGAGATGAGGAAGAGATGATATAATCAACGCATTTGGCACAAGTTTCTATCAGGAGGGGAGGAAAGTGCAACCAAACAGACCACCTATTTTTTGAAGAGAAAAATATCAATTACTTCTTAAAAACACTATTTTAACGAGGCCATCAGTATTCCATCTAGTCACCACTTATAATATTAAGAGTCATAATAAGGACATTTCATATCAGATGTTGCCATGCACCTAACTTTAGAATCCAACACTCCATGTGACAGGAAAAAGCAGAACTACTTTCTTATGACAGGATTAGGAAACTTAAAAAAATATTTAGCAGCCAAAAATAACAGCTCCCACACTTTTCTTTGTCGAGGGCTATTTTAACAATATATTGTGTGTGGCATATATTATGGCTGTGAAATTTAAAAATCTGTAAGAACTACCTTGATCTTTTCCTGTGTGCCTCTAGAAAAAGTGTAAATCCTTTCCATAGATACTGCCCGTAGAACAGCCTTACCCCTCTAAAAAAGAAGAAGAGCACTTGCAAATCATCCTGAGTTCAGCAAAAGGATAATAAGAAAAAGCTGACATATGCAAAGCATGACACACAAATAGAGTGAATAAGATAAACTTGTAGAGAGAGATTAAAATCATGGAGAGAGAATAAAGCTTTCATTTTTGTGGCTAGAGACAGTCGGTTATGTTCAGGAGATGAAACAGTTTTCACTCCCAACTACTTAGTCTTTTCAGTCTAAACTCTCACGCAACAGATTCCAAATGCTTTCAAAACCCAGTCCTCCTCTTATTAATAATTACATGCTTATTAATAATTACATTAATTGATTACAAGTAATCAATAATCCAATAAAGTCTATGGAGTCAGAGTTCCACAAATTCAATGTATGGAGAGCAAAGGCTGAAGTCTGGGAAGTAGCAGCCATGTCCTGTGATCAGCATGAGCTATGGCTCCAATAAAGAAATGCAGCTATGTGCGCATACAACTTATTTATGCACTGCTTATTATTGTCAGAAGAAACTAGTTGATGGAACATTCATATTGTAATTCTTATCTTTTCAAAAAGGAAATTATAAAACCAGCTGTAAATATTTGTTAACCTTTGAACTAGCACTTGTTACCAGCCCTTCACAATAGTTTTTCAAGCCTAACAAAAATAATTTTTAAAAAATATAGAAGCCTTTCCTGCTTATGTGATGTCTGCAGCAACTTTAAAAAAATGTATCTTTCCTTTCATATCCCAAACCACATGTAGAATTTAAGCCTTAGTGCACAGAGCCCTTGATAAATACTACAAATAGAATCTATGTCCATTGCATATGTACACAAGATAAAAGTATATCAAGAACCACTGCTTTAATAACAGCTTCCTTTATGGACATCCAGGACACTCTGAAATGCTCAGCACACATGGGAGTATGTCGCTCTCGTTATTGTTCTGTATATTTGTAGAGATCTTAGAAATACTTCTACACTACAATCCAGAAATCACCCAGTGCTTATTTGCATTATATTACTTTTTCTTTTGCCAGATGTCGTAGTGGCTGCACACAGCTGTTTGGAAAGAGTTTAAAATATCGCTAATGTAACCACACAATAACCACATCCTTTGAAAGTCTAGTGCAGAATCTGTGGATGGCAATGAAAAACAGCAAACTGTTTTGTTCAATTATCATGACATCAAAGTCTTCTTTTCAAATATTGAAACGCCATAGCTTGTCTTCTTCCTGAGACCCCAGAACGGTCTCACCATACTTTCTCCACACACCTGAAACTCGATGCAGACATCCATTGCACTCTTAAGTAGCAGCATGTGGCTGGCTTTCTGAATCAATACCTGGAGGTGCCTGGAAATACACACCTTTCCCTTCTGAGTGGGTGAACAGGACTTCTGTGGATATAGGGCAAGAAAATGGGTAAAAAAAGCTTATCTACAAAAATCTTTATGATGCAGAACCTTTTCCTGGACTGTACAACCAGGAAATGAATAGATAAAATATAATTGTTTAGGAAGAGTAGCACGAAATGTGCACTAGTGTTAATTTGAAGGCTTCCAATTCAACGTTCCACAGGGCTGAGAAATTGTGTCTGTTTTGGAATGAAAATAACTCTTATCTTGTGACATTAGAGATCTAATCATAGCACATGCCCATGCTTTGCATTTCTAGAACCAGATGTCAAAGGGAAATAAATTTTGCAAGTATTGTTCAGAACTGAAATTCAGAACTGATAGTTTGGAATGTAGCAGTGTCGTGGACCTCTCTTGGGCGTTTGTAATACCTAACACTTTTGCCTGCCTATCTGGCTGCCTCACTGTACTGCACCACTGTCTGAGCTGCTCATTACTCAGTTCCTGAGTCTCCACAGTTTATAATGTGATACTTAAGTAAGCTGTCACAGGAGTCCGGCAATTTGAAGAAAATATGGGTTGTGGCTGCAAGGGTGAGCACAGGGTGAAGGTAAAGGTTACCACAGAAAGAGACAACAAGCTGACATCACCTCAGCCCTCTAGAGCCCAGGCAGGCTCCTGCACTGTATCTGGCAGCTCCTCTTTTTCTAGAACCCTTCTTGCTACCCCACTCACCTATCCTTGAGTGGATTAGAAGTACTTCTTAGCACAGAACTGCAGTCTCGTTGGCTGTATGCCAGCATGTAAACAGGCAGGTGCTAATCATCATAAGTCCAACAGAAAATACAAAGGTTAAGGAACTAGCTACTCCTTGTAGGAATGTAGACAGTAAGGTGGAGCAGATGGGGTGGTGCCTACAGTGTGCAGAACATGAACACTGAGCTCACATTAACACACTGTTCAGTGGAGTTGACTTTCAAACAGGATCACACACTTCCATTAATTACTACATCAAATATGTGTACCATCCTAAACCAACATTTCAACACAGAGTTCAGTGTCAGTGCAAACTTCCCCTCTACATATACGTAACTTCTGTCTTAGCACAGCTTTGTTTTCTTGCAAGTGTGCTAGGAAAGCTATTTTTGCATCTTCAACTTCTAGAATATTAGATTATGATTTGCCAGTGACTATCACTTTTGCTGTAACACAAATCTTCCATATGTGCATACTTCCACCTCCTGGACAGACTGTATATTGCAGAATTTGATGATACTGATGTGTCTTATGGCTGACAAAGGACTTCATGTTATCCTTTGATGAGGGAAATAATGGTTTATTGTTCCACTCAATGCAAAAACTCCTCTACAGATAGGTGTCTTTGGGACTTTTAAGAGACACAGGAAGATGAAGTGATAGATGGGTATAGGGAAGAATCTTCTCCGTGGTGAGAGGGAAATAAGGTGGGCATTATAGTTTGTGCATGTTTGCTTGCTTTCTGAGGTGTGAGCAACATTAAGGAAATATGTTCCTCATTTTTGTGGAGGAAGAAAGGGAGAAGCCATGCCCACATGTCCCACAGGAGCTGCTAAATGCAGATACCTGTCTTGGTGTTGCAGTGGTTGTAACCCACTGGGGTATCGCAATTGGGGTTGCAGTTCAGAGTTTCAGGCAATATATGGCAGTAATTGGAGGTGGCAATATGCACCTTGGAGCTGTCAACATGGGTAACAAGCAGTGTTGTTCCTACTGGCTTTGCCCTTGGTAGCTCAGAGTGCAGGGAGAGGAGTGTTCCTCCACTTGTGTCTCCATGGCTGTTTTCAGGGGGCTCTGTTTAGCTTCTGCACCTTCTGAATCTCTGTAATATAAAGGTTACACACTTGACTGCCTTAGGGCTGGCATTAGCTGGGAGAGAAGGCTCCAGGGAGACCTTCCAGTACCCGAAGAGGGCGACAGAAAAGCTGGAGAAGGACTTTTTACAGGGGCAAGTAGTGACATGACAAGGGGGAATGGCTTTAAATTGGAAGGAGAAAGATTTAGATTAGACACGAGGAAGAAATTCTTCACGCTGAGGGTGGTGAGGCACTGGCGCAGGTTGCCCAGGGAAGCTGTGGATGCCCCCTCCCTGGGAGTGTTCGAGGCCAGGGTGGATGGGGCTTTGAGCAGCCTGGTCTGGTGGGAGGTGTCCCTGCCCATGGCAGGGGGGCTGGAACTGAATGGGCTTTAGGGTCCCTTCCAACCCAAAGCGTTCCGTAATTCTATGAGCTCCTCTTGTCCAGGTAGCCCTTTAGCCCCCGGTGACCCCCTAACTGGCCACTGCAGTTGGCTTACCCCCAGGAGACCGCGTTCCCGCGTTCCCTGGGGCTGACCCGGGCCAGGGATGGAAGGATGGAAGGAAGAAGTGATGGAAAGAAGGAAGGACGGAGCGACACCTCGCTGCCACCTCCACGGCTGCACGTGGGCGGGGCGGCGGGTGATCAGGCAGCGCCACGGGCAGCCTCGGCGCCTCGCGCGCTGGGGTCCTTGCGTACTATAAGAATGCCAGGCGGAAGCCCCACCCCCTCTTCCACTGGCGGCTCGCGGCGGCGAGGGGTGAGTAGCGGCCATGGCGCTGCGGCCTGCCCGGCATCATCCCTGCGGCCGGCGGGGCATCGCGGCGGGAGCGGGCCGGGCGGGGGCCCCGGGGCGGCCGGCATCACTCACCGGGGCGGCCTGTGTCTGTATTTGCAGCAGGAAGCCGGGCGGGGACACCACCCACCGAGAGCGCCATGGCCGAGGAAGGGTGAGCGGGGCCGGGGCTGATGGGGGCGGAGGGGCCGCATTGCGCCGTTCCGGGTCGGGCCGTGAGGCTGCACCGTTTCCTGCGGGCGAGAGGCTGGGTGGGTGCTCGCCGTGGGGTCGGACGGACACGGTGTTTGTGCGTCTGGCTTCCTTTTCTTAGTGAGGGAGCGTGGGGACAGCACAGCTGATGGACTCAACAAGATTTAATCTCTTCCAGTGTCTGCAGTTTCTGTTTTAGTTTAGTTCTTTAGATTCTCTTTTTTTAAATAAATGGATGCTTGCAGGTGAACGGGAATCTTTTCCTAACAGTTGTAAGATATTGTCGCGATCAACACGGTAATATGTGTTTTCTTTTTAGCATTACTGCTGGAGGTGTAATGGATGTTAACACCGCCCTTCAAGAAGTTCTGAAGACCGCACTTATCCATGATGGCCTAGCTCGTGGTATTCGTGAAGCAGCCAAAGCCTTGGACAAGTAAGTGGTGTTCTCCCATTTGGTTTAGAGTGAATAGTAAAACTGGATGAGGTATGTTGAGCACACACAGTGCTCACTTTGTCCAAATGTTTAATTGGAAGCTTCTGCCAGAGTATATTTTTCTGCCAAGGCGTTTTGTCTTTTGGGATCTCTGTATTGGGGTTTTTAATTGCGCTTGTGAAATACAGATGCTAAACTCAGTGACTCAAGAACAACAGCATGTAGTGTATTAGGTCCTGTCGTTCTGTGACCCCAGTGCCATTGAGTTTTTGTGTGGATTGTTCTTTTTGAAGAAAATGATGTTTGTGGTATGTAATTGCAAATCTGGGGCTCAAGAACTCTGAAGAAGTGATAAACTCATCAAAATTTTCAAAGAATTTTAATTGAGAGAATTGAGATGTATGTCAGACTTAACCTGGAAGAATTGGTTTATTTTTTTATTAAAAACCCTGAAATTCATGGCTTGCTTTTACTTCTCTACTAGCTTCATTTATTTTTTCGTTGCACCTGTAAACTATTGCTTGGGTACACTATCAAAACTATATTAAACTTGGGCCAACTGTGATAATTAGTTATGGTTCTTGGTAGGGTGAAGCACTCTTGCGTATATTTATGCATACACAACTCTACATGTGTCTGTAAATAGGTGTGTGATTTTAAGGATAGACAGTGCTTAAGTGTAATGCTACAGTGTTTGGGTGATGACTTAACAATTTGTCGGATACCCCTTCACTCTTCTTATGAGTGAGAACAGAAGTCTGACAAACCTGTATGCGAAAAACCTGTAAGACAGTACATAATAATGGAAGAGAATTATAACTTTCACTGACAACTAGTTTATAAGAGTTCTTTTGAGTTCAGCTGCAACTTCATATACTGTGTGTTAAGAGGATGCTGTACGTATAAGGTTTATGTACGTTTGTGAGTCATGGTTCTTGCTTGGAAGAGTAGTTTCTGAAACATTCTGGTGAGAATCACGATGAAGGCCATTGAAAAAACTGACTTTGCAGTAGTCAAGTTACATCAGGTTGAGCATAGAAGACCTATACAGCTCTCTGTTGTCAGGTATCCTTTTGATATTCTTAACATTGTACCACAGTATGCAAAGATCCTAATTAGAACTGGGGCCCTGTCATATCAGTTTCTTTGAATGTAAATAGAAGCAATTGTTCTGAAGAGTTTATAACAGCTTGGCATGGAAATTCAAGCTTTTCGTAATTCCAGTTCTGACATCAAGTTATTGTAGTCTGAGGTAAACATGCAAAAGCAGCTTGTAACTTGGGTGCTTTCTGACACCAGTTCTTTATGGGATCTGGTGTTTAAACAGTCATTACATCTCTTTTCAATGGCTGAGAGTTTAGTGGGGTTTTTAGTCTTCTAAAACTGGAATAGAATCTGATAATAAAGCTATCAGTGTATGAGTAGACTGTTATGTATATGGAAAAACAAAGTAGTAGGTCTTGTCAAAAGTGTCTTTAGGATTTCAAAAGCATATGGTGTCTCAAAAAACCAAAAATTAAACTTAAGAAGTGGTTGTCTAGAAATGCATATGATGAATTTTGTTTGCTGCAATTTTGATTATTAAAGTTTAAGCAGTGTCTGAGGTTACATCTGTCAGTTTTCATTGTTTCTAGACGCCAAGCCCATCTTTGTGTTCTGGCTTCAAATTGTGATGAGCCCACGTATGTAAAGTTAGTTGAAGCACTTTGTGCAGAACATCAGATCAACTTAATAAAGGTGAGTGTGGGAACTTTACACAAAAGTTTAGAATAGTTATCCTGCTTACAGTACAAGCTGCTTTTTTCAGCATATAGAGAGCTGAACTTTTGAAACAGTATGCTGTAATTTTATATGTGACTTATCTTAGGAAAATTTATCTTGATATTCATTGCTTTGTTTCTGTGTGGTTTTCTTAGAAGCAGTACAAAAACTGGATGTGAATGGAAAAATTACGTGTATCAGGTGTTTTATAAAGTTAAAATGAATCTTGTATAATGTAGTCAGCTCAGCAAGTGGTTGTGGAGTGTGGGAGGAGTCTCAACAGGAACTTCAAATAAAAATACAAGCTGTACAATGATGATACTTTGGCTCCCTCTACTGATATCTGTGAGGAAAGCAGCCATCCGTTACCCAATTCTTCTGAGAGTACAGCAGCTCTTTTTGTTGGACCCAGTTATGTTAGAAATGGCTAGTTCTAATGTAATGCAATGTTTTACACAGGTTGATGACAACAAGAAACTAGGTGAATGGGTAGGTCTCTGCAAGATCGACAGAGAAGGAAAGCCGCGCAAAGTAGTGGGCTGCAGTTGTGTGGTTGTCAAAGTAAGATTATGCTATTTTTTCTTATTTCTTTACTTCTGAAAATAAGCAGTAAAGATAAAGTTACTTTAGATGAGGTACTGTTCAATAGAGCTTAGAATTTTTTAAACATTTTTTTTCCGTTGTTAATAGTGAAAATCAAATGCTTCCTTGATTTATATTCCCTTTCATGTTTAAGATATTGCCAGTAAACATTAAAAGAAAGATCTTTTAACTGGAAGAGATGAAGTTTTGCTTCAGAAAAAAATACCAGTTCAATATATCTGCTCAACTTGAAAATGTTTTGCAGAGCATATTTAAAATGACACTGGTAAAGTAATGCCACAGTACGAGCCTTGAAGACTTCGTGTCTTTGAGGTCCCAAGAGATGGCTACATCTTCACAGTAAAGACTAATGCCTTCTCAGTGTGCTTTCATACTTTTGCTAGTTTCACATACTTGGCTTTCTTTGAGCAGAAATGGAGATTTGTTTTGGATACATACCAATGGCTGTTATATTTGTCTTGTATGTAGGCTTTTATTAGAGAATGAAGGGAAAGCATCTGGCAGATTGCTTGGAATTTTGGGAAAGTTTGGGAACACCTTGAGAAAATGTTAATCTCAGTTATACTTTTAAAAATATGTTGCGAAATTTTGAATGAGTCTGTTATTCATGGGCTATTGTGTGTTGCAGGACTATGGCAAGGAATCTCAGGCCAAAGATGTCATCGAAGAGTACTTCAAGTGCAAGAAGTAAATGGAAAATAAATTTTGAACTTGGCACGTGTGTGTGTGATTAATGGGTGGGTATCTGTGGAATAGTTCTGTGAGTTGTAAAAGATAACTTAAGGAGAGGAAAGGACTTTACAGGTATTGGTATAGTTTATTAGTATGTTAACTCTGTCAGGGTGCTGAAAAGATAAGAGCAATCCCTGTATGTCTGTTCCCTGCTGCTGTTCCAGAGGACTTAAGGAACTTAGCATATCTACTCAGTTGCAGAAATGCTAACAGTTGATTACTGTCTTGGTTTGACTATGCATAGGTTTGTGCATTTTGGGGGTTCTAAATAGCTTGTTAGGGAAAGTCTGAAGTACTGCTGCATCTGTGATGAAAATTTGGCTCCCTCTACTGAAACAAATGAGGAGAACGGCCTTAACCGTTACCCAAATCTTCTGAGATGTTGCAGGGCATTTTTTCAATGATACCTTAATTTATTCTGGAAACTTGCTTGACACAAGTTATGCTTTGTTGGGTTTTCCTGCCCCTCAGTCAGTTCTGAAGCACATTCTGGGTAGAATTGACTGCTTTTTAGGTATTGTTGTGTACCTGTAGATCTGATTCTGTATTTCTCAGTAATCGAGTTAGCAAGCAGATCTTTGAATTTTCATGTAAGTTGTAAGCCCTTTTTTGACATCCCCAGTCATTCCAGTGTGTAGGGGCAGGCATCTCCAGATACTAGGCTGAGATGAATCATCTTGCAGTTCATTAATGCTCTAAAGTATCTTAATTTTTTGCCCTGTCAGAGCTTTTTAGTAGCTGAATCAGGATGATTGGATTTTTGAGAGGTTCATATAGTGGCATTTTCAGGTGTACTTTTAATGCAGTTGCCTGTTCTGACAATTGCCTGTTTCTTGTTAAGAAATGTATCCCCTGTACTGAACTTACACCTGTCTTGTCTGTGAATTTCCATCTAAAGGAGTTAAAAATCAGTTTTTAGTATTAGATAGAAATAAGTTCTTAACAGAAATGTATGAATGTTAACCATTTTTCATTTGGATATTTTTGAATATAGCTGAAATTAGACGTTCATTCCTATAGATAAGAGCCTTAATTGCAGATCTCATTAAATGGATTGAGGTTTCTAAATACTGAGAATTGGAATAATTCATAAGAATATTCCTTTTAAATAGAATTTTTGAAAGACATTTGAGGCTTTTATCAATTGTTTGGCTAATGATGTTGAGTATCTTGACTTTTCTGTACTGAAACACAACAAAGCACACTTCATCTTGTGTCTGAAGAAGCTGCATTTTTAAAGAAGTTTGGATAAAATACAGTTATGCTATTTATTCTTTATATTTTCATAGTGTTGTTTGCAGCTACGTTCTAGAGAAAGAATTGTCTGAAATGGTGGTAGTGTTGGCAGTCCTTAACAGGATTCATGGTTTGCTTTTCCTTGACTGGCTGTCACCAGAGTTAAATACACAAGGGGGGACTGGGATCCAGAACTGGAGCTCAGTATCTGGGTTTGATGGGCTGTGTGTAGCTGAGATGGAAAACTGTTTTGTAATTGAATATATTTTGGCACCAGAACATTTTTTTACCTGCTAGGAGTAATAAACTTAGTTCCTTATCTCTGTGGACACAGAGTAATGAATGTGCAATCAAATAAGTTCCTCCAGGGTAGTGTATGAAGATTTTTTTTTAAAAAAAGCTTAAATCCATAGACTTGCATCCTGTGCAAGCAAACAACTTGTCCAGATAATTAGGGATTTTTTTTGGCTGAAACAGATTTTCATTTTGTTTTTTAACACAAAATGACCCAGAAGAGAGAAGAACATGGTCCCTAATTCAGGTACACTTAAATGACTACAAATGGAGTTAAGGTGAGTTAATTGTATAAATATTTACATTATGGATGTGTTATTATGTGAAGTTAACCTAATCTGGTTTAAGTCTTCAGGGCTATTTGACGGCTTTAGCATGAGCGAACAGTAGATCTTCAATTATTTTAAACTGTATTTCCCCTTCTAAGTGAATTTAGCTTGAGGTCAACTCAGCATGGAAAATTGGTGCTGGTACAACTTTCTCATGAATTTAATGGCATCTTGCAATATGAAGCACTAATACCGACACAGTGAAGTTTCAGAGGGGACTATTTCCTATTTAGCTATTGGGGGGAATAGGAAGGATATCAGTAGAAGAGTAAAGGAAAAAATTGTGAATTGTAATTCAAGATGATCTTGAAGTGAAAAGTGCTAATGCTGAAAAGGATGAGTAAAAATAAAGGTGATAAACTGTTGCTTTAAAATTTTCTCAAAGTTGCCTGGCTTTTATTTTATCTCTGTACTCTCAAGATGTGGAAGCTTGTTCACCTTGTGTTGTTCCCCCTTTGCACTTCCCTCAGTATTTATTTAAGAGAAAGCTAATTCAAGGTAATATGCTGTCTTCCAGTAGCATTACTGGATTTCCTGTCCAGCTGTAACACTGTAAGGTAACTCTGCTCAGGGGGACTGCATTTTAGGAGCAAGGCTTTAGTCATGCAGTTACATGGACTACAAATAAAAGAATCTGCAAGGGCATAGGCAATTACAGCAATGTGAGAAGATAATTTCCTAATTCAGGGCATGTTTCTTTACAGTGCTTCAGAGGAACATCTTTGAGAAAAAGGATATGCTGGGTAAATAAAAACGCTCTATGAGCATTCAGAACTTAAAAGAAGGCTGTAATAAAATAATGCTCGCTTGGTTAGGCTAGAATAGCACCAGTTTCAGAATCATGCTAAATGGAGCCAGACTTCTCAACAGTGCCTGGTGACAGGATGAGGCAATGAGTACAAACTGGAAAATGGGAAATTCCATCTGAACATGAGCACAAAGATTACAGTGAGAGTGACAGAGAATTGTAATAGGCTGCCCGAAGGAGTTTGTGGAGTTGCCTCTGGAAACATTCAGAAACTGCCTGGATGTGTTTCTGTACAACCTGCTCTAGGTGAACATGCTTTAGCAGGCAGGTTGGACTAGATCTAGAGGTTGCTCCTAAGCCTGACCATTCTGTGAGATGTCTGTTTTTATAGATTTGGAGCATTTTTATTTTTGGCAGGAGCAGTGAAATTCCATACAACTAGGGGTTTTGTTTTTTAAGCCATGTATGGTGAAGATGCACACTGAATCTGTAGTTGTATATGACTTCTGAATTATTAACGCATTGTGAATTGCTATGTTTAGCCAAGTTATCTGTAATGGCAGTAGGCCCTTAAGGAGTTTTCTGTATTTTAAACCTGTAGAGAACTTCAGGAAAAGTCCAGCTATTCAACTATCCACACTTCAACTTGACAGAATATGCTGCTTCATTTAATGCATTTTAATTTGTTTATTTTCAGTGTGGGGAGGGGGGGGGAAATTATCAACGTGATTTGTTTCATTTATACCATGAGATACTGGCGTTACTATTTTAGCAGTAGCAGGTTATGCACTTCTTAGGAAAAGGGATTCTAGACCTGTAGTCCAGGAGTAAGTTTGGTAGCATTTTACAACAACGGAATTATATGTCAGTGTAATTTCAGGGTTATGATTTTTTAAAATAAGTCACCTCATCATTTTACTAGAAATGGATATTAAGACTAGGGAATGAATGGGGTTTTTTTATGCCAAGTTTTTTTCACTGGAACAGAACCAGCACTTTTTACATATTTTTGCCAGAAGAAATTGGGTTGAGATATTAATGTGCTGATCAAAATACTTAGGTGCCAGGTTAGGGTTTTTCCTGTAATGTTTCTTTTCCTGGAATCGACTTTAGAACCTATATAGAGTCAGCACTGGAGAGCCAATTAAGACTCATTTTTTTTATAGTTCTTAAGACTGTCCCTAGTATTTGATTTATTTTCAAAAGTTTCCTGAGAATTAAATTTCACACAAACTTTCTGGTTCACTTTAATCTTTTATGAAAGCTTTTTTTTAATTCAAATTGGCTGAGGAATACAAGTGATTGCTAGTCCTTCATACTAGAAGACCTGGCATAAGCTGCTGTGCATCCTCTGCTTTGCAGACTTGAGACACTGTTCCTTCACACTTTCTTGATAAGATGGTATTTTTATTTTGCTGTAGGAGATGTATTGATATTGATGCCTTCTGCAGGGTTTCATGTTGAGTTTCAGACAAATAGGCTTGGTATCACTTTTTAAGTTATAGCCATCTGAAGTCATTGTCCTAAAGGTATCTGCTACCTGTCCCCTCAAAGAATGCGTTTAGACAGCATTAAACATGAGACTGGGAATTAAAAACCTAGAGTTAAGAGTTCCAGGACTGACCCTTTTACTTTGCTGCTAATCATTAAATATTCCGGTCAGGTTTTCCCTATGAAACAGGGATGACGCAGAATAGTTTGCTCGACAGTGCATGCATGGGTTTTAGTTGCAGAAGAAGAAGAAATTTCATTTCTATGTAAAGTAGAAAGCTAACAAAGCCCTGTGAAGAAATGCTTGTAAGTCATTGATAAAGGTTCTAAGATTTCTAGAAAGGACTGGAAGAACATCCGATGTGACACAAAATAAAAAATCCTTGAATGGTTAAGCTCATTTTGTTTTAGAACCACGTGTCTGATCATGGCTAGTACTAACTAGTACTGCTTGTCTATTGTGCGTTTTGTCTTTATATCATAAAATCTTGAACATCTGGATGATGACACCACCATGTATTTGCACAGCTCCTACTTTGATGGAGTTATGGCCCTTACCGTGGCTCCCATAGGGGAACGTATTGTACCTGCCCTCCCCATTTTCCCATGATTGTTTCCATGTTTTACTGTTTCAGTTCCTTGGAGTCTGGGATAATTGCAGTTCTACTACATGCTTATTCCATGCTAATTCTGGTTAATGTCTTATCTGGACAGCTCATTCACATCAGGATCTTACCTTGTAATATGCTGATATGCTTTGCAGTAGCACAAAGGTTGGAGGATCAGGGCTTGTCAGCAGTGAATAGCCATGTTGCACAAGCACTTCTGCAGGCTCCAGCCATTCCTTTGGGGAGATCATTGTTTGTTGTGCTTGCTTTGCCAAGAGAAAAGTCTATCTACCAGTCTTGTCGAACACAAAGTAGTTTATGGAGTGTAGGCACTAATCCCCATGAATAAAAAACATTGAGTATTAAACCACACAGTATCCTTAACACTTACAAATAAACATAAAGCCCTGTATATTCTGACTAATGTTCCTGACTTAGAATGTCTCTATCCATTTTTGTTCCTTGTTTGTACTACACAACCTGGATATCCAAGCTGTGAGCCAGTGCCTGTCTTGTGTCCAGGTTACTGCAACTGGTGCAAACATGGCCCCTAAAACATGCTTTGTTTCTTGCAGACATCATAAAGGTCTTGTCCAGTGTTGTAAAGGAATTCTGATCATGTGTCCGTTGGTCAGCGTTGTCTTCTCCTTTGGAGATGATGTTTTTGGGATGTGAAGCCTCAGTAGGGTTTTTAACTTCTTGTTGGGCCATTGAACCAGATACTGGATGTTGGACGAGCGCAGTTGTGGCTTGATTTATGTAGCCTGAAGGGAAACAGAAGAAATGGCAAATTATTTTCTCAATAGTTTTAGTCAAGTAAATATACAGGGCAAAAGTACTTAAAATATTTTCACTGAGACCTGTATGAGCAATATTGTATTACATAAAGTGGGGCTACTTTCTGGGAATAAAGTAACAACTACACTTTTCAAAAATTGCAAACTGATATAACTTTTGTTTTTACATTGTTGGTTTGGGTTTTTAAAAAAATACTTTTAATGATCATGTGATACTGAAAGATTGAGGCACAGAGTTATGTAAAAATATATTATCCACAAGGGGAAAAAACATTTTTGTACAAAATCAAATTGGCCCTTGTTTTGCTTATCTTATTTGAAGCTTGTTACCTCTAAATAATCTGCCAGCTAAGTAAATGTCAGGAATCTGTTCATCTTTGCTGTAGCCTGATTGAGCTCAGTGTCTGTAAGGTAAGAGTAAGTTTTAATGTTTGAAACACAATTGGTTGAGATGGTGTATTAATACTGTACCAATGCATAAGCGGTCAGATATTCTTTTCTAAAAGTAATAAAACAATACAGGTTTAGGTCAGTGCCTGGCATGTGAAGTTCCTGCCCTGTAAAATTTTACAATCAAGTTATGAAACTGAAAAAATAACTCATGCTGCTGTGCAGACAAATGTTTATTAAAGCAAATGTCCTGTTTTCATACTAAAAAGAAAATTGTAATTCCAGTATGCTTCATTTTTTCTTTTTTTTTTTCCTCCAAATGGTTCTAAGACATTTTCCACACTGAAAGAATTCAAATCCCTGTTAAAATAAGCTTTGAATTTTGAGGACAGAAAAAAGCTATGCCCCCTAAGTAACCTTTTGTATTGATTGTATTGTTAGCAGCCAGTGTGTTGGATAACAAAATACAGATGCTTGGGTCAGGTTTAGGAAGGCAAATATGGGGGAAAAAAACCAACCCAAATATTTCTAGTTTTAAGTGTATTTGTTTAAGGGAATAAAGGTCACGTTTTGTAGAACTCTTCCACAAAAAAATGAAACACCCTCAGATATCCATATATAAAAAGTGTTTGTATGTCAATACAAGCTATGGTATATATTCTTTTTCATCCCTTTATTCAAATGGACAATATTTAAGGAACACCCTACAGCTTTGTTTTTTTCAGGGCAGCAAAACACAATGTTTGTCAGCATGTATACAAGAAATGTCCTTATGTGTATGGAATTCAGCAAGCTACTGTACATTTAAAAACATATAAATTCACTTGCCTTTTCTGTAGAGACTGACTTTCATCCTTCCATTCCTTCCATAGGTATGTTTTATATCCAAATCAAAACCTCAGCTTGTTCTGACTTTTCCCTCGTGTCTATCTAATCATCTGTTTTAAACTTAGCATGACAGCTTATAACATTGCCTTTGAACACCATGTCTTGATCCTTTCCTGGTCATTGTGAACAGCATCATCATTCTGTCTGACCCTTGAGCCTATTTTTACATGCTCTCTTCAAATGAAAGTTAATTAGAGAATATGTGCCTCTTCCATTTGCAATTGGTTAAAAACAGCCCTAAAAATGCCACTTGGACATGAGCTGTAAGTGGTTTTGTATATAGTCACATGAGAAAAAAACCTTTTAGCCAAACCGGCCTACAGCCAAGAAATGGGGATAGAATTGCAGTGCCCTTTGTATGGCTGTCTCCAGGACATAAGATAAAATCAATAATGTTATTAACTAAGCTAATATGGTTGTGAATATAGATAGTATTCATTAGTCCTTCTCAAAAGATCCTAGTAACATTGTTTTATTGCTAGTTTTCCATAATTTCCTGAAATTATTCCTAGTAGAAGGTCCGTCTCAAATATTTTGATTTTTTTAATTTACTTAAAGCAACATAGCTGTTTCTGAGACTTTTGTTGTGTATACGTTGTTTTACAGGGGTTGTTGACTTTTTTTCTTTTAACCCCAGCTAACTTGTTAAAATCTTTTCATTGGGAAGTTCAAGCATTTCCATTCATGGGTTTGAGATGTAATAAGGAAGTGGGGGAGCACTTCCAGATGATGTATGCAGGGGGAGGTCTGGATGTGTAGGAAAGAGAAGGCAGACTGGTTGACATTATTAATGGTAGGTGGGGGTAGAGCAGAAATAGCAAGCATCAGAGTCAATGAGACACAGGAGAATCTATCATTGAGCCTGAGAAGTTCACTATCTCACAATTGATTTCTTGCCAATAATCATCCATGAAACAAGTGGCAAAGTATGTTTCTCATTTTCCTCTAGCACTGGTCCATAGGGAGGATTACTGTAATTGGGCAGATGATTTCAGTGGAAGAGTGGAGATGCATGCACACATATATGTCCGTGTGCCATTTTAAAGGCAGGCTGCAAGGCTCAAGATAACATTAGGGAAAGAATAAGGGTGTATGTTCCAGCCAGTTAAAGTCTCTTGGCGTGTGTATGTTCTTACAACATGCAGTCATATGCTGCTGTTTCTACAGGTATCTTATGTAATTCAAAGGCAAATTTCAAATTCAAAGACCAGTGGACCCTAAAAATGGTCCAGGGCTCTAGTGTGAAGAAGGCTGCTGTGTATTAAAAAAAAAAAAACAGCTCTCTGCTCCATAAAGAACCCCAAACCAAAAACCCTTCATGATTATGGATTTGTGGTTAAAAATGGTAATGTAGATTTGTCTCTGCCACTGAGTTCCTATGCAGAGGTTGGTAAGTCACTTAAAATGTTCACAAAGGGAGACAGATCGTGTGTTTTCATTTTCTGGGTGTGCCAACTTACCTGTGCCTTGTTCTGTAGGAAGGATGAAGATTCACAGCTATTGATGTTTTGGTTTAAGCACAGAAAGCTACAAAGCATGATTTTTCCTGAAAAATGCAGTTTACAAGAGGCTCAGATTGGCTAGACTCCATGGATGGGTGCCTGTAGCTTGTGTACTATCATTTCCCAAAGTGTAGAATGGGGAAATGAACCCCCTTGGGAGGACGGTGAAGACAAATCCCTTTCTGCTTGTCAAGTGCTTTACTGGCGATGTGTTTTGGGGTTTGGCCGGTATCACACAGTATCACAGTATCATAAGGTTGGAAAGGACCTCTGAGATCATCAAGTCCAACCTATAACCTAACACTAACACCAACCATCATCTAGACCATGGCACTCAGTGCCTCATCCAGTCTCCCTTTAAACACCTCCAGGGTAGGTGACTCCACCACCTTCCTGGGCAGCCCATTCCAATGGCCAATCACCCTTTCAGTGAAGAATTTTTTCCTCACATCAAGTCTGAACTTTCCCTGACGAAGCTTAAGTCCATGCCCTCTGGTTCTACCACTGGTCACCTGAGAGAAGAGACCAACCCCTGCCTGACTACAACCTCCTTTTAGGTAGTTGTAGAGAGCAATGAGGTCTCCCCTGAGCCTCCTCTTCTCCAGGCTAAACAGCCCCAATTCCCTCAGTCGCTCCTCATAGGGCTTGTGCTCCAGCCCCCTCACCATCTTCGTTGCCCTCCTCTGAACACATTCCAGTATCCTAACATCTTTCCCATACTGAGGGGCCCAGAACTGGACACAATATTCAAGGTGAGGCCTGACCAGTGCCGAGTACAGGGGGACAATAACTTCTCTGGTCCTGCTTACTACACTATTCCTGATGCAGGCCAGGATTCCATTAGCCTTCTTGGCCACCTGGGCACACTGCTGGCTCATGTTGAGCTTCCTGTCCACCAGCACTCCCAGGTCCTTTTCTACCTGACTACTCTCTAGCCACTCTGTCCCCAGTCTGTAGCTCTGCATGGGATTGTTGTGTCCAAAATGAAGTACTCGACATTTGGACTTATTAAACATCATCCCATTAGAATCGGCCCAGCTCTCCAATCTGTCCAGGTCCCTCTGTAGGGCCATCCTACCCTCTAGCAGATCAACTCTTCCTCCCAGCTTGGTATCATCTGCAAATTTGCTGATGATGGACTCAATCCCCTCATCCAAATCGTCAATAAAGATATTAAACAGGACGGGACCCAATACCGATCCCTGGGGGACACCACTGGTGACCGGCCGCCAACTGGATGAAACACCATTTACCATCACTCTTTGGGCTCGGCCATCCAGCCAATTCCTAACCCAGCACAAAGTGCTCCCATCTAGGCCACGAGCTGCCAGCTTCCCTAGGAGTCTACTGTGGGGGACCGTGTCAAAGGCCTTACTGAAATCCAAGTATACCACATCCACAGCCTTCCTCTCATCCACCAGGCGAGTCACATGATCGTAAAAGGAGATCAGGTTGGTCAGGCAGGACCTACCCCTCCTAAATCCATGCTGGCTGGGCCTGATTTCTTGACCGTTCTGCAGGTGGTGCATGATTTCACCCAGGATTATCTTCTCCATGATTTTACCTGGGACCGAGGTCAGGCTGACAGGTCTGTAATTACCTGGATCATCCTTACGGCCCTTCTTGTGGATGGGCGTCACATTGGCCAACTTCCAGTCTTCCGGGACCTCTCCAGTGAGCCAGGACTGCTGAAAGATGATGGAGAGCGGCTTAGCAAGCTCATCCGCCAGCTCTCTCAGCACCCTAGGATGGATCCCATCCGGCCCCATAGACTTATGAGGGTCCAAGCGGCTCAGCAGGTCTCTAACCTCCTCCTCATGGATTGCAGGAGGGCCATATTTCACCCTGCCCCCATCAACCACTTCAGAGGGCCAACTGTCAAGCAAGCTGACATCCTTGTTGTTAAAAACTGAAGCAAAGAAGGCATTAAGTACCTCAGCCTTCTCTGCATCTCTGGTTACTATATTTCCCTCCACATCCAACAAGGAGTGGAGGTCGCTGCCGCCCTTCTTTCTGCCATTGATATATTTATAAAAACTCTTTTTATTGTCCTTAACAGAAGTGGCCAATTTGAGCTCCAGCTGGGCTTTTGCTTCCCTGATTTTTCTCCTACACGACTTAACAACATCCTTGAACATGACCTGACATACCTCCCCTTCCTTCCAACGATGATACATCCTCTTTTTCTTACTTAGTTCCTTCAGAAGTTCCCTACTCATCCAGGGCGGTCGTCTGCCCCTACGACTCTTCTTACAACACACAGGGACAGCCCGCTCCTGCGCCTGCAAAACTTCATTCTTGAAGTATATCCAAGCTTCCTGGACCCCCTTGCCACTAAGAGCTATTTCCCAGGGTACTTTCCTGACCAGTTCCTTAAATAATCCAAAATCTGCCCGCCGGAAGTCCAGCATTGATGTTCTGTTCCTGGCTTTTCCTATTACATTGTTCAGAGAGAACTCAATTATTTCATGATCACTAGACCCTAGACATCCTCCGACAACAACATCACTCACCAACCCATCTTTGTTTGTAAACAGCAAGTCAAGTAGAGCCTCACCCCTGGTGGGCTCACTCACCAGCTGTGACAAAAAGCAGTCCTCAATACACTCTAAAAACCTCCTGGACTGCCTCCTCTCAGCAGTATTAAGTTTCCAGCAGATATCTGGAAGGTTAAAGTCTCCTAAAAGAATAAGGGCAGCCGATCTAGAGGCAGCCTCCAGCTGTTTAAACAACAGAAGATCCAAATCCTCCTCCTGGTCAGGCGGTCTGTAGCACACTCCAACCAGGAGGTCCGACTTGACTGCCCCTCTGACTCTTACCCATAGGCACTCAACCTGGTCATCACCGATCTCAACTTCAACAGTATCCAGGGTTTCCCTAGCGTAGAGGGCCACCCCTCCACCCCTCTTCTCACGCCTGTGAGAAGTATGACACTGCATCCTATATGATAGAAACATAAAACGGGTTTGTGTTATAAGGGACCTTAAAGATAATTTAGTTCCACCACCCGGCCACAGGCAGGGACACCTTCCACTAGATCGGGTTGCTCAAAGCCTCATCCAACCTGGTCTTGAACACCTCCAGGAATGGGGCATCCACGACTCCGTACACAAGCGCAGACCCAGCCCTGGAGTCCCGGCCAGCCACTCCCGGCAGCGCTTCCCAGGCGAGGCAGGAGATGGCACACGTGCTACAGCTAAAGAGCCACGGTCCCCCCAAAAAAAGACGGGAGCAGGCCTGCGAAGTGCCTGGATCTCCAGGGCTGGAGTTATATGAGCAGGTGCTGCGCGGATGCCAGCAAGCTGGCGACATAGGAAACAAATGTGAACTGAAACTCTTTAATGCCTTTGAATGTTGTCGATCTCTACGTGTATTTTCCAGTTATTGAAGCCTTGTAAAATCCAAGTAAGTCAGATGTTTAGACTTTTATGGCGTGTAGAAATGTGTTTGTATAAACCAAAGGACTTTGTTGTACAGCTGTGACTCCTTTAATCTGTTTTTCTCAAGAGTTGTGGTGCACAGAGCAAGCACTCTCGTCTGCTTTCTTTCAGAGAGATATTTCATGAGCAAGGTACAAATTCGCAGAGATTTGGGGGATATATTTAAGTAGTCAGTTGTTTGGAAGTTCACTTTGTCCATTGTCAGTAGCACCATCTATGAGACAAATTAAGCACTTACAGGACAATATAGACTTAAGATAAGAGCCAAGATAGGTGAAGGCTTTCTTTTTCCCCTGCTGCCTCAAGTGTCTGATGTATTACTGCATTCAAAGCATTTCAGTATGCTCATATTGTATTCACACATATGCAATGTATTTGAAACATTCCTACTGAGGAGATTGTGGTAAAAACTGTAACATGCAGCTTGCTGGGTTTCATTGTAAAGTAATATAATCTCCACATGTGCGAAGGCCAATGCAATATTTTATTTTTTGCTTACCCCAGGGAATGTGATATTAAATTTATCAGCTGAAGTATTTGAATGAGAACTCATAAATATTTTTTGAGGTGCATCAATAGTGTACATGGAGAGGGAGAAGACATGCAGCACTGGGTTAAGAGGAAGTTGTTCATGCTTTTCATCCTCCTCTGTCACATAACAGCTATGCCTTAGACTTCAGATGAGGTACCGATAAATTTTGTCAGTGACTGAAAACACGTTTTAAATTGGGGAGCATTTTTTAGTCACTGATTTTTATAATTATTAACTTTATAGCACCTGGACTTCAGATGTTGTTCACATCAGATACAGAGCTCTGAACACATTGAGGGGACAGGAAAGGGCTCACCAAAAGAGAGGCATCATTCTGAAGATATTTCAGATGCAGAGGAGAGACTGTTGGCCTGCCTGTTTTACCTGATGCTCTGTGATTGCAGGCACCTGAGCTTGGCATGGTACTGCCAAATCCAGGTGGAGTTTGGACACTGCATTAATGTAGTTATAAATCTTCTAGTGCTTATGCAACTATCTCTGCATGGCTTTATCCTATGTTGTTATGCGATCAAGTCTTTTGTCTGTAGTTAATTTGGGCATCTCCAAAACAACTCTGTGGTGCTTTAGAATAATCCAAGCCATGTTGATTTAGCAGTTCTTTGTCATTGTTGGCTCAGTGTTCAGCGGCAGCCAAAATTGCCCATATCAGGAAGGGTAGTGAGAACATCATCAAAGATGATATTTTGCCACAGTTGAAAATCTTCTTGCCTCCACATCTTTAATACTACATATAGTTCGTCTTCACATCTCAAAAAGAGAGTGTTTTTTTCTTCTTTTTTAAAAAAGAAAAAACATTATGGAAAAGAATATCATAAGGGGAAGTAATCGCAAGTTTATGGTCTCACTTCAGTTGGAAAGAGGGCTGAGTAGGCACAAATCTGATTTACAAAATCAAGAAGGCAGTGTAAAAGATGAGTGCTAAACTTGTTTACCAAATTCTACAACAGTAGATCAGGGAACATGCATTGGAACTGATAGAATGTAATTTAAAACAGGTTTTTCAAAGTGCCTTTCTTTGAAGCATGTGATAAACTTCTACAACTTACTGTTGTAAGAAAATGTGGAGTCAGAACACATCATGAGGTTCAAAATGGATTAGACAAATTAATGAACAAAAGGTGCAAAAGAGATGCCATTGGGAATAGGCAGTCCCTCTGACGTTTGAAATCTAATAACAGGATGCAGGAGGAGCATGAGGGTTGGACTGCAGACAGTGGCTTGTTTCACATGTTCATCCTAAACAATTTGTGCAGCAACCACTGTGTGAGAAAGAAAACTGGGCAATGGACAGTAGTCTTGCTCTGTAGGGTATTTCTGATATAAAGTCAAGAATCATGGAATGGTTTGAGTTGGAAGGGACCTTAAAGATAATCCAGTTCCAACCCCCTTGCCATGGGCAGGAACTTGCCCTTGTAAAATGTCCCTCCCCAGCTTTCCTGTAGCCCCTTCAGGTACTGAAGGCTGCTAAAAGGTCTCCCCAGAGGTTTCTTTTCCCCAGGCTGAACAACCCCAACTCTCGCAGCCTGTCCTCATAGCAGAGATGCTCCAGCCCTCTGATCATCTCTGTAGCCCTCCTCTGGACGCACTCCAACAGTTCCATATCCTTCTCTTGTTGGGGATTCCAGAACTGGACACAGCACTCCAGGTGGGGACTCTCGAGAGCAGAGTAGAGGGGGAGAATCCCCTCCCTCGCCCTGCCGGCCGCGCTTCTTCTGATGCAGCCCAGGACACCGCTGGCTTTCCGGGCTGCGAGCGCACCTTGCTGGCTCCTGTCGAGCTTCTCATCCACCAGCAACCCAAGCCCTCCTCCACAGGGCTGCTCTCAATCACGTTGTCCTCCCCGTGCCTCGAAGCCGCGACTGCCCGAGGCAGCGCCCGGCGGGCCGTGGGGTGGCCCGAGCGTGCTCAGTGGCGGCCGTGGGGCCGGCGGGTTACCGCAACCCAGCTCGCAAGGTGAATGGGTGGCGAAACCCTCTGGTTTCTTGGTCACAGCCATTAAAAGGTACAAAAGGAATTGTTAGCACTTGTAGAGAACGCAAGCAAAGAGGAGGTGACTACCTCAATCTTTTGTTAGCTTTCTAGATGCTTGTAGGTAATCTTATTAAAAAGCTCTTGGGTCTTTTTCCCTCTAAGGTTGCTCAGGTTTTGCAGTGGATGTACCTTCTGTACCTTTGACATCTTAGGAATTACATTGCTGTGGCGCATTTCACTTGAAACTACTTATGCAGCCAGGTCTGAAACTGGATTCAGTCCGGGGCTGAATTTGGCGCGCACCGTCTGTTGCCCCACGAGTATGTTGCCTTTGTGCACCAGGATGGGCTGTTTCCAGAAGGAGTTGAAAGTTCTTTTTACCCACTCCGTTGAGTCTTCAGTGACTCAGGCCTGCCTGTATTAGACGCCAGCTCTTCTGTGTCATTTTTCATCCAGCAGAAAAGGTGAGCTGGCACTTTTTTGGTGTAATAGTGAGGGAACTCTTGGCGCTTCAGAAGGCATTTCTTCTTTTGATCTGAAATAACCCATGTGCACTGGTGTCTCTGGCACACTGCAAAGTTCACCAGTTCTCTTAAGTTTTTCTGAGAGGAACAGAATCATGAAGGTGATGAAAGGGTGAGTAAGGGGCAAGGATTTATTTGTTTTTTTCCTTCTCTTAGCTGCTGTTGGCTTGAGATCTGAGGAGTGAAGCTAAATTTGTAATTTGTAAGGACTGTATTTTAAACTATTTGCCAGTTGCTCCAAATAATAAAATGGGGATTTTTGTCCAGAGGACAAGTAATGAAAATAAATAAACATAGATCTTTTTCACCTAGTTTATAATCTGCAAATATGGTTCCTCCTCAACCTGTATGATTAACTCTCTTCAGTCAAGAGTGACCATCTTGATTACATCTTCTATTAATAAAAACCATGAAACTTTTTTCATAAAAGAAATCCAACAATATCAAATGACTGCACTGTACATTGTTTTGCCATGTATACCAGGGTTTTAACCATGTTACAGCAAATACATAAATTGGAGTACCTCACCTTTACCATCACTGTCAGATTTAGTATAGACAACTTAATGGAAATTTCCCTTAGTTTTACCAACTTTATATCCAGTAGAGCTGGAAAGTTTTTTTTTATGTGGATATGGTAGTACTTGTTCCAACAGATGCTAGTTATAATATAGCTTTGGTTTTCAACCATGTGGGTGTATCAAGAGATTTATTTAAATGTTGCATTTGATTAACATTTTTGAAGCCCAGTTTTCTTCTTTTAGAAATACTTTGTGGCTTAAGTGCTTATAGAAGATAGTTGATTCCTGAAGGAAAGGCACAGCAGTTCTGTATTAAACTCTCCGTTCAAAGCTATTATCCCAACCTCGGAAATGTGTTTTCACTAACCTAGGCTTGTGATAAGTTGAAGGAGAGGGTGTGCAGCCTAGGTATTCGGCAGTACTTCCACTGGAGCTGCTGTGTTGGAGTAGTGGTGGAGGTTCATGAAGTGAGGTGTTCATTTGAGTCTATCATGTCTCAGCTACTTTACAATCTCAGGAGGGTCCCAGACAGAGTTTCTACGAGCTGTGCCTTGTGTTCACCAGATAGTATATGTGCTGCAGATGTTTTAGGCTGATCACCTGAAGTTTGTGATAACTACAACATGTGGTATGTTTTGGATGTTCTCAATAGTAAGCCTAGTATCTTATTTCTGAGGCATTTTTGCTGCCTGAAGCAATAAATTCAATTCTGTCATCATTAGGCAGGTGTTTATATGTACTGCAAGACTTTAATCTCTCTCCAGGGAACAAAATACTTTAGGGCCCTATTCCACAATTTGGCATTTGCTTTGCATCTCTGGCATGTTCCTGTTTCTCTCTCTGCCAGGAGAGCAAGCAGGATTTTATGGTTGGGACTCAAATCTTCAAATATTGCCCAGCTTTGCAGGTGATGACCATGAAACCTAGAGAAAATTTGTCCCTCAGCTCACCAACTACAAAGAGTGAGGGTAGTGTGGCTCTTTATCTCTGCTTTGGATTTCATCTTCTTAGCTTGGAAGCTCTTTAGGACGTAGACAGCGTTGTGTTAGATGTTTATGTCATGGATTGCAATCCTGGATAGGCCAGTACACGAAATCCCAGGTAATAGTGGGACAGAAGTTTTATCTACAGATAATTTGGTAAAAAGTCCCCCAAAATGCAAATGATTTGCCATCATTCTGTTGAGCAGTCCTTAGTGAAATTTTGTGCTGAACCTTGGTGTAGTTTACCTGGGTAGCCGTAAGAAAATTCATAAAACAAACAACAGGGTGAAAGGACATGCTTGAAGATGCTTTGAGTAGAGAGCTTAGACACCTGTCATCGGAAAATGAGCTCAGGAAAGAAAATAATAGCATTTCAAGAGTTTTGGATCCTGGGAGAAAACTCACAAAGAAATTCAACAGGTTCTTGCAAGATAATTTTGGTGTGCTGTATAGACTTGAAACAGCCCAGTTGTAAATGCAGTATCAAAACAATTATCACAAAGTATTGTGAAAAGAAGAAATAAACATTTCCAAGTAAACTTCCTGTAGTTAGTAGGTAGTGTGGTAGGATAACATTAGGGCAAACAGGAAGACAGTGACAAGTCCAAAGAAATCTTTACAACTTTAAACATGGGCTGATTTGTTTTATGCATAAAGTCAAGACCGCATCAGGCAGTTAATGTTTTCTTTTAGCTATATTTCAAAAAAATATTCCAGTGGATTAAGGTAGTATTTGTTTTACTCTTGAAAACCGTTACAAATTCTTCATATTATAAAATGTATTATAGTCTAATAATTAAAAAATTTGTGCTGATACAAAGGAGAAAGTTCTACTTTGTTATTTTTCAACTTTCAATTTGTTTAAGGAAAAAAACACCATAATCTGAACTTCTTCTTTGTCCTGGGAGTCTAAGAAAAGAAAATTGTTTCCTTTCCTGCTTCTCCCACTGCATGTTTTCACACACATGTAGGTGCACATGTACACGCACATTTCCCTTCCTGAGGTAGCTAATGTACTTGCAGATACTCATGTTATCTGTAGCCATTTATTTCTTGACTTTAATAGTAGTGATGTCAGAGTTTCACACTCATTGGTGGCTAAAAATCTGCAGTCCTTAAGAATTTTTAAATGTGCAATTCTCTCATTGGGTATGTTTTTATTCTAGCAAACAAATGCCCATTTTATTAGCTGTTTTCTGTGTTAGAGGAAGTAGAGATTTCTACTTATTTATCTTCTGACCTAATCCAGTCTTTTCAGTCTCTCTATGTAGTAGTATCCCCCTTGCTTTGCTGAAGGTGGACCTTATGCAGCCAGCAATGCTAAAGACTTGGGGCAAGAAGAAGAGGAGGCAGGAGAGATCCTGATCTACAAAGGTACCCGTTGTCAACCGACCCTGCATGCCTTTGGTGCATGGGTCCTTGTGGTTCTGTGAAGAGAAGTACCTCAGGCCAGATCTGGGTCAGTCTCCCATTTAAGTAGCCCTGACTTAACAACGTTACAGAAAAAGCCTGAGTTGAAAGACTTTGTTTTCTCTTCCTATTTGTTTTCTTCCATGGTCCTTAAAAAGTAAAAATTACAGGAATTTGTATGTTTTATGTGGGGGAAGGCATTGGAAGAGGATCAAAGGCAGGGTCAGTGCTTAAAAATGGCGTGTACACAGTAGCAAATGACCGCTTTACTCTGACCACAACCACGTAAAACCTTGTCAAAGTTGCAGTTTTGCTCTCAGCATGCAAGCTGAGAGTTGCAATCCACGAGACAGCAGACTCACGTGATCTGTCAGGTATGCTGAAAGTTAATTAAACAAATCCCAGTAAATGCGAGCACACTGCAACTGCCCCTACTTTTAAAGGAGGAACCAGCAAATAGTTGGGCCTTTCATCCTCACTGGCTTCAGTGGAAGGTGATAGGCAAACTCTTAAATCTGGTTTGGAGATTATTTAGTCCTAGGAATATTTTTTTGGGAGGATGAAAACACCTACTACAACAGAAGATCCTTTCCACCCTTTTCACCACATGTTTATTAAGGATGGAGTTTTTAAAAAAGTAATGGCTAAGGTGTTTCCTCCCCTCTGAAATACTTTGACAGACCCAGAGGAGACTCAATTTCTCCCCCTTTCTTAAGAAGGAATCAGAACTGTGTGCCCACCTTTTGTACAAAGAAGCTGCTAGGACTTGGAGTTGTAGCTAACCATATAGAACACAGGTAAAGATCACATATGTTTCTAACCGTAGGGAAGATGCACACTTTTGCTTTCATTGAGTAAAGAAAACAAAGTAGCCCTACAAAATGCTGAACCCTTTTCACTCCAGGTCAGTGCTGAGATCAGCATGGTATAGGGAGGATGCAGCTGATCAAACAGTGAGCCACATGAAAGGAAGAAGGAGGAAAGAGCTAAAGGGGGTTTGCTGCACAGCTGCAGCATCTTTCAGATGACACCACCTTATAGTTGTTCTTGGCAATGTCAACGGCAAATTACCCAACAATTCTGGTACATGTATGCATGCCACAGGTCTGCCCTACTGTCTGAATTACCCAGTTTTAATTTTTTTACTTCCTGATTAATATCCTCTCAATTATTTGTCAGTCCTGAAGTAAAAAAATTATTAGTAGCTGTATTATGCTAGTGATGCTGTTAATGAAGGATGGAGCACTCCCGATTCAGATGTGGCAGAGATGCTCTGGCCTCCTCATCCCAGGATAAAAGTACAGCTTCAAAATTAAATAATAGACCCTTTTTTTATGGCCTTTTCTCTCACTTGCCGATAGTACCAAAACTATGTTACGCCTCTGTGTTTTGGCAGAGCAGAGGATGGGTTCTGTACTCCCGTTTTATGCCAGCAGAAACAGGTAGCTACTTGCATGCACAGGAACAGTTCTTGAGTGCAACCCCGTGAAATTAACTGCAGGGCCATGTCTTTCCTTGGAGCAGGAAATCACTTAGCTGACAGTATTATAAAACATTCCATAATTATGAAGTGACTTTCCGGTAATTTTTCAGTACTCCATAGAAAACATTGTCATAAGTGATATGCACTAATTTTCTGTTGTTTATGTGTGTATATAGTATAACTTCCATTAATGTGCCATTGCATTAATGAAAGGGATTTTGTAAAAATTAACTGGTGATCTTCCAAATTTATTCTTTCAGTGACTCCAGATCAGATTTATCTACTTTAAACAATATTGTTAAAATTTGAAAGTGTTCTTAACCCACCTGGAATCAAGTCGTGTTCTTTCAGTGTTACGTTTATAATGAGGATGATTTAATTACTCAGCTGACAATGTTATTAATGATGTGCAAGTGAGAATAGAATCTGGCCCCGCAAGCCTTTGTCCCTTCCATCTCTTCCTCCTAAGAGTCATCGTAATTGTAGGATGTTAACAGAGGCAAAGTCAGCATTGGTTAGTTGAGTGAAGTTGAGTGACAAAGGCAGCATTTAGTGGGCAGTTGCCATACTGGAAGTTTTCTGATCATTGTGGTGTTTTAAGACTAATGAGAATTTAGTACACGTGTTGAGTGAGAGGATTTAGGTGTCTTAAATCACTAAGACACTAGCTTCATTGGTGGTTGTCTTGTTTCTTTCCACCTTGGCTCTGGAGAACTTCTGTTGAGAGCAACCTGCAACCCTAAATCCCACACCAGATTTTTGTGTGTTACTGTTGGACATTGCCCAGGATCCATGAGAAAGCCGCTTCGTTGCACGTCATGGCTGTATTTCTTCAGGCCCTTCCACTCCCCTATCAGTGCTGGAATCATTTGCTGGCCGTTGCACAGCATCCCCAGAAGTAATAGGTCTGTCTGCATTCAAACGTTTTGCATATACAGCCTTGTCAGCCAACAGCATGGGAAGAGAAGAAAAGAAACATACCACTAATTAAATCATCAGTTCTGGTAAATGTTCATATACCAGCGAAAGGCTCTATTGAGAGGTATAACTTAGGTCATTTGCGTAGGTAGTATAAACACTGCTAGCAAAAATCTCTTGCTAGTATACACCATTCAGAGAGTTTGTTGTGAAAGCTAGGCCTGCAAAGACCTTGGACTACAGAGATAGCCTTAACCACAGGGTGTAAGAACCATTACATTCAAAGTTAAGTTTTAGTTTTTATGAGCGGAGTCTGAGACCATGTGAAATTGGGATGGATGTGCAAATGTACCCCAATATCTCCTAACACTTTAAACAGTAGTTTGGGCTTCAGAGAAGATGCTTTGTAAACGTTGCCTCTGCCTTGGAGCTTCTCATCACCTGCAGAGCTTCTGGACTCTAATTCAGAGCACACAGGCTCCAACAGAAGAACTTCCACCAATTCTTGGGCATCCTTGCCCTCGAGTTTCTTCCCCTAATATTTCTGCCTGTAGATTGTACAAGTACCTCTGCTCTCTCCTGGTGTGTGAGCGTGCCTGTGGCTGAACAGAACAAACATCTGAGAGCAGCGATCAGGCACTCGTTGCTGGTGTGCAGGCATTGGATGAGCAGCAGCTTGGTAAGATCACAGGTGGGAAGGGAAAGAAGTGTAGCTGAGCTTTGTCCTGTGTGCCCTATGCCTGTGAGCTGCCGTGACCTGTTCTAGTGATTTTCCTACTGGTGCTCCTAAGTGTTTACTTGATACAAAAAGTGAAATCTGGAAATCCAACACAGAGATATTAAAGATAATAATCTTTCCACAGAGTATGCTGGGCAGTGCCAAAAATCAGGACATCAAACAGAGCCCCCAGTCTTCTGTCAGGCAGTGGGTGGCCATTTCCAGTGATTCCTATAAGTAGAAAAAAATCAGATAAAACTATTTCTATTCTGTCCAACCTAGAACATCTGAACTTTGGTGAATTCATTAGTGCAGTTATTTCACTGTGAACTAAATGGCAATTTGCAGAGTGAGGACACACTAGAGACAGGATGCATGACAGAAACTTTTAAAGCCCGTAGTGATCCAGACAAACTGGGAGTAAAGTGCAGGAGAATGAAAACTCCTGTTCATGCAGATTTCATAGCTTTACTTACGGATGAGGAAAATGTGTCTTAACATAAGCTTCCTTTTGAGGGAAATGCACACCTGGATTGGCCAATCTATACATTATAATCAAAATAAAGAAAAATATTATTATATATTTTAAAAAATCTGTAGCAGTGCCACTACTATTATTGTTAGTGTCCAGAAATTAATGAAAAAAAGTAAACTGGCAGTTTTCACTGTTTATCTGCTTTTGTGTGTATCTGTTTAGCTGGGTTTAGACTATGAAAATACTAAACTTGTCTTGTTCACTTCCCATTATGGGCACTACAATGTTCTGCTTTTCTTATCCTATAAAAGTAGCGATGCCACAAAATTACAAGGGAAGTGCTTTGGTCTCTCAGTAGAGGTATAATTAAGTTCAACTAAAGTATTTTCACTGCCCAAGATAAGGAATTTAAAGAAACTAAACAAGCCCCTCAGGTAATGCCATAAAGATAGTTTTTTAAACCATATTATCAGACCATTGATGAGAATTATCAGTTATGTGTTTAAATCTCAGACTTTTCTTTAACGAAACATACAGTCATTTTTGTATGGTAGAATGCCTATAACTAGCTATACCTAGCACGACTGTGATCCCGTTGAGTTGCTCTAACAGCATGAACCACCAAAGCAAACCTCGAGTGGTTTGTCAATGTCAACAAACTCCCAGATGGAATTACAGTCTCATATGCACTGTTTAGTTGTATGCTATTCATTATAACATATGACAAAAATTATACTTCTATTAAAAATGTACAGATGAGAATATGTGTTGTTGAAGGGAGCTTGTTTAAAGAGCAGAAGGCATTTGTCACTGCAAAGCATAGTAATTTTTGGTGCAGTACCTTTTCAGGCATATTTACAGGATGATGGGGACTTAGGTTCAAGCGCTGAAAAGAAAACAGTGCATTAGGCTCAGTAGAATATTTCTGGTTTTGTCTCTTCAGCTGCAATTTTCTGTTGTTTTCTGCTTTCAGGGAAATCTAGCATCTCTGAAGCATGAGCTGGGGCACAGCACTGAGAATCCTTGTGAAATAAATCACGAGGCGCTGGCTAGATTAGCCACAAGTTTCACCCATCTATCATTTAAATAGATGGACCTTCCAGTATTTATATTCCAGTATAGTGGCAGCACAGGCAGACGGGAGAGGTAAAGGCAGAAAAGACTGAACATGAAGAAGCAATTTGATGTCCCTCTATACCCCCTAGAGAGATGTCAGCTCTGGGGATGACCAGAAGAGTTCAGCAGTTCACTCCAAGGTAACAGTAAGATGGGCATTACAGTGAGAACAGTGTGATGTTGTTGATTTAATTCCTTGGGGTGATATCAGAAATAGGGTGACAACATTGTAGGATGGTGGTTTCTGTAGCTTTCATATTTCTTAATTCCCCCATCCTAGAGAACTGAAAAGTTTATGCCTGCACGGAGCTGGATTCTCCAAGTGCAATTTATGCAGGAACAAAAATGGTGGAAAGACACAGGATATGTGTGCTCCTTTAAATTCCATGCTGCAGCAAGGAGATGTTTGGTGCAGATTTCTGCAGCACGCACTGCAGTTCTTGGTGTGGAAGTTGTGTGTCTGGGCACATAAATTCTGTCCACGCAGCTGCCGTGATACATGTGCCTCTCCAGTTGGTCACTAATGTGATCACGAATGTGAGCAGCTGCTGTCATCAGCAATGGCAGTTTCTTTTAATTGCTGATCCAGCATCAATCTTGTCATCTAATTTTCTTCTTAGTTGGACATGCGTGGAGCTGGCTTTCAAACATATAGAACCTGGCTTAGAGGAGGGAAAGCAAGGCATGTCTTGGGTTGAATGATGGGAGGCAATAACTGGACAGCGTCAGCCGTACATGGAAGACAAGCTCCAATTGCTTCTAAAAGGGTGGCATTGAAATTATGTTCATTCGCAAGATAGCAAGATATTTTAAGAGCAAAGGCTAGGATATTGGCTTGAGCTGGGAAGAAATACTTTCATCATGTTAATCCTAAGTTTTGTTTGTTTTAGTAAAGCAGATTTCATCCCCATGTCTCCTCAGACCTAGTTCCCTAGATTGTTTCATAAGTTTTCCTTATGTAAAAATCCATATTTAAAGCTTTGTGTATAGAAAAAAAGAATTGATTGAGAATGAAAGAGTTTTCCAGTAAAGTTTATGCTTTGTATTTTTCATTGTAATTTGTATTCTATAATTTTATGACATGTCAGTAGAAACGTGTTTCAGGATAGTAGAAGTACCATCATAACATGTAATCCTTGCAATACTTCACATTCCTTTTTTAAAATTGAAAGAGCCTGCTTTGTACTGACTGAAGTATCAAACTGTCTTTTCCGTAGCAAATGTCTCCTCTTCATCTCCTAATGCAATCACTTGATACCTTTCCATAACTGGCACATTTATAGCTAAGTGTAAAAATATGAAACCACAAATGAAATTTGAAATGAAATCTCAATTTGCAGAAGGACGTTACCTATTTTTCAAGGCAAACATGAGAAAAGCAGAACGTTTTTAGAGAAATGTTGTTATAATTCAGAATTGAATTGGGGAAGAGAACTTTAAAAGCTTTCTGCAAATAAGGCTTTGCGACCCTCAACAGTTTTCACAAGGGGACTAAAAGCAAGCATTAAAACCCAGTGTGACACAAGCCCCTGCCTTGCTTCCTGATCCCTTACCAAATCTCTTGGTGTTGCTCCTGTCTGCCTGCAGTTGGGTGGTAGGTAATTCTTGAAAGTAGCAGGTGAGAGGGTTAAATAAGCTTCTTAAACAGTTTCCATCCTGCCACTGCCCTGTTTTAAAATCCCCGAATTACTCACCAGCAGAACTGTTTATTTCATTATTAAAATAAGGCTGGAGGGCTCTCCCTTGTCCCACCCACACATGATGTTCACGGAAGGAGAACTACTCCCACATGATTACAAGGTCTGCTATTAAGTGTGAACTTCATATTTAATTATAATTGCTAGCAAAATATAATTTAACAGCAAAGTATGCTGAATTTGTAACAAAGTACCCCTTTTATTTGAGCAGGAATATGGATGCTGCCCAAATGTATGTGCATGGTTCCAATTAAGTGGAGGAATGTTTAATGTAAAACTCAACTTGATGAAAATAACTGAAGTTTCTGACAAACCAATAAACTGGAGTCTAGAAAGCTCTGCATATACAGTACAATCAGGGACGGGCAACACCCTCTGGGTCATCAATTTTTGTGAAGTCTTCCTGTTCGTTTATGCTAAAATAATACTATGTAGGTAATTCAATTTCTCCCCAGTTGTAAACAGAGAGAAGAATGCTGGATGTGGATCTGGCTGAGAATGGAGGGTGGGCTTGGGCAGACTCCTTAACCCCTGTGCAATTTCAAGGCTGAGAAACTTTAAACCCAATGCAGGTTCTTCTGCTGCTGCTGGTTCTTCTGCTTTGTCTTCATCTTTATCTTATCATCTTTATCATCTTCATCTTCTTCATCTTCTGCTTCTTTGTCTTCATCTTCTTCATCTTTATCTTCTCTCTGGGGGCTAGCACATCAACAATCATCAACAGATCTCACAAGTTGTCCGCTGAGAAGATCTGAGCATTTGTTGATTGTCATCTGAATGTAGGCTTCCCCGTAGGAGCTGCCAAGGATGCTGGGCTTGCTACAGGGAGACATGCAGACAGTGAGGCCTGTTACACTCAGCCCCCATTGCTACCGGCTCGAGGTTTTGTTTAAGCTCAAGGTAACGCTAGAATCAAATTCTCATCTTTGATCCAGCTATGTATTAATAAAATTGGATGTGTTCCACTGACTGAGTTCAGGTTATGGCCCTCTGCCTAATACAGGTTTTGGGTTGGTTTCTCAGTAGAATTGCTGAATTATAAACCTAAAGCGGTGGTTAAAGAGGCGCAAATGTTTGGGAGGAAAACTGTGGTGGACTTATTGTTTTAGCAACCTAAATTTTGCATATAATACACACAGTCCTTCTCAGGAGTTCTACCTTGAGGAAGAGGAGAGATTCAGGGCTATAAAAGCAGCACTAATCCCAGGAGTACTTGGAACTGAGGGATGCTGGGCATGTCCTTACAATCAGAACTGCTGTATGTGGTGAACAAAATAATCATCAGCTCTTTAATGATCGCAGATCCATCTTCCTCAGGAAGCAAGGAAGACAGGCTGGGTGGGGTGAGTGCAAAATGAAGGCAATAGATGATGAAATTTTTACCTTTTCACTGCTGATGTTACCAGTCTGTTCCTCACTCTTTCCCACAGCCACATCTGTGTGTAGCATAGGCTCAGACATTCAGAGGTGGTTACATGCCCAAAGGGTTTCACCAGTAACTAGACCAGGGTCTGTAGAAGGGACTAATTCTTGGGTACCCCAGCTGAACCTATCACACCCAAACTTTGCAAAAGGAGAGCATGCTGGGAAATCACATGTGCCGGTGTGGCTCTCCTTGTCCTCCGATGAACCACCCATTTGTGGTCTACCTAATCCCCTTTTTGTCATTTCAGAATTCATCTTATACAGTCATTTTCCCTCACTCTTGCTCTGTCTTGTGTACTGAAATGGTGAATTCCTCAGTATTTCCCGTTTCCTGTATCTACAAGGACAGTGCATGATCTAAGCCAGGTCATCATGTACTCCTTTAATATGCATAGAAATTGACCTTAGGTAACCTAAATTCTGCTGTAATTCTGCTCAGGGTTTCGGTGTGGGCTGTTTCTCTGAATTGAGTTGGCATCTTTCCTTACTCAGGTGTATTGCTGAAAGCTCTTATGCAAGGACTGTTTTGTTTCTCCAGCCTTCCTTCCCACTACCCCACCTCAACAAACGGCTTTGTAAGACAGAAGAAAAGCTGGCTAATTAATTTACCCTTTCCTCTCTGCCTAGGAGAGATCTCTTTACACTTGAAATGGGCAAGGTTACTCTTGCCCTCCCAAGACCGATACAAGAGCAGAATTTAAAACAGGACTTTGTAAGTACCTATGTTTGCTACAATTATTTAGCTGCTTAGTCCTGTGACCAAAGCAAATCGTTCACTTGAGCTGGACATGATGGGCTTTTATTTCCCATTATGGGAAATACAATCCATGCGATCCTGAGAGCGTCATTTGGTAGCTGATAGTTAAGGTCGGTTCAAAGTTATTGTTAGCTGTCTCCTGCTCTTGCCTTCCATTTTCTGGCTGGTGTCTGGATGGGAGTCTGATATGATCAGCATTTAAGTGTCCTTTTTGAGGGTAAAAATGCTATTTTTGCCATTTTTTCTTGTAACTTCACAAATTCAGAATACTGTCTCTCAGGTCATTTTGAAGTATGGTGACAGAAATATGGACTAAATAATCAGAGGATCTAATATGTATTTGAAATTATCAGAATATATTGTTTTAGTTTCCCATAAGCTTAATAATGAATAACCAAAAACCTGACATGCTTATATTAATCTCGGTAGGACATTACAATTTGCACTCAAAACCTGAAGTATTTTTTTCAGTAACAGCATCAGTTGGTTTGTACCTTTTCCATTTCTGCCATGTCAACACATAAACCATGTGTGTTTTCTTATTGCACAGAGACAACTAGAAGTTAATGCAGAGAGAGAATAAGCCACATTTATATTTTATACTCTTGAAATACTGTCAGCAAGTTCTGTATACATAAGATATTTCTACACTGTTGAAGACACTTTTTGTTGAAATGCCAGAACTTTAAATTGGTTCTTAACAAATAGTTTGACATTTTTGTGTGTTACCATTATCTCAGAGTATAAATTTACTCATGAAATTGAAATATCTTTGATAATCAGAAGCAAGTCAAAACTTCAGTGTTTAGGCTTAGACACATCACTAAAGATACTGGAGCAGAATGGCTATGTTTAGGACTTGCATTTGGCTTCCTGTGGGTATCCTCCATCGTGAGTACCCAATCGAGCAGGGCCTACTGGCTGCAGGGGCCATCCATCAGCAGTGGGAAGCTGCAAGGGCAGAAGTTGCTCTGAGGATCATGTGGTTCTTTCCCTGCAATGGTCCCTAAGTTAGGGACTTGAGAACTTTTTGACCTGGCGAAGTGACCAACATTACCGGCATTTTTCCCACCCAGCAAGGTAACATTGAGCTGGAAATAAGTCTCTTTCTTATAAGCATTTGCTTGCTTTAGGGGACCTCTATAGCAACTGCAGCTGCATCACTTCTCTGGCTGCCAGCCTAGCTAGTACCTTTGTAATGCAGCCATGTGGTTTGTTGTGCAGCTAAGCATGTGTTTTAACATTCCCTTTACTAAACATGCTTTTTTGTCCTTTTCTAAAGGCTTTACCTAATTCATTCTGCTCTGCCACCTGTGTGGCCACTCTCCTAGCCCAGTTCTGGTCCTGAAGGTATATGTGTTATTTGTGGCCCTGGCACAGCTGCAGCCGTGCTGAGGGCTGATATTAGGTGAGGTGAATCCAATGCTTAAAATGTCAGTAAGTTTTGTGCTCTTAAAAGTGACAGACTAATACTCTTTGGCTTGCAGCTGGGATAATATTTCCCCACGCAGTTTTGCCAAGCTTGCTCTGTCTTGACCTATATTCCATTTGCCATAAAAGTTTTAAACTAGACTAGACAAAGTACTAAGGAATATCCTGTAGGGAATAATCTTGCCTTGAGATGATGGTGAACAGATTTATCTAATAAAGCTTCCTTATATTTAGGTTTTATCATTCCTTTTTCTCTAAAGTAGATACCTGCCATCCAGGTAAGGAATTTTATGACATGCAGACCAAGAGGTCAGAGTCAGACCTGTGGTTATGGTTTGTCAGTGGTGAAAAGCCAGGACAGCTCCAGGATGGGCCCACAGGGGACAGTTTAACATTATCATTTAGGTGGCCCTTGGCAAACAGGTGTTCTGCTGGGCATTTCCATCACTGTGACAAGCAGGCAGTGTTTTGTTCTCATCAGGATTTCCGAATGTCTGGAATATTGGAGCAGGAGAAACTGTGTCTTTCTAGAGCTTATTTTTATGGAATGTGCTATGAAAAGGAGTTCTTAGGAAGTAACAAGTCACTAGAACGGTTATTAAAATGACCTTAAGGTCAGATTCTGCCACTGTTAATCACAATAGTTGTACCTTACTCTGTGAGCTTTCCCATTGGATTCAGTGGGATTACTTAAGGAATTCAGGTACTACCTGATGGGCCCAAAGTGTTAGAGAGGTTGGCCCTTAATAAGCATAACAGCTGCAATGCAATATACTTTCATTTTTACCTTCTATTTTAGCTAGGTAAATGAAGTATTTTTACCTTATGCATCTTGTTTTCTTTAGAATGTCTCGTCTTCACAAACATGAAATTTTATGTAGCAATTGTTAACTTATGCTGTAATTTTATCAATATTTTTATATATTTACTGCTGCAATGTGAAGTCATCTTTGCTCAGAATGTATTTCTAGATTAGAAGCTCCCGTAGTTTATGATTGAAGAAATTTCTGCAATATGAAAAAGAAAGTAATTTTATTCTGAGCTCTCCTTGAAATTGTTTCATCATGTTATTTTGCAAGATTTGTTTGTATTTCTTTTTATTTTATTATATTTTAAGCCACTTCTGCTAGGTAGCCTGATTTAGAAGAACTGGGCAATATTTCATACTCTTGCTGAAATTATAAATAATAGACAATGACTTGATTCACTATTCTAACAGCTGCACCAAACAGAGTGGGGCCACTATACAATTGTGAATATAAATGTGAAACTTATCTATAAAGCGTTATTTGCACTTCTGCAAAATAAAGTGATGAGAACTTATTTACAGACTGTTACGAACTAGGAGAAAGGGATGCAAGGATTAGTTTTTATTTCTTTTTGCTGGAGAAGAAAACGAATATGGCTAAGGTTTCACTCTACTAAATAGGTTCTTTTCAACCAGAGACTTCTTTGGGTGTCTGTAAGAATATTTTTTGCTTTGAGCGTTAGATTAGGTTGTTGAACTTGAACTCAAGGGCTTAAACACTGCAAGGAGGTATTTTACTAATAAAAGCGTTCATTTTTCAAAGTAATAAAGGGTTGATTTTTTTTTTAAAGACAGCAAATTTAAAATTATTCAAATACAATGTCATTCTGTGATACACAGATCTTGCAGTGCAGAAGTCTGGTCCTTTCAGAGGATTTCAGAGGATGGCAAAGGATTTAGCCTCTGTGCTAGTCCTGTGCTCATAGACAAGCTTAACCCTGTCTAGTCTAACAGTGAAATTGTTCTCGTCAAACATCAAAACTAGACTTTTTGAAAAGAGCTTAATAATGATTTATACTATGCAAATTTAATCTCGAAGTACCAAATGTCAATATTCAAGTCAGAAAATCTGTGGTTTAATACTATTTTCCCATGTCTTTCTAATGTGACTGCAGTTATTGAGATGTGCCTTTTTAAATTCTCTATGGTGGAAACAATCATGATTATAGAAAACAAGAATTTGAATTTAAAGTAAATTTAAATGTGAATGATGACATGAACAGATGATAGAATTCTTTTGCTTCTTTCCTCAAGCTGAACTGTGCCTTAACATATGTATGTAAATGTCAGTGATTCTTGCAAATTTCATGGGTATAAGGATGAAAAATCTGTTGCAGTGTTTAGCTAAACGAGAACGATTATTTCTTATTTGTTCTTTTTCTAAACATTCTAAAAATGAAAATTTTCTAAACATTCTAAAATGTTTTCCAGAAGTAGAAGCAGAGCCAAAGAAATTTCTTTTTATTTTTGAACATAGATTATTCAATGCAAAATATTAACAGGCAACTTTTATGCTGAAAGTAATTCTAGACTATTTGGACAATATTTCTGAAGAATTAGTGTATTCAAAGGAAGGTGAAACTCATAACATATTATACCTAAGAGCTACAGAGGAAGAATATTCTCCATCATATCTTCTGGGTTTTTTTGACAGTGCTATATTGTTCTTTATTACATATCTATAAATAGTGTTGTCCAATTCAGTACTTGACAGCCTAAAAGCTGAAGGCAATATTACTTTCCTAGAAAATTAATTTGTACACAATGTCTTAGCCTCTGAGGAGTATTTTTTTCCCCAATTTTAGCTCTAGTGTTCCAATTTCTTCTCCACTGATACAGTGTTGTGTATTTTATGTATAATTTCTCCCTATCAGAGACATAGCAGGTCTTTTAAATATATCTAAGTTACCTCTGCCTCTGAAATAGCGGTGTCTAAGTTATATTGCTCTTTATATTTCTCACCTATGCATGTAGGTAGCATTAATACACCTGCAGACTTTACTTTCCAGTCTTACAATGGCTTCTGGGGATTGTGGTCGTTGGTCACAGTCCCATGGCACGAAGAGGGATGCCAACATAAACCAAAGCACTGTAGCTGCTGTGGAGAGTTTGCAAACTCAGCATAAAATGAGGAAACAGACACCAACATGGGGAATACCAGAAAAGCAAAAAAAAAATGCAGATCAGAGCTCAGTGCTTAAAATGCAGGGTTTAGGAAAGGCTCTTCCTTGGCCAAGCCTTGAGCAGTGGTTTACTGGACTGTCTTAGGGTGTACTGTCCTTCAGCTGGGTCATCTGTGATGAGCTTCTGAAAAACGACCTTAAGGAAGATTTCTTTAAACTAGAGGTGTCAAACTCATGGCCTATGGGCTGAATCCAGCTGTCTACCTTGTTTTATCCAGCCCGGTGCCTTGTTTCTACCCGGCAGCAGCACCAGGCTCCTTACCCCATGCTCCTGCCAGTGCTGGTCATGTGTGCAGTGTGTGTGACACATATTATGCTGCAGGAGCAGAAGAACGCCAGGAGCCGTGAATTTGACACCCCTGCTTTAAACCAACAGCAAGAGACTTCTCTTGGCATTTGGGGTTAAGCCTCAAAACTTTTCTCAGGATCGAGACATCACTTGGCTTCCATGTGCCTGTAAGTGTATTTAGTCTCTTTTTCCTTAGGCAGACAGTCGTTGAGTTTCTTATTTCATCATAGTTTGTGTTGGCTGGAAGCAAGAGAAGTGTATTATATTTAAATTTATTTATGTTATACTTGTGACTATTATATTTCTTAATATTTTAAAATGTCATAAACATTTCAAGTGCTGAGGGCTGAATCATTGCAAATCACAATAAATTCCAGTTTTCAGAATGTAAATCAAAGGGGTCTGTTCCCTTAGCCAAAAAGGCACTGGACTGGAGGAGCCTTCTTCAGGGCAAGTGGGGGAAACTTGTGAGTCCTCCAGGGCTAGGGTGCGCAGGCATTCCACTAGAGGTACAAATGGATTTGTGGGCTCTAGAAATGCAGTAAGATGACTGACTGGTATGTATTTAAAAGAAATATCAGGACGCTATCTGGATCGTGACCTGCATGGGAGAGAAGGTGTGCCATTGTTGCAAACTGGTGCAGTACCTAGGAGAGGAGAGGACTCCCTAGCCCTGGTGTCCTCTGTTCCTGCTGTGAGGTCCCTGTCCTCAGCAAGAAGTAGGAGATGGAGGCTCCCATTGTGGTTCCCTGTCCTTGTGGAACGTGGTTACCTTAGGAGAGGGCTCAGAACTCCTTCCTTCTGGCTCCGCAGTTCCTTTGTACCATCTGCTTTGATGCCTCCACATTGTGCTTTACGTTTTTTTTATTCACCCTGTTATACTGTACTCCCATATTCACTCCCTTTCTTAGAAAATCAAGCTGAGGGCTGATGCTGTGGCTCAAATGAGGGCCATGCAGGATCAGCCACACTGACCCCTTGGTTCCCACAAGCATCAGTTTCTTCCAGGATGGGAAGTCCTTGTCTGTGACCCACCCCCCTTGTTAGAAACCTCATGAGGCCACTTAAAATGTCTCGTTTAAGAAAAGTGGTGCAATCTGTCTAGGGGTAAAATGTTCCTCCATAAGAGACGTTCTGAGTTACAAATGCACTCGAAAGTATTGCATCTTTCTGGGTCTTTAAAATAGAGAAGAGAATCCAAGACAATGATGACTCTACTTCTGGCTTTTTCCTCCTCTTTGCTACTAAGTCAAAATGCATTTTTAGCCAAAGTTGTCACCCTTGGTTGTGCAATAGCATACTTGGGCCTTTTTCTCATAAACTAATATTATTAAGAAGCTTTTCCAGGTTTTACCATCTATTCTTCTCCTGCCAATAGAGGGTTCCTTACTTCTGAAAATTAGTCTTTCTGATAAATCAACTCCACCTGTTTGTGAAATGTAATCTGAGACAACTTCTCATTTTTAGTCCAGTAACTGATTTACCTTTATTCACCAGAATACAGCTCATAATGGAGATTTAAACTAATGCTAAACTTTCAGCCTGTACAAAGTCTTTGAAATAATCATGTTGTATCACAGAAAACTTTGCTTACATGGGAAAGGGAGAAAACTTGTGCACTTAGAAACCTTGGGTGTTTCAGAACAGTACAGATATAGATAGGTAATAATTTGCCTTTAGCCTTGCTTACTTAGGTAGCACTGGCTGCTGGTAGGTGTAATGCTAATTTCACCTCACCAACCAGGAAAGTGATGCTTCTGCAGAAGAATTCAGCCCCCTAATTCATTGGCAGCAAACTGGTTGCAGTGAGGTTTGGATGAATCTGTATTTCTAAGAGTATGTACGAAGTTTGATATGTCCATCATCTATCATTGAAATCTGTTGTTCTTCTTGTGCTTCTTCTAATCATGCCTAGAATAATGAAGACAAAAGGTGATATTATGCTTAAATGGAATCCCAACTGCAGATATCCTGCCTTTGACTTTCTTTGACCGAATGTTGGATATCAAATTAATTACATGATTTCTTTTAGAATATGATTTTTTTGTACAATGTTAGAAAATACAGCACTGTGGTGATTATGGCTGTAATAAACCAGAAGCAGAAAGGACTATTAAACTCTTTTTTCTGTCCTGTAACTGGGTGCTTAAGCTCATATTTAGGAAAGCATTTCTATTGAAAAGCAAGCTTACAGCATGCTTAACATCAGTCACAGGTCTGCACCACATTAAGACACATTTCAAAAACAGAAACTTAAGCACGCATATAGATGTTTTTCAAAATGGAGACTTAAAGCATAAATGTGAGAAAGGGATTTTGCAAGAAATCAGGACAAGGTGTGTGTGCTGGTGTAGGATTGTATGCAGGAGTACATTTGTTGCAGGACAGTTCTCCTGTTTTCCTAGGATTTTCATCACGCAGAGACATAGATCCCACTTAGGCAGCACTGTCATGAGAAACTCGGCTAGCAATAAGGCAAGCAAAGGGGAAGAAAAATAAAGCAAAAGTTTTTCTTACCAATCAGCCAGTACATGTTTGGCAGAAAGTAACACAGTTGTTCATATAACTAGGCAGTCAAGCTAGAGTGACAGTCTGTAATACCTTATTTTCCAACAAATGTTTCCACTTTTTTTTTCAGCTGAGTTGCCATTGAGAAGATTTTGATTAGTTATTAATCAAACTTATTTACAAAATTCTATGTCTGTAGTTAATTTATGAGTAGTTCTTGGCACACTGCAAATAGTTCTATAGTGTCTATGGTGTATTTGTGTTTCCTGACTGGACGAGGGGAATGAGATTTCCACTGCAAATATTTTTTGTAGGACTTCAAAATTTGCTTTTGCCGAGTATTTAAAAATATTTTTAATACTGTTTCCATGACCATTCCTGTTTTTGTGAACACAAAGTCAACATAGTTGAAATGAAGAGTTTAAAATTTTAAAGGGGAAAAAAAAGCGTTACTTTTTTAGTGCAATCATCCAGCTTGACCTGAAAGTCACTTTAATCCTTCTTCTAAAGTTTCATAGGGAAGTACACAGCCACAAGCACGTTCATACATTACTTGTGTTCATGGAAGCATTAACTGGATTTCCAAAGTCCTGTCTCAGCACATGCTACACACAGCGAGAAGGATTCTTTAAACGTCTCTCTAACTATTGGATCCCAAGTCATTGTGGCAGGTGGCTTCACACAGGAGGTCGAAGGGAGTACCTGAAGTTCAGGTGGATAACCAGTTATAGGAATGACACTATAGTGCAAGAGGCATCAGACGAAGGGAAACAAAATAGTGTTGGGGCTCACTACAATATTGCAGTTTACCAAGTTGTTGGAAAGAGAGTCATGTAGTAATGTTCAAAAGCATTTTTACTCTGAATTTGTGAAAAGGGAAACACTTTCCCTAAGCCATAAGTAATACTACCAGCAAGAGACACTCCCTGAGCATTTCTGAGTGACTTGGAAACAGAATCAACAACTTCACATTTGACATAGAAGTCTCACAAAAATATGCAGGAAAATATGACTCTACAGCTCTTACATTAGAAGTAGCTTTTCTAAAATGCCTCCCATGTGGATATCCCTACCTAGCTAAACCCAGACTGCCCCTGCAGCAAGGTGGGATGGAGTAGGGATGGAGATCAGATTAGATTTCCTCTTTGTCACACTCCTGTCAGTCACTATGTGTCCTGACACTGAAGGAAACTTGGAACTGCAGCAGGGGAGTCTTGGCATTTCGCTGAACTAAACAGCCTCTTCTCTCCTCTTGCTTCTTGCTAGCTAGCAGTGGTCAAGATTGCCTTTCTCTCTGACTGGTTTATTTGGGTCTTGACATCTGTCCAACTCTGTAAGCACAGCACAAGACCAAAAGGATCTAAAATGCAGGCTCGAGCTTGGCTAGGTTTCTAGGGATTTTACAATTGAATTTTTTCTTCTAATTGTGCAACATTTCCAAGAAATACTTCACAATATATATTTTTTTAGCATAGCTGTCTGTCAATTTTCATGGTATAAAGTATTTTGGAAACTGGAGAATAGTAATAGTAGAGTTGTTTTCAAAGGAATCACCCTACACCATTCTAGGCCAAAATCTTTTATTAAAGTTTTATGAAAATCCTCCGTGTTTTTTACATTCCAGTTGAGTCTATTAGCTTTGCAGGTTTTGATGATCTAGCAGGTATAAGCACTTCTCACATTAAATGCAGTGTTGACAAAGGAAATTCACTAGCAAAGGTTTCATTAACTGGGGATTATACTGAAACCTTTTCCCAGAATTGCCAATAAATGGAGCCCTAATCCAAAATTTGGCTTTAAATTCAAGTGCAACTAATATAATTTTGTGTTTAGTTTAAAATTACCTGTGGTTATTTTCTCATTTTTGCAATACACAGCATTATGTCATCTGGATTCTCAAAAAACATTGATGAAAAATCAAACTTCAATCCTTTGTATGAAAGAAGCTTCAGCTTATTTTATGCTTTCAGTGAGTCCTGAGGAAAAAGAGCATGGTCCTTGAAAGACAGAGGATTAACTAGTCCCTCAGATGTTGCCATAGGTAATGGACACACACTGCTCAGCCAGGGCTTGGTCCTGATGTGAAGGTCCTGAGGTAAAACATCTACAGTGTGTCCGCGCTGCTGAGACCTGAGCACATGCCTTCCCCATGTTCGTCAGTTTGTAGTAAGAAGATGTGGAGATGAACCTGAGCCTTGGGAGTGTGTGCAGTGCCAGGGGATTTGCAATTACCCTTAGCCCTCAGGCAGGGTAAATCCGGCGCCACCGCAGGCAATGAGAGTTTTGTCGTTAATGTAAACTCTTTGACAGTCTTGCCAACCTTAGTATAAAATAATGTAATACTCTCCTCCAGGTCTCTCTCCTGGCATTAAAGTTATCTGATCAAATCACCTCATTTGTTTTCTCCAGGTACACAAGGAGGCTACAGCAGCTGCTGGTGTCCTCAACCAAGAAGGTTTGCAAATTTACAGACTTTGGATGGTTGCAGGGGTTGTATGCAGTATTTCTGTGTTTGTGTGTGCACTACTCTGCCTTTTTCACTCTGTTTCTAGGGGAAAACTGTTTCAATGACAGACTAGGAGACTGTAATTAGGTCTGCTGCTATGCTGCAGACCCTGATGCCCATGTAGGAGATCACTGACCTGGAAAGGCAACGAGAGCCTGATCCAGATCTCCTAAACTCATTGGAAATCTCTCCAAGGATCTAATAAGTTTAAGGTTTATAATGCAGTCTGTTAAGATGAAGGTTTTGAAACTACCTGTGGGAACTTTCTATTAAAATTAACAGGAATTGGATATTCAAATTCCTTAGACATCTTTGAAAACCTTACCTCTAAGTAGCATATAATAATCTAATGTAACTTCCATTGCACCTAATTTGCAGTTTATAGTTAAGATGATGTAAATTCTCGGGTTTGTTTCAAAATGCAATTAATTTATTTACAACTTCCAAAGCTAAGCCACTGTTTAGTGTTCTATGAAAAGAAACCACTGTAGTCACTATGGATGTTTATACCTGCATTTCATCTGAGTCAAGAAGATTACAGTATCTCATGAGGAGAACTGAGACAGAATTATAAGTTTGTAGTCTCTTTGGTTGTCTTTTTAAAAAGGAGTTTGAACTCATATCACTCCCAGCTTCCTTAATGGTTTTACATAAACAATGAACTGCCTCAGGAAAATCACAAATGGCTCTTCTGTCAACAGATAGCTTCATTTTCTCTCCCAGATTAGGGTGGTCTGAAGCTATCAGCAGCTGATCTGACAGAGTAAATCTGAAACAAATTGCTGTTGCTATAATCCTCCCTTGGCATGAGGTGCTATAAAGGAGAGAAATCAAGTATTGTTGCATAACTGCTTTGGTTTGTGTGGTGGTTCATTACCATGTATTGGAAAGTGTTAGGTTCTGTACAATTCCTGTCTCTCTATCTGTCTATCTATCCATCTATCTATCTATCTATCTATCCATCTATCTATCTATCCATCTATCTATCAATAATTTTCTTGGGATATATTTCTTGCCTTCTAGAATAATGTAAGAAAAGACATCTCCCAGCACCTCCTGGTGTTAAGGCTGATCCACATATGTAAAATGAAGTTCTGAATTTCATCACCTGAAGAATTTTTTTTGAGGTTTAAGAAATATGGTCATCTTTTTGATTTTTTTTTTTTTTGTATTTTTCCTGAGACTACAATTTGAATTGAGATTAAAATAGCATTGGAAAAAACTGTTAGTCATGACAGCATCTTAGTAGAACAGCAAAGGTGATGCCCAGATTCTTGAAGTCCTGGAAGGGCTGTAGCAGGGGTGACCAGCAGAGTATTTCTAGCTTCCTTGGTAAGGAAGAAGCAGTTCTACATTGCTCCCAGAGACTTTACTGGGGAGTTGTGGTTCTGATGCTGTATCTGTGTTTATTGCCGTTTGTTGAAGATTGATTGACTCCATCCCAGGAAATCTCCAAATGCTTTTTGGCTTCATTTTGCTGAACAGGTATTAAGGAAAGTGCAGGGAAGTACACCATTTCTCTGATTTTGAAGAGAACATGACTTTGTTCTACATTAAAGCTGATGAAGGAAGTGCCACCAAGGTAGATCCCAGCACTCCAGGCTAGCACAATGCTCTGGCTGGGGTCAGAAAATAGAGTGTTGGGAGATTTCTCCTCTCCTCGAAGGAAGACACTGCAGGTGGTGGCAACCCTGGGGATGTTTCTCTCTTCACCTCAGTAACTTCTCTTTCCCCTTTGGTTATTGTGTGTATGCTTGTGTACATGTCTGATAAGCTAGTTGAATCGGTTTGGGATTTTTTTTTTTCCTCTTTTTGGGAGTAAAATAGCAGGTTTTCAGGTTGCTGAAAAACTCAGGTCCAGCCCAGACAAAAGTATGTTTTATATTAAAACTTAAACAACAGGCAGTATAGTATTTCCTGAAGTTTCATCCATCGTGCTACTGGTTTTGTGCTACAGGGAGGGAAACATATCCTTGCCTTGCTATGTCTCAGGGAAAGTAAATAATATTGTTAAGAAGCTTGTCATATCACAAGTGCCTAATTAGGGAGGCTTGGGCAGCTGGCAAGTTTGCAGACTTCATTAAACACACTGCAGTGCCCCAAGGAAGAAAAATGTTGAACGGTATCTGCAAATTATATAGATCCAGGCTGACCTGCATCCTTGTATCGCCTAGACTGTAGAACAGTTTCTCCAGAGGGGCAGAGAAACTGTTCATGGCTGCACGAACCACGGCACAGAGATGACAAGAGTGTGACTGAAACAGCTGCAATGCTGCAGCTGGTTTACTTTCCTGCTTGCAGAACACTGTGGAAAAACAGAGAAGGGTTTGGCAGTAACCCTACACATTTTGAACACTACCAGAGACCTGCTGCATCCAAGCAAGTGGAGTGTTGGTGTGTGGTGAGAGCAGCCTCTCCATGTGGTGACTAGGGTTGGGGCTCTGTCAGGAGAGAGCACAGTGGAACGTGGTCTTTCTGAAGAGGCTTCTCATCTCAAGGACTTGGTCCTCTGCTGTGTGTAGACCATATGTCTATCTTTGGTCCAGACTGAGGGTATGAGCTCCCACTGCTAATGACAGCAAAGAGAAGAATTCCCTCCATCCTGGCCCTCCATGAGCTTAGGAGTGCATGTAAAGCCTCGACAAATTCTCCAAAAGCTCAATAGCATTCCGGTGGGGATCTCTTTTAATTGATGCTGTTGTGTTTTTAACGCAATAATAAGGAAACCTAATGACGGGGATACACAGCAGTGCTGATCATCAGTCAAGACATTATAGGTCTCCCCTCTCCCATGTGTTTGTCCCAATCATTCATCTTGAAGCAAGGGCTTTGCAAGTCCCTTCTTCAGTGACTAGCTGAATGAGAAGTCAATGAGAAGTCTAACTACTTGAGGATAGATAGGGAAGACCATAACCCGGGGAACTGTAGAGCTTGGGTGAAACAGAGCTGGAACAGCTTTCTCATACTGCAGGTAAGTGGGGCTTTTAGCCAGAAGTGATAAGTGAGACAGCAGCTGTGCCTGCTTCTCTGTGCTGTGCAGGGAGCAATCTGAGATTGCTCTGAGACCATGGAGTTGGTCAGATCTTGCAGGGTGGTCTCAACAGTGAACCTGATATCACTGAGAGAGGTGCCAAGCTGCTCAGTATTCCTGAGGCTAACACAGTCTAGGCATGTCCAGAGCAACCCACCTATGTACCCAAGAAGTCTTGCTGGGGGTGGGAAGCATAGACACCTCAAGCTTTTAATAATAAAGCAACTTAACTTTATTTGCTAGAGTGGGAGGAAATCCTATTTTTTCTATTTCTCACTAAAAATGTAAAGATATTTTCAAATCTTAAAATCATCGTTTTTAAATATTTATTTGTCATCTGGGAAAAGTTGAAATGCTTTTTAGATGAAGAAACAGAATCTGTACACTGTACATTAGACATTATATATTCCTATTTATTTAAAAATGAAATTTTCTATTAAAGAAAGAAATAAGAATGTCCTGGCTACGTGTTTGACACATTTGCATGACTTAAAACTGGAAGTCATGGGGAAAATTAATATTAAAGTTTTGTATAAACCTCTCATTAAAAACAGAATGAAAAATAAACAGGTAGTCCTTCCAAATTGCTTCTCATGGTCTAAGCTATAACTTCGGTAACTTTATAACAATTGTGTTTATTAAAACTACCAAAATGTTAGGACTGTATGAAGGAACCACAACTTAATGGGATGAACTCAGCAAAATCTTCAATCAATCAAGTTCACATCAGGATTAGACATATAGATGAGGGTTAATTAGGCATTAGTGGGGCCGTTAATGGAGCTATTGTGAAGGACACCTGCTGAGTATCTAGCTGAGTATCTCTTTGGAACATATTTATACTCAGCCCCTGGGCTGTGGAGTCGACATTTGGTGTTGGCTCTTGCTGATCAGCCTGTGCTTGCTATTGTTTACAAGCTAAATACCAGGGCTGCAGGGCACTAAATAAATAACATACTGTCAAGCTATTTCCTTGCCCAGTAGTGGATTCTCATTAGTTCCTTCCTGAACCAAGATTAAGGAAGGATAAAGGCATGAAGACAAAAGAGTTCATTCCTTTGCATTTTTTTTTAAATTGTTGACTTGGAAAATTCTGCTCTTGTTGTGAAAGGTATATCCATAGCTGTATCCCTGTTGCTTAATATACCTATTCATTGGCACTGTTACTTACAAAATGTAGGTGTTACTTCCTGTTGTTTACGTGAGTTTTATACTAGGATTACTGTTCTGGCAATTTTAACTGGGACTACATAGAACCACTTGGCAAGGTCTTCATAGTATCCCCACTGTAAGTGAATTTTTTTTCAGACAACTCATCTATCTTCCCATTTTATTCCACTGATGTGGTGAACAAGGGCATGCTCCATGGTCATCTTCATACTGTGACAATCCTGTCTGCTTTTCATGAATTTTCTTTCTTCTCCACAGTGTTGTGCGTAAACAGTGGCTTTCTGGGATAGAGGAATAAATAATATTGGGAAACAAGAATGAGCTTGGGCTTCAGTCCATGTGAAGACTCTTCACGCCATATGGATGCACTTTGGTGCTCAGACATGGGCTAAGGCTATGTTCAAGGCTCATGGGAAGGACAAGAATCTGGGATCTCAGCCCACATTGTCCCCTAGTGCTGGTCTGAGCAGCTTTTTACATTTGGATGGACAACTGTTTGTCATCTGACTTTGCCACCTCTGTGTTTACAATTATGTTAGTAGGATTTGTTTGTTAGGGAACCAGTATGGGATACAATACAACCTGGCAGCCTACGTATAGGGGACCCATGTAGCCTATGTAAAGGACCATGAACTCCTAGACACCCAGAGCTGAATGTGTCTTTACGCATTGCAGACGAACAGCCTGAGTAGGACCAAGGCTTCTACAGGATTAAGGCTTCTACGTTTAGCTCTCTGTCTGTGCTGGGACTACGTGTCTGAATCCCAGTCTGGTCAACAGAGAACTTACCAATACAATCTATGGAATCTAAAGAGATATTTGGTTGACCTGTCATTGAATTCATCTGTCTGTGCACAGATGTCATTTAACCATGCCATTTAAGATGCTCCAGGATGTCCTGCCTGACCTCCTGTCTGCCGGTCTAGGAAATTGTGGGTCTTCTGTGGGGCATGTGTTGTCTTTATCTCACCTGTGGGTGTGTTTCAGATACCCTGGAGCATCTCAGATAGCGTGGGACACCTAAACTTAATCAACCATGTCTAGTTTGAATTGAATTGAATTCCCATTCAGATATTGTTGATGACATTGAGTAGATCTCCATTATCTACAATGCCAGGTTCAACACCTACATGCAGGTATCTGAAGTTACATGTCTTAATGTAAAGTTGAATCTCACTCTATAAAGAACAAGTTGATTGAAGACAACGATATTGATAGGTGCTAGATCAGAGAACATAGCAGTTTAGCCACCATCCACCTAAGAATTTCAAGAGAAAGAGTAGGTGCAGGCAGACTGTCCAGCCAGGAACTGCTTGTGCTCAAGAGTGAAGCTGCCCGGATTTCCATCCAGAGCTGGTTGTAATTTTGGCTATAACAAGAGAATTCAGAAGCTTGGCTATTAGTTAGACAAACTGTTGCTTAATATTAATTTTAGTTTATTAAAGTACTAGAAAGAACTACATTTTCAACTGAAAAGCATGATCTGAAACTGGGCTGTTACAGTTAACACCTATTTCACAGAAATGCCACCCACTAAGAGTTTTTCTGAACAAGATCAAGAATCAGTATATTCGTGCTCACATTAACTGTAATGACAGGACCTTAACAACTTTACTCTCTGTCAGTGATTACCTAAATTTGACTGCATACTGAATGCCTTGAAAAACTCAGATGTGGTTCAACCATCTGGCATTATATTATACATTTTAAAAGGTGTATTTAAGACCTTCTGTGGCTGGAATAACACTTCTGTGGAGCTAGTGCTCTGATCTCTGTTCCAAATCCATCACATTATTTCTTACAAGGCCAGAGCTACCATCACTAATTAGGCCTTTTATTTTGTTTTACTAGATTATCTGGTTTTTAACTTTAAGATCTCCTTGGCCAATCAAGAGAACTTGGGTGAAGTTATCCAAGTAAATCTATGCCCACTCTCATACAAAACCAGCAGAGTTGATTTAAGATTGCTGCTTTTCCAAAATGTTGAAAGCATGGTTTTCCTTCTTTCCCAAGATCCACAAGCACCATGTTGAATGCTGCAAGCCAGATGTCATCATAGTTGTGTTTCACTACTTCACCATTTTTTTGTCTTACTGTTAATGTTTGAGTATATGCTATTTCCAAACTTTGCCATTTTGTTATGATGGTGCGATATGACAAGGAGCACCAGGAGAACTCAATGCTTTGTTTCTTCCTTTTGTATGAGTCAAAAGGTAGATATTAATCTGAGTCAAAGACTTTGCATTATAATTTCTATCATAGTTTAGAGAAATATGTACATCTCTTGGTGTACCCTGTGAAATAGGAAAGTGAAGATAGAAATGAAAATATGATAAGAATGATTTAGGAAAGCATATAGAGTGGAGGAAGATGACAGAGTGAAAAACTGCTGTATGTAATGGGTTAGAAGACTTTTTATTTCTGTTCTGGATGTTCTTAACAACAGCAGGTTTTGGAGTTGCATTTGTATCAGCTTGTTCAGACTCCTCTCCAGTCTCCTTAAAGCAGTGGAGACCTTCTATAAGTATAGGTTGTTTGTAAAATAGCTTCATTTCTATCTATCTGCTTTGGACTGAATTGGTGAACTCTCACCCCCAGCCTCCCCCTTGGATTTAGAATTTCTTCACCAGAATTTCAGTTTAGAACCTTACACCAGAGAGTACAAGAGTTTTTTTTGAAGAGATATCTCAAATAAATAGAAAATAACCATTAGGAAGTTGTATGTCACAGCTTCGTATTTGCTAATATTTTGACCATTGGAGGTGCCTGCTGAGCGTCATTTTCATCCTTTCAAGGGAGGGAGTTGGGATGTGACTATACATTCCCGATACACCTGTTGGAGGACTTGGGGCAACCTTTGAGCTTCCTTGTAGTTCTCTCCTGAATCCTTTTCTCTGTGAGGCTCTTCTACAGGGAAGAGAGAAGTCACAGAGTTAGCTCTGCTCTCTGAGTGTCCTGGTTTTGAGATCTTTTTTCCTAGCCTTTATCTTGGCCTGATGTCCTTCAGGGATGCTGAGCACCAATTGGTGCATAAGGGTGCTTTGAAATGACGATTTCTACTATGTTTTAAAATCCCTGGCATGGATCAGCTGTTTTTGTCTCATGATTTTGAACAAAGGCAGCAATAACAGCTTTGCTTTGTGCTGTGCATGAGCTGTGCCCAAGGCAACCTACCGAATAGCCAGGATAAAGCAGAGTTGAGGCCTTATCCTGCACAGATTCAAACAGTGATGTTGCTTACACAGGAGCTAAACTTTCTATGTGGTCCATAGAAAAGTACTTTCGTGCATGGCTGGAATCTTAAACACAGCCACCAGGAATTCTGTGATCCAAAATGAGCTACGTCTAATGAGTGTAAGTAGCACCAGTCCTGGAGGGATATTGGAGCTGGTTGAATAATTTGCTAGGATTTGGGAGGGATTAAAGTTTTTTGGTCTTGTTTTGTGTGCTGTAGGAAGCAGTCTGAATGTCACTCTTCACCTTTTCCTCAGACTCTACTTTGTGAGTTTATAGACTGTATGCAGGACAGAGAAATACAGGTTTTGTATTTCTCTGACAGATTTTTTCCACGCGCAGTGTAGCTGAACAGTATCACCAGTCGTAGCTCAACCACCACATTACCAAGACAATGGTATAGTTTGAGCTCATTTTCAGTAGTGGTTTGGCTTTAAATTGTGACTGACCTTGAGATATTGTTTGAAATCTCCCATTTGTTACTACTGAAGCAAATTGGAGAAGAAGCAGGCCTGTGAATACCACTAGCTCTGTGCTGAGATAAAAATACTACTCTGGCAGTACGCTAGCTGCATTTTTTCCTGCATCAGATGTATGATACTGGTTCTGTTTTGCTTTAAACAGCATGGTTTATTATGCTATGGTTTTAGAGATCCAGTTCACTTTTGTGTACAGAATAGGGTAATAGGGTACGTCCTACTAAGTAATGCATTTGACATTTCAGCTCAGCATTAAAAGAATTATCTTCTTAGATGAAAGCCTGTCTTAGGTCGAAAACTTGTGTATAACCTTAAAAAAAAAAAGTTGCTTTTCAGAATTACATTTACTTCAGTATCCAAATGTACCCTAGGGAGACATCACTATTCTCTTTGGGGAAAAGAAAAAAACAGACCACTGCCAAATGCCTCTCTGTTATGCAAAAAGCCTCCAAAAGAAAGAAAGAGAGAGGTCAAGACAGTGCACTTGCCAATAAGAAAGCTGAAAAACCAAACCAAACCAAACCAACCCGCAATTATGGCACAGATTTCAGCAACAAAGATCCTTTCTAAGAAGTATGGCTGAAGTAGCTGTATTGATTTCAGCAGTTTCCACAGACCTGTACTGGTTCTTGTCTCATGGGAGTTACGGATATTGGACAAGTTGTTGGTACATGTCAATGCGAAATGTTAGAAAAGTAATAAATCGCAAACGGCTAAATGTGCTCCCATTGAAGTGGAACTGGTGACTACAAGGAAATCTACACTGCAAGGAAGGTCTGCTTACATGTCTCACCTGAAGGCCTCACTTTAATCTATTGAAGAATTTTGCTTCTCAGGCCTTTGTTTGGATCCCAACAGATTATGCCTGAAGAACTTTTAGAAGAAGTGTGACAGAAAGGACCCATCCCTTATGGGGACTCTGAGCTCTCTTCCACATGCAGAGGGTGAGCTATCTGTGAACTGAGAGCATAAAGAGCTGAGCTGGCCTTGCTTCTCCAATAAGGGCATGTGCTCCAGAAATTACTAGCAGAAAGGAGTTGTAGTGCCAGAAGGTACCACTCCAAAATCCATTTGCAACTGATGGACTCTGTATGCAAATCTCAAGAAAATCCAGTTGGGAAAAAAAAATTTAAATCTATTTGGAACAATATAGAAGGATTTATGTTTATATGTCATAGGTAATTTATGTGTTATCGTTAACATTTTTGCTGTATGTTCTTAATTTGCTAACCTGAAATCTGACAAATGCCTTTAAAACTTCACTATCTTTTGTTTTGTTTCCAGGTTCTACCAGAAATGGACAAATAAGCAGTACAGTTTAAAAATTAAACAAGCCCCATACCCTTACATTATGTACTACAAAACCCAGAATTAAAACCATGTAACAAATTATAAACATAAAGATGTGTTGAATCAAAGTAAAAATCTCTCTAAAAATACCTATGTTACAGAAGACTGCAGTGTTTTAAACAATGATCTTTTGCTGACAGTTTTTGCAATGGTAATGTTGTTAAGGGTTTATGTTAAGGTTAATTTGATTCTATTTCTTTAATTAGCTGAAACATCTACCAAAGATATGCATGCAACAAATTTCAGTCAGGAAATTTAAATAACCATATCTTGCTGCTTACAGTTTCTGTTATTTTAATATAGAGTTATAAAAGCATAGTAAGTCTTTGTTTCTAGGGAACGTTATATTCCAGTTGCAATGTAGCAGGCGTAGCTTCACCAGTTTGGAAGTAAAATGGCCATGACTGTATTTGTTCTCTAAAGAAAAGCCACCAAATATACTTTCGTTATCCCCTTAAGCATGTGTGCATGCACATAGGGGCTCCTACTGACTGTTTTGAGAGGAAAATCCTCAGCTGCTTTGAGTTGCCATAATTTCCTGAGATATTTTTGTCAAAAGATATTAAATTATTTAATTGAAAATGCTTAATCAAAACAAAACATTTATTTCTAGAAGGGTGACAGCAAAGGATACATTCCAACCAGTTTACCTTTCTGCTCCTCCTCTAACTAATTTCAGATTTATTAAGCAGCTAGGAGAAAGAAGCAAGACAAAGTTGATAGTAGCACTTATTACCAGGTTTGAGACAAGAATACAAGAATTTATTTACTGAATACAAGAATTTATTCACTCTTTTGTGTGTTGTATTGTCCCAACATCTGACACTATTGGTGCTGATCAATGTTTTTCCACTGGCTTTTACCTTGGAGGAAACAAATCTACTGGCTAGAGGATGGAGGATGTTTCAAGCACCATGGTAAAGCTTTTCATCTGGACTTGAGTTGCAATCTCAACTTCATACTGCTTGATTTCTAATGCAGCTTGCAACAATAAAAGGAGGAAAACATCTAATGTAGTTTGGGAATGCCAGTAAATGTGGAAATTATGGGAATGGCAACCACCAACTTCAGGAATTTCAAAAAGCCGAACAAGGAGAGATCACACCGCAGTAAAGCGTCACGAAAGGAAGAGACTCCCAGGCAAGACAAGTTGAGCAAGCCTAAACTTGCAAATATCAGGAAGCTAATGACCCACATTCATTAGCTTGTAACTGGAAATTTTGAAGCCCTGTTTTCGTGTTATTAGTTTTATTAGCTTTTTGCCATGCAAAGGGCATTCTAAAATGTCTAGAAAAGTGTAAAAGCAGCATGATGGAAACAGCCTCATGGAAGAAGGTTGAAGTGATAGTTGTCTTCTGTCCTTTTCCCTCCTTTTCCTTGCTCAGATGAGGAAACGTAATGGAGAAGAGGAGCTATGGCCTGACCAGAACAGAAATGGTTAGATTTGAGATTCATGAATAAAAAAACGCCAACAGCTTAAAGTAGTGTTACTGTTAATTAAACAGGGTCACTAGGGCAGAGATTTAGTCCCTGTATAATTTGACTTCAGTCTTCATCAACACACACCGTTTTATGCTCATGGCAGAGCAATGTAATGGCCTTGCTTCAGCTAAGAAAGACCTGAACTCATAGATGCCTTTGCAGCTAAAAATAGGGATGTCAGCGTGCTGCCACATGACATTTTTTGGCAGGGAGCTGGAACATTTTCATTTTGCAAGGCAAGCCAGTGGTGCTGGATTTGCACAGCTCATGACTACTCTGCAGAGACCACCCTCTGTCTCTCCACAGACCCACTCTCTGCGCCAGTCTTTTCCAAGGGCTATGGATTTCTTCCCTCGAGAGTCTTTGAGCAGAGTTTTCTTCAAGTGCCACCACCAACCCTTCTCATCAAGATAAGCTGGCAGAAGTTTTCCTTAGAGTGTGGCTTCCAACAGAGGAAGCCTTTCCAAGAAGAGTAAACAGTAAATATACCAAGTTCTTGCCCACTGCATCACGGCAAGAGTCCTGTTTCAGAAAATACTGTGTTAGTAAGGCTGATTTCGGCATGTCACATGCAATTGCACAACATAACACAGCGCAATGACGTGAGACAACTAAATGACAAAATGCTGGCTCTCAATCAAACATGTCAAGCACCTATTTTTGGCTCTACCATCTGCTATCAGTTTGCGCAGTGTCTTTGCCAGCTGAAAACACAGGGCAGTTTGGCACAAATGAAGCATTCCTCTGGCTGGTCACAGACTGCAAGATACAAATTTTTTCTCCTCCTGTGACAAGCACATCTCTGATATATTTATTTTTATTTGCATAATGAAGTAGACAGTTTTATGCAAGCTAAATCATTATAGGGAAAAAAAACCAGTCCTCTAGGAGAAATGTTATCTAGAACCCGACCAAGCAAAATAGCAGTATGTCTCTTTCTCCTTCAAAATAAGCTTGCAGGGGGGGCACTTTTTCAGTTGCTTGATATTCTACAAGATCATTAACTCTGCTGTCATCTACTGATAAAAAGAGAAACATTAGAATAAATAAGAAATGGCAAATAACTTTCAGTGAAAAACAGACACATTTGGGTATTTAATGTGGAAAACAACAAAGCAAAACAAAACAAAACAAATAACCTCTAATCTTTTCTGTGGAGGCAACCTCTCCCCCAGCTATTTGCTGATCAGTCTTTCAGGATGAGTTGATTGCTTCTTTAAATCCCTGATTTAGAGGGAGAGACCTGAGATGAAATTCCTTCCTTTATAATAAAGATCAAAACCACTGGGACATTTGCTGCTTTGCTCCCTGAATAAATAAGATGTTTCTGAGTTGAAACCCTGGCTCTGTTGACTTCACTGGGGCCATGATTTCACCCCAGGAATTACTCTGAAAGCATTACTCATTTAATAAGCATACCACACTAATTCTCTACTGTTTCCTTATGAGCACCTCCCAATGCCAATGTAAACCCACTGCACAAAGCTACGTTAAAGCAATATTTATGGTTGAGATCTTAACACAAAAGTCAGGAAACTCAGAGTTATGATTCCCTCAGCCAACCATAACCAGGAGTAGCTTTAGTGTTTTGCATTACTGTGTCTATACTCCACAATGTATGTCCAAATACCAAAGACTGAGTTATAGCTGCTGTGGGAACTATAGCTTTGGATTTTGGTATATTTTTGCATTTGAATTCTCAACCCAGGTCATGAACAACTGTGAAAATTACGGTTGCAGCAAAGCTTAGTATCTCCAGTTTGCTATTCTTGGTTACTGCTGAGAGTGATATGGGAGAACAGTGAGATCTCCCTATAGTGTGGATGATGGGAAGCCTGAAGGGTCTTTTACCTTGACAAACAAAATACTTTGTCTGCACTCATAAAGTGTATGATGATTAACTCTTCTTCAAACTGTGTATCATTCAGCAGATACTCTGGAAAAACACAAGGGAGCTAGTAGTATTTGACAGAGATTACTTAACGTAATTCTACTTCTAATATCCAATTAACTTGGTCAGAGACTGGGAATAATAAGCTACTTTTCTGTATGCTTTTTACTGTGGTAGGAAAATGCTGTATCTTCACTTCAATAGGACTCTTTTTTTATTAAGAGTCCTCAGGAAGAAACTGCATGAGATGTGGAAAAGAGAAAGTTTGTACAATGGGCAGCTGTAACCAGAATGACTCATGGTGGTTTGAGATACTCTGCCCTCTGCAACAATACCTCTCTAGGTCAGGTCTGAGGCTGTTCTAGGGCAATTTTACCTGCAAACTACTGGATAATTATTATGCATTTTATTTAAATAATTCTTTTAGACCTGGATATTCTGCACTAAGGACTAAAAAAAGAGTTAATAGTTTGACAATAACTGGAATTTGAAGTAGAGGTTTACAGGAAATTGAAGATAAGTTTTGTAATGTTTCTCAAGGAGCATGAAATTGAACTCTGACTTTACAAAGCTAGCTGACTCAGGAGTGGGTAGTGGCATGAATGCCTAAGAGAAGAAGCAGAGGCTAGAAGCTCTCTCTCCTGAGCCTGTGCCAGTGATGGGCTGGAACTAACTAGGCTAGCCACAGAGATTCAAATAGCTGAAGGTGGCTGGCGTTTGTCTACCATAAACACTGGAGCAAAAGAAATTACTTAGCCATGTATATCCTTATGGGAGAACAAACAGAATCAAGATTGTGCAACCCTCATTAATTTAGCTGGGCTGTATTTCTTGGGGTGCTGTAGCCTTATCTACACTTGGACTGTGATCACAATTTGTAGTTGTTAGTGAACATGGCCACTTTTCTAAGGCCAGTTATAATCTTGTCTGTTCGGGAAACAATCCAACCAAAGCAGAGCATGATAAGTAGAACGAACTGTGAGTGCCTACTAGCAGCCACTCCAAATCATCACCTTTGTTTGCTTTCAGATGTTATCAACATCCCACCGCAAGGATGAATGAAGTGATATATCTGGCTCATGGACCAAGACATAAAGAGTATTTTCCTCTGCTCTTAACAGTTGCCAACAGCAGCACACAGCTGAAATGGCCCTTCCAAAAGCTAATCCCTTTTGAACATGGCTGCTGATACGTTCATACCTCACGCTTATATGTCTTGGCTTTTAGTTTTACATATTGGATTGCTTGCATAAGGTCAATATATACAGCAACAACATTCCCACTGACAACATAAGTCCAGCTGCTCCTGCCCCGTATTTCCATTAGATTCTCACTCCATCTGAATATAGAAATGATATAATTGGATTGCACAAGAGAAAAACTGACCATTTTAAGGCTAGGTGGTAGAACTATTTTACTCTGTGCATATATATTTCTTCAGTGTGTTTTGCATCAACTCTAACAGATTGCTCTGTCTCAGGTGAGAGTTAAAGCCAGGTCACTTAACATGAGTATTTTGCACAAGCACATCAGGGAGTGGAGTATTACTTCAGATAAGTTTACCATTGTTGTTCCCCTGTACATCACAGTGTAGCATGTGTACAGTGCTGTGTCTAAATGAGTATGCATGTGGACAAAACCCCTCGAAGTAAGCTATTTTTAGCAACATTTCTATTGTTTTGAAATGATCTTTATTGGAAACTGCTTGAAATATAAACATATGGACATTGTAGTCCTTTGGAAAAGGTTTAACTGTGCTCTGCCAAATTGTTGGTTTATGCTGAGAAACTGTCATTTTATACACTTAAAAATAATGAATTCGTAGCTTACCATGCTATGAATTAATCATAAGTATAGTTCTTGCAAACTGTTTGATCTTGTACAACTTGTTACTATGTCATTCTTACCAGTTCACTGGGATGTTTGGAAATCCAAACCAAACATAGACATACTTTTAAGTGTTACTTCTGCTGTTGAAAAGAGATGATGTTGTTATGTTCACCAGGTATCAGGCTTTTGGTTAAAACTGAATTATCTACACCACTAAATCACAGTTTGTAAGTAATTTCCAACAGGTTCTTTGAGTTCTGGCTGTCTCCTGATGCTACCTGATGTAGAGTTTTGGTTTTTTTTTTATTTAAGAAAAAATGACACTTTATGTGAATACCTGTCATGAAGGAGGGTTCTGTAATTGGAACTAAAATCAGTAGTGACATTTAGAAAGAAATGGGGCAGCTATAACCTACTACTTAGGTTGATGAGACCAAGAGTAAAATATAAGTCTCTGCCCCTTCATTTTTCATTTTCCATGATCTTTTTTTTCACATATGGAGTGTTTTGCGTACCTGTGACCTCTCAGTTAATGTTATTTATATCTCAGAAACTGAAAGTGCCGTGTGACTTTTCCAGATGTCCTAATCGTTTATGTAAATGAACTTACTAAACTCAGCCACCAGCCTCAGTAAAACTTACCAAATCCATTGTGTCTGGAATCACACGCTCCATAGACTAAGTTTTATCTGCATAAACTTGTTCTGTAAGTGTAGTCTTACTTATCATCTGCAGAGTTAAAGTTTCGCTAATGGAAATCCCTGACAAATCAAGCACAGATGTAACTGTTTGCCCCCAGGCTTGGCATGTCACTTCACTGCCACTCTTATATCTTCCTCTGCGCCCCTCTCCAACCTTTCTGCCACCGCACCCACCCAGCAAGGGTTTTTTGGTCATAGTAGTCCTTTAAAACTGTTTATGTAGATACATTGCAGGTACTGAACATGAGACTAAACATTAGTCATTTGGGCTTTTTCCTTTTGATCAAACTGTCTCACAAAATAGTGTTGGCATGTAATTCTGGGTGTCTGCTTGTACCACCTGGAAAAATTTGCTCTGCCAGTCCCCAGGTGCTAGACAGATTGTTTCAGTTTGCCAGGCAATGTTCCAGATAAGGAGTTGAGCTCAATAAATGGTTAATGTAAGCTAGCAAATCCCACAAATGAGCCACTGAAAATTCAATCAGAGGACAGCGGAGGGTGTAACTCACAGAAATGACGAGAAAGAAGTGGATGATGATAGGGTAAGGGGATGATTCTTGTGCTTCATGTTCCATTGTCTGGTAAAAATGAAAATCCCCTCCTAGTCATAAAAATGATAAATCTAAAACCAAAGCAAAACCTGCCAGCTCGTGAACCTTTTATGAAAAGGAGGAAAATGTTACTTTTGAATTCAGAGGGTGTTGGCATACACTGTGTTTGTTTCTCATTACTTTAAGCTCTAAATATGTTTCCTTTGCTGGTACCCAGTTGCTATTTATTTGGCTTTAGTCTTTGATCTCCCTTATGCTGGCACATCATAAAAAACATATTCCTATTTGAGTTCTATATTATGCAGTTAGTCTCTGCTTGGTATGTTCACCAGGCTGATTGTACCTATAGAATAAGACTCTCTTTGTTTTTGATAGACTCCAGGTGTTTATCACCATAACTTACTAATGGATTTGACCACGGAATACACATTCAAGAAGAAAACTGAAAAACTAATGGCAAAATTACCAGTTTGATAATTCAATGGCCTGCTATGCCATAACCACAGGAACCACACACGTGCACGCATGCATGCACGTGTGCACACAAAATGAGTTTTGTAAAAGCAGGGAGCTTTTGCTTACTGAGTTTTCCTGAGATGAATTTTCTGTTCTTGAAATTAAGTTTTGCTTCAGGTTTGTCATTCTGAGTTTTCTTTCATAGCTTTCCAAATTTAAATGCTACTCATTCAGCTTGATGTGATAGTGATTTTAGGAAGGTTCTGCATCCAGCTGAAGTGCGGCAGTCGCTATAACTCTGCTCCTTCTCCCTTACAGTTACAAGAAGAGAAAGCATTTCTATCAGCCTGCCCAGCATTGGCAGTTCCAGCTAACCTGTTTAATCCACATTGCTATAGCTGGGGGGCTACAAGTGTTAACTGTAGTGTCTTGGGTGAGGAGCCATAGCTTCATATCATGTATTAACCTCACTGCTTTGGAATAGCCAAAGATGACTTTTTTTCCCCAGTTTTGGTGAACCCAACTTTTTCTAATAGGAAGTTATGGAAATCTCACTTAAAATTCTTTACCTATACATGTGACCAAATGAGAATTGTCTATTTAAGTGCAGTTATCTCAGCACTTTAAACCCAGAAATAATCTGTCATTGCGTTCTTATGAGGAAGAATTTGTAGCAATATAGCCAAATATACCTACTTACAAAGCAAATAGAAGAGTTTCCTCTTTGGTTCTGCTAGAAATACAAATGATTTTTGTTTGTATTTTTCTTTGGTATATGATATTTACAGGAACAACAGCTGAACTGCATGCAGACTTGAAAACATGCTGTAAAGGTCAAAGCAGCGGTGGCAAAACTGTCCTCTGCCACTCCTAAAGTTAGTGCTAATTGTAAAGTTAAATGTAAATAAATGTTGGAGATGTTCACGTTGTGGTGAAATGGCTGAGGAAATTGGATTTTGTACCTGTTAAGAACCTTGTTCAGAAGCAGATGATTCTCTTGAAGACTCTTACTCTCTGTCCCACACTGCTCACAGAGCAGTGAGCTGTGTTGGCAAGCTTGTGTCCTCACTGCAGCTTCATCATCAACCTCTGTTATCACCTTCGATCACAAGACTGAGTCAGAAATGCCACCCAAGCACTGCTGTTTCCTGAAAACTGTGTTGGTGTTTTGCACTTTTAAGACCAGTATTACCATTACAACACTTACGGGTGCTATATAAATTGAATATGCTACATGAGGATGGCATTTTGTCACTAAGAGTTCCATGTTAGGGAATTCACATTTTGCAGCAGTTCTTCACCACTCAAAAGCCATGAGATTAAATAGGCCTTTGGCAATGAAAGTTGATTTGATTTTTTCCTTCAAACACATTGTACAGAAATCATATAATTTCAGTGCTCATGCATCATTGATGTTTTGAGATTAGTTCATTGATTAAATTTAATGAATGAGTTCCTTAAGTAATGCAAAATTTATCTTGGCTGTGCTAGAACACAGCTTCAAAAATGAAGCTGCACAGATTTATTCTGTATGTACCTATATATGCAGGTGAAGTCACATATAGGTGAACCTTGCATGAAATTGATTTTAAGCAAGATGTTATTGTTATAGTTAGAATTAAGGTTAGGTCTGTAGCTCAGCTTGCTAGTAAGTGATTTCACTGCAATATCAGAATTTCTCACAGATTAATTTTCTTTTCTTAGTTTTATTGCTTGATGATTTCCATACCTTAAAAAGTAGGGATGCCTTTTGATTCTAAAAATTTTTATCTCACTGTATTCCTATGTACTTTCAGTTTTACATTCAGCTTAACATATTTTTTAAGAACCATAGAAGTGATGAATTTTAAAAGTCTATAGAGAAGGCTCTTAGAATAGATCTATCACACTGAGCTTCAGATTTACCCCATTTATACCTGCTAGATACTAAATACTGATGTTTTACTATTTTTAACTTTGGCTGCAGGATAGGTTTCTTTCAGAGGTCAAACATGCTTTCTGTGTTGGTTACTTGTGCTGTCACCATGCTGATGCGGGGTTTTAGCTAACACCCATGGGCTTGTCAAGCCATTTCCATTAGAAGGAGAAAATGATGTAGCAATTCAGTGTATTAACAAAGAACGCATGGAAAACCCATTTTGAGGACTATAAGGAAAACAAATGACAACAGACATTTCCTTAAAAAGACTGCCTGTCTACTGGATCCCGAACATTTGACTGTAACAAGTGCTTTTCTGCATCTCTAAACCAGTCAGTTTGCCAAAAAGTAGTCTCCTGGTTCCCAAATTATGTTTTGATTCCAAGTCTGAGCCCAAGTTTGAGTCCAAGTCCCCGCCTCCTCCTGCAGTGTGGCTTTGGTCTTGGATGGGTTCTGGTGATCTTGTTTTGAACAGTGACTGCCGTTATTTCCAGCTACTCATACAGAAAATTACTTTAATTCCTTGGACATGAAGGAAGTCAGATTAGCCCCTGGAACTTGTGTTATCTGTAGATCAGGTACAGCTGAAGGCAGCTATTAACATTCGCAAAAGATTGGAAAAGGGAGGGCCAGGAAGGAGGGCAGTGAAGAAAAATGCAAAGGGAAGATGAAGTGGCTTGAGGAAATGAGCAATGATAACAGTCCTTAGGTCTATATGATATAAACAAAAATAATATATAGAAGAAGGTAGAGCTATGAAACATAAAAGCAAAGAAAAAACAATTGCTTACCTCCCTCTTGTCTTGCTTTAAAATTCCTTTTCTTTCGTACTTGGGCAGCTGAAAGTCCCACCCAGGAATGAAAAAGCGCAGAAGCATTTGATTTTATACAACATACTGTGCAGCAATATAAATTCTGGCTTATATTCCTTCGTACCATGACAGTTTAATTTAAAGGAGAAAATCTAATTTCCTGTGACAATTATATATCCAGTTAATTCCAAACTCTCATGTAACAGTTAAAAAATTACTGACAAACAATAGAGAACATGCAGCTCTGCTGGTATAACTTAGATCCATTCTCACTGAATTCAGTGAATAATTTAGGTTGGAGGGGACCACCGGAGATCATCTGATCCATATCCCCTGGCTCAAAGTAGGGCCAACTTGGATCGTGTTGCTCAGGGGTTTGTCCATTCAAGCTTTGATACCTCTAGGATCAGGAATTCCACACCCTCTCTGAGCCCCTGTTTCAGTGTTTGACCACTTTCATGGTAAAAATACTTCCTGATGATCTATTTAGAATTTTTTTATACATTATAATGAGCGCTTTTTGTCCCCTGCCTTAATGCTGTGCCTGTCTGAGGACAGCCTTGCTCTGTCTTCTCTGCACCCTCCTATTAGGTAGCTGAAGCCAGGAGCAAACACCCCACAATCATCTCCGGCCTGCACAAGCCCATCTCCCTGCCTCTCCTCCCGCAAGAGGGGCCCCAGCACTGACTACCCTGGTGTCTCACCACTGTCCTGGATCTAATGCATTAATGGCTTTTTTATTCTTGGTGCCCATGAGTGGACACAAGGAGTCAACTGTAGGCTGTACTCATGTGAATGTTTCAGTGGAAGGATGTTTGCTAGTATCCAAACTTCTTTGCTGTGTGACTGGGTGTGAATGCCCTGTTGTATCCCTTCAGAGGACATAATGTTTCAGGCTGTGCATCAGTTTCCTCATGAAAGAAGCTCAAGACTTATGGGATAAATGAATCTGGGGATAAATTCCTGCAGGTACATAATCTGCTGGTGGCCAATCCAGTGATCCCTCGGATCACAGGGGACAGCAAAGAGGTCAGAGTAGGTAACAGCCTCCACTAATTAGTGGTGTGCTAACTTTATCCTCTCAACTTACAAAACAAATTTCAACAAAATTCTTAAGTTCAGACCAGGCTTCAGAAAACATAAATGTCTTTTCCTTTTGGATATCGTCAAGATCAGAGAAATATCTTCCCCTATCTATACCTTTCACAGAAAGTCTTGTCTGGAAAAAAACAATAAAATGAGTCTCACATGTTCATTATCTTTAATATCATACCTGTGCCTATGGAATACCAGCATTAGTAGTGGCATATGAAAGTAAAACTTCAGTGCATTAATGGCTGTTACATTTTGTAAACCTATTCCAAAATGTGCTGTGCAAAGGGATTTTCTCCAATAACAATAATAAATTGCTCAAGAAGTGCTGTTTATTTGCCAAATGTATGTCTGTGTTTTGAATATCTAGTTGATCTGTAGGTGCAAATTAATGCATCATATTTGATTCCTGCTGAAAATTCTGAATACTTGTTATTAAATTTTCCTTTTCTATTTTATAAACAGTAGCTGACAATTTTTGAAAATGTGCTAGAAAATCTTAATAAGGTAGGCACCAACTAACCTGTTAAAGACAGTAGATATTTCACTGAACCAATTCTCATATTTAAGGACTTCTTAATCTTTGCAGATAGGTCAAATAAAGCATCAGTTATTGATAGTGTTTCAATAACTATTTAAATGAGATAAAAGCGTGCTGCTTAGTTTGCAAAGAAGAAAAAATGCTGTAAATATCATCCAGTTTTACATATAACAGGCTTCATTTACAAGGCAGCATTTACTGCTAGCTACCACATATACTTTTTTACTTCTCTAAAGCTGCATGACCGTAAGTAATGGCTGTGTTTACAGTGGTAAATACTGTGCACCCTGTGAGATCTGATATGTACGTCAATATAGCTGTTATGTGATCCTGGGGGTTTCCGACAGTGCTGGGTGCTTATCATTCTTGTTCTTGTTCCTCCTGTCATCTGGAGTGGTAGTTATGGAGACCCTGGAGGCAAATTAGAAAATAACAGCTTAACACTTATATCAGTGATGCAATCAAACTAAACTATTTAGATGTCCTGCACAAAGATAATCCACCCATCTAACTCTCTCTGCAGCACTGATAGAAAGTTGTAATTCAGTCATTAACTTTAAGACAAGGTTGGTTTTGGATAGTCTTCTCCGGAACAGAGTCTCAGGAGCTCAACACTGTGTCAAAAGCACCATATGATCAAGTCTGTACTGTTGCTTTTTAAATTCCAGTTGTCATGCAGCTTTGGCACTTTCATATCTTCATTGTTAAGATGATGTTGAAGATGGAACTTCAGAGAATGAAGTCCTTATAAAAATTTTAACTGCAAGATTTCACAGAGCAGAAATCCCATCCTTTGAATGAAAGTATGGCCTTTGTAAGATCTGGTGGCTGACGCCGGCCAAACACGAGTATCATTTGATTGTAGCTTGTACCTCTAGGAATGTACCACTTGTTGGGCACTGCAGCCAGGTAGCTCGAGAAGCTGAACATGGAGAGACTAGGACAATAGCCTTGCCTCTCATGGAAATGTAACCCACAATTTGGTTTTAATATTTACTCTTTATATATGTACTCTTTAAATTTTAAAGCACTGCTAAAGCTGATGGCCACTTATGAGTAACTCAGATCTTGACCTGAAAAATGGCATCTTAGTAAGACAAATACAGTTGGTAATTCCTACATACAAACCTGAAATACTTTAAGAAGCATAAAAAACAAGCTGATGCAGGGAAATGGGTTTCTAGGTGGGTGACCAGTGGAGTGGTTACTGCTCTCGCTTGCTGTGCTAGACAAAAGGGTGTGAAGTCTTTACTTCACTGAACTAGAAGATTATGTGGTCATGGAAAGTAAACAGCAGAAAACCAAACTATTTTTAAGGCGGGGAGGGAGCTCATTAATTTGTCCTAACCCTGATGACCCAGACTGCCTATCCACAGCCTGGTGACCGTCATCCCTGTCTGTCTTGCCTTCCCGGCAGAAACTGCTACCAGCTGCAGCATCAAAGTGCCTTGGGAAGCACCGTCCTTTCCCGCCGCCCACTGCTCTCCTCGTGGCTGGTCAGGAGTGAGCTCAGGAGAGCCTTGGAATCTTCAGCCAAAAGAGACCTTGTTAGGGTGGCCTTCGGGACTGGTAGAAGACTTGTCCTGCTGGGTGCCCTGGTGTCAAGCACACCTCAGCTTTCTGCAGTTTCTCTTTCAAAAAACTCATGCCACTGCTGTGCTGGCTGTCAAGTACCTGCAAAGTATCCCAGCCGCTTCCATAGCGTCTTCTGGGCAGCAATGGGGCGAGCAACAAGAGGATGTTTGTTTTAAAAAGTGAAGGGGAAGCAATATTTGGCTGTAAGCCTATCTGAGGGTGGGCAGACTGGTAAAGCATGCAGGTTGTAATTCTCGGAGTTGAATGGGAACAAGACAGCAGTGGAAACAAAGCACTCTTTAAGAAAACAAAGAGAGGAGGTAAAACTGAAAGAGTACTTAGTGTAGTGTTTTGAGTTTATGAGGCGTTTTCTCTTGCTGATGAATATGGATGGCTGAGCTTTTCTGCACATTGTCGTTAAAAATGACTTAAGTACAACTGCAAATAGCTGTCTGTCCTGTCTGCAAATTCTAAACACAAAAATGCAAAATTTAGCTTTGGGTTTAGTGTCACATCCTTGTGAAGTCAATGGAATTTATATAGTTTACACCAACATAAAATGTAACCCACAGTGTGGATTGCTAAACCACTAGGATAAGTAGTGAGAAAACTTATTTATAGACGTTTCAGTGGCATCTAGAAACCTTTTCCCATGGCTGTGTTTCCAAACATCTTCATTTGATTCTTGAACACTTTCCTGTAAATACAAATTCTAGTTGCACAAATCTTTTGAATGATCAGTGTTAGCACAGTAGCAGATTTTTTTTTTCACAACAATATATCTTTGTCAAATAAATTAAATACTTTCAAGTACATGGAAAAAGAGATTAAGAATCGTTAAGTCATCTGGGTCAAGAACTGAGACAACACAGTGGAACTTCAATGACCACTTGCTCTACTGAAACCACAAATTCATGAATACATCTTTGAACATGTGCCAAGAATAAATCTGATTAAATTTGTTGGCCAAGTGGTTCAATGCAAACTGATAACCCAGCTAAGCTTGGAAATACGAACGTTTTTTCTAAACAGGATTAATTTGAGGGGTAACTGGGTAAAATTTGGCAATACGTATATTCAGGAAATTAGAAAAGATGATCTAAAAATCTGTTCTGTCTTCAAATCTATGAATCCTTATGTTGACACTTAACTTGGCACACTGGTGCATCAACTTACAAGAGTCGCCCTTGACTTTTTTTTGATGACAATAAAATATGTTCTTTGTATGTCTTATATTAAAGCATATTTTCTAAATTTTTATTTTTCCTGTGGTTCCTGTCCTAAATAGCTTTGGAGAGGTAGACCTTAGGATGAGGTCCAGGGACTGCCTCAGTGCTGCTGAGGGGACCTGTAGGGTCAAGCTGCAGTGATGGCCTCTGCCCACCACTGCTCAGCTTTGCTAGATCTGGACAATCCTACTGATATTATAGGGAAGAAAGCTCATGAGCATCCCATGTTTGGAAGGCTCCTTGGGTAGACTTGCCTGTTTTTGAAGAGTCTCCCAGCTTAGGACTTATCATTCAGATGTTCTTGAGTTTAGAGAAAAATACTTTTTAAAGTTAAAATTAATTTTAAAATATAAGCATGTGTTCAGAGGGCCAACGGAGGCGGGGCAAGACTGGGCTAACATAAGCTGGAAATGTCAAATGACGTGTGTGTTAGGCTGCACTGTTGGCTTGCTTGGCTATTTAATCCCCAGTTATGGGGCAAGAAATCCCTATGCAATGTGCAGGAAGGTTTGACAGGAAGTGAGACGGGAGAAAATGAATTGTTGTGTCTTGTGATATACTGTATGCAAAAGTGAGCCAGGGGTGAAAGGGTATGATGACAAAGCTGTTGGCAATTTAAACCTTGGCTCAGGCATAAAATAAATACATTATTCCTGATGGTGAAATTGGATGGTGCTGTCATGCATTCATTTTGTCTTCCTTGTGTTTTTCTAGCCCCTTCTCCTTCACTTGACCCATGGCATTCATATCTACAAGCTGATGTGCCAAAACACTCTGAACATGTGTGAGTGCGCTTTAATTGCAACCCAGGCTGCATGCACTTTAGCAGAACTCCACATCCAGTTCCCATTAAAACTCACAAATTTCAGAGGGCAATGTACCAGGCCCTTGTAAGATGGCACTTATTGAGGCAGTTCTGGTTTGGGGTACAGTGCTGCTCTTGCCCCAGCTTTTATGTTGCTATGGTGTGCAAAGGGCTCGCCAGACAGGCCAGAAGAGTTGTGTGGGCTTTTCACACAGATAGAAACAGAGTCCTTAAGATTTGTGAGAGTAACATGCAACTCACAGAGGAAAAAAGAGCAAAAGCAACCCCAGAAACACCACAGTAATAACTACCGAATTGTTGGATGTGCTGGGAACATTACTTTCCTGTTTGCATCACCTCTATTTATATTTTTACACTTTCATGCTTTTATTTTTTTTTTATTTTCCATGCTGTCTGCTTTCTCTCCTCTTTCCTGTATAGATTTTATATCTTCTAAAAATTACAACTTTTGTCATGGTGTAGATATCAGTGCAGGGAAAGTCTCTGACTGCTGGCCTGGCTGCTCCTGCAACACCTAGGATGAGGGTTTCCTCTAAGTACAAGAGAAGTGACTGCTGTTTGCATGTGATTCTGCTTGCTCCAGCTTCTCTTCTCCTTTCAAGACATTTCCTTTTCAGTTTGCACCAGCATCTGGGGTTAGAATGAAGAGATTATGTAGGTATTTTTATTTGTACAACACACGCCCCCTATTTGCTTATCTTAGGCTTATCTGAAACTTTATGGGCTGGAAGATAGGATGGAAAATCACAAAATCATACGTTCTTGGGAGTGCTTTACTGCTTTCTGTGCTTGGTGTGGCTGGATGTACCACAGGCACAGCTTGTCATGCAGTGTTTTGGTAGCTCTAGTTTCTTACAGCCATCTAAAGCCTGGCTACATATGAAAATTTAAATAAATGAAATATTGGTGGAATTCCGTAACTACTCTGGAGCGGCCAGCGCTGCCTACATCTTTGTGCTTGGCTCGCTGCTTGTTTTCTGGGGAAAGGCTGACCACCCCTTGCTCTCAGGGCACAACAGAGTGAATGCAGAGCTGCCAGTCGTGATGGGCCCTCACTGCGGCTTCTGACACCTGTTCTCTGAGCTGGCCTTTTTGAAGCCCAGGTGCAAAATATTCTTGACCTCTCTCCCTCTATTTATATTTAAATTCCTTATAATATAAGTGGTGCCAAGAGGTTATTGTGACTCTGTCTTGGTTTCTTATGGATCTTAGTGGGGAGGAAAAAACCTTTCAGCCACTTGACAAAAATATGTGGAATAGGATTAGCCTGCACCTTGTAAAACTTTATTTTAAGAAACTAAGGCCCTGATCCAATCACAATGAGGTCAGTGGGACGCTTTCCACTGATTCACTGGGCCTTGGATGAGGCCCTAAGACATTATTTTCAGTAACAAGGACAGTGAGAAATGTATCTAATATTAGAAATTTGTAGCTTATATTCTTTCTATAATTAAAGTGGCCAGCTGCTCTAAAAAGGTTTCTTCTGAGCTGAATGTCTGCATGCTAAATTTGAGCCTGAAGCAAAATTAAAGATGTTAATTCTTGGCAACAAGGGCTTTCTTTACAGTGATCCAAGCAGGATGGTTTCTCAGCCATCCTGTTCCACAAAGTAGTGCTGCAAGACATTTGTCCAAGGCCTCCAAGGCCTCCTCCACAAACACAATCAAAGAACAGTGCAGTCAATGAGTAAATTTGGATAAGCTGTTTACATATGGCAACATCACAACAGGGACATATGTTATTAATATGATCCACTGGTTTGTGTTGTTCTTGGATAGAGACAACTGAGGCTGCCCTGAAAGTATAATAGTTTCTACTTCTTTGTGATCCTCATGGCCTGAAACCTTGAATGACCAAGGCGCTTGCTATTGACACCAAGTGCATCGTCATCCCAGGCCTCAAGATGGATGGAGACTTCCTGGAGAAGTGGCTTTTTGACAAAATCTTCAGTAAATAAAAAGGAACTGCCTCATTAGACTGGGGACATTTTGTATGAATACAACTGGCTACTGTATTTTTTCCTGTTATAACTGCTAAATAATGGGATAAAATTACCATCTATGTCCACCCATGCATGGTGTAGATGGTGACTCTAGGCAAGATGCAGCTCGTGGAACTGAGGTACAAATCCAAACTTAGAAGAAATTAAGAAATTAAGAAAGGCAGGAAAAAGAAGCTGATGAAGGATGACTGCCCTTTCAAGGAGTGAGGGCCCTCTGAGAACTCTCAGAGATGGTCAACATGGCTGGGCATCCAAACATACCCAAAAACTGAGCAACAGTGGCAATGCCTGGGACATCTCAGAGTGGTTTGGTCAGGGCACTGCCCCATCCTTTGTGCAGACTGCCCAGTGCTGCCCCAATGAGCTGAACAAGGATTCTTTCCCCCAGCCATCATCACCCAACACCACCTTTGGTCTGGACATCAGCAGCGATGAGAAAAGTCTGTGACTGCACTAGACAGCCATGGGAGTGCTGAGCCAAGGTGCCAGGGAGGTGGCGGTCTTCTCTACTGCTTGGCATTCACTCCTTCCAAATTGGTATTTTAATGTGTCCACTGACCTCCCCTTTCCCTCCTATGAAGTCGTGTCTGTGTGAACTCCCTTTTTTTAAACCCTTGTACCTTCCTGAGCACTCCTGGAGAGTTATGTAGCTTCCTGAGTTTCTTCATGGGAGGCCTCAGCAAGTGCCATTTAAACAATTTTCACAGGAATAACTGGAAGATGAATTAGTCCTTCTTGCTGCCCAAGAGGGAAGAAGCACTTCAGACACCAATCCTTCTAAAAAGTTAGATTTCAGTCCATCTCGGAGCAATCTGGATAATGTTGGGCAGGAATTATATGTGCTTTATTTCCTTTGTTCATTGAATCCAATTGCACGCTACAATCAATATTCTGTTACAAGTCTCACCAGCATGCCAGCTGAAGGCAAATTCTAATCTCACTCCAGCTTCACACCTGAATGATGGCACCTTCTGCAGCTTTATTGAAGGCTATGGGAACTATTTGAGACACATTGACATCGGTGAGTAATTACACACATACAACCAGTCATACTGGAGTAAGTAATGGATCACAAATTTGAATGAACTTCAACATTTCGCCATTAAGAATCACTTTGACCTCTTTACTTTTTGAACATAAGTGGATTAACTAATGCTTCGGATATTCTACAGAGACAACTTTGATTTTAATAAATTCCATATAAAACTGGACATCTCTTATATTTGATTGATTTAGATCACATTTTATAGTAAATAGTTGCTATCCAGAGTTTTTCAAAACTGAATTATTTTTACTACACTGACATTCAAAGCCAAAACTGAACAAATTACACATAGCCACAAGGACACATCTAGCTTTGAGTATACAAAGAAGGGGGAACAGACCACCCTACCCACCCCCTTTCAACACAACTCAAACTTCTGCAATAAAATAATTATGGAACTTCAGCCGCAGTCAAGCATCAGAATTACCTGCTGAGGCTTAGTTGGTGGGGGAACAGAAACAATAAAAGTTGAAAGGAGGCTATAGGGTTTGACGAGGTTTGTCTGTGTTTGGCAAAGGCTTTTTCATTTTTTAGAGTTTCTTGGAAATATCTTCAAAATATTCCAGGCTTGGTTTTGCTCCTTGAATACTCTTCAGTGTTTTATTTAAGCAGCAAAGAACCAAATTCTTCCCTCAAATATGCATGCAAAAAGTCCCACATTAATCAGAAGAATTGTCTGCACGTACCCTAAGTGCAGGAGGTTTCATTTTTGATATGTGCTTCTTTCCTAAGGAAAAGTAAATTCTGAGCACAAGCTTCCTCCTATTCACACAAAGCAGAACAAAATTTTACATGCTATGAACTCATGTTGGGGACTCCTTGCTCTCACCCTACAGGGAGCACTAATGTATTTCATAAGAAGCTCCGGTGGCTACATAAGGACTGCCCACAGAGTGCAGGGTATATCTGGACAGTTAAAATGGGGAGTCCTACTCTGTGATTTATGAGACTTGATGAGGATGTAGGAAGAGCTGCATGTAAGAATCAGATAAGACATTAATTCACTGAAGAGAAGTTGGTATACCACATTTGATTTAAAATGCAGGGACTGAAACACTAATGTAGGTCTTCAACCTCCTTTATAAAACACTAGTGGACTTAAAAATAGGTTTTAAAAACTGAGCTGCTGTTTTGATTTGTAAAACAAGTTAAACCAAACTTGACAATAAGGCATGTGCTTTAGATTTCCTTGGTTTGAGGCACTGTTTACTCTGGCAAATATATCCTTAAGTGAAGCTTTTTTTCCCCCCCTCAAAGCTGTTACATGGTAGACTGATGTTGGCTGACCCTGAAGCAAAAATTTGAAAACAGCACATTTATTTTCCTCCTAATGCTAAACACACATGCCATGCAGCATTTTTTGGTCTAGCTGGAAAATCTTCAAATCTGGACTACTTGTCCCTTTTACCCTGGCTTTAATGTTTTCATGAATATAAAAATAACATAACGAACTTGGGGAAAGGGATCGTGTGCATTTTACAGTGGGAGTGCAGCCTGTAATTTGCAGGCTGCAGACTGGAACGGGCAGACAGGAGGAGTTGATGGGTCAGATGAGTCCCTGAAAGTGCCCGTGACAATGGGCTTTCCTGCGTGCCTCAAGAGCAGCACAGGCCAACTGAGCAAAATGTAAATTTAGTTCTTGTTCTTTAGCTTCCTTATAATGCAGGCATATAAAACCCATTAACCCTACTAGGACTTAACTGTGTGATGTGGCAGGAGTGGCCAGATGACTTAGCACCCTTTTCTTTGGTTAGGATCAAATGTTTAGCCTGTGGCAAAATACTAGGTTGATATTCATCTTTGCTACTACTTGAAAAATCCCTTTGAAAAAAAAATCTCAACGGGCAGATCACTGCCTGGAATATGGTTGATATTTAAGGACAGCTCTGAAGGATGATTCCTTTTTGGGACCTCGGTATTGCTGTGCTAGTTTAGACCCTAAGTTACACAGATTTCATAGGGGCCATATGTAATTGTTTCTTTTTTAACAGCTTTCATGTAGGTATAAAGGAAGCCAGCATACCTGTAGAGTCTCAGAGACACTGATTTCTCTCTCACTGGCAGCCCATTTACAAGGCCGTTTAAGTCTTCCAGAATTCAACCAAGGGTGTCAGGCTGGGTCACCAAAAGAAGGAGCAACTCAAGCTTGTTGACTGAAGTTGCTATTCTTACTCCTCCTGCTAAGGGAGCAGTGGCTTGGGTAAAACACTGAGGGTCTGTTCTATGCAATTCTTGAATGGATTTGACTGGATTGGACTTCAGCTAAATGGATTAAATTGTTAAACCAATTTAAGAACATCCATCTTCAGACATGGAAGAAGTTGCTTAAATTGGTGCCAATCCTCAAATCAGTAAAGAGGGGAAAAAAATTAAGAAAGTAGGACTTGAACAAGATCATTCCTCTTGATGAAATTTTTATCTCTTTGCCAATGCTAACTGAAAGGAATGGAAAAAAAATCCTCTTGAGAGCTTTTAGCTATTAGTTCCTGTTTGCAAAGAATCTGGGCCTCTGCTACACTAGGGCACTTGGCCCAACCATTTTTTTTTTCATAAACTGCACTGCATCTCATTAGAGATGCCCAGCTCTATTTTCCTCTCTCTTTCATAGTCTCACACATCACTTTTCATCCTGTCCTTCTCAACACCTACTTCTTCTATAGCAAGTAAAGCAAGTGAAAATGTATCACAAAGAAATCTCTTATGTATTTAGCAGATTTCTCCTCCTCTTCAGCAGCTGGAAACACAGGGGTTAATGCACCATTTTGAGACACAGTGCTGTGACCATTACCTGTCCTGATGTTCTGCAGCCATCCGTGTTGCATGCATCACAGTCCCAGCGCTGCTGTTATAAGGTACCCCAGGGCCATGGATCTGGTACACACTACTATTATATTGTAGAGGGTCAAGCAGACCCTCTTTCCTTCCTTCAAGCTGGCGCATAATCCAGCTCTAGATTAGAAATTATATGGCTACCTTATAGCAAGCAGCAGAGATACAGGGAATCACACTCTAATGTGTTACTACAGCTTCTAGATTAAGTCAGTGCTACTGTGTTAGAGCAAAATCTGCTGGTCCTCATCTGCATAGACATATCTCCAGCAGGGTACGGGTGAAACCTGGAAAAGCACCATAGATTGTTTTGGCATTGAATAATATACACACTAAAAGCTATGGGACCAGTCCCATAACCATTCTGTAAGGACTGTATCTGAGGGCTCTCCTCACATTACTGATAAAACCATGGGTATCTCATGTTTTTCTCCTATGGGACTGACTAGTAGGGATGCTGACAGAGGATAGGTATGCAGTTTTGGTCCCTCTCAGAAGAGCTAGCAGGAAGGCTGCAGTCCACTGGGTCAACCATTCTGTAGGAGGAAACTGTTGCAGAAGTGCCTTGAGGAGATGAAAGGAGTGTGACCATTGTGGCAGAACGCTTTGCCAACCTGTATGGGAAAAAAATACATGGCAAAAGACACTTGCAGTTTTCTACCTTTACATTTTGCAGAAATAAAATGAGGTCGTAGTCCATATACATTACAGTTCATGACCAAAATCTTGCCTTTTTTTGTTTCACCTAAACCAATATGTGCCAGTGTCCTTGAATGCAGAGGTGTGGCCTCTGAAAACAAGATGTGCATAACAGTACCCTTCTGTTCCGTAGCTTAGCAACGCGGGATGTAAATGGATACTCTTCAAAAGAAGATTTCCCATTTTAATTGGCAAGAACAGAGATCCATGTTAGAAAGTGGGTTTTGTGTTTAAAGCTGTCCAGTGTCCAATTATATTTGTACTAAATTGCATTTGTTAGGGTTAGTAAGAATTCAATGTTGGCCCAATATTTATATATTTCTGCTGCCACATACATGTATACAAATACACATCTTCATGTGTGTTTGTGGGTATGTATACATGTGCATACATATAAAAGGTATGTACCTGTATAAAACTCCTTTAATATTTTATGGGAAGCCTTTCACACTGAACCCTGCCTAAATAAAATAATTTGCTAATTGTAATATTGAGGTTACTTTATTTTTCATTCACTACATTTACAAATCAAATGTGTCATACTAAAGAATTTTTGCTTCCATATAATCAAAATGGACCCACCGTTTAATTTGCTGCCAATATAAAATAAGTTATTTGCCTATATTTACTGTCTGCTTGACTGATTGGTAAACAGCAAAAGCAACAATCCCACTGTCTTGTGCTCTTCCTAACTCTCCCAGTGAGACCAAATCAAAAGACAAATTTAAATCTCTTTACTGCTGCTTTGCTTTCTTGTTATTATGTACACAAGTCATGATAGCTGATGTCTGGAAACAACCACCAAAATAACATTTTCCACAATACCGGTTTTTAAACAATTTTCTCCTGTCACATTAGCACTAAGGAAGGAGCAGAGGAGCCTGGAGAAGAGAAGAAGCCTGGAGAGCATGGCACCACATGGGCTGGTTAGACAAAGCACAGAGGAGAGTGTGAGTGAACTCACTTACTGTAAGGCGAGTCGCGCTGTGCGTGCCTCAGCAGCTGCCTCCCAAAACAGGTCTTTGAACCTTCTAGGATGCACTAAACATGCTGGAGTTAGTACCATTTGTAACAGATGTATGGAGTATAAACATGTCTGTACTTTATGGTACCTTCCTGAAGAGACTGTCTTACAACACCTTTGGAGCTGCTGCCGTCTCAAGCAGGGACTGCTTTTATTAGCAATAAACTGTTTAGCAGAAACAGTTTATGTCACTCTGTCACAATTAATCTGAGTTTGCTAAACAGTTTTATTCAGAGAAGTCCTTTGGCATCCAACTTCATGGTACTGACAGTTGCAGAGGTGGTGATTTTTAGGGCAATCTCCCTTAGCTAATGGAGAACTACACCACTCCCTGCCTATACACTTGGGAGGTGGGTGAGAGATAGTGGCTCCTGTTTCCTCAGAGAAGGGCAGGAATCAAACCTAAGAAGTCCATTGTGAGTACCCTGGAGACAAGAGCTTCCACCTTTTTTTCCCTTGGTACCCCATTTCAGAGAACTTTCAATCTCACCTATAAGCTTTCCTAACTTACTCTAGTTTGAAAGTTGCTGCCTTCCTCTCTAAGCTGTTGAGTAAAAAAATAGCACACTTCTGAATGATGCCAAAATATTGCCCTTTATTTCAATTGCCCTTTTTCTGTTCGGAAGGCCTGAATTGTGATGGAATTATTTTGAGTTTTTCAGTCTAGCAAGAAACTCCCCAAAATTAATTTCATTTGGAGCAAAATATTGCCCTTTCTCTGTCTCCTCCCATTTTCAGTGGTGTTTTAGTTAGGACTTCAGACAAACAAAAATTCAGTAATTCACTCAGCTCTATTCAATACCAGCACACCTCTTCTATTAAGTGGCACAGCTTTCTGTCAGTCCTTTGGCTGGTTATCTAAGGTGTCACTGTATTAGCAATATTTCATGTTTAGTGCTGTGTTACAAATTTTATTGCAAAGAATTTTCCTTTCCAGAGTAAATTGCCAATTTTTAGTTATACTGAAAATTTTTAGTTATACTGAAAATCAGTGTATCACCATAGAGCTCAAGCTAGCTCTGAGGTGGAGGTTGGCAGTGCCCTAATGATCAAGACCAGCATCACAGCTTAGGAGGGAAGATTGTATCCAGCGGCTGCAGGAGGGATTGGACTGAAAGCACCTTAAGTGTTTTAACACCTCATAGGGTAAACCTTCAGTTTCGTGTATTTTTCTACCTTGGACTGACTTGTAATCATAGGGGAATGATAGATTCAAGAGATGATTTAATTCAGATTTTGATTTGACTGTATGCACTGCTCCTTGTGTTGGAAACTTGTATCAATACATCACCTCAGTTTTGCACAATAATGGAAGTTTGTGGCAAACCTTGCACCTCCAGCGCTCTCTGCACTGGGTGCTATTTGTCAGAGGGACTTTGGCTCCTGCTAACCAGCAAAGACACCTTACCATATCCTGGCAATTTCTGCATTAGGTTTGGCATGGCTTTCCACCAGGCTCCCAGCAGTCCTGAGCACGCATCGCTGTTGAGCAGCCCCAACTGGGAGACTGATGCCTTGCTTCCTGAAGAAGATGGAGGAGATCATGCATGTGCGTGTGCATGTGCCCCTGTGTGTGCGTGTGTGCATGCATGTGGGTGTGTGGCCAGTGGCAACTCTGGCCCTGCCTGATTGGGATTGCATTTGACAATGATGATCCCTAGTCCTTAATCAGTTCAATTTTTCAGGCAATGTGTGGAATTGGGAAGGTTTTAGTCACATCTTTCCTGCTACTGTTGTTAATGGTGGAACAACCTAAAATGTCTGCTTTCATGTTCCCTCTCTACAAAAAGAGAAGTGATCCAGCCTTGTTTTATAAGGAGTTTATTTGCAGGGGACCGGCATTTCTTTCTCTCCTCCTGCCCGAGAGAGATTCACTTATTTATCATGTTCTTTATCGAATATTCCTGGCTTCTATCTTCCTTCCTCTGTTAAAAGCCTCTTAGAGCACTGCACTAAAACCTTGCACATCATGCATATTACCAAGTCATAATCATGTCTGGTTCAATGTCATGGTTGGAATTAGCTTTTTTTACTGATTTTAGAAACTGAACATTGATCAGGGTTTAAGACACTGTGAAACAGCCGATATTGAATGGCATGTCTCTAGCCCTTGGTAATTTCAAGGTACCCTGCTGACACAGGTACAGTAGGGAATGGGATACAACAGTCTCTTGACTGCTTTGCACTGAAATGGCCCAAGAAGGAGTCATTGCATATCTTTGCACTGTAAAGTAGAGGACATTTAAGGACAGGACTTTGTAAATCCACCTTCACAAAGATAGAAAAAAACTCCACAATAAGAAGTATACCTAGATTTAAAAAAAGCATATTCCTCTTTTTCAGGAAAGTAATGGATTCATCCAATTGTGTGAGAGTATGCATATTCCTTGTAAATTAAAACAGCATTGATGATGTTCACTGATTTTTCATTAATAGGAATAACTCTTTAATCGAAGTGTAAATACAAAATTATTTTTTACTGTTAAAGGGTATTTTGCTGTAGTGGATAAGAGAAAAGGGATATTTGTTCAAAATTACGTTGTGCTCCTTTTTTTTAGGGAAAGAGCCTGAGCCACAAAGTCTTGATCCATATCCAAACTTCCTAAGTGGGTGTTGGTCAATGACTTTGATTCAGTCATGGGAACAACTTCTAAGTTCAGATCTTATTCTTTAATAATCAAGGAATGAGAAAACAGGTCAGCTCTTGAGTCCAGCCCTATTTCTAGTATTAATCCATACAAGACAAATGATAGTGTGGTGGGATGTTCACATGCAGCCTCTCTAGCAGTGAAACCAAGTTTGGAGATCATAATTTGGAGACTGTTATCAGAGGTTATGACAAACCTCAGCAGATCAGTCTTACCTTGGTCTGCTAATTCAATTTTGGTAGAGCCATACTGGAGTCTAAGTTACTTCTGTGAGCTGGGTTATGCAAAACAATGAATGAAACAAGTGAGGGAGTTGATTTTATTGTTATTGTCTCAAGTTTTTTGATGGCTGGTGGAGTCACTTTATCTCTGCTGCACAGTAAAAGCTCACAGATAATCAGTTGCCTTTTTCAACTTTGTTTTGTGTTGCTACCTTGTATTATAAGACCTCTTTATAGCTTCAGTCATCACAGGTTAAGATAATGCCAGAAGTCCAGGTTTTCTGTAGACAAATCCTTGGTCTGCTACCTCCAAAAAAATATCCATCTAGGAGGAAAATTCATTGGATTCTGTTAGGATAAATTAACATGACAATATTTCTCTTTTATTCATCTGCAGTTTGTGTTAGTCTCTTCTGAAAAAAAAAAGCAGTTTGAAACTTCCCAGCAGAGAACTTCTGTGCTAGAGATTTCCTTTGTCTGTTCCACTGCTTGCATCAGATAAAAATGAAGTGAAACATGACAAACTGACAGTGAGACCAGCAGACAGAGTTTTGGCTAGGTCTTCAGTTACACTTGAGTTTCTGCTAAGCATGTCATGAATTGTGGCAGCTGGGGGAGGTTATTAAATAAAAATAAAACTAAATATACAAATCAAAATAAAAATAAAACCAATTAAAACCTCAGATAATTAAAGCTTCTCAGTTCTGATTTAATCAGATAAGCAGAGCTGCTAGCAGTGGCTTACTTTTATCAGTGTGTTAATTTACCTTTGACTTTTTCTACTGAATCAAGACCACAAAAGTGCTGTTTAAATGTTCTTGGTGTGAACATTTGATTATTGATATTTATTTTACTTTGTTTTACATAACATACCTTAAACCATAACAATCAATCTCCTTCCTATGGTATTGGTTACTGTGACTCCAATTTTACAAACATTTATAACTGAAAATAAATGAATTCAGTGGGCTTACTTGCATGTGCCAAGTTCATCACAGGCACATAGTTTTGAAGCATTGGCTCTTGTGGGCAAGGCTTTCAAAAGCAGTGCTGGAAGTCTGCTTTTTTTCCCATGGTGAACTGCCACCCTTCAGCCTATGGCGCCCACCCAGATCCTCCCTTTCTCTGTCGTTGGTCATGATCCTGATACTGCTGTGCAGAGAGAAGGAACCTGTTAACTCTAACCCTAAACCAATATGTTACATGATAGATGCCTGTAGCAGTATGGCATATCAGCTCTGCAGAATTGTGCCCCAGTTGAAGCTCATCAGCTATTTTCCCTATAAACCACCCTTTTCAGATGTGTCTGTGCCACCAAGAGCTGAAGGTCCCCCTGGAATGTATTTGAAAGGCATGTGGGTACATTTTGTTTGACATTATGACAAATCCCAGCTGTACAGCTGGCTATAGGATTGCACTGAACATAGAGACTTTCCTGAGTTCTGGCTTTGCAAAGATACTGGGAAGGGCTATATTAACATAATTCTACTTTGCTTCATATTTTTGTCATATTTAAAAAAATGATATGAAAAAGTGCCCTTTCCATATGTTTAAGGATTTCTGTAATCCTGCTGTGCTCAGGATGATTGTTCTCAACTTGTATTTAATTTTAAATTGCTACTCTATTTCACACCAAAGAGGATCTCGTCATCTATTTCCAATTACAATAGTTTGCCTAAGAAAATTCATATTTCTAGTTAGAAACCTTGCCTTTTTGAGTTTTTGCACCCATCCACACACACATAGGACTGAGAACAAGCAGACAGTGACATTGTTAAGGTATACATTCTGTAAGGTTATAGAAAATGCACTGCATTTCAATGAGGTATGATGTCACCACATGAACTTACAAGCAGTTTCACAAGCCATACGACTTGAAAGACCTGTGCTTTCTAGGCAAATGGCACAACAAGAAGGGCAAGGCTCAGCTTGTTGCTTGCGTGCTGCATGAACTCTGCCCATCCTTCAAGCAGCGCTGGCTGTCTGCAGGTGCAGACTGAGCCTTAGGATGCTCTGGAACATCTTGATGGGGAGAGGCTGTGGCCAAATTAATCCAATATAGAAACAAGAGTAGATTATCAGGGGAGGTAGAAAGTTACCACTGACACAAGCTATTAAGAGAAGGAAGAGTTTGCTGTTTCACCAACTTTGGATTAAGCCTGAATTTCTTTCTGGGAGATGTATAATAGTCACACTCAGTTTATTGAGTTCAAGTCAAAGGTAGACAGTAGAATTCTGAGGCTGTCTTTAGGCAAGCAGTTACGTAGATACCTAGTAATTCCTTTTAGTCTTAAATTCAAAGGATCTATGAGGAAACATAAAGGTGCTTGGAGGGAAACTACAAAAGCTTCATTGCATGTGGGAAGATGTGAGCAATGCTAAGAAGAGAGGCCCTGCTCCTACGGTTCAATTTGCGAGCATGAATATCCACCTCCAGAGTGGATATCCATCTCTGGAACAGACTTACTACCTCTGCTTATCTCAGGGATTCACCAAGAGAAATAACCAGGGGGTCTGGGTTGTTTGATGGTATGTTTTACTATAAGGAGGCAGTTTTTAGTAAAGCCCTGCTTTTTTTCATGAGATCTTTGCAAAAATTGACAATATGCTCTCTTGTGTAATATTCTAAGTTTTGTAAACTGGCCTGACTCTCCCATGCCATATTTTTTTCTCTCAGTGAGCTTCAGTTTTGCTTTTGTTGTAAGTTCATTGTCCTCAAATGTGGCCGGGAGTGACTACCTGTAGGGAAGCTTAAAGTAATTTTCATTCATAAACCAAACCTCCCGGGGAGCCACATGGCCAGACCCAACTTTTATTTCATCTGTGCAGCCATGAGGTGGCTCGGTTGTACACACCCACCCAGGCTTTCTCTCCATCCCAGAATGCTTTGGAGGTCCTCTCCTAGCTGAAAGAGCCAAGAGGCCTTGTTGGGCTGGGAAATGATCTGCAGCACTGCCCTAAATTCCTGCCCTGCTGCGAGACCCCTGCCCCTGTGCCTGACACCCCTGACTCTGCCCTTGGCACACACCATGCTGCCCCAGTTGGGCTGCTGGGGGTGGCTGGGCATGCTGCAGCACGGCATAGCGACACGTCCAGGCACACTGTGTGTCACACCTCAGCCACATTACATCATAGGCAAGACTAGTTTTTGTTTTAGAAAACAATGGCTTTAAATACTGCTGAGCAGTTGATGGTTTTCCAAGTCTGCCCATAGGTATCTGGACAGAGAGTGCTGCTTTTTGGGCTCCTGTGCAGGAGCAGGGAAAACCTGCCCTACAATAAAAACATTTGTTCAAGCAGTGTTTTACTGGTAGATTACATCTCAGTGGAGCCATGAGGACTGATTCTGGCTCCATGAAGGCCTCCCTTGTAGCAATATATCTATTCTGAGCATACAGAAGTCTCATTAGCATTAATAAATTGGCACTGAGGGGATTTTATAACATCTCTATGGCTGGCTGTCTCAATTCCCTGCGGCCCGATTCAGCTTCAGACTGTGAGTAGTTTTTAAAGGGACAGACTGTGAAAAAAAGTCAAGATAAGGCAAAGGAGGAGCAGGGCTTAATGTAGGCATACTAGGGAAAGGCATGGTGTCTTTTTGCTGTCTCAGCCCCATTTTCTGCTTGTTAGATAAGCATGTGAGTGACTCTTTCCAAATTCCCAAGTACCATTACTCTGCCTCTCTCTAACTATATGTGTAAAGGATGACAAAGGGAAGGATATGCTGGTGCTGCCCATTGCCCTGCTTTTATCCCCCCACTTTCTTTTCATTTAATCTAGAGCTGTCCACTGCCCATAGCACAGCCCTGAGTATCAGACTCAGTCCACTCCCTCTCCCCATCTTTGTTGCATGTATCTTCCTTCACTCCTGGAGCTCACTCTGGATTCCCTACCAAGGACTCACGTGACCTTTCCCTCTTCCCTACAGTTTCATTTTCCCAGCAGAGAATTACATTCACCTCTCCCCAGTGTGGCTGTGATCCTCTCACATTCTCCCTTCTTTGCTCTTTTTTTCCCAGTGTGTGAGTAACCCTTACCCTTCTCCTTAAATGCCCTAGCTCCTAAACATCTCCAATTCACTCTTCTCATTGCACAACAGGGTAATGTCTCCTGAACTCTGGCTTAGGGGCTTGAAAAGCATGTCTATGTCTATGCAATATCAAGACAGCCTCATGCTTTGAAGCAAACAATAGGAAATGGGATCGCTCTGACAATCATTTCTTAACACAGAGCGAGATGTGAAAATTAGAAGGGCGGTGCACCCTTTTCCAGGTTAGAAGAGATGAGATGCATTAGTTGCATATGTATGAGTACAGTTGACCCTAGTTGTTTGGATTCATGTCTGACACCAAATGTGTTACTCACATGTATGTATGGGTGGCATAAGGAAAAAAAATATGTAGTTTCTCAAGGTTTATCTAGCTGGAAATATTAAAACACCTTCTAAGGCTACTAGTAGCAGAGTAATTTTCAGACTTAGCCAGCTGCAAGGAAGTATTCTGGCAAGTTCTGGTTGTTGTTCTTCACAGCAACATTCAAGCACTTTGGCAGCAGCCAGTTTAACAAAGTCCATTTTGAAGTGCAGCTCAGAGACTACCACAGAGGCAGAATAAGCTTGACCAAGATGTGTTTGGAGTAGAAAACCACTTAGTGTAACAAGCAGGAAATCATAGAATCGTAGAATCATTTAGGTTGGAAAAGACTTTTAAGATCATCAAGTCCAACTCTTAACCTAACACTGCCAAGTCTACCACTAAACCTCGTCCCTAAGCACCACAGTTACCCATCTTTTAAATGACTCCAGGGAAGGTGACTCAGCCACTTCCCTGGGCAGCCTGTTCCAATGCTTGACAAGCCTTTCAGTGAAGAAATTTTTCCTAATATCCAATCTATCCCTCCCCTGGAGCAACTTGAGGCCATTTCCTCTTGTCCTAACATTTGTGACTTGGGAGAAAAGACCAACACCCACCTCACTAGAACTTCCTTTCAGGTAGTTGTAAAGAGCAATGATGTCTCCTCTCAGTCTCCTTTTTTTCCAGACTAAACAAGCTCAGCTCCCTCAGTCACTCCTTATAAGACTTGTGCTCCAGACCTTTCATGAGCTTCATTGACCTTCTTTGATCCAGCACTTCAGTGACCTTCTTGTAGTGAGTGGCCCAGAACTGAATACAGTATTCGAGATGCAGCCTCAGCAGTGCCGAATACAGGGGGAGAATATCAAGTGGAGACTTTTGGGAGGTAAGGGCATTTCTCCACTCAATTTGCATGATAAGGAACCTTCTTGGATAATTAACACCAAAACACCTCCTTTCTCATAGAAAAAAATGGAGATACAACTGATAAGCAATCCTTTCACAAGAGAATATTGTGATGAAGCCAAATTGGATCTTGACTTCTGGAGATTGGGTTTGACTTCAGGTCCTCCATATGCCAGGAGGGCAGTACAGCCATTGGCCATGACACACATGCTGTTGGGTATATCGCCTTGACGATTGTATAAGCCCATTGGGCTACAGAGAACATCAAGATGACGTTGGGCTAGGGAAGAATGGCAGAGCATATGTCTGTCAGTAACAGCGCAGGCACCAAAGAGATTAAAATCTGAGTCTCATCCTTCCATCATTAGAAGACAGGCAAACGTGACTTAGACACACCCCACTTTGAATTTAGTTACTTTAATGTTTCCTGAAGACTGTGAAATTCTTTGACTTAAGGTAGTTTAGAAGGATTCAAAAAAAGAAATTAGACTTCTAGGGTTAATAGGAATATACAGTTCAAATAGAAAATCTTATTTAAAGAGGTTTGGAAGATTTTAAATACATCAAGGTTAAACTCCAGAAACTGAAAGAAATTTCTTCATTAGGTGGGCCATGCCACAGATGCCCACCAAGCTGGTACTGGTCAGTACTACAGGAGAGACAGGAGACAATCTCCTGATCTCATCCAGCCTGGATGTAGCGATTTGAAAAACACCAGAAAGGTAATATCTTTTCTGCCAATTATTTTCCTCTGTCCAAAGTAGAAACCAACTAGAAAAATATGTTTAACATCAGACATACTTTTCCCCTGCATGTGAAGAAATCCAGAAGAAGAGTGTTTCATTATAGAAATACTTTTTATTTAACAGATACTGTCTGTATGTCCTTGGTTGGGTAGCAGAGTAAACAGTTGCATAAAAGTGAAAGGATTTAAGATGTGTTAAAAGGGAGTTCATTTTACCTGCACTGTAACTACAATAACATACCTATTTTTTTTTCTTAACCATGCCAATCTTGTATGAACACTCTCCCTTCCTGTTACTCCTTCACATTGCCTGGATAGGAAATCAAACTCAACAGAGATGGGTGAGACCAGAAAAGTTTCAGATTTTATTGAACTGTGAGGGGGTTTGGAGCTGTGGCTTGCAGAGCTACCACTCTGTGGAGGATTTAATCTGTAGCTTGGTGATTAGCAATTGAAGGATGGGCCATGTGAATGGGTGTGAATGAAGAATAATTATATTTGGCCCAGGTTTTGCCTATTATGATGCAGGAATAGTTTTCACTTGAACCATGTTTGTTTGACCTTTGTGTAGAGAACACGGAATTTTTTTGAAGAAAAGCAGCTTTGCTGACTCCTATGTTTGGAAATCACCATTTCAGTTATTCAAACAGGAAAGGATAAACACTGGAAACATTATCAATAAAACATTAACCCTCCTCCCAAAAAAAACCCAGCTCCTAATTCAGCAGAGGTCAGACAATAAAGTTTACAGTCACACGCTCCACGCTGCTCGGTGCTCAGAGCCAGCACACTAGTGACTGGCCAGATTAGCTAATCTTCCTCAGCTTCGTCTTGGGCCCTATAACTACTGTGGCAGGTCATTAACCAGCTGGTGAAGCCCCAGCACATCGTACATTTATTCCCAAACCTTAGCAGCCGTTGTTGAGTCCAGGAGCCTTAAAGAGGTATTTCTGATGTTAGCTGACAGAATGATAATTTATGCTTGCTGTAATTCAAAGGGACTCCAAGGCAACTCTAAACTAATGAAACCTGAATAGCTTTCCTGGAGAAGGATCCTTATTTAATCAGTTGAACAAAAATGGAAATATGTAAAGTGGGTGGCAGTCATTCTTTCAGAAAACACAGCCTTTTTGTGACTAGGGAGATAAATGAGATCATATTGTGTTAGAGGAAAGAAATGGAGAAAATGTTTCATTAATGCAAAATGGTTATCCTCCCCATGTTTCCTGATATTTTTTAAATTTTCTGTTCATCACTGCCAAAAGTAAAAAGCAAAGAACGCAACATCTAGTAATTTTGGTAACCCAGTAAAGGTACTGCTTTCAGCCAGGATTTTCTTTTTCCTTTCCTTTCCTTTTTCTTTTTCTTTCTTCTTTTTTTTTTTAATCTCAAATGAAAGGCCCTCTTTAATCAGATAATTGACCGGCTGGTAATTTTAGCCTTTCGTGACACACCAGTTGGCAGGTACACTGGTACATAACCATGAGCCTGTTCCTACAGCCTTCCCTCCCTCTGGGACATTCACAGACGTGTCTCTGTCTTATCAGTCCCTGGGGACTGTTCCCAAACGTTTTGCAATGAGAATGCAAAGGAGGGGCCTTTTTCCTCATGCAAAGGAGGGCCAGCTGTCGAAGGTAATGACTGCCAGTGGACACGCAGATGGCACTAGAGGTGCTCCCTCAGCCCACCACACATCTGAAGAAAAGGGGTGTCCGTTGCACAGCTGTTCCCACAGAGGCCATGCTTTGACACCCATCCTAGGGCTTGGGGTCCTTGCCAGGCTGGGTAAGCTCGGTGGCGGTGGACACAGACCACCCCACAGCATGCCAGGCTGGTGAGGAAGGCACAGCCCTGGGAGGTGGTCCTTTGCTGTTACTCCCTGCTCCTCACCCTTACCCTCCTTTGCTCATCGCTGTCAGTGCTGACCAGGAGTGAAATGTAACTTGCTGCATAACTGACAGCCCTTCAAGCTCCTCAGCAAACCTTGAGCCTTATTTTGAAAGGCCCTTGAAAGAAAAAGGATTGTGTGCTCTCTGAATGTGAGGCTGCTGAACCGCTGCCAACCCCAGGCTGTTCCATTCAAAGGGCTGAGTGAATAAATGAGAATAACATCCTTGGGGACCTCAGGGATCAGTTTACTCTGAAAATCCTCAGCCTTACAAAGGGTCAAAGTCACAAGGTAAATGAAAATGGCTGTGAGGGGACTTTGATGGCCGAAACACTGTAACTGTAGAGGACTTGAAAGAAAATTGTACTTTTAAAAAAGTGAGGGAAGGGATGAAGTGAACGGGGGGAGAAGGTGGCAGGGAGGGGGACTTCAGCCTGCTGTCCCATGAGAAGGAAGAGGGTGGAATGGGAAGAGGAGAAGAGAAAGAAACCTCTCCAAGCTGTTAATCCATAGCAATCTATAAAATACTGCTATTTAGGGTATAGGCAGTGGTCATAGCAAGGGAGTGCCTCTCCTCCTGCCTCCTGCCTTACTGTGGCCAGGGTATTTATCCTGGGTAACTTGTAGCTCTCAGGGCACAGAGTGCAGAGCAAATGACACTAGGGTCATTACTGCACCATGCCCTGAGAAGCTGAAAAGTACAGCACCCAAATATTAAGATAGTTTGGGGGTTTCAGTTGAAAAATAACCACATAATTTACAGAGGAGACATTAAAAAAGAACATCTTGGAAATATGGAGGGCAAATGATGTGAATTTGTGCACTTGCTTTGGATCTGTTTAAGATTTGCTGTGTAAATGTCAGTAAATTGTATAATGCCAGATCCAAGTTAACATCTTGAAAGCAGTGGGAATTATAAACCTAAACACTTCAGTTTTGAAATCTCTGGCTCTCATTGGTCTCATCTCTTTACCTTTAGTTCTCTGAGCAGCTCCATTAATACTGACAGTAGTAAAGTTAAACACATTCCTAAACATTTACAGGATCAGGTTCTAAGAGACTCTGAGCAGCCACAGTTTTCTTGTTAGGTGTTTGTATAGTGCCTGGCATCTGGGCTCCATCTCAGTTAGAATTACTGTAATTCAAGCCTTAGTAATTACAAAAATAGGTTAAATACTGAATTATAACAGTTTTCTGTCAGATTTTCTTCTGCTGGTCAAATATTTTTTAGGTCCTTTAATACAAGATGCCCAGCTCTGCACAGTTTTGGTCAGAGACTATTTCTTTCTCGGAGATGTACCTTAACTAGGGGAGAAGCTGCATATGCAGCAGAATTGATTTTTACTCTCATGCAGTAAGGATGATACCTGTAGGCCACTGAGAGAGTTAAGAGACATTTCTCCCCACTCCACTGTTAGTAAATACTCTCCTACTTCTAGGTGGTTTCCTTTTGCAAATACTTATTCTTCTCTGTAATGGAGGATGTGAAAAATTATATCTTACTGAAAACTAAGAGAAATTCAAGCTTGCTGCATTAGGCATTCAGATCTAGATCCGTACTTCATGAAAGAGAGTCTTACCCTTAACTTCTGCTTCGTGTTCTCGTATAGACTCCATGGCTTGTAACTGAGTTAAACTCTGTTATTTATGATGCATTTTGGGGCTAGAAATGTTAGCGCCCCATACGAATACAAAAACTAATGGTGAGCAGAGAACATGCAGGACCCTATTTTGTGGTTCCTACATGCCATCTACAATGCTGTTCCTCTGAAGAAGTCTCTCCTGCCTTGGGATCCAGGTGAAGGACCTGTCAGCCCCAGAGGACATCATAGGCTCTACTCTGTCCCTGCTGGTGTTTTTTAGTGTGAAAACAAGACAGTTCAGCTTACCAGTAGCATAGGCCAGTGAGTAGCTAGACACTCATACGAAAGTAGAGATAAAAAAGATTTTAAACAGTTTGGTTTTGTGTAGCATGGGTTGCTAATAGAATTGATGGAATTACAGAGGAAGTAAAATGGCATCCACAGTGCCTAACAGGACATTTTTGCAAACCAGAAACCTTTCAGGCTTTTCTCAAGCTTTTTTTTTCCCCTAGTCAGGTTCAGAAAACAGAATTTATACCTAAATCCTTTTACTAGGCAGAATAGAGACAACATTGGCTTGTGATCCAGTTCCTGTGTCAACCACTACTCAGTTTGATATTCATAGTACAGAAACAGAAGCACTAGTTTAGTCCCAAATACAGAGCAATAGAGGTACAAGTAAACTATAGAAATCTTGTTTTGGCAGATAAATTAATGGTTTGTTACAGAGCACATCAATGAAGAAGACATTTAAGAGTTATTCTTAAACAAAAGCAGGTAGGTCCCAAAACTCAAGTCAGGATTTCTAATAAGACTGGGTCATAACTGAAGGTTCAGGTTCTCTCATGGATTCTCTGAAGTCTAACAAGAAGCAAGGTCATCCTGTGGATTATCCAGGCTGTGGGCATTAACGGAGTTTCCTTTTAGCCTGCCACCTGTTTTCCTACACCAGTGGGAGGTTTGCCATCTTTAAGATCTCTTCTACCATTGTTAAATTTAGCTGAAAGAGGTCAAAGTGTTCAGAAGTTACTGGAGGATCTCATGTTGGTGAAAGACTCATTTCCTTAGGAAATCAGGCTGAGAAAGCAGTTTGGTTCAGAGTACACTCACAGCTATAACATGACATAATTCTCTGTAGCTGTGAGCATCATTGTATAAGTGACACACATGCACACACATTTCCTAATGCCTAGCAGAAGCAATAAGCAGAATAAATCATATATGTCATTGTGTTTATTTTTCACAAATGTCTTTTTTAAAAGGATTCCCTTAAATTAAACACTTGAGAAATGACCCAAATTGGGATTTATCTCAATTATGTGAGTGAAGAATTAAATGACAATTTTTTCCAGAAGAAAAAAAGGAAATGACATATAGAGTTTATTAAAATTGAGCTAATATTTTCAATCATGTTTCTAATAGTATAGTATAGCCAGCCTGCAATGTGGAAGGGGAATAAATCTGTGTGATACCTGCTGAAACATACATGCTTCTGTTCTCCCTCCCCACAATGGGCAAACTGTCTGTGGCTGAAATGCTTTATTTTTACAAAAGTGAATAAGGAGAAATGTGAATGAAGAAAAATATGAATGAGCAGAATAAGTAAATATGATTAGTCTATGCACAATCTTGCTATTCAGATAGATAGAGATAGAGGCCTGCATCTGCTGTGTTGTGGACAGTCATGGTTCTCTGCAATGCCATCATACCTAAGGATGCCGTTTGGGAGATACAGATCAGATTTCTTTTATAAAGTGCCCATTTTTCTCTTAGCCTCAAGCAGACAAAAAGCAGAGTGGCGCAGCTTAATACTACGGTTCGTGCCAACGTTTGCTGGAAAGTACTCCTTATTTTCCCAATTCCAACAATACTTTTTTAAAAAAGTGTATGTCACACAAAGAGTTTTTGGTATTTCAGTTGTCTTCGGTGCTGCAAGGTTTTTTTTAATGTGGGTGCAGGGAGCAGCTGCCACATATACAGCCCCTCCAGGGTCCCTCTTCTGCTTGCCCCGTGTTCCCTATAATTTGCCCGGGAGGCAGAGAAGCGCTTTTCACCCAGCGCTGTGGCTCTCACCGCAGCCTTCAGAGGGCAGCCCCGGGCAGCAGACAGCTCAGCCACTCTGTGCCCGTCACTGCCCGCCGAGCGCCGCGGCACCCGTGGGCATCAGCACTGAAACCTCCTCTCGCGTGAGGTTTGCACCATCTTGTCGTATTTTATTCTAAGCCCATTCACAGACGGTTTGTTTCATGGCTTTATTCCCCACGTAGTGTGCTTCTGCAGGGCGATGCCTGAGCACGGCTCTTGCCGTGGATGTAAGGGCATGACAAAAACATTGTGGAGCTGCTAGACAAGCTGTTGTGGGACATCTGTAGGAGAGAAGAAGGAAGAAATTTCCCTGTGTTGTCTCTCTGTACAACAGAAGCTTATCTATGGACGTGGGTACCACACTTTTCAGAAGGGAAAACTGCAAGTCATTTTTTCAGGAATTAATATAAGACCCTCTCTCTTGTTTAAGGTTTGATTGAGATTAGTTCTGCTGGTATGAAAAGGGGAGATGGAGACAGTGAGTTCAGTGCGCTTCCCCCAAAACAAAACATGGCTTGTTTGATGTAATATAGATGGATATTGACAGACCTATTGGCTTCCACTGGGCACACCACTTGAGCAGTTGGCGTCCTATCTACTTGAATCATCTTGCTTTTAATTCTCCTTTTCCTTCACGTTCTAATATCAACTTTCACATAACTCTGTATTACCCCAGGCCTACATGATCAAATCACTTTTAATAAGAAAAACTGACTTGATTTATAAGGGAAACATTTCCTTCATGGGCACTAGGGTGAAAAAAAAAGAATTTTCTTGATATTTAGTTTTGCTTCCTACCAGATAACCTTCCCAAAAATTCCGTGAGAATATGTCCCTCTAACCTAACTGAGGGATTTCATTTCCAGTTGAAATGATGTTGCAGTTTAGAGTGATCTTGGACAAGTCTTGACAATTCTAAGAGGAACAGAGGAACTGTCTTTCTGAAACAGGCTTGTGCTGCTCTCCAGGCTGAAACCTGGCTCCAGGACTGACCTCATCCAGATGCTCCAGAAGAAGGCATAAAAATAACCCTCTGAAAAACAAAAATTTCAAGGAAGACATTAAGGGAATAGTTTGCCAATAAAGAATTCTTCATATTTGCCTCCAGTTAGTTACTGTCCTACACTCAAAGCAGGAGAGCTTAGTTAATTTCTAGAAGTTTTAATTAGCAAGACACAAGGATGCACGAATTCTGTAAGCTGCTCATGCACACATATAAAAAGCATATAGTGCATGTAAAAGCAAGCACATGCAGAAACAAATTACCTTTAAAAGCTGCTACAGCTCTGCATGTTAAAAAGAGAAAAGCTAAAATAAGTGTGCCTTACCCTCCATATTTTACACTGATTCCCACTCTCATCTTGCTCCATTATGCTCCATTTGATATCTTTTGCCACTTTTTAACCTGGAGACATGCCCTGCGGAGGTGGCTGTCTGTGTCAGACTTCCGCAGCAGTATGACAGTTATCAGTGGATTAAGATTACAGTGTTAAACATGCTCACAATTCCTTCTCTGCATAATGGTCCAACTCTTGTCCTTGGAGTGCAATGCCAATCCTGCTGGGCTTGCCCACTCTGGGAGCCTGCTGCAACCTGTATGCTGGACTGGTCAAGGAGCCAGCGCCACAGACGCTCTGGTGACCAAGAGCAAAATAGAAGCGCATGAGAAAGATCTTTTGCTATGTACACGTCTGCAATATATTTTGTCTGCATTGCTGGAGGGAGGCCAAATGAAAACTTTCCTTTTAGGATAGCAAAATGAATCATACTTTCTGCCTTAGGAGTAACGTTTATGTGTCTCTGGGAATCTGATCCTTATTCTCTCTGTTTCAGACAAGAGCCAGATGCTTTCCTCTAATTCAGATATATGCAAGATACCTTCATATCTTTCCTTTTTCCTTCCTTTTTTATTTATTCCTTTCTCTTTTTTTTTTTTTCCTTGGGGGTATGTGTCCTTCCTAACCAAAAGGAGTTTCCTCTTTTTTTGTAGGAGGATGGGACAAGTTGTTATACGAGCAAAAAGTGCTTTTTTCTACAGTTTTGAGTGGGGATTGGTGCTATGTTAATGTCTCAAAATATTCTTTATGTGCCATTGTACTCCCAGTGGAATGCCTTATGTTTTGGGAACTACAAATAGGGCTACCTGAAAGATACGTGGTTTGTAGGGAGTTGTAGGCACCTACTGCCTGGGAAGCTACTGCCAGGTGGATACAGTAAGTCATTTGACTTATCTTGAGCTCATTTCTGCTTATGTCTGTGGAGAAGCAGGAACAACCTTGGTTGGCTTTGCCCCCAAGGCAAGACTTTGGCATCAAGTCTAAGAACAGAGTAAGGGACCAGAGCAGAAAGCCACAGAAACATAAACAGAGGCAGTGTCTGTCAGCCAGATGAACAGAGGTCTCAACCCATCAGAAGTCTTACTGTTTCTTCTCATGAGCATAAGGGCAAAGGCCTTTTAAGAAAAGATCTGAAAATCAGCTGACTTTGTGGATGTTTACCGTAAACCCTTCCCAACACGAGAAGTCATACAAATGTGGTTGCTTACAAATGTAAAAATTCAATACAGATGGATTAGGGGAGGAGTTGAGCTCTCAGAGTTGACTCTGGAACAAGAGTGGGCTGTGAAATGAAGCCTGCTAGCTTATGTTTGACGAGACAGAGACGAGGCAAAGAGAGAGAGCTGTAACATGATCAAAACAGTGAGGCTGGGAAATGATCTTTAGAGTGGCATTCTCTGTCACCATGAGTAGGGAAAACTCTGTTTGTCAGAAAGAGAGGAAATGCTGCGGCTTCTGTGGTCTGCTGGACCAGGACTGAACAAACATTTTAATCTATGTGGTACTTGCTTTACTAGACAGATTTATATATTGTATATATGTCAGAGAAAGGTTCCCCAGCCACTATTTGTCCTAAATCCTTCCCTTTTCATTTCACTTTTACTGTGCTCACAAATAGCTATTAAAATGAGTATCTCATAGGTCTAGTGTGTACCCAAATTCTACTACCACCTTGTTACAACTACAGAGGATGTGAGGAAACAGCAGACTCCTCACTCAGTTGAGTTCTCATTAGGTTGTTCCTGTCTCTGCTTAGCACTAAGAACACACTGGCATGGAGAGATGTTCCTGTCCCTCGTTCCTTCAGCTGCCTGCACTTATTTCTCCCCTTGTGCTGTCTCCAGAGATTAGGTAGTCTTTGGGTGAGCCACAGTAGACTGCTGGTCTCCTTGAACCATTTGAAATCAGCCATTCATAGTGTGGTTTCATGGGCACAAGACCTGAGGCAGGGGAAGATGATGGACGGTGGATTTATCCCTTTTTCCAGCCGCCTGATCTGCATTCAGTGGTCTTTCTTCACCTTTATATTTGTCTACTTCTGCTTTAAACACTTCTTATAGCTGTAACTAATAACACCGAGATTCCAGGAAGGCTTTTGTGATGAATCACATGGCATTCAAAGTAAGATTCACTCTGAAGTAACATAAGGGATTTGATTGTGCTGGAAAAGCCCTTGATGGAATAGAAAATATAGCTTAGCTAAATCAAATTATTTGCAGAATAGTATCCTGTCTTGCATATTTCAGTTGGGTGCTCTGTTTGCCTCCATCATGTAACCAGTACTACATCACTGATGCTCCGTCAGTCCAATACTACTCCATTCCTCAGCTGCCCTTCTAACTTTCTCTTGACTGTTTTTTTCTTGTTTGTTTGTTTTCTGAATCCTTTGTAACTTGTTGGCATGTTTGTAGTATTAAAATGCTTAAAAATGAACAGTTTCCTAAGTTGAGCCTTACAGCAACTGTACCTGAGACTGTGGCTCCATGTTTTTGTGACCATGTAACTTATGAGTTCTCGCTTTTTAAAAATTTGCATCATATTATGCCATAAGCTGTTATCCAATTTGCTCTCCAGCAGCACTGCATGAGCATCATGGCTTTTCAAGACTGCTTTTGCCTATTTTCAAATAGCAATGTCTACTGATGCTCCTACTTTTGCGCATGGGTTAAAATTCTTTACAGAAACACATTTTTTCTACAATAGTAGTGTTTTCTAGTAAATTAATATACCATTCAACTAAGAAAGGTATTAATGCCCTTGTTGAAAGACAAACAAGTATAAAGACATATCCAGAGATCAATACTGTGCCTGATCTATGTAGCATTTTTATTTAAGTTACAAAATGACTTCTACATAAGAAGGTCTAACAGTCTTGAACTCTTTCTAAGGTGAAAGAAGTGTCCTAAAATGTTATGAAGGTCATTAGGAAATGCTGGGCAGTAGTAAATTAATATACAAGACACAAAAAATGCAGCCTGGTTTTACATAACCTTCATCTCAGATTTTCAATGACATACATGCAAGTGAAAAAGTGTAATACCCACGTAGAAAAATTATATATCTTTCAATCTCTGAAATAAAGAATTTATCATACAGGAGAGGATATTGATTTAAAATGATCAGCACCTTGGCTTAGAACTTCAGTCCTTCTAAGGAAGAGCTAACGAGTGTTTACAGGGGAGTGAATTCATTCTTGCCTTAGAAAGCAAGTGTTATAGCTCTCTTCTGTCCCTGTTTGAACAGGACAAGAGTTGTTGAAGGCTTCATTTGAGTCTTCAGGTTCAGTTCCACTAGGTCTTCTTTTCAAGTCTGGATGATCCTGTCTGACCCTGCTGCATGTGACTCATCACAAAAATAAGAGAGTTAAACAAGTATCAGCATAAAGGAAAGAGAAGAATGCATTTATTCTGTGGCATTGCGTGCATTTTTGAGAAACAGTTGTTCAGTTATTATATTTTACGTGAGAAAAAGAAGCGTGTTTAAAATTTTATGCGCCTTAAGATAGAGCTGGTAAGCACATGTGTTGTGGAGTATCCCTTTGTCTGGTTACCCCCGGCCCCTTATTACACTCATTTGTTCTGCATGGTGAGGGCTGTGTTCCACAGTTCGCTGTTGGCAGCTGAGAGCTATTATTGGGCTGCAACATCTGTTTCAACAGATGTGGGTCCCTGGTCAGCAAAACTAATTAAAAAAGAAGTCCAGAGTCAAATACCATGACCTGTCTGGTGTGTCTATGTGTAAACATGGTAACTACTGGAATAATGAAAACTTTAAAATGTGTAGAATAATTTACAAAAATATGACAAGTGATGAAAAGTCTCAGAACTGTTCTTCATATCACACACTTAACAAACAGCACAGACAAAGATTAGGATTCCTGCAAATGCTTAAACGAGCAGTGAACTTTTTATCCACGTGGGTATTGGTAGTAAATTCACGGAGGCCACTCAGCCTCACAGCCCTTCTCATGTAGGTGAGTATTTACAGAATTGGATCACAAGTTTCCTCAGTACTCTGCCAGGGTTTTATTAATTGGTAATTGTAGCTATGAGGGTGCTCGGGTGTACATTTAATGGCTCCAGACATTCATGGGATTCCTCCATTTCTCTCTTCTGTCAAAATTTCAGTTGTCAAGACAAAAGTGACTGGTGCTGGTGAGTTCCAGCATGTTAAATACTTCTCTCTGACCTAGCAAGGAGGAGAGGAATTGTGTTTATATTGGGCTGATGAAATGAAATTACTTGTTTGAGGAAAAGACAGTAGACAAAATATTCAGAACAGGAGGAATAGTAAGCTGTTCAAGCAGGGACTGCTTGGTTGTCAAAGCGATGACTGAGTTAACTCCAAAGCATCCTAAATTTGGGAGTTTCTCAGGTATGCCGATTAATTACAAAATTTTAAAATCTGAACTGAGGCAGAAAAGTGAGCAAATACTCTCTACTACCTGTAAACAGATAAAAAAGAAAAAAGTGGTTTGTTTTCTTTTCTAAATATGGGTAGATTTTGTGCTAAAAGTTGTGCCTAAAGGAAACCCCTTCACAGTCCCTGCACAAGCCATATGGGAGGTGGGTCCAGATGAATGAGAAGAGATAGGAGTGAAGTAGTTAGTACATTAGGAAGTTGCTGCTTTCCAACACAGTAAATGGGCAGAAGATGACAGAGCTTCCTTCCCCATCCCATCTTCAAAATATAGACCATAAGCTGGTAACTGTGTAGCTCTCAAGGTCACAATTTCCCATCCATATAGATCCTAACACTGCAAAATATATCCCTTCTCCTAGCATACAGTGCAGCTGCAGTCAGACCCATCATGACTATTAAATGAAGAGATCAATGATTAATAGCATTTCAGAGTAAGTCTGGCTATTCACAGTTCTTTTCTTTTTTCAAATGTGTTTTGAACATTTGCAGCCCACAGGAAAATTCCTAATGGATTTTTGTATCTGGTGTTAAAATACAAAAATTTGGTTTTATTTAGCTGTTTCCTGACCAAACCTGTGCTTGTCTGTGGTTTCCCTTTTTATGGAAGAACAGTTTCCTTTCTTTGCAGGGATGACAGGGAAATTGAAACGGTGTACTGAAGATCATGCACCTGTGTAGCCAGTTGTTTTCTGCAACCCATTCTTTCTCTAGAAATGATGGGAAATCAGTGTTTCCCTGGAGATTTTTATGGCCACTGTGTTTATCTGCCAGAACCTCTTCAATATCCATCTTAGATGGCTGACAATTATCTTTACAGGGTGTTGAGATGAATGGTTTGTCAGACCTTCTGCCTGATGAGTTTTACGTCCTTTTCTAATCTCTCCATTGAATAGTAGGCTAACAAAAAGTAAAATACATATAGTATGCCATTTTGGAATTTAAAATTTTCTGCAAATCCTCATTCAGTTATGAGACTATGCCCTTAAAAGCAGTGGCAAAAAGGCCATTCATTTTAATGTGTCCAAAGTAATTACTAGATTATATTTTTGTCACATTTAGATTATTTATCAAGTAGTATATCTTTCCCACAGGCTGACGCTGTTTTTGATGATAAAGAACAATACTACTTTTGATTATTTTCTTAATGTCACAGGCAAAATTCAGATTATCCACTGCTAATTCTCTTTGTTTAAATTACAAATGCTGACCTGTCCTTTCTAACTTATTTATCTTGCCGTTGTTTTTCATCCACAGTTCTAAATCTGCTTGGACTTTTCCAAATTTATGAGAAATGAGTAATTATATTATATATCTTTTTAACATTCTGCCATAAATTGCATCCATCAAAACTAGATACTAGGAGGGTTTTTTTACCTGAAAAACATTGAAAGAACTCAGAAAAAAAAAAGAGCAAAATAACAGAGGCACCATCAACATTTAGTTTGCTAGAAAAAATGTCATGAAATTGACACCCTGCTTGTGGTATCAGCAGCTTGTTTTGCAGTTGTGCCTCAACTTGTGCCCAGAAGAAACAATGTGTATGAAGCTGAACTTTTTAATTTTAGACTTAGGACCTTCCTTCTCCTCTAGCAGTTGTGAACCCCAGGTTCTTTTGTTGATCCCTAATGTGAAGGCTGCTACTGAATGAAAGAAGAGATACTTTGGAGTTGGGTAATGCTGTATGGCAACGGTATGTTCCTCATTTCTGTTTCACACCATGATTTTTTCACTTCGTGCCACTAAACTTTTGGGAAATTATGTTGGTAATTGTCCTCTTCACAAAGACTGCTGTGAGTACACTGGTGCTGCTGGGCTGGCTGCTGAGCTGCTGGAGGGTGTTTAGAGAGACAATGGGGCAAGGAAGGCAGAGCTTCATAGGCAAGATGTGGGACTCCTTAGGCAGGGAAAGGTGCTGGTTCTCTGCCAACAGTGGACAGGTTCACACCACACCTGGTATGTGGTGAGATAAAAGCACCCATAGACATGATGGTAATGTTTGCCTGGTGTGCTATTCATAGAATCATAGAATCATTTAGGTTGGAAAAGATCATCAAATCCAAACCTAACTTAGCATTCCAAGTTCACCACTAAACCATATTCTGGCTGGTGCTGGGCTGTAGGCAGAGGAGGCTGAAACTGGCAGGGCAGCCCAGGCCCACGCAGCCCTCCCTCGGGATCTGCCTGTCTAGGGCTGGCATGGGGCAAGAGTGTGGGGACAGCTGCTACTGGCCATGAGAATAGAACAGTTGCTTCTGGAACAGGCCTGCGCCTTCCTCTTTATTCCCCTGATTGCTGCAGCAGCATCAGGAAGCCCAGCTCCCCACATTTCTCCATCTTAAACCTGCCTTTCTCCTCCTACTGTCTTTCCGTTGGCAGAAGGAGCCTGGCTTTGACCCACGTCCGCTGGAGAGTGGCATCCAATTTCTCCCACATTGCTGAAAAACTTGGAAGCAGTCATGATTATGTTGATCTACTTAGTTTTACTGGAAGAAAACTGCAATAACAATAGTGCTGATGTAGTGCAGTGCAAGACTTTCAGCTGTTACAATCATCACAGTTCTGCCAGCTTCAAAGAGAAAAAAACATTCATACCAGTCCAGAATCTGGCCTTCTAAAGAAACCACGTAAGGCTGAAATCACTGAGGTTCCTCTTGAAGAAGATTGTATTAACATAGTTACCATTTCTTGCCAGAATAGTTTGCATTTCTTAGCCCAAATTTGAATAAAATTTACTTGGTTTATTTGGTTGTTTTGTTGGGTTTTTTTGCCTTGCAATCAATTTTTTAAAGAAGTATAATTATCTTTCCACTGTTTTATTTCCATTTCTTGGGTTATGGTATCTAAAGTTCTGAGTAGCTGATGAATTTATATTCTTTGACACACTGATTGCAAAGCTAATCAGCTAGGTGAAATGGAACTGAAATACTGCCATTTGCTCTGATTTCTAGGCATATAAATAGTAACGATAGCTTTAGTTCCTGAGCTAAACTATTCTCAGGATGCCTGCTTACATTCACCTGAGAGTCAGCGGGCATCTGGATGCAAGACTCCATGGACTTGCTTCCGAAAATTGGAAACAAAGCAGAAAGGACAAGAAAAACACAGTCATACAGGATCTCTCCTGAATTAGAGCTTTCACCATGGGAGACTGAGCAGCTCAGGGAAATTGGTAATGGGAAATCGGAGCCATGCACCTGAAGCCTACCAATCTGTATCTGATCCAGGCTAGTGCTGGCTGGAAGCCTTTAGCATCCAACAGCTCTTCTCTTTTCTTTGTGAAAGTGTTAGCAGCCTTAGCCCAATTTGTGGTGGAGATATATCCACAGCACGAGGCTGCCTTCACAGCTGGCATAAATCTTCAGCCTCACTCCCAGTCTCAGCACAGAGGTGAGGTGAAATGAGGTGGAGATGCAGTTCCTTCCTGCTCTTACAAGAATCTTCTGTGGTCAGGGAGGATGTTTGTAGGTGAAGGGGTGTGGGGAAGATGCCATTGCTGGTTAATATGCACTGAGGAGAGGAGTTTGGCTCAGAGACATCTTGGACTAAAGGGTTGTATGGAGATGAGTGGCAAAGGATTGGTCAGAAAGCACTGGATGGGGCCGGAAGTAGTGCACCCTAGCAAGGAAACCATCTGCATACAGTGTGTGTTAACAGCAATCATCATCTGTCCCTATACAGCATTTCTCATATAAGGATTAAATGAAAGAAAACCATGTTTCTCATGCACAACCGCCTAATTTCTTTGAAAATCAGTGGGAAAACTGGGCATGCTCACTGCATGTACCTTTGAAAGTCCTAGCATCTGCCTGAAAAGTGCATACCTATCTACTTGTGCCCATAGTTTCTCAGGATGAAGAACTGCTTGTGCTGCACAATGCACATTGCCCTTCCCAGCTCTTGAAATAATTGGAAAAAAAAAAACCAAACAAAACAAACCAGAACAAGAAGCAATACGAGAATTAATGGTAGATCTAAAGTCATTGTGGCATAGATTTTGTTCTTGGGCTAGAAGTGCCAGAGAAGTAGAACAGCAAAAGGGAGATCACATACAGCAGTAAGAGGAGAAGTAACTCATCGCAGCAGAACCAGATTTCTCAGAACAAACTGACACATTCAATTAAACCTTCAGTTGCTACCTGGAGATGAGTTTTTACTGGACCTTGAGGCTGGCCCTCCTAACACAGGCAGGTAATCAGGTAATGTGAGCCACTTGATACCTACCTGAAAAAAAGTATGGGTTAGGTGTGCAGTGCCTAAACTAATTACTCCAAAATGATTGCCTGGATTTGGGCCAAGCATTATTTCACTTGTCCTCAGCACTACTGCAGTGGCATGAGAGGAACAGAAAATGCAGTAACCTGAGAGGGAGATAAGAACAAGAGAGAGGGAGAACTGAGAACGCTCTTTAGCTGTGAAGGAGATGTTCTGTCTCTGCATTGCTCTTTTGTCCAACTTTAACAACAGTGTAGCAGCCTTTATATCTTGTCTCCTCCTTTTTGAAATGGATTGGCAGCCAGAGGCATTATCCACACATATGTAGTCTAAACAGTGTGAATTAACCTGTTTTTTTTCTCCCTGCTTTTCATAGAGCTAGACTCATCCCACTGAAAAAAAATGTCAAGGTTTGGGACTAATTTTTATAAAGGGAATCACAAATCCATGATCATAAAAACTAGTCATCTTCATTTTCTAAGCAGTTCATTGTTTGTTTAGTGAATATAATATTGACCTACACTGAGTAAAACAGAGAAGTTCTGACTCCAAAGATTATTTGGTTTAGTAAAGAAAGTTCCCTTTCCTTTGGTAGATTTAAAGAGCTGCAGAGAATGCTTATTTTATTGCAGGTGGATAAAATTAGTCATTTATTTTCTGATATAGTAGACCTGTATAGAAATTTAAGACAAAAAGACAAAACTAGGGAACAAAAAAAAAAATACTACAGCAGCACAGTAACTTTTATCTTTTATATACTGTCATCTGGAGAAAATAGTATTTTTCATGCAAGATTGGCAACTCATGTGCTGTGTTTAAAATATGCCTGGAAAGCATGGGCTCAGGAACTACCATAGATGTATTTATGGGGAAGGAAGGCACCTGAGACATACCTTGCTAATGGCTGTTCTTCAGGTTATTCAACTGATGCAGAACCTATTCTATGAAACCCATGACACGCATAAAGTAGGTGGTGAAATAATATTGAAAAACTACACCTTTTCCTTCTGTTTGCTGTTCTGTTTTCAGTGGCACATCATATATGTGAATATATTAAATGACTAGTCTAGTAATAAATAAAACATCAGAAAAGAATAAGTAAGTGTGAAATCAATAAGCTTAGTCTTTACAAGAATGCACACGTAAGACTCTCATTAAGTGAATCTAATAACCCATCCCTAACTCAGTCAATACTTAGAAAGTCAGCTCTGTAGGGCTTTACTCATTCAACTCAATGTAGATTTGTTTAAACTTGCAGAAGAGTACAGATCTGGGAAACAGTGCTTAATCACAGTGTTAGAACCTGCAAGCTATATTTATCCAAAGAACAGATAAAGTGTGAACATTTATATGTAGTTGCCCAGCCTTCTGCATCGTATTGGGTATGAGCTGGTCACGTCAGTGTTCACCTTTGTTCCTTGTCTAGGATGATAGGGGAGGTTTGGCTTTAACCAGGAGAGAACAGCAGAGGGTTAGAGGACAGGGCAGTTTCTGTCTTTGAACTTCAGTTCAGCACTACTTAGGAGCTGTAGCTGACATTAATAGTAACATAGGAGGTCAATTTATTTGCTTCCCCTTCCCTCCTTTCCCTTTCTCCCTTTCCCTCTCCCTTTCTCTTTAACTTTTCTTTCTCCTCTCCTCTCCTCTCCTCTCCTCTCCTCTCCTCTCCTCTCCTCTCCTCTCCTCTCCTCTCCTCTCCTCTCCTCTCCTCTCCTCTCCTCTCCTCTCCTCTCCTCTCCTCTCCTCTCCTCTCCTCTCCTCTCCTCTCCTCTCCTCTCCTCTCCTTTTTTCTTCTCTGTCGTCTTTGGTAGTCATCTGTATTTATAGACAAAAGGCCCCAATGTGCTGTACCCCTGCTTCTTTCAAGGGAACCTGCAACAAAAATTAACTGTGACCTTTCCCAGGAGCACTGTTAGAAACCTCTTTTTGAGTGAGATAAGGAAATGAGAACTTCATTCTTCCATGGTTTACTCCTAGGAATGCATTTTGGCAAGATGCTAAGAATAAACCAGTTATTGAAAGGAGGATCTGGGAAGCTGACAAGCATGGCTAAGCCCAGCAGGGAAATTTGATGAGGAAACAAGATGCTTTGTAGATCAGTGTGTAGTGATTAGTCTTTTGAATGCTGGAATTATTATATAAGCAGAAAAGGAGGAGGGCACTTATTGTATCTGACAGCTACCACTTACAGAGGTATTCTTCGAACTAATGAGAAACATAATGGTGTATTTGTTTATAAATCTTGAGAGAGACTTCTGAGTTTTCCACAGGACAATTAAATGTGATGGAAAAGTAAAGACAAATTTTCTTTTTATTCTCTCTTAAACTAGAATCACTACAGAGAGAAAAGCTAAAGACATCCAGCGAATAACCTGCCCTGTCACTGACATGTTGCCTTAGATTTTGGAGTCTATGTTCATTTTCAAACAAAAGTGCATTATATATTTGAAATGCAGACACCACATTTTGTACACTGTAAACATGTGCTGAGAATAACCAAGGATCCAGAAATTATTGCTTACTTATATGACTGTTACTTGCCATCATACTAAACAAAAGCAGACAAGTCAGGAAAAGCAAGTAGTAGAAAAATTATTTACATGAACTTCTGAAACTATCATAAAGAAATTAAAAAATATGAAACAGAAGTTGAGAATGAAATAATGGTTTTGTTCATTATTTTTCCCCTTATTTTCTAAGCAAGTAATTCTATTTTTGAAAACTATGGTCTCCGTATGTTTAAAATTGAAAAATGACCCATAAAGATTATTTTCTCCTGTGCATCTTCCTCTGCTATCAACGTATGCACATACAAAGTAACTTGTTAAACTTACTCAGAAGTTTGCCACTGTTATGACTCTGTGTGTGCATGTATGAAAAGAGAAAAAAAAAGTGAGGAAACAGTTTCAACTTCAGATAAAACTTAGGAATATTTTAGAGAAGTTCTTCTTCCGACATGACACATAACACATGGCTTTATTCACCCAGAAAATGTTTAAAGAAGTAGTCATTTAAAAATTTATCTGAACAGTCTGAACAGTAAGCTTGATTCAAAATAATGTATCTGGAACATTATTGATTATCCCGGACATTATTATGCATTTTCGTTTAGTTTTCTGCACCGCATCTAATAAGTTGGCTATGACCACCTGGAGCTAGCTGGAGATCAGAGTGATTCCAGTCCTGCCTGCAGAGCCTTTTCCCTTACAGACAAACTAGTTTGTGTGCAAGCAAGATTTATCATCATCCTATGTCTCTCTCTCTCACTGGGACATTATCTTAGGAAGTGTTATTCTAAGTAGCAATTCCCCAGTTCAAGTAAAAATACTTAAGGAGTCAGCTTATTGAAGGGAAACCTGAAGCATATTTATGAATGTTTACACATAACAAATGCACATACTTCTACATGCTATGGGATATAGCACCACCTGGACTGAGGTCAGATCTCACTGTTTTTGCACACAGAATGCATGGTCTCATTTTTTCCACTTTTTCGAAACTGCAGTGATAATCTAAGTGTGAGTCCCTGCCTCAGTTATAACTTTATTGAATTAGTTGCAGGAGCAACTATTTAGTTATGATAACATGTTATAGGTGGGACTTTCAACCAGAAAGGAAAGGGGACATTTTTCTAAAAGTTCACTGTTGCATTCCGACATTAACCACTGCGTGGTTCTAGTAAACCCCATTTTGAAGAGTATCTTCAGTGCTAGCTGCCACTAGTGATCCTCCTATTGCTCCTTAAGTCATGGTTTTCTGAGTACTGCTAAGGAAGTCCTTGAATTTTGTAGTCTTACATGAATTTTTTTCACAGGGCTAGCTTAGTCCAGGTAGCAGCATTTCACATATCTTTATAGTGCAGAGCAATAAATGACTCTTCATAAGTTCCAAGATCACAGACAACCTGTTGCACACCTTTATGGAATCTACATGGATGCCATGTTATTCCACTTATTTTGCAATTTCTCTTCATGTTTAGTCTGCTTGTAAGCTTATCAAAAAGTCTTGTAGAAATTTTCAAATGTATTGTTCTTTCTTCCAACATATAGCTCTACCTTGTTTAGAGGAATGTTGGAAATTTTTATTAGAGTGCTTGCCAAAACCCATTTATGCAGTGGTATGTGAAGGAAAATCCATTTATGCACATTTTAGGTAAAGGAAAATCCAGTTCCAATGGTATTTTACAGAATATTGCAATGTTGAACATCTGATTTGTTGTCCCTGTCTCCGCACAAATTTTTTGATCCTTTTGATTCTAGCTGAGAAATCAGTATCTAAAGAGGACTTGAGATGACATCCACAATTTGTAGCCAGTTTATAGCCAGTATTTTGGATTTGTGACTCCTGGTGCATAATGTAAAGCATGTCTTTGAATTGGTTTCTATCACCAGTTTAAAAATGTTGTTTTCCTTGTCTTACAGTCACTGTAACCTGGAGGTTATCCAGATCCAAGATTTTCATAAACATCTTTGATACGAATCTTTTATGACTCCTCCACTTGTATATGTTATACTGAATAGTGAATGCAAAGACGGTCTCCTCAGATAGTGACTCACAGGAATGCAACATGCAATCCACACAAAGGAAATTTAATACTTCAGCAGCTAATTAAAAAAGCATTACCTTCCACCAGTGCTGACCTCCAGCCATGCAGAGGATAAAGATGGGTGTCTGTCAATCAAGTTTACCAAACAAACCTTGGCACAATATTATGATGAATGGACAGATCTAAAAAAGGTTGATATTGCTCAGAACTCTAAGGTACTCTTAATACCATGTTTAAAGAAGCAGAAGGCCTCACCGGTAATTTGAAACCTCAGCCTGCATGCTAGGGATATACCAGTGCTAAATTTGCCGAGTACAACACATACTAGACATGCAATATGTAGAAGGACAATTAGAGACATCCATGGGGATTTTGATGTACTCAGCACCAGGGTGTTCAAACCACAACAGTACCTACAGACATCCTAAAGTTTGCATGCTCATATTTCACAGTCTTTCATCGTTCCAACAACAGAATAAACACAGAATTTAAAGTGGGTTTGTGTTCCAAAGAAATTTAATTGCGTTTGGAACTTTGCAACTGCTGATGTTGGGTCACTCTCCATTTCTACTTTATCATTAATTAATACAAATACACCTACACCTACCATGTTCCTTGTAGAAATAGCATTCATCCACACTGTTTTCTGCAATATATTTAATCCCTCTATCCTCTTTCCCAAGTATTTTTTCATCTTGATATGTATCATAGCCGCCTGTAACAACCCAGCCTCAGCATCCTTTGATACAGTGAGAAATGGCTTGTAAAAAAATGTACCTTTTGTTTTCCTTGAACCAGCTAAGAGGTGAGAGGGTAAGCTTCTAGTCATTTATAACAGTTCCATAGTACTTATCTGAATAACTATATGAGTAGGTTAAAATGTGATTTAACAATGCTTTAAGTGAAAACATAAAGAACGGTTGAGTGAGTTCTGCTCCCATGAAACACCATTTCTCTGCACAAGTGTATTCACTCTACATGCAGGATAGCATAAAGATCCTACTGTAAGGAAAGGCAGGGCAGTCAGGCATTTTGTGACAGCTCATTACCTTGTTTCTGGGTTTCCTTTCCTGAGTTCCCTTTTACAGTTCATACTGGAAGAGGAAAATCCCACAAAAATAACAATTCTCTATTAGGACATCATAAAAATCTGTGAGTCATACAGATCTAAGGGTGTGTGTTAAGACAAAGACAATAGTAAGGAAGAGAGAGAAGTTGAGGAGTAGGATCTCTCTCCCTGCCTTGATCCTACCATGCCACTTTGTTCAGCCATGGCCAATATCTCTTTCCTCCCACTGAACAGGGAGTCCATTTTAGTGTGGCCATACCCAAGGGAAGGCCTCTCTAATTATTTTGTCTGTCTTAGCATGTGGGATGGATACTTGGCATATAAGATGAACAGCTACAGCTGTTGCTCAGTCAAATGCACTGTATTAATGAGACAGAGACAGAGGTTCAATGGGAAACTAATAATATCCAGTCAGGGTGAGAAGGGCAATGGGCTCCATATTATTATTTCAGAGAAAATCAGTAAATTTTTCCAGCTGTATAGATCTCTATGAGACTTTTAATTCCTTTTAAGTAAGTTTACTGTAACTGTGTTAAAAGGCAGAACTTGGTTCCATCACTATTGATCTATATGGTCAGGATCAATTCATATCAGACTGCTGCTTGAGAGGATGATGGATAAGCATGACATGATGAACTGAGAAGAAGGATGAGGGAAAATGTAATTGCCGCAAATGTAAAGCCTGGCAAAAGGTGACCTGTGCTGATACTTGGTTCCTTACTTGCAGGGGGAGAGGATGACTTTCTGGGGTAATGAACTGTCCCCATTGAGGTTCTTGGCCTCCAGCGTGTGATGGAAATGACCGTGTCTAGTAGCTAGGTGGTCAACAGCAGCTCGAGCAGGAGGGCAGAGAGCCAGGGGTAACCAGAAACCACAGTAGACAGAGTGGGTGGTATCTGAAACCTGAAAGCAGTCTGTTAGATAAACCATTGCTTTTCTTTCAACTTTGTGTTGTCTAAACTGAATAGTTCCAAATTAAGTTTTCCATGTAAGATATCAGGATGAATGTTCCTTGGAAGTGGCAGGAAAAATAAATTCAAGTTTTCTTCAGTTATTTTTCAGCAGAATAGACATTTGCATCTACTTTCACGGCCTCCTCTTTGACCAATACATTGTCAATGTTTGAAACTTGGAGTCAAGGCTTTGTCCCAGCAGTATGCTACCTTTTGGCATCCTCACAAAAATCTTCCAAATTGATGCAAACATGCAGACCTTTGATTCTTTTCACTAAACACATGCTCAGCTGTGAACTCCTGAGTTTTCCCAATTGCATTTCTAGAATATTCCGGTTGCTGCACGCATGCTCCAGGACTCTCTCAGTGATTGCAGCTGCAGGTTCCTGTCTAAGGATACAGTTTCACGATCGGCATAATTTGATCTAACTGTGGGCTGCTACCCAAAGTGATGGCCCCACTTTCTCCGAGATCCCCAACTGCATTTTTTGAACCACCCTTTTGCATTAGATCTAGCAACTGTACAATTATGGAACAGTTTGTGGGGTTGAAAAGAAACCTTCCTTTATTTCTTCCCTCTGCTTTTCAAGGTCAGTGCCAGTTCTAAGTATGCGAACCAATATTGCTGACTCTGGTTTCCTCTCATCGACTGCCCTGCTTGGGCACACACTGCACAGGAGGAAAGAGTTGTTCACTGGGATATAGCAAGTACATGGGTCAGAGCTGTAGAGCAGACAGTTACATAATAATATTGAATATAATTATGAATAAATACATGCAAAAAATCATGCTAAATAAACGAAAGCATTAAACAGTATCCAGGATATTGGGTCTGCAGACTTTTCTAATATATCAGTGACCTGGGTATACAGTGTCATAGCCAGCTGTAGAGAGAAGGAATTAAAAATTACTATTATTAGTTCACCAGCATTGACTGGAACAATACCAGGTACTTTACAGGTATCTCAGACAAACAGGCCTTCCATGAAGAACCTGCATATTCAGTGTGGCAAGTATGGGCAATACATCTTCTGTCCTGTGTATGGTGAGAGGAACACAGCTCGTGGTGTTGAAGGACCTGTTCTTTCCCTGCAGTAGTGTTCTTGAGGTTAGTTAGCTTTTTTTGCCTGTAATGTTCATTATGTGGGAAAACCAAATGAAATAGGATCCCTTTATCTGAAACGGAAGTAGGGAGCATCAGTGGCCTTCTGTGTGCTCAGAGATACGCTGTGTTTCACATGCAGCCCTCTCTACTTTGCTGCTTGGAATGGTGTGGGGACTGGTGCCTATCTTTAGCATCCTTTCTAAAGGAAAAGGAGAGAAATCCCAAAGTTTTGATTTAACATGGAGCTCTGAGTGGGGAAAGCAGTGCTCTGCTTGCTAACTGCTAACCCAGTGCTGTCCATTGCATCAAAATAAAAGGGTGGCTTAAGTCTTCCATAATACTCTTGCATTTTTACGTATTAGTTCTTCTGTTCATCACAAGCTTATAGCATATGACTGCCAGGGGATGACCTTGATTTCTAGCAAAATGACTGGGAGAAGAAACTTTTCATTGTTTTCTGCGTACATAAAAACATAGTCATAAGAAAATAATGCACAGACACCCACAAAACCCAAAGGCACTACAAGAAATATGGCTTTCAATATATTACCTAATCCAATACAGAGGAACTCTCTGAGTACACAGGGTGGGCTGGTGTGATACGATTCGAGCATATGATATAAAGAAATGCTAAAAGAAATAGAGTTAAGTAGCTTATTTATCTCTTCTCTACCCAGTGCACAGCATTGTTATCATTTTATCAGTATCCCCTGACACTTTTGATGAAGTGTGAGCAGATTGACTCACCAAAGCCACAGTCCAAATGAGCCTTTACTCTCTGATGGCCATGAACAGCTTGTGAAACTTTCCAGTTGATGCTGAGATGTCTTCTGGGAGTACTACAAGGAGTTAAGGAAACCTTTTTTTTTGCTCCTTTCTTTCTTCCTTTTCCTCTTTCTTTATCATGATATCTTATAGTGGAAAGGCTAAATCTCATTATAGGAAATATGAACTTGTGATAAAAGCAAGGGTTAAAAACAAAAACAAAACAACTTTAAGAATTTTTTTCAAATCTGATCTGTCACTAACAGCAATGAATTTGGGATCATTCAAATTATCCACACATTTTTAAGAAGAGGGAGATGAGACACTGCATTTCAGCAGTACTGAGGAAAACAAAAAGAAATTTTGAAAAAGATGACACAGTTTTAGTTTTACCTTCAGGCTGTGAATTCAGTGTCTCACTATTGCTCCTTTGTCATCCGTCAAAAACTCACTGATACTGAAAACAACTGAAAAAATTCATCAACGGCATCAAATATTGTCAGAGCTAAAAGGGATATCTACACTGTAGTCTTGTGTCACCAAAAAGCTGCAGACATCTGACATGTGAATCAAACTTGTTTGGTCTTCAAACATCGACATTTGTATATGTTAATGTAGCTATTACCTCCATAATGTAGCTATTACCTCCATATTACCTTCATACGGTAATGAAGACCTCCAACCATAGCCCCAAAGCCACAATCAAGTTAACTCTGGTCTACACTACAGTATGGAGCCATGTTTAAACAATTATGAAAACAAAAATATGTTGTAACCAGATCATCCAGTATTGTTGACTTTTCCATCATTTTTTTTTCAATCCAGATGAGTCCCAATGGACAAATGTAGTTGATGAAGACTGAGCCAAGGTCGGTGTGTAACAGCAGAGAGAAAAGCCACTCTCTAAAGGATTGTAAACAGATCTTAAACTTGAAGTTGAAGGCATCTTTCCCTTCCCTCCTCCTCCCCGACCCCCACCAAGTAGCAGGGTGACTTAATTTGCCAGCTGTTCATTTCCATCAGTAATTCATGAAAAGCAAAGAAAACACTTTTCATGAATGCTTGTCTGCCCAAATAATAAGCCATTATATTAACTCAGAAGGCTCTAAGGAAGGTCAGGGAAAAATGAGACCTGTAAAGTCTGTAAAATGCTGCACAACATTCAAATAATGAACGTTCCCTCTCATATCTAAGATGTGCTGAGGTTGCGCTGAAAGACTGGTGAGTGTTTTTAAGTTTGCTGATGCCCACGCCCTTGTTTCTGGATTTCTTCTGTAGTTATGGATATTTTTCCTAGCTAGGAAATGTAGGCAGTTTTCTTTCCTCTTGTGCTTCTGGTGCAAATGATTTTTAAGGGGACACCTAAACTAACAAATCTTCACCGTCATCCCCTCTTTCAAAAAAAAGATCCTTATTTTTAGATCTTCTTTAAAAAACCAAATCACAAAATAGTTGTCAATACTTTGTGGATTTTTTTTAAAGTTGTGTAACTCTAGCAAGTAACAGAAAGTGAAGAATAGATAAACCATTTATTAAAACAACAGAGCCCACTGGAGAGTCCTATTTTCTGTCCTTTGGAGAGTTACATCCTTTTGCTTCAGCCTTTTAAACAGCTGGACTGTGAAATATTTCCATGTACCATTACCTAAACCGGCTCTTTGCAGTCCAACTTGCCTTGGCTGCTGTCAGAGACCTCTGGGATGAGAGTCAGGAACCAGGGAGGAGAGGAGTAACAGCCCTGCAGGCTGGTACAGGCTCCCTGCCACGCACCTAAGACTAGAGCCTGAGATGTGACTTCTACCACCCTGACCGACCTGTCTCAGCATCCTCCTGTGGAAGGTGTGATTCGATCTGAGGCTAATCCTTCCCCACTGTTTTAATCAGTCAGGTCGCTGCAGGGTTTGAGGAACATAGAAATATGGAATCACAGAATCGTAGAACACGCCAGAGCTGCAGCAAATTTCCAGTCCCAGTTGTAGCATTTTGCCATGCAATTCAGGGTAGTTCTTAGCCAGAGAATGCCATGGAGTTCATGTGCTAGGACAGAGCTGCTAAGAAGCTCTAGTGTTTTGTGCTTCCAGTCCCACAGTAAATCAGAGCATTCAGTATTTCATTCTGTGAAAGAGCAGATCCACACCACTCATTCACAAAAATGCTGCGAGTTCTGCTACTATGAGCAAAGCCACCTTCCTCTGTCATTTGGCATCCCAGATTTGCAATGGGTTGGTCTTGTACTCACAAGGAAGGCTGTAAGAGAAGTTCATCTGCTGCACCTGTTAAAAAAAAGTCCTGAAGACAAGCAAAGAAGTTGGAACGATCCCTCGTGTTGCAGACAGTGGCACTTCAGGAATGATTTCATATGCCAGCCAGACTCCAGCTTCCCTGATTCCTCAGAGTCCTGTCATGGCTCGCATGCGCCATGTGGCACTGAATGTGAAAAAGTGGAGACCACTAATAAACCTGCACTAGAGAGCGGTCTTAGGGCATTGCACATTAACTTGTGTTTTCTTTGGTAGACTTCTTGGCTTGCTTACTTAGGGCTTATGTGATTCCCTCCCTCATTATTCTCCACATCTTCCCTGTGTTTTCAGGCAACTTGACAGAGTTTGGAACATACTGAAATTACAAATTAATTTATGGTCAGACTGCAACCTTTGTTCTAGGTGGTGAAAATATAGCACACAGCTTTCCTACATGAGGAAAAAAGAAAACCAAGAGACCAAATGGCTCCAGAGCATTCTGAAACTACAGAGTCTGGACATCTGCAAGTGTAAGCAGCAGATCATTTCCTGTGCTGATATTATGAATCCCTGCCTCCGCCTACCCTGGAAGAAGGAGAAGCAGCCTGCCAGGGATGCTGGTGATTCACAGGGTGATTAAATAGCTTGTACATGTAAGAAAAAGAGCTCTGAGGACCCTTATTCCATCCCCGGCACTGTGAATAAATTGTCTTTTTCATAGTCAGTTTCAGTAAAGAATTGACCTACAACCTAACTTGCATGCATACATTTTATGCCAATGAAATCCAGCTCTCCATCTTCGTCTTTGGCATCTTTTGTGAGTCTTACTAGAGTGACAGCTCTAACATGTGTTTTGGCATAAAACACAGGATTTCATCTTGGGGTAAATCCTTCCCTCCCTGTCCTTTGCCCAGAGCAATTGCCATGTCCTGCACAGATCGTCATGGCTCCCTTTCAAGGGAAAGGGTTGCACATTTATAACTGCTTACCAGTTCAGTGCCTGGTAGTTAAACTTCCTGGAAAACATAAGTAATACTTGTGGTTACAAAACCAAATGCTTCTCATAATGGGTGATGCTACGTTACTGAATGCTTAAAGAAATTCAGCATTGAGGGTAGTTTGATGACAAGCCACCTTTCCCTGAGTACTCGTGGAGCAATAGTAAGACAGTGTCCACTCTAAGAGACTAATATGAAGATGAACTAGCTCAACCATCAGGTAACCATGCTGAATGTGCTGAAATTTAGCCAGATTCAAGGTCTACAGGTAGATCAGACTAAAGGCAGATGGGGGAATGTAAGTCCAAAGCAATGGCATTGTAGGTCAAGGCTCCTGGGGAGATGTGGCAAGACCAGAATTTTGAAGACATAATGAGTGTCTCAAATGGCAGCTTCCCCACATGGGGGAGTAAGAGGAAGCAAAGCATGTGAACAACAGAGACATTCAACAGGAAAGCATCCAACAGATGAAGGCAGCAGCAAACATGTAGCAAATTCCAACCAAAGTAATCTCTCCAAAGAGCAGGACAGATTGGGCTGAAGAGCAGAGCAGAATATGTGATGATCCTGAAATTAACAGGCCACACCAGGACAGCAGTAAAACCGTATTACTGTAAAGATCTATGGCCTAATAACCTCTTTCTGCATCATAAATCAGCATATGCTGGCTCAGAAGACAAAACAACAAAGAAAACTCGTAACAGCAAAGATGTTTGAACTTGCATGAGATTTCAAAGGAGCATGAACTTCTAGAAGGAAGAGTCTGAAAGACATAGGAAGAAGTCAGTGTGACTATGCACCATCAAAGTGCCAGCAGCATACACACAAACACAATCTTTGCAAACAATTCTTCTAGTAACAAGAGAGTTTATTTAAAAAAAAACTAGGAGCCTTCTTATTTTGTGTCCATAATTTAGTTACTGAAGGAGGATTGTACAGTGTACATGCAAAGCCTTGTTACTTGACTGGTTACATGTGTATTACCCTTCACAAAAAAGTTAACATTCCATAATTAGAGCATATCCCCTCCAGGCATCAGTTGTGTCGTCCACTCATATGACAGCTGCAAAGGATTTTCCATTGCAGTGACTGTCACAAAGGAAGGACATGCAGAGCTGTTTGACACAACTACAGTAATTTCTAAGCATGTTGGCTGCTTGCTGATTTGTGAGTAATGCGAATGTTCTGCTTAGTAGACTGAGCTCAATGAGAAAATAACTGAGTTTCCTAGTGGGCATGGAATTTTTTGACTTTGAATCCTAATGCTGCATCTCTTCTGTAGCACAGAATTTTGTTATTTAGACAAGAGTATTTCTGGATCAGGAAGAAAGTAGAAATATTTCTACCTAGATAGAAGTGGGTATAGCTTTAGAAAAATACAAATTGTATCTATCCTAATAATGACTGTAAAGACCATACTAATGACAAAATATTTAATACTCAGACTCTCTGCAAAACTTAAATTTTGTACAGATGAAACTAGTACACACTGGAAACTTTGTTTCAATGATCAGCTACTTTCTAGAAACCCTTTTATTTTATTCCCTTGTAATTCGTTTACTCCCTGATCTCTTAGTGAGCAGTAGCTGCAAACATGAAATGAGAAATAAGTTAGACCAAACCCAACAAAATAACTGTTAGTGTAATTAGGAGAGGATGCAGCCCTAGTATGAAAGGAAGAGACTATGTGATCATGATCCATCACATGTTGTCAAATCACCCACACAATCAACCCATGCGGCTGGCAGAGGGGAAGAAGTGCTAAAGTAATCAATCTACATTTGGCGTTAGTGCCTTCCTTGATGGCAGATTGCCATGTTGCATCAGAAAGCTGTAAAGTGTGATGCATGGGACAAAAGCAGAGCACACTAACCATCTTTGTCTGGTCTAAAGCCGCGTGCATCCATCTAATGGATAGGAAAAGAAGTCGTCGTAAACGTGACATCCACTTCTACCTGCCAAATCACCTCTTCTTTGAGTTACCCCCTTCTCAGAGGCAGGTGGCATAGTTAACAAGTCTACACAAAACAGAAGGTAGTGGGAGGTTTTGCATTTTGCCCATGTCCCATGAAAAGATCCTGAATAGACTCAGGCCAGGAACTGGTTAAAACTCTATACTGAACAAGCATAACTCTTTCCCATGGCTAATTGGGAGAGTGGACTGGAACTGCTCACTCTAGAAATGCCAATAAGTTGAAGTTGCCTGAGTTTTGTCTTCTGGGGCTGATGATCAAGAACATTGCTGCTAAAGCTCTGTTTTTTAGTCACTCATATGTCAAACGTGCTATAGGGTAATTAATATTCAGACTGCCTCTGGGCTCAGCAATGCAGAGCTTACCTCCTTGCCCCTCATCACTGCTATGTCCATGGGAATCAACAAACAGAGTCCAAGGACTGGCCACAGGACTTAAGAGCTTGGAGCATGGAACATACCACACCCCACACCTGCCCCTGAACCACTCAGTACAGACTGTTTCCTGAAGAAATTAATTCCCTTGTGTGTTTCTGTCCACAATTAAATTGAGGCAGAGACATGTGAATGCCCTCTTTGAGAAGGTAAACACAACAGACTTGAGTGTGGGAATCCAAGACTGAGTCCTACGTTGCCTTTTGACTCAATTTCCTAGCCTTGCTAGGCTTGTCTTTCCTCTGTTTTTTTAAGGATTAGTTCAATGGTTGTGAAATGTTATACTGGATGCTTTAAGTGTTAATTGTTAAGGATAAATGAATAGACTGAGGAGAGTTAATCAAAGTGGGTACTCTATTCAATAGGTAATAATTTTTGGTTTTAGAGACAATCCTAAAAAGCACACTATACATTGCTATCAACATAGTCATCAGCACTGGTTAAAGATTCATTTCCCACACATCTTCTAGACTGTTAAAACTACCTGCATAATGAACAAAGTGCTAACAGCACAGATGGATACTGGCTGGTAGATCTTAATCCCCTCAGAATCCTATCCTGGGCTACACTTGCCTGTTTCTGTTAGAGGGGAAAAGAACACAACAGAGCTTTTATTCCTTCTTACGCTTCTCATCTGAAATTCACTCAAAATTTCTCCCTCACATTTTTACTTCTGTTGTAAAGGCGGCTTGAATCGGCCACAGATTCGTGTTGCATAAGAAAGGCAGAATCCCTTGAGGTGGTGCAGTGAAAAGTGTGAGAAACAAAGAGATATCTGGATCAAGCCTTCCTCCATTGTTCTGCTCTTCCTCACAGGCTTTCTTGAGAGGCAACTTTTAATGTCCTGCCTCCAGGTAGCTTTTCAGCACATCAGCTCTCCCTGTGCTGGGAGTGCTTCCTAACATCTGTTTCAGATTTGCTGCTCCTTTGTTTCCATTTATGTCCCTTCTCAGCCATTATTGGTTTCAGGCCAAAAATGTTAAATTGTGTAGAAAATATCCAGATAGGCTAAGACTGGGGTATGCGTGAGGTAAATTTTATTTTAATTGTTGTTTTCTATCATATTAAGCACAGGAGGTTCAGCTGCTTTGTTGACAGGAGAGAGAAGATTTTTATCTGTCTTCATTTAACTAAGTAAAACCTGTAGAAAGGCTTTGTCTTTTATAGAACAGCTATTGCAGCCAGAAAAACACAGCAAAGTTTTGAGCTGAGAGCCCTCATCACATCACACTTCTACCATCGAATCAGCATTACTACAGCAAAATGAACTGATTTAGAGATGAAACAATTTCTTATTGTAATGCGTTTCTTGATTACTGCAATCCTTGCAGGATGACAGTGCTGAGGGAACTGAGCCTTAAGGGGGTCCTGGTATGCATCGTTTGGTCTATTTTTTTAGGTTATACTGGGGTTCCCATTAGTGAAGGCTGATCAATGAGTACCCAAATGCTGAATGAAAATGCTGGAATTTTTTTGACTCCTCATGATTACCAAACAGCAGAACTATTTTGCATTGTCTTAGAAGTATAAGACAGGAATAAAAGTGGTTAGTTGTTGCAAATTTTTGGAAGTAATTAAGTCAGTGCAAAATGGGAGCTTAATCTTGACTTAGTATGATAAAAAATCAAAAAGTAAAGATTTAGATACCATATCTAACAGATAAACCTGGTACAAGATAACCTATATAGTGCGAAACAAGACAATAAAATAAATGCTAACAGATCTCTTTAATTTCTGTTCCTGTTCACCCTTTGTTGATGATAATTTCTTTTTTTCTTTTTCTCATCCTTTAACCTTCATGCATTCAATTCTAGCTCAATTTCCTATATCTGATGCAGTGAGAGGTAGTAGCAGAAGTTAAAAGTGGAGTGGTTCTCTTGCCGTTTCCCAGTCCAAAATATTTAATGTACACTAGGAAGGTGCATGAAAGTTTAGTTTGTGGCTTATGCTCTGGGGTCCAGAGGTCATCTGGCAATCAAGAGGAATATGCACCTCGCTGTTTGTTTTTTTCCACTGAGCATGCCTAATATTTAAGCTTTGCCCTAATTCCATACATTGCTCCAAGCCACATCCCGTTCAATGGACTTAGCAGAGCCTCCGTATATTCCACGTTGGTACGACATCAATAGCTCTGTACCACAGACATGGTTTTGACTGGCTTGCGGAGTTCGGAGACAGCCTCCAAAGCAACTTACTGCATTCTTTGGCAGTCAAACTACAGAAGCATATGGCACTGAGTTACTTACTGGATAATATTAAAAATGGTATAAGGCTCTGCATTTTGACCAAGCAACTATATTGCTGCTCATTAAACACTTCAGAAATGTCCATCTTCATAAATATAAAATATAGAATTACATATGCCAAAGAAAGGCATTATTACAGTTCCTTAAAATGAAATCTTCCAGGTTTTAAAATGCTTAGTAATACTGGCCCACTGACATCCTTCTTGTGACCTTAGAACAATTTTTTGTTGTTTCCTCCGAATAATTTAGTGAGTGGTAGCTCAGTGATGATGTTTAAATAAAAACACAATGTGATAGTTAATCTGCAAGACAGATGCTATTAATATTGGATGGATGTAGTTTCAGAAGTATTCTGCCTAAATCTGAAGTACTAAGCTGGATATAAATAGTGGTGGATTTCCCTTATGTGGAAAATGTAATAGCCCAGTTAAGCATGTCTTCACTGCAGAGTCAGGCAGTATATTGGCCCTTGACTTTGAGTACCAGCTTTAGCTGAGACGAGGTGCGAGGAGCCAGGCTGCCAAGCTACCCTGGACTAATGAAACCTCATCAGCTCTGTGCTCCCTTGGATATTTCTGTTGGCCTTCACAAGGCGTCTCCCCTTATCCTTTCTCACTGCAGTAAGTGGTGTTGTTCCAAACCTGACTCTCTGGGGAAATGGTTTCTTTAGGGCATAAAGAGGGAATTAGGAGGCAGGGGGTGATGGGATGACCTCGAGTATTTTTGAATAGCTGAGTTACGTAGTCTAACCATAATCGTATCAAATGAAGTAATCTGGCTCTATAGGAACAAATAGTGGGTAGTGATGTCCATGGCATGGCTTTGGAGAGGGATCATCCAGCGTAAGGTCACTAGCCAAGGGCAGAGGAACAAATGTGGTGATGTCATAAGCTGTTTCTGAACAGCCTGTGTGCCTGGGAGCTAGGTCTTCACCAGTAAACTGGGACAATGAGAAAGCTGAATGAGGATGAAAAGCTGACTCTAACTTCTCTTTTAAAACTTGTCATCCTGCAGAGACTGACAGCATCAAAGTTTGTGTGCGGGCATGATGATTGGAGCAAAATGCAGAGTTGCAACAAGAGTAATAATATAACTCCACTCTGAAGACTTACTGTTACAGGGGACTGGTTTATGGTCAGGCCACTGTCCCCAGTTGCCCACAACTTAAACATAAGAGAGAGGAGATGCTTCTGTTTATATATGTGCCAACAAAATGCTGGCAGGTATATACTGGCTTCTTTCCAGCCTATCTTTCTTTCTGCCTTAGGGAGAAGAAATGTTATAACTGCTGCTACTTTACATTGTAGACTGTATCCTCAGCTACACATTCAATTATTTTTAAACAGTTCCAGTTACAGTTCCTATAACAGTCTCCATTTTTCCCTTTGTCCTTTGTTTTTGACTTTTGCTAACAAAATAAAATACAGATTAGCTAAAGATCTTTGTTTAAATATTATTGGCATACAGTAAATTTAGTAATGCTAGAGTTAGTCCTGGAAGGATGTTAATAAGATTACTCATATTACCTACACACTTAATAAATTTTTGCTGGCTACTGCTGAGTGCTCTGTAGTTCTAGAAACTTATACTTTAAGTTAGGAAGGCTCTCAGTTTAGTATTGAGGGGAAGGCTGATCCAGCCATCAGTTACTGCCTCAAATTTAGGAGATGCAGCTGCAGTTTCCTTGCTCTATCGGAGACAACTTTGCACAGTCTTACTCAGGCCTTTGCACAGGTTTTTCCATGCTAAAGGGGTCCAGAACTGCCACCTAAGCAGTAGTGGAGTAAGCAGCAGTGCCACACAAGGACCCAAGGCAGAGCATGCATATGCTGGAACTGGCTCAGATGTCTCCCCCTCCACAAAAGAAGAAGATATTTCATGTTTAACATAGGAAGGTGTCTGGTTTAGGATTTGATTGGTTGTGGTAAAAATGCTTCTGCTGGCACACAGAGACTGGAAATGCTAGATTGGGATGAGAGGAAGGAAGGACTGATGCTTTTCCATCAGTGGCGGCATTTGTTAACCAGGAGCACTGTCCTCTTCTGCCTCCTCACCCCATTTGTAAAATCAGACAGTAATACTCCTCTTCCCCACAGGACATTTGAGGATCAACACATTCTGGCTGTTGAGGCACTCAGGTGTAAGAGATACACGAGTGTAAGCCAAATCAGGCCTCCACTGGGAACCTGGGGAATGTATTTCAGCTCTTTGTCTCACATGACTCAAATCAGAAACCTTAGAAGTTTTCTTCAGCCCCCTGCTGTATCATTTTCTTTCTTGCTGTTCCTTGTAAGTATAGGGACAATTCTGAAAAATGAATATACTGTGTAGAAAAGCATTTTAATAATGCATTTTAATATATTCTATTTTTCCCAATATTTTGGCAAAAAGCAGCCTTATAATTTGATACTAACTTTCTCCTCATCATGCAAAAAACCTGACATATTTCACTGAATTTATTGTCTGATGAAAAATATTCTCTGAGTTATGTAGGATGAAGGCCAGTGTGAAAATCTCTGTTTAAAGACTTCCGGATTTTTATCTGTATGAATAATGATGGAGGTATTTGCGATAGGTATTTGCACTACCAAAAGCTGGGATGAAGCAAGTGTTTTTGGAAGCCAAGTGCAGAGTTAAAACCTGAAATGTTTTCCTTGGTGAAAGTATCTTTACAGTGAGAAACTTTGGTCTTTCCTGAAACAGCTACCAGTGTGTACCATGCCTACAAAGTACATGCGGGGACATGATAGCACATTGTAAATGATGGAAAAGTGAAAGCACTTTTCATGATGATGCAAGAGGGAACAATGAGGAAGAATAAGTTGAAAATAAGAAAAATATAATTAGGTTCATTAGGAAAATATTTTTGAGGTATATAACTCGGAAGAAAAGTCTCCAAGGTTCTGTAATAAAACTATTCATCTTAAGTATCTAAAATTGATCTTGTATTTTCATGGTAAATAACACTATGATCTGGATATATTTTCTGTCTTACTAATACAGATATACTAATCTTACTGTTTTCTAACACTCATAACTTTTCTCAAGACTTCTAATACAGAACTTCTGCACAGTGATATTAATTCTTCTGCCTTTAGACTTGTTCTTCTTAGACACCTTTTACAGTCTTTGAAATCCTGGTGTAAAACACACTGCTGTATGGAAACACACTGCACAAACCCATGCAACTCTACTAGAAGAGTTGGAGCTTTAGAATGAGTAAATGCCATTTACTAATTTGACAAAGAAAACTGAATGACAAATGTATTGTAAAACTACATTTTTCCCCAGAGTAGATCTCATTGCTGCATGTAAACATTAGCAATATACATGTATATTAATATTAACTATGTACATGGTACAGCTGGTTGAATGATTCTTTGCAAAGAATACCTACAAATGTAACCCATCTTTCTGCCAGTAAATCGATCTAATCCCTACAAATGCATTTATTGTTTATAATATTTACCAGTTTCCAGCAATTGATTCTACATGGTCTTTACAAACTATTCAGTATGATTAATGCCTTGCATTATCATTCATTCATTGCTGCTCAAATGGAGGACTTGAAATTTCTAGCAAGTCAATGTAGGTGAAGTACTTGGCATTTATTTTCCTACTGTAGGTTTTGTACCTAAAAATCACTTATAGGGCAACACTGTTCATTTATTGCTTTATCCTGTTTCTAAATGGAATACTCTGATAAAGATGGACATTTTTCATATTAAAAGTTTTGGTTCTTCATGCATATCTTCAGTTTGTAGCAAATATTTTTTTTAAATGTATGTATTTTTTGCAGAGGTTCATATTTGTGCCACTCATACAATAAAAATTCAAAGGTCCACTGTATATTGTTTTTATAATTTCTTTACCAGAAAATACCAGACTAACATAAGCAACAAGTAAGTCTCTTGAAATGTTTTTTTTTTTTCCCCCTCTTGTGATATGTTTCACAGCCATTAGAGGCTAATCTGATAACATTTTTATGTGACATGGTTGTCAGTAGGAAAAAAAAGGAAGACATGAGAAAGCAGTGGGAAAAACCTGAAAATAAGAGACTTCAGTGTATTTGGGGACAGCTGCTGGTGAGATACATGTGTGTGCAGGAAATACACTGCCCTAAAGGATCAGGATTTTAATAGAGATAGGATAAAACTTTAAGGTATACTGTACAGTGTCTTTACTGTTATTGTATTTACAAAGAGAAAGCTGGAAGACAGCAGCTTGATGAAGAAGATAGATTGCAACTGAAAGGAGAATGATGACCTTCTCTAAGAAACTTGAATTAGGACTTTGTGAATAATTAAGAAATTAATGTCTCATTTCAAGAGGGTAATGAAGCAAATAAGCAACACCACCCCTTCTGAAGCAGTGGTTAACATGTAGCCACATCACATTTCAGAGGCTTGCATAGAGCTCTGAAAAGTCATCTTGAGGTTTCAGAACCCACTTGGAGAGCTTCTCTGGACAAAAGCCAGCAAACAACATTGTATGATGGGCCAGTGACAAAGCTAAAAACAAGATTACAAAAGTCTTTTCAGTTTGGCTTAATTAATGTATTTACTGTCTGGTTTTGCCTCTAATATCATAGAATCATACAATATTCCAATTGGAAAAGACCTTTGAGATCATTGAGTCCAAGTACACCCAAATATATTCACTGAACTTTCCACTGTGGTACATGATTATTATTACTACTCTGAATTATTTAGTAGTAAGGTAGAATTTTCTTAGTGTAGTTATATGGTCTTTGTACAATTAACCAAAACACTCAGTTTGTAAACACATCACATATTGTCACATTTTTTGGATCAACTAGCAATGAGACGTTGGCTGTCTTTTTGCATTATATTCAACTTGCAGTAGCAGTATGGACTTCTGAATACTCTAGAGATGTTATTTTATGTGAAAAGAAATACACTGAGGATTTGTGTACCAGGACTTCGTTACTTACAAAGCTGAAACTATGAGTATTGTCCTACAAAAATATATTTTTTTAAATAAAAAAGCTGAATTAAGAAGATTACATGTGTCTTAGTTCTACAGGGTACATTTTGAAAATACTCTGAAGGAAGTTAGTTGCTCCACTCTCTGATGTCAAACAGCACACACCTCTTTGAAAAATCACTTTCTGTGCTTTGCATATGTTGGAGTCCCCCAGCTACATATTCTCCCAGAGTGTATTGTTATTGAATTTATGACAGCTGGTTCACATACCAATAATGACATAACCCAGCTGACCTTATACCCTGTGTAGGTCATGCATGATTCTTCTGTTCACAGTGTAATATAGCTAGGAAACAAGACTTGCAGAGAAATACATCCTTCCTTGGACAAAGTGGGTTGCAGTAGCTCTAGGCTGATTTAATGAAATAATGGAAATGGCGAAGTATTTATCTGTGTCAAATTGTGTGGGGTTCTTGACTGTAAACAACCATGTGGATCTTGATTCCTTCTCAGAAGACAATATCTAACAAGTCACAATGGACGTGACAGATAGAAAGTGACTCTTGCTCATTTCAATGCTTGCCCATTTATTTTTACATCATTTAAAGTACATGATTTTGTTATACTTCCCATCTACCAAAACACAGAAATTCTCCAAGTCCACAGATTACTGCACAGAAATGTTTTTGCTGCTGTTAAGTAACTTGTGTGAACAAAAATTCCTTTAGAGAGTCCTCCTCATCATCTTTTTATTATTTATTTATTTTGGTGCTCTGTTTTCTGTTGACTGTTTCTCAACATTTCCTCTATTAATGTTAGTTAGGTTTGTAGAATATTTACCCAGGGAATTATGTGAAGTCACATAGAAATGTGTTGCCTTACTTTACTCTAAATAAAGAAGAGAAATTTAGGATTGTATTGATAGAGATACTTTCAGCTGTGCCATTGTGCGTTATGAAATACACCGGCTCTAGACCACGTTTTGAATACACGAGAAATGTGAACTGTATGCGAGTGAGATTTTATTTTACTTCTCTCTCCTGTATGACCATGTTTTTATCCATCCACTCCAACGCCTGGGATGACAGAAGATATTAAACATACCAGTAGCAGGGTTGGCATCTGTGAAACAGCCCTTACCTTGGGTTGCTCTGGCTGTTGGAGTAGAAGAAAAGATGGAAGACGCAAAAGAACAGTGACAAAGGAAAAGAGGAGCAAGAGCCATCACACAACTTCTGACAGCTCAGTGGATTGTGCTGACATGAGATGCTAATGACCTCATTACTGAATAATTCTCTTCTACATGGAACTGATATGCCTGAACTCTCAGTGCAAGAAAGTGTTTAAATGGCAAAATAATTCAGTAGGCTCTGCTCACTTTCTTTTTCTTCAGCTATCTATTTGTGAAGGTGTAAATATTGTAATCCCAAAGAGATTTTACGGATCATTAGGGGCATAGAAGGCTGAAGATATGAGTGACACTTGGCTGATAGCCTGCAACTGATTGGTAGACATAAATGTGGTTTTGAACTATGGAAGAGTGAGATCATCATCATTAGGAAGCAAAAGAAAGATGGAAGCAAGATGACTTTTTTTTACAGAGAATTCAATTATTTTTACCTTTGTCTTCGACTTTTGTTGCTGGAAGAAGATTTTAAAAGTTAAGGGAAAGAAAACTACCGTATTCACAATAAAATTTAAAAACCTTGGAGACAAGAAAGATTGACAAGGCCATGGGTAACATAGTGAAACTTCACTAACCTTCAGTTAATTTGTTCTTATGTTCCTATTAATGAAGCCAAAAAGGTTTTTTTCAACAATATTTATTTCAGTAAACTTATAAAGTATAAATGAGAGAAGGAGGGAGAATGTAGCTAGTGGCTGACTTCTAGAAATAATTTCCGGTCATAACAGAGTTACTTTATGAACTGCTTAAAAAAAAATAACCTTCCACCAAAATCACAGTATATAAAATACCTGTCTATGCACTGAAAAAAATCCTCACTTTACATTTCATTCTACAGGGTAAGCTGCTTAAGTCCAACTTTAAGCTTCAGAGCATGACAAACAGCTGTCCTTAAAAAACATTAAGAGCACTCTAAACTAAAGTAAGAACAAGGAAGAAAGAAACAACTTCTTTTATTTGACGAAACAAGAAAAAGACAGGGAGCAGGGAAGAAAATTAAGTTTCTTTGAGGCCATGCAAGGATTTTCATGTTAGTTTTCTCTCTCTACAGCTTCATTAACTCTGTTTTCACCCATTTCACTGGTGAAACTTTGGGAAAAACAAATATACATCTATTTTTTTTTCACTCAAAACAATACCTATAAGAAAGAGAACCACTACAGAAAGAAATAGGTTATTATATAAGAATCAAGGGTCTTCCCTTCTCTTCCTTTCTTTCCAATCCCAGCCTTTAACAAAATCAAAAGGACATAAAAAAATGCAGATGAAAGCTATGGGTCGCTTACTGAACTCCCAAAGTAAGGTTACTGCATTCTGCCCTGCTCTGCTTAGCTGATCTCAGTACTGGGGGTGCAGTGAAACCAATCATAGAGCAGGCAGAGAGGGGATTATGGGGACACCAGGAGGGAGAGGGATGTTTTCTGCACCTAAGACCTTTGTTTTTTGAAGACAAAAATATGGGATCTTTTGATGTGTAATTGGAAGCTGAGATGATGTTGTATTTGGATGAGAAAATGGCTTTAGTTTTTCTCTTTAGACATCACAGTATCACACAGTATCACACAGTATCACACAGTATCACAGTATCACAAGGTTGGAAAAGACCTCTGAGATCACCTAGTCCAAACTATCACCCAACACTAGCACCCACTCGTCATTTAAACCATGGCACTAAGCACCTCATCCAATCTGGTTTTAAACACCTCCAGGGACAATGACTCCACCACCTCCACCACATCATCCATAACTTCAAAATGAAAGAACAGAATTGTACGCCATTCTAGAATTTACTAATGAAAATCATAACTGGTCTGAATTAGAGTAGATGTTGTCCCCTTTGTGTCTTTGTCTTGTAGTTTAATTAAATTGACCTCCTTTGGAAGTACTCATTAGGGCATGTCATTTACTGGGTCCATTTGTCATAGATGAAGACAATAACACAACTCCAGAGACTCAGGAGAATGAAGGAAGTTGTAATGCCAGCTGACCTTTTTAATTTTTTTTTTTTTCCCCTGCTAGAATTACTGCACTCATTGGGAATCACCGGCAAAAGCACAAGAGCTCCCTCCTATTTGAGGTTGTAAAGAGACACCACGAGCACGTGGATGCATTTTGGGGCATATAAGCAGAGGAGGAAAAGCCAGTTTTAGAGCATGCATGTCTTCCCTCCAGCCATGTCAAATCATCTCTGACCTACCCAAAGGGGTCTGGAAAGCCAAGGAGGGAGAGTATCTGCTCCTATTTTCTCACGTTACGGTGAGGGGTGGAATGCCAGCCAGGCAGGATGACTGCAGCCAACTCTCTTGTTTCCTCTGTCCTCTGTGTGACACTGGTATGATGCTGTGACATGACTGTTCCCCTGGGCCATGTATACAGAGAAGTTTTGCATGCCAGCACTGGACAAGCATTCAGAGCAATTTAAAAAACCTTTAGCATATATGATATCCAGGCCAATGATGGCTAAATTGCACATCAGCCTCATCCATCCAACTGATGTGTACTTGGATTGATCATCCTCCTTGAAAACCTTACCTATAAAAGCCATAAAGAGCTGTGACCCTCATCTTGCACAAGCCCCTGCCTAAAGCTTCATGACACTGGCAAGCCAAGGGTGCTGATCCCAGTGAGCTGGGCTATCAGAACATGCTGAACTGCGGACCTCAATGTGTTGTGCCCTGGTGAATGGAATTCTTTGAGCAACAAATTGCCTTATTGCCTTGGAAGACTATTGGCACTGGTCGGCCAGTAATAAGAAAAGGACTAAATGTCTTTTGAACCTGACTGCAATTCTGTCTCATAGAAGAAGCCAAGTTAATGACATGTACAGCAGCAGGTAACTAATACTGAGTAAGGGGTAACTTAAAAGGTTGTATAACAATAGGAAAGTCACACTAAGACAGCAAAAACTTAGCATCTTTGGAGTTGTCTTGGTCAAAACCCCCAAACATACAAATAATGATTGAATCCTGTAGATGGGACTGCTGATGCTCTGGTATTGTAAAGTTTTTGTTGTGTCCAGAACTGCCACTGTCAACACCTACAGTGAAGAGATTGATTTACATCCAGTGAATGCACTAGCAACCTAATAATAACAATATGTTTTCCATATAGGTCACTCAGGAAAACCTGACTTTGAAATAATTACATATGCTTGTTGGACATACTGGCATGTTGAATCATGGGATCACAGGTTATGCTCTCATAAATCACACTGTATTGCTGATTTTATACATATATTGTGGTTGTAATTTATGCATCCATTTATATTTATTCCCCTGATTGACATTATTCTTCAGTTTAAGAATGATTAATATATTTTTCCAGTGTTATTTTGACCTTAATAAAGACTATCTTACTACAAAGTGAATTATTATCATATGGACCTCTTGGGTGAAGGTTGCTGCTCAAAGGAATATGACCTACATTTTTCAGGTGCCCCCTTTTTTGAGTTCTTTGTTTTCTGAGTTAATCATGGAGGCTCAACTGTACAACTCAGTTCTCATAGCCAAAGCAGTGGCAGAAAAGATGCCTTTGAGGAAGTTTAATCTTTAGGGAATTACCTTCCCCAGGTAATCCCTTGTCCTGTAGACCAAAGTGGTGCCCACCCCAGCCTTGCTCCCACAAACCTCTCAGTCCACCTGCCATTTTCTTTGTTTCTGATGGGCTTCTCAGCATGCAGTTTTATAGCTCCTTAAGGAAATCCCTCACTCTCTGATATCCTGGGATTCAGGACATGTTTTATTGCTGATGGCACTGAAGGGAATTAAGAACCTCAGTCAATGATGATGATTTTTCTCATTAACTTAATCCATCTAAATGTCTCAATTTTTATACAGGGAGTTTGAATGCCTGACTGTTGAAGATGGCTTAATTCAGGCAAGATCCTCAGAGCATGCATTTCAGAGGTATTGAGTGCTTGAAGTCAGCGGGATATTCCACCAGGTCAACTCACTTGAACAAGACCTATGCAAATTGGCTTTAACTGTCCCACAGCAGGCTGGAAATATAGAAATACATATCTGAAAAAAAGAAAGAAGGTTTTGTGTTTTAATTTAATTCTAGCAGAGATTCAAATAAATTCCATAGGTTGTCAAGTCTTTTGTCAATAAGATTTTCAAATTTCTCTGTTTTCAAGCAAATGCATGTTCAGCCTTATACAGAAAGAAAACCTGATATCCTTAAATTTTAAATAAAAAATACAAGAATGAGTGCTTTAAGTGTTTTAGTCTATTTTGTGTTTAAAATGGAGTTTTGTATTTTTATTCTAATTATATTTACTATGTAACTCACAAAAATCAATTCATTCATATACATTTTTCTTTTAAAGAAATATAAAAAAGGCAAAAAATATCTTAAAGTACTACAGTAGGACTTCCAAAGACATAACATCATTCAGTTATGTTGTGATCTTTTTAATATACCTCTTTCTTGTGTTATATATTTTTCAGCCTTCTCTGGCTTTGTCACTAGATTTTGGATTACTGTAGGTTGCATTTTCCTGTGTGATGTCTCTATGTTGCCTGTTTAATATGTGAAACATCTTCTTCTGTACAGCAAAGAATATGAAAAAATATATCATTTACTGTTCTCTACATATCTTTGAGTGCAATTTTCTCTTAAATCCTGAATAATCACAATAAATTTCTAAATATTGTTCTGGAATCCAAATGCAATATCTGAGCTGGAAATTTGGACCTATCAATCTTCTTGCATATTAATCATTATAAGAAATTGTATCTAATGTCTCAGATGTTTCTTTTGTCTTGAAATTGGCTGGATAGAAGTACATTAACATCCGTTATCCAGAGGATCATCTTTTTTCCCCAGAAGTAACACTAAATCAAATCCATTGATTTCAGAGAATTTAATCTAGGTTTACATAATAATTATTGAAAGCACTGGAATTTGACCCCATAAGCCTTGGTGCTGAGATTTTTATGTTTACAATGTGAGGATATCTTTTAGCTTTTGTCAAGACTACAGCTTTCTTTTTCCAAAGCTCAAGTTATTTAAAATAGAAATATTTCTTCATAGAAGTACCATACTGTAAATCTGCATTCCATAGAGGTTTGACTCTTAGTACTATATATATTCTGTCTATAACTTCTGCTGAGATTTGTTTTATTCTATCAGATTCACACCTTTCAATTTGATGTAACTACCCACATAGGACAAAGAGCTAAAGGTTGCTGCTCCAGAACGAGGAATAGCAAGCTACCAAGTTGTTCAATGCAGAAACTTAGGTTAAGCTTCTTGGAAGAAGGAACCTAAATTAATCTCGTGCTTGATTTTGGACTTTTTGTGCAACACTGGTCAGCAAAGCCACAAGGCAGGGATTTCTTCTCCACTCTAAAAGTGTGAAAGGACTAAGGGTACATAATGTTATTTAAATTTTGATAGACATGAATCTACCTCTGGCCAAAATTTCCATACATGTTCTGCGGAGATGTTGAGTACATAGTTTATTTTCAGAGACAAACATGAGCCTGTCATTGCTCAGGCTTTCTCCATCATTACCCCTTGTCTAACGTTTATGGACTCATTCATTATGCTTAACAAGACATGTATGATAATAGTCTCATTAGTACTTTCTGAAGTTAATTAAAAAATACTTCTATGTCACATATGTACTGGAGTACATACTAGCAATACCATCACGTCTTCACGCTATTCCAGAAGTTTGGTCTTGCTCTTTATTCTGCTCCACTTTGCCAAGGTATGTGCTCAGAACTGCTGTTTGCCCTTGGTTTTTGCGATGTTCATGCCAGCCTGAAGCATGAACCTTACCCTTAAAGGAGGAATTCTGGTTTCTTTTTCAAAAACAGCTGGAAAAAGTAGTTAAGCTAATCAATGTTTAAGTTAAGCAAACCAATGCTGAATTCAGCTAGTTTCTCTGTGAAGAAAAGGCCCACAAGACAGTAGAAAGACTTGAAAAGGTTGTGTGTGAGTTCACAGCCTGGTCCCACGTAGCAGGAAAGGAAGCACAGTGTCAGATTTATACTGATCTTACATTCTATTTATAGCCACACTCAGTCCATTAGGTAGCATGAGACTAGGATGATGTGGTGTTATTTGTAATGTTGTGTTTAATAAACTTTCACCAAATGGAAAGAGAGGGACAATAGAGGGAATAGAGAACTATGCTAACTTGCTTTTTGGGCAGTATAAACAGAAGCTGGAGAGCTTGCACAGATACAATGCAAAAGGTGAGAATTTGTGAATGTGACCACAGGAAAAAACAATAGAGCAAAAAATGAAGGAGAAAGGTGCTTATTCATAGCAGCCAAATTCTGCAAGTGCAGTCAGGCCGACCGGAAATATTAACCTGTGAGCTATGTAGACTTTGGCCTCAAGAAATATTCCACTACAGCTGTAAGCAAGACATACAGAAGTACTTAAAGGTGAGAAATGCAGCACAGTTTCAATTTAGGAATTGTCAGCTCCTGAGTACAAAGCTAATGGCTGTTCTGATTAGTTCACATTACCTTCTTAGTTGTGATCTGACAAGCACAATTCTCCTGTTCGAGGCAGCGTCAAGGACAGGCCAACTTTAAACTGGGAAAGTGTTACCAAAGAAATAAGCCTAAGTAGTCAATCTGCTGAAAACTTTTCCCGATTTAGGTTCTACAGTCTTATAATTTGCATAATCTAGTAATATTTATGCATTTTATGCATTTTTTATTATTTTGACTATGATACATATAATTATGTTGATCTATTTATAAATTGCGGCACTTGTAACAATCCCAGTACAACTAAAAGGTGAGAAATTTCCTGGGTGTAGAACAAGAGATTTTCCACAGCTTTCAGAGATACAGATATAAGTTTGCATTTCAAAGAGTTAGACAAATTCCTCCTATATTCCTTGTCCTAGGTTTTGCATTTGAATTTAGGTTTCTGGAGAAAATTGAGGAAAAATATAAAAAGCAATTGTTTTTAAAAAAATCTATATTGCTGAAGTACTTGTGGGAACTGAAACAGCTTGCTGAAGTAAATTGGCCCTCAAAAGTGCCCATAAATATTTAAGAAGATGGAGACATTTCTTTCTGATGGCGACTACAGCATTCTTGTGCAGCAGTTTCTGAGGTAAGTATGTTCACAGAAGAGAAAGAAACAAGACGGACAGAGATTTTTTATAGACTGCAATTTCCAAGAACTGTATAGGAATCTGAAAATATGTACTTTTTTATTGGGACAGCATCATCCAGTGAAATACTTCTCTGTATATATCGAGTACTTCGTATGGCCACTTCTATTTGGTGTTAATTCAGAATATGCTTCTTCCCTAGCCTCTTCCCCAACATCTTCCCTTCCTCTCCAAAGTATCTTCCCAACTACCTAGACAGCTTCAGGAAGTCCCATAAAACCAGACTAAAATGAGTGAGAAAAAGAAACACACATTTTGAAATGAAACGCCCTGTTTAATTATTCCTCCCTACCCCAAAAAAGAAAGAGTTCCTATCCCATCTGAACTTTTTTGTTGCCTGAGTAAAACTCAGCAAGGAAAAAGTGTCCTAGAAGCATCATATGGTTCCCATGAGCAGGAGCATTGCATTTTTATTACTCTCCATGGGATTCAACACCTTATTGAGCTAGAAAAAACCCACAGGGTGGATGTTGGCTGAAAAGAAAAAACATTCTTATCCTCACTAAAAGAATCATGAAGGAAAGTTGGAAAAATGGAATTGCCATAGTTTGGTGGCCCGTAGCTCAGCAATTTCCCACCCAGAACGTTGAACATGTCCCTCGAAACATTCTCACGCAAAGGTTCGTGGGCAATCTTTGGCCATGTGCTGCCATGTGATAGCAGGTGCAGGAATGGGGCAGAGGAAGAGCAGAACAAAACTCTGACTGTCTTCTGTGAACCTATGGATCCGTAGGCTGTAGAAGGACAGAAGGGAAAAGCGATCAAGGAAGCAGAGTTCGAGGAATGATCTACTGAAAGCTGTTGACTTTGCGCGCAGAGATTTTGTTCAGACTGCACTAATCTTTGCAGATTTAGGAATAGTTGTATGTTATAGCATTACCTTTGCCCTGTCCTGTGGTAAAATATGCCGGGAAGATAGCTCAGACTTGTTTAAATGCTTGGTGTTCTTCAAACCTATTCAATTTACAACATCCTTCCCTGACCCTGAGTGTGAGGTCTTTCAACCTGTGCTCATGCGAGATGTAAAGGACTCACATTCACAGACTTTGGTTTTATAAATGCAATTCAGTGTTGGAAGAAACTGGTCCAAGGCATCATCTCACTAGATTCTAGTTTCCGTATGAGATCTAGCTTTAGATACTTTACCAGATGAAGTAAGCATGGAAGTGACATGCTATAATTTACTTAATCAGGAGTTACATCTTTGTGGTCAATCATCAGTGCTTATCCTAGAATTTTAGACCTGACAGCCAGCCTTAGGGCTCAACAGAAGTTCCTTCTCTGAAGATGCAACCTAATTTATATCAGCATTATTTCACTGCAGGGAAGGTGAGTGCTTTGTCCCTTCGTCCAGAATAGGCTGCAATCCTGGAAATGTGTTGTGAATCTACAATCAACCAGATGAGAAAAGGCGCACTCAAAATAAGAGTCAGAAAAGTTAAAAAGCCAGATCAAAAATTGGTTTCTAAGCTTGTGCAGATGAAAGATGTAGAAGAGCTATTTGTCAATTAAGTTTTTATTTGTTATAGTAGTTATTACGTACATTTTCCATTTGGGGGGTTGCATGAATATCCCATCAGTTTACACACATTCTAGGATGTGTAGGGCTGAGAATGATACAGAAAATATCTGGGGTTTTTTATTAAGTTTCCTGGAGAAGAGGGGGAGGGAGAGGACCTGTTCACGCACTGGCTGTAACCAATCAAGTTCTGCATGATGCCAAAAAATTAAACACGGTAAAGCCAGACCCTGTCAGCAGTGAGTTGATTGCTTTAAATAAGGGAGATTTCCTGAACGCTTAAATTGAAACTTCTGCTATGATTAAAGCAAAGAGAAGTACCAGGATGCTTCCTAACTATTTAGTTCCTAAAATTCCTGTGAGGTCTGGAGATGACAAATTCAATTCTGATGTGCAGTGTTTTACACTCTGCAGACTGTAGTAAAAGGTAAAACTAATCAAGCTTGGGTTTCCCATGGGCTGTACTTTAAGATGTTTTCTTATTTAAAGTCATGGAAATATGTTAAAACCCGCATAGACTGGGCGAAGTTTACACAAGGTAAAATGTATTCAACCATGCTTTTGCACAGTGTGCATATTTTGACTTTTCATTATTTTTTGTTTTTTAATCTTTCATCCTGCTTAAAATTATATTCCAACCACATCTGCAGACTGAAGATGGAGAAGAACAGTTTATAACTCTCTCAAAATGTTGCTTAAGACTGTTTAGAGCAGAGAATACCTTGATAATGGATTGGTTATTTTCTGTAAATGTTAAATGCAGCAGGGGAGAGAATAGGCACATACTCAACAGTAAACTTTTGATTACAGGAGGTGAAATATGCTACTGATACTTCTTTAGGAAAACCAGAATTTTATCCCCAAGTCTATATTTTATGGGAAAGTTTAAGTCCACCAACAACAGTTCTTCCTCAGTGTTTCAGGTCCCACTAAATGAATACTTAGAAGGAATGTACTTAACTAATAATCGTATGTACACACTCAACATTTTACTCAGCAGGGGAAATGATCAATCACGGTCTGTATCAATCAGAAATTACTATGAATGCATTCCTCGAACACATATTTTTGAAATGATCATTTTTAAATTTCCTGGACGAAAATTTTCTTTCCCATTGTGAATAAATGAAGCACTATTTCTGTGCAACCACATGCTTCACGATATAAAATAACGCCATCAGGATTTCTATTTCCCACCAAAGGAAATATTAATCTTTAAATCTTCTTCCTCTCAGAAGTTTTAAAGCTGGTTTGAATTGCTATATTGTTTCCATTTCCCAAGTTTAACACTTTTCATTATGTTTAATTATTATGGAGATATTCTTTTCAGTTCATAATTAAAACCTCCACATGCAACTTCTCTGATATGATTTCCAAGTTTAAGCTGGACAGAAAGAAAAGAAAAATATATTTTGAAGACTTTCTCTATCATAAGTTCTGTATTGATCCTTCACCAAGTGAATTACAGCTGGATGATGAATATTATTTTACTGCCTGTGTCATTATTTTGCGTTCTGCTTGAAAGCCCAAAGTACTCTCATGATAAATGAAGAATACGGGCCTAGAAAATTAACAATTAGATAGCCTGTTAGACTCTACTTCAATACACATTTGGGTTTGATAGTCCCACAGAAGTTCGGCTGCTATTAGCACATACCTATATGAAAAATAAAGTACCATTTTAGAGGCAAAAAATGCTGTCTTTTCTAAATGCAGTGTTTTGAACACATGCTTACAGATGTGATTGGGGTCCTGGTTTGTATTTTCTCATTTTGCCTGCTTTCACTGAGTGATGTTGCAATAGCTGAGAAACTGTGTCACTTTATTATTGCAACCTACATCTTGGTTTTAAATAACATTTTCCATAAACAGGATTGTTTGGATTGGTATACCCTAAAGAACACCTGTTGACAAGTGGGCTTTGGAATCCCTTTAAATTACACTCCAATTAGTCCATATGGTAGTTGACAGCGGGGTGCTGCTGCAAGGTCCTCCCTCACAGTTCTGCCCCATGCAGTCAAGTACAGGAGCTGAGATCACACTCTCACTTGACAGTCTTTATGTATCGCTGTATTTAGGATTAGGGTGGTTTTCAGGCTTAATCCCACATAATCAGATTGTGCCCCTGTGGAAGCAAATGACGAAATCCCCTTCTTTCCAAAACAAACAGATACACGTGGTTAATGAAGGAGCAAGAGGATTTAAGCCTCCTTCATGTGAGCTCTGCTTGGCCACATGGAAATCTGATTTTCCATAATCTGCTAAGACAGCTATCAGTATCTATGGTGAAACGCAAAGTGGTGTTGAAGGTGCGGAAGGTGACAGAGGAAGGGTGAATGCCTCCTGTGCTCCCTGGCCTGGACTTAATGATAAGAAGACACCAGGAATGTTGTCTGGCTAGAGATCCCGTTGCACCTCTCTGCCTGTGGTCAGGGCATTTCTAGGGAAGAACCTAGCAGACGGGTTACCTGGCAAAAGCATGTCAGTAAGTCTTTGTATGGTGAAGTATGGCCAAGGCCCACCTAAGCTACCTGTGTTGTCAGCAGCAGCAAGCAGGACTTGTCGGGGGTGGACCCAGCCACCCAGCTTTCCTGCCCACTGCCAGTGAATACGGAAACATTAGGGAGCTAGAAAATTCTGGGATGCCTCTGTGGACCCGCTGCATAGCAGCTGTGGCTTCTGAGCTACCCGAGGCAAACAAGGCAGTAAGGGAGGCAGCAGGAGACCCAGCTGCAGACAATTACCGCCTCGGCCCAGACTAAACAAATGGCAACCCTTGAAGCCCCACTGATTCTGGAGATAGGCAGCCCTGGCTGGGCCGGTGGTACCAGAAGGGAGAAGTACCCCCTTCAGCCTGGACCAACTGCCTAGGGTGTTTTTCATGGTCAGGCAAGAAAAGCCGGCAAGTCTCAGGTAATTGTGAGTGACAGGGAAAGGAGAGGAAAGGGGAAAGAGCAAGTTTAGCTTTGTAAAGGCATAAAAGCAGCTCTCCCTTGTGCAGCATTGTTTTATTTTCCCCTCAGAGGCAGGTCTGACTCTACCCACATGGATTTCGGGCACTCCTTTTCGGAGAGAAGAAAGGGGTTTCTGTGCTCTTTGAAGCCCATGTATGCTGTTCAGACAGGAAGCCGGAGCTTCTGTCAGTCAACAGCACATGCAAAATTTATCAAGTATATTACTTGACAGAGGTTACTCTGTCATTACTAGCTAACAGGGCTCTGCCAGAGAGTTTTTTTATGGAAGCATATGCTGTCAAAGGCAAAGTGTCCATTGATTGATTGCCACAGCTGACCTAAACATACAGGGATCACTGTGTAATAACACCTTTATCATATATAAACCACAAAATGCTAAGTTCAATAACACTAATGGCTTCACTTAAACACTCCAAACCAGGCAAATTCAAAGGAGGAGAGAAAACTCCCATCCTTCCTGTAACCACCGCAGTCTGCTGCAGGGTTGCTGCCTGGGATGGAGATGTGGGGCTGCAGAGTGGGAACATCAAGGCCTGCTGTCTGCAGTGACCTCAAGGGAAAACATCATCCTGCCCACACTGAGCTTTCCATGGCAAAAAATACACATGCATATATATATATGTTGCTCAGTTCTGTATTTTCTGCTAAATAGCACACTATGCTTAACAAAGAAACACTGCACAACTATCATGTCTGGTAAATCCTAAGCCTAAAAACTGTTCTGACTTTCTCAGAAAATGGTAGAACCCCTCTTGAAAAAGTTTCTTGGTGGCTGAAGCTCCTTAAAAAAAAAAACTACACACAAAACCCAGAAAGAAAATAGCATTTAAGAGAGATGAGAAAACTTTCCTAAGCTGCAGGTAAAGCTGTAAGAGCTCTAGCTCTTTACTTTTATCATATAATTTTCCTGAGAGACAGAAATATACATAGAGAAAACAAGGCATGAATGTTCCTTGCGTTATGGTTTTCTTAAGGAAGACAAAAAGGTGTGGTTCAGTGAGGGGAAGAGAACTGAATGTAATGTTTGTATTACAAGGTATTACAGTACTAAGAATATGAGAAATATGAGCTTTGATAAAGAGGAGTTACTATTATTTGAAACTTGGAAAAGTCTGAAAACTCAGATACCATTATGATAAAAGTTAGCAAAGGCTGAATTTTAATCTCTTACTGTTCTCAAAAGAAAAAAAAATTGCTAAAGTTTTTTAAATGTTACTATGAATTCTCCCTTCAATAATTGTTCCACGACTGTTAAAATCTTCTGCCTAGCTGTAAATGCAGCAGGTATTTAGACGGAGATCAGCGGTAATGTCAATAGCTGGGAGCCAGGCCCCTGTCCCTCGGAGGTCAATGACGTAGCTTACTATAATAAACACACAGCATCAGGCTGAGAGTCATCTCTGGTGGTGAGGTCTAAGGTCTTGTGGGTCCTTCTGTCATGGTGTTTCCTGGAAGACTATGACAGGACAGCAGCTGAGGATGCTCAGAAAGATCCTACATGAGGAATGAGTCCTGAAAACAATTTCTGAGAGAAACTACTTGGCATTTGGCTTAGCCTTATGTGTAGAACAGATGTTTTTCTCTTTCTTATTTACTTGTGTGTGTAACCTGAAACAAATAGTTCCAGCTCGTCTTAGTATGTGCACAGGGCTAGATCACCCTCAAGATACATATTACAAACTGTCTTTGGGAAATCAAGTGTAAAAATCAGCAACAGTCCTGTGTTATTAACATGTACTTTATAATAACCAAAAATCTCAGCAGAAAAAAAAAATGGGACATATGCCCTTTTGCTGCTGCACCTGTTGTTCTCGTGCCTGTTTAGGGAAGCACTGCTGTGAGTAGAGACACACTAGGGGAGCAGAGTGCTCTCTAAGGATACTCCGACTCAGAGACTGATATGGGCAGGGCAAGTTACTTCAGGGGTAACTTGCACATGCATAATACTAGTGGCAAACAGCCCAGCTCTGCAGATGAGTCCTTGGAGGAATGCTCTTCTTCAGTGGGAGTCACAGGGCACAAACAGAGTGTCCAGAAGAGCTAAGCCAAGCTTTCCAGCAGGAGGAAACGTGCAGAAATGTCGCAACTGTAAATTTGGGTCAACATCACCTGGGTAAAATCTCCAATGGAAAGAATTTACTGCTGCTGGTGGAAAATGTGTACAAATAGATTTCCATGAAAGTGGTTTCCTGGAGTTTCAAGTTAAAACCAAAATATAGTCAATGGGTTCAGGTATGAATTTCTTTGGAGTATGAGATTCATTTCAACCTGAAGTGAAATGCGGTAGTCAGAAACTCAGGTGCAGTCCTTAGTAAGCCCACTCCCAGTTTGTTTGGCTACTGAGTACTAAAAAGAGAAATGACCCACCTTACCCTGCTCTGTTTAACTTCTCTGCCAGTTGCTGTTGGTAGTCACAAAAAACGGATTCAAACGCCATAGGGTTTCTTCTACAAGCCTTCACTTCCTAGATACATTCACCCATGGAAAACTGGAACTTAACTGAGTATTTGCTGTTAACAGGCAAACCCTTTCCTCTCATGTGCAGAGTCAAAATATAAAACAGGAAAACACTCTATTAGGGCATACAATGACAAATCATCAGTAACTCAAAGATATACAGTTGGACGTAGTACAAGTAATAAGTCAATCAATCACTTATAGCGCAGTGACTTTGGCTACAATGTAAGCACAATCACTGTAATACAATTATATTAACTTACAATATTTGTATGTGGAAGTGCTTCTGTGGGACCTGGATAAAAGGCCAATGTGCAGTGGGAAAATTTGGAAGACTGGAGAAGAGAAGGTTCTCTTGGCCATATCTATGGAATTTTTCATGTGCTTCCCATGTTCCATGTCCTGTTTTCAGCTGAAGTAGTTAACACACTGCACCACATACGCTTGTCTGTTCTTTACAGGACAGTGTCTCCTGCAACCTTAAAAAAGAGCTCAAGTTGAAATCAGCTTCAGAGCTCCTCTTCTGAAAATAGCCATTTGGTTCCTGGTGCAAGTGTCTTACAGTACCTGGAACAGAGGACAACAGAGTGGCTTGTGATAACCAGCTCACACCTGTCACCTTTCTTAAAAATAGGTATTGAGTCAGCCTTTCTCATGGTTTCCCACTGGTGCTCAGTGACATTGTAAATAGTGAGTGATTTTGATGACACTCTGCAAATTTCTGCAATGCCCAAGGAGGATCCCATCCATCTGGATGTAGTGGTTGATGGTCTCCTTTTCCAGTTTATTACATGACATCTCAACTTTTATATTCAAGCAACAAATTGTTAAAATGCTCTAGTCCTACATTGATGCGTGGTTCTAGTTCCTTCATAGTGATGTTACAGGAAACACATATGGGAGACCCTTGACATGAATACTTGCCCAGAACTCCATTGGGGAGCAGATGAATATATTATATCGCATGACTTTGAAATGTGATGAGATAAGGAGATGTATTAAGTGACTCATCATGTCATTTCCTTCCACTCTCCTGCCACTTTTTGTGAGGGTGAGTGTACTTTGCAAGAGATTAAGTCTCTTATGATCGGCCTCTTACCACCAGAAGAAGATGCAATGAAGACCTTTCCATGTGCCTTTTGCCACTGTGTCCTTCATTGCATTCACAGGCATCTCAAGCCCAGCGATGTCAAATTTTCACTACACAAGTTAGAAAAAAACCGTAAGCAATCTTCCAGGTGTGGGGAGAGAGTCCTGGTGGGAAAGGATGCATAACACACACTTGGAGAAAAGTCAACAAGTCTGAGTCAGTGAGCAGCTGAGAGAAACAAAATGATGAAGGAGGCCTACATTTGGAAGCAGAAAAGTGTTTCAGGATCCAAAGTGCCATGTATCAACATCATAACCATAAAGCAGAAGGCGGAAGGGAAGCCATGGAGAACTAATAAACATTAAAAGCTGGCTCACAGAGGTACCTGGCTTTGCTGCAGGTATTATAGTCAATTTGAACATCTTGTCTCTGAAGAGAGCTTTCTAAAAACATCTCTGAGAGATGGGCTTGCCAAAAATAACATTTTATCAGCAGCACAGCTTGTCAAAACCAGCATCTTAGCTTTTTAATTAGGGCAAGCACAGTGTGCAAACAATGTTTTTCCAGAAACAAAGCTTCCCATTTTAGAAGGTAGAAGCTGTTAGCACACTACTTTCACTAAATCCATGCCTCCTCCCTTCTTTTTGATAAAATTTTGTTTTCATCCATCTCCTTATCCTAATAAAACATTATTTTTGGAAAGTTCCTGCCCTTTCCTGAAACACTATTTTCCTCAAGAAAAACTCTTGATAAAACTCCACTTTCAGCAAGCCTTTCTCCTTAAATTGCCATGGTCCTCACTTCTGATAAAAAGCTGTTTTCTGTTAAGTCTCCACTTCTGATAAAATGTTACTTTTTCCAAATTTCTGCTCCTGATAAAATATTCATTTTGCCAAGATTGGCTCCTGAGAAAATGTTATGCTTGGCAAGGGCTGTTCCTGATAAAACATATATTTTTGCCAAACCCCTACTTCTATTAATTTTTTTTCCCCTCAAAATTATTATTATTTCCCCTAAAGCCTCCTTAATGTAAGATACTAATACGACACAACAGTGGGTGACACAGTATCACTTGCCAACAAGTCTTGTATCCATAGCCATGATCATTAATGGCGAACCCCTTGAAACTCTGATGTTGAATGACTCTTGAACAGTGTGCTTCTTCTGGAAGCCTTGGAAGGAACAATGAAAAAGATATTTGTACTCTTGTACTGAAAATGGGCTCAGTTACCATATTAGCTCCTCATATAAGGCAAACCTGGTCTTATTTAAAAGTCAATAAAATTGGACCTACCAACAAGTTAAAGGTGAAACATTTATGGGGACGTTCAGGATTTTCCAGTTCTCTAACATTCAGTGTTCTAGTGAGGTTAAGTGAGGTTATAGGCAGGAGATCCCTGCTTGTTCAGAGGAAAACTTTAGACTGGCGGCAGTTCTGTGTCTATTCTGCCTCATCTTGCCCAAAATCATTTTGGCGACTGCCAGACTGCCCCACATATTTCTCACAAAAGGCTTCTTCCTTGAGCACATTGGAATATCCATTCCTGCAGTTGTGAGGTGCTTTAGGAATGGGTGACCATGCAGAAGGCCCAGGTGTAGTGTCGGCACAAGACAAGAAAACTTGGGTAACATATTCTGGAGCACTCTTCCCCTTTGCATTATTGCGTGTCCCTCTGTCTGGCAATGCTCAAGCTGAGTCCAAGGCTCTTTACCTACTTCTGTGTCAAGTCTCGTTCAAGAGGTGGTAATGAACCGCCTGATGTTTCTCACATGTTTGCACAAATTTCAGCTGATCATTACACGTGTGGTTAGGGGGCTGTGAAGCACAATGTGAGGAAAGGGTGAGGACCTGAAACTGTCTAGCTAGGAGAAGCCTTAGTTCTCTAAATTCTGCCTGCAGCTACCTAAAGGCCACTATACAGAAGATGGATACAGACACTTCTTAGAAGAGCATCTCTGCAAGGTCAAGATGCAATTGGCACAAAGTGTAGCAAGGGATATTCCACTTAGATGAAAGGAAGAATAAATATCACCATGAGAGTGGCCAGGCACTGGGACACATGCCCAGAGAGGCTATGGAGTCTCTGTTATTGGAAATATTCAGAAGAGAGCTGGACACAGCCCTGAGCAATCCAACTTTTATGACAGCCCTGCTTTTAGAAGGAGGTTAGACCAGAATGATAGAGGTTGCTTCTAGCCTGAACGTATTATTTTCAGTGTGCAACAATTTACATACTGAAGCTGGAACACAGATAACAAAGACCATTTTCCTTGCAGTGAACAAAATATTTATATCGAGCTGAGTTGAATATTAGTCTGTAGCCAGTAGGTTTTGTTTAGTGTTACTAATCTATGTCTTATCTGACTTACACCTTCAATATATTAGCCTTCTGAAGGTTAGATGGAAGGTTAGACGGTATGTAATTCATAGGACGACTCACATTTGATTAAATACCTAATTTATGAAGCTTCAAAGACAGGAATGGGAGTTAGAGATGTCAAATCTCAGTACAACCTCAGTGAGAATGTGATTATCTGAAGACAACCTGTGGAATTATGTGGGCAGAGGCAGTCAAAATGGCAGTAGCACCCTTCCCAGTGGCACTTTGATCAGTATAAGAGAAGCAAGAAACTACATTTTCAGGAAGTGCCCCCTAGAACTCCTTTGAAGTTTTATTAGCAATACAGGTTGCTCTCTCTTACCTCTGTACCTCTATTCTAACCAAAAGGACTGTTCTGGTCTGGTGGTTTTTGGGTACAATATATAAATTCACTCACCCCGGTGTTTGTTCTGTGAAAGCTGATTTGGGATGAAACTGGCAAAGCACCAGCATCACATTCGCTTGCTGATTCATCCTTGTAGTTTCCATTCCCAGGTTTAGGGGCACCCAAAACCTAGAGCCAGTGCTGTGCAATTGTATGACAATCTTCCCATTACACAGCTTTATCTAGGCACTGTTAATGCAGGACTCCAACTGGGAGTGTCGTCTGCAATGCTGAGTACCAGACAGCACATCTTCCACAAACAGCAGAGCAGTGAGGATCATTCTGGGTCCTGGGAGTGCCTTTGCACTGTAACCCTCGGCATCAGTGTATACTCTGGACAACAAAGCTGTCCAGAGCAGCATACAAGCAAGGACCCATGGGCTGGCTTGAACTAATCTCAGTTTAACAGGCATTGGACTCAGTAAACAGTTAGCCTCATGAGTAATGAGTAATGTAAAAAAGAGAGCATTGGTTCAATGTATTTCACTGCTCCCTTGTTCACGAGAGTGAGAAGGAGCCATTTGTCCTGACAGTCTAGCAAAAGTTAGTAACTTTGCTTTACATTTTAAATAAAAAGCCAAAATCAAAGGCATGTCTTACTACTAAGAAGCTGAAGTAATTAATGAGCCCTCTCTTGGTTTCTTGCACTCAAATTTTAACAAAGTGACAGGGACAAGATGTAGTCACATGCAAATCCTTAAGTCATTAAACTGCAAATTATGACAGCACTACCTTTATTCCATAAAAGAAACTGGAAAATCGGTGTTGATCCTTTCACTCTCTCCACACCTCAGCAGATGCAGGTGTTGTTCTGAAAATGAAGTAAAACCCTGTATTTTTTTTTTAACTAGTTCAGAGTACAACATTAATCTCTCACTTCAGATTAGCAAATGTAATGATCCTTGTCTGGTTTCATTTGTGTTATCTTTTCATCCCAGAATGGGAGTGTTTTCTTCCCACGAGAAGGAAAAAAGCTTAAAAGTTTTCCAGGTTATGTCATTAATAGTAAACCTTACATTCACTGTGGCAGAAGTTGCATAAGAGAAATGTTAACAAGTCAGTAATAATGATGAACAGAATGACAACCTAACAGCCCCTACACTGCAATGAATTTTCTGAAGAAATAATAAGAACAAGATTCAAAGGCAGCTGCTGGTTTGGGGTGGCACGTACTGGGATGTTGAACTTTGGGTGTTGAGGTACCGGTTGGAAGATACCTTAAGTTAATGGCCCCTTCTGAAAATGTTGGCTATAGATTTTATTACATTGACATTTAATTTGAAGTCACACTGACATCAGAGAAAGTTGTCCCTTGGTTCTTATTCATATTAAGTTTTTGTAAATCTTTTTTTGATTTCCTCCTGTAAGACCTCGTCTCTGGACGGGCAGATCCATGCTATGATCTTCTGATAGTTCCAAAATATAAACACATTTTTAAGGGCATTTTTCAAGTTCCTTAAATCTACCATTTCTTTCAATGCCCACACTGCCACACAAAAGAAAACTGTTCAAATGTAGCATTTTTAAGGGCATTTTTCAGGTTCCTTAAATCTACCATTTCTTTCAGTGCATTTTTCAGGGCATTTTTCAGGTTCCTTAAATCTACCATTTCTTTCAGTGCCCACACTGCCACACAAAAGAAAACAGTTCAAATGTAGCATAGTGTCTTTGGCATTTCAGAATTTACCCTCTCAAACATGAGGCAAAAAAAAATTAATATTTTTTACTGTATCTGTGAAAAGTATTTGCATATACACTGATAAAGCACAGCAATGTAAAAAGTGCAAAGCCATTGACAGCCTATTCCACTGACTTCTTCCAATACTCACAGCCTTGACATTTTCTGGATTCAGCTTTAGGGCTCTACAGAGCTTTCTACTTCACAGTCCAACAGTAGGAGTTAGAGTTTCCCTGAAATCTTTTTATGACTCATGTTGTTGATCTATTTTAAGACAGCCATCCCATTTCCAAAATTCAGTCACTTCTGACATCCCCTGTCATGTTGACCTACTACTTCTGGCTGCTCTTCAGCAGCTACTTTGTGCACCACATAAGCATTTAAAAATTCATAGTTAAATTAGGAATAAAATATCAGTACTAGCCATAGTTGATGACCTTTCTGTTAATGATATAAGCAGATTAAGAGGTAATCTTTCAAAGAGAGCGGAAAAAAACCGAACACCAACAAGAAAATCTATTGCATTTTCTTGTAGGAGTCATGCTTCCAGTCCTGACTCATTTGCTACTCTAAATGACTGAAGTCACAATTATGTTATGTTAAAAATATTAGCACCATAAATAAAACCATTAATGCTTATGTGGTTTTCTAGGAAAGCTTTCCTAAGAGATTTAATTTTTCTATCAATCCCTTTAGTAGACACAAGTCTAGAGGCACCCAATCTCTGTCTAGACGCTGTCCCCTTAATATCATACATATAAGTTTGTATTGCATTTCTCTGTAATAATATAACTCGTCCCCAAACAACATTACACTAGTAAGAAGGTATGAAACATCTAGCTCCACACCTCAGGTCAAAACTTTTAAATGTGGCAGAAAGATAAATAGAAGGAGTTTAATGTTAAAACCAGCTACCGTGGTTTAAGAAAGTACGAGAGAATGAGAATCTACTGATTTTCTCTGTAGTAAATAACAATAGAAGAGGAGTAATGTTGGAAATGTTTTTGAACTGTTAGGGCAATCTGAGTGCAATGCATAGGCAATGTGTTCTCCACTTGATGAAACTAGTTGCCAAGTTATTTCTTATGCTGGGAGGAAACAAATGTTAACTCAGACAAACAACCCTCTACTACCTCTCCTACACTTCTAATGAAGGGACTAGTTAACAAGAATTTTAACTGATAATTTACTGGTGTTATTTAAGAAATATGAATTGCTCACCTTGCCAGAAAGAAATATTTCTTTCCTTCCTTTGGAAAGCTGGGGAAAAATACTTTTTTCCCTGGACGTGCAAGTGATAAACAGAAAGCAACCGATGACTGGATTGAACATGAAACATGAATATTAGCAGGCATTTGAGGGTCTATAGGCTCAGGCATAGCCCTTGTCTTAGGTCCCTTTACGGGCAGCACAGCTGGTTACCTCCATGCCCTCAGGTCAGCTTGGCTCCAGGCTTCCTAGAGCATGAATTTCCATGACTTACAAACTGTGAGTTTGGGAAAGACTTATGATTGTATGGGTCAACAGCACTGTATTTCGACTTTTCCCTGCAACTGTTAATTGTTATGAAATTTGAAGCATTGGAAAGGGCTCCCAGAACATGGGACAGCTGCTTGCAGCAAATACATTTAACAAAGTAAAAAAATACATCCCCAAACCAAAGTGAGTATTAGGTTGCTTTAGGAAATTCTGAACTTCATTTCTTAATGCTTCTTATATTTTGCAGTGTACCATATGGAAGTCGTAACCATTTTATTTTTAGTTGATGGTAATTGTTAAAACAAGTTCTAGACTAGGGAGGAAGAAGGCAAAGTGCATTGTCAGAGAAGAAAATTGTCCTAGGACTGCATTGGAGCACAGATACTGATAGTTCGTATTAGTATCTTTTTATTGCATCAGAACTATGTCTGGAAAAGTGTAGCAAATATAGCTATCCCAGTAAGATCCCAACTATATTCCTTGTTGAATCTTGAACCCACTTACTCATCTCATAGGAAAAGCTAAAGAGATTGGTCTGTAGGGTAGGAAAGGAGAAAGTGACGTGTGCTGTAAATATTCCTGTAGTAAAACACAAAGCAGTTGCCATGAAACTATAACTTGTGTTCAGTAGACATACTATCAAATACTTTATTTGAAAACTAACCCTGGCACAAAACACCAGTGAGTTGTAGCGATAACACACATGGTTAGCTGAAAGCTCCCATTATCCTACAGAAACAGAAATCATAGGGATCTTTCACTTATAGAAGTGTTGAAGTCAATTCCCTCATAGCAGGAAGCCTCTCAGATAGGATTGACTGAAATCTCTACTGGTAAACACTAATAAAACTTTACACTAAGTGAGGTCAGCTCTGAGACGTTCACACACAGCACAGGAGAACTGTGGGTAGATCTAGAAAAAGGATGGGAAAAGAGGGGAAAGAGTCTCTTACAAGTAGCATGGTGCTGGCAGATGGGCCATTTGCAGTCAAGGGGAAGCGGTTCCCTTTCTTGACACTCTCTCTCATTACACTGAGGATCTCTCTCACGGTAAATCTGGAGATGCTGAAAAAAATTCGTCACTTTTTTTTTTTCGCTTTCTTCCTTTAGAAGTCCTTTCACCTGTGTTAACTTTTCTTGAGGTTACTGTTGCATATATTATTCTTGTAGCTTGTCTGCACCTTCTTATTCTGCCACTCATTTCAACTTTTTAAATCAGCCTTGTTTACCGACAAATCTCCCTGGGCAATGTGAAGAAGGTGTTTGCAACCTTCAAGAAGTCCTTCATTCGTGTTGCACCTGCAACAGTCACAAAAGAAACTAATGAGCAATTTGTTCACATGATTTTCCACAAAAATGCCATCCATCAACATGCTTCTAAGAGAGCAGACTTTTCTAACAGCTTTAATTGCACAGCATAAAGAATTTACTGCAAAGGAAAAGGGACTCTCAGAATGTTGTTTGTTCACCACAGAGTATTCAAGTTCTTCTGAAGACCCCATATAACTTACTAAAAAGCTTAGCAATATTTTATTATTTTTTTCAGAAGTGTAAAAAAAAATACTTTAAAGTACATATATGGACTGACCACAGATTTACTGCCACTGGCTTTTTGTAAGTTAGCTGGAATGAGGCTGCTCATGCACATAAATGAGTCCAGCTGGTACATTTACTGGCAGCTTTATAAGAACACCTCCAGAACTGCTGAATGATTGTGAAAGGTAGGGTATCAAACAAACTGGACTGGACATGTGGGCCAGTTGATGGGCAAGGCACTATAAACCTATCCATAACTAGTGCAGCTGTGACTATAAAAATTCTCAGAAAAAAAAAATAAAAATCAGACACACAAACATTTAATGAATTTCAAATGAAAAACCTGGAATGCTTGGAGGGATCATGTAATGATTTTGGGGAGTCCATTACAGGTCACACTTAAAACAAGAAGTGAGGTTTAGTAGTCAATATATTTTGTTGCTTCCTTTAATCAGCCTCAATTAAAATTTTCCAGCAACAATTAACTTCCTTTCTGTTTTAAAAATCACATTTCAGAGTGTAGCCTGGTATTAATATCCAACAAAACAAGGAGACCTCTTTAATATTGCTGCCAAGATAGTGGTAGCATTTTCGTATAAAGGCAGGCATTGCATATTTGTGTTAAACAGAGAAAGTAAAGCTGTGTGCCTCATGTAATAAAAGCCTATCTAAAATTTATTCTTCCTCTAGCAGTGAAATGCCTACATCTGGCTACTGCAGTGCCCCTCAATGAACATTTATGTCCTCTGAATCAATAGTTTGATTTATTTACTTTATTTTTTTATTAAATATCAGGACTTGGTAGTCAAATCCTGAAACCTGATTGCAATATGTTATTATCTAAGCTTTTTCCTTTAAGGGAACAGGTAAACAGGAACTCACTAATTTATAGACGTAAGGTATTTGAAGACTTGTACAGTAATAGTATTTCTTCAGGTTCTGAAAGAACCAAGTAAACTTAGTAATGTGGTCTAAGACATGTTAGATCACAGCTCTAATGTTGGCTCAAAGATGATGAGCAAAATGGGAAATATCTCCCTTGAAAGATCAAGAGAAGATATTTCAGTATAGTAACAGTGGACAAAGTAGGACTTCATATCACTGTGTACATCCAAGGTGGTTTATTTCTAGAACAGTTCTTGGGCAATGGTTCTGAAGAATATTGTAGTGATTGCTACCTACATAAACATACCTCGTTAGCTTAATGCAACTTCTTTAGGATGGAGAATGGTCCTATCTCTTTTGGGTGTGTGCGGTGCTAAATGCTCCAGCCAAGCTACTGCTGCTCCACACTGGGGCAGCTCAAGGGCCTTCATGTCCTTGATCACGAGATTCAGTCTTCTGTATGCGGTCTATCTGAGCTCTGAAAAACACTGATTTTGCAGCCAGATATATGTTATGTTTAACTTTTTTGAAAATTGCCAGAGTCCGTGTTTCTGAGGGACTTGTGGCCTAAGTCTCCACAAAATTTGAAAACTTTTCACAATTCCTCAACCATACTGCTGAGACAGCTGAAATTACTCATTAAGATAAAAAAATCTCCACAAATGGAACCTGGCTAAAGCAGCCAAGTCAAGTCTCTATAAAAAAAGGGAGATAAAAACTGTTTGTGGGGGATCTTTCTGACTATGTTACATTACAGGAAATGGCTGTATTCCATCCTTATCTAAACTGATCTTTTAAAATAGCCTCAGGCACATCTGTGTGTGGAGGATATAGAGAGAGCATCTCCATCAGCTGTGCTCTGGTATTCAGTCACCACAAAGACTATCAAATCATATTAAGAATATCTTCTTCAGCAAGAAATGAGTGCTCACTTTGGATTACACTGACAAATTACAGTCATCAGATTCCTAACCATGGTAATGAAGCCAGGTGATTGAAAGAGAGAAGGCTGCAGGATTTCTATTCTATGCAGATTCAGTGGAATGAGTGGAATGTAAAATAGCTGCCAGGCTGTTTTGTAAAGAAACCCATTGATAACCTACTCTCTGAAATACAGTATTAGATTAATTGATCCCATACTGCATCTTCTCAACTACTCAATCCTGATCTGCAGGGCTTCTACTGTAACAAATAAGTACCAATAAAATACCCAACTTTCTCTTTGCCTCTTCCTAGCAGTCAGATGTGTCTATTTTTATTCTTCTCTTATTCTTGTTGGACTGGATCATCAGCAGAGCAAAGCAATACAACTCTGAGGGAACTATGTTGATTTATGCTGGCTGTAGGGCTGGCCTCAAACTGTAAAAATATGAACAGGTTTGACTTAGTAATATTACTGGTAAAATCATTTCCCTTCCTCGAGGTTCTGTGGTAGACATGAAAGAAAGGGACGAAAGTGCATTGTTTCCTCAAACTGCAGGCCAAATTTTGAATGTTCATTTCCTGCTACTGAAGCATAAATTGTGGAGAAAGACTAGTTTAGCATAGTCTTGAAAAGGCTATATCTCCAGCAGAACCCCAGACACTGTCAAAGTTACCTCCTTTTAAGCATTTTGATTTGGGTTTACAATTTCTTCTGCTCCACCTGATAGCACATCTCAAAGTCCAGTACTGTATTAGTAGTCATAATCCTTCCTTCTTTGGCTGAAGTCCACAACAGCGTAAACAGAGCCAAACTCGCGTAGTCTTTGTCTAACTCACCCTCAACACAGACAACCTTTCATTTGCTCTCAGAAACAGGAGTCAAGAGCTGTGATTGATCTTAAACACTGTAGATGCTTGTTGGGAACTGTAAACAATCTCGACAGTTTTAAAGTCTATATATAAAGTGGATGAGGTGACCTCAGATGGGCTGCCATAGTGAGCTGGTTATTCATCCAGGTAACTTAGCAACTTCCAAATATCCACTTGTGCTTTTTCTTCTGATCATTTCTGTCAGCAATGGTTTTGTCCCCTCCTGCAAAACTTTGGTTCACACAGCTGAAGTTGAAAGTAGCAGCCTCCTGATACGCTAGCCTTCTGACTACTGGATAATTGGTAACTTGGTCAGGATAAACTCTGATTTTTTGGATCCAACTGTGTCTTAAAATGTTCTCATGTAAATAAAAAACATTCTGAAGTCAACATACAGTGCTTCTGCTTCCTCCCATTCCTGCTGTCTTCTTGTAGCCTTAAGAATGCTAATAACAGGCACTGCTGTTTGGGTTGACATAAACTACAATGAAATTAGTACTATTGTTTCGGAAGAGATCTGCTCCTTCCATCAGTATCTTTGTTAATGTTTGCTCTGTAGATATGACGAACTTAATGAGAATTTACCCCATCCAATTTGCCATCACTACATTTAATTGTGGAGTCCAGAAAGGCCTTCAGTCTATGCTTCCACTGGTTGCTCACTTCTGTAGAGATGCAAGGATACAATGAATATGCTGTGCTATGGGCAACGGGGGCTGCAGAGTGAAGAACTACCTGTAATGCTGTGCAGAAATGCTCCCCTGAATAATGATGTCCCAGTTGCTGAGTTGACGTGTAGTGATGAGGACCACAGTCAAACTTCAAAGCAATTTGATAACATACTTTGAAAACTGCTAGGACGTTCAACAGGCTCTACATCTTACACCATTTCTGTGAAGCTACATGCTTGATTAAGACTTTTTCCCTTATCCTTTCAGACACTGGACAAGGAAGACTAGCAAACACAATAGAGTTACTCCACAACAAACAAATCAGCCCCTCATAGATACTATTTAAAAAAAAATCCTCCTCTGTCCATCACGGGCACCAGAATACACCTATGGTTCATTGATGAAGCTTTTTCTTCAAGTGCAGTTTTAGAATTCACTGGGCTCTCTGCCCTCAGACACCAGTCCAAGAATCTGTCCTGAGATATCTTTCCAAGTTACAACCTGGTTGCATTTGTTCTGTACACACTAAAAATTTAGTTGTGCAGTCTATTCATAGTGCCCTGTAACAACACGAGCTTGCTTAAGACTGTAATTGATTTTGTTGGTATCGTAAATAGCTCGGCAAAATGACATTGCAAGCCACACTATTATAACGTGGTTTGATTATCCAGCAGTGTATTTTTCTAACTTTGTGATTTATGTCAAGGCTGTATCAATCAAGGATTGTAAATGCATAAATCTAATTGTTTTTGTGATTTGCTTTTGTACAGTGCACTGCATACTAGTTGCAATAACACACTCCAGGCTATGCATTTCCAGAGGATTACTGAACTTATTACTCTTCTTGGGTGGTTAATATCAGTCAGTCAGCCAAATACCTTTATAAACCTACACATAGAGGGCCATATTTTTATGGTAAAGTATATGAAAGAGATAATTTCAATGGATAATGGCCTTCCACCACTTCATAAATGCTGAGACAAAGCCAAGACTTTATTATAAAAGGAAATTGATCTCAAGACAATGTTCTATTGCAGTTGCTGAAGATCACAGCTATTTTATTACAATAGCTGCAGCCCACAATACTGTAGATGAAGGGGAGTTAGTTATTGTGGGCTTGAACCTGCAGAAAGAAACCTGGAAGACTGCACGTGCAAGTGAAACAAAAATGCTGAGTGTATGCAGAGAGACAAAGGACACCATTTCCATGTTAACAAATATCCTACCGTGAAACTTCTGTGCTACTCCTGTGTACATCAGAAGGAGGAATGGCTAAGAAAGTGTTTTATACATAAGATGATAGGCAGTATGGAGGTAATGGATAAAGCCTGGGATCTGGTGAAACAATGGGAGATTTTTTCCCTCGGCCCTTAACATATATCCTTTGCTAGTTTCAATTTCCACAGATACCCTTTCATGCCATTTCTCAAGGGATAATGACGACTCATCAGACAAATGCAAAAAGCTGTTTATGTTCCTTGCACGTGTAGTCGGGCGGCACATCTTGGCTGAGGCTTTACACCACTGGCAGCAGCAGTCCTGCATGTGAGCTGTGTGACCTGGGCACAGTTTCTCTTACTTAAATACTGTCCACAGCTGGGATTGCTGCACATGCTGTCCGATTAGGGGCCAATCTGTCTTAGAAATACATATTTGATGATGTTTTGCTACTTGAGTAAGAGAACAGAATGTAGGAATTGCTGTACTGGGTGTGTGGGGTGGATCTGATTGTGACCCCCACCAGGTGCTCAGCATATGCCACTGTACCATGGTTGGCAAATGTGGGATAATCTTCACTCCACATGCATTAGGCCCCATCCTGATCTCAGGCTTAAACTCTGAGTCAAGAGGTTTAAAGTTTGGATGTCTTCCAGTGTGCCAGTATTATTCATGTAATTGAATCAGGGTTTGTTTGCACGGTGTGATAAAAGTGGGAGGGCAGCAAGCTTTAGCAGTGTTAGGTTAGCATGGGGGATGCATCCAGGTCAAGAAAGTGACCTCTTTATACCAAAGGGATGGGATGGCTAAGGTTGTACCTGATCCTGCAAAATAATGTGTTCAAAGCAATCACACTGATTCTCCTTGAGGAACTGGAGGGTGTCCATTATATTTCCAGTGAGTTTTGGCGCTCCAGCCATCTCAGACCACAATGCATGTGAACAAGAAAAAGGATTCTTCCAGCACTGGGTGCCTGGCACCTCTCTGATCCCCTGCCCCTGCCTCCTGGATGCTGCAAAGGGCAGAGAGGCAGCTGTGCCCCCAGATCTCCTACACTTCAGTATGCTTCTCTCTTGATCCAGCTCTCAGGAAGGGACAGAAACTGCCAGCTCTCCTTGATTCAGAAGCCCACGTCTGGAGTTTGCAGGGTGTCCAGCACAGGTTTTGGAGCAGGTTCACACTGACCTTGTAATGCAAACCATGATGAGGCTTAGGAGAGTGTTTTGCCAGGTTTAATTGACTAACTATCTTACAGGGAGAAGTCCAGCAGGTCCAGTAATACCAGACATGTGATTATTAATGCTACAACTGTATTTCCTCCTGGTGTTTGATCTCACCAGATCCGGACGTCGTCTCTTTAGCAGAGACAATTTTTGGCTGACATTCAAGCAATCCTTTGTTTGGCATGTGAATATCTTGTATTTGCCTCCCTCCTCACAGGTGCTAAAATAAAAACAGAAAGGGGAAAGTAAGTTTTACAAGGGTGTGGGTCTTCCCTGATTTTCCATGCCAAGCACACAGAGACACAGTCATGGTGGGTGCCTGAAGCTGGCAGATATGGGGGGAGACACACACAAATGAGGAGTCCCAAGTTCAAAATGCCATAACAAGATTGCAGCCCTTAGAGGCTCATTTTCAACTGCTGCTGGAGTTCATAGAAGTTGCTTTTTAAGACGGTGTCAGCAAAGGCCCATGGAAAGAGGTTAAAGCTATTAGACATGGGGTGGAGCAGAAAGTGTAGGTATTTACAGCCCAATCTGGTAAAGATTTATCTGTGTGTTTGATTTTATATACGTGTTCCATAGCCTGAGGAGAGATTGGTTTTAGAGGATTTTGGATCAGATGCATGAATGTTTCAATAATCCAAATGTGACAGGCATGGAGTTATAACTATATCCTTTCATTAACTTTTTATTTTTGCAGAACTGGGCACAAGCAAATTAAATACTCTCTTCTGTATCTATTTTATGTTTTACCCAAGTAATATTTTATGGATTTTTTTTGGTAGCATCTTTTCTCTAGCAATAGAACTGTCCCGCTATCAGTATGTGTTCAAACAGAACTATTTTCAGACTACCCAAATTGGTTTTTATTTTTGAAACATGCCACAGAGTTAAGATGTAATTCTTAACATACGTGCTATATATTAAACACAAGGATCAATGAAGAATTTGTCCTTATGTCTTCCTTCCTGTCTACTTGAGGTAGTGATGAATTCTTACAGCCCATATTTGTTGCTGTTATTAACTGGAATTCGGAGTAAGCCCTCATGTTGATTAATGGCAGAGTGTTTTGGCAGTACAAAGGAATGTATTGGAATAGTAGGGTATTTTCATTATGACATTCAGTTTTGCAAAATTTATAAGATGTTTCCAGATGGAAGGAGTAGGGGGAGGAACAGAAATATGTTTATGCCTTGAGGGGAAAAACTAATTTTATTCATAATGCAACAGCTTAGTGAAACTTCATTGCCGCTGAAAGTTTGAGGAGAGGTCAGCATTCTCTGAAAGAATAATCAAAGCACAGGCAGTGTGCATCAAGGGATCCCAGTGAAGGAATCTCACTTCTCTCACCACATTTTCACCAATGCAAAGACCACCTAGGCTCAGTGGAGCCAAAGGTCTCACTATGGGGCAGTTACTTGGTATGTAGCTTTAAATGACCATCAGCAATGCTGATTCCTTTTGGTAGCTGTCTGACTCACCCAATCTATGCCAATTATCAGCATTTTTTTAAAGGTCTGAATTCCAGGGCCTCTAGGCTAGATGCTAATGGATGGACCGAGTGAGTGACTCTTCCTTCAAACAGTGGGCAGCGTGTGATTTACCATAGGTATGAGGCAGATGGGAAATGAAGTAAACCTTCTGTAACCCACAATTCTGCAGCCATGGATCTACTCTGCAAGTCCTAAGAGAGGGACATGAGTATCTTCCCCCTTTGTGCAAATAGAGCACTCTTTTGTATCACTGTTTAAGAACTCTTTCAGAACTATATAGCTATTTAATATACCACTGTCAGAATCTTACACTATGTGCTTTTCCAGAAATGGCATATGATTTGAAAAGCACTGTTTTGGATATAATCACAAATAAAACTCATTGGCATACTCTGATATTTCTGTATCCTTATTAGCAATCTACAGACTGCTAATAGTAGTCTGTACTATTACAGACTATAGTCAAAGATCTAAACATGTGTTTTTCTTTAAATATGAACTTAACAGTCTTGGGATGCTAGGTACTAATCATTCCAATTCAGTAAGGTACTGTTTTAGTGACAGCTATAACCTTCTATCTTTGAGATGAACACTCTGCTATTCAATGTACTCTGATGAGGTGATGTTTTTAACTTCTAGATCATCAAAAGTTAAAGGAAATCACACACGGGAGCTGTAAGAACGAGAGTCTGGGATTACAGTTTCTAAGATAATTCAGAGTCTAAGTAGACTTCTTATTCTGCTTTTAAAACATGGCCAAGACATGAAAATGACATGTATAACCTTCTGTTCCTTGTATTGTTATTGTTCTCATTTCTTTTAGATTTCATCTCACATATGGCATCTGGTTCACGTACTTAGTAAAACTGCTTTCCTGGCTACCATATATGATGTGCTAGCTACCTCCTAATAATTCTCCCTTGTAAATCTCATACAAATTAACTCCATTATCATATTAGAAAAAAAAAATGCCTAAAACACTTTCAGTAACACAGGAAACTTCCACAAGATATTTTTTAAAAAGGGAGATAAATCAGTTGTAATTTTCAAGCACAGGCCTTGAGTAGGATCACCTTTTTTTGACTTTTTTCTGACAATGCTTCTAAAGTTGCTCATTTATCACTAACCAGGTAGAAAGTATTCCTTATGCATGAGTATGATTTTTAAAATGATACATGTATAGACATAAATAATTTCAGGAGCCAAGAAAATGCCAGGGAAATTATTGTTTCCAGTGCTAGTGTTGAAACAATGCCAAGTCCAGAGTTTTGTAAATTGGGCTGTAAGTGTGAAATCCCTCCAGCTGTTAAAGTTTTCCATATCTAATCATACTCACAGTTTTTCAGACTACTCCCTCCATTTGGAGAATGCTGAAACTACATATCGTGTGCCTGGAAGTTAGGGCAACATGTGTTCTATAAAAACCTCTATACCATAAAGAAAGCAAATAGTCAAAATAGATAAGTCACATATTTGTATCGTTTTGTCAGTGTTTTCCTATGTGGCTTTCTTTGTTTTTACAATATTTTTTTCAATAAGCCATTTACTGTAACGTGCCCACCCTTTCATTCCAGATACTGTGAGCAGTTATATGTAAGGAAGTGCCTATTTTTTAAATATGTTTCTACATGAGGCTACAACAGCTGAACGAAAGCAATGAACCCCCAAAAGGAGGAAAATCTTGTTTAAAGTCACTGCTCCAGCCTTCGGAAAGCAACTGTAAAACCTTTTTGTGAGCACTAAATAGTACTATCAGAAAGTGGGGAGGCTGCTCATTTTGTGAATAACTTGCATTTTTAAAAATCTGCTATTAAACTTTCTGGTTGTATCTCATGTTCGCATAACAACAAAACTAATTAGTTAGCATTCTTGACATGTATCAGAACAGATACTCAAGGCAAGCATAGGATCCTACTGATGAAAGCATTAAATAAAAACTGAGTAATTCCCATGCCATAAAAGGGCCAAAACATAAGCAGGAGTGGGAAGACGTGAAAAGAATTTACCATCAAAAACATTTGCCACCATTCTTCCCTTGTTCTCCTCTTGCTGAGTACAATACTGTATATTCTGTATGTAGGAATTTACATGATTACACATGTCTATCTATATCTATATATTCTATATCTATACCTTTATATATATATACATATACATATATACACATACATATTTATTCCTTTGTTGTGCAACCAAACCTTCTGAAACCAACAGAAGTTCTCCAAGATCAAGCTTCATCTTAAAGACTGTTCATTTGTCATGTTTGTTTTGAACATCCCCACATTTGGTAAATATTCTGGCTATTTAAACTAAAAAAAAGTAATTAATTTACGTTATCTTTTGTCCCACACATTAATATCAGAAACATGATTTTCCACTCAAATATTCTTTGAACAATGACACATACAGCTGGAAGCCTGGACAGTCTCACTCATTCTGCAGTTTAAATGTCTCAGAAGTTAAAAGCATTGAAATCAAAATACTAAAGAAAGACTGACTAGGTCACCAAAGTGAATTTGTGCTGCCTTGCAATGGTAAACTGTTTTATCACAAGTATATTATACCTAGCAGAGCTGACACTCCCACCATTAAATACGTGGAAAATCCCACACCGTATTACAAAGAGGGACAGTTTTTTATTATTATTTTCTCCTTTTTCCTGATCTTTTTTCCTCTGGGAGAGAGTGACTACCCTTCCTGGACAAGGATGCTTGTTCTACTGCTGCTTCTTCAGCCATGCTGAACCATTCATGGACTTGGAGATGAGGGACCTCTGGTGGGATCAAGCTGCTGATGTAATTGTAAATTCTTAAGACAGTCTGACCCTCTGCTACTTTTAGATTTTTCTAATGAGGGAAAACGAACAAAGAGAGCTAAGGAAGATATTGGCAATGGAAAACCAGTTTATATTGAAAGGGAACATGTGAGACAGCCCATAGTGTTAGTGGGGACTCAAGTGGTGCAAGAATAGGAGAATGTATGCTTTGCAGAATGTACCTGAGAACAGAGTGCTGCATTTTTTATTTTATGAAAGACATACATAAATTTAGTCTGAAAATACTTAGAAAATCAATGTAGACAATAAGAAGAAATTATGAGATTTTCAAAATGCTAATGAAAAGTGCTCTGCACAGCAGAGAACACATATTTTCATATCATGGTTTGGTGTGGAGTCTCTGCGCTGTTCCCACAGGCTAATGCTCTCCCCCCTCTCACTGCTGCCTGCATGGATTGTAATGATGCCAGACAAACACAAGGATTTTCTGAAGTTCCGTGCAAAGTGTGGTTGGTTATCCACACTCCTAACTTGTTTTAACAGAGCTGGAAAGAGCTTAATAACACATTGAGTTTTCCATAACTTGACCTTCCTCTGGCGAGGCCTGGAAATATTGTGACTGATATTCTTTGGAAATCTCTCCTTTGCAAAGGCAGTGTCCATCACAACCAGAAAGAAGGGTAGTTTTAGGAGCCATAGGAGCTGAAAAAACTTTTACAACCTTCCATGACACATCTAAAGGTTTGCACCTAGCCAAGAATGTAGCTAAGTCATAATTACTGCTCTGCCTGAAGTTGGGCACAAGTGGAAACATTTTGAATATTGAAATGCTCTGAAGTAAGAAAGTTTAGCATATTGACCTAGATGTCCGTTTATTATTTTCTTTTCCTCTACTGAATGTGATATCCACTTGAAAATAAAATTCTGAATAACACCTTCCATCCTGATTTTGGTTTTATTATATGCTGGACTACTGTGGAATGGAATGGTATGGCATGGCGTAGAATAGAATAGAATAGAATAGAATAGAATAGAATAGAATAGAATAGAATAGAATAGATGTCAGTTGTAAGGGACCTACAATGACCATCTAGTCCAACTCAACTGCCTAACTCATTCAGGGCTGACCAAGTAAAAGCATGTTAAGAGCATTGTCCAAATGACTCAAACATTGACAAGCTTGGGGCATCAACCACCTCTCTAGAAGCCTGTTCCAGTGTTTGAACGCACTGTTGGTAAATAAATGCTTCCTAACATCCAATCTGAATGTTCCCTAGCACAGCTTTAAACCATTCTCACATGTCTTATCACTAGATACCATGCAGAAGAGATCAAATACTCCCTCTCCACTTCCCCTCCTTAGGAAGTAGTAGAGATCAGTGAAGTCACTCAGCCTCTTTCTCTCCAAATTAGACAAACTGGCAAGTAGTAACTTTTTGAACAACACTCTTGATGAGTCATTTTTACACTGCAATTCAGCAGAACTGACCCAATTGTTTTCTCGAATAATTTTTCATGGCAAGTGGTATATTAGTGTGAAGGATCTAATTGTTGATAAATTGTTTTCAGATAGAAAATATTCAAGTAGCCAAGAGAAGTGAAGGTGGAAAAGTTGTTCATATTATTGATTCTTATTTTAGTTCAGAGTGTCCCAGACGTGCTTTTACATGCAAACTCACGATAGTTAATCTGCTTTCCCTGAGCCCCATTCTTTTAAAAAAAAATAAATCCCCAAACCACCACCACTGTATTATATCTGGACTGCAAAACCACAGCATTCCTGGCAAAGCTGAACAACCATGCAGGCAGCGCACCCAGGCAAGCTAGCAGTGTATTCCTGCCAAAGGGCCTCTGGGGTGTGCAAAGTGCTGCACAGTCAACATAAAAGCAATTCAAAGGTCACACAAACAAAATCCTTCTGATTATTGGTGATCAGTTCAATCTGAGATGTGTTATATTTAGTAGTTTTGGTTACTAAACTATGACAAAGATCATTGGAAGAGTTTGTTGTTTTTTTTTAATTCCAATATATAAACAGCTTTGCTTTGCTGCTCCTGTGGTTAATCATTGTCAGATTGTAGGATTGCCTTGATTGGTTTATAGGTATTACATTTCAATTTTCTAATTCTAAAAGGATGTTTTATTTTTTTGCTTGCCACAAACTATAAACACCTATTAAAACTGTAGATAAGGAATACTGTACAAGATAATACCCTGCTATAAAACAGCAGTGAAATAAAAGTACATAGTGATGCTTTGCCTAGTAAACTAAGCTGGTACCCTGAAGCTTCAAGCACAGTAGCTGGGGCAGTTAAGTAAATCAATGCTTTAATCTGCTCAAGCTCCTCTCCAAAAAACTGTGAGTTCAAACCCTGGCCTGCTGGCACATGATGGGCTACACTTGTCCCAGAAGAGCAAAAGGACACTTTCCAGGAAGCTGGTAGGGCTAATCAACAGGACTTTAAACTAGATTGGAAGGGAGAGGGGAACAATACTGGGCTTGGTGGAATAAAGCTTGGGAATGTCACTCCAGGATCTGAGGGACAGTTTACTAGTGAGGGCTCCTGGTTTGCCACCTTAGTGGAAATGGGGGACAGCAGCCAGAATTCAAAGGTTAGTAGTGTGTTTTAAACCACAGCTAGAAGACACAGGATTTAAGACTATTCCATTCAGGAAAGGGGTGGAAACAATAGCCCAACTGAAGTGCATTTACACTGATGCATGCAGCATGGGCAATAAATAGGGAGATTTGGAAGCCATTGCGAGGCACAAAAACTATGATGTAATCGCCATCACGGAAACGTGGTGGGATGATTCGCACAACTGGAGTGCTGCCATGGGTGGCTAAAAACTCTTCAGGTGGGATAGGCTAGGAAGGGGAGGTGGTGGGGTAGCTCTTTGTGTTAGAGAATATTTTGATTGCATGGAGCTTAATAATGGTAATGATAGTGTCGAGTGCCTATAGGTAAAAATCAGTGGAACGCATAATAGGGCAGATATAGTGGTGAGAGTCTGTTATTGGCTACCCAGCCAGGGTGAAGAAACTGATGAGATCTTCTACGAGCAACTGGGAGGTCTCACGATCTCTGGCCCTTGTTCTTGTGGGCGATTTCAAACTTCCAGATGTCTGCTGGAAGTACCATACAGCAGAAAGCAAACAGTCTAGGATGTTCATTAAATGTATGGAAGATAACTTCCTGACACAACTGGTGAGTGAACCAACTAGAGAAGGTGCCCCACTGGATCTGCTGTTTGTGAAGAGAGAAGACCTCATGGGGGAGGTGAATGTTGGAGGACGCCTGGGGCACAGTGACCATGAGATGATAGAATTCTCATTTCTTGGAGGAGTAAGGAGGGGAGTCAGCAGAACTGCCACCTTGGACTTCAGGAGGTCAAACTTCGAACTCTTTAGAAGGATGCTTGATAAAATCAATTGGGAGGCAGCTCTAAATGACAAAGGAGCCCCAGAGGGCTAGATGTTCCTCAAGAAGGAAATCCTGGCGGCGGAAGAGTAGGCCATCCCCGTGTGTCGTAAAATGAGTTGACGGGGAAGAAAACGAACTTGGCTTAGCAAAGACCTTTGTATTGATCTCAGGAAGAAGAGGAAAGTTTATGAGCTTTGGAAGAGGGGGCAGGCATCCCATGAGGACTACAAGGATGACGTGAGATCATGTAGAGAGCAAATTAGAAGGGCTAAAGCCCAATTGGAACTTCAACTGGCCAGTTCAGTGAAAGGAAATAAAAAATGTTTCTTCAAATATATTAACAACAACAGGAGGGCCAAGGCATTCAAGGGGAACAGTACTGACTAAGGATGAGGACAAGGCAGAGGTACTTAATGCCTTCTTTGCCTCGGTCTTTAATAGCAAGGTGAGATGTTGTCTGGATACTCAGCCTCCTAAGCCAGAAGACTGTGAGGGTGAAGCTCTAAGGATCCAAGAGGATTTGGTCAGAGACCTGCTTGGCCAATTAGACATACACAAGTCTATGGGGCCATATGAGATCCACTCAGGGGTATTAAGGGAGCTGACAGAGGTCCTCACCAAACCCCTTTCCCTCATCTACCGGCAGTTCTGGCTGATTAGGGAAGTGCCACTTGATTGGAGACTGGCAAATGCTATGTCCATTTACAAGAAGGGTTGGAGGGAGGATCTGGGAAACTACAGGCCTGTCAGTCTGACCTCGGTACTGGGAAAGGTCATCTTGAGTGCTATCACACAGCACATACAGGACAATCGGGTGATCAGGCCGAGTCAACATGGGTTTATGAAAGGCAGGTCCTACCAGATCAATCGGATCTCCTTCTATGGCATGGTTACCTGTTTAATGGATGAGGGAAAGGCTGTGGATGTGGTGTTCTTGGACTTTGGTAAAGCCTTTAACACTGTTTCTTACAGCATTCTGCTTGAGAAACTGGCTGCCATTGACCTGGACAGGCCCACCCTCTGCTGGGTAAAAAACTGACTGGATGGCTGGTCCCAGGGGGTGGTGGTAAATGGAGTTAAATCCAATTGGAAACCAGTCATGAGTGGTGTTCCCCGGGGCTCAGTGTTGGGTCCAGTTCTGTCTAATATATTTATCAATGATCTGGACGAGGTGCCTGAGTGCACCCTTAGCAAGTTTGCAGATGACACCAAGGTCGGTGGCAGTGTTGATCTGCTTGAAGGAAGGGAGGCTCTGCAGAAGGATCTGGACAGGTTGGAACAATGGGCTGAAACCAACAGGATGAGGTTTAACAAGACCAAATGCCGAGTCCTGCACTTGGGACACAACAACCCCATGCAGTGTTACAGGCTTGGGGAACACTGGCTGGAGAGCTGCCTGGCAGAGAGGCCCTGGAAATGTTGGTTGACAACTGGCTGAACATGACCCAGCAGTGTGCCCAGGTGGACAAGAGAGCCAATGGCATCTTGGCCTGCATCAGAAACAACGTGGCCAGCAGGACCAGGGAGGTGATTGTGCCCCTGTAATCGGCACAGGTGAGGCCACACCTCGAGTACTGTGTTCAGTTCTGGGCCCCTCACCACAAGAAGGACATTGAGGTGCTGGAGTGCGTCCAGAGAAGAGCAATGAGGCTGGTGGAGGGGCTGGAGAACAAGTCCTACGAGGAATGGCTGGGGGAACTGGGATTGTTTAGTTTGGAGAAGAGGACACTGAGGGGACACTCATCACTGTCTACAACTGCCTGAAAGGAGGTTGTAGCAAGATGTGTTGGTCTCTTCTCTCAAGTGACAGATGGTAGGATGAAAGGAAATGGATGCAAATTGCACTGGGGAGGTTAAGACTAGACATCAGGAAAAACTTCTTCACTGAAAGGGTGGTCAGGCACTGGAACGGCTGCCCAGGGAGGTGGACCCATTAGTCACCATGCCTGGAGATGTTTAAAAGACAGGTAGATGAATTTCTCAGGGATATAGTTTAGTAAGTGAACAGGTATGGTTGGACTCGACGATCTCAAAGGTCTTTTCCAGCCAGAGGATTCTATGATTCTATGTTCTATAACCGTCTCTTTGCCTCCCACTCTTAGTTCCAAAGCTATAAGGTTTGTTTAATTTTTTTTGTCAGACTGCATATTCTGAAAACCAAGCAGTTAAATACATTTTTAGGTCAAGGAAACTGTAAATTTCAGCTTCTTTTGTTTCAGATATTAATCTGTACATTCCAATATATAAAGTGTAAAATCAAAAATATATTTTTTGTGGTAAAACTCAAAAGCACATGTATCTTGTCATTCACTTTGGAAACAAAATGTTTCTAAAATCAGCACATTCTTCAGAAACTTTTGATCTTGACAGAGCAGCATATCTATTAAAAATTTATAGCTAGAACCAGAATGCAGCTATGCATAGTCAGAATACACATTCAGTTGACTTTGCCTTTTCCCATGTATGTGATATTTCTCCTTTCTGCAGCATATGTTTATGCTACTTTCTTTAAATTGACAAGTGTTATGTCTCAGTCCTGCCACTTGTTGTGTGGATGGGTTATTGCACCTATTTATCCTTTGAAGCCATGCCTGTTTAATAGATTAGTCAAGCATATGTGACAAATAGATTTTCTTTGTAAAACACATTATCTAATAAATCTTTGATAGATGACAAAATCATTCTTGTATTTCTGGTTGACTTCAGTCTTCCACTGAGATCAGAAAAGGAATGTTTTGATAAAATGATCAATCAAATACATCATAACTTTTTCCACTAAACTTCAACGATTAGAGTGTGTATTAACCCCTACTACACTAAGGGATAACAAAAATTCTTTTCCTGGATTTTCAAAAATACTTTCGTCACCAAAGATCTGTATCCATTCAAAACCTTACAAGGACTTTTTTCATGGGCAATGAAAGTGCAATTGCTGCAACATTTACATATTTGGCAACTGCTACAGTGAGTTTGTGGAGCTCTACAAAATGGATAATGTAAAAATTCTCAAAAAAGAACACAACTAGTCATAGGATAAATTAAACTATAAAACTGCTTCTCTCAACTTGAAACACAGCAGTAAATTTTAAAGGAAAATGGAAAAAAAAAGTATTCTGTATGTTTTTATGAGATTCCTAGAGAGCAGGTTCTATATAGCTATTATGAAAGAGGTTCTATCAATGCAGTTAGGTTCTTTATGTCCTTAATTAGACAAAAAGTTTATTTCTTTGATGGATTTTTTCTCTTTTTTTCAGTAAAATATAGAGATCTGTAAGGAACTTTGAGAGACAAGTGCTGTACTCACTCTGAGACTTATAAGGGCTGAGTTTGTAGAAGGTATCAGAAATCAGCAGATCCTTTAGATTGCTGGAAATGAGGAAATCCTTTCTTTTTTGCAGGTGCATTCAATTCTACGAGTCCTGCCACAATCTTGTATCACAGTTGGGTGTGGGGTCCTAGGGTAAGGGGAACATAGGTTTCCCTTAGGACCACATCCTCTCCTGCCATGCATCACTCCTGTGAACCACATGAGAGCAGTCTGCCACTGGGCCCTCACCCACTGATGAGTTTACCTATAATTTTGTATGTAAGACAAGGGTTGACTGTCAGGAACAGGAACAGACCAGGAGACCAAAGCAGCTTTGGTGCTCAGACTCCAACATTCATATTGCATGCAGTTCAGGGGCATTGCTGGGGCTCATGCTTGTGCTTCAGAGACATCCTAAGGACCAGTCTGGATTTAGCACCATTACGCTCCCACTAGGAGGTGGAAAGCATTTGGTTTTGGAATTACTGCTTCTATTCTCATTTCCCTCTAAAGGAATCCAGCTTCAACACACAGAAACTGGTCTGCAAAATAAACTAATGTGCAGTAAGTGCCTCGATCAGAGGATTCACTTCAAAAACATGCTGCCTTCAACCAAAATTCTGATGTAGGCATAGCCTTAGTCAACCATCTTTCGCAGGTCTAAAGTAACATGAAGTAAATCCTGACTAATAAATATGTTCGAACCTGACCTAAATACCTATCTTCTCATGGATGCCTTTTGAGACAATCAAAATAAATTCAAAAGAGCAACACCTTTTTTCACATTTAGGTTCACTGGTTACTGTGGCCTGTTCTTACCATGATCAGCTGAGGGAATCTATAAGCCAGTACTACTAGGGGGACCTTCAGGAGCAGTAGTATTCTTGAAGGTGAAAGAAAAGCGACCAAGAATTGAACAGACCATGTAAATATAGGGATCTATTAAAAATGCCTTGTTATACTTTAAAGTTCACATTTTGTAAATATGTATGGAACACAGGCACTTAATTTGAGACACAGGAAACACCGAGCAAAACATGGATTTGAGCTGAAGATATATAAATCTTTAAGTAGTAATTTTTAATTTCTCATCCATCCCGCTCCTCCTAATATAATATCTTAATGTAATTACAGTGAAGCTGTGAAAATTATTTTTTGGAAGAGATTGTTAAGACACTCATCTGTAGTCTTCATTTAGCTAAACTATATTTTCTAAGCATATACTATCAGCGATTTTCTTGGAAACTGAGCATACCTTTGTGTGCGTGCATACATAGCTGTGTGTAAAAGAGCCCTGGATATATATATACATCTGCATATCCTTATCTATCTGCTATGGTCTCTGCATCTTTTGAGTAGGAAGACATGTCCTTGTATCTCTTTCTAGTATAATTTGCAGAGCCGCTGAGGCATAGGAGAAGGACTTTAGTTCCATTTGAATTGTGATTTTTTTAATTAGAAAAGAAATCTCTCAGTGCAATTTCATCTTCTTTAGCAAGCAGATCAGCCGTTTATACACGCACACATACATTTTCCTTTATCTAACAAGTATGCCATATTGTGGTCTTTGGCAGCACTGCCTAGCCCAATATTCTTTGAAGCCAAGAAAAAGAAATTCTTTCATTTGGCAGAAGTAGGATTAGGCTAAGACATAAAAAATAGTGAAATAAAGACTTTTCCTGTAGAATTTCTGGTCTTGCCTAAAGAAAGTAGTGCTAAATATTTCACAAGAAAGCCTGATCCTGAAATCTAATTTTAGACATGATGTAATAGGAGCACGTACTAAACAACAGGAGAGAAGTGGGGGAATTGAGGACAAGGATAAAAGTAATGAGAATGTATTTCTTCAGTCTTGTTACTTGCGCATGTTGGTAGCACTGCGCAATGCAAAGATGCAGTTATTAATTTATTTATTTGGTACTTGTTTTGCCATATGTAAGAATAATCCATAGAGGCTATGCCTGCTGTTGTGATACTTCTCTTTTCACAGAAATCTCAGTATGGTCAGTGTCAGAAGGGGCCTCTGGAGATCATCTAGTCCAACCCCCCTGCTAAAACAGGTTCACCTAGGTTTCAGAGGATCATGTCCAGGTGGGTTTTGAATATCTCCAGAGAAGGAGACTTTCTCCTAAAGGACAGTTTCTTTATAGGTATCATGAAGTTGATAGGTATGATATGTTGAACTGTGGTGATGACTTCCTCTGTCAGGTCCTGTCCAGCACACAGCATCCAACATTTGCTATGTGCACATGGCATATGGGAAGTAGGAGGCAGAACAGGTTCAAGCCTTAAGGGGTGCCCTTTTCTCCTCTCTCACTTGCTAGATTACAAATCACAGGCTTCAGCTTAGCCCTGGAGATGGGTACTGGGAGCAGTAGTTGAAAAGGACTTTGTGATGGCCTTGGCTATCATGGGCTGGTCAGGAAGCAGACAGGGAGTGGAGATTGCAGGCATTTTGGGTTCAACAGCACAGCACGACTATCACCCTTAGTGAGCAATATGAGCATGATTTTCATGGCAGCTCCAAATCTGTTTGCAGTCCCTAGGGTGAATGACACTTGTTTCTACTTGCAAAATAAAGCTGTTCTTTCTTCAAATGAGCCTGTATTCCCTGCCTGCACTTAACAACAAGTGTGTGCACTGGATTAAGGGCTCAGCGTGGTTCTCACAATGTGGGAGATGCTGTTTTGTGCAAAAACCCATGAAACAGCATTCTTTCTTCAACTAGATTTTCTCCTCAGGCCAAATCAAACATTAATAACATTCAATCAGCATTTCCATATGCAGATATTTTTATCAAACCACATTCTCTTCAGCTGGTATTTTTCAGTACTGCTTTGGTCTCTTGCACTTATACATATTTAGCAAAGTAAATAGCAGCGTAGTCTTATGAAATGCTACTGAACATTTACGAGTGTTTTTCAAAGTTTCTGGTTTTGTTACTTTTGCCATGTAACATGTTTCAAGCCCTCCACGTGTTGCTTTGTTTACAGTAGAAACACTAGATTTTGAAGAGGAGTACATCTATCAAAAAATAAAGAAGGTGAAGTTTTATCAAATAGAAGACTTCTGAAGAGTCAGTTGCTCTAGAATATTTGTATACAAGAAAAAAGTGTTCATGTCCATTTTTGTTAATGACCTCATGAGTTTTGCCAGTTAAAACTGAAAGCAAAGAAGCCAGGACTGATGCTTAACTGGCAAGAATCCAGTACGATGAAATTAATAACATATGTTGAAGAGCCCATTTTCCATTTAGAAAAAAAAAAAAGTGGCAGCTCAAAACCACTGACAGGATTGTCTTTTCTTCTTTCCTTTCTTTCTCTCCTTCCCTCCCCATTCTCCTTTAGTACATGGGACATTCTGGCTCATGTCCAACTGTGCGGTACCAAACTTGTCTCAGAGTTCAGATTAATGCTTTACGCAATTTTAAGTGATCCACTTGCAGCTGCTGCTCAGGGAAATATTGCAGTGAATGTGTTTGTTCTGAGGAGCCGGTGGCAAAACCACAAATGCAGCAGCCTCTTCTTGGCAAATAACAGATGTGGCACATGGTGCATTCAGCCCATCCTTAGCACTTACCTTACTCCTGAGCAATGTGTGGGGAACTGCCCCAGCTTGTTGCCATCCAAACAAAAATTCAGCTGTAAAGCACTGGGCTTGTGAGTTTTTTTGCCTTGTTTTTTTTTTTTTCTCTGGCCACATGCAAGTGAATCTTCTTCACTGATATCCACAGTCTGGGTGGACAAGTGAGGACCTTGGCCCCAGAGAGGCTGCCTTTACCATTACCCTGAGATATGTCAGCTCTCTGTATTTTGATCCTCTTTCTCAATCTTTGTCTTGTTTTTGTTGTTGTTAGGTTTGAGGTTATTTCCCACCCTCCTCTAGAGAATGTACTGTATGTCCTTTGGGGCAAAGCACTCTCTTCTTTTCCGTGTGGAACTCCAGGCACACTGGGCTTCCTGGCACTGCTGGGATTCTCCCACTAAGACGGCTAAGTGCCTACAATGCAGAAGCCAGAAATGGCTTTGATCATTAGAGCCAACAAGAGGAGAGAATCGTGTTTTGAAAAATCATTGTTTGGGATGTAGGAAACACCTTGTGATTATTCGGAATGGACAATGACTTGGAGAGGTGCTTTAAGGACAGCCTAGTAGTATTGAGCCAGGCATAGGGAATGACAAAGAGAAGGATTCCCAGCTGTGCAAGTGCAGTGAAATGCCTGGCAGGGAGATGCTGCCAGGAGGTAACTAGGTTATGTTTGGGGAAGTGAATGGGTGAGTTTGAGAAGTGATAAGGGGAAGGAAAAAAAATTAATGGAGCTGTGCGTGTCCAACAGATTTCAGGTATTAAATGACACTAAAGATGCTTCAGGAAGCAAAGCAGCACTGTACTTTATAGTGACCTGGGAAAACAAGTTAAAGCCTTTGTAATAGAAGACTGAATTCCTCTTTGTGTATTTTCACTGACTTAAGTGGATTGTACAGGGTGGTACTGTGCTGAATTTGGCTCAAAAATCAAAATACAGTTAAGTGCAGCTATCATGCTGTGCCCTGACTTGGAAAGAAATTGCAAGGGTTGGGGATAGGAAAATCTTCAGTCATCAGTTCATTGTATGACTTTGGTAGAAAAGGAAAACAGGTGGAGCAGAGTGGGGGGAGAAGACTGAGTGTATGAATGAGGAGAGAAATCCAAATTAGTTCCAGTGTTCAGAGACTGTATGAGGTGCTAGCTCCATTTCCTCTGCAAAACTGGACATTTTGGGTCTCCTCACAGAAACTATACCATTGCCTTGGAGATGGGACACTGCTTGGGAACTGTTTGAGAGACTAAAGTTGTTTTCCACTGGAGAAGCAAAACAAGATAACAATGAGCAGTATTTTTATAATTAGCTGTCTGCATGGGCTTAGTTGACACCAACAAATATAATTGCTGATAGAAAGGAACAGTCACAGCAGGTGTTTAAAATATACTCAGCATCAAAAGAATGGAAACTTTTTAAAATATTTGGACGGTGAGAAGGTGTCTAGATCACAGGATAATCACATCAATTGCTAACCCAACCATCTCATATTGTTTAATATTTGCATTGCACCCTGGCCAAGGTGCCAGTCAGATACAGGAACGCTGCTGTGTTGAGCCCTGCATGCAGAACATGTCTACTATTGGCTGTATGCTACATGTTATTAAAAAGTGGCTGAAAATTAGGTGCAAAAATGACAATACAGGAAAAAAGTGCTTACAGAAATCTTTGAAGTACAGTGGAGGCTGGGCTGAGGATATTTGGAAGAAGCGTTGCTTTTCAAAAGGCTCAGGTAAGACAACTCTGAGTTTGTAGGTGTGATGCTGCATTTACAAGGACACATGTTTTAGTGTCTAAGCATAAAAGGTCACCTTCTCTTCACTGTGACTTACTGTGCATATTCAGGCTTAAGCTACATACCTATTAATTTCCTCTTATTGTTATTTCATAGTTCTATTACTGAATATCAGTTGTTCTGTTTTAACCCAAATGTCTGACTTCAGGAGTCAGCTTTTGCAAATTTCAGGAGTAAGTTTAAAAATATATTTCCAGGTGCATATGCATTATCACATAGAAGTTAGATGAAGGTTGTCACTTTTCCTATCAAACAGAAAAGGAGGTCGTAAATTTGTTTCACATTGGAACAGAATTTGGCGGGGGGGGGAGGGGGGAGGAAATTACAAACGGGGAAATGAAAAAAAAAATTATTGTTTGCATAAACACAAAGATTTCATATACCAAAGTGAAACATCTCATCTTCAGGCAAGTTTAACTTTCATCCACTGTGAGCAGAAAAAATTGGGTTTGAAGCAAATTCAATGCTTTACAATTTTTTATCAAACCTGCTTTTGAGCCAGAACTGGTAATGGAATTAAACCTTGTTTTGCAAATAAACTCAGCCCTCCAAAGTTTTTTTTTTTCTGACAGTTACTTAAATTCTTTTTCCACAGATTCGACTGTCCCCCTTTTTTTTAAGATAAAAATGACTGAAATTTTGTTTCCCCCTCGACCTTAAAGTCAGTAGCCAAAAGCCCATTGACTGCAATGGAGTCAAAATTTTGTGCATGCAGTGAATTACTCATGAGAACTTTGCTCAGCCATTATCTCTTCTTGTCTCCTTCAGCTGGTCATGGAAAGCGCAGGCACAGCACTTGATTCCTACTACTTGACTTCCAAAGGCAAATTAATGCAGCTTTTAAAAGGAACTGTGTAGAACAGGCTTTTCATTTGCAAGGTAGTAAATTGGATGAAAGTGAAACTGAGATACCATTATTCTGCATTTTACTTTGGCAATTTTTAGCCTCTCTTTTTTTTTCCCCTTTACTTGAAAAATATATAATGTTAACTTGTTTTCACAGATTTGCAAATCTCTCTTTTATACAACTGTTAGAACAGTTTTTCTTAGACTTCTGCATATTACATAAAACTGTTTTTATAACAGTAATTTATTAGGTTAAGTTGGAGAGCTTTTATTGCTCTTTATATAAAAAGACTGGGCTGATTTTGGATCTCTTTAATGTGGCCCTTTAGATGCAGGAGATCTGACATTTGAACTCACTTGGAATGTACGCTCAGTAGCTTGGTAACATGCAAAATATGCCAAAGCAGCACCATTCCCTTTAGAAAAAGGACATTGTGAACTCCTACACTCTTGCACTACATGCATAGCCCAAGGAGCAAAAATGCCAGGTGAATGCCCATGGAAAAAGTCTGATCCTTGAAAAGACAGATTTTGTGGCTTTCTGTCCTGAGGTAATAAAAAGCCTACATGAAACAGGGAAATGATCTATTAAAAAAATAGACTGGATTACATTATACATTTTAAAAGGCTAAGATGAAAATATGTAATTAACTGATAGAGATCTAGTGGCAGGAAGAAAGATCTATAAACACATTTTGCCACCTTTCCATCGGAATCCTCTGTGCCAGTTCATGTCCTCTCCACCTCACCTTTAGGATATCCTGCAAAAACAGCTCTATGTTTGTCACCATGTAATCACAGGTCAGTAGACCTGTGAAAAATTACACTCTTATCAGGTTAGGAAAGTAATTTAGGTCTAACCAGTCATTGAAAAACCTTATGTGCAATGATCCAATCTTCCTTCCTGTGTGTGCATAATTTTAGGAACAGAGTCCTCTCTTCGACTCAGATAGTTTAGCCTGCTTCCATAATGACTTCATAAATCCAGAATGAGGAGACATTTACAAATCTTATTTTATTATTATTGTTAATTGAAGAAAAGCAGCAATGCAATCTGGAATTTTCTTCCATGGCCAATTCTGAAATTAAATGTTGAGGTGAAAAATCATAATTATATCCAAGACAACAAAAGTCTTACCTTGTGTCTCCAGGTAGGTGGCTTGGCATATAAAGTATTCACTCCCTTCTTCGTTTCCTTCCTTTCAGGATGGGAGAGAGCTGAGGAGACTTACTCTTTCAGCATCTCTGCAGTGAAGCCCATTGCAAGACTGTCACAGGAATGAGATGTCATCCTGGAGCTGAATGAAAATCCTATTATTATTAGAGCTGACTACATTCTCTTTAACAGTGAGGCTGGCATAAGACTTTTCCCTTTCAGGAGTTTCTACGGTTTTATGGTTCCCAACTTTCCTTTGTCCTCGCTCAGTTGTTTGCGGATCTGTGCTTTAAAGTTAGGATCAGTGAAGTGATATTAGTTCAAAAAAAGAAGCCTTTAATTTTGTTTACTGAGCAGTATTTGATTCTAGTCATTCCCTGTTCTTACATTTTTGGGAGGACTTGGATATCAAAGACACAATGTACCATCACTTCTTGTGGTGGAAAGCCATTTCAAAGCTTCCATTTTGCAGGGAGCTGAAAAATGCAAGCATATAGCCATTTTTTATATAATCTGTTGAATGATTTAATGAGATCTTTGTGGGTTACTTTAAATGTGACTGAGTTCTGGCTTGCACTTCTTTGTGGTCTGTATTGTAAATATGGAACTAAGCTCTCTAGAAGTGAAAGTCAGCGTTGTATGGCATGCATGATCTAACACTAGGCTTAAGTAATTTTAACTTTTGCTGAATTCTTCTAACTCACCATTTTAGGGAAAAATTGCTATAAATAATACAATTTGCAAGATGTAAATCAAATTTGTAAATGCTCACTTTAATCATTCACCCTAGCAAGGAATCAATGCTGCATGTTGTAGTTCAGATGAATATCTAAATGAATAGGAATGCCCCTACAGTTCAGCCTTACAGATCAAGTTGTCTGGCAGGAACTGTAAAGGAAAATGGAAGACTGAGATAAAATGTAACTGTATTCATTCTCTTTGACTTAGAAATTGCTGAAAATATGAAAAGTGATAATGAACTTTATAAGCACTTCCTGCTGTATTTCACAGCCTGTGTTTTATTTTTGTGCTATAGTAAGTCTTTTCAGTACCAAATACTTGATTGTATTTCAGTACCAAATCACTTGATGGTGATTTATTCATTTTTGATGTGGAATTCAGGACTTGACTAATACACTTCACCATCTTTTTTAAAAAGTGAGCTATCCTCTAAAGAAGCGCAGCAAGATTTATCATAGACGTTGTAGGACCAATTTGATTTGATTCAGTATTTATAGTTTACATGAGTAAAAGCTATAGTTTTGTTAGTGCCTTGTTCAAGTAGATAGGCATTAATTGCATCTCCTAAAGCAGTGTCCTACCTCCTAGAAGGTATCTTTCTGCCTTCACAGAAATGTCCTGTCCATACCCTGTAAAATACCTGGGATGACCTTTTCTGATTCATGTAGGATTCAGGCTTATCTTTAAATCCTAGAGCAGGAAAACAGGCCAAGAAGAGGCAGAGCCTTTTGGCAACTCTATTGCACAGTACACTATGATTTGCATTGGCAAAAAAAAAGTAAGCAAAGGAGTAGCCTCTGAAAACTATGAAAAAAACTATGAAAAAACTATGAAAAAACACAAACGTGAGGGGTTTTCTCATTTGCACCTTTGATGACTTGCAAAGACTTGTGGTACCATTTCAAGAAAGCACTTTGGTACAGGGTCAGTAACAAAAGGGCAAGTGCTCCGCTAATCAGCAAACTGTAACCATGTTACATGGCTCCACTGAAGTCATAGAATCATAGAATCATTTAATCATTTAGGTTGAAAAAGACCTTTAAGATCATCAGGTCCAACAATAAACCTAACACTGTCAAGTCCACCACTAAACCATGTGCCTAAGTGCTACATCTACATGTCTTTAAATACCTCCAGGGACCATGATTCAACCAGTGTCTTGGACAGCCTGTCAAATGGATGCAAGAACAAGACTTAAATTTAAGTCCATTCTTCATAGATTGATAGCACTTAAGGCCAGGAAAAATGATAATAATCTGACCTCCTTCATAACACAGGACCAAAGAATTATGCCAAGTATTCCCAATATGAAATCCACACTGCTGCCTGAACTGTTAACTGCACTTTCAGAAACACTTTGATTTGGAGACTTCACAGGAGACAGAATCCATTGTGTTCCTAGACAAGATTTTTTTCAACGGTTAAGATCTTCCATTGAAAAGAGATATGTGCTTGAATGCTAATCTGAATAAACAGACATTCAGCTTCCATCCACAATGACCTTTTCTGTTAAGTTGTTAAGATTCTCTAGGTATTTTTTCAAGAGAAGTATCCTCAGGCCATTATGTTATCACTTCTTAATCTGCACTTTTTAGTGACTAAAGAAATTTTTTTTCCTCTCACTTCTTTTATTGAAATTGTGTTTGTAGCTCTTTTCTGAACATTTCCCAAATAGCCAACATCCTACCTAAATTGTACATCAGAAGTGGAGAGAGACAACCCAGTAATGATTTTACTAGTTGTCAGTAATTTGTAGTAGTAAAACTCCTTTGTTTCTAGCTGGTATTCTTCTCCTGTATTTAAATTCAGGACAGCATTTGCTGGTTCAGCCTCTGTGCTGCCTTGGGAGCTCCTGCTCATCTGTTTGCACAGCAAAACCACCAAATCCTTTTCTGAGTCATTTTGTGTGTAAAGACTGTCAACTATTCCATAAAACTGATCTATATATTTTGTTCTTAATGAAAGGTCTTGATTAACAATCTCCTGTGGTATTTCACATTGAGACAGGTGAAGCTTACTAATCAGCCCAAATTTCTGTGCAGCATTGGTATCACTCTTGACTATCAATTTCAGTGCCTTTTTTGATGTTTTTTTATCTTCTTCTATACCCTTTTAAAGAACTGAATCTTATTGAGCCACAAATCTGTGCTAGAAATGTGCTTATTATTTATTTATTTATTTATATGTTCACTTATTTTGAGATGCATTGTATACCAGAGAGGAGGAATAGATAATAACATATGTTATGCTATGCTATTTTGCATATAAATAAAATTGACTAGTCCCCAGAGTAAAACAATTAGTCAAAATAGAACACAATGAAAAGTAAAGTAGACCATAAAACATCTCCCTTACTAATTAATAGCATTGGTGGCAAATTTTTCATCCCAAATGCAGTTATTCATGTGATATGTTTTAACAGTAACTACTTCCTATGGCTTTCATCACACGGTTTTCCATGAGAAAACGAATTGTGTGATTGTGAGTGAGTTTTGCAGGTTTAATGGCTTTAGTGAATATCATGGAGGACTTCTAAAAATATGTGAAGATATGAGAATCAATTGATTTCACTGCAGATCACTGATTGAATAGAGATAATATGACAATGTAACAGTGAGAGCTTAATTTTAATCTTAAGAAATAACTGTATCACTCAAATGGCTAGTTTTTAATTGCCTTTCTTAAATGTGATTATTTCCCAGCTGACTGCTTTCTCCTTTCACTTTCTTTCTAAATTTGAACTATATCAGCATAAGAAATGAAATGGGCTTTTACATCATATGTGAAAAACAGACTCAAGCCTGAATAAGAGTTCTATTTTATTCAATCTTTCTTTAACTGCTGAATACTGTTGGCATGGATATACAAAGAGCAAAAACTTGTTACTGGGTGAGATATTAAGTAGAGTGCCTCCTAAATACAACCCTGACACTTGAGAGAAAACGGTTTTATAGTTCCCCAAGTCACCTGTCTCCTTGCACAGTTTACTTTTTCTCCTTGTGCCTGAGTTTTCAATTTATGAAGCAAGAATAATAATCTTAGCTTCTTTTATAAAGTGCTTTGAGCTCTAACATGGAAAAATGCTTTGTCAAAAGCAAAGTTATTATGCAGACTCTCCATAGCTTCAGTCTTTGCAAGAGATGCGTTTATTTTGAGTAAAGTCACCCGTGTGGAGACAAGTCACTCCTTCTTGTGTATTGGGCAACTTCTGGATGCTTCTGTGCATGTACCTCAAATGTGCAGAGGAAAACTGGTTTAGGAGACTGGCAGATCAGTCTATAAAATGAGTAAAAGAAGAGTATAAACAAAGCAGCAGAGATTTACTTCCCTTTACAGGAGGTCCAAAGGTGAGACCAAGTGACTATGCCACTCTTGGCTTAGTTTTTGTACAAAATCCCGTCCACCTCTAAGCAGCTGTGTTTTCAAATAAAAATTATTATTCACTGTGGGGGAAGGAAGGGATGTGAAGTAGATGAACACTGGAGACTCACACAATTTCCAGAGACCTTCTACTGATGGAGTGCAGGGTAGAAAGCAACAAAGACAGAAAACTTCAACTCTTACACAAACTGTTACCAAGTAATAGCTTCATCATAACCACATAACCCCAAACTCCTTCCCTCCTCTGTCTACAGGCTCCAGAGCTTCAGTGTGCTTTGGGCTTTCTTTTTTTTATTTTATTTTTCCTCTCCTCTCCTCTCCTCTCCTCTCCTCTCCTCTCCTCTCCTCTCCTCTCCTCTCCTCTCCTCTCCTCTCCTCTCCTCTCCTCTCCTCTCCCCTCCTCTTTTTTTCAGAAACATATATTACAATGTGTTTTCTTTCTATTTTTAATAAAAATATCAAAGGAATATTTATCAAAGACTAAGGAGGGAGAGCTGCAGTGCAGTCTATTTTTTAACTAGAACATGCACCATGCTGTGACACACTCATCCAGGAGCAAGAGAAGATTGATGGCTGGACATGTGGAGAGAACTGCCACTGATTGAAATCAGACAACTGCAAGCTGTGAGGGAGATCCACGGGAAACCATTTTAACCACAGTAGTCCAGTCTTAGCACGCTTGGACAGGGTCTTTCCTCTGTCTGAAGTCTGTACTGCAGGACACAAAGAAACTAGGCAGGATAGTAAGGCCAATAGCAGAATATGAAACTATGACAACTTGGAAGATATATGTGTATGTCTCTATCTATCTCACCTGTGTAAATTATCTCCTTCACTAACAGATAATAGATCAGAAACTTAATTCCTCAAGTACCAGTCATCTTCTTTCACCCTTCAGATTGTTCTGCGAAGACCAGAAAGGGGGGGGGGGGGGGGGGGCGGAATAAAACCCCAAAGCTTTCAAGTAGGAAAAAAAAGAACTCGAACAGTGCTGGAAACCTGATTTTCAGACATGCTGAGCACCTCGAGTGTCAATTGTAGTTACTGGGAGCTGGAGCTGTTCACCACCTCTAAAGACATCAGACTCCCGCAGAAAAAAAAAGTTCAATTAATTCAATTTTGGAAACTTATCTCCTATTTGCTGGAAAATAGAAGTGAAAAAAAGTGATGTGGAAGTGCGTGTTCCCCAGTATCCATCACTGGGTCTGCTAGGGTTGGTGTTGGTAGCAATTGCGCAGCCATGCACTTGCACCAAGACATTTTTATTTCATTGCTGGTGTCAGTTTACAGCCTTTAGCTAAGCAGATTGGCCAGGACCTAAATGCCTCCTTTTTGTGTGCTTGCTTGTGTCTTATCGCTAGATCTCGCTTCCATTATTCAAGTCTTGTAAAAAAAAAAAAAAAAAAAAAAACGGCAGGCGGGGGAGAGAAAGAGGGGAGAAAAGGAAAGAAAAGACAAGAAAATAAAGGCTTTAAGTGCATTGTGTTTTGTGGCTTGTCTCTTGTCCTCTAGCCAGAACAGTCTGAAATAGGTTTTATTGGAAATCATTACTTAAATTCCAGCACTGAGGAGAATATTGATCTTTTGTGCGTAATGGTTACCAGACTGCGGAAAGTAGCAGAGAGGGCTCCCTCCAAGCGGGCCGACACAATGTCAGTGACAATTCATTTTTTTTACCAGTTAGGATGCTGGTTTAATATCCTGCAAAAAGCACTTAACGCCAGCCGTTTCATAGCATCTGTCCAGCCCCGGTGGAGGCAGCGGGGGCTGCTCCTGGGGTGGTGGGCTGGCAGGCGTGTTTGGGACCTGCTTGGCCAGAGGCTGCTGGTGGAGCCACGGCATTCCCCTAGCACCCCGCACACGTTCACCAGCTGTCCCAACTTTCCAAGGCGCTCCTCAATTTTCTAAATATGTGCCACACAAAAACAAAATTTCGAACAGCGATGTGCTTCGGAGCCCTGTGCCTTCAGCGCATAATTCATTCATAGTGTCGGTAGCCCATTATTCCCACATTCCTCCTGCAGAGCTATCAATTTCATCTCCACTCAAAGTGGAATCTGAATCTGGGGAGCGCAGCAAAGTGCTGGTGGTATGGGTACACCACTTTCCTGCTTCCCCCCTTATTTTACCCCCATCCTGCAAGAAAGGTTACATTCATTTTCTGTTCACAGGCATTAGCTGCTTGGAAAGAGCCATATAAGCAACTCCAGATTCTCACATTCAATAGATTTCAGGGCAATAAAAATTTGCAACTGTCTGTTAGATGCTGAACCATACAGAGAAAATAATGATCTTCTTCCCAAAATAAAACTGCCTGTTGTTTGATGCATCTCTCACCCACCATCCTCTCATGGGAAAATATGAAAAATCAGTATTTCGCTAATGAGGTTTCTGCTCATCTCCTAAGAAGTGTGATGATTTCTATAAGCTTCTCTGTGTTTTTCATTTCAGTAACCAGAGGCACAAAACTTTCCACAGATATGGCTGGCATTTAATTAACATAGCATCTTGGACACTTGCCCCAGTACTGCAACAAGCTGTGGAGAACGGTTTACACTGCTTTTCATCAAGTCAGCAGCCAGCACACTGTAAGCAGACTCAGAAAGACACCAACAAAGTACAGCGTAAATTTGGCACAAATCTACTAGCTTTTTTTTCCCCTTTGAGCTGCTTTGAAGCTACCCTCAAAAAACTATCAGAAAAAAGCTAATCCATTGCACTGCAACAACAGAATAAGAACAAAATGCTACCCATATGAAGGAAATTGTGACAGATAAAAAGAATTTTTAAGGACTAATGAAGGATCTGGCAAAGCAATGTAATCACGGGCTTCAGGTCTGTTATCTGTGTCTAGACCTATTCTCGCTTACTGTGTTTAGCACATAAAATCCTTCCCCCCAAAAAAAGAATGTTCTCAGCTAAAGTTTTTGTATCTTTCCTTAAAAAAAAAAGTCTTGTTAACTTAAAAATAATATTATGTGACCAACTGTGTTCAACTAGTAATAGGAAAATCAATAGCAGTGGATCTCAGATATTCAAATTCCATCTGGACACAGCGCTGGGCAACCAGCTGTAGGCGGCCTTGCTTGAGCAATATTGTTAGACCAGATGACTTTCAGAGGCACCTTCCAATCTCAACCACTGTATGATTCTGTGATTCAGATGAAAGAGACGTGAAGTTTTATTTAATGTGGTCACACAGAACTGCACATTTCTAACACAGGAGTACTTAAAGGTCAGAGTTAAATGCTAATAAATTGAGACAGACAAACAATTATTGTTATTCCTTTTTTTACAGTGCAAGAAGCATGTAGAAACCCGGTGCTAGAATTCATCACATTTAATATTAGCTATCTCAAAATTAGGCATTTAGTCTGAGGTCTAGGCTCTTCTGTAATTACGTCTCTACAAAAATAACAGAGGTTGCTAGTATGGCTCATACCTCTTGCATGGAGTGAACCCTCTTCATTCAGGGTCTGTCTTGGAAGGAGCCCTGGAAAAAATTAGCACTTACAGAGAATAGACTATCAAAAGCATATAGCTAGAGGAGATTTAGTCCATGCAGAATCTAGAAAGGGGAATGAAATATCTTCTGGCTCTAGCATGGTGAAGGACAGAGACTAAGCAATTAGCTTGGAGCAGAAATTCCCCTTCTAGATTGTAATTTAGGTGAGATAGGTCTGGGTCCTGATGACTTGCTTAAGAAAGTCTATTGCACAGAAGGTCCAGGGCAGGAACAGAAGTTAAACTATGTTTTCCAAATTTTAGTCTGGCAAGACAGACTTCCTAATGATGATCCTCCACTATGAATGTGTATAGGTTCTTACTTATAATTTTCCAAGGCAGAATTAAGCAGTTTAATGCAGTTTTTCCTCTTTTCACTTGGATTTTCTTAGGTTTCCTTTCTGAAGTCAAGAGGTGTATGGAACTTGTAAACGATACAGTAATGTTGTAAGAATTCATATGCACTTTCCAGGAACAGATATGTTACAGAATCATTACACTATTAGTGTCTATCTATCCGTAGCCCTCTAAAAATCATTACAGCTTTTAAAGAATTCTAATTAGGCATGTCTGAAGTGCCAAATCCAGGTGGATTTTCACCCACTTCCAATAATATGGCTGCACTGAGCCCTCACTGAAATAGATCATATCTCTGGAATCTAGCTGTAATGGAGATCAGATTCTGACATCCCATAACCTCCCAAAATAAAGTTAAGTTGCAGACCATTTTAAATCTCTGTGGGGCTTACAGCTGTGTAACATATCTTCCAGTCATTTTCATTCAGTAGCTAAGAAACAGCATTAAAGCAGAGAGGAGAATGATGAGATGTGCCATTCTTTTCGTTTCTTTCCCCTGCAACTATTTTTTAAGCCTTTCTGGGTTTGTCTTGTACTAATATGATGCTTTTCTGAACACACCTATGGAATAATGCTATATCATCAGCACCTGCTTCTCACTTGATGCAGTATGGGACCTCAACTGTAAGTGGGAAAAAACCCACATTTCTATCCATAATTTTGAAAACACAGTCATTCTTTTCTTAACAACTGTTCCAAGATATGTATTTTAAGGTAAGAAAAGTGCCATTTCCATAAGAAGTCCCTGTCATCAATTTATTCAGTACCTGATTCTACATTATGTTAAAAAAATCTCTGCCACTATTAAATCTTTCTAATGGATTAAACTAAAGCAATCTACACATATCAGTTCAACATGACCAGGGTGAAGTGAATTCAATGAAACAAGTTTAGCAGTCTTGGTTTTGTACTGATCACATCACTGCACTCAATGTAAAGAAGAAATATATAATATGATATAGCCACACTAACTTTAAACTTTCAAATTTATACCCCTACTCCCCAGTTTCAAGACTGGACTGTATGTTTACAGTAGCCTTTAATGTATTAACAGGAAGAATACAAGAGTCTTGTTTCACAGGGTGCTGGTATAAGAATTCATTGTACTGTACAGGTCCATGTTAATGTATACCACGTACTTAATAAGAAGACTCATATTCTCCTTGCAAAGCGGTAGATAAAAACCCAGATAATATCAAAGTTAATGAGCAGTCTGGGACCACAATTTCATGCCGTATGTTCCTGATCTTCCTGATTTAATAGATTTCAAAAAAAGACAGTAGGATAACCTTGTAGCTAAAGTCATTCCTTCTCATAGGCTTAAAGCAAGGTAAATTCTAAATACCCTGTTCGTCAGTCACAGACTGTAATGTTAAGCATGTCCTCATTTTAAAAAAAATCTGTGAGTACAAAAGAAGTCAATCAAGACTCAATTTGAAAGATTATTATTATTACTATTACTATTGCTACTGTTACTATTATTAAGACAAAATAATGTGAAATCTGTGAATATTTGGGTTCTGCAAATAAGCACATCTATATATAGAAATTGTCTCAGGTAGGCAAAATAACACATGGGATTTTTTTATAAGATCATTGTCTGATCTGATTCTGATGTTGCTTTGCCACAAGAGGAACTGGGTGTCAACAGAAATGTCTTCAGTTTCTCACTTCACCAAGGATTTTGCATTTTAGAGGAAGCTGTAGTGGTTCTTCCAGACCTCCTCCCAAATTCCCTTCCTAGATTTAGAGCACACACATCCTAAAACTGATGATAAATCTGAAAAGTTATTCTCAAAGAGGCAAAGAAAATTCATAGTATATTCAGAGATACAGTATGAACACACATATCATTGTTTAATAAATATGATTCAACTCCTGAAAAAAAAATTGTATTAGTTCCAAACAGTTCTGGTCAGGCCATATAACCACAAATATGAACATATTACTTTTTTTTTTTTTTATTTCATAAACTATCCATTATGCTCATATATGACACTCACTGGATGTGAATCTTAAAAATGAAATATTCAATGATGAAAACATTCAAATGTTATAAAAATTTTCTTGTCATAGCAGAACTATCTAAAAAGTGGCAAAGGCTGCATGATTGTTCACATGTGCTGTTCACATGTGCCATTCACAGTGCTTTAATAAGGAACTACAAGTGCTTGGAGGCTGCCAAGACACCTGTTTGTGGGTCAGAAATAGATTGGTCAGTCTGTAGACACATGAGCCTTTCCCAAACAATGCTTGCAGGACAAAAGACAGTATAGGAAATTATATCTGTTCTAATACTTACTGAGATATTAAACTGTAGGGAAAAAAGACAAACCATGGAATGCATACCTATCTATATGGTCTTAAAATGGACCTGTAATATACACTGCTGTGCCAGGGATACCACTGGTGCAGAGACAATGAATGCTCTCATTTAGATCTTTGGGGCCAGCAGAGAAAACGGGCTTGCACTGTTGTGAGAATGGCCAGTTTCACCGGAGGAGCTGAAATACATTCTGTGCATCCCTGTGCAAACCAAGACGGGAAATAATTTTGAGCTTACACATTGAGGTGGTGTCCATGCTGCCAGGCTAAACTGCACGGCCTACAGGGATTCACAAGTTTTACTCTCAGCTCTGTGACCACGCTACTAACAACCAAAAAGTAGTAGAAATGACAGTAACTGTTCCACTGTGATTATACTAAAAGGAAAGTCTACTTAAGGGCAAGTCAATTTAGTATTTCCTGAAGATAAGGCTCAAGGAGTAATGTATGCCTGGTGACATACGACTTATGTTCTTTCAACTAAAATCAACAATGATCATTACAGCTGTAATGTGGTCACTCTATTGCTCCAAATACTACTAACCATTTGATACAAAAAGGTGAAAGCCGCTGATAAAATATGATTTTTAGTGTCTCTAAATATCCAGCTTTATTATTGTATTTATTGCCATGTGACAACCATTAGCTGAATCTTAACCTTATGAGCAGAGCACCTCAGATTCCCTTTGCTGGGTATAAAAGTGGCTTAGCAATTTTTAGAAAATTCATTGGATGGGATCAGACTGTTGGATTTTGCTAATGAAGAGGATCAGGGTGAAATAACCTGTTGGATTTGCTGTGGTTTAAAAGTGTTAGTCAGCGAACTGTGCCAACATGGCAGCGCAGCATGGGAATTTTGCAACGTTTCTAATGGTTTTGCAAACTAATGAAAAAGGACATTGATGAAGGTTATGTTGATTGTCATTTGCACCTGTCCACCTCCTGGTTTCTCCTTTATACTTCAGATCTTATTAGATCCTTTATACAACAGCTCCTTTAAATCTAAGAGGAAAATGTAAATACAGTTACAAAATTAATATATGAAGGAAATGTTACCTCTTTTAGTCTTCCTACACGCTATTCCTTCACTGTTAAGAAGCTTGATTTGTATTTTGACTTGCATATTTTCAGTGGCTTTTAAAAATATATCATCCCTCTTAAAGTGCAGTGATAGTTCTACAGTGCAAAAGGAATGTTAATGTTATAATTCTATTAAGTTGTGTGAGTAGTATTCAAATTCCTACCACTAATATAATTTCAGGGATTATATATAAGTAATTAACATTGCCAGGGGCCTTATTTTTAAAAATAGATTCTAAATTTGAACCAGTATAGCCCATGGATGCAACTGTTTTCTTTCCTCTGAGACAGTAAAGTCCAGATCCTGGAAAGTCATTCCATCCAGCTGAGTTTTTGAGGTGTATGGCACACCTGTAATTCCTGCATTTTTCCATATGTGCAAGCTTCCACTCATATAAATCTCATTGCGGTTTGTACTTTCTCCTGGCAGAACAGCACAGAATGCTGTTCAGAATGATCTGCTCTTTGGAGTCCCTTTTTGTGGTGAAAAAGAGACCAGAGAAAAAAATCCCCTGCACAAAATTCTTGTTGGTCAGAGAGCTCATCGCAGATAACTGCTAAAGATGACAGAGGTGAAACCAGCCTAAGGCGACCACCTAAGGTGAGAGTCAGTGTTTTCCTGCTGTAAGAGTCTGGATGTACTCTTCATCTCCCCATATGGAAAAAATGAGGGTCATCCTGGCAATCAGCCTTCCCAATGCAACTCACCATTCTCTCATCATCATGACACACAGGAGAGATAATGTGACAGAAAAGTACCATAAGAGGAACTTATTTTTGAAGAGTCTTTCAATACATTACTATTCCGTTTGATTTCCTTCATAGTCCCATGTCTGAACAAATGCAAAAAAACTGTCTCTTTCCCAAAATTGAAGCAGCTTTTTCATATGTCATACTTGTCAATATAATGAAGTCCAAAGGATGTCACACAAATACTGGATCCATTTCCAATATACTTTTGTTACATCACATCATGAGGAAAATGTACCGTGGGCAAGTATCATTAACCTGTTGGGTCCAAATGGTGCCCATAACTCAGTTCTTGGACCTCACTGATAAATACATACAGACCACAGAAATCAACCGCCTCGTTCTGTACATGGTGTGCCAGTTGTATTGCCGAACACTTATATTCAGGATGAGGAAGAAGCTTCCTTGAGAGAAAACATTTAGGAAGTGTTATACTACCCTTGGAGTAGTAATATCAATATAGAAAGGCGTGTGATACTCTGCCACTAACACATTGCCGTAAGCATGATTCCCATCACAAAACTTTTAACTACAATTTTAGTACACATTAAATGCTTTATTAGACACTACCCAGCTTGTGAGATAACACAGAAGGAAACCGTTACAAAGATTAGCCTTTTTTACCTTTGGCACAGTCATTAAAGTATTAAATGTTTTTTAAAAATCATGGTCAGTTCTGGGCATACTGCTTCAAAAAAGGATCTAACAACAAGTACATAAAGTTATAAACAGCAAGCAAAAATAAGTATAGATACAGAAACCATTTTGCATAATGAGATTAAAAGTTTATGCCTGCTTAAGAGGAATCACACTGAAGTTTTACAGTGTGGAGAGAAGTAAATCAGAAAAACCTACACATCTATTCTTAAGATGGTGCAAGCAAGGACTGATTCATCCTGCACTACAAAAGAAAGTTATACTATTCTGTTCAGTGGGAGCAGAGCGGCTGCTCTTTTTCCCCATTACTCTGAGAGATACTTAGTAAAACATTACTGTGCTTATGCTAAAAAAGCGTGTGGTAAAGCACACTGGTTTTGCCCTTAACACTTCTTTTATTGAGAAGAATCAAGTGAAGAAATGACAAAGCACCAACTTTCAAATATTTTTCTTCACAGTCCTTGTTTCTTAGAGTAAACTAGGTTAATATATTTTAAAAGATTGAGTCTCCCACAGCATGACAAAAGAAACATTGAGACAAAAGAGTAAAACCAGTGTTTTCTCCCCAAAATTGTCACAGGAAGAGTTTTGTGGGAATGGAAGTGTTAAGTGAAAGTCTGTTATCTTTGAAATGAAGACCTGAATGAAGCAAAAGTTAATAAAAATGGGTTTTAATAGAACAAGTAAAAATGAAATAGGCTTCAGAAGGGAAGTACTCAGTAGAGAGAGAATAGCATACGTAAATCACAATTACATTAGATGAGAAAAATTTTTTAGAAAGGTGACAACCTTTACATTTCAGGGTATAATCTGGATACTAGCTTCTGCTCAAAGTTACGGAAAAAAGCCTCCCATTGTTTCACATAATACTATTTCTAATTAGTAAACTGATATACCAGGAAATTCCTTATTAAATTGATGTGTTTCATGTTTTGAATGCAGAAGACAGATGCTGTAATTAAAAAGTAGTCCTGAATGAAATCTGTTCTCTTAATACCTCTCTGTCTTGCTCTTTCTCTCTAAATACATACATGTGTATTCATCCATACATATACATGTACACATATATATTTAGCAAGAGATAGAGACATAAAGTGATATAGAGCTGTGTCATAGGAACAGATACTAGGTGAGTTCTAGCTATGATTCTGATGCCATGCAAAACCTTGTAAATTCCTCCCACAGAAGAATGAAAGAAAATGAGAGTTGAATGCTACACACACACATCTACAGGAGCAGAGCATGTATCATTCTGCTTCTGAAGCATCTATAGGTTGATGTAAACTTTAAGGTTATTTTTTTCTCTTTTCCAGATTTCCAGTACCTTGAACTTGAGATAACAAATGGAGCTTCTGCTTACGTGTCTGGAGTTTTAATGCTGCCCAGCACAGCTTCATTTCTGTCTTGCCATGTCTTTGTAAGAAATCATTATGGCCTGGTTCTCATAGGTTCAACCACAAACATTATGGCAGCTTCAAATAAAGCCTTTGTGCTCCTAGCTTATGTCACTGCCTCTGCATTGTTAACAGTTTTATGGTATTTAATGAGGAGAAATAAGCCACAATCAATATTTATAAGTCTTGTAAATGGTAGAACTATATTTTATTGCAGAGAAGTCCTGACTCAAAATCATCTTGCATAAATAGTTTAATCTATTTGCCAAACATTATTTTTTCTTCCCCAAATGGCTTCTTCTGCAAGGAGCAAAAAGCAAAAAGTTGGAAAGCTACTATGATAATTTGCTACTTCTTTAAATGCTTCATACAGATTCAAAAAAGAAACCATGAGTACAATAAATCATAAAAATCACATTCTGAGATACTTCAACAGGCATCAGAGTGAGAAAAAGGAAAGTGGTTCTGTCTCAAATTTACTTTGATGCAATGTTGCCTAAAGACTTGTGTAAGCCATTAATTTTCTTCTCCCTCTCTACTGGTGGGCCAAAGAGGAAAATATGAACTGTCACCAGAGGAGGAACCAATATAGGCATGTCATCTAGCACCGCAAGATTAGGTAGTGAGCAAGATCCTGACCAACCATGAAAAATTCATGTATGAAAAGACCCTTTCTATCCAGTGCACAGGTTGATCCACAGCCTGTGGAAATCCATCTGGCTTCAACAGGCTTAACAGCAAGTTTTCCTGAGCTTCCTAAGACATTGCATTATAAAGCCTGTCTTGTAGGTAAGACTCTTGAGGGAAAGATACCAGGATATCTGATCAGCAACAGATTTCCTATCTGCCAAAATGATCACGTGTGTGAAATGAAATATTAAGGATTATAGGTTCGATGAATTACCATTTACATCCTCATCTACTTCACTATACACTATTTACTTCCCATCATGTGGGCTCTCAGGAAAGCAAATCACTATCCTTGGCAACAGCATCATATAGAGATCCTCATACAAAACATGAATTGAACACAACCAGTGAGTACTCTCAGGAGTAAGATGGCACACGGCAAACATTTCTCATTTCCTTGCTCGTACTTAAGTCAGAATAGTTTACTTTAGTTTGCCTGTAAAACATATTTTGTCTTAAAGTTAGAAAAAATATATCAGTTTCTAGTACTGCCCTTCTATTTTTTTTCAGTCCCGTGGATTTAAACTTCTTTTTTTTTTCTGTTTTTAAACTGAATTCTTTGTGTTTAAGAGCACTACATTTGGAAGAGATTTTTTAAGACATCTGAATTGACACGTAAGTAAAAAACAATAACTCTGTCTTTTCTTAAATGGGCTCCAGGTTGGAGAAAGTACTCTATTGCCTGCCTGTGAAAGGAGCAGTTAAAGAATAAATAAAATAAAGTACTTTCTGGCTCAGCTTTGTATGCTGAATATTGAGTACCTCTCTGTTACACACAGCACTACAGCAGAAGAAGGAATAGAGTGTCTCTGTGTATTAGAAAGTATTTTCCATCTCATACATCACTGTCATTTTAGTGCTGTGATTCCAGAAAGTCAGTTAATGTTCTTCTACATTCACATCAACACAAATAATTTAAAATAATAATTTGAGGTGTTGGGTCTTTTTTATAATTTGTCTCCCTGACTACTCCTCCAGCTTCTCCTTTCCTCTGCGGTAGATGGATGAAGCAGATGTGTCAGTAGTGAGCATTTTTAGCCAAATGCCTTGTTGAGTTCAGCCCAGGTGTCTGCCTAACAACAAGTAAAGCATTCCTTGTACTGGCCTCAGTGTATTAGAAAAGGTTTTACTGTCACCACTTTCCAAGCTGCATAACAAAGCATTTATAAAATATTACAGCAAATAATAAAGGGACTGCCTGGTGCACACCTCAGCTCAGAAGCAGCCATACAAAAGTAAGCAGAATGGCTGACAAGGGAAAATACTCTTCAGAGAATAATATTGTCTGAGATTCTTTTAAGACACCAACCATTGTCCACTTCTCATTGGCCATGCACAAACTGCCTCTTGTGGAGACAGCTGGAAGAAGAAAGTTTAAATGGGAGATGCTGGCAAGAATAGTAGAGAAACAACTGGTGGCTATAGAAGTCTGCTTAACACTCTAAAACAAAAGGCTAGCATCTACCAGATTTATGTAGTCAAATAGAGAATAAAGAGGAAAGATAGTTCTGTATGCATGGGGAAAGAAGGACTGAAGGGCTGGCAATAGGAAGGAAAGAGTAACCCTGGGTAAGTTTATAGCTGAAAGGGGAGCTGTATGCTTAGGGGTACAAGCAGCATCAGTTTTGGCAGGCAGGCAAAGAGGAACCTGGATGCTTGCAAGCAGAAGGTTAACAGCAGACTTTTGTAGCTGGTGAATCAATGATCTCAGTTGGGGAGGTTTAGGCAATGAGCAGTTGGAGGAGGCGACAGAGGGATTCAGCAGTTCTGAGAGTGGCAAATTTTTATCTGTGAAGACTGAGAGAAGGTAAAATAAAGGTATCTCACATCAAGCGCTCCGTGAAATTACAGGAAGGTGGGAAAAGTACATGAGTGAGCTCTACTTAAGCAGAGTCCTCTGGGCTACTTGATGCCTAAGCTCATAGCCCTTGATGTCCAGAACTATATTGTGTTTTGCTTTGAAAACTGCATGCATTTCTAAATGGCACAAGTTAAAAATGAAAGCTGAAACTTGTGAAGGAGGAGCTAATTTGAACTTGTTAGGTAAGGGAGAGAAAACAAACAGGGATAAAGGGTCTCACTCTTGGAAATGCTGATGCTTCATCACTGCTTCCCTAAAAGGCATAGTGTCTTTCAGCATAGTTTTCTGCCTCCGTTGCTGTAGAACAGCATGACTCTTTTGTGCTTCAGAGCATGACGGGACTCCAGCACGTTATCTAATGCAGGGATACCTCATTCAGTTTGTGGCAGTGTGACCTGAACTGACACCATGATGATTAGTGATTATTATTGAACTCCTCAAGTGTATGCTGTGGACTGCAGGGGTTAGGGAGCAGTTGGACTGCACACATCTGTCTATGTGATCAGAAAGACCAGTCTACTTATATGAGATTCTTTTAAAACAAAGAATAATCTTTCTTAGGCCCTGGGGGGCCCTTACCAGCAGTGTTAAGAGGACTTAGTAACCATAAAACCATGTTTGAACTGATAATATTCAATACTCCTGAAGGGGAATGAAAATCATAAGGCTTGCTTGTGTAAAGGCAACTCTGTGATACATGACCAACAGACAGACACACACCAGAGACTGTGGCCCCAGACTTTCCAGACATGACTGCCACTCCTGTTTTGCTAGACTGGTTATATTAGAAGTGGCCTCCTTGTGCAGTTTAGGCAAAACTTGGGTTCCGCACATTGTCAGTTAATTCCCTGATTACAGGCCTGCAGTACTTCAGTACAGCTGATTTCAAAATCAATTCCATATTTCTATGAAGCCTCCACACAGATAATTACGGTCGTGCTGTATCATTAGGGTTGGCCACCTTACGTCAAGTCACCTCTGTAAGAGAGGAGGAGGTTTGGTTGTCTTGAACAAATATCTTTGGGCTTTTTTTAATCCTTAGCTTTTAATGGCATTGACATTGAAACAAAAGACAGACATTTTTGAAAGTTACACAAAAAAAAATAATCAGGCTTTTCTTGACCAGTTTGAGGCACTGCTCCCTTTGTTTCCATGTGATCGGAATATTCATTTTTAGCTTAGAAAGATGTGACGTTTCAGAGCAGAGTGGGACATTGGGGAAAACACAGAGAAGAAAAAATGTTGCATTAGGAGCAAAATTCAAACATGATTAAAGGAAGCCAGAAAGGAAATAGGGTACAAGGATTCACATGGAATTATTTTCAAAATGTAAATGCATATCTCTTTATGTTATGCCCCTGTCAGTATGTGTTGACACCACCATGAGAATTGTCTCTCTGGGACTCAACATTTCACAACATGCCTTGGCTAGAAATGCCACAGACAAGACTCTTGCATCTGTCTCACTCTACATTTACTTCCAAGAGTGATATGAAGGAAGGCATAAAACTGGGAAGGAACGCAAAGCAAGATACAAAAATTTATTTCACCCATCCCATTTAATTTCTGATTATCAAACCTCCTTGCTTTGGAGGAAGTCTTATTTTAGACCTAATTAACACAAGTAGCACCTGGAAGGGATTAAGCATCAAACTCCTGAAAAAGTATATGATTCATCTGTATAAATAGCAACTAGAGACAAGCCTCAGTAGCCACCCTCCACAAATCTGCATGCAAAATGCTATAACTCTTCTTTTTCATAAGCTCATAATCTGAAGCATCATGGTATCATGAAAGTTTTGTTACAGACAGATCCATTATAAAATGATTCCATTTAATCTGAACCAAACTTCACTTGAGGGTTGGCAGTCCTGTAGTAGATCTGTCTGGGAGTTTGAGCTGACTCTGACACTTTGAATTTTCTTTCTTCACTGAAGTCACATAAATGTAGGCAGGGGATAACACCTATAAACTCCCAGCACAGGAAGGGAATTGATAGTGAAACTTCCCCTGTTGTATAAGACTAGCACTGAAGAAGTATAAATGCATGGAAATCTGTGAGTCCTCCCTGACAAATAAAGCATTTAATGTGTACTACAATAAATAGCATCTTGATTTTCTGTGGAACCACAATACATGTCACAGTCAGAGTTGGATGAGGAGCATACAGGTTTCATAGCTTATGTGTAGAATTTGAAGTGTTATGGGAGATACTTAACAGCCTACAGTACCTTTTAAAATATTATAGAAAGCTGAGTAGTGGTGCAAAATTAAATTAAATTCATAATACTTAATGCACATGTTTGTTTATGTGGAAACAGTATGATTACTAAAAAAATTGCAGTGACTATCAAAAAAACCACATGCTATCATTATACAATCTAAGGTCAGCTATTAAAGGGAAATCACAACAGAAATAAGGAGAGAATGGCTGAATTTTAAACACATAAGTCATTGACAGCTACAAAAAAACCCTTAAATAACCTTAGAATATCTCATTTAGTTGTCTTTGTGCAACTAGGAGATATCCATTTCAGTCTCTGAAATGCTGGCTACTTTTATAGCTAATTTCTGCATCAGACCTTCTTCAAAATGTGGACAACGGCTGCTATTGTGCCGTGACAAAACAAACCACACTGGTGGGTGAACATGTACATTCTATTTTTGTAATTGTCAAGAGAAGGCCAGTGGCAGTGAAGCAGTGTAAATTAAAGCCATGAAATATCAAGAGTTTCAAATACAGGAACTGGGACTGCAAGTCCAATCATATATTAGTAATCATCAGAATTAAAAATAGGTTGGTGATGCAAATCCCTCAGAGGAACTGCTGTGGTTAATAAAAAAAAAAGAAATCCCTTCATGCCTAGCTGTGAATAGAGCTCAGTTTGACAATGACTGAAGTCTGTCATGTCATTAGCCTTCTATAATCCTTACCACATGCTTCCCCTCCTAGCTCCATCACAAAAATCACAACCAGGATAAGTATTAACTACCTCCCTCCTTCATTCACAGGTGCTGAAAAGAATTCAGTCTGAAAGCAACATCCACATTTCATTTTTCTTGAGCTGCCGAAGCTGGAAGCTGAAATGTATTAACAGGAGATGCCAGCACTTCGGCATCTACTGTACTGTTCCAGGAACAAGTAGAATGTCCCTAAAGATTTGTGGGATTTATTTGGAAGAGTTTAGGGCAACCCTAACCCCTTAATGTATGGCACTGCTGGCAGAAGACCTACCAGCAAATGTTGGATGGAGCTTCATTGTACTGAAGACCTGATTTTGGCTGTGATCAAATGGCTGCGATCACATGGCTGCGGTGCCGTTGTTAGGGCACAAGCAGCGAGATGGGACAGGGTGGCCCTGGAGGGATACTGGGTCAGTAGTGCATGGCACTACAGGGAACTCAAGCTGCCCAGGGGAGACCATAAGACAGAACGTGGGTCACCTTGGCACAACACCGCTCCTCATGGCTGTCATTTAGGAGAGAGAAAGGGAATTATGGAAAAATGCATTCCTCAGAAAAAATGGAGAGGCCAAATGCACCTACACAGATGAATTTCATTTCAATGACATAGAAGTCCAGTGAGTCTTCATCATCCCTGGATGCTCCTAAAATCCTTTCCACAGACTTACAATTTCCCTTCAGAGTTAGTTCTACCTCGCTTCTGTCCACATAACATAAAAACCCAACTTCCCTGGTGCAGCATTTTCAGACACCCAAAAGGCATTTTCCTTGTGTAAATGCCTGACATCTGGGTTAAAATAATGAGAATTAATATTTTTATTCCTAAAGCACTCCCCCTGCTGATAGATTCTGAGAGAACTGTGTTACGTATTTCAGTATACAATAAAGTGTAGGAAAAGGTAAGAATGGTCACTGAACAAATCTTGATAATCTGTAAGAGGGATAAAATAAGATGAAGAAAAGAGACCGAATTCCAAGAAAAAAAGAGAAAAGAACATGGTAGGAAGAAATAAATAAATACAGAATAATCACATTAAGAATTTCTTAAGAGATAACAGAAGGTTCTCACATTCCTTATAAGAAAAATGGACCTGCCACTTCAGCGCACAGCAACTTCTCAGCTTAGGTCCACTGCAGCACAATGCTGGCTGCTGGAGAGTGGCATTCCCCAAAATGATAGTGCTTGGTTGAGGTTGCTGCATGTGAAAGGCTTAGCGTATACTGGGCTTATTCAAGTGGCACAAATCTCAGGGAGAACACCTTGAATGCTGCCAGTGCATGGACTGTTCCCAGCTCCTAAAAGTCTTTACCTGCCTCCTCAAATCAAGATGCTTCTTCTTATGCAGGCCATGTAAAACATTCCTGGAACACGCTAATAGCCAGAAATAGAGGCTTGAGCAAGCTCAGATGTTGACAACTCTGAAAAGTAGGGAAAGGAGTGGAGAGCATGGGAGAGGTGTGGAAGGGGGCCTTACTGACAATCATGATAAATGTTTGTGGCTTTTCCTTCACACTTGGAAGTGTAACAACCAGGCTAAACATTCACAGGTAGGAATTTGGCAATCTTTATTTAATGTTAAACTCCATACCATTGTGTGGCTTTTATTATTACAATCTGTTCCTAACTCTCCTGCTCTTTGCCCCCTACTCCCCTCAACACCTAGCGCAGTAAGATACTGAAACCACGGATACCCTGTTCCTACTGAAACTCTTCTCTCAAATCTTTAGAAACAATTGTGCATTTTTAAAGGGCTGTAAAAATCGTCCTGGCAGTGTTGGTGAGAAATCTATCCAGTTTTTATTTTCATAGGAACTACTTTTCATGATGCCCAACAGCCCTTCCTGTTGGTAGCCTTTCCAAAAGATGGAAAAGCGTCATGATGGTAACTCATCATCAACAAAAACTAATCAGAAAGCTTTTCTAGGGCATAAACCAGATAATCCATCCACACATCGCTCTGCACACAAGCGTGCAATCCCATGGACTGGAGCAGGTCTATGCACATATGTAAAACAAGACAGAATTGTTCTCTTTGCAAGATCTGAGATCTGCTTCAGCTCTGAAACAGAGATTCACATGGTTGCGATTCACATTGAATTTGAGCCTCAAATTTGAACATGCCAGCTTGTCATCAAGATAGCTGCCTTTTCTTTATTTGTTTTTTTGGCTTTTCCTTGTCAGTGTAAGCTTCTTATGTTTCAGACATACATTTTGTGAGGCAGCTCAGCCTGCTGAGCCAGGATCTTTCATCAAGGAAAGAAAGTGCATTGCTTGATTCTTAGAGAAAGAAGAAAATGTTGCTTGCTTTCTGGATTACATCCAAACTGTCTGTAACACCTTTAAATACCATAGAAGTAGTGCAATTGGTCATAAATTAAGCTATAAATGGCCTTTAAAATACACATTTTAATACACTGATTAGCGTATGATCAATACAGCAATCAATAACATCTGCTTACTCAATTCTGTAACTCTAGTGGTCTCTAAGGAATCTATTCTTGAATCTTCTGTGTTTTAAGTAATGAATTTACTATGTTTTATAGCATAATTCATATTTTGAGAGCAATATCCCTTTGAATTCTGTCCTCAAAACTCCTAGAAGACATAGTTTGATGCTTTTTCAGCTTTGTTTCTGAGATCTTCAGAGGCAACAACACTGCCACCACCAAAAAAAATCCCCAATCCAAACCTTGACTCTGTCATTATGATATATAAAAAACAAACAAATAAGAAATTCATTCATATTTTATCATAAGAAAGCCAAAACAGCTAAGGTATTTCACAGTGATCAGTGAGTAGAAAAGCAGTTACCCTTTCCGATTCTGCATCACGTCTACACTTTATCCTATCACTATGGACTAAATGCTGTGGCAGAGCTCATCGATTCAAGCACTATGTTACACTGTCATGACTGCATGGGTTGAGAAGAAGAGCAGGTTCACATCTGGACAATTTGGATTCGAAGTTGAGAAAACTGCGACCTTCTGTGATGGCTGTGAAGACATGACAAGTAAAGGAAACCGTATTTCTACTTCTCTCCTCACACATATGACAGCCTTGTGTAACTAAATTTCAATTAAGGGATGTGAACATAATGTGTGGCCTTGCTATATTCCAGAGCTCCAACCTCTGCTAGGAGAGCTGGCCCAGTTTCCTCCAGGTGGGTTCCCTCCCCCAACCTCACCACCAAGATCCATACTGATTATACAGGATTAACCCTGGGGACCATTTCGGTGAATAGAAACCATATAATAGGATTCAAAAACACATTTTTCTTTTTAAAATCATTTAAAACTTGAGTGAGGAAAAATGAAATTCCATCATGAATTTGCAAACTGCTTTTCTGTAGAACTGCTTCTATTAATCTGCCTCTTTCTCACAATTACAGTAGATGCAAAGAAAATATCATGACCATTATTTTTTATTTTATTTTACTTGAATTTTCATGAATATTTTTCATTATCATTAGCACACAGAGAATTAAGATCTTCAGGACACTTTAACGCATTGATAACCACGGAAAAGCTGAATAGTCAAGAGCAGAATTTGACCTCTGTGTCTCCTTGCCAACAAAAAGAATACAGTAGATACACATTAAAACCATAACACTTTGCTAATTTAACAATATCTGTGTGAAATATCATATGTGGTCAGCATACTCTGAACTACTACTACATATTTTTATATGCTTAAATGATGAACTGTAAAAGGTATTTCATGTAGCATTTTATAGCACACTGATACATCTTTTAATACATGTGCCAGAGAATCAAAGAGGTCTCTCGACTTCATACTATGTGATGTTTTCATTAGGTATTTTATAATGTGGCAGCGATACCAGAACTTATTTCCCTATAGTCCATAGTCCATTGCCTGGCTCTTTTTGTCAACAGCCACCTTATGGCTAGGTGATGGTTTGGAAAATTGGGACTTCTTCCAAAAAAACATGAGCACAAGAGAGTTGTTCAAAGTGAAAACAATTTTGCTAAATAAAAAAGAATGTTTCTATAAATATATATTAACTGTAGACTTCCATAATTTATTTGTGTGTAGATTAGGTATGTTTGTGTGTACAGGGTACAGCGGTGTACTGGACAAAATTCAGCCCTTTCATATGACTATACTGAAAGCAACACAACAGGATAATTACTAAGAATTTTCAGCAAATAATAATAGGCTAAATTTGTTAAAAATAACAGTAGGATAAATCCAGCATCTAATTAGATAATCCAAACTATTTTTCACCTTTTTGTCTTTTAGTCATATTTTTGTCTTCCTTTCCTGTCCCTTCCCTTTTATTCATGTTACTTTATGGTAAATACCTCACCAGCTCTGCAGCCCTAGAAAGCATGACTTTTGACTTGCCTATGACACACATCTCTCTATAGAGAATAACAATGAAACCTAAACAGTATTTAAGCCCTATGCAGATAGAAGCACTCTCAGTTATGGCTGAGTTATTTGACTATGTCTAATATAAAAACAGGAAGGCAAACAAGAGCAAGACTTGAACAGAGGAAGAGTCAGCAAAAAACAGAAACATCTCACAACTGACTGCAGCCACCAGAAAGATCATGAAAAGCAAGTTTGTCCTTGTCTTCCTTTTTATTTTGCTTTAGGAGCTTCACAGACACCAGGCAGTGATTGTTCCCAAATAGGAGTATGTATACGTTCTTTTTTTAAGGGTATGCTTAGGATATTTATGGATACCACTTCCATATCAAGTCAGAACAATAAAGGTCATTCTCTGGCACAAAAGTGAAGAAACAAAAAGGAACACTGGTGTTTTTCAAGTCAGATTTGGGACCTCTGCCAATGGGTCAAACAGCTTTCATATTTACTGGTACTCATAATCAACAGACAAAGTATACATTTGCACGTCTGTTTAAACCACCAAAACAACTGTTTTGTCTTTTGTTTGCTTGCAGACTAAGGCTCAGTATGCAGTTAAGGCTCTGTGTTTGAATTGTGTTAAAACCTCTAAAAGTTAAAAGTCCATCTGACAGTAAACTGAGGGAAGGCTTATAGAGATGAAAATAGGACACCATTTTGGTCAAGCTTGTGTTTCAGGAAGTAGAAATCTATGCTATACTGCCTGGCATATGGGCTTAAATTACTGTTATTCAGTTACAAGATTCACCGTTTTGGCTTCTCTGTCTTTCCTTGTTCCTTACAAGTTTATCATGCATAGGTTACAGCCTTTCCTGGTAGGCTCTGGAAGACCTTCGCTGCAAGGAGGCGGTTCATCACTGTATCTCTGGGCAGCTTGGGGTCTCTAACCAGTACCTAGAGCTGCCCTTTGAACAAAAGAGAGCACATGCTGTTAACTATTTAACTGTTACCTAAATGCAACTCGTATATTGCAGTCTTAGGGTAAAAATAAAACAAAACAACACAGTTTCAATTGCTATTCTACAATAAAATTGTGGCTTATTTATAAGTTGGAATTTTGTTACCTACTGTGATTTATACCCACTTTATCTGGAAGTTCTTGGTAGGCAACAAATAACTGCTTGCACTTTTTTTGGTGATTTTCCGTGAAAACATAACTGTGTCTTAAAATATGGAAAAGCAATTTATAAGTGAAATGAAAAAAGCTTACATGGAAGATTACATAAAATACATCTATCTTTTCAAACCATTGAGATATATAAGCAACTTATTATAAACTGAAAAAAGCCAAAGAAAAGGACAAAGACCTTTTAATGAGTAAACGTTTTGAATAGATATTTTTCTGTTTTTAAAAAGTCAGGATGTTACTTCATTCCTTGGAAGATGATCTCAAATAAAGAGGGGAAAATACTAGAAACTTCAGCAAGCACTGTCCTTGAGAGGGCTTATGTTAAATCTAAAAAAAAAAAAAAAAAAAAAATTGCAAGTGGAGATGTCATTTTAAATAGAATCCAGGCTCTTATTTTTCCATTTCAATGACTTTTCTTTTCTGTCAAATTAAATTTTAAGATCACCTATGAATTTGCAAGGGAACCCTTTACTGCCAAATCTGATTCCAATCCTTAAAAATCTGTTTCTGTAATACAGCCAGCAATGCACTAACTTCTAAAAGGTAGCCAGACATATTGGCAAAAAATACATGTGGTTAATCAACTAAAAGTATGTAGTAGTTTGGGAACAATCAATCAACTTCCAGAATCTTTAAGACATGAAGTTGCTGTGAGGATATCCATGAGTGATAGCAATACTAATGGCTGCAAGATGGTTTTGAGATGTTTTTTTATTTTTTCTTTTCAAGATAGTTCACAGGTAGAGGCTTTAGTGTTAAACAAGAATAAACCCACCACAAATAAATCCCAGATAATAACACAAACAGAGAGGGACAGTAGATGTCACTTTGCAAAAAGTTATAATAAAATAAGTACTGTAAAAAATAAGAGGTTTGTGTCCAACCAATGGTGTTGTCTTGATCTGGGCTCATCCCTAGATCAGCTGGGACTTTGGGACTTAAAGACGGACTTAGGCAAAAATGTAGGTAACTGGATGAAATACTGGGATTCTCAAAACTCTCTCTGAGTTATTCCTTGAGGCATCATACCTGGTAACTTGAAAGATACCTACGCTCTTGAAAACATTTCTTCTGTCTGTAAGCAGAAAATGTCTCATTCTTAACAAGAAAGGCTGAGCTGCTCAATCCCACCTTCACACTTAAGCCTGCCTGACATCCAGGAACTCTCTGTTAAATTCCTTGAGAAGTTTATTAAAATACATTGCATAAAGTGACTCCTAAAGCACAGCAGTAAGGAACAGTCACCCATAAAATGTAGTAGCACTTTCTGTAGTTCTTTAGAATAGCTGGAGTAGGACTCCCACCACTTTTTTGTTCCTTTTCTACCCTAACACTGTACTTTGACCGTTGACCAAAGAAATCTGTGACAAAATGTCAGTTCTTGACTTTATCTCACAGGATTTTAACCTGTTTCCCACTTCCTAACTTGACTCTCTATCCATCAGGTTGCTGGATTCCACTCTGAGAGAGGTTTATGTATGTAGATTACATTAAACTCTTCTTGGATAAATTAGCAGAATCCATGTGGTACCTAATTCACTGCACATTCTACTGAAAATTACGGAATTGCCTTTAATCTCCTTAAAAACACTTTCAGAAATCTATGATCAAAGCAGATGTAATAACCCTGTCACATGAAATGGAAGCCCATGTTGTATTTAAACTACCGTAGCCCTATTTAGGTCATATGAGAACGAAAAACTGGCTGGATTTTACAGTTTTGCTGTCCCAGATGAAACGAGCAGATTTTCAAATCTAGAATCCTGATTCTGATGGAGGTTACTTGTAACATGGGTGAATCGGCATCATCTAGTAATTTTGGCTTTGTTTTCTTTATTGGGATTAATGGGTATGAGATTGTGCCCTGCAGGTAGATGAAAGAAGCATTTTTGTAAAAAATCTATAAAGACAGTGTATTAAATAAATAGCTTTAATTTAGTTTATAAATGTGACAAGTTAGCATCATTGTTAATGTGATGATTTTTTTTAAATCAGCTTAGGATTTTTTTCAAAGCTGCTGTGGTCATTTGGATCAAGGTGAGAGGCTGGGTTGAGCTAAGTATATTTTGGAAACACAGCTTTCAGAAGATAGAACCCAATTATTCTTTTTTATTTTTTTTGCCATAAGTCTACTTGTTTCAGAGGTAACAGTTATAAATTTTAAATATTTTCAGGTGATTTTGCCTTGTATTTCCTTGATAAACTTGAATAAAGGAAACTAGATTAATCTGCCCTATGAGGCAGTCAGTTAGCATTTTCTACAACCATCTACACTCCCATTTACTTATGAAGCAGTTATTGTTTTCAGGTATGTAAAAGCATTTTATAACCTTGAATAGTTTTTTCTTTTATCTTAATTGTTAACAGCAATTCTCTTCTACACAGAACATTCGTGATCCTGTCATTAACAGAATGTGTCTAGACTAAATACTGCATTTTAAAGCAAAATATTTCAAAACCCAGCTACTCCTCAATTTACATTTCCAAGCTTAAATTTTAGGAGTTTGTTTCCACTGCAGGAGATGATGATGTCATTAACACCTAAACCAGGACAGAAAAATGCCCATTTTTATGTGTCAGTGACATCATAACTAATGCAGGGAGCACATTGCACCCAGAATTCTCAGGCCCCATGAGAAAAAGAACTGGACATGTCAAAACACACTTACTTGTATAAAATGTATTCATTTCTAAGATAAAACCTACCCAAGACCTCACTATGGAGATTTTAAAAACTTTTAAAAGAGAAGGAAGGAAAAAAAGACAAAAGAAGATTTTACTGTTCATACAAAAGAGAGCTGAAAATACGTATAAAACCTATGTTTTGGTATTTTGAAGTGGTTTGCTTCTAACAATAGAACTGCACACTCATCACTGGTCATGGGTTAAGTGTGGTTTGGGGATCTGTGTGTATGCCAAGACACAAAGCATTTAATATGAACTTTGTTTTGTAGGAACAGCAACACCAAAAGGGAGCTGACATGCAGATAGTGGTGACTACAGGCTTCTGAAAGTTACATGAACATTTAGGATCCAACACTTCCAAAAATCCCGTGTGACACAAAAGAATCTGACCCACTAACCAGCTATGAGACTTTCCCAGATTCTCATCAGCAGATGTATCTTCATGAGTTCTGGTAGAGCCCAGTGTATAGTAAAATCCCTTCCTGTACAAGTCTTTTGCAGCTCTTACTGGAGTGTGCTTTACCTCTGCATCCTGGTTGACTGGTTTATGACTGTTAATAGCTTTGTACAGTGTCTCCTGGGAGGAAAAAAGTCAAGGGCTTCTGGTGCATACAATGGTTAGCTGGAGCAGTGTGCCAAGAGGCAAACCAGCAATAACATCAAGAAAAGACGTTGGGTTTTTTTGCTGTTTTTCCAGTAATACATCAGCAGGTCTCATCTTTTATACTATATTGCTATTTAAGATGTTTCCTGGTTTGGAATCCACATTCCTTGTGTCTTCAGGCTCTGTATGGTTTTACTAATTCACTATGCATGGCCTTTGCAGATCATCATTGCAAGGTCATATCTTCCTGCCTGGAATCTAGCATAATAGTTAAAAGCTAAGGATGATAGGCAATTATTTTCCAAATACAACATACATTTTACACATACTTAAATATTGCATGATTATGGATAGAAATCCAAACATTTAAGGATCTATATTATAAATATTCTATCCATTAATTAATATATATTCTCTGCTTTGTGTGCACATTTATACATTCACACACTTGCAGAGCATGTATATGTTACATGTACATGAGCAGCTGCTGCTTTTCTTGTTCAGTTGTACCCTGTCAGGCTCCACTTCCCATTCATAACGGGAGATTATTTTCTACAAGAGGGCTTGACATTTGTTAATGCAGTCACATCTTTTCCTCTTTAAGACCCCCTGCCCCTCAACCTTACGCCTCGCAACGCTGGAAAATCCTTTCCTAGTCATAGCTACTAAGGCCAGAATAGACAAAGTAAAATAAATTTAGGGTCAACTGAGAAAATTAAATGAAGAGCCTTTGAGTGTCTCTATTATTACTGTCCTGTGCCAACCCTTGAATGGAAGGAAAGGACACAATGCTATCCTATTTTGCATAAGGCTCATACTCTGCTTTACATGAATTCAGATGAAAACAACAGTAGGGCAGACAAGAGCCGCAAAAGCAGGTCTCAGCACTGTCTCAACTTACTTGCCTTACTTAGGCAAGTAGATAACACGATGTTAATGCACATTAAAAATGTATTTCATATATATGAAATAATTGCAGTATTGGGTCTACCAACAGAGACCCAAAGTGCTTCACAACCAGTGAAGAATGAGGAGAGACCCGGAAGGAGAGCAAAAGTTCTCATTAAGCATGAATAGAAAAAGAGTGCAAATAGCACCAGCTGTTGAACTGCCAGTTATATTCATGATACAACGTCTCATCCCTCTGCCAGAAGGTGGAGGCAGCCCCTCCACATCCAGTTCTCAAGTCTGCATATTTCTGTAATCTTTCAAACCACTTCCACAATTTCTTATAAACATGGATTACCAAACTGGCAATAGACTATAAAAGTAAATGTATTTACAACATGCCCTCTAGATAGCTTTACTGCCACAGAAATACTTCTTCTGTGACCGTGGGATGTAGGAGCATAAGGCTGGGAAAACTACATGCTTTGTAATGATAAAATCCAGCATATTTTAGCAGAACATTCTGCTTCTAACCTACAAAAATCTCATCTGTGAAGTGTGCTTATTAATTTCCTTTCATGACTACAGGACTTGCAATTTATAAATGCTGCAGGTGCGAAGGCATTGTGTGGCACTTTTAGGTTAGTGAAAGAACATTGTTATTCATGGCTGAAATATTCCATTTACTCAGCAGAAGAGAAGTAATGTGAGGGGGCGTGGAAAGTGTGAAGCTGATGATAAAAAGACATAAATAGAAACAGACATCTATGGAGCACCTCAGTCATTCCATTGTACTTCAAGCCTTTAAATCTCCCAGTAATGGCCAGGTGCTGGGATTTTTCCTCTAACGATGCAAGCTTGCTGTATCTCCTACCACTAAATTATTTTTAAAAGTTTACCTAATCTTATTTAATTTTTATGGAGTAACAGTGATGGTGCCAGACCATAATAAACAGGTGGCTGCTTTTAGTTAGAGACCCAAGTTCCTGTCGATACAGGTCAGTCCCTGTATCACCTAGCCTTTTGCTGTGTTTGTATGCAATGCTTTGCTCCAGTCATCATAGACGTCTATCCCAGAGAAAAATAGTCCCCTTCAGAAGTGAGACACTGGAATTCCTAGAAGTCAAAGGCAGGGCTTAAAACATGCAGTAACTTTTTTTTTTTTTTAGAATTTAGAACAATTTCTGTGCATTATTGATACTGAAGCAAACTACAAGGAGCAACTTGAACATTGCAAAATTTTAATGCAATTAACAGACTTCAGAATTTTGTGATAGGTCAAGATTTTTTTAAAAGGATACATTTAGTAAAAGATTTTCACTTTAAAGAAAGTTGGATAAACAGATGGATCTAAGCTAAGGTTTTAGTGTGACTATAACCTTACAGCTAAAACCACCATCTTAACACAGAGGTTAAGGTAACTATGTGGCAGGAACTGCGATTTCAATATGTGTTCTATAGCAACATCTGCAAGATCATCTTTCATCTTTATTCCCTCCTTTACAGATGCACTGTTTTCCTTGCATGTCTAGGTCTTCTATAGATTTTAGTATGATTAGACTGTCAGCTGCTCTGATTCACATGGGAATACATCTCCAGAAATCTTATACAAGTGACTCAGAGAATGGTATATACCTGGAGGTTGGTGGAGGACTTTCGGTGGACAAACACATTGTTCTTCTTTCAATGAAATACTGTCCGTGTCTCTGATGCATCAATATTAAGATATTTAGATAGAATACATGAATGTTTGCTGCACTTTTGTCAGACCAGCAATGTAAAATATCACATATGGAAAGAGATGTAGACGCAGTACAATCAAGAACAGTGAAACATGATTTTTAAAAAATTATACTTTTTCTTTTTTCTAATTTGGCTAAAGGAACTTGGGGGCCTCAATTTTTCACCTTAGAGTGTGGTGATTTTCTAAGTTAATTTTTTGGGGAAAAGCAAAGGCAGACAGCTGTCTTTGTCCCTTTGTAGCTGGAAGAAAGGCTGACAGACTGGAGTATTGACACACACACCCCCCATCACAACCAAGAAAAAAGCATGCCAAAGTAGGTATAGACACACATCTAGCATGATTCAAGTTCTAAGACAATTTTTTTATTTAAAGAAGTTCATAAAAGTTACAGGTTAGCACTGACAAACTTAGGAACAGTGAATAACTGTAATACTGAAGATTCCCTAGCTTACTTCTCTTGTACATTACTGGCAGCTGCTGAGTAGACAGTAATATTGCTTTCTCATTAAGAATATTTAATGGAGATCATTTTATCCGTCTAAAGCTAAGAGAAACTTGAGCAACAACTGAATTCACGTAGAACTGAAACTAAAGGGGGCTTTGAGTTGGCCAGGGCACCAGCATATTTCTGCTAGATTGTGAAATCTTTACAACTGTCAGAGCCTCAACACCTCATTCACAAGACACAGACATGATTAAGTACCGACTCAAGGAGACTAATACCTCCCATCTAGTTACCAGCACACCCCCTGCAGCATTTGCAAGATCCTTAGCATTGGTGGGAGCAAATATTGATCAGCTGGCATGATTTCAGCAAATCATTCCCAACAGTGGTGAAGCTGGAAGGTAATAGTTGTAATAACAGCAACAACAACGGCACGTACATCTGTTTTTTAGCAAAATGTTTCTGAGCAATTCCATATATTACACTACATTGCAAGTCTGTATCAAAAGACAAGTGGAAAAGAAGTTTTAACCCCATTTCTTTCAGACACACATTACTTCAGGCATTTGAAGAAAGTGTCAAACAACTTCCCCACCCACTTTCTCAAAGTGGAGGAGAAATTGCTCTCAAATGTTGGTTATAAACGTGTAATCTGAACTCCAGCCACTCGGCAGGGCTGCAGAAGAATTTACGATGTGCTAAATATTTCCTTTGTTCTTCCCAGTGGAAGCCTGCTGTAGCAATTAGAAAGCAACTGGCTGCACATGTAAACTGTGGCTGTTTTATAAAGAATTGTTGATAACTGTTAAAAGCCTTCCTAAACAGGACTTGCTCTGCTAATACTAGCATACATTATTTTTAATTGTATGTCTATATTAATTCTCCATATTTTTGTTCTCATCTTCTAATCTTAGTCATGTCCTCTAGGTACCTTACTACTAGAATAGAAAGCAGACACAACTGACGACCACTGCTGTGATTTAGCCATTACTAACCTCAAAGCACAGTCTCCCAAATTACTCTTTCTTTTTTGGGGCAGATAGAGCATCCACAGGAACAATGTGTTCATGTAAATAATCCAAGTGCTACAACAATATTCGTTTCCATTTCTGCACTAAAATAAAACAAAATAAAATCCAATGTCAGTCCAGTTGCTCTCACTTTTAAGAAAGAAAACAGTGCCTGAAGCCATTCTGCAGCACACTGAGAGCACAAGGAACCAAACCCTATGGTAGCGAATTTGAAGGAAGACTGTCATGAAGGAAATTGCCAAGAAATGTGCCTCAGGAAGACTACAGGCTTTGCAAATGGGAAAGATGGCTTAGGAGATGTCCCCCCAACATCATCCATTTCCATAGCTATGGCTCCATAGAAGGCAGCAAGCAAAACAAAGTAGGCAAACTGGTAGAGCCGCCATATGCAGGAGCACGGGCCATGCTGGAGGTGAGAGGAGGCATTAATAAACAAATGCAGTAAGAAGCAAGACCATTACTTTTATGGTAATGGAAAATCAGAACTGAAGAATATGTTAGTTATGCTGAGGGCAGCTTTAGCAAGCCATTTGTGGTCTGTCTTCTCCAGCCCAGGGCTCATGTGACCAGGAGCCAATGGCAGCCCAACAACCTTGCTGCTTGTATTGCCCATGCAAAATTGGTTGAGAGCAGTGAGAAAGCCAGAGGGAAAGCTTCCTCCATGTGCAAGCACCAGAACCCACAGGATGTGGCCTTGGAATTCCTGTGGAGTCCTAATCAATACATGAAAATCACCTTCTTGATATTTGTGTACTATTGCTTAGCCCCCTGGCTTCCCTAATCCTTGGGAGGATACATCATTATTTGCCTCTGAAAACGGAGGGAAACAGGGTTCCCTGGTCAAACCCAGGCAGCACCAGGCATGTCAGCAAAACAGCACCTCTGTCAGGTGGCCTTCAAGGGAAACCACTGGAAGTACAAGTTGAAAGCAAGCTTTTGGGTACAGGCTTTGAGGAGAGCACATTCTCCTCTGTGGGCCTTCACCCTGTTGCACCACCTGGCAATAGCTAGAATGAAGTTATTTATGGTCTATACAATGAGATGTCAAGTGAGTTGTATGATTTAGGGTTTTCTAAATGGGATACAGATCTTTCTGCTTTGGGCTTGTTGGGAGCATTAGCCAGGTTGGTGCTAATGAGTGGAAGTCACTGCCATCCAATTGCTTCTCAGTGCTATATGCAAAATGGGCTTGGTTTGGTCACTCTTTCTTCCGCAGGCACTACAAAGAAACTCATAATGAAGGAAGAATGAACAATCTTTTACAAAGAAACTCATAATGAGGGAAGAATGAACAATCTTTTTCTTCCTTAGTTTTGAGCTTCACCAGGCAGAGCGGAGATACTTTACAGCCAGTCCTTTAACCCTTTCCTAAGCCTTTGGTGACATTTTCCAGAGCATATGCAAACTGTGCTGAAGTTGGTGGAATGAATCCTAACTTGTGCTACTGCTTCCTATACTACTACATTTTAAATGTAAGCATGAATGAAAAGACTCTTCAGATTGATCTTTGGATTCACAGATACATCCATTTGTCACAAGAACAAGTCATTTTTTCACTCTGTGCTAAGCATTAGCTTTGGTATTTTAAACACAGTCTAAGTATCCATTCTTTCATGAAAGACAACAACCATTTTGCTTCAACGGTTATAAACTTGCTTGTATTTGAATTTTTTAGGCCAAAAGAATAACCTCTGAAAGCGAATCATCACCCATGCCTGTGTGATGAATATTTTTGTGGTTAGTCCCTCAAAGGACTAAATGATTCATCATCCCAAGACTCCAATCTCATAAAATGCCTTGAAACACAACCCATCCTCAGCTGCCATCTTACATGGAGAATCCCGATCATCCCATCTTTTTGCAGTTTTAGTAGTGAAATGGACAAGAGCTCCTTATTTGCCTCCTTTTGTGTCATCAGCCAAATTTTGTTACATGTGTCCTGGATTGATTTTAATATTCAGCAATGTTGCTTACTTTTATATATATAAAGATACAGCAAGTAATATGATAGGAAGAAATGGGAACAGGCAACAAAATTCAATGGGAATTGAAACGTAGCATTTAGCAGTTATGTCCACAGAGTGCAATCAACACAGGGATAAAATGGGATCTACTTTCATGTTCTCAGTGTTCATTTATTACCTGTTTCTTGGAGATGTACGCTTCTGTCTCAGCTTCAATATTGCAGCAGCACTGACATCACACACATTCCCTCCCCTTTTTTTCTTGCTTTGACCTACTGAGAGGAACACTTTTCTGCAGGCTCTGCCAATGTAAGAGGATATCACTTGTCTCCCAGACTGTAAGTTTCCATCAGACTGTAGCTGTAAATCTAAACACTAAATTGATTAATTTTTAGCACTATGTGTTATAGCAGAGCTAACAGGACCAAAATAAGATTGACCTATTAGGTACCACAGACACCTTACAACAGTTCTTGCTGCAAAGAGCTTCCAATCCAAATAGATAGGAAAGACCACAGATCCAAGGGAAAACATAAGCAAAGTGAACAAAGATAACTCATCTATATCCTAGAAAGAGCTCAGATTAACATAATAACCAAAAATTGAAATAAGATTCTACATTTGGTCTTCTTTAGCAGGAATACATGAAGATGCTTGAAAGACATTGATAATAACAGAAAAATAAAAAAATAAAATCAATATATTTTATGTTATTTATTTTCTCTTATAAACAGGCTACCTATATTTTGGAATTTATATAACAACTACCATCTAGTGCAGCCTTCTCATCCTCTAATGCTATGGATAAATACTGTTCTAAATTTACAGATTGCAGCACAGGAAGTGAAGGGACTGTCTCAATATTCTCTTAATGAATTCAAGCTGAGGCAAGACTTGAGGAGCAAAGACGTGCAGTCTTGACTATTAGCTAAGTGACTTTTGCCTTGCATTCTATTTTGCAGCTAGACAGTGTTGAGGTCATCACACTCAAGACTTAAAACATGTTTCTGTAGGGTCAGAGGAGCTCAAAGAGTGGATGGAGACAGAGGAGTAAGTCATTGTCTCTCACATAGAAGACAGAGTAGTGGAGAGATGGCAGAGGCAGCACAAGTTAAAATGACAGCAGTGATTTAACAGTTTCTACGAAGAAAGAAACATCATCCCCATTAGCATTTTGAGGTAGCTTTGATCAAACATGGCCATATAGTATATTTTCCCCTCACTGACCACTGCATTTACAACATGAGTAAGAAGCACTGCAACAATGAAACTAAAGTTATCAAAGTGCTGTTAAATTTCGCCCACTTGTATATCAGCTAGAGTGTCAGTAACTTCTGCCATCAGTCTCTGATTATTTTTATACTTTGTTTGACAGACACTTCTGGAAATGTCTTCTTGTTTTACGTCGTCAGCAGAGCTCCCAGGCTAAGTTCCTTACGTATCTTTCAATGCTGCTAAGCTGATTGGCATTTACTTGTACCCCCCTCACTATAAGAATCATGGGGTTTGACTTGGCAAGAATCACCTCTTTTTTCTTCTTCTTTTTGTTTCTGAACAGAACAGCTGCCCTCCAAACTTAAGCCCATCTGGTTTTATCTGAAAAATGAAGGAGGAAAAATTATAATCAGTTCTCACTAATTAGAGGCAAACTGTGTATAAACAATTGAAAGGTCTTTTCATACTTATGGTCTGACATTTCCACAAAGAGCTTAATTGCTTGCATGGGCCTAAAGGGTTATGTTCTTTTTTTAAGTTGCATATGCTCTCTGCCAAATACTAGCTTGGACATGCTGTGAGTGATTTTTGGATCACCAGCAGCTCTTGCTATTTCAGGCTCTGTCACAGCTTGAAGATGTAATTAATTTTGTGGAACCTGACAATCATAATTATGACTGTCCTGGTTTCTGATAAGACTCACTTAGCTTTTTCTTTTTGTAGGGAAACCTTTGGCTTTAGTATTAGGAAAAGAATGTCATACTGCAGACTATCACACTGCAATAAATTCCCAATTTAAAGAATAAACACCTGCTGTACAGTTGGGCAGGAAACACATTTCTTGTCCCATGAAACTTGTCAAGTTTTCATAAAGATTCTTTGAAGCTCTATTCATAAAATCAGGTTAAGGAAACCCAGTCAAAACTGACTAAACATAGCAGTACACTGTACCGGATGCTCAAGGTGCATATGAGAGACAATTTCTGTTCCTTTTACGCCATCCTCTTTATCTGAAAATAAACAGCCTTAAAGAATAGTTCACTACTTGTTCTGTAAGAAGTCTCTCTGGCTGGAACCATCTATGTTTACACAATAAGTAAATACTAGGTGGAGCAGAGCCTTTAGTTGGTGTCTTTCTCCGTTCAAGTCAGTATCTGGTTAAATTGCTCTTTGCTATTTTGAGGTTTCTGGCATTTTCTCTTCCCATCACTTCCCTCAGTTTCTCTCTAGTTTTGAGTAAAAAATCAAGTTTTGGGCCAGAAAGATACTCAAAATACTGTACTGAACTGATATGTTCCTATGGAAAGCTTCCATTCCCCTGAATATTTTTCTGTGGTATAAAAAAAAAAAAGTTTTGAAAATTTCTCATTTTTTTCCCTGAAACTCAAAACCAATTAAATTCTTTTATGACAGGTGAAAAAGCATGATGCTTACAACTCCCAGCATAGCTTACCTTCCACTTTCACATCACTGGTAATTTGTAATAGCAATAATGGCAGGAGTATTTTCCTTTCAGGTTTTTAGAGACATTGATCTAAAACTACACTATCGTGAAAAGAAAATGTTTTCTGGAGCTTTGGATGCAGTTCTGATGGCTCTGCTAAATAATAACCTCTCCCTCAACTATTTTATTGCACTTCAAGAGAGAAAAGACACATTGCATTTGCCTCACACCCCAAACTAAGCACATGCGTCATGCTGTAGTCACTGTTTTCTGAGATTTATCCTCCCTCTTTAGCGACTCCCATTAATAGCAGAAGGAATGACACAGTTACAGAAAGGAGGATGTCCCTTCTGAAAGAATACTGTTGCGTGTTATTTGTAATACAACACTCAAGGCCAGCTTGTACCTTACAGGTTTTGGCTGATTTAAGGTAGTGCAGGGCCTCAATATAAGTACGGAAGCAGCTCAAGGAGTTTCCTAGGGTACATATTCCTGAAACAAGGAGCAACTCAGTCAAGTAAGAGAAGACATGCAGTTCTGTGCCATTCCCTGCCCTCGGAACAACACTGCAGGTGAACACAGACCGATTGGTTGGCCCAGTGTCCAAGAAAGGAAGAAAAGCTACGCCTGCCTTCTCACCTGCTCCAGGGCAAAAGCCTTCTCAGTGCTTACTCAGCACAGCAATTTTACCAGCACAGCAATTTTACCTGCATTCATGACACCTTTTTGCTTTCCCTTGAGAAAGAAGTGACAGTCATAACCCTTAGGAGATAAAATACAGTCTGCATTACTATCTGTACCATATTCAGAGATCTTTCAGGGATATTAAGTTCATGCAAGTTTGAGAAGATTTCTTTTATTTTTAATAAATAATGTGAGTTTCTAGGTCTTCTTTCTTCACCAAAAAGCATCTGATAGTGTAAATTAAGTAGGTACTAAATGCTGGGGGAAAAAAAAATCAAAACAAAGGGGCAATGAAAAGATGCCATTACTTGTTACAGTTTTTCTTAATTGTTTCTAAAGAAATGTTGTGATTTTGTTGGCTTAAATCCAGTTTCTGCCATGCCCAGAACTGGTGATCCTGGCTAAATATTTACTAGATCAGAATTAACATACTTAAAGCTATCTGCATTTCACTTGAAATGGCTAGGGGAGAGCTTGGAACTCGTTCTCTTCATTCAGTGAAAAACTCAAATCTAAAGGTCAAGCTTTCAGGTCTAAACATGGATGTCAGAAATTCACAAGTAGAGCCACAGAGTTACAGTCATATCCATGAAGGAACAGACAGCTAATTGCACCCTCCAAGACCTCAGTCTGCCACAGAGATTCTTAATCTCCTTCTCAGTTTTTGCATAATCGCATTTAAATGTTTTATTTTAATATTTCTAAACTGCCAAAAAACTGTGTTGGGTATGTCCAGAAACCCTTTGTTACAGGACTAAGCAATTTGGTATTTCACTCATTCTTGAAGCTCAATGGAATTTGTGAATTGTTGTCTCACCAAGCTCTCAAATGAGCTCTGCTCAGGTAGTCAGCATTTGAATACTCATAAATATTCAAGCCCAGGACAATGATGGGCACCGAAGAGGTGAGTAGTGATTAAAATATTTATGCAACTTTAGTTCTATCCTTTATCTGCCTATCTCAGATGACAAGGCTATTGGCTGTCCTGGGATATCTAATTCCCTCCTATTGAAGCAGCTCTGATCTTTCAAATGAAGTCATCACTAGTAGTAAGACTGGAATCCAGGGCTTCCTTCCTCATCTTAGGTCACCTGCTGTCATGCCTGATTATACTCATACTTTCCCTTTCTTTAGGCTAGTAACTGCAAATATCCATTTTTCTCTCCCAACATAGCCTCTGTTATGGCATTTTCCTGAGGATGCAAAGAAGATACTGAACCCAAGGCGGTGAGTGCTCAGACCATTGAATGACTGATAACAAAGAAGGAATGAGATGCATGATAGCTATCATCTCTAAGCCTGTACTTACTGAAATGCCTCTTTAGTTATTCCAGTTTATTTCACCTATAATTTTTACAGTGTGTACTTGGATAAAGAGTAAGACAGGTGAGGTTTCATAGAGATGCTTGTGGGTCAAGTTCTGGATACTTGTCCTCTTCTCTCCCTCCCCACAGCTGCCCAGGTCCACTCAGTGCAAATGTGACATTAATGAATCTCACTTCATTCTGTTGTATTTTGATTTCAGCATCAAACTATGCCACTTCAGAAAGCCTAATGCACATTTTTAAATCTCTGAGAAGTGCACTGAACATCATACATTATCAATCTTCCTTGCATATTTATTTTGTCAAGTCTGCAGATTCTATCGTACGCAGCCTCTGAATATATCTACAAAGCTTTTGGGAGTACATCACCAGTAATAGTGATAGATGTAAGAAAGAAGCTCCTACACAAACATGCCTCTGAGGGTAAGCTTCTTGCTCCGTGCACTCCCTAGCATATTGTCAGGTTTTGGGATTCATGAAACATAGGGAGTAGCACCAGCTCCTTCTATGAAGTCTTCAGGAAGGGTGAAACAGCTAATACTTGGTTGTAAAAAAGAAAAAAGAAAAGATGCATAAGCACCTCACTCCAGGAGGGGAGATCATGAATCCCACTGCACTGCAACTAGCATAAGGCATCTGTGCCCTAGAAAGTACTGACACCTAAGAAAGACCATGTCCTTAAGGTTTACTCCTGCTCCTGCTCAGCATGCCGGCTGCTGTGAATTCCTCTGGGCACTGAGACAGACAGGCAGGCGCACTGCACTTCTAGTGTGAGGTGCCTGCCTTACAGGCACTGCCATGGAAAGAATTACAGGGTCAAGGTTTCTTTTTTGGCTTTGGCCTTAGGATGCTTGAGATTAGACACAGCAGTGTTGCCAAAAAGCCCTTTGCAGGCTTAGAATTTAGAGTACAATTTCCCTCCAGATGTGAATGTGTAACAGGCGACTTAGGAGGTAAAAGCTTAATTGTTCTATAACCCTTTGTCCTAATCATTAAAACATTCTATGTACTGGTCAGAGTTTGTACATTGTAGTGGCAATTGTACTGAAATAGATAACATAAAACAGACATAAACTTGGTTGTTTGTTTTCTCTTAGTTTTCTTTCCACACCTGCTGCAATTGTTGGTAATCACAGAAAGAGTAATAATAATGTTGGTTAATAGGGTGGCTGTTGTTAAGTTATGGGGTGGATTCTGCTCGTAGCTCACTACTGAATTCCCACATGTTTTGGGGCAAGGCTCCCAGTGCCCCTGCTCCCTTTTTGTAAAGGAAGATCACCACTCCATTTTCTACCTATTTTATGCATGTCTTATTCTTTGAGAGGAATTGTATTTGGGATTAATCTTCAGACCTGTTATGAAAATCTTCCTTAGAACATTATCTGATCATTGCAAGTTCTGTTTGGGCTCAGAACTTCATTTTACACTGAAAACCCCACGAGTACACCACTGTGGTTGCATTGCATGTTCAAAACCCAGGTGGTATGGAACCAGGCAAAGCCTTCCCTCCTCTTTAGAAAGGTTCTGACATCCTATATCCTGTAATTGGTTATAATTTTTATCTAAAATACGTTCAGACCACTTACAAAGTTGGGGAGAGATGCTAACTGAATAAATAACACAAAAGTATTAAAAAGAATAACTTTTTAATTCATTCAAATAAATAAGTGATGTTGCCACTAAAACATAACTAAACAAACTCCCAAACCTCAATTGTATTAAAATTTGCATTCTCACAGGAACAGAACCAGTCAGTAAAACATAAAATTATTATTACCCACATTATCACAAGTGTGCAAGATTTAAAGATTGTAAATCTAATAGGGGACAATGAAGGATGATGACCCCAAAAGGACATAAATCACATGATTTCATGTAGTTATAATTCATAATCAAAAAATGGTTTTGACTACAGCATCCAGAATTGTTTAGACAGATACAAGGAGAAGTGGAGGTAATATTTCCTGTCAGAATTTGTTCCAGTGACAAAAATCCCTTATATTTGAAAATACATGGTTTCTAACTTCAATGGCTTTAAATTTTACCCATTTGTTCTTTCTACTTTTTTTTCTTACTGGATACAATAGGTAACTAGTACTTCTTATTTCTCCCTGTAAAAGTGCCCAGGCACTGAACAAATGAAACATACCATCAGTAGTCTCCACAAATACTAGAGAACAGCTGGGTTTCCTCTGCGTACCTGGAAGGAGATCTGTTTCAAACTATTTCAGCTTGTGCCAAAGCCCAAGGCTCTTGCAGAAAATGCAGAAAATGTCTCGCGTGCAGTCAAGGATAACAAAACTGTTCTAAGATTCAAAAAGCAAGCAACCAGGAGGGAAAAAAGCCACAATTAAATAGGAATTCATATAGTGAATTTTATGAATAAGAAAAAATAAGGGGTAGCAAAATATTGCAAAAGAGCCTGTGAAATCATTATTAATCTCCATTTTCTATTTATTCCTAAAGAAATATATTATGTTGCCCTAATTAATTAAAAGTGGTCAAGTACCCTTGAATATTTGGGCAAAAAATGAAAAATTTATTCCTATCATAAAGCTGACACCAGAAGGCATCCAGTCTGTTCTGTAAAGAGGGAACAATTACTTGTTTATTTAAGCTTATGAATTGGGATTACAAAATGTGGGCCTTTGACTTGCATGGGTTCCCAGCACTTGCTGTTGGGAGTATTGTGCTACGCTCATGCATAGAGCATTTGGTCACTACACTTTCAGGGGTAAGACTGCAACTCCTCCTGTGTGGCTGCTTCGAACACTGAAGATGTCCAAGTAAGTCTGACATAATGGAGCACTTCAATTTCTCTCATCTTCTGTGAGCTAAAGTTAAAGGTCTAACTCAGCAGTTATTTTATCTATTTATTCAGTTAGCTTTTTTAACTGAGCTTGTTTTTCATTTGTCCCCTTTAGTTTCTGTCCATTACACATTTTTCTTTTGTTGGGCCATATAAGAGTTTCTACTTGCTGAATCACCTGAATATCATGTAGTCACAGAATGGCATGAGAGAAGCCCTCTGGTTCCAAAACCCATGTTCCTGACACTCCTGGCTGGCTTTCAGTTATGATTTACTTCCTATTTGCACTTAGGAAACACAGTCATAGAGAAGATAGAAGGCTCTCCTGTAGTAGGGATGCATAACCTAGATGATGCCTGTACTAAAAGATGTCTTTACAAAGGCAAATTCCCAAACAGCATACGTGCCCTCTCTTTCATGTAACTTACTGTGACAAGGAATACCTGAAGAAACCCCAAGTGGAGCTTATTTCTCATGTCACCTGATGCTATCTTATTCAGTGCTCCGGGTTTTGCCATCTCTGTGGTCTCAGGACCAGTATCAGGGCTCAGTCAGCTAACATTAAGGAATGGCCCTACTCCAGGGAAAAAAAGGTTTGACAGATCACTGTGTGTTTATAGGAACACTGTTTTGCTGAGCCATGGCTTATCTAACTGAATGAGGAACTAAATGAACTACTCATTTAGTAGTCCTCACATCAGCAAAAGCCAAGTATTGAGAATTACCAAAATACATTTAAATATCTACACAGCAGCAACTAAATATGTAATAAAAATACAACTGTTAAATATCTGAAAGGACATCTTAAAAAAGAAAAGAACTTGGATATTAACTTTGAATGAGCTTATGCTGGTTTCTAACTCGGGAATGAAAAAGAAATATATATAGTAATGAAAGATCTTTGCATTCAGCCATGAAAACCTTCACCATCATAGATGTTTTTTAACTCCTTTAGTCAGCTCAGACAATCCTTCTAGAGGGAAAGATGTGAAGGTCATAAAAAAAGTGCATACCAGAATATTGCATGTAGGTATTTAGAGCTGAATGAACTAAAGGCTTTCCCACTGGATTAATTTACACTCCAAAGGAGCCCCTCCAAAAATATGGGTCTGTATTATTAAAATACAGCCAACATTTTGTAGTAAGTCTTTACTACTTTACAGTAGCTAGCTCTAGGGCACATTTCAACTCCCATTCAAATGATTCTTTCTATTGACTTTAAGGGGTGATGGATTGAGCCTTTTAACAGCAGCCTTCTGGCCTCATGTACGCTTCTGTAAATCTACACTAAACTGGATTAGATGGATTCATGGAGTCTCTTCTAGCATAATTTTCAAGTTTGCTTTACATTAATATGAAGCAGTTTAAGTCTCATTACAACATCTAGTTTCTCAAAGCTGAAATTTCTGTTATGTAGAGAAAAATTTCATTTGGAAAGTTTTTATTGGAACAATTTATAAAATTTTAGTTCTTTGTTGAAATAGTAGTGTATGAAAGAGAAATTTTATTTCCTATTTGACTCCAGTGCTTATTTATATTTTGTTTTCCAAGTGTATAGCAATTGAAGAGTCTGAACACATATAAGAACATTAGATTATCTTTCTGGACCTGTAAATACTATAAAAAATGAAGAATATTGATCCTGAAGATTATATCAAATTCAAGCAAGAAAGGTGAATGTAGCCTTACACTTGCTTGAATCTCATTTTGAAACAAATAAAGAGTATGAGACAATGCATTTTAGAGCAATATCTTTTCAAAATAATTTAGACACTCAAAATAATTCTTTACCTGCATGTTGATACATTTTTCATCTGCTTTAGATATAATAATCAGTCCCATTTTATTTCATTTTAATGTCAAATCATATTAAGCAGCACAAATTTTACACATCATAGACAACATATCAAGAAAGAGATGATTACACCTCATGAGTTTTATACGCACCGCTTGACTCTGTGGTATTTAGTGCTCCCAGGTATAATTTACCATCTAAGATAGTCATACATTGTCATCAATGGATTTTGACTATACAAGCAATTTAGGCAGTGCTAAAGACAGTTCAACTATCAGTATAAACAAGAGTGAGCCTGTTTTAACAATATATCAAAACTCGGTATTGAGGTGATTCTTTCCATGAAACCTCTTCCGATTAAACTCACAAAGTACCACCCAGAGAGCGTCTGTGTGCCCTGCAGCAGCCAGCACAGCCAACCACTCAGTAGCCAGTCCTGTGTGCTTTCTGTCAGATAGCAGTTGTTGCTCATTGTTTCGGGGGACCATCTCCTAACTTCCTGAGCTGAAGCTCACTAGCTGCATCTGCACAAAGCAGTGGCAGAGTACAGGCCTAAGCATGACCCAGCCATTGCCCAGTACTAGTAAGCTACTTGGCATGGCTTTGACCTATGGTAGCTCATGCTTGGATTACATCAGGGCATTTCTGAGGAGAACATGGGCATTCTGGGGAAGAGCACCACAGCATCCCTAGGACAGCTCTTTTTCTGGGTGCTTCATGAAAACCTGTATTTTAAAAACCATTTGGTTGTACTGACATCTTAATACAGGGAAGGAACACCAAAGGGGTTTTACCTTTCTACTCCTGTTAGCATTGGCTGCCTCTGCTTTTTGATGTACTTGCTGAAATACATCTATACAGCCCTTGAGTCAGAGTGAACCATTGTGGTTGCTGTTCCAAACGTTTTCCAAAACATTTCCGCTCCTATAAAAGTTGAAGAAATTTCCTGACAAGCTCTGTTTTTGGTAGCAGGAGGAATGTATTCAGAACTGATTACAGTACTTCATTTTTAAAGAAAGAGGGAAGGAAAGAGCACAAAGATATTTCTTCTTAAATAAGAAGTGGGCAGAATATGTGATGGGTCCTAGCCAGGTCCTTAATAAAACGAATGATGTTTGTGTTCCCCAGAGGGCTCATGACGCCACTTTGGAGTTTGCAGTCAGCAAGAAGCATCTCATATTGCACACCACATGACACTGGAATATGACTAATAAACATCAGGAAGTCCCCAACGGCTGCAAATTTGGCAGCACTGTCTGAATTGGCCCGTCATAATGTTCATGAACCTTGTGAGCATACTTGGGCCCAGTTTCAAGTGGATAGTAGATCCCTCGTTTTTTATTTAAGGCACCTCGCTGTTTAAAAGAATCTGGCAACTGAAATAATAGAGGTGTTGCCTGTGAAGCCCGAGGTGCACCAGATAAGCAACAGGGAGCTGAAACTATGTCTATCTAGTTAAAATATGGCTATTAACATTCCTCACTAGCATTTATACACACGCATTTGTATTTAATATCTACTAAAAATATTCAAACCACATCTGGGAAATAGTATTTTAGGTTGGCATCACTACTGTAAATTTTCACAGCTAAGTCACCAACTTCTCAAAAAGTCTTTCTAATGAAAATGTTGATAGGCCATTAGCTAAGCACAGTGGTGAGAACAGCACTGCCACAGTAAGAATGACAATGAGTCAAGTTAACCAATAATAAAATACTGGTAAACAGATGAGGCTTTAAGCCTATTCATTAGGCTCACTTTCTGATGAGTTAAAACATACTGCCTATTTCTTGTCCATAAACACACCCAGGCAGTGGGAATCTGTCACGGATAAGACTGGTGTGACAAAGTTTGTTTAGTTCTAGAATACAGTAGTCAAAAAAATGCAAGGAAACACATATGGTGACATAGTGCCCTTTAGTCTGTAAAGGCGGAGGGAAATTTTCTGGTTAAAAATTCTGATATGTTATAAAAATATGTGTTATCCTACTAAAAATTAGATATCTGTGGGACCAGTTTAGAAAAATGGGAATGCTAAGAATAGCATTACTAAAAAAGTGAAACCATTGTCTGAAGTAGTCTCCGGCTGGAGGGTTGTGTGGTGGGAAAATATTTTAATAGAGTTTCCTATTAGTGTGATTGTACTAGAGATATAACACTGGTATTGAAATACAGTGGAATGTTCACCATGTGCATTTCTCTAATACATGGTAAGCACTTCATGGTGATTTTACTTTTAAAACCCTCTCTTTCTGACTTTAGCTCCGTATTGCAATTAATAAATTCATGGGCTAGTACAGTGCATGCTTACATGACTCATTTATGCTAGAGTGGCAAATATGTTACAGGACTGGATAACCAGATCTGCAGAAGTAAGAGGAAGCCATCAGAACTTACAATGCTTACAAAGCCAATGGTAGCTCATGGGATTCAAAGCCAAGACCACCCCCTGCCTATAGTACACAGCAAAAATGTTTTAACATGCAAACCCTGCTCATTTGCAACTACTCACATGGGAAGGTATTTGTAGTACTGCTTTGCAAGCAGATAAAATATAGGTAAAACCTGACAAAAGTAGGGGTGAAAAGACGTTAAATGGCACATTGTTATTAGTTTCATTCTTCTGTCACTTGCTTATTTGTGAGAGTATATAAACTCAAAGCAAACATATTCTATTAAAAGATACATTTATACAGCAGTGTGTTTAATCTTGTTTTATGTAGAGTGGATTTTTATACAGATAGTGGATTTCTGTGCAATGTAACAAGTGTACCCTATGATTTAATAGTTTGGGTATTGCTGAATGGTAGGATATTTGCACGTTACAATGTTTAATAGTCCACTACAATATCATATCTACAATTTTATGGCTAAAGCTTTTCATACTCTTGTATTTTTATCAGCCTTGTTTTAAATAGTTTTTCCTTGAATGGGAACAGCAAAAATCATAGTTGCCTCAGTGGAGATCTTAGGTTAAGCTGTTGCCTACTCTTACCATTTGTTCTTCTTATAAAATCAGTCATTATTGTGGGCTATTTTAAGCACACTATAATGACAGGCAAAGTGGAGGTCCTTTTTGAGAAGGAGGTCTTTCTCAAAGTGGAGGTCCCCTTTAAGACCCTTTCATAAGAGGATGAAACGGAGGTGTTTCATCATCTTATCTAAGTGTCCTTTGTAAGCGGCCCTCCTCCACTTCCCCTGTACTTAAGATAGCCCACAATAATGATTGGCTTTGAGTTGTCTCTCACTCTTCAGATTGCAAACATGTCACTTGGGTAAGAGGATGAAAATCCTCAGTTCAGCATTATGCAAATGCCACATGTATGCACTTCTGCACTTCTTTGGAGAACACAGAATTTATACTAAGCTTTGGGTGAGTACAACCTGTTTCTGTCTCACAGAAACAAACCTAGATGGCAGAAATGATTCATGTAGATACTTTGCTACAGCTCTCACTTTACTTACATTTGCCTTTGATTTCACTATTTGTATAATTCATGGAAGGATTTACAGCATCTATGTTAGCTAAAATACATACCAATTTGGCACCATACATACGCCAATGCATCAATGGCATGGCACAAGTGTAAATTACTATGTCCTGGCCTAGCTAGCATACAGATAAATTAATTTGGTTTACTCAAAGTTCCTGCTGAGTGAAATTCTAATCCAAGAGAAGTCAATGGGATTTCTACCTTTGATTTTTATATGGCCTAGGACTTTCTATTCTATTTCTAAATGTGTACAGTAGTGGGGTTTTCATTTCTTTTTGCAGATTGCTTCCAAGAATTATGGATCATATGTAGCAGGGAAAAAAATCACTATGTAAGTTACTGATTTCTTCCATAAACTAAAGTTTCACTACCATTAGGGAAACTTTAGAAATAAGCATTCCCTGGAACATAACTAGGATTCCCTTTCTGTGCTGGGACATGCTATTCTCCATCTGCAAGCACATACTAAAGAAATTACCATATGTTGTCTCTAGCACTTGTCTTCATGGTTTCAGTGTTGTTTTCTAATGTGGAATCAATTTCCCTTCACAACTCACAGCATCACACTTGCTTACTAGAAAGGGAGAAGAGCAATCCATCACTGCTAAACCCTTGCAAGACTAACGATCTATTTGAAGTTTGTTTTCATAGTTCCATCATGGCATCAAGCTCCCATTAATATAGCTGTGGTCCCATGGTGTTAACATACTCCAAGAAGAAAAAAAAATAAGGAATAAAGTGAAGATTTAAAAGAAATTCTCTCCTGTGTCAAATTCCGCCATGCTTCAGTGAGAGTCTTCAGGACACCCACTGGAATCTAGGAGACTGTTCACAGAAAAGAACTAAAGTAATTAAAGCCATTAAAATGTCTGGCCTGGGTTTTGGTATAAGATCAGACTCTTACTGATCAGTATCTTCCAAATGCACAGTCCACTGATGCTTTGTAGGTCATGAGTACACTCTTCAAATAACTGGTAAAGGAGGATTGGCCACCTTGGTGTGGTTATCAGGGCTGTAGCTTCATTCCTCACTCCAGAAAAGTGACCACACCTTTTCACACCTCCTCATCTTGCTGAACTTTCTGCCAGAATTACTCCTGCATCTTGAGGCCTAGTGAAGGTGGTTTCTGAGAACAGAAATCACAACACTGGACCCTAGTTCAAGGACCACTGTGATATGAAATAAAATGACCTTATTTCAGGACAGCTGAACACTGGGAGGGCACTGCTTATGCAAAATTTTTACTGAATTACTTTATGAGTGAAGAAAATATCCAAGAAAAGTTGTTAGCAGAATTGTGCCTTTAATCACATATATTTTTTGTTGATAGTCATACTCCAAGATAATAAAAGGACCACTGTTTTCCTCATTGCAGAAGTGTTTGAGAAACAGTATAATATCAGAGCACTTCAAGAGTCACAGTACAAGGTATATTATGCATTCAAATATTATTTTGAAGAACCTGTCACCACTATTTTGCCTTATTGAAAAAAATCTTTTGTCTTTGGTTTCATCTTTTTTTCTGACAAGTAGTTGCAAGATATGAACTAAAAAGTGAGTGTATAGATCTTAAAATAATACCGGAGGCTATTAGTTAAACAGGAGTCTTTAGCTAGTATATGCTTTGGAGGCTCCAACAGCTCTCTGCTGACTTCAAACTTGCACAAATTTACATCTATTTGCAGTATTAACAACAAGCATGTAACGCTTTCAAGTTCTCAGTTGTTTAAAGATGGCATACACTTCTTACATTGAAGTGAAATGTAAGTGAGCAAAATAGTTTTTAATTCTTATTTAAAAAATTTATGGTGACATTATTATTTGCATTTTTTAGATTTTCTAACTTTAAAATACAGAAAAAAAAGCAGGAGCAGCATAAGAATTTATAAAAAAAATCTTTCCCAGTTAGGCTCTTCAGTGTATGGATGGAAGTTAAACAGCTTTTTGTGTTTGGAACCAGAAAAAAAAAAAAAAAAAAAAGCTGAACAGCCCCAGTAATCTTTGCTATATTACATAAAAACAAAATGAAGACTTTTATGGAGACTGAAAACCACCTTGGACCTTAGGTGTTCATAAAATTATAAAGCATAAAAATTAGAGTAACCAATAATTAGGACTGTATGCTTTCAAGAGGTTTTTTCCACACTAAAAATTATGTGTTGCTAGCTGACTATTTATTTTACTCTGCCTATTGTGTTTAATCCTCTACCCTCTTTCCTCCATTGTTCAAACGGAAATACAAGATGAATGAAGTCAAGTGCCCCGAGTTTCACGAAGCCTATTTTAGATATGGCAACTTTCTCATTTTATGAGCCATGCCATTGGTCTCCAGTCTTACTCAAAAAAAGGTAGGTACCTCAAAGGAGGTGTGTGGGAAGAATAAGGAAGATGCCTTTTACCATTTGTGGTATTTTCTTTAGTTGTAAACTTTCCACAGAAATGCACTTCTATCATAGGAGCAATCTACCTCTGTTAACTCTGAAATATACTGCAGCACGTGGCTCAACCCAACAAGTGCCAGCTGGTTAACCTACAGAAATCACAATTTGTGATTCGTTAAATCAGTGAGGACATATGTATACAAGGCTACAGCCACTACTTGTAGGCAAAAGGTAGATGACACTGTGCATCCATCCATTAACAAGATGGTAGTTTGTTTATTTATTTTAACAGAGCTGCAGTGCTTATATCAAAATGGTCCTTGTTTTCTTCTACCCAAAGTGCAGTCTCATCCAATGTATTTATGCTTGTAGATAACGCAAATTGTAACAGGAAGGTAGCCTGGAGGGCCAGGACACTTCAAAAGAGAATACAGAACAGAAGATAATTTTGCATTTGAAAAGAGAGGAGGATCCAGCTTATTCTATAACTCTGAAAATTAGAAAAAATATAACTAAAAAAACCCCTTAATAATTTGAAAATGAAAGTTTCTGCTTATTATATTTCTCATACTTAAGGTACAGGATGTACCACAGGAGCTATACGGCTTAAGAGGAGGCACAAGTTCTGTCACAGCTACTGGTGCTGAAAAATTTCTTCACCCTGGGGAAGAACTTTAACTAGTTTGTGTTTGTTTTCCTATACCCTTAAAACTGAAGCTCTGCAGGAATATTCTTTCCTTTTCATTAGATGGTCATGTAACAACAAATAGAGCAGAGGCCTACCCTGGGCTGATATGCATTTGATTTCCCACTGCGAGAATAAAATTTGAAGTATCTATTGCTTTCCAGCGGCAGTATTAATTTGAATTGTATAAATCTCTGTGATACATTTGAAGCTTTGAAATGGAAGCTAGGGAAAGACAGCATCACGTTTAGCATCACTTTAGCTGCCTCTGTAGGATCATTCCACTACCCCTCTGGGGACTTTAGTTGAACACCTTTTCTTTTTCTTTCCTTAAAAACATTTCCTCGGGACTCATGTAATATGTTGCATTGTTCTAATTGATGGGGGCTGACAGGACTCTTTTCAGAGCTTGTCAGTGCTCCTCTTTAATCAGCCAGAAAGACTACTGCTGAGTGACAGCAGTGTATTCTTCCCACAGGTTCCCCAACCCCAGCTACTACAGGGCATGTGAGATGGGACCTGAGGGTAGCAATCAGTTTCTGGAAACCAGAATAACACTGTCAGATGAAAAACACCATGAGGTCATGAAGCCAGTATTACAGGTGATGGAAGTTGTTGGTTTGTTTTTTTTTCAAATTAGAGATTCTAAAGCTGCAAACTCACCCTCCTCTTACAGTAATTTTAGCATAACTATAATCAACGCATAGAATGAAACAGGCACTAAACCTGTGTATGTTTGAAAGATTCTTTCTTTTACATATCTGTGGTTTTCTTCTTCCACTTTTCTTGACTTCTGGCATGCGCATTTTTTTCATATATTTAATATTTACAGCTTGCCCGAGCGTTAGGGCAAATACTAGCTTAGGATTCCTGTGGTGGTGGAATAAGTCTTGTTGACAACATTCACCACCTACTTCTACTGTAGACAGAAGATTTGTTTACAGCCTCATTCATTATACGAGGTACGTGGGTAACCGAAGATCTGTACCACTGCAAGATCTGTCAAACTCAGACTTCATGTAGTTCCCTGAAAAGAATCATTCATATTCATATCTTGTCTTCTTTAAACAGTTCTAGAAATATTTACGCACATTACAAGGTGTAAAATTTACATCATTGATGTATAACTAAATGCCAGGAAAATCTCAAAAAATGTTGAGTATTCTTTTAATGAAACATATCTTTTTAGTTATGATAATACTAATGGAATCATTTTACAATGTCAGTGGAAGATGTCAGAATAAAAAGATTAAAAATCCAGAGAAATGCAACAGAAAATGAATTGTCAGTTCTTAAGAGATTAAAACAAGGCATAAGGAATGCTGCCTTAACCTTAAACGAAATTCTACTAAATGTTAAATATTATTAAGCTACCTATTAACCTTACTAGACCGCCTCAAAATTCAAATTTAACTGTAAATACATATATCTAATTTAGAGAATTAAATATAACATGAACAATAAATCTCTCAAACATTTGTGTGCAAACTACAGATGTGGTATTTGCAATACAAATATCATACATATTGAGTCACTTCAAACAGAACATGATCACAAGAAGAAAAAATTCGGGCCAATGTCAACACCTTGTTATCTCAACAGTATAAATGTCACCAAACTCAGCTGTTACGAGAGTGTAATTCCTCCTTCCATGGGCATTTCTTGCAGACAATAATACAGGCTGCAATTACTGCAGAACCTTGGAAGAACGCCCTCCTATTGAAGGCCTTATTTAAGTCTTCTTTAGGCCTTTTTTTCCCCCTTGTTAAAACCTCTAAGAATTTTAATTGCCACATACTTCTCAAAATTAAAATTAGAGATTACATCTCCTTCCTTTAATTTTCATCAAAAGGTTACTGACATCAGGTTTAAAAAAAACAACCCATGTTTCTACCTATACAGGCTGAGAATCTTCTTCCTCTGGTTCTTTTTTTCTGATGGAAGAAATCTACCTCCTCTACATGGAACTAGCTGCATTTATCCTTCCAAGTTGTCATTTAGCTGTATGTTAGGGTAGTATTGCTTTGCTTTTCCAGATTGTTCTACATGAGAATAACTGCTGAAACTAACCTCATGCTTTCTCTGACTCAAACCTTCTCTATTTTTAAGAAAGTATTAATTCCTTCAGCAGTACCTCTCCCTTCCAGAAATCTTGTTTGATGTTGCTATTATAGCACTATCCATGATACCAAGTAGGACAAGTAAGAAAGTTCCTGGATACCTGATCAAACTATTTAATTGTTAATCTTTTTCTGAAATGCTTCCACCATGACAAAACACTTTTTAAACTTTCAAATAGGTTAAAAGAAATCTGCTATAAGAGTATTCCTGTTTTTCTCTTGGCACTATGATATAAATGCCATTACCATTCATCTTCAGAAATGAAGGCGCCTGGAAGGAATATGGGAAAACATCTCTGCAACATCATGCAGAAGATACACTGAACCTGGCAGTGCCCACCCTGCTCCTTGCCAGTCAATTAATCTCTGACTTTGCATAACTAACTGCATATTTACACAACTAACACAGCACCTCCTCGTGCTGCCAGCTTTGGTAAGACCAGGCTTTAAACACTACATTGTTAGAGCTAAGCCATGATACCACATATTTTACCTAAGACATAGAACTATTCCTTTATTACTTCGTCTCCTCCTCTGCCCCAAGCATGTAACATTGAACTTCATCCATAATACAGTGAAGTTATTTTCAAAGTTTTTACCTATTGCAGAAAAAAAAAACCCTGAGGAAAATCAAAAAAACTTTTTTTTAAAAAAAAAAATAGAAATAGCATTAACAGAATACATGAGGATGAGGATTACTATAAGGATTTTACTATTTGTTTGCAAAGGTTGAGTAAATTGCCTGTAAATTATGCAGTAAAACTGTATACACTTTGCACACCATGCACCTCTAATACCCAATTTGAAGCTCATTTATCAACAACCATTCATCTATAAACAATCCATAGAAAAAATTGACTTATTTTCACTTGTTATTGATGATCTTTCAAAACCCAGAAACTGCCTCCTCTTCAATTTCCTACCACTGAATTCTTAGGTAATCACCTCACCAATAGCTCTCAACAAAAATAACTGTTTCCAGAGCAAGTGTCTCTCCAGATTTTAGGCTCTTTAAATTGATCCCTCTCTGTGTTTCAGAAGTGTGAAATACATATACACATGCACATATACACACACACAAAGCTCAGAATGTGTATATGGTTTTGTTATGTCAGAAGTGGACAAAAATTTTCCCAGAACAGGATATGGGGAAGGGAAAAAGAAACACAGGCTGACACCTTTTTGTATATGTATGTATTTTTTTCTTTTGACATGAAGTTCAATTTTCAGTCTCATTTACATAGCAGTATAGGTCATTCAAATGCTAATAAGGTACTCACAATCATAGCCAATCCCATGGGTAGTCAACTAATACAAAAGGCAAAGAGGAAGGGAACTTCCTATGTCTTTTAATGAGGAAGCATACCATAGGGCAAGGAGTGGAGAGTTACATTAACTGCTTTGTTCTCATTTGTGGTCCACATCCCTTGTTGTCCCTTTCCTGCACTCTCTCTTTTGAAGTGTAATAGAAAAGATGCCCTGAAAGGAGAGCTGAAGTAACCACTTGTAGGTCTCAGAACAACTTAGCAGCTGTGGAAAATCCAATGCTGTCTGGTTGTAGTTCTTTAAAAAAAAATTAAACGATTTGTTACTAGGAAAAAAAAAAAGAATATAACGTGAGAAGGGGAGTACATCAAACAATTAGCTGCTTCTCTACTGAAAGTCTGTTCCATCATATATGCAGTCCTGTGTAATTACAGTAAAAATGTCTGCATGAAAGCTACAGATACACATCAAAGTATGTTTCGGTTAATACTAAAACTGAAGTGTTTCTTTTGTGCAGTTTACGTGGGGCTAGCTTGTAAGATCCTGGGGCAGGGACTATGCCTGTCTTTGTGTTTACAGAGTGCAAAAAGACCTCCAAGCAGAATACATACATTTATGAGCAAATGCTAAAAGGTAACCAAATGCAAATATAATAACTACATTAATAACTAATAATACATTGCATAAATAGGCTGCACTCATTGGAAGAATGCAGAAGCCATGAACGTTAATGATTCTTTCAGAATACATTTCTTAGTTCACAGCCAGAATGGAACAAATTTGCCTCTTGCTGGATGTCTTTAAGATTTCAATGCGTAAAGAATGATTTAATAAGGAGCTTGCCCTCACACCCATGTACAAAACAGATCTCTACAACTGCTGCTTAAATGTCCTTAAAGTAACTTAAATAGATCATTTCTAACTGACAACTCCGAGATTCAGGATGAGGCCCTCACAGAAACTAATACCTGAAGAGTCTGGTCAGGAATATCCCAACACAAGACAACAGTGCAATACTTTCTGAAATGAAGAATAAAGGTCTCTAAGTGTTGTGCCTGGTCTTCTGACTATTACCACACTTACAGTGCTGCAAATAAACAAGCATCTTAAATCTATATACGCTTTTGAAGCTGTAATTTACAAGTTCAAAAATGTCTAAAGTCTTTGAATAGAACATTTTAACAGGAGAAATGAACTTGTACTTTGAAAGAAAACAGGTTTTCTGAAAACACTCTTTGACATATTTTTTTGGAATCTCTGGTTTTCATTTTATAGTTTTTCTGTGTTTCTTTCCTCTATTGCACACCACCTGCAAATAAATGAGTGAAATTGCCTGAGCTTCATTTAATCTCATCCTAGTAGGAGAATCAAATTCAATCATGCTTCTTGAAGAAACAAAGTTATTTTTAGTGTAATGGTAAAATATGATGTCATTTGTAGCGTCTTTTGGTAATGACATTTTTACTTCTATAAAAGATGTGAAAAAGCTCATGGCCAATTATTATGTACTGAATATATGTTATTATATTCTAATGCAATACAGCAACAATATGATGTTACAGTGTAGTAAAAATTTCTTGGCATGAATCTGTATTTTATTTTATTGCATAACGAGCTCTATCCTGCTGACAATGACACTGATGAATGCTTTGCCATTGGCTTCACTGGAAACCTAACATGCCTGACAGCTGACTAACAAACACATATACTCTCTAACACAGACCATTTCTGATCAGTGACAGTAAAATGATTATATCAGTTGCTTAGTTTATGCTACCTATATATGTAACCAAAAGCTATTTTAAAAATGCTGGGGTTTACGTCCCATGAAAATAGATTTATAGAAATAGTATGGTGGCCATCTCAAAGTTGTTCTACTGAAGAATGTTGTACTTGTATATAAATAAGCAGAGAGAAGTTTTAAATGATGGCTGAAATTCCTAGATGTAATCACAAAGTAAGGAAATTACATTTGATGTGAAACTGATGTAAAAAAACAAGTACAAGGGAATTACACTAAGCAGCACAACTAATGTTTAATGAAACAGATTAAAAAGTTCACATTTTTTAAATCATCTAAGGATTGCTCTTTATTTTATTTGTCATTAAATGAAATCTAGAAGAAGATTCTACTGCCAAAATGAACATGGATGGACACGGGGCACACCCTCAGCCCTCCCCTAAAGACAGAGGCTCTGGGTGTGAGGTAACTCCAGCCCTGACATCTCTCCCACCTCCCAAACAACCTGACACAGCGTTGTCCCTGGAACAGAGCTAAGAAAGACTTAGAGCCTACATATGCACTAGTAAATGGTCTGGGGATTGCTTCTCTGCCTTGAGGCCATCTGTCAAAACAGTGTTTTGTAAGGTTAAAACTTTCATTATCAACTGTCTATTCTCCAGCACAGGATGGCTGGACCAGACAAAGGACCGGTAATGATCCTTATTGCCTACCAGGAAGACATAGTTTTTGTGCCCACAGTGGCAATAAGGACACGAATCATCCAAAAAAGGCATGGCCTTGCATTTCTCTGGGTAGGGTACGTAGATTATTTAAATGAAACGTCATGAAACTCCTTGAAAAATGAAGAAATGGTATCTTGCTGAAAGCAGAGCAGGTCTCTCCTGGGGAGGAAAGAAACATTCTGGCATGATTGCAGGTTGCAAATTAAAATTATCAGGCACACCTCATTCTACTGTACAGCCAGCTGAAAAACACAGGCCTTCCTTTGCACTTAGCGAGGTTAATTTCAAGCAAGTTTTAAAGACAAAATTGCACTAATTTCAGTGGGACTTTTTTCTGGGTATGGGATGCAGAACAGAGCCCTCTCCTGGTGAGCACTGAAGATAATTGAGGGCACCCCTGGCACCGTATTTGGCACTGTCGGCAGCACATATCTATGTGATGAAGTATAGAATGCAGACACTCAAAATAAAATAGTAGAAAAGCTCAGCTATTTGGAGCCACGGAACCTTATGATTGAGGTCAGATTTGTTTGGATTAAAAAAATATATAATGATTGCATACTTGAAAACTGAAACAAAAAAAATGGTTGTATAACACACTTAAAGGCACAGTTGGCACTTCAAGTCCACAATGACTAGCCAGTTGTAACCTGCTTTTGAATCCACAGCTGAACCCTGCATGTTGAATTACTGAAAAGGGTGGGTCACCTTCTTTTTAAACCTGAAACCTGATAACCAGGGCAAAAGTACCCCCATTCATTCTCTCTTTTTATGACTATAAAGCCATGAAGCACCAATAATCACCTTAAGCATACAGATCAACAAACTCTGGCTAATTAACACACTTTAGGATTTCATACTTGAACCTGAAAATAAGGAACCATATTTCAAAGCCCTGATTTTGTAAAACAAAATTTACAACAGGTACCTAAGCTAGATGAGACATATGGTCGGCACTTCAGTAAATCATAATAATGATACACTGCCAAAAGAGTGGCTGACTGACATTAGATTTTTCTCAGAGTAACTAAGTATAATACCTTTGCTTAAACAACAACAAAACCTTTTTGTCAGTGAGATGCAATGTAAAAGTATATTGGTTTAATTTCAAATTTATTTATAAAGATCCTAAAGCCCATATTGTTTGTAGTAACACATGCAAGCATGATTTTCTGGAACCATCCTACTTATAGCTGTAATATCATTAGACTTCATAAAGTAAGTAGTGTTGAGTCTACAATATTTGCATGGAAAACCTCCAAGGCAATTCCAAGTTACTGTATGAACTGGTATTTGTGCAGGGCAACATTGTTCTGCTGTCTCAGTATTGAACCACCAAAAGTACGTGAAGTGTTGTCTTTTATATAAGAGGTAAAACTAAGGTTACCAAGCGCTTGCAGTCATCAGACCCAATGGTAGTTTTTGCAAGTGTAGGAGTGCCTGGCCAAATACCAATCTAGAAAATTACAATCTGCCTACTTACATTCCTCTATTGCTTTAAATGGATAAGGTATTATTCTTCTATTCTTGTGTAAAAGTGGATCCTATAGCCCTTCCTTGGGCTCTGTTAAGACTATTTCTAGAATGACCTTCTCCATGCAGGGCTCTATACGGTCACACAGAATCATTTATACAACTCAGTATACTGTGCTAGATTTTAGATTTGCTGTCTTCTGAATTCACTTCCACTGAGCTCACTACTTCAGACCAAAGACACTGATTTATGTAAAGCCATCATTTAATTCCTACCTGTGAAAGTCATATTTACAATAAATCACTGTGAAAAAGTAGTGTTTGATTATGAGACCAGTTTCAGTAAGACCTCCTTTGGTACACATGACCCAAGCCAAATGCTCACTAGTTTTGTGTAAGATCCTGCAACTCTCAGTGAAATCAACAGCCATGAGAGCAAGGCAAGGCCTTTTAATGGGAAACTTACCTTGGGTCTGTACTGTGTAATTGCAGTGCGACTCTCCCATCCCTCCTCAGTCTGAAACACGTTACATCAAACAAAGATCATACATAATCTTTCCAAGTCAGCTGTATATTACATTTTTAAGAGAGGGTGCAACAAATGGTTAAAATCTTGCTTTAAAGTGATGTCTACTCAAACAACCCATGTTACTAGGGGAGTCTTCCCCAATACAGGAATTTGCTTCACTGAAGTGGAAGGAAAACAGGCTTCAAAAAAGCTTTCATTGTAGTGTTTGACTACTTCATGTTACGACTGTTGCCGTTCACAGAAGTCCTCGAGAAAGGAAGGAGATTTTAGCATGTTCCCATATGGAAGGAGCCTGTTAGTAACATGGGTGCTGGTGTGAGTCACAACTGTCGTTCTGCACCAGGGTTGTCGATTGCAATTATTTTCCTGCAAATCTGAGTCTTCCTCCTGCCAGTTACTCTCTAACTCACTTTTAAAATTCACTTCATATTTCTGGCTTCTCCTACACTATGTCAATTTGAAGGCTGGCTTTTGGGGGATTTTTTCAGTTTAAGTGTTTTTCTAGCTGTATTTGTGTAGGTCAAAAGAGTTTTCCAAGTCTGTTCTCTTTCTGAGTGGCAACTCTCCCAAGACTGACACAGGGCTTCTATAGACTTGTTTTCATGAAGATGTAGTCATCTTAAGTCTGAAATTATTTAGAAGAAAGATGACGATGTTAGAAAATTCATTGAATGCAAATTATGAAATTCAAAGGCAGACAGCTTCAGTAAAGTTATGCTTCAAATAGCATCACCAAATGCAAAGTAAGCAAACAGAAGGCAGGTAGGAAAAAATCTTCACAGGTCTGTACCATTTTTCCTCATTTCATGTGACCTGCTGACCTCAAAATCGTCTGACATTTGGTACTTCTGAAAATCAAGATATTTCTCTCACATCTTTCTCCAGCTACAGGGGTTAACATTTGCCTCCTCTTTTGAATTTTTGACTCTACATCCTTTGGAGAGTGAAGTTACAGCTGCAGCTGTCTGACCAAAAGCCACCCAATCCATTCAGTGAAATAATATTCAGGACGTAACAGAAGGTGAAGGATAAGCGCATGAAATGTGACTTGGCCATTAATGATTTCCTTCTACTTCCCCACATCAGATAGCAAAGAGTACCAAAGACAGCTGCTGAATTTCCAGCAGAAAGAGCATTCAGTTTCAAAGCAGGAAAGGACTTGGTCTCTATCCTCACTGACCAGATTGAGAGGAAGGAGACAAAGGCATCCTATGAAAGAGTACAGCCACAGGTCCTGTCATGTAGTGCTTGAGCAGTCTTCACATACTCCTAACCGTACTCAAAAGTCAGGACTCCTTTACACTTTTGGTTTATGGTAGAAGAAACAAAAGGAAAAGTGAACTGTGACTTTGGCACCTAAGTGCAAAGCGGCCACCGGGCTGCTCCTCGTCCCTTACCTCCCCGCTCCCGGGACGACCTTTCTGGGCGGGAGGGGGTTACCTTTCCTCAGCAGAGTCCCGTCCCTTGCCAGGGGGACTTTCTACGTGCCTGTGCGTGAGAGGCAACCAGTTGCATTCGCTGAAGTGCGAGGAGTGTTTGGCTTCTCCCTTACCAGCCTCCTCCTCCATCTACCCTCACCAACCCCCCTCCCGAATCTCCCCTCCCGTTTTGCTCCGAGTTGCGCTTTATTTGTGTGTGGAGAAAGGGGGGTTGTGGGGGGTGTGTGTGTGGGGAGACGGACGGGACTTGTAGAGGGGATGTCCTGTTTTCGCCAGAGGAACAGTGCAAAAGGGGAACCTCGGCTTGGAGAAGGGGCGCGAATAAATAAATAAGGAGCAGACCTAAAATAAAGGTAGCGGCGTATCCCGGCAGCGAGAAGGTGAGTGTCCCTCTGACTTCTCCTTCCCAAGCCTCCCTCCCACCCCTTTCTGCTCAGAGGTGGAGGAAACCGGGTCCCTGTCGCATGTGCATGTGTCCGTGGGGATGGTTGCGTACGTGCGTTTAAGGGTTTATTTAGCATTGGTTTTGCGTTGCTTGGATAACAAAAAAAAAAAAAAAAAAAGAAAAAAAGTTGCTGTAGAACAAACGTGATGGGAAGAAGCAGAGTCCACCGCGAGGCAGGGACGGGGTTTTGGCCCCGGCTCCGCCCAAGTTTGGTTGCAAAAAAGGCAACTAAAAGTAAACTCCAGTTTAGACGGGTGACTTTTTGCTCATCCAGCCGGACTTTCTGCCTCTTTCCAGGTGACAGTCCCTTCCGTTTCGCCCTCGCCCCTGGCTGTTACAGTGGCTGCCCCGTGCCGGCTGCCACCGCATTGTTCCCAGCTTGCGCCTCCTGCCCACCCTCGTAGCGGCGGAAACGGGGGGCCCAGATGCGCCCCTCGGGCAGACGGGGGGAGATGCCCGCGCGGTCGCGCCTTCGAGAGTCGGGTTTGGAGCCGGCGCCGGGACTGGCGGCGGCTCGCCCGGAGGCTGGGAGCAAGCAATCTTTGTGGCGGCCGAGAGCCGCTCCGGCCGGAGCGGGATGAAAACACGGAGGGCCGGCAGCGAGCCCCTTCCCGAAACACCCGTTCCTGCCACCGAGGCTGGGACTTGGGCAGTGCGGGGGGCGAGGCTGGGAGGTCGGTGCTGCCGTTCGCCCTCGGTCCCCGCTCTTCCCTGGCCGCCGGCACCGCTCAGGCGCTCTCGCTGCTTTTCCCTTCTCCCGGGGGCAGGGCTCGGGATGCCGGCGGCGCCTCCTGGATGGGGCTTCTGCAGCTGCTTCTCCTGATGTCCGAGGGGAGCGGGGACAGAGCTGTCCGTTGTTTTTGTTCCTCGCCGTTTCCTCTGCCTAGGGATCCCTTCCCCTCCCCCGCCCCGGCTTGTTTTTTCTTGTGTTTTAAAGACAAAACGGTGCGATTTCGGTTTGTCCCACCTCGCCCCCGCCCCCGGCGCGAGGGTCGCGCCGACCTCGCCGCCGGGGATGCGGGGTCCTGTGTTTTCGTTTGAAAGCGTTTGCACGTGGGGAAGCTTCTCTCTGTGTGCGCGTGTGTGTACTTGATCCGGGAGGAAGGTAACAGGATTCTCCGTGTTCAAACCCAGCGGGCTGCTGGCCGTTCCTGTGCCTCTCCCGGCTGTCATTACAGGCGCTTCCTAAATCAGATACCCGCGGAAAACGGCCGGCTGGGTTTCACACGGCTCCGGCGGCCGTTCTCCCGCCGCCGGGCATGCCCCGGGGTCGCCGTTGCCGCCCGTTACCCACCGGTAAGGGAGAGAGGGATCCCACGGCATCGCCGCTGCCAACCAGTAATTGGCATCTAAAGTTTCATTTACATTTATGAAACTGCCGCTAAGAGCCAAGTAGGTACGGTGCTGCCTTCCCGTTATCCCGCAGGCAGGATTTAAAGCGGAGCACACGGGGGTGCACGCTTATCTCGCGAGTGGCGATGTGAAATAGCTGGTATTTACAAAAATTCGGGGAGGCACGCTGTACCAGACAAGGGAGCGCCTTCGCCGATGCGAGTTTAAGCGTGAAGTCATGCTCGAACAGTAAGGAACCAGTATTTTCAGTTTTCTGAGTTTTGTTTTACGTGTTACACTTTCTCTTCTCTGCAAGCGGAATCTCAGATAAACTAATTGAAGGGTTTAGATTCAGAGTGAAATATACAAGGCAAGCATCTTTTCTGTATGGTAAATATTTTTACTGGTCTGACCTCAGTGTTTATTTGTTATTTGAAAAGTGTGCTAGACATTAAAGCTCAGGGTCTATCATTGTTTCATTTCCTTAACACTCAAAGGAGAAGTATCATAAATTACTGTGGGTTTGATTTTTTTCTCCTAGTATTTCTAGGAGTGCTGCCGAACAACAAATGTTTGCATACCTACAATATGTATCATACTGTGAGTAAAGTGGAAATACAGATTGACATTTCTCTCTCTTCCCTGTGATTCTTCCTGTATGATTGACGTCTAATATTAGCTGGGCTACATCCGAAACAGCTCTTCTTGCTTTCTTTTGAGAATTCTGGTATTTGTGGTACCAAATGTTCTTCAATCAAATGTAATAAAAGCGAAAGAGGAGTATGTGGACTAATTTTATGTATCTTTGTACAGATAACTCATATGCAGTTATGAATTGTTATGTGTATATGGTTGTAAATGCTAATAAATTTAGTTGAAGGTTACTCTGGCTGGATATGTATTTATTAATGGCTTCACAACACTTGGAAGTTTATTGTATTGTATGGATAATGCCAGTGGGATAGATAAATTCTAACCAAGGAATGGAGAATGAGTAGAAAACCAGTGCTTTCTCAGTTAATTGCAGTTCCTAGTTAAAATGTTTCAAGCAAGGCAACTAGAAATACGGCTATAGATAGAATCCTGTTGCATATTTTTAGCCTCTGATGCAAGCTTTGAGAACTACTCTTGAAACTTTATGCAACATTTACCTTTCAGTTCTAGAATTAATTAATGTTAAGCACTGGCATTTGGTATGGGGAAGGTACCTGTCTGTTTCCTTAATGACCTAGTGGTATTGCATGGAATTCCATGCAATCTTCCAGTGGTAAAATTTAAACTACATTTCCCTCTATTAAATATGAAAGTTAATTCAGAAGGAAGAAAGAAATTACTGGAATTTCTGTGAAACGCTCTAGGACACAACTACTGTATTTTTTCTGTGTTATCTTTTTCTTCATAGAAAGTAAGGATTTTATGAACTCAGGGTAAAACAGGTCTCCCTTTTTATACGGAGAGTTTATTCAGCATACTTCTATATTGCAGCTGTTGATCATATTTCATAGAGCTGTTAAAGCACTTAAAACCTAAAATTAGGTACTGTCTGGTAGTAAATATTTCAAATCACTCCTTGAAGAAATAAATAGCAAAAGGAGCTTTAAAAAAAGATGTTTTGAATATATCATTGAACAAAAGTAATCTTGCTTTAATCATGCTTTACTTTTACTCCAAATATGCAATTACAACTGAAATCACTGATTTCCAAACAGTGTGCTTTGTCCCTTAAATTTTCTTCATTTCCTGCACTTATATTATGATTTTATATTGACTTTACTTGATATCATAACCTGGAACTTTGTTCAAGCTATGTTAACTGCAGCAATGCTTGTATTAACACGTAGTGGATTAACTTCTAGCATACCTGTACTTCCAGGGAGTATTCTTCTGATACTAAGAACTGAAACGTAAGTTCCCGTGCTTCCCGGTATGCATGTTTCTATATGGCTTTTAATTGCAGAAATGAGCACATTCTTTCTCTGTATTTAAGATGAGTTAATTTACAGATAAGTATTTTTAATTTTTGGGCTTTTTTATTGTATAGTAATTTTCTATTTGTCTTTTAATTGGACATGGAATAGATTTATTTGCTTATTATTAATTTTTAGTATTTGTGAGGGTTTAGAGAAGAATGTAAACAAGGGCATCAAACTAGCAGACATCTGTCCAGTTTATCAAGTATTTTTAAAGCTTTTTGAAAGTTTGGCACTAAACTAGGTCTGGCAGCAGAATCAGTCAGATTTCTTTGGTTTTTACTTTGTAGTTGAGAATCCAATGTTATTTTTACTGTCTAATGTATCTATAATCTTCTTGCCATTTTTCATTAGAAAAGCAGTATTTATGTTGTGCAAGTGGAAGAAGAGTGTTGATATTTGGCCTTCAATTGAGAGGTTTATAAGTAAACTTTTAATATGTGATACTAACTTAAAATATGCTATTTTTCTTTTTTTATTATTATTTAAAATTGCATAAATGTGTGTCCAACTTAACCTTTTCTGTCATTGAAAAGCACTAATTGATCTTGCTGGCCCTGACATAATAGTATAGTTTGATATTTGAAACCTTTCAGCTTTGGCATGGCCCTTTAATCACTCCTGAGATTTCAGGGCATGGTTCTACTGAAGGCATAAACTGCTACTCTTTTTAAAATGAAATAAAAATTATTATTAAAAAATAAATTATCTTTATGGTCTTTTAAAGTCAGTAGATATTTTACCTATCAAAGCCCCAGGCTTTACAATAATACGCATTAAAACCTCTCTGTTTTAATTGTATGTGTTAGGCGACATTTTCGATGTTGCTGTACAGAAACCAGATTTTTATAAAATAATTTTTTTTGGCCAAGTCGACACTTCTGTGTTGCAGTGTTATTAAATCTGTCATTAAATCAGAAGTGCTTAAAGGAACTTGGATGCACTTTGCAGTGCAAAAGCTCAGATTTGAAGAGTGCTTATCTGTCAAGTAAAGAACAAAATTTATTTGAAAAGGCAATAAAACTTAAATTTTTAGTCCACATTGCAGGTTGTAATGCTGCCAGAAGGATTCCTTTTGGGATGCCTATGATACAGGACCCTGGTGAAAACTATTTTAAAGCAGTTTCTTCTTTTTGTCTCTAAGTCTGAGAAATATGTCCAATAGCTGGCCCACCTTTTGCTTTTATGTTAAACAGTAAGATTACTTTGATGATTGATTATCTGATTTCAAAATGCATCACTGGGCAGTCTCACGCAAAGGGTTGTATATAGGCTAATTGTCAGACTTTGGAGCACAATGTCAAATGCTAATTGCTGTCTGAGGAATACTAAAGTTTGAGCATTTTATTTTCAGTTTCTTCGTGATAAAGGAAGATTTTAATGAGCATTGATTATCTTCAGAGCTTTTGGAGGTCCATATACCAGTGAGACTAGGAAATATTTGGTACTAATATATTAGGCTCAGGTACAAGACACTAAACTATGACTTAGACTGTAATTACTACAGATTTGAGAAGCAGGGTTTTTAAGGTTTTCTGGGCTAAATTCCTTTAGGGGGTCTGTGTCCCTTTCCAGGAATTAAAAATATAAATAAAATTATGATGATTTTTCATTAAACAGCTGTCCATTGAAGTACACTGTAGTGAATAATGTTGCAGGACTCATTGTAGGGCTGTTTAATTGTATGAAGTTCAAGTGCTGTCTCTGAAGAACTGAGTCTGTCTGGGCTGAATGAATGCTGTGTCTTTACAACACAGTTGCTTCCTATTGTGCCTGGACTATACAATTTGACTAATTTGGAGCAGCAAATTGCAAGAAGACCTCCCAAGGCAACCTGCAAAATATTTGCATATACAAGACTAATTTTCATATAGGTGATAACTTTTTACTTGCATATGTAAGTTAATAGGTAATAGAGTTTTTTTTTTGGTAACATTAAAATTTATTACCATTGTGACATGACCAAGTGTAAGTTGACATTGTCAGCAGTATAAAAAATCAGTGCTGCCTTTTTTTTTTTCCACTGGATAATGCAGCAAGTAAGTATTCTGCTCTTGATACATATATAATTAAACCACAAAACCCCACATTAAAATACCAGACAAAAACACAGAGGGTCTGATTTACACCAGAAAAGTAAAAGGAATACAGAGCTGAGTTTGCAACTTTTCAAATAATTCTCCTCTATGACTATGTGTACATAGCTATTGAAATCAATGCTAGTGCATGAGGTAATTGGAAACTTAGCTTGATGTTTTGTGCCAGATCCTTAGCTGTTGCAAATTGGAGTAGGAATGTTGAAATTACTGGAGTGGTCTCACATTATGCCAGATGAGTATCTAGTCCTCTATTCTTAGCGCAGTCTGTTTTTTTGGGGAGGTATTGCAGAATACTTTATATGTTTTAGATCACATGCACAGAAAAGTGATCTTGCATTACTTAGAAAAAACTAAGGACAGCTAAGTACAAATGACCAAATTATATATTTGTTTTAAACTTCATACTCCTGTTAGAATATATCTTTTTTATTTTTTATAGCGCTTTATAAATAACCACATGAATGCCTTTTACAATAATTATATTCCTGGAAAGGATGCCCTTAGAAGTAGTGTTAATTGGCTATGTTCTTTTAATTCTTTTTAGGCAACTTTATTGTCATTGAAGTGAATAGTCAGGTTGCATTTACTCAGGGACATTTCATGAATGCAAGGCCTATTCAATGTGAAATCTGTCTACCATGTTAAATCCCACCTGGATGCTCCTTTTTATTTGCTGTAGTATATTCCTAAAGAATCACAGAAAACAAAGTTCACCTTATTCCCAAGTGGGAGCAGATAAACCAGCCTCTGTACACTCTGGTTTATGCATCACAGTATATGTGAGGTCTTTCTTCCAGTTCCCTTGAGTGTCTCAGCTTAGGCATGGTTTTAGAAAACCAGGCATAGCTCATGCAGATTATGTACATTTCCTCTGCCAAGTTCTAGCAATGCAACTCAGACTCAACCTCATGTTCCTGTTCTGTTCTTCTTAACACTTCTAGTTAGAGAGCTGGAAACAAATAGGGCTGAACGGTATAGAGGTTTTAACAACAGAATAATTGTGTTCTGGGAAAGGCTCTCCAGAATAAAATTTCAAGGTTACCCCAAGGCAAGATTTAGAACTGTGGTAGGTTTTCCAAGTGGAAAGATTAAAGTACTTTTCCACTCTGCTACATATTTTTATGTTTGTTCTAATCTAGTGTGGTAGAAAGAGCTGGGTGCAACATTCGTGTTAATTTGGGAGTCACCTGCAAGAGGAGCAATAGGGTCTTTCAGCCAAGATGGCCCGCTGATGTGTTTCCTAGTAATTTCTGGTAGCTATTTAAGCTATGATTCAGCTTGTTTTCCAATTTTCCGATTAAAACTATAATTACTTCAAAGGCTGAGTAGTCAGATTTCTAGTTTAAAACAAGTGAAATTGAAGGAGTTCCTCTCTGATAGTAGTGAAACTACCCACATTTTTGATGTCTTGTTTAGATCTGCATTGAAGGAAGATGAGGATTGGAACTGCAGCTCGAGAGAAGCTGTCAGATCAGGACTAAACCTACTGCAGTTTGACTATTAGGAAAGGGCCACAATTTTGCACTGTTTTTACATAGTTTGCTGGGGGTATTGGTTCATATAAGCAGTAATAGCAGTGATCCAGGTGTGACTCATTGCTGTGTGCGACCAACTGTATCTGCAGTTTCTACATCCGTTTTCTGTGGCAGAGAATGGAAGAGAAAGCAATGGTTTCACGTTTGGTGGCAATGCTTCCTAAGTAGCTCTTTACCCCTTTTCTGTCGACCACTCATTTAAACTGGATCTGTTCCTTGCTGTGGTTCACAAACAGCTGTGCTGACAATGAGGCAAAGGTCAGAATGAGTGACAGCACCCGCGCGGCCCAGCCCGGCACCAGCACTGGAGAAATAGTGGCAGAACCACAGTCTCTGCTACCTGATCAGCCACCTCTGTTAGCTGAAATGCACGGTCAAGTGTGTGGGATATGTGGAATTTTTCAGAATGAAAACTTTATCTACAAAAATGATCCCTTGATCTTTAACCAAAATGGTTTTGTAGATGTGTTTTTTTAAACTAAAACTGAAGTCACTGCAAATAATTTGCAGATGTATGTGCAGGTTAAAACAATAGGGAAAAGTACGGTACCTTTGGAAGGGACAGCTGTGATAGTCTGAAAGGAAGGCAGGAGTTCAAGTGTGGTAGCAGACAACAGAACTTTTCCAGGTCTGTGCACTGTTCCCCAAAAGCTGGACGCACAGGGGACAGGCAGAACATAACTGCACTGCAAGGAGAACATCATCGTCAAGGGCTGCAGGGCTCATGATGGGCTGCATTCTTTTACCGCTATTTCTAGGGAAAGAAGTGGGATAACTTCTCAGAAGAGGTCATTACTTAGCTGTCACTGTAGGCGAGTGCTTAATTTATGGCAACTATTTTTTATTAGTTGCCACTGTCACAAAGTATTAACTTACATGCTACCATGTCCTGAATGTGTGTTGTTCCCATGTAACACTGAAATACACATGCTATACCACATCGTGGGTTTATGAACAGTCAGTGATGCTAAACTAGTGATACTATTTTTGATGTGAGTACAAGTTTCATTTCTAGAGATAAGACTAGTGATCTAATAAGTTCTGTAAGGGTTGACATGACTTTTTGATGAATAAACTTGAAGGATATGAAATTTTGTTGGCACAAATGAAATATATCAAACAGCAAGCTAAAGTAGAAATTTCAGAAATACTTCTTAATGAGTCTTTAAAGAGGACAGTAGCACAAAGTGTTTTTCAGGGGCTAGTAATGAAATAAAAAGATATTTATTATTTTACCTGTGACACATAGATTAGTAAGTTCTATAAGAAGTAATGCATTTGATAGATCAATTGCTGACCTAATGAAAGAGGTCTTTCCAGCAAACTTTCTTGTACTTCTGTCTTTAGACTGTAATGCCTACAGTACTGCTGCTGCAAAGATCGAGAGAAGAGTACATAATGAAGAGAACAGATTGCTAAGAGTAGTCTGGCTCATGCAGCAAACAGAGAGCAAGCAAACACTATTTGCTTCACTACAAGCCAGTGGTTTATTTAAGAAAACAACTGCAGGCCATAGCAAATGATCAGGATGGTATCGTAGCCAAAAAAGAAGTAGTAATTCAAAGTACAATTTTCAGGTTCTCCTAAAGTACCAGGCAGAATTAAGAGAGCTAGCATTACCTGTATAGATAGTACGGATGCAGCTACCACTGGAGAGCTGTGCCCTCTTTTAGCTTTAGAAAGGAAGTCTGAAAAAATTTGAGAAATTTCTGATATTATATCAGAGGAATAATTGAACAATTGGAAAATATGTCTTCCAGGGGATGAGAAGATTTTAGTTTACCAAAGGAAAATGTAGCATAGCTTGATCACAGCAAATAAATACCTAAATAGAGGAAAGGAGATATGGCAAAGGATCCATTGTCAAAGCAGTTGTTAAAATTAAAATGTATGAATACTTGGTTTTTGCAATTTGTGTTGCTCATTTAGGGCTGGCTCTTAGTAAAAGAGACTTGACTGTGGGACGGTGAGCTGTTCATGGACTTCACAGTATTTCACTTGTGTGTAGGGACTGCTGATGGGCCAGGAACTGACATGAGTGCAGACAGCTCTTGGGAGGATCAGCAGCATAAAAAATGTAGACAACACACCACATCTAATATAATTTATAGCATTTTCTTTGTGCTGGACAAAGGTGGCACGTAGGAATTTTGCTAATTTTCATTCACTGTGTTCTGATGATTTCAGTTTAACTTGACAGCCCCAGTGCAGCAGTGTTAAGTTTGGTGAATAATAATTGTCCTTCCATTCTGTCATAAACCACCTGAGCTGCGCACAAGCAGGAGTTTTTTATTCTGGGATGGTTTTTCAGTCACATTTTTTTTCTCATTGTTCAGTAATTCCTTGAGAATTGAACACTTTCTCAAATGCAATACTTAGGGGTTACTGTCAACTTTAATTAAGAAAAAAGCTTGCGATTCTCTTACCAAACCAGAACCAAAGTAGCCATGTTTGGCTTTGGTGGCTTTACTTTCATATTTTTTCTGGCATTTCAATATATTCTATTGAAGAACTGTAGGTGAAACACTTCCAGTGACAAGGATGGCAACGGCCGACCAGGGATGGGCAGTAATGCTGACAGCTGAAAAGGAAGGACAAGCTGCAAGGTTCCTCCTTCATCAGGATGTTTCTAGGAGTCTTCGCAAGAATTTGAACTTCTTCAGTAACTATCATTGCGTAGTCATACTGCTGAATACACTCTTCAGACTGTGGTGTGTCTTTTTAAAACAAATAGGATTATGCTGGCATGGCTTTAATTTTAACGTGATTGGATTCTTTGGGTTAATTTATTTAGCCTTGTAAAACTACTGTTTGCTTTTTACCTGGAGGATATGCTCATTTTCAGGTTCTCCTAAATTAAAAAATGATAAGTAGGGTTTCTGTTTTAGAAATAACCTTTATTGTTACCTTATGCTAGTTTTGTGTCACAAGGTGATTTTATTTAACATGTGTAAAGGGAAATTTGACATTTTTGGGGGGAGAGGGAATAATAAATAATTAATCTTTTCAAATTGGCAGTGTTTAAGCATTCTGGCTACACATTCTGGCTTTCTGTTTTCAGTGGCTTGTTTATAAAGAGCTGAAATATTTTATTTGGTTTGTTTTCAGCTATTTTCTACAAATAAAAGAGAAGGAAAATGTCTTAGAAGTTAACCAAAATATGCTGTGTTGTAAAAAACAAAATCATTCCCCATAAAACATTGTTCAAAACATTGAAACGACCAGCTAGATGGAGAATAAAACTAATTTTTTATTTAAAATTCTAGAAGAGTATTCTTCAGTCTGTGTCATCTTTACATTGTTTCCCCCCTCACTCCAGGAACCATCTTTCTTTCTGGTAAGGATTGTGTCGGTTTGATCAATCATGAGTTTGAGAACATTGTGTTTAATTCCTTATGCAACCTATTTTCCTTTATTTTTAGGGGAACACAGTGGGATTCTAGATTAGATTTGTTTACAAATCCCAGTCAGAAATAGTCACAGTATTTGTTTTATTTATTTCTGGCTGGAATAATCTGTAATTGATTAATCTGGAATGAGTCAGAAGAGGTCTGTGTAGCTGCATGCCTTATCAAAGCATGAATGAAGAGGTCTCTCACAGTTGGGAAGCTCCCAAGCATCAGTGGATTCAGATTCATAGCTCTGGTTTCAATCTTAGCAATTTCACAGCATATTCTGCAATGTTAGTGTAAGGGAGGAATTGCTGTACTGTACTCTGAAATTCTTAAAGATGATCTTTTTGTATTTCTTACGCAGATATTGGATAGGAATGATAGGAAGAGTAAGGGGTGTCAGTTTTAGCCATATTTGCGTACCTGTAAAATTGGTACCTAGTTTTGGAAGAGAGATAAATGCTGCCCTGAAGTATTATTTTACCTAAAGTAAATGAGATACAGTGCTTGCACTTGTTTACCATTTGCCAAGAAGTCTTTCTGTTTTCCTGTTTTCCCACTTGTTTTATTTTATGATTATAATAGGACACAAGGCAGATCTCTTGTCTTTCCATTTCTTACCTGTTTTACATACCTATCTCTTGCAGAGACCTTATGGTCTGTTTTACTCTACTTTTTTTGTCTTGATGCGTACTTTTGACTGGTACGAAATGGTCTTGTGGGGATGTGTCAGAATTTATCTGATGCAGAGTGGGAATATCTTCTTAATTTTTCTTGAACAAAATATCCACAAATATCACACAAGCAGTGTCACCCTTCAGGAAACTCAATTCAAGGAAACAAACTGGCAATTATACAAATGTTCACCAAAGACCATGCAGAAGTTGCAACACTGTATGTAACAAATATGTAGTGACTGTTGTGAAAGCCAATTATTTGACTTGAACATTGAGGAGTTTTCAATGTATTACAGTTTGGTGGTGAGAATTGTGTCTGTTTTGACTGCTGTATTTAAAGGCTGGAGTGAATTCACATGCTCAGAAAGGAAGATGAAAATAAATTATATCCCAGTTATAGATGTGGAATTTTTCAGGGAAGGGAGAAGTTAAAAGGAAACTAAATGAGCACAGAACTATGAAGGACTGGTGGTTGTCGAAGACTCCTTCTCTGTTCTTAACATACATGATAAACCAGTATAGAGGGGATAGTTCTATTGTCTCAAGATGGGGAAATGGCTGAGTTGGGTTTCCAGGAAAAATTTTATTAAAATTCTATGAGTATACTCCATACTCCTATCTGTGTGGCATCTTTGCATTACTTCCCTGCCTCCCCCCCCATCACCAGGAACTGTGTTTCTTTTTGGTAAAGATCTGTCTCTCTTCAGCAGAAATAACAGGCAGACCTTAGATCTTCTGTGAAATTAAGCTCTGGGTTTATCAGTGTTCTGATGATGGAATACGAGGACTTTATTTTTAATTCCTTTTTTTATGTATTATTAATATCTGATATTGCGTCTTGAAACGTATTTATTTCAGAAGTCTCTATATATATTAGAATATATATCGTATAGGCAGTAGTATATGTATTATATCTATAATACACACTCTGTATACATTCTATGTGGAATATAGAATGTATATCCAGTTTAGATGTATGTATGTTCTTATGCATATCCATGCTGAATGCTGTGCCAGGATAGAGTGCTGAGCAGGTTCTGCGGGGTTGCCTGTGTAGCTCCCTCCATCTAGTTGGTGCGCTGTCACCTGCTTGTTTTGCTGTCAGAGTGAGGACAGAGGAAGCGGCTGGATATGCTTGCTTTTCAGCATATCCTGGAAATTCTTCCTGTAGTCCTTCCCTGTAAATGAGTAGCAGGATAGCCTATGTGGTTGCAACCTTCAGGAAATTCATCTGTGCTCAGAAGCTTGCAGAAGTTGCATGAGTTGTTATGTGAACTCCTGGAGAATAATTCTGATACTTCAAAATAAAGAATAATCTGTATTTTCTCCTTAAGCCATTGCTCGGCAAATGCGAACTGATGTAGCAGATGCTGAGCAGGACACGAACCCCAGCGAGGATGCTTTCTTTCCACCAGGGGCCGCTGGACTTGCTCTAGAGCTCAGATGAGCTGTAGGGTCAGGGTGGCCCCGCACCCTGTCCTCTGGGCTGCACACCAAGGGCTCTGGGCAAGGAAGGAGCGCGGCGCTCCGGAGGGCACTAATAGATGGAGAAGTGGGTCCCGGGGTGCTCCAAAGAGCTCCAGGAAACTCTAAAACTTCTCTAAGGGTAAAATTCTCATGCTTAACAAGCTAAAAGTGGACTTGAAACCAAACTGATCCGGAAAGAGGCAGATCTAACGCTTTAGAGATGAGGGCCTGGGGGGAAAAAAAGGTATTATAAGAGGAAGAAGGGAAAGACGGACATTCTCTATTTCCCTTAATTCTCTAGACTGTGGAGAAAGATTTGTTTCTACAATGTTTTATGAATTTTCTAGAGGCTCATTTCACTTGCCTTGTTATCAGACATTGGAAAACCGTTACCTCAGCTAATCCTAAGTATGCGTGCAAGATTCCAAGCCACTTCTCCTTACTGCAAGAATCCTTCTGATTAAAAGGAATGCAAAAAGAAAAATGTGAGAGCTAATAATAATAAAAAATTACTCTGTATGCTTTCTCTCCCCTCTGCCAGTTTTCCTCAGGAAAGTAATACATGTCCCTGACTAGGTCACATTGGCTTTGTTTGCCTTTTTAACTATCTATTATCTTTATGGTATTTAAAATTTGTCATTTGCTCTCCTTTGAAGATAGATATAGATGATAATTTTATTTTTTATTCCACTGTTTATTCCACTAAAGGATTGTTTTTATTAGGGTTCACGCTCTATTCAAGAAAACACAGGACCTCTGTAAGAGAAAACATAGAAATCTATGAAGCTAAAATTAATTAAACATGAGAAATATATGAAGCAATGGCTTTTCTGAGATTATGTTAAGAGCTGAGTTTTCACTTTACCATACTACATAGGATAAGAAAGCTGACATGTCTTCTTTTTCTACCAAAACAGGGACAGACAGTTATGTCTGGTTTCTAGGAGGTCCTGCAGTTAAAATTTATTTTTTAAAAAAATGTTTTGAATTTGTATATTTTTTTCTTATTCACTTGTCTGCTAATAGTTTCACCTGAGTTTGGAAGAAAGCTAGGTTATAAAGCACATCGATCTCGTTCCTCATCTAGGGCATAGTTCTTTTTTCTTTTCTAAACGTGATACTAGTAATGACTGAGAAAGCAGTATCTTTTTACTGTCCAAAAATACAATTTTGTTATTGTAGATACAGGCTAAGTTGCAATTCTAATAAATCAGTAATTGATTTCCTTTTCTCTTATTATAATTTAGGTTGTATTTTATGTTTTTTGCATAAGACTACAGGTGAACTTGCATGCACAGAACTTGAAGAATGTTTTCCTAAGTAAAAAATGGTTGAATGTTAGGTGGTGCCCGTTTGTTATTGCATGTGTCCTCTCTCTGGTTCCTTCAAATTAATGAGTTAATGGGGAAACAACTAGCATAAAATCATCTAATTTAGTGAGACTTAGTTCTTCGCACGGATTTTCATTATATGCCTTGCATAAACTTTCGTGCCTCAAATATGCTTCACTCTCCTCAGATGATATGTAGGAATGATGTAAACCCAGACAGAGGCTTGCTGGAGGCTGTGATCATTTGTTGACACCTTACTGCTGCACACCCTGCATACACTCAGTTGCAACTGTAAGCACTAATACTTCTAGTATCACAGGTTTTTGAAGTTGAGCACTAGAAATGAGAGATTGTTCTGTTTGTGACCACTTCTCACTCAATATTTTGACTCAACCTCTGACTGTGATAGAAACGAGTTCTTTTTTTGTGGCTACGTGTTAATTGTGTTTACCACAGTAGCATTGTTTCTGTTTATTCTCTAGGCTGCTTATCGAGGCATTTTAAAATGCAAAACCAATATAGTAAGTTTTGCTGGGATTGTGCAACTTCTCTACCCTACTGCCAGAGCAGCACACCAGAGCATCACCATGATATAACTTCAATAGAAGCAGTGTTCTTTGGTTGAAAAAGAGTAAAAAGAAACTGACAACGTGCCCAAGGGGATTATCATATAAAAAGAAATGTTGTGGTAGAAAGTAAGGACCAACCCACCAATAATTTCATTTAAGAGGACTAACTCTTAGTGAACCAAAAGAGGACTTGCTTCCTCAGATTTTGTGTTGAAGTGAAAGGGAGGAAAGTTTTTAACTGATGACTAAACTACTCTTCAGGTGATGGATTCTTCTTGGAGCTCCATTTCTCCATTTGGCTGAATGGAGGGCCTGAAACAGCCTCTGAAACACTCATGGGAATTGTCCAGTGCTTTAAGTCTGTTTTTTACATGTGAATCCCCAAGCTTCACTTTCTGTCTAGAGTTTATGAAAGTTCCAGCACAGGATCTTATTAGACATCTCATAGAAAATGAAACTGCCTCAGTCAGTTGTTTATTTGTTGCAGTCCTAGTTTTCTGAAGAAATCATTGCAAGGAGAGAGATCATGTCCTTGCAGTCTTACATTTTCAGTCATTTACAAAGTGGTATACAGCAGATCCTCAAATATTTTTTTATTTTTTTAAACCTATGGGTGTATCTCTGGGAGGAAGCACATGTTTCTCCTCATGGTCAAGTCCTGGAAGCTGCAGTTTAAATTTGATGAAGTGTTTTATTCCCCCAGATAAAAGTAAATAAATAAAAAATTATATTTAAATGCATTTGTTGATGAGGAAAGTCAGGAATCCTCCTAATTAAGACGTTTCTTAGGAAGGTAAAATTTTTATCTGGGAGCATAAAACACTTCATCAGTTTTAAAGCCACATCTGCAAGGACTGGATCAAGAGCAGAAACAGGCATTTTTCTTCATTCTGGCTTGTCAGTGAGTTTAAGACTTTTAACAACAGTTTTAAAAATATTTAAACCCAGTTAGAAACACTTACAGTATAATAGGGATAAAAGTGCCCTCCCTCCCTCTGTTTTTAATCTGGTTCTCTTGACGGGATAAACTACAAGATTGAATTGGTAACTGGATTATTGCCTCATAAAACAGCACGAGGTTACTATTATCCTTTAATTTTATATCTTTATTAGGGAGTATGTTGGTCTTATTTAAATCACTAACTTCTCTAATGTTTTTTTTCTCCTCTTTTACAAATTTATAAAACTGAACCCTAAAGGATTTGGTCTAAATGCCGTTATAAAAATCATCAAGTTAGCAGTTGGTTATATTCAGCTGCTTTAACTGGGCTCAAAATATAGCAGGATTTAGGTGTTGATAAGTAGAATACTGATTAAATATTAAATCTGAATTTTATTTTAAAAAACTACATTTCTAGTAAGCGTATTTGAATTTTGAGGCAGTGTGAAGATGAACAACAGAGCCCCAGAAACTATGTTAATATAGCATGTTTATGCAAAAAATACACATTGTGTATTTCTGCAATGATTAAACAAGATTGTCCTTTTCATGTAATTCAGAAAAGTAAGTTCAAAAATTGGTGAAGGTCAGAGTTTTTTAGAAGTTGACTTATACAAGCGGCACATTTAGCGATACGTTTCAGTGGATACATTCACCTGAATTTTGGGTCACTGCACATATTGTGGGGAGTCACAGGCAGTTCTTAATAGTGAAACCCCTGTTAGACTTACGTGGTCAGGATGTGTTTAAAATATTGATACACTATTTTTTAAGGAAAAATGTGACATTCGTCTGTTGATGCCAGTATACTTGCTTAAGATCATGATTAATATGGAAAAAAAACGTGAATATGGATCTGTCATGGTGTGGCTCCATAGTTGAGCCGTATTTGAGTTTCATACAGAAGGTGAGGTATCTGTCACCTTCAATAACCAACAGATAGAATCAGAGCGTTTAATGTTTGAATGCAAGCCAGGTACTGACTTTTAGTCAGTGAACTTAGAAACTAAACAGCCTGTTCTGAATCTTGTGTTTAACTACTGACCTCTTGACCATTTGTTTCTGTAGACAATCTTACTAATGCAATAGCATGCACACACTTCAAACTTTTAATTAAATTGAAGCAGATTTTGTGTTTAAGTTATTCATGGAATATTTTAGGATCGATTGTGAACATTTTTGCCTTTGTGTTTGGAATTGCCTCCTTTGGCAGGGACTGCCACAGGACATGTTGTGTAGTGCTTCTTTCTCTCAAAATATTCATTGTCTTGGTACGCTGCTCTTTCTTTGAAATTTACCTCTAGTGAGTGTTTTAAAGAAGGCTTTCTGTTTCCCTTTTGTCTCCATTGGACAAAAACTGCAGAAGATTTTTACAGACATAAGGGTTTAGGTTCCACGTTGACCAAAAAAACATGGGAGGTTGTTACTGTTTTGTTAAAGACATCATGGGTGAAGATGTCAACGTCTTAGATCTCTCTGAAATCGAAGGAAGATTGAAGCCATTTTAGAAAACAGGAATTATTTTCAGCTTTCTGAATTTCTGGAATTATTTTCAGCTTTCCATGCAACACGATTTGCTTGCAATTGGTCTTTCATTATGTAAGAGAAGAATTAATGAAATGTGAATGAAAAGCTTTTTGAAACTTTAGAGCAGAAGAGAAGGGAAACGGGAGGGTGTAATCTGGTCTGAGGAGAAAGAGGAAATAAAGGTAAGGCTGAAAAGAAGTAGACTGGGACTGTAAAAGTGCATGTGTGTATGTTCCAGGAAATACCTAATGCGAAACACAAGGAAATTTTTGGAGTTATGTTTTGGGGAGTAAATGGAGATATGACAAGTAAGTGGCACTTCAGACTAAGAGAGTAGGATATTTACAGGGCAAGGGGGTGAGGGTGGGGGATATGTGGGTGCCATGGCTCCAGTTCCTTTCAAATGTTCTGCAAGTGCCAACAGAGCTAAACATCGTATAACCTCTGATAAGCAATTGTTACTTTTATGCACGTTGGAGGTATCATAAGATATAAGTGCTTGCTTGTCAGAATCTAAAACAAAGATCCATAATATGGTTATGTTATTTAGCATACTCCCAGGTGATGGTTTCTTGAGGTGCCTTATTGATAAACAAATCCAGGTTGTTTGGGTTCCTTAATTTATGTGTTTACATACTGTTACTTATTCTGTTTTCTTTAAAATGTAACGCTAGCTTTTATTAATAACATTTTTATTATTGTATATGTGAAATACCCCTGGCACTTGTTTTGTTCTAAATTATGCAGATTTGCGTTACTCCAAAGTGAATCTTTTCTGAGAATGGAGATTCTAATATAATTTTCAGCCTTTATAGTTAAGGTTATAATCATTCATATGCAGAACTCTTAGAAAATACAATTTTCCTATCACAGATCTCAATATTTGATGGGAGTGATTCATTCTATAAGTGAAGGCATAGACACAGTCCATAATTAGGGTAATGTCCGTCATTTAGCACTTCGTAGAGCACTGCTTGTTATAAACCACTTTGTGTATTTTATTTAATCCTAAAGGAATTTAATGGACCTTAGAGAGGGGACTTCATGCTGATAATTGCATAATAACCTTTTTCTGCCAGACTCTTAATGACTAAGAGGTTATCATTAAATGTGTATTAAGCAGTTTTGTTCAACATTCCATATTGTCCTCCTAATATGTTCTCCCAAGGGTTGTATTTTGTTGTGTACTTAAACAGCTGCCTGTATTAAACATTTTAGCTTCTTTATTGGTTTGTTTTCATAACTATTTTTTCTTGCAGGGCTTGAAGAGTTATTATATTTGTGTGTTCCTGTTTCTGTTGGTGTATTTTAGATAGCTTCCCGAAATAACCTGAAAGTGTCAAAACATTTTATGTGAAATTAGGATTCATAAAAGTCAATGGGAACTTTGCTGCAGATTTTAGTAAAACCATAGCCTCAGTTGGCGTGTTTGTGCAGATTTGCCTGAGAAGTGAGAACCACAGAATAAATAACATGTTAATTTTTTTCTCTTTTTTTTTTTGTTTTGAATTTAGACTACTGAGCTGTAAATTGAAGGGAAGATAATTTCTGCTTGTGGGGAAAAAGAAAGGGGAATTACCTCCATGGAAGACTCTCAGGATCTAAGTGAACAGTCAGTAAGTACAAATGGTGCTAAACTGAATGGAATAAATTGAATTCTGTTCAAGTTGTGTTTGAAGGGATTTTGCTTTGGGTATGAGAATTATAGTAATATCTTGGGAAAGCTTCTGAGCTTTTAGATTCATACATAAAATGAGTGGTTTTAACTTTTTTTGCCTCTTGAAAGTACAACTCATAGTTGTATAGGATTTTGAAGAACTGGAAGTGTTGGAGGGCTGATGGACTTAAATGAGGTACACTCGAAGAATAAAATATTAAAACTTTAAACAGTGATATGTCTTGTTCAAATAATTGCATCAAAATTTATATCCGTAGTGGTCTGTCAGTTTTACCAAGGCAAGAGTAAACAAAAATGTGAACAAGAAATTTCAGATGGTCAGACTGTGGCAGATAACGTATGTGAATTTTTTCAAGACTCTCTTGGATTTCAAGGGAACTGTGAGAATTGACAGTCCCATTTCAGAGGGAGTTTCCCCTTGTTATTGATGAAACACATGGGAAAAATAGGATGGACATTTCTTCTCCTTTTTCCTTTTTATTTTTTTTCTTTCCTTTAAGAAGATGGTCTCCAGATTTCCTTACCATCTAGCTATATTTCTGAGGAGGCAGCATGCGCCAACCAAATTTGAAGTTGGCAGGGCTTGCCATATAAAGTATTTGGTTTAACATCTTATTTTCTGGTGGTCATAGTACTGGCAGATTTTGCGAGTATCATGGTACCCATGAGTCTTGGCTTGGGCTCAGTGTACTAAAGATCAATAAAGGCATTTTGTATTTCTACTTCTGTCATGCTCAAAGAGGTTATCCATGTAATAAACTAGCTTTATTTTTTTTTTAATAGCAGAGACTTTTATAGGTAACACAAGTGCAAGGAACTGAGAAGAGCTTGCATGTATTTTTAAAATGTCATTAATTTTCTTTAATAAGGAGTACTTTGCTCCTGACTGGATAGCTACTATCTGAGACTTTATCTTGGACTAAAGTTTTATTGCAGATTTAAAATGGTACAGAGCTGGAAAGTCTTAACAGTATCTTAAATCACCATGGTGGCACTACTTTGGACAGCTGCATGTATTTATGTATTTAAACTGTTCCCAACCAAAACTTTAGATCATGTAAAAGCTACATGGCTTCATAATTTAATAAAGTTTTATAAAGGTCATAAAAGATTAGGCAGAAATTCCTCTCTCATAGTCTGTGAAACAATTATTCTGTGCAGTAAATGTAGTATGGTTGTTAATAGGAAGTAGATGAACCAGTCTAGCTTAGTGCAAAAATGTGTTTTTGTAGTAGTTAAAATATTTTTGCACCACTGGATGCCTGGTAAGTGCAAACTTTAGTAGCCATTTTACTACTTTATCATGGTCTAATTTCTGTAGTATTTTTCATATTTACTACATAGCTTTATGCTAGTACTTGAGAACAGTCCTACAGATTACAAATTAAGGTGGAATCTCTGCTATGTTGCATGTGGAGATAGGGTTTGCTGTCCTTACACTATTGCTTGTGTCACAGCAAGTCATGGTTCAAGACAAGAATTTCTTACTTGTTTCTAAACAGTCACAGAAATTCAACATAATGAGTGGGAACAGTGCCCCCTTCCATCGCTCCCTTCAGCCAGGTGTGCACTCAGACTTAGATCTCACCTAGGTGCTGGGCACTGTCCTGGGGAGAGATATTGTGGTGTGAGCCCCATCTGTCTAGAGCAGATAGTGAGCCTTCTTTCCCCACTTCAAAAGTCTTTTCATTATTATATCATGGTTAAATTCCTCTCACGGCCAATTTTAACAAAAGAAAATAGTGTTCCTGTTTTATTTCTTTAAAAACTACAGATCAGAACTGTGATCTAGAGATCCCAAGTAGAAGGGGCTGTCCTCTAGGTGAAGCTTTGGTGGTTTAAGCTTCAGGCAAGTATCAGATGTATATTCTACAACCCGTTCTGCTTGTACTGCCCGGTAATTTGTAGTGGTTAATGTGTTCTGTACTCTTTAGCTCTAGGCAGTTTCTGTTTGTCATGCAGGATTTCTGGTTCTTGACATGTTCATGGAGCCTAGGTGCTTCACTTTGGCTTCAGATTTTCTTTCTGGAAGCTGGGTGCATAAGATTTTTGATCATGGAAATTCAAGGAGCCTGAGGATCTGCACACTGCTGTAAGCGTATTAGATTGTGAGAATAAGTATGAATGCAAAACCTGTGTTCAACCTTGTGCTGGCATCTTGCCCTGAATAGTATATTCCTTGCTTACTTAAAAAAGACTGTCTGTCTTTCGAGGTTGGTTAGAAGGTGCTTCTTGTGAATGGCATGTTTGATGGACAGTTGAGTATTCTGAACAGAGAGATTCCTTTATTGAATTAATTTCCCTATGCAGTCTGTTAAGAGCCTTTAATCCTTGGGAAAGGAAGCCAGGCACAGTTACTTGGGACAGTTAACAGGGTTACTTTTCAAATTTTGTTTTAAAGAAAAGGAATTATGCTAATTTCTGCAAGTAGGTCATCTTCCTGGAGTATGATGGATTACAGTGTAGCTTTTATTGTGACAATCTTCTCCATAATTCCGAGTTCACTACTATTACTATGACTGGAGTTTTCGTTGTCTACTCTTTCTTGTGTTCTTTTGAAATACACTGATAAGAAACAATTGGTTCTATGATTCTTGTCCTTAAACTGTATCACAGTCAGGCAAAAGTCATATGATCATATTTATGAGCAATTCCATAGGTTCTTTGCTGCAATATAAGGAATAAATTTCTCCACTTTTGTCTCAAAGCAGTGGCTGCATGACCACGTGCTGCCTCAGAAATCTAAGTGCACCCCTGTTCTCTAAGCTTCTGAAGAATTGCATTTGACTGAATTGAGCAGCTACTGTGTTTTCTGAGGTACCAGCTTGGTTAGGTGTAATATATACAACATTTATTGCATTCTGTCAGTAATTTATTTATTTTTTCAGGTTTTATTTCTGCTAGAAATGCCTCTGCTACATTTTAAATCCTTATGCACTGACTGACCAGATATCAGTCTCCTGCCTGCTTGTTGTACTGTAGAGCCTCTGTACTGAAAGATCTGTTGTGCTCCGTTTCCTTTGCCTTCTCACTCCTAGTCCCGTGGGGCAGAGGTGGGGGAATCGAGTCTTAATCTAGATTATACAGTGATAAAAAGAGTCAGAATAAGAGTAGCGTTTATTATACTTCAATTTTCCCGTCTTTACACACAACTGCATAGGAAAATAGCTGTATTTTGAAAATCAGGAAGAAAATGATGCAAATTACTGTTGGACACAGGAGAGATGGGATCCATCAGGTGCAGCTGAGATCCAGCAGGTTCCTGCAGCTGGAATGGAGCAGGCTGAGCTGGGGCTCATCATAGTGCTGTACTTCTGGGGGATGTGTGTCCATCCTAATGTGCTTGCTACTCTCTGTTTTAATTTCAATTCAGATGTAGAATATGCTCATCCATCCATGCATAGGAAGGAAATTTTCTGCTCATTGATTGATAGAAAGGTTCAGTTTATGTTATTCTGATAGTAAGGCATACATTTCACAGAGAGAAGAAAATGACTAAACAGTCCTTTCTATGTACTGATGTGATGTCTGTCGCCATGTGCAGGCTGCTACTTATCAAGTAAAGAATACTTAAAGCCACATAAATTGGTTTTACACAGACAAATGTAGCTAGGTAAAAATGTGATTGCCGTAGACTTCATTCACACTAAATAAAAAAAAAGTAGAAGATACAATAAAACACATTAGATTTTATGCTACTGTTATTGCTGGCCTTCAAAATAAACATGCTGATTTTCAGTAAATTTTATCTAGAAACACTTTTTTCAAAAGATGCATATTGTTTAGTTTTAAAATGGGAGAGAAGGAAACTTTACAGATCTTTAAGGAGACAGAAATTTTTTCAAGACTGATCTTGGAGATGGTTAATAAAATGATAAATATTTAGCGCCTAAGTAGTCCTCTATTGTGCCTTGGTATAGTAAACACACAGGATTTTGAGAACTACAGTTTATGCTCTATTTTCTATTCTTCTAGCTGTTATTTGCAGTTTAATCTGTATTAGTAGAAGAGAAATAACTTGGCCGCTGACTTGCTAGTTTAGGGTTTCAAAGGGTCCTATTAGAAATAGGTGTAATTTCATCCCTGGCCCTTTTATATAACAGCTTGCATATTTCGATTTCTTTATTTTAACGTAAAATTAAACAATAAAGTGCAGTGCTATAGGACAGGACGCTAGCAGATGTGAGACTCAACCTGAATGAACAGGCTTTCTTTTTTGTGACATTTGGACAACCATCCCCATTGTGCCCTGGGTAAGTTATTTGTTTTTCATCAGATTACACAGACTGTCATATCTGTAACTTGGACTTAAGCCCTGCTTGCAGCTGGGAAATCCGTAGCAAACTTTTTAGGCAATGTTGTTTCCCTGTTTTTGTTTTGTTTTAACATGTGAAGGTGTCAGGTGTGATGCCCTTGCAGATCAGTTTTCAGCTGTAGCTACCTCTCTGTTGCATGAACCCTGTGCCTGCAGCATGTAATCTTCCTTGCTGTGGCATGGGCAGCCTGCTTGCACACTGGGAACTTCATCTGAAGCCCATTTCCATGAAATGAAAACTAGTTTAAACACTTTTACTGAATTTTAAATGTCAGTCATGCTTTGGAAGATGGTTCTGTATTGCAGCGTAGTGCTTTGTGGTCTGTATCTCTGTGGTATCAATGTTTGTAGGACTTGGAATATTACAGGCAATTAATCTTGTCAAATTTGTGATGTTGGTTGAAGGAGACCTTTGAAAGTTTTCTAGGCTAGTTTTTTGTTGTGAAATGCTGGTCATATGCACAAGTATTTCGCTGTTATGAAGACAATAAAATATATTAAATATCAGTGAGTATTTTTTGAAGAAACTGTGCCTTTAGCAAGCAAAAATAATAGTTGCCTTAGTAAGTGATTGTTTGCCTTTAACTAAAAGTGATCATCGAAGAAAAGTGCCATAACTTGAAGTCAGTTGAAGTAAAAGAAAATCAGCATGTTTTTTTCTGAGGTATATGTATTTGACAGTCGCTGAGGACTCCCTTTCTCAGACATCAGTGAGATGACTTGCCATAGCTGAACCAAAATTATCACCCTCTTTTAAGTACAGTGGATCATGAATAAAGTGTAATATCATAATTCCTTGTCTTGTAATCTAATAGGAAAGTATAAAAATTGACAGGGCTGAATCTTTCCCCTTCCAAAAAATTGGAGGTAGAAACATCACTGTTTGTCTTTCTCTGCTCTAAGACCTTTACCTGTGGCGTAACAACCTCTGCGGGGGCATAAATACTGTTGCCTGCTAACACTTGAGCTGTCTGTCATTTTTATACCATAATCCACCAGTGATAAAGTCAAAGGTGCTGTTTCCAAACTGCATTAATGCTTATGTACGTGTTTTATTTTTTTCCATTTACCAAGTGGGACAGACAAAATGAGGCAAAACTCAGAAGTAGATAACGCATTTTGGCACGTGGAATAAATTGAGCTGATTTGTGTGTCATAAGAATTGCGTAATCACTGGAGAAATACTGTTTGGCATTTGTCAAGGATAAAAATGCATACTGTTGACACACACGTAACAGAAATGTGTACTTCCTTCTGAGTTAATTAAAATTATGATTTGAAAGCACTTTTCTTTAAAAGCTAAATAGACAGGCTCTTAAAAAACTATCCATAAGAGTGAGAGAGAATAGCATTCATCACTTGTAACTTTGCAAGATGGAGTGAGAAGAGGGGTTGGCAAACAAACAGAAATGTTCCTGTCATCAGCACTGTCATGTCTTCTCTGGTTCAACTCTCCATCTGTCTCCTGGAAGACATTACTTGATATCAGAGGTTTAAATGGAAAGGCTTGTAGGAACTGTGTTTAATAACAAGGGAAACCAATAAATGAAATGTGTTCTTGTTGTCTGTCACATACTGTCCTTGGAGTGCTGACAAGGACTGACACGTAACTACTATATAGCTTGTCATGAATGGTATTCCAGGCTCCAGAGAAGCCCTAAACTGGAATTTTACATATTAAGCTACTTGGGAAAATTGCTACTTTCACAAGTTACATGAATTTCCTTTGAGGTAGATACCACCTTCTGCATACAGGGCACTAGGATTCCCAGAGCATGAAATTCTGTATTAATAATGATCTTATAGCTCTGATATTATGGGGATATCAGAGTAAACTTCTATTCTATTGTAACAGGTAATAACAGTAGAAAAAAAAAAGGAAGAATACTTGCAGATACAGAAACTTCTTTTCAAGGCCTGAAAAGTGGTCCAACTTAGACCTTCTTTGGAGTTTCCACAAAGGCGTATTCACTCAAGAACAGGGTTCTATATATGTATGTAGAAGTAAGATTTGAAACATATGAGTCATTCTAATAAAAGGTATTGTTTCTCCCTATAAAGTTTTGCAGGTGGATTTTGCTTATAAGATATGACTTGTTCAAGCATTTAAAATGCCAAATTTATAATTGCTATACTTTTAATTGATTTTAATACTATATATTTTAACTTAAAATTACAAATTTTCCAAGGAAGTCCATGTCAGTCCAATCTGTGAATGCAAAATGAAGATATAATTTTGTTAGGACAGTCATTGTACATCAGCTTAGGCTTATGATTTTGACAGAGTCCAGGTGATGTTACAATGTCCAGAAATACTTTCTTCTTCAATAAAAAGGGGTCAGAGTTTTGTGTTGCATACAAAATATTTGACAATGTGACAATCAATCTTCTCTAGCCTTATAATTTTGTAAAGTTAAAAGCCTAGTGCTTTCTTGTCTACTAAATGTCTGTCTACATTTTCACATGAAAAGTACGGATTACACTGAACATATATTTGGTTTATTCTTATTTGATTATTGTAAAAAGTCCCGATGCAGCTGAAGTGTGCTGAAGAATGTGTGGGACTTAAAGGAATGTGATTAAGCCCACAGAAATCAGTGGGATTTCTCATGTGATTTGTTAGGCATGTGCTTATATACTTTTCTGGAAAAGACTTGAAAATACAGTACAAAATAAAAGCAATGATTTCAGAAATATTTTATTAGCATGTATTTCTGAATGATTTTTGGCTATGGCTAGTATTTGTTCAGCATCATGTAACGGTCATGGTTTCTTTCTTCCCCCTATAGTAACTTTTTCTCTGAGGTCCACCTCAGTATCTGAGTGGCTGACTTGCAAGTCAACTCCTATTAAATAAGAGAAGAATGACAGGGAGAAGTGTTACGTTTCTCAATAATAAAATTACTCTAGATAAGGAATCTAATTTCTGTTTTATAAAGTAAGTCTTATACACATTGAGCCCATGCAGACCCATTAAATCACAGTCACATCCTTGTCCTCTTTTATATTAGGTTAGATCTCTAGAAACTTAAAGGATAAAAAGTTAAAAGTGTTGAAATGTTTTGGCTACAGTGAATGAAAATAGTTTTGCTGTTTCGTAACTTTGGGCAGAACTTGTCTCGGAGAAGAAGTGTCCCATTAAAGAAAAAAATGAAAAACTTGTGTTGCTTCTTTTGTTATTTATTAATTATTAAAATAATTTGTTTTAAGGTGATTCATCCTCTCTACTCCTGAAAGCAACTTCTGATGACAGATTTTAATATTGTTGCTGGAGCATGCTTTGCAGCATGCCCACAATGGACTTAGCAGTGATTGTGCTTTAATCCAAGAGGTCCACCAAGCCTAATATGAAGCAGCATTTCATCTGAGAGACAAGAGTTTTGTAGTGGAGCTTTACTCTTATAAAGGCAACTTCTAGAGCAACTAAGTTTATTTTAGCCAAGACCAGAGCTAACTTGACAAGCCTTTTCTTAAATATGGCAACGAACTACTTTATTGTATCTCTCTCTGTGGATATATACTAACTGCATCTTGACCCTGCTTTCATAATGTTTAAAGGCAAAAGCAGACCAGAATGTTGTTGAATAGAACCACTATAAGCTGTGCGTCATTTGTCAACTAACAAAAGGGTGGAGAAATACTCTGAGAAGATCTGGAGTCCTGTAGTGTTTAATAACCTGTACCTGAAATTGAAATTTTTTTTCAGAAAATTTACTTACCCTGGAAAACCTAGACCACATATAGTAGATTTTTTGTTTCAGTGAAGTCAAGAAGATTTCCAGGCAGTGGTTTGCATAGGTGCCTTTGGATAAGCCTGAGTCTCAAATGCAGTGGAACTTACTGGTTAACACCAGTCTGTTCTTTTGCTGACACCAGTAGATAGTAGAGCTGTATCTGGGAAATAGGCAGGCAAGATTTTTCTTTCCGCATTTGAGACAGATACAAATTCTAATCTGAAAAATCAATGCCCTTTTCTGTAGAGGAAAGTGTTTTCCTTTTTAGCTTGTTTTATTTTAGATATGAAGTAAATGTGATAGTATGACAATTTTTGAAACAATGAAATTAAAATAATTCTGCAATGAAATCCATGGATTATTTCTATCCTTGCAGTGTTTTTTACCATCAGAGGGAGCAGTGTTAACCATTATTATGTTACGCCGTGTTTTACATCAGTCACTGTTACTGACATTTATTTAAACAGCCTGACATATATGGTCTTGAAGGGACCCTGAGCCATTATGGGTATCCAAACTTCGCTTGCTTACCTGCTAGTGGGCCATTCCAGGAGGCTTTTAATCTCTCTTATTTCAGGGACCATATTCACTTAGCCTTCACTGCATTGGATACAGGAGTTTTGGTTCTTAGGGCAGTACAGCAGACAGCAAGAGTGAATGCTGTATACTGTCAGTCAGATCCTTTATGCGGGGTTCTGACTGTTCAGGAGGTTGAATCTAACCACAGTGTCCCTTTTATACATTTTATCAGTTTCTTGTGCATTTGAGTCATAGACTCAGTACTGGTTATCGTCTTCCATTATGTATCTATTACCCACTTTTCAAGTGGTTCATTACTCAAACTAAAGTGCCATGAACATGTTCAGTTTACGCTAAATAACCTTAAGAGCGGTATTTGCTTATTTCTTTCTCCATACATTCTCTTCTGTGTAGTTGTAATGGGTTTTGTAGTGCTAGAGCTTTGGTGGGCTACAGATACCAGAACATCCTGCTTTTTGTCCTGTTATCTAACTACTTGTCTATCATGTTCTCAAAGTCATTGCCCAAGTTAATTTGCTTTGATATAGTGAGTTTTCATGGCTTTTTTAGTGCTTCATTATGGAAGTAAAGATTAACTTGTAGCCTCTGTAATGTGGCACCAGTATCTAGAAGATTCCTAAAAATAAAATCAACTTTATCTCTTTTTCCCATAGCATTTAAGGTACAAGGGGCTTCATATCATCAGTTTACTGTTGCAAATGGAATGCATTTACGTGTTCATTAATAAAAGTTGAAAATTACAATTTAAACCATACTCTTCAGAGCATCACAAGTGAAAATCATAGACTGCCAAGGAGTTGATACCATCCTTGTTTTCTGCATGACTTGCTTTAAGTCAGGGATTCCAGAATTTAATTAATTGAAGAAAATTTTTATATTTTTCTTGAAAGATGCTGATTTTAATCTGGAGATAATGGCAAAATTAAATTAGCGGTAAAGGAAGTACTCTTTGTGGACCAGGGTCAGTTACGTGATGCATCGCTGGTTGATTGTTCATAAACCCTTAGGTTCTTTCCTATTGATTCTAGAGTTTAAGAGTACTTAATTTTGACTAAAGCAAACACTTACTGATAAGATTTCCCTGAAGAGTCAACATTGAGCTGACTTTCCAGGTTGGAATAATATCTAATTTTAATTTAAATGGGATAAAATTAGCTAACATTTTGAGACTCTTATCCTGAGCCATTTACTGAAAATCTCTAAGTGTGTGTAATTTAAACAGTTAGAATATGCCTGTGGTAACAGATGTATTACAATTATAATGGCAATCTTCAGCTGCTTTTCTGATGCTATTGGATGTCTTCTGTTTTGGACATTAAACTTATAAAGAGTTCTGTTGAAAGTCTTGGTGTTGAGCTGTGATAAGTAAGACTCTGAATGGTTGCCTAACAGGACATCTGCCAAATATAATCAGGTTTGAAGAAGTGACTCATTTGACTGCAGTTGCTAGGTTTGAAAAGTCTACAGACCTGCTTTATATTTTAATCTAAATGCCTGTGCAGTGATAAACGAAGAGTTAAAATTATTTAGAATATTGAAAGTTTATATATTTTGTAGCCATGCCGCTATAGTTAACCTGTTGATGTTTCTTTTTTATATAAAAACTGAATGCATATACAGGGCCTGATTGCAAAATAATTACTTCTGCATCATGGAGCTGTAAAATTCCCCAGTGCTTGTGTGAGCACTTAAAAAAAAAAAACAGGGCAAAAAGAGGTGTGGTTAGATTGCAGTAATTGCTACTTTCATCTGTGGTATATGGGAAATTGTGTATTTTGTCATACAGGGAAATCTTGATATGGTTTACATGCTAAAAAATGTAGTGATAAAACCCAGATTTTAATGGTTAATGAGCTTGTATTACATATTCCTTCATGGATAAATAAAATTCTCACGTTTATGAAGAGCCTACTGATCATCAAAAAGACCTCTATAAAATTTTATGTCTACATGTACTTCCATTTATAACTGATTTTGAAATAATACTCAGTTAGTGCTGCAGATATGCCACGATTGTGGATCTGCAAATCATGTTGCAAAATTCACCCAGTTTACCTGTAAGATTGTGAATCTAAAGAATAACTGTCATTATCTCAGAGGCAGTACTTTCTTCTTTGCTTCCTGGGTTCACTGAAGAGGAAGGATGCCAGGGCTGGAACATGGCTTCTTTAAAATCACCAGTTACAGAAACCCATCTGCTGTTGTGTCTTAAGAGCAGGAACTGGCCTACTAGTTTTTCTCCATTTCCAGCAGTTTCAAGGGACAGTCTGGAGGCCTGTAGTGAGTACAGGATGCTCTGCCTAACCGGGAATAATGCAGTATTTGGAAACAACTGAAACTTTCAGTTGAGTACTTCTCAGTGCTCAAAAATGACACTTGCTGCTAGTGTGGTTTCCGAAAAAGATGAGACAAAATATCAACATTCACAATCCAGTCTAATCAAGAGTGTGTTTTTGAAAACATTCACCATAATGAATACACCATAAAAGTCAGGAAAAGGGGGAGAAAATGAAAGAAAGCAAGAAAACCACACAGCTTGTAAACCCCACTGGAAATCTCCCCTTTATTATTCTATGCAAGTGAACTCCCTTTTTGGAGTTTGACACTGTATTGCCATTAGTAGTAGCCAGTATCCTTTCAGCAGACTTTGTCTTCTTCCAGATGAGCCATTCTTTGGGTAGTGAAAATACAGTAAAGTTTCTTTTTCTTTATCAGTATTTTAAATGATTGTTCAAATGAAGAGACTCAGTTTGTGAGTTTTGGCTGTGTATGATTTGTATGGTTTCCTTCCTATGTCTATGCTCCGCTAGTTACCTTGCTCTGTGGACTGGAAGAATTTAACTGGAGCCATCACTGCTTAAGCACTGTAATTTTAAAATTCTTTCTGAAGCATGGGTGTGCTGTAACTCCTAGCTAAAATGAAAAACACAGTGAGGTTGTTTATTTTACTGAAATAGTATGGCAACTTTAATTTGCTGTAACTTCTCACATTTTAGTAGCAAGGATCAAGTAGCAATGGCACATGTTAATTCCTCTAAAGAAAAGTATCACAGTGGAGAGATCAGAAACAATGTCTGAAGTGCAGAAGAATTACACTCACCTTGCAGTTTTATGTGTAGTATTTTTCTCAACATACAGCAGGTGTGTTAAGTGTTGTCCATACCTCCAATTGTGTATGACATGTATTCTATACACTGTGATGTTGAGACACAATGCTATTTCTTCATTAATTACATTCAGATATAGAACATGGATAAGTTATGTAGGGGAAAGGTGAACCCCTTTCTCAATCTTTTATTAACATATAATGCTCATACCATCTGTAATACCTAGCTCAGTTCTTTTTGAAAGATTTACATTTTCGTTGAGGAAATATGCAATGGATAAGTAGGAATGTGTATGTTATGGGTAATTTTCATGCAAATTTTTTAATTCTGAAAGAGAGAAAAGGAAGGAAAATAGCATCCATGGGGGAAAAGAGTAGTCGATGTGTAAATGATGACTGAGGATACTTTTACCAAGTATGTACAGTAATGTGGAAATGTGAAACATAACATGGCTACCTGCTGGGGTCAAGTATACAGTTGAAAGATATGACTCTTTGGCTGTTGGTTTTGCTAAACAACTCTGTTTACTTTACGTGTTTTACACCTTACAGTACTACTGTAACGAAACATTGAAGTACCGTGAGTACTACTTGAAAAATTAAATAAACTTTGTCAAGGGAAGGTTCATGGAACACTCTCTGGTGTTTGGAGCTAACCTGCTCTGTTCCTAGAATTCACCCATCCTTTGCTACTGTTTGTTGGGAGAGAGTGGTAGAATCTGTTCCTGCTAGTCTAGTGCTGTTCAGTGGTGGCTTTTGAGCTTAATATTAACAAAAAATTTATCTCAGGCAATCAGACCGATATAAAAGTCTTGAAGCTCATTAGAGACACAAACAGATTAGAATAGATAAAGGAATATCCTCAGATGCTTTATTTAAATTTTTTTTTTCTGTTTATAAGAATCTTCTCTCTCAGGAAGAATAGATAGTTTTCCTTGAAATTTGGGGTTGAAAAATGGTCTTTAGCAGATGCCACAGTACAAAACAGGCAGCACAGATTTATGTGTAAAGCCACTCGTAAGAATATTTTGATGATGATGATGATCTATGGACGAATCTTGTCTCTGTTATGACTGCTGCTACAGTGGAGAGAGCTTTTGCATCTGTGTGTGTTGTATGAAGACAAAAAACATGTTTTTGCCATTGTCTTCCATTTCTTGGTGTACAGGAAGCTCAGTACAGTTAGAGGAAAAGACTAAGCTGTCTTCTTAGCTGTAAAGGCTAGTAATGTCACCTCATAAGTTTGTATATGTGACTTTTCCACAAGAAAGGCCTCTGTTCAAATTAGAGAAACCCAGTGAGTGAATTACCCAAGGCCAAACTCAACTATCTTTGTGAGTTTGACATCTGTTAGTTCCACTGGAACTTGACTTCATTCCAGAGTCTTCCCTTTTGACATCATATTGTACATACTGTGAGGTTATAATGCCCTGTAAGTTGTAAACTTAATCATGTCAGATTAACAAGGGTAAATGAAGAAAAGATTCATCTTAGAAATAAAAAGATACTGTAGCTGCCCTCCAAATAGAAAGACAATGATGGACTAAATATTTCTGTCACTTCTTGAGTTGATAATGACTATTCTGCATCAATAAAATGGAAATACCAGAAATGTAATAAGGGTATTGCACAGTGTGTAGTATTTGGCACTGTCTTCAGCTGAAAGGATACATTGCTAGATAGATGCCGTGTGAGCTTGCAGCCATTCTTCAGCTTTTTGTGTGTGTGTTTGTACAGATTATTAAAGGCAGAATGTACTAGAGCGTAGGAGATAACTGCTGTGCTTGCTCTACGCAGTATTCACACAAGTGACATGTAAAAAAGGTGACATCCCTTTAAAACGGAGAGAAACATAAATCACCATGGAACAACTAGCACTAAAGGGTTCTATTTGGATCCCTTGCTACAAGAAAGACATTGAGGTGCTGGAGCGTGTCCGAGGAAGGAGCAATGAAGCTGGTGAAGGGTCTGGAGCACAAGTCTTCTAAGGAGCAGCTGAGGGAATTAGGGTGGTGTATTCTGGAGAAAAAAAAAGAAAGCTGAGGGGAGACCTTATTGCTCTTTACAACTACGCGAAAGGTTGTAATTAGGTGGCTGTTGGTCTCTTCTCCCAAGTAACAAGTGATAAGACGAGTGGAAAGGGGATCAAGTTGCATCAAGGGTGGTTTACATCAGATATTTGGAAAAATTTCTTCATTGAAAGGATTTTCAAACATTGGAATAGGCTGCCCAGGGAAGCAGTGGAGTCACCATCCCTGGAGGTGTTTAAAAGATGGGTAGATGTGGCACTTAGGGTCATGGTTTAGTGGTGAAGATGGCAGAGTTAGGTTTATAGTTGGATTTGATGATCTTAAGGGTTTTTTTCCAATCTATTATATTCTAAATTTTTCATAGGATATATAATAAGAATGCATGGGAAATACTTTTGACTACTCCAGCAGACCATCTTTCTATCCCCGTCTACCTTAAGAGAATAGAATCAAGTTATCTACATAGAAGAAAAAAATTGAATTTCTTCAGCTATGCATTTAGGCTAGCAGGGATGTTGTGTATAAATGGTCTTTTTTTTTTCTTTTCTGTCCTATACAAGCTGACTTTGCTTGAAATATATTTGAGTAAATCTTTTGGGAGAAGGCAAAATTTTTTCCAGAATCTAGCTTATGATAAATAGCAGTCTAAGGCTCATTAGTAGTCTCATTGTACGCTTGCATATCCTGGATCCTGTCTACAGTCAGTACGTTTTGAAAAACATCCAACATCTGTCTTGCTACTGAGAGATTTATAGTATAGTTCCAGCAGATCATAACATCCATTTTCTGCCCTTAGAAAGAATCAAGTCCTTGAATTTTGACATTTAGATACTCTAAAGACTTACATTTTATTCAAATGCACAGTTCTCTCTTTTTATAATTGTGGATTAATGGCTAAATCTTTACATTTATTGAACATAAGCAAAACAAAACTTTATAGTTAGTAGAAAATGTGTAATGAGTAGGAAATATAACTGTTGTTATGCCAGCAGAGGTCTTCTAGTTGTGGCAACAGTGACCATCATTACACGTATAGTTGGCCACAAATTATGAACCGTTTTATACTGTTCAACATGATATTGTACATTTTATAATAAGTCATTAAGCTTTTAGAATTTAAAACAATCCTACTTAATATGCACTGTATAGAATTTGAAATTATTGTGTGGTTTTAGAAAGGAATATTATAGACCTTTTTCTACCATCAATTAAAGACCTACACCATTCATATGACACTAGACTCTTCTGAATTGTTGTAGTCATCTTTATTAAAACATTATTACTGTATATACTGAATAGCAGACTAAGTGCCTAAGACCAATATTACTTTTTGGCTTAAGAGTTATTGCTTCCCCGGGACTTCAGTAATTTGCAAACCCTCTTTAAAGGTATAAGATCATGGATTAAACCAGGGCCACCACAGTTTTACAGTGGATCTGGCCCTTGGTTGGAGTGATCTGCTCCATTTACACGTAACTTCAAATTATTTGCTTGTATTCAAGTGAAGAACTGGTCTGAGGATTAAAATCTCCCCATATCATATGAAGAGTGTAAACATTCTAGTGTTTAAAATCTAGTGGAAATGTTTGAAGATTTTTTTAATGAATTAGTTTAAACACCTGTCACATCACCAGAAAAAAAAGTCACTGTTTAGATACTGAAATACGTTAATATTTTAAATATTGAATTTTGATAAGCCAGTAAAAATCTGCTAATTCAGCATAAAATTCTTGACTCCCAAAACAGCAGCAAACAAAGAAACAAAATACAGGGTAACTAAAACAAATGCTACAGAGCCCTCACTGTGTTATACAGTGGGATTAACAGGTGTGTGCACCTTATATGCCCGTATTTTGTAGCTTGTACTGGACATGTTTGTCTAAGGATGAGAGAATATCTGACAAATTTTTGGGCATTTGATCATGTTTGTTTGAGTTGTAATGGGGTGTGTGTACATGTGCCCAGCAAGTATCCTTAAATTCCTGCTATGTGAGTGTATTACCTAGTAAGAGAAGCTGATACAAAGAATGAAGAAATTATGAAAAAATAAAATCTAACCCAGCTAATTCTGTAGACTGTAATTAGTATGGCAATAGAAGGTCTTGGGTTTTGAGGTCTGCAGAAAGAAACTGACCATGACAGAGAGTTTCATCTTCATACTCAAAGAAGAGGAACTCCAGCATCCTTATTTGGCATACTAAAGCACACAGTAAAGAAATCACTGTGCAATTGCTTGAGTTTGTAATTTGATACGCAATACCTTAGAGATCCTTCAAGGATTGTTGCATGATGAAAAGTAAAGCCTTCAGAAACTGTAAGTCATTCTGTGGTACCAATGCATTGATTGGCATACAGAATTTGCAGCCCTCTTCTATTTCTATCCTACTTATTTGTCATATTGCTGTAACTTGAAAGAACCTTGCTTTCCTCCCTGCTCAGGTTATAGACACCTTTCCATTACATAGGGTTGGGTTGACCAGCAGGTTCTTAGTTTATTTATGCTACCTATTTGAAAACTATTCCTTTGGTTTAATTGCATGAGGTTATGTTTTAGTAAGTGTGGGTAGAAAATAAGATCTCATTAGCCTGACTATTTTATATTTCAAAATTATTTCACAGAATTATGTTTAATAACTCTATAATTGAATTATACAAAAACCTCTGCATTTTGACAAATTGATTGCAAAATATGTTGGCAATGTGAGAGTTTTTTTACCTTCTGGTTTGTTACATCCAAAGTTTAAAGTGGCCACTTACTGAAGTTTCTGCTGATTTCCAGTGTTAATAAAATTGCCGAGGGTTGAAATGGCAGCTTTTGATTTCATTTTCCTATATTAAAATTATAGTTATTTTGCAATGAGGGAGATTCTGAATCTGGGATTTATCTCTTTGATCAAAGCCCTTATGGGCATCAGAGTATGTTTAAACTTTGTGGTTCTCAGTGTAATGTTCTAAATAGTTCTGCTATCACATACTTTTACTTAGCTTAATATTAATTTTAAGTGATAGAAAAGCAACATCAACCAACTTAGAAAAGGAATCTTTTCTAGCAAAATAATTGAAACTTAATAAGGGGTATGGTATTCCCATACAATTCGCATAATTACCGTTCTTAGACTTGGTTTTCTCCAGTGGAGACCTCAGGGTTTTCCTGCTAGCTGATAATCACATGCAGATACTAGAGCATATTGAAACTCGGCATTTTTCAGACCTTGCTAGTGGCTGTTAATCCACCTGGACCATGTGTGCACTCAGTCAGCGTCCTGCTTTGGTCACAACAGAGGCTGGGCAACATTGCTTGCTGGTGGCCACCTGCTTTTTCAGCTTCGGATTTCTCATAGACAGCACCATTGAATGGAAGGGAAAATAAAAAAAATTACGCTGGTGCTGCTAGTGAAAAAGTAGGAATGACTTTCTCGAAGACATCTTTCCTGTGCACGATTAACACGTACAGAGCACTTTCCTTCCTTGTTGCCTGTTTTTGCTAACTCTAACTAGGTATGTATCAGTAGCTTCAAACCACTGTGACAAACAGCTCTTTGGCCACCTGCTATTTATCATCACTGTATCAATACTCTTGAAAATGTCCATCTGCTAGAAAATAAAATAACTCAAATAAAGGGTACTTGGCAACTTTTGCAGCACTTTTTGCAGTGGACTAGGCATTTGAGAGTGAATGGGTCCTGGGATATGGTTATATCCAGGTCTCCTTTTAGTCACGCTGTATATTACAATGCTGTGTGCTTAGCTGTGTTTTAGCAGTGCATCATATCTTAAAAATACAAAAGTGCATAAATGAAAGCTTATGTTATGGAGCTAAGTTCTCAGTTACTTTTACTCCTGCATTTTATGTCTGTTATACCCATTTCCTATGGTACCATGGACCTGATTCAGAAAAGCATATAAGCATGTGCTTAATTAAGTGCTTTCCTGAATAGGTATGCTTTTCTGAATTGAGGCCCATTAGAGTGACTGGCATGTGGGCTGTAATCTCCCACCTGGGACATTCTGGGGGTGGATATTAGAAGACAAACTAATTTTTTTTCTGCTGTTCCTGCTTTCTGGAAGTCTCCTCCTCTAGATGATTTCAGTTTTTGATAAGGTGCATTCATCTGTAAGATTAATCAAGCTTCATATTTGTCGTATTCATCACTTAAATCCCTTTATTTTGAATAAATATAGGTAGCGATTGATAGAAAATATACTTGCATTTTGTGTTAGAAAGCTAGATGCCATGGTAGCTGTTAAAGAAATCAAAGAAAGCCTTCTTCTCAATCTGGAAATCACCTTTGTACCCTTTGGTTTTGATATTCAGTGGGATTTGGTTTTTATTTTTACAATAAAATTAATTTAGTTATTTTGAAGATCATGTGATCGACTACCCAAAGTGTGTTCCTTGGCACAGACCCAGATTCCTGTTCTCTTTTGGAAGTGTTACAGCTGCAATAAATTCGATTTCACCCTTGATAATTCCTGTAATGTCTAGTAATAATGTATTACTGATTTAGTGTTGTTGCCTCTCTACTAAAAAAAAAAGGTCACAAATCACAAAATCCCAAATTTTATTATATTTACTGTACCTAAGTAATGTATATATATAAAATACAAATCCATTTCAGGATTTCTTTGGTGTCTAGTTTTGGGAGGTTGTAAAAATAACATGAATTCTGCAGTTTGTATGTTATTTGTCACTTACGAGAATTCTGGTAGGTTCCATTGTTTCCTTTGAGGTCTCTGTTGAGTATTTAATAAAAAAACCCCACACATGAATCAAGAAGCTTTGTCTATATATTCATGAAGCAGAAATAGTCTTTATACTTGGTAATGTAATAAAATATTACAAAATACATATAGCAAAAAGGATATTTGGGTCACTGGGGAAAAGTTTTTTTATTTTGGTATAGTCATTTAATTTTAATTTTTAATTTTTTTTTGTGAAACTCTTCTGTAGTCTTCTGTGGTTATCCTTATTTCATGGTTGTACCATTTCTTTCAAACTGTCTGTCAGTTGTATAGTTAATAGCCTTTTTAATTATTGCATCGGAAATCTTAACATTGTAGGCTTGTTTGTTCTTTTTTCTTGATGAATGCTGAATACTTCATAAACTTTGCTAAGGCGATTCTCTTAGGACAGAAACTTAGCCTGGCAGCAGAAAGGATGGATTTAAAAAGGAGAGTGACCAAAACCCCATCCTCAGGCTCCTGTGGTCTGTGTGATAACATGGAGCATTCTGTGTGAAGACCGGTAGTACTTGCCAGTTAAACATTACCATCTCTGTCCTTAGTCTCGTAAAAGAGTGTTTTTGGCAGGTAAGTTGGTTACCAGCTGTTAATGCATAGGTTTGGACACTGCTTTCCAGCCCTGTGGGAAACAGGTTGTTCAAAGGGTTGATGGAAGCACCTGTTTGCTGCCATGCCCATGTACCACCCCTATGTGGTCATTGACCCTTTCTTTTCATATTTACATTTATTCTTTGCTAGAAACCACTATTTATAGCTCATATACCTGGTACCAGCAAAGGAGTTTTGATTTCCTCCCTTTTCATGGCATTTCTACCTACTGCCTGTGTTACAGCTTTTCGTGAGGAGTTAACTTGTAGAGGAGGTGCATATTCTCTATACAACTCTTAAGGAATGCGATGCTTTTGTAATGTCTCAATGTCCAAGAAGTACTGAATATGATGGTGATCATAAGACATAACGAATGAACAGAACCATGAAAAATAATTATTTCCTGTTGGGAAGAAATTTATAATAAGATGGCAACTCTGCTGCTACTATTTCACCCATTTTTTATTTCACTCTTCTGTAAGCAGAAAAATAGGGCAAAAGGCAAAAACCAAAACTTTCAAGGGCATCTTTCCTCAGCTTGCCCATTCAACCCTTCAAGTTCTGTGAAACCAGAAACTCATTAGCAAAGGAAGGAAGATCCTTTTCTTTGTTGTTCAGAGCACATTTTAAATAATTTAATAAGCACAAGTGATTAAGACATTAAGAATTAAAGTAGCTTTAGAATCAGACTGTGATAATGAAGAAGCCTAAGTTCCCAGCTGATCAAAAAATGGCAAAAGCCTTAACTTTTCCCCTAACTCCTGTAAAACTGGCAAGGGTTTGTTGGAAAAAACCTGACTCAAACCCACATTCTTAGGAAGAAAACTTCCCACAGAACTGTAGTCACTCTTGAATTAAAATTTCGGGCTCTAAATTTGTCGTTGTAAAGTGGCATATATTTTTGGCAGCATATATTTTACTGAGAGATTCTGAGGTAAAAATCTTCATGAACAATGACGTTTTCAGATCCTTCATAGAACAGCAGATGAATGTTACAGAAAGACTGATAATGAAAATAACGGATGCAAGAAAAAATTGTATTTAGAAGAGAAAATATTTACATGAAAATGTAAATGTACTGCTGTTTCACTTTATATCCAACAGGCTCAAACTGTCTTCTCAGCTTATTAGAAAGTGATGGTGTTAAGTTACTAGAGGGAACACTCTGTATTTCTTCAACGAAATAGGAAGTCGTAGTACTGAGCACCCAACTGTACATCCCGATTTAATTTCTTTTTCCTATTGTGCCCATGGAAGGTCAGAGGGTGTGTAGTCTGGCAAGTGCAAAAGGAATTTGCTAAAGGCTTCTTGAAGAACGAGAAGGAAGAATAGCATTTAATATGCTCACTAGCATATTATGTTAAAGGCAACAATAAGATGTAGAAAATCAGTTATCTGTGTGTTATATATGCACCTTTATTTTAAACCTTTCTGTTATAGATTATTCTTTCTGTCTGGGTTCACTGTCAACTTAGAACATCCATTTTGTTTTGCCTTTTCTTTTCGCCTTTGGAATTGTATTTTGTCAGGAAAGGTTACATGGTGCAAGAACTGGGTATGCCTGCAACATGCAGTCATGCAAAGTAGGACTACACAGTGGTGTTCATGCCAGTTAACAGACTAGAAGCATGATGCCGAGTCCAGCCTGGTAAGATGTGTGGAAAGGTAGATAGAGTGGGAAAGCACAGACACTAAGCAGCAGCTTTAAGCATCAACAGGAGAAATCCCAGAAGATTATGTATGATGGGGTTTTTATAAAACTACCAATAAAATTGTAAACAAAAATATTGAAACCAGAACAGTTAAGAGGGATGTTTTTCCCCTCTTATTTTTCAGAGGAATAGGGCCATGGAATTGTAGAAAATAAGAACATACCTAACTTTTTGTCCAGTTTTTTTGTGAGTAGTTTTTTCAGCAGAGAAATTCTAGTTTTGAGAAGAGGTACATATTATACTGCTCAAAAGGTGATGGGTTACAAAGACCATAGGTATCTTGAGGAAAGCTTACCTTTTGGAAATTTTTCCCTAATAGCATTTTAATGACCTGTTAATTTTTCGTATATTATTTGAGGAAATCACAGCTCAAAATAGAAAAACGATGAAATAATGTGGCTTCTATATTATATTCAAATTTTGTATTACAGCCTGACGTTGTACAATTTTACCCACATAGTCCATATCCCTTTTAAAAGGGTATAAACCAGTTAGCTCTTTGACTATAACTTTTCAGATAATCCACACATGTTTGTAAGCAGAGCAAAGCATCTCTTATTGAAGAAGAGGGCTAATCCTCTTTCCTTCCTGCCCTATAGCCTGTCCAATGGAGAGAAGGAATCAGAGGCAAGTAAGACATTAGGAAAAAGAGATAATTACTTCCTGTGGCTGTGTATAATCAGTACTGATGCTAAATCAGAGTTTGTGTTAAATTATGGCTTGTATGCATGGAAATACTGTTGAATCATCCCTTAAAGTGTATACATACACATAGATAAATTAAAACTGTTCTAAACTCATTATAAAATGTATTTTTTTATTATGAGCTATTAAATAACTTAAATAATGTAAATGAAACCAATACTTCATGATAATTAAAAAGTATTTCTAGGAAAGCAAGATGTTACAACATACAGTGGAACCATGGGACTGGCAAGAATAAACAATGTCTTTCTGTCTCTCACATTTCAGGTAGTAGTTTGTTGCTGGAAGCGTAGTCATACGGTGTTGAAGGACTGAAGTATTAATTTTGTAGATGGTAAGAGAGGGTTAGAACAGATTTCTAGAACAAAGGCTTTTATTTCTGTAGTATTTAAAAATAAATTCTGTATGAATGCTTTAAAAATTCATATAGATATTTTGTGAATTAGAACATTTTATGTGTATAGAAGCAGTTTCCTAAACTGCAAAGTTATGTGGTCATTTACTTTTTTTTAAAAAAAAGAGAAGTTTCATATTTCCCAGCATTTGTATATGGAACAAAGCAGAATCTGTGATATTTGCAAGAATACAGAAGATGCACCATTCTGTGATGCTCAGTGGAGATAAAATGAGAGTTGTCAGTCTTTCAGTATAAGACATTTCTCACTTGCTACAGAAGCAGAGATACAATGTCAAGAATTACCGCTAATAAGCAGAGGGATTGTGGAGTGCAATTTTAGATGTTGGCATGTACTACTCCAGTCTCACTCTGGATACGTCTCACTTTTGCATACTGTCCCCAGCATTAAGTTTCTAACAGTGAAGTCTTGTATGACTTTGTGGGACGTAGGGAGTTAAGACATTTGGGGGTATGTCTGAAGGTGCACAGGTCCATGGGACCCAATGAGATACATCCACAGGTCTTGAGGGAACTGGTGGAGGAAGTTGCTAAGGCACTAATCATCATGTTGGAGAAGTCATGGCAGTCTGTTGAAATTCCCACTGACTGGAAAGGGGAAACATAACTCCCATTTAAAAAAAAGAAGGTAAAAAGGAAGACCTGGGGAACTATAAGCCAGTCAATCTCACCTCTATGCCCAGCAATATCATGGAGCAGATCCTCCTGGAAACTTTGCTGAGGCACATATAAAATAAGGAGGTGATCAGTGACAACTAACACAGCATTGCTAAGGGAAAATCATACCTGATGAATTTGGTGGCCTTCTTTGACGGAGCTACAACATTGGTGAATAAGGGAACAGTAACAGACATCATCTACCTGGATTTATTCAAAGCATTCAACAATGTTCCACATGATATTCTTGTCTCTAAATTGGAGAGACATGGATCTGACAGATGGACCACTTGGTGGATAAAGAATTGGTTGGATGGTTGCACTCAGAGAATTGTGGTCAATGACTCAATGTCGAAGTGGAGACCAGTGACAAGTGGCCTTCCTCAGGGCTCGGTGTTTGGACTATTGTTGTTTAACATCTTTGTCACAGACATGGACAGTGAGATCGAGTGCAACCTCAGCGAGTTTGGAGATGGCACCAAACTGTAGTGTGGTTGACATGCTGGAGGCAAGGGATGTCATCCAGAGAGACCTTGATAGGCTTAAGAGGTGGGCAAGTGCAAGGTCCTGCACCATGGTCAAAACAATCCCAAGCATAAATACAGGCTGGATGGGGAAAGGAATGAGTAGTCCTGAAGAGAAGTACTTACTGGTGTATTAGATTCTGGCAGTGTGCACTTGCAGCCCAGAAAGCCAACCATATCCTGGGCTGTCTCCGAAGAAATGTGACTAGCATTTTGAGGGAAGTGATTCTCCCCATGTACTCTGCTCTCATGAGACCCCTACCTGGAGTACTGTGTTCAGTTCTGGAGTCCTCAGCGCAGGAAGGACTGTTAGGGTGAGTCCAGAGGAGGGCCACAAAGATGATCAGAGGGCTATATGAGGACAGGCTGAGAGAGTTGGGCTTGTTTAACCTAGAGAAGAGAAGGCTCTGGGGAGACCTTAAAGCAGCCTTTTAGTACTTAAAGAGGGCCTGCAGGAAAGATGGGGAAGAGATCTTTATCAGGGAGTGTAGTGACAGAAGGAGGGGTAACGGTTTTAAGATGAAAGAGGGTAGATTTAGATTAAACATTAGGAAGAATTTTTTTATTGTGAGGTTGGTGAGGCATTGGAGCGGGTTACCCAGAGAGGTCGTGGCTGCCCCATCCCTGGAGGTGTTGAAGTCCAGGTTGGATGAGGCTTTGAGCAACCTGATCTAGTGGAATGTGTCCCTGCCCTTGGCAATGTGTTTGGAACTAGAAGATCTTTAATGTCACTTTCAATCCAAAGCAGTTTTCATTTCTCTGGGACATGGGAATTGAGCACATTTTGTATTAAATTTCTTGCTGCATGTCAGACAGGCTGAGAACTTAATGGGGGCAGGCAGCTCATAGCTGAGAAGCCAAGACACAGAGTGGTGGCTCACTGATCTAACTGGCAAATAGCAGGTTAACAATCAAGTTCAGTTTGTCTGCTCAGCATTTCCCACTGGGTAGACAATTATAACACACTGACTTCCTGGGCACTGCCTTTCTCCCTCTATGTGCTGTATGTGGAGCCCAAAAGGTAAATTAGGCCTCAGGATTCTACTTAGTTCTCTAAGTACCGACATCTGTTCTTGATATAGTACTGAGTTGGTTACAGTTTTGGTAACACTGCTAGTTGTTCAGTAAGATTATTTGGTGATCAAAACAGCCACCAGATTTGTCACCCCTAAGTGAGTGCTACCTCGCTTGTTATCCAACAGAATCAGGAACAATGATCTTCCTTCCATTGAGGGCAGGTCTAGGACAAGTCTTCACAGCCAACTCTATGCAGGGAACCCAAAGTTCTAACCCTAACCCTGACCTTCCCCTGTAGATTTGTCCCATGGAGAGCTGTCCCACAGAGGGTTGTCTGCCACAGGGAGTTGTCCCTTTCTGATGAGGACTGTGTTAGCAGCAGTCCTGTTGCAAATGGTTTGAATGAGTCAGGTGCAGCTTCAACATTCAAAGTATTCTGGGTGTTTATTTTAACCCAAAGTATCAGTACTAAAGCTTTTCCATAGCAATGGAGAACTTGCATCTGTATTTGGAGCAGTCTCTGATGTGAACAGAATACTACCCGAAGTGGGAACTTTGACTGTGATTTCTCATGGTCTAATAGATTCACTATCTTTTGGTGATCATGAAATTCAAAATTTGTGGTGCTTTTCAGACACTAAACTGTCTTTGGGGAAAGCAATAATATGCAGCAGATCGAGAGCAGGGTGCTGGTCCTGCCTTAGGCAAAGGTAGCTGCCTAAAAATAGCTCGATTAGCCTACAAATGCATACATTGGTATGGTGCACTCTTATAATTCAGTTTCATACTTTTTTCATTTTTCCTTGCACTGAAGTCTTTTAAAAAGGCCTGTGAAATGTAGCCTGTCTCTGTAAGATATAGTACACTGGAGACATATTACTGAAAATACCTTTCCACTGTTTTGAGCCTTTTTGTCACAGTATTTTACATCACTGCTTGGCTTCCTCTCTGCTCTTTGTTTTATTTGCTCTGTGGCTTCTGAAGCAACCTCATTAGCCAATCATGTTTTGCCAACCAATTTGAAATAACTTTTTGCAGCTGTCTCAGCTGCTTTATGCAACAAAGAAGTAGTTGCTTAAAATATTAATATGTAGGATCCTCACAAGTACTGATGTTAGAGCTGTTTTTAACAAATTTGAAGCTGACCTGCTCTTCCTTTGTTACATCATACACAGGTACACATACACCCCTTTTTATACTAACCTTATCTGAATTATATGTCAGGCTGTGTACCTTGCTTGAGAAAAATTGCTATAAACCTGTTAAATAATATGACTTTTCAGGTTAGAAATGAAACCTGGTAAATCTGTGTCATCATGAGCATCTTTTGAAAGATGGCACAAATGGTGACATCTGGGAGCCAATTCTTCATTTAATTAAATTATCCTGTAATGAAATCTGCCTTAATGAGATTAATTTTAATTATTAATCAGGAGCTGACATGGGCACAAGGCACTATAAATAATAAATGGAAGCTGTGTCTGCTCTATTTCTAAGAAAGGACCTACTTTAGAAGAGCAGTGCTTTTTGTGAAGCTGTGGTGGTTTTTCTGTACTATCACAGTCTCTATTTTGTTGAGTTTGGTTTCTAGTTCGAACTTTAAAGCAGAATATTAGTCCTTTTTCTGTTGGTAAGTGTCTGTTAATGTTTTAATGTTACTTTTGATTAAGTTCTTATATAACCAGTCAGCTTCATTATTGCAGACATAAGTTGTGGTTTTGTTTTCATTTATAGTAGTTCATTCTCGTAAGTGTATTTTAGAGGTAAATAATGTAGGTATCATTTATTGAGGCTGTGCCCAAACCTGTGTTTATATGCGTACGTGAGGTCTCACACATGCTGCAGCTTCTCCATTGTTCTGCTGTAAAATTCATCTTCATGTGGATTACATTAGTGTGCATTATGAATGCTGTTTATAAAGACTTTTGTTGCTTGGCCATAATAGAAGTTTTTCTGGGAAGCATGGCATGTGTAGGAGAAATGATCCCTATGGACACCAGCCACAAATGCTCCATGAGCCTCGTCATGATTGTCTTACATGAGGAGTGAACCCTTTTGCATTTGCCTCCATTAATGAGCAGGACATCCCATGGCACTTGCTTCCCAAACGCAAGACTAGTTCCACAAGACCGGAGCTATTTATTCACTGCTCATTGAATGATTATTTCTTTGACCTCCTAGGCTGTGCACGTTACCTGCCATCTGTATTTGTTTTGAAGGAAATATCATTTGTTTTATATCAGCATTCCATGAATATTTGGTGTCCCTTCGTTGTTTCTTGTTGAAAAATCACCTGACTTCAGAAAGAATAAAAAGACCAAAGTTAGGACAAGAGCTGTTGATAAGGAGGAGGAGTATCAATAGCAACCTGCCTCATACAGGAGTTTCTTGATAGCACAGCCTATGTTTGGGCCTCATTACATGGGGGAGTGAGTAAACATGTGAAGAGACCCCTTTCTCTAAGCTGAGGGAATTCTTTCTTCTGCAGCCATTATGGACTGGACTCAAGGTCCTTTTCTCGATGTATTTTCTTTCTTTTGTTGTTTAGTAAAACCAGAATATTTAAATTGTTGTTGTATTTTAATCTTACTAATTTCTCAGTAAATGTGATTATAGTAAGTGCTTGGTATATCATAGAATCACAGAACGGTTTGGGTTGGAAGGGACCTTAAAGATCATCGAGTTCCAACCCATCTACTGTGGGCAGGGACACCTTCCACTAGATGTATTTCCACTATATATAATTCAAAATGAACTTTTTGTTCAGTAAGTATCTTCCCTACCCCTCCCCCCCCTCCCCCCCCCCCCCATCAAATTCCTCTTTATGCAGTATAAAGCAAGACAGTAAAGGGTTTTCATCCCTCACTGTTGTTTTAGAATTCTCTCAAGAGATGGAGATCTGGCTGATCTGCTCTTCGTACATTTCCAAAAGGCATACAGTAGTGTTCTGCATGGAACGCTTTTGAGGACACTAGACAGGCTTGGGAGCAGAGGATAGATCATCACACGGATAAAGTTCTGGTTAGAAGACAGGAAGAAGGAATAAAGCATTCAAAAGGGATTGGATGACATGAAGGGGGAAAAAAATACTCTTTTTTTTTATAATAACAATTTTAAAAGTTAACATTTGAAGATGTTACCATTAGCCGATAAAGTTTACTGGTTAGTGTCCCTCAGCTAATGTAGTCCAAGAGTTGCTACAGGGATAGAGAGTAGTTTGGTCAAGTATCACTATGTGATTTCCCTGTTCTTACACATTTTCAGTATCTGCTGAAGGTGGGATATGGGGCTCACTGCATTTTTTTTTTTGTTATTTTGAACAGATCATCTTATGTTATTAATAAAAGACTTGCAAATGGCTGAGAACCCATTTGCTGCAGTACAGTCATAATTAACTCGTAATAATCAAGCAAAAGATATTGGTTCTTTGCCTTTTATCTTTCACAGAAATTAATATGCTGATTTCTGCATCGGCATAGTAACTTCCTGCTATCTGAGGTGGTTCTAGACAGTCAGGATGAGTTGTGCACCATAGAAAAGTTTATATTAACATGGATCATGTCTGAAAAGCTAATTGAGCATAGTGCAATAGTATGATCTTCCAAGAAATCTGCAGGGAGATCACACATTTGAGTAATACAGTGTGACCCATTCTGCTAGCACAGGGTGTATTCATTTGGGATCTGCACGTGCCTCCAAACAGAATACCTTGTGCCTTACTAGAGGGACACATTTCACTTAGTTTTGAACTGCTAAGTTCAATGCTGTAACCTTTCTGGTGCTGGCCAGTTAGCCCTTCATTCACTATGTTCTGTTAAAATACAGGGTGTTCCACTCTGTGTTAGCAGCCAGGTTTATTATTCTGTATTTGGTGGGTTTCTACATGCATTTCTGCATTGCAATCAGACTTCAGGTTGGCTTTGTTCTCCAGGAGTTGATCCAAAACTCACTTGGCGCTTCAAGGAGTCTTCCAAGTAACTGCTGTAGGCTTTGGAACAAATTGAGTATTAGAATGCAGGCTGGAAGAGTCACTGTTTCACACACGCACACACACACACTTAGATGTGTTCAAAGGATTTATTATCCGAGGGCTATAGAGAATATTTTGTTCAACAGCTGCACATAAAAATAATACTATCCAGTCAGAAAAAAGGAAACTCGCTTCTGGCATGATGGCCTGGCAGACGTTAGGAAGTCTGGTTTTGAGTGTGGGTGTGCACCCACGCTAGGGTGCGTATGTGTTTGCAAAGTTGTCTGCTGATACAATTCATTTCTAGCTTTTGGGGAGAATTATTGCAAGATTTCAGGGATCTGTGGATTTATTTTAAAGGTTTTACTTTTCTTTCCAGCTTCTCCCAGATGCATTCAATAGATGACAGATCGGAGAGTAATGCTAGCTAGTCTTTATATATTTAACACTCCATCCCATTCTTTATTTAAGCACATACTGATATCTGCGCAAATGTTTAATGTCATCGTTAAGTTGCAAAATTAAACCTTGGCCAATTGGACATGATCTACTTGGAAGAGCACAGCTCTGTAGAACATTCTGGTTGTCTTCTTGGGCAGGACAGGCATAATATTATGCAGTCCCGTAACCTCCTTGCTTCAAGGACAGACCAACCCCCAGGCTGTCAACTTAGCCTTTCGTTAATTTGCTTCCTCCACTTAGTAGGTGGACGTAAACCCTATGCATTAGGACTTGTCCTTGTTTTTTTTTTTTTCCATGTTCTGAAGTCCTGGTTGGCTCCCATTGAGTTTAAAATATGCCATTTGAAACCATGTTTTCATTAGGCTTATCACCCTTGCATGCAGATCTGCTTTTGATCTCATTGGGTCTGTGTCTGTTCCATAATTGGTTTGTCCACATTTCCTAATGTATAAATGGATAGGGAGATCTTAGGTGAGATATCTAACTTGCCAAGAAATTGGAATTTGTAAAGTCAGCCAATCTAGATTTCCACCCACTTTCTGATGTATACACGTGAATGTAAATTGGCTTTGGTCAATTTAGTTTACATACCAAAGAGCCAGAAGAAGGTGTAAGTTACTATAAGAGTAGACAACTAACATATTAATGTGTGTTCTTTTAGTTGCATTATCTGTTTATCCTCTCTCCTGACTATTCACTGTATCAGCAATGCCTTAATAAGCTCAAACATATTTAATAATTCAAATTCAGAAATAAAACATATAAAGATAAAATGTACAATTTGTGAATGAGTGTGAAAATAAATTTGCGTATTTTATGATTCTAGATTCACTCATTTAATTCTTAAGGCTTGTTCTGCCACCGCAAGAGTCAAGAGCCTAAAAATCAAGTTAACAAGGACAAGGGAACCGTAGACTGTTCAGAGCATTCTGGGTTTGGCCTATGAAATCTGTAGTAGATCTACTTTTGACTTCAGTTGTGAAAGATCAGATCTTCTGAATAGCAGTTGTCTTTCTCTTGTTTAAGATTTCTTAGAATTAATTCAAGTCATTCTACTTCTCAAAGTTATCTGGTTTAAGTAAAAGTCATTTAAAGCACCAATTACAACCATGATTTGAACCACTCATCAGAAAAAAAAGGTCTTTATCGTGTTTTTTATGAGTATTGTAAAATTATTTTTTCTTTAGAAAACTTGTCATTGAGAGTGTAACTATGAAATGTGGACTTGCCTTATTACACCTGAAAAATAAGCAAGTGATTTTTAAAGTAATTTAATAGGCTTACTCAACTTCTGAATCTCAGCTTAATTTTCTTAAAATAAGGATACCACATTTTTTACTTTGTAGAAATTTAAATCTGAACTCATTATTTGGGTCAACTTGCAGTTTGGATGCAAATCAAAATTCCACCCAAATGCAGGAAAAACAACATTTAATCTTTTTTATTGAAATAAAACATCCTTAAATGGATTGAATATATAAGAAAAATATTTTCATACAAGTCTAAACCAATTGTTAAACAAGAGAATTATTAATCACAGTTACTAAGTGAGCAAGTCATCACATTGGGAGAGATTTTTGAAGTTGTCTGGGTGCATAAAGGTGTTGAAAGCTATAGAGAAGGATTTTCAGATGTTACAAAATTAAAAATAAGTTTGAATTGAGAAATAGGTTTCTTCTTTCTTAGAAACCTTTGATGTTCTATGTACAAGAAACTTTCAAAAATTGCTTTAATTAGCAAAGCTCTGTTTTTGTTTTGTTATTTGTTGTATGGATTGGAAAAGAGAAAATTTCCTGCTTTTGCATATGTTAATTGAATTCTTTTACATGAAAGGTAGAAAATCTTGATTTCCCTTTATAACAAAAAGTGAAACTTGGAACACTCACTTCTGTGCAGGTGAAAGCAAAATATTTATCTGAAAAACATATACTTGACAACATTTTATCGATTATATATTATAAAAAAAATACCTCTTTGGTCTATATGATTCTCTAGTTTGCTTTTTAATCTTGAATTCTAAGATTTTCTTCCTATATATGTATGAGATTAGAAAAGGTGTTCTTGTTATACATTTAATAATGAGTCAGTAACACTATTCAAAAAAATCCTATTCACTCAATAATTCCAGAAAGTTTTAGTGTTAGTATAGAGCGGTATATGTACAAATACAATTTAAAAATACTTTAAAATTATGTATGTTTTAAACACACAGTGAATACGACTTATTTAATAGTAGAAAATACATATCCTTTAAAATGTGGTTCCTCTCACAGTTTTTCATATGATAGACACAAGTCTTTTGGAATATTTTGGTACTTTTAATTATTTGTGCTAGTGTTTCTAGATACTGTAACAGAGCTTTAAAGAAACTGGCCATCTGTAGCGAGACAATCTTGGAGAAATGTAGTTGTATTCACCACGCCTTTGAATGTTTTGGATGAGTGATATCAGTCCTTTCTTCTTCCTCAGCAGAATTTTCAGTCTTACCCTTGTTGACTTTCAGACCATCTTCTTGAAGTTGGAGGGACACTGAACTGCATGAATCAGCTCATGAATTAGCTCTTCATAGCTTTGATAACTTTCAAACCTTGTACAACTTAAACACTGAGGCAAAATCTGAAAGTTGCTTCTGGGCAGCAGATTGTATGTCATAATGATTTGTGAATTTTAATAGTGTTCTATTGAAATATTTGATCTTTGTGGATTTTTTAGTCACAGTCTTCATTGCCTTCATTGCCAATTCTTTAAGTGGGTGAAATTAATTTTTTGTCATTCTATTTAATCTATTAAGTGTGATCACTGACTGAAAATTCTGTATTTGATATGGAACTTTGAAGAACCTGCATTATTTAGTGCCCACATTCCTGGGTAAATTCTAAGAATCTTGTATTTTCTATATTTTGCCTTTTTACTTTGACCACAGCTCCTGTTTATATTAATTCTCATTTTTAATTACCTTTGAGTTAAATTAGGCCTCTGGACCTGCTTTCTGACATTCAAAAAATGTCTTCTGTTTAACTTAATCTTGCAGAACAGCTCTTCAGCTGATTTCTTAAACCCCATAAATCTGTGCAGTATTTTAGCCTAAAAATAGTGACGTAACGAAAAACTCCATTTTATTACTTCAACTTTAGGGCTTCCTGATTTCGTAGTTATCTGTGCTGGTAAGCTAATGAAGTTCATATGATACAGATTCAGGAAAAGCAAGTAGAGAGTTTGTTTCATGCAGCAGGAAGCTATATGATCTTTTCAAATAGTGTCAAATGGAAGACAGTGTTTTCCAAATCATCAAGATTAATTGGTCATTCACACGTGTTCTTCTGAAATGATCTGTCAGCTCTTTTTTATATTTGATATTTCCTACATTTTATTTTCAAGCCACTTGTCCACCCAGAACTCCTCTTTAAGCTCCTTAGTTTATTCTTAAACTTGGTGTCCCTCCAGGTCCTCTTTGTGTCACTTTCCCAGTAACCAACTGTCAGACTACGTGTCTCTCTGAGCTTGCAAAACTAACCTAGTAATCTGTGGTCATCACTCCCTTTTTGTCTATATGGCAAATCTTATTATAGAAACTAGAACTTCAGATTTTATTTAACTAAAAACTAAAGTATGAGCCTCAAGGTTCCCAATGTTGCGTTTCTATTTCACTGAAGAAAAATCTTTGGTTACACTACAAAATTTTTTGTTTAAGTGTGAGAAAAGGAGAGTTCACCCCACTGCTTCAGGCTTCTATATTTCTGTAGGTTTTTACTGAACGAAAATTCAGATTAATCCCACCTAACTGCAACTCCTCATTGAATAACCCAAGCTAGAAGTCAACTGATGAAGAGATCTGCAACAGCAAGTTGGGTGTTAGTTTGCTGGGTTGCATGGCCTGGGTTGCAGGACTGTTCTGCTCTCTGAAGTGGACTGTTAGTCTTTTTATTAACTATTTAGAAAAAACATGGTAGAGTACAGTTGTATTGTAGTTCCTTAACTGTGAGTAGACCCCTCTGCCCTGGCACCCTTCTTTGCTATTGCTTACATAGGTTAGAGCTTGGTACTCTACAGGACAGAGTAAATGTCCTTACACAAAATCTACACTAAGGTTACCTGGTGGTCAATTTTGAATCTATCTCCCTCTTTCTGTGTTGCCACAGGAGGGAGGGAGGAAAGGAGTGAAATCCATGCTCTGTGTTCCATTCTGTTTATTCAACCTGGTATGGATTTGGAGGAATTACACAATTCAGATATGGGAAATGGAAATTAATAAAGACATTCAAAAACCCAGCCCTCCTTTATGGACTGTGACAAATATTGTTGACAGATGAGTGCAGTAATGTATGTGCAATACTGACTAGGATAGAGACTGTAAGTCAACTGCTCCAATTTAGGGAGTATTAAGAGAAATTGAAATATATTTAAAACTAATAAAAGGAGTATTTTTCTACCAGCACGTAATAAACATTTGGAATTCATTGCCTCTAGAGAACAGAGGCTAAATGCTTAGGTTTTGTATGACTAAGATTATTTCATGAAAAATAAGACTATCCACAAATATTAGGTGGTTTTATTTTGGTCAGGTATAAATATGTGTATTTTATACACCAACAAATCCATAGAGTATAGAGGTAAGATTGAAATCCCTGTCCTTGCAGCTTGTTCCATAACTTCACGGGACAGTGGGGGCACTTTTGCATGAGACCATCAGTAATGCCCACTTTCATAAATATGTCATTGTATCCTGTATAATCCAACAATATAATCTGGTAATTGAACTCCGAAAAGAGACTGAAGGCAGAGATACCATGGTTGATATCTTCTAAACTGAGCTTTTGGCCAACTCTGGGTGGGAGCACTCACTGCGGAAAAAAACTACAACTATTCCCTCTTCTAATGCATATTATCTCTGGTTCCTCCTCAAACAGGCACCCTCGTCAGGACTTCACTTGTGACTCTCTTTCTACGCTGCCCTTCAGTGCAGGCACAGCCAGGCATTTATTTAATTTTTTAAAATACACTTGGCAGGTTGTATGAAACATCCTTTTATCCCTCAGTGCTTTTAATACATCTCTTGGGCACTCACAGCAGGAACAGAAAGCATAACTACAGTTACATATAGTAACAGGGTATGAATTATCTGGATGTGATTGTTTTGAGGCCAAATCAGAAGAAACCTTGCATGCATGGCTTTGCCAGTAGTAATACCATGCGCTCTGAATACTTGATACAATTTTTCTTGTAGTGAAATAGTTGTGCTTTATTAGAGGTAGATAGTTTAGCTATGAGTTTCCGTATTTCTTCTCTCTGTTGTGCACCTCAAGGTATTTAAAATATTCCTTAGTATTTTCTGATATTCCCTTGAACTCTTGCTAAAACTGAAGATATTTATAGTGGATTCAATTTGAATGACTGTAAGTGTGCTTGAGTTTAAAATCTTTGAAGCAGTATTTTCATGCACTATGTAATTTTTTTAGTAATATTTGAAGGTGTCTTCAGATCTCTAGAAATATGTGTGGGGAGTAAGTCGCATTTCTAGTTTTACATAGTATTGTGTGAAAACAGGAAGTATTAGAAATCTGAAAAAAGAGAAAAGACATGAAATACCTGGCAGAAATATTACAACAGTATTTAAATTTGTGTGGTGATTCACACATATGCCAACTGCACATTGTAAGCTATCTTACTAAAACCAATGAAACAATTCAGATGTAAAGAAATAAGAACATGCATATGCTTTTTAATAGGTTATGTTGGACAGTCTTATTGGCATAGAAATCAGTATTTTGAAAGAAATACCTTTCTTAAATGTGTATCTCCAAATCACTTTTTTATATTCTAAAAATTACCAAAATACAGTTGTGGCTGTATGAGAGAGAAGAAAAAGGTTTTCTAGGACCAATTAGCAGAATTACTACATTACCTTCAAAGCTGAGGAAAATCAATTTGGCGTACTACAAGGAAATACCATTAATGTTATTTGTCTGTATTCCATTAGGGTTTGGTGCTTGGTTCCCTGTTCAGACAGAAATTTTGTTAACCTGCAAAAATTACCAGGTTTTCTTCAAATTCTTCCTTTTTTGTGCATTTCAGTTCATTTCTTTCCCCACATAAAAAGCATTGCAGCTTCTATATTTTATTCTCATCTTGAAAAAGTACTCTTTCATTAGTGGAAATGGATCAAAAGCGCAGTCAGAATACAGAATGCAAAGTTCCCTATGTAGGCCATAAAGTAAATTTTTAGAGGCCTTTTTTAGGAAAATAAATTTATAGGTATACAAGAAAATAAACCTAACTGTAAGCTTTTAAAACTATTGCTTTTTTTTGTTATTGATTTTTAATCACTGTGTAAATAACGTCTCTTGACAGTAACAGAAATTTGATTTTATTAAAGCTTCTGTATCTTGTTATGAAACACCTTGATTTGTGATCTTTGATTCTTCATTTATGTGTGGAAGTCTAAATAGCATGTAAAATAACTTATGTGCATTTCTGTACTTGTGCCCAGAAACAGAGATCATGATTTAAACCAAGTAATTCTTCCAAAAGCTTGTGCAGGTGCTGAGAAATTGGTTATGATGATGTAGGATGTTTGTTCTCCAGCACTAGTCACTTGTAAGACGATCCACCTTTGAAGTTGTAGTAAAACCTCTGAAACACTATATTTTTGAGTAGAGTGGTGTTGAAATCTGTATCCCAATCCAGATTTTGTTCTCGCTTCCAACAGTGCAACCCCATTGACTGTAGTGGAATTGCAAATGCAAATGAGAAGTGGATGCAGTGAATCAAAACTTTCTTTATACATAAATATGCTGGGCAAAAAAGTACAGGAAGGGCTAAATTTTGCTACTATGTAATGGATAGTTTTATATTGACACTGCAATAAAGGAGAGTGTTGTTGTCATAAGAAAACATTAATACAATTGTATTTAGTTGTAAATCCTTCAATGCGGAAGTATTCGTGCATATGAAACAATGTAGAATTCTGAAGTGGTTTACAAATTTAAAAATATTCTGGAGTTTTGTAAGTTATCAGTTTAATACAATGATATTTTGGCAAAACTATCCGTGGAAGCTGAAACCCATGTTCTGCTCTTAATTATTGTGTTACATTCCACATAAAATTGATGAATGCCTCTAGAGTATGCCTCTGTTGTTTTGTGTTGCAGATTACCAAAAACTTAGGCTTCAGGATGCAACAACTTAAAGCAAAGAGTGAATTAAATAAAATTACAAAGAGGGAGAATTGTACTTTAGTTAAGCAGTAAGCTGTCACTGGAGGAAAAAGGAATAAAAGCCTACAGTGTAGCACAGCAGAAAAAGGAGCAAGCTGCTGAAAGCTGGATAATTTGAGGATATAGAGATGTTACTTCCTCCTTTTGCCAGGCTGTGAAATTCTTTGTAATTCCCACTGGTAAAGCTGCCAACACCAACAAAGAAAAAAAATGGAAACTTCGTGCAAGTCCGCCTTTGATGAGTAGAAGAACATATACATTTAAAGGAACAAATTTAGCAGCTCCATGTTTGGTAGAAGGTTTTTGTAAGTATTACAGAAAAAGGACAGATTTCACCCAAATCAAGAAAACATGTAAAAAAATTGATAGTAAATTATGTTTCTAAGGAATGATTTTAGCAACAGTTGCACACCTAAAAATGTGGAATACTAACTCACCTAAGAGTTACAGTGTTGTCCTTAACTTTGGGAGAAAGCTGGCTGAAGTACGTTTACTTCTTTTTGATACCTGAGGGTTTTTTTCTTATCTAGCTGTCTCTTTAGATTAAATGATTCAAAGATGAATAGGTAGTATGGCTCAGCAATACTTTCAGAGTATGTGTGCTTTATTAACGTAGTGGTGACTTTAAGCATAAATTTAATTGTACAGAAAAAGCTATATATAAGCTTTGTACTAAAAAAAGGAATTATTATTTTATATTTAGTCCAAAATTTTAAAGGACATTTTTAAAAGAGTTTCCTGTAATTGTATGAGAATAGTTGTTTCAAATAAAGACCAAGTTAACTGGCCTAGGTAAGCTAGGTATGTCCCGGAAATGTTCACAACCAGACATGGAGAAGCCCAAAAATTTTTACTGTAATATCCTATATAATTTTCACTTTAGTCTCCCTTTCAAGGTTTTTATACAGTGAAAACCATTTCTATATAAAGTCTTCCCTAAATTTGTGAAATATAAGCTTCATTCACTAAAAATCAGAGCTTTTAATTTAGTTTTGTTTAATGGAATTACTATACAGGCAATTACAAAATTTCAGATTATGTATTTTATTCTTTATTTTGTAATTTCTTGTTTGTAACAGTTTTTTTAATGCATATATGAAATTTATCATGTTTCTTGAAAGCTTATATTTTAAAAAAGGACAGTGGAATTTTTCTTACATACTTACGTATCAACCTTGTAAGGGAGGTGTTTTGAGTCAAACTGCTGATATTGTTAATTACTTAACATGATAATCTAAAAGAAATTATTTGCTAGAGAAGAGTTATGTATGGATGATCTTTTTCAGTGTGAGTCAGCCATTCCTTCATTCCCATGTCTCCCAAGTCGGAACCTAAATACTGTCTTTTCCTTCATGCAAAAAGCACTTCCCCTACCATGCTAGGCTTTCCTCCAGGCAAAAATAAACAGTGCAAGTCTTAGCACTGTGCCCAGAAAGGTCAGGATCTGTGGCTGCTGCTCCTGCTTTTGCCTGCCGCAGCACAAGAGTAGTGCCTTGAAGTGGTTTGCATACCACAGCTTAGGAATCCCTGCTTTGGTTTGTCTTGGGCTTGATGTTGCTCTAGCTTTCTGGTGAGGAGGTCCATGGCAATTATGTAGGTGCCAGTCAGCTTTCAAAATAAACAGTAAGTTAAAACAACGATAGAGCCCTTGTTTTATATGAAAAATCTATCATACCATTCCTCAAACATCATTACTGGGTATGTACAATAAAGTAGCCAGGTGTGTATTGAGGAAGGGGGAAGAGGCAGGAGAGCACATGCTGTCACAGGAGCAGGGCAAAAGCCGAAATAAGTGCTCAGTACAAGAGTGTTGTATCCATCTGAAAAAATGAGACGTAAATGGACGGCATTTTGTTTGCTTAGACTGAATGGTATCTAGAATAGGAGGCCTGGCAAAGAGCAGACACACTCAACAGGTCTTACTGAATGTCTTTGAATATATAATGGTTAAAATGATGGAAAATGTGGTCTGCAGAACAGAAGTTCAAGTAAAAAACTCCCGACAGTTTGACTTCTTATTTCCATTGCATCTTTGAAGGACTGTTTCAAAAATTGAAACTCCATCCCAACTTTCACATAATTTTAATTCTCTCCTGTACTTATATAAATAAACTTTTTATTTGGTCATATAATAAACCTGGAAGGTTACACTAGAATTGACTCTCTAGGCCCATAAGAAAAATTAGATTTTAAGCTTTCAGTGCTGAGATCATATTTGTGCCTAGCACTAAGCAGTGACATGTTGCTCAACTTCTGGAGCCCTAGAAAATGTGGTAATAAAGCCATATAGTAATTAGTGGGGACTTAAACTATTTTTAACTTTAATACCTTCAAAAGACAAGGTGTTAAATGGCAACTTCCCTTTAGGAGAAATTATATGAAAATTCTTTTCACAAAGTTTGTACCTTGAATTTGACATCTAAAGTTCAGGAATTTATTTATTTATCTGTTTTATATTGGAATTAATGTCAGAGACACTTAAAATGCCAGATACGAATGAGATATAATTAAGTACTTTTTGGAGAAAATGTCATTGAAAATGGAAGAAATGGAAAAGGAGATGTTGAGGCAGAAAATAGTGTGTTACCCATTGTGACAATTTTATTGGCTTTTTATGGCATTAATGTTTCAAGGTGAAGGTTTAACATTTCAAGTTAAAGGCATGAAGATGTATGCTTGCATTTTAGAGTTACATGTAAGGCTATAGAAATAAACTGCTAAATGTGAGTGCTGGGAAAACACAGAGCAACTTAAGAACTGAAAACTTTTTAAAAAAATTGTGAAGTTTTAAAAGTCTTTCAGGAATGTGATTTGTAAATAAATGCCCCAAATAAATATGTACTGGTTATAGCTGTTATTAATTCACGTTTACAACATCTAGTTCTTATATATGTTTATAAACTTTTTCTGTTATCACTGTGATCCCAGTATATTCAGATGTCTGTTTTTTCCTTTGAACCCAGAATTTAGCAGGCTTCTGTCTGATTTTGAAACTTTTGAGGTTTAATTGAACAGTTTTTAGGTTTTAGTAGCAATTTCAGTAATGATGACAGTGCACACCCTGAAATCCAGCTGGTATCCGCTGTTTTGTTATTGTTGTTCTCTCTATCTGAGTGTTGTTCTCCGTATCAGAGAACCTTCCTCTGTAAGGCTGACAAGAATAAGGAGAGGGAAGGTAATGGAGATTGTGATAAACCACGGCCTTTCCTCTAAGGAGCTTCAGGCTGGTGAGTGCCCGGGTAGAACATAATACTTCTTAGACAGAAGTGTTATAATAGTAATAATTTCATAATTTCCTTTGTCTCACTCTCTTGATTTTACAGACAAGCCACAGAGCACGTAATAGGCAATCATGAAGTGAAATTCAAAGGATAGTTAAGTTTACCTGTAAGGCCTATGCAATTGCCACATATACAGCTCAGAGTAAACAAACCAACAAACTAAAAATTCTGAAACAACAAAGCAATTTTAGAGAGGGTTGTAAATTTAATTAAAATTTCTTGAAGAAACACAGTAGTTTGGATCTGGGAATTTTATTCTTTCTAACAGCTTGTAAGTAAAAAGGTGAGCTGACGAAAATGTTATAAGCAGTTGAGTGAATGAATGAGTTTTTGAGAACACTAGGTTGGTTGAGGACTCCACTGTAGCAACCTGGGTAAAGGTTGGCACCCCAGGGCCTGCCGTGACCTGCCAGAGCTAGCCAGCCAGGGAAGTGCCAAGAGGCCCCGAGGCAGGGAGAGTTGGGAGCTGGCACAGTCCTCTTGATCAAAGCATCTTCAAACCCTCTTTGAATGCAAGATCAGAGTCCACTAAAATATTTATTTGGCATTGAATTTGATCTGCAGTTATGAAACTGTTGACCAACCTGAAATCTCACAGGCAACTTTTTCTCAAAGTGTCTCTACTTCTTACTTTTTTCTTTGTCATGTTTATTACTGTATTGCTTGAAAAACATACTGACTCAAAATGTGGAGAGGTTATGGAGGCTCTCAGAATGTATTAGACTATGTTGCTTGACGGCAACAAAACCTACTGCTAACGTGTTTTTCCTTCTAATGTATATCAAGAAGTATGTCATGTCAGAGAATGTATTTTCAGTATTGCAGGAAAACAGAGAACAACAACAAATAAAGCAAACTGCAGAACAGGAAAAAAATTATCTAAAGTAATTTTCACTACCACGACCCTAAACCAAACACTTTTGCTTGCAGAACTTAAGAAATTCAAAATATTTAACATTTCATGCTTTTGTATTTTGTCAGATGAGTACAATTTTTTTTCACTAATATCTGTTTTTCTTTGTCACATTTGGCCTGACAAATGATGTTTTTCTGGTTCTACTGGGAAAAAGGAGGAAAGCTGATGGTCATTTCTTTGGTTCTTGCATTATTTGAAGCATAGAAATGTTATTCCATGGTAGAAGACAAGGGAACAGAGATGAAGTGATGGCAGGGGGTGGCAACTCAGTCTGCTCTGGTTTGGGGCCACTGAGTGAAGATCTTCTGATATATTGTTTCATCAGTTAAGAATGAGGCTTTCCCAATGCTAATGTCAGAAACAACATCTGAAAGCCGATTAGGCTCTTCCCGGTACTTTATATATGCTCCAGTGGATTTTCATTGTCAAAGATATGGGCTTTTATTATGCCACATAATGCAGTAAAATGAGGATTAAATGTATTTCAGTGCATGAGATAATAGTGGCTGACAGGCACCTGTTTAGAGAAGTATATCGCATGCCCAAGATTATTTTTAATGAAAATTAAATGAGATTTCATATGAAAAAAAATATTTGAACTTAAACTTCATAAATAGGCTTAAATGAAAAAAATAAAAGGCATCAGGGAGCCTGGATGGATATATTTATTAGTGACCCTTACAGTCCTAACGGTCCATTCTAATAATAAAGTATGGGACCTGTGAAATGATGGCACAAATATTCTAATCTCAACTGACATAACTTTCTAGCCCAGTTCATCAATCATATTTTATTAGCTTTAACAGAGCCAAGCTGCTATCTGTCATTTTGATGCTGTAGTGGTGACAAAAACTGGTGCTGAAAATGTGCTGCAGGTGTAACTTTCACTCATAGAACACGTCTGAGAAGCAGTCAAGTTTGTGTTTGCATGGGGAGAGAGTGCCATCTTCAGTTTCACATCTCCACGTGAAACAAGTCTGAACTTCCTAGAGTTGCTCAATGACTAAGAACTGAGGAAAAAAGATCAGTCAAAATTTGGAAACAGTTCTCAGTTACTATTTTTATGAGACTTTGGACTTAGGAATTAGAATTCTAAATACCATTTTCTTGTCCTCTTTTTAAGATAAATTTAATTTAGATATGTCTTTTATGATGAGTAATTTCCAGTAGGGGAAAGAAATGTAATGTTGGGTTTTGTGCTTTTAGGTTTGCAATGTTACGTGAAGTAAGTAGCAGTTGCCGGTTGGTTTGCAAACCCCTTGTAACCAGTAGCGTATTGTTTGCCTAAAAAAAACCCAAGAGGTAGGAGATTGTATGCTGCTGCGTATTGGTTGTGTTTTGTACGAGCCGTCAGTTTAATGTAATCTTTCAGCTCAGAATTGACTTGGTGTTTACACTGGGGTCCTGGCACTTGACCCTTGTTTTTCTTGTCTCTGTGTCATTTTGCAGCAGAGCTCGAGGACACTCCTCATCTCTTGTTTCCAGCATGTTAACATACTGAAGTAAATATTATCTGGGACAGGCACATGCATTATTCTTTGGGGAGTATTTGTAAAAGTTTTAAAGTCCAGATCAAACAATGGAATCCATCTTCCTTCCTCGTGAGTTTTTTATTCGCAAGATGAATATTGCTTGGAAAATTCTTTCTTCGATCTTTAAAAATACTTTATTTTGTCTATATTCGCAGGCAAGGTTTGTGCCCATAAATATCAGCATTACTTGCAGACTATATGCTCAGGTACATCTTTTCTGTATATTTTAACACTTAATGGGACTTTGCACAATAAGGAGCAGATGTGTCATAGCGACAGCAGGCGAGCAGGGACCAGGAAGGTGGTTTCATTAAAAGAGCCTTGGGATAAATGCAGCACATTAGATACCCACTGAAAGACAGGAGCTGTTGATGGGGTGACCTCTGAATACAAGTCATCTTACTATAAACAGAAGGGTGTGGAAAGCCATTGGACAGAGCCAAGCTTGTTTACTATCCAGATCTCCTCTTAGTTAGCTTAAGTAACCGGACTGTGCTAGGCTCTAGGCTCGTTGTGACAGTTCAAGGAAGAACAAAGTGTCTTCAGTATTTCCAAGTTAAAAAATCCTAGCTGACCGGTGCAAAAGATTTTTGGTCTTGAAAATCTTTTTGCACACATTAGCTGCTGAACAGTAGAAGTTAAATAGTGCTAAACATATCAGATACTTATTTTTTTTTTTGGTCCTGAAAACTGCCTTTGCACATTTGGAGAATTTGTTTCTGTTCTTCAGACACTACTAAGGTAAGGTTCTGATGGATTTTAATTTGCAATATTGCTGCAACTGTCTTTTAGTGGTAAAATGGGAAATATAAATGCGTATTCTTTGCACAGTCAGATTCTATTCTGAAAAAGAGATTTGTTTTCTGTAGTAGCAATTTCAAGCTTGATTTTGGAACAACGCTTTTGTTCATAGTGCCTCTAAAGAAGTTAAGGTAGGTCAGAGAGCTGAATCGGTCATCCTCTTTCAGGATCAGTTTTTTCTTGAGACAAGAGTTTACTTGTTAAGTGCTGCAAGAAATAAAATGAGGCATTCAATAATATGCTGTGAATGTCACGTTTTGTCAAATTTGTGAGCAGTTTGTTGATGTTTTATTCAATACATTATTGTAAGGCCAGTACGCTAAGACAGGTGTCTAGACATAAATTGAGTTGAAATTAATTAGTCCTAAACTATAAAAACTGTGGATACAAATATAGTGAATTGAATTTACTAATTCTTCATTCGAGTCCATTTAGTCAGTTTAAGTTGATTAGACATTAGTTTGGAACAAATAACACTACAGTGTAATTACGCTAAAGCATCAGTCTTACCCCCTCAAAGTTAGCTTTAACTTTCTCTGTAATATTATCTGTCAGTTGGCACTAAGAGTTTGCATTTGCATCTTCATTCCTTCTGAATTTGTTTGAGACTGCTTAATGCATTTTGTTATTGCACAGGTAATTTTTTCAGGATAAGTTCAACCCTTACTACTTAAAGCAAGTCCGTGCACGTCTGTATTCAGACGCTTTTCTCTGCCTTGGGATCCATGTAGCAGGTGAATGCAGTAGTGCTGCTTGTCGTTCAGCATTTAGAGGGCCACGATGGGAGCTGGCATAATGATTACTGCTTCTTAAATGTCCATTTCATTCAGGGAAACACTGAAAGGGTTTGCTCTGGGAGTACTGTTTTATTGTCCTAGTGCAGCAAGCGAAGTCCCAGGGAAGAAAGAGAAACCTGGCCTGGTTCATCTGTAAATGGTGATTTACTCTTATAGGAAACTGTAATGTGTAGGGAACCTGTTTGGAAGAAAGGTATGATAAACTATTACAGCAAATAAGTTCTTAGATTTTGTGTCTGGGTTCTGGTGAGCAGCAAGCAGCAGGATCCAGTTACATTTCTTTTCTTGGACTGTTCACTGTTTTCTGAAATACTTTTCATGTAAGCAGCTTTTAACTGTCTCACTCCCTTTTGTGCTGTTAGAATTTATCTTCTAAAATAAATCAAATGAAAATTTGAAAAAGATATATAAAAGAAGTAGTATTTTAAATTCCTGAGTTAAAAATATAGTTCTTACTACAGCATTTTTCCAAGATAATTTTCGATTTATTAACATAGTATAGCTTGTGAAGCGGCACAGCAAATCAAGTAGCATCAGCCTTGTGTGTGCATACTGCCCAGCAAAATAACTTGAATTTGTTTTTGAGGAAACATCTGTATCTCTGTGTGATCATGCAAGCATGGATACGCATGTTAAGAGTGCACATACAGGGAAGCTCGTTCAACGGGTACAGAAGTTAAGAAGTCGAGGTTATTTCCTACACTTAAACACTGTAGTTTGATAAAGTGTCCGATTATACTGTAAAATAGAGGAAGCAAGTGAAAAATTATATTGCATACTGTCTCATTTGCATCCATATCTAAGTAAGCACTCTTTTAAATTTGAATTTAAAAATTTATTTAGTAAATGTTTTTTTGCAAGAGATTAAAATTAGACATGATGTATCATTTCAGTATTTTTAAATGAAAGGAGAGCATGGCCGTATTAGGTGTATGTATAATATGTATGTGAGTAGTTTGTAGAATTTAGTAGCATGTTAACTAGAACACTAAGTAACTTTTTATATTTTATAAACTCTATTTTATATTTTATGAACTGGAAAAAATTTAAAATTTCTATAATAGCTTAAAAAAATATAGTATCTTAGGATCATATGTGATTTATTTCTGTAGTCTATGCAATAGTTAGTCATTGCCCTCAATTAATACACAATTAGATAGCATTCTATTAGAAGTAAAGGTCTGAAGAAAATGTGAAGATATTTTAAAAAAAATATTTCAAAAATTACCTGTTTTAGCCTCAATAGGATACAATTAAAAATATGTTGGAAAACTTGTATTGATTTAAAAAGTGTGATTATTTTATCATTTATGCTAGTTTGAACCAACAGTGGTCGGCAGTATCCTAGAACAGTAGTATTTATGTATAATTTTAACTAAAATTACTTGAAGACTTACTTCCTAAATATCAAAGCAACATTCTCTGTGTGTTCTCAAAGTGAATCTGTAACTGTTCTTCAAAATTAATTTCAGGAATATTTAAAGTTCATTATCTGAGCTTTACAATTATAAAACTGTGGTTGATCGTGTGGTATAACTGATAATAAACCTTTGGAGGGTAAAATATTTTGAAGTGATTCCACTTAAACAGGTTTTGTATGTATTATATATATTTATTTGCAAACATACACAAAAACATTCTTGTGTTTTTGCATGTATGTTTAAGCAGTTCTTCTTATCAAGGATTTTCCTCTGGTTAAAATGCATTCTCTTATAATTAGAATTTTGCTGTACTTAAAGTATTTGAACTGCTGTTCCAGGTAGTTCTGCACTCAGAGTCACAGCTAAGAGCCAAATGTACACGTTGCTCTGAACATTCAAATTGTTAGCTCCACTGAAGCAAAATTTAACTTGATTGATACTTGGATTTTAAAGCAAATAAGGACTAATTTTTGCCTGTGGCAAAAAAATCTTTGAAGTTTCATGCTTGTGCCGAGGTTGGGTTAGTTAAGCTGTAGGTCTGGGGCTGGGACTGTGACCCTGTTGTGCTTGGCAGGTTGTGATAAATGGGGGAATCTTTCTTAACCTTGTGGCCAAAACATTCCAGGATCAGGTTGGGGAGAAGGAAGAGGGGTAAAAAGATGCAGGAGACTTGGCATGCTAAAGCTGGAGACAAAGGACACTTGCCGGTTTGTCTGAAGCAGGGGCAAATGAGCAGGCTTTTGCGGAAGAAAGTATGGCAATATACTGTATTGTTATTTCTGAGCGTTGACCTTGGTGGATGAAATTAATACTTCACTGTGAAGCTGTCTCATTTTATTTTTGTTTTCAATGCTCTGAAAATTTCAATTTTCAGAGCTTAGAAAATCTTGCTGTTACATTTTCCTAAACTAAAGAGGTTTCTTATTAAACTTGAGGTGTGTGTATAAAACCATCCAAAATAAATGGGAAACTCCTTATTCTAAGCCTGTTGATTAAAGAATTTACTGAAGGACTGAAAAAAAAAAACCCCAAACAACACAGTATGAATTTGAAAAGGAAAAAAACCACAACCAGTTAATTAATTGCTTCTGGAAAGTTAGTTCAACTATTTTGTTTATAGATCACTTTAAAAAGTAAACACCTACTTTGAAATATATAAAAATTATATATTTTAGTATAGCAGTATTAATAAAAAAATCTGAAAAATTATTTGGATATGCAAAGTAGCGTACTGGGTTAAACCAGTCAAATTTTAAAACATGAAAAAAGAGGCAAAATTGACTTACATGTGAGCTGAAATATGATCTATCAAGTGTTTCTTACTTGTGACATTTTAAGAACTATGCTGCCTCTGATGCTGTCCCTATTGACTAATAACGAAAAATATATTATTAGATGGTGGTTTGAGATTTATTTATGTAATTTATACTGTAAATACAGCTATTCTGAGTAGTGTCAAGAACTATAAAAATATTAACCTTAATTTTTTTCATTTCCTTTATGCTCATGTGATTTCTAATTGTGGCTGTTGTCGTTACTAGTACACAAGTAGACATATGCTATAACCCTGTAAATTATCATTTATCCTTTTAGACATTTTAAGACTATGATATTAATAGGCTTTTTGATGAATATTGTATTATAAATATTCACAGAGTTTACCTGTTCATTAATATTTGAGTAATTATAATGAAATCATATATATAAGAAGTAGTCTTACTAAATAGGATGCTATTTCAATACTGTTTACTGACATATAGGAACTCTGCATACGTTACATGTATAATATTTTCCTATGCATTTATTAAAAACTATTTAATGTGTGGTTTGCCGTGATCAAATATTATTTTTTTTCTAATCTTTAAATAAAAAATGATACTCATTTCTTAGAAGCATTTTCTTCACTTTTATTGAAGTGTTCTAGGGGCACTGAAAACTAAACTAAACAGAAAGAAAATAAATTTGGTTGCATGACGATAAAAATGCATGTGAATAGGTCTTTAGGCTATACCCACTTGTTTGAGAACTTATAATACAATTGTGTGTCATTTTATCTTTTCTCAAACGATTTTTTTTTCACAAGCTAGACAACATTTAAACTATAAAGGACTCATTCTTTCATTTTGACCAGCAAAAGTTTTGAGCTGCAAATAATTTTTTGCATGCTTACTTTAATAGAAGTAGGTTGCCTCAGTTTTTGGTTATCTGATGTAGTTTATTAATGCTACAACAGCTGCTAGAAATTACTGCCACAGTGCTAAACAAAATAGCTTTAGTAATGAGGAAGAACAAAAAATGTATGAAACTGAAGAAGAACGACAGCTGTTCACTGTAAATACACGAACTATTTACTTGGTAATTCTCAAGGTGGAATGCAATGTGCAATTGCTAATTAACTTCTACTTCTTTACAAGTTTTGAATACACTTGTTTTTAATTTGTAACGCAGTAATTTGTATATGTTTTAGTTAGGTGGTTTTAATTGGAATAGCCTCAGTGCATTCTATGAAAAATACTACTGTTTTACAATTAGCTGATGACTTCTGCTTGGTCATATTCAGATTCATAGATATTATCTGTTATTATTGGTTGAAAAGTCAGATATTTATAGCTGAATACCTTTGATATATTACCAGGAGAAAAGCTACCACTGAACAGCAGAACAGTGAGGGGTGGATGGTAGGGGTGTGGGCTTTTTATTTTATTTTATTTGAATAGTGTTTTAACATGGTCTCCATCTAATTCCCATCTTCCAGAATACCTACAGGACTCTGCCACCTGATAATGGGTATGCAGGTGCTGAGCTAAAATTGGTTCATATTACCTGCTCATGTTACCTTGTTCATCCTCCCTGCAACCTGCCTTCTTGCTCTGTCCACCTGTTGCTTTCTGGCATTAATTGAGCACCCCATCCTACAAAAGCATATTCATGTACTCACCTTCTTTATTCTGAGTCATTTCATTGAAGATAATGGGCCTAAGCACCATGTTCCTCTTTAGACTTAAGCTTCAGTCTTTGTAGATTTGTCCCAAGCTTGCCAACTCCTAAGATCAGGGAATGTTTTTGGTTAAAGGACTGAATACAACATAGCTTCAGTTAGCTGGCAACACTTAGAGCACAAATTTTCTTTTTTTCCTTTTAAACATTCTGGAATTCAACTGGAGCTGGAGAAGTCAATGGTCTGGAGTTATCCCTGCCTGCAGCAACAGTCAAGCCTCTCCTTTACTGAGCCGGAACACAGAAAAACTACCCAATAGCCAGTTGGAGTATCATTAGTGGAAGTTGGCATTTTAGGGCACATACAGTCTGAATTCATGTCAGGCTCTAGAACTGAATTGCTTCAAAAAAGTAATCAGATGATCTTTTCTGACCTGTGAGTAACAGTCAGTTACATTTTATTGTCTTTTTGGTACTCTGTGTCAAATACGAAACTGTCCACTGAATACAGTCATCTCTCCTGAGAGGTGGACATAGTCAAAAGACACATAAGTGAGTTGAGTCCTTTTAATAGATAGATGCTAAAAATTGCAGTAAAAAGCTGCAGTACAGCACTATATTTTCTCATTTTTCTTAAAGACGTCTACAAGGATCAGCATTTCTTCTGATTCTGTATGACATACGTGTGTTGGACTGGTCACACAGCATGGATTGTGCTGTTAGGTGCTGCAGGTAATACGTTGATCTCCTACCATTGCATCTTGCTCGTATAGCTGTATGTGCCTGGGGTAAGACCAAAAGTGAAGAAAAGTTGGCTGAAAGTGTATCTGCACAAGTGTAAAAGTGATACTGGTGAACAAGTAGCTACACTTGGAAGAACTAGTCTCTACCATCTTGTCTTCAATAGTTCAAGCCTCAACCTAGGAATTTTCTTTGGATCATCAATAAACCAAGTTGTCATGTAGCTGAATCCACATACAATGCATTTGTTGTATCCAAGCTATTCCATCCTATTCTACCAGACCATAATATGTCAGGTATTCTTGTTAAATGGGCAGGACTTTTATGAAGACTTCGATGCTTGAAAACTGATTTGTACAAAGCTGACATCAAGTCAGGGTATTGTGAACACACATTAGATCTGTCTTTTTTTTCTACTAAAAAAACTTTTCCAATATAATTCAAAACCACAATCTTTGTTTTAAAAGTCCTTTTTTCTCTGGGATGAAGAATGCTCTGGTGAATATGTTCCTCCATAACAGACAGCACAGTGAAGCTGGTGGTTGTTGTAGACATTTTTTCCTCAAGGCTGACTCAGCACCTGAGAGTGAACTCTCAGTGGAGCTAAGAAATTGGAGATTGTTGACCAAGGTTAAAGCACGTTTTGGGAGCTGATCTGCTTTAACCTTAGCACACAGCAATACTCGTATTAAAAATGCAAAAGACAAACAAAACAAGGAGAGGAAAAAGAATTTCTTTGCTAAATCAGAATATTCTACACCTATGTGTTTCATCATTTGTCTGATCGTGCTTGAGTATTGGTATGCTCCTAGGTAAAAAAACAGGATACTGAAGAGCACAAAGGAAATGATTGGCAAGACCATTTGTTTAAATTTCCTCTAAGTGAGGGATAGAAAAGCTGTGACAAGTGTTCTTTGATTTTTAAGGGAGAAAGAGAGAGTATTTTCTGGTGAGGGGAAGACTCAGGAGAGAAGTTGGCCTTTGCTACCTGGGAGGTCAGTATGTAAGCTTTCAGGTTAGCTCAGGGGAAGCTAGGTCCCAATAAAGTACCAGCATTTTCAGAAAAGCAAGTCACCTTGTGGCAGAGATACTTGCCTTGTGGTAGAGAAATCAGCATTGATAGTAGAAATACACTGTACTATTGCTCATACAAGATGATTTCCACATGAAAAGAAAACAGCATTTTTGTTATGCTTTATGGCACACTACTATATGGCTTCAACAAAATAAATTGAAGCATTTGCAGGATGTATTTGCAACATGGCCAAGTTAACACAGCCATAGGAACATTAATTTTTGAACTTCCTGACTTTCATTGCTTTAATTTTGAGCTTCAAAATTTATTTTTTTGTCTTTGCATTTGTTGGCCCTGGTTAGTTTTGAAAAGTGGGAGGAAAGAAAATAAGTTCAGGTTTTCTGAGGGGGCTCTGAATCTTATGCGTGTAATGGGAGATGACTTGCAATTCCTTTAAATATTAACTGATAACTCCAAAGCACTTTTGTTACACTTAGTTTGCTTATGATATTTTTGTGGAGCTGGGGAATTACAAGATAAAACCTAGAAAGCATTGCACAGAATGGCTCTTTTAGCGCATCATGGTATGTTTTTCTCTTGAAAAGAGATCAACGGTATCTGAGAATGCTGAGATTTAAAAAGCAAATAAGTAAAACTAATAAAAATAGTATGGTCACAACAAATCTGGGGGATATCATGGGGCCATAACTGGAGTAAAAACAGGAAGCATTTTTCCACGTCCAGATTAAGAACAGTGTCTTCTAGCTGACTTCCAGTTTGGAGATAGCAGGCGAGTGCCAAGGACATATTTGCCGATTCACCTGCAGTGACACATACAGCTGATTTGAAGAGGCAGAAGGCCACAGGTTTGTCTTTAGTGTTTTTTTAAAAATAGAGAAAGAGAGGAAGTAAAAGAGAGAAGGATTATGTGAAAGAGAAAACAGAGAACAAGATATTTCCAATGCTAGTGTTTTAGTATTTCTTTTTGAATTTGACTTGAACAAAAAAATGAGCTGCTTCCAGCTCCAGGCTGGAGGGGCTTCCCTGGATTTGCAGCTGCTGAATGGGGAGCTAGCTCCTTTTCTTTCTTTTTTTTTTCTTTCTGGGAAGAGAGCCAGCCTGATGGCCCATCCTCCCAGCAGGGCAGGGAAAAGTGTTCTGTGAGCTCTGAGCTATTAGGTAACACAGGCTGAAACAAAACGTTCTATTGTGGTGTGGCATTTGCCCTGCCTGCCCCACCAGTTAAGGGAAGGCATATTTCCTTCTTTCATCTAGCACAAACAAAAAGGAAAAAAGAATGCCATTTTTTTTCTCGCAGTGCATATATAAATGCATTTCAAAATGTAGAAGATAGTGCTTTATAGGTTGCAGTGGCTTATATTATGACTTAACCATCACACCCTCTGATACTTTTTAAATTGAACTTGTGCCAAAGACAATTTAATATTTGTTCTAAAAATATTCGAAGGTATAAAAGACATGAAAGAAGCTTAGAGCTCTGAACTGAGTGACCCCATTAATCAGGCTGCAAAAACAAACATGTAGGAAATCCTTCCACTCTAAGAAAGTTTTCACCCCAAAGATAGCCTGCAGATGAGAAAACTGAGTTAAAGTTGTCTCAGCTTTAACAATTTATGCTATAAACACCCTGTAACAAGTCCTCCTTCTCTAAAACTTTTCAATAGAAACACAGTTTTATATTGGATAAATCTTTCCAATTTAAGTAGCACAAAAGCTTGTGTCAGTGCTAAGACTGTAGAGTGCTCCTTAAAGAAACGCTTTGGTCTCTGTGTAACTATGAAAAAGACATTTACCTGGATTGATTAAATCTCTATTTACATTTTCTAGTACTGTGCACACCAGTAAGGGCTATGCTCATCATCCCAGCAAGGTGAAACAAGATCTATGGTAAACACAGCACTGCTTTGCATCTTCTTGTCTCTAGGCTGATTCCTCTCAAAGTTTGATCCATGCTGTTCTCTGCAGAGGTTTATGTGGAAAATCTAAATGTTTGTCACAGTGATGAAGAGTGTCATCTCAAGAGGTGAATTAATATATGCTTTGATGATTAGAATTGATTATTGGTTCAAAGAAGCTGAGGCTCTAAAGCACAAAACTTTAGCAGGAGCCCTCGCTCTTCATTGCTGTTGTCAATTTTGCAACATTTCATAGGGGATGTAGTGAAACACACAATCTGGGATCTGTGAGCACTCCCTCACTCTCTGGCAGCACTGTTCAGTTTCCTTAATGTTTTCCACATTACCTATTCTCTTCAGCCATCAGTGGAGAGTAGCTACTGGTATTCACAATTTATCTGGGCATAATTCCACTCTGAAACAGATGACTAATCTAGGTGAGGTGAAATACATCTGTGTCTTTCTGTTAGCTGTAAAAGAAGCTTCTGGTGGCAGGCCTAGATAGATTTAGGTGCCTAAACTGCAGGCATTTGATACTCAATATATTTCCACTGGATTATTTTTCATTGCAAGTTAGATGTACACCACATAGTGTGGGAGACCAGAGTTACTGCTGTATTAGTCTGGAGAGAGCTGGGGGAGGGTAGCAATGCTATATTTCATCATGAACATGTCTTAGGAAAACATGTCTGTCTTAGGAAAGGTTTGTACAGAAAATAGAAAGAGGTGATGGTGGAACAGCAATGTCATTCTCTGTTCTCATCCCTTCTTCTCAGCCCTTCTTCTCAGCCCTGCTCTGTGCTACGTGTTAGAAGCTCTCTCTTAAAGACATGTAAAAATATCTGACCTCTTTAAATATGAAGTCTCATCTATTTACTACATAAAATGAGGTGGTCACCTTCAGCAGTCTGCTTCCATACTCAAACTTTTTAAGTAATTTGCACTATACTTTCATTTAAAAAAAAATCAGCATATTCATATTTGATGTGTTTCGATTAGAGTTGTCAGTTTTAGTTGGGAGCATAACAATTTCATTACTAAGAAAATGGAAGAGGCTACAGAGTAGCTAAATGTAATTTAGCAGATCAGCTGAAAACATGTTTTCACTGAGAACTAGCTCATACAGCCATCAATTTAGGAAAAAGTGTTACTTTAATAGTAAAATAAATCATTCTAGTGAATTCCTGTTGATTTCTCCTTGAAATTAAGTTGATTCCTATAGCACAATTTTCCTCATTCTTCCATTGCAATTAGAATGACTTTCAGATCTGCTGAGATATGATAAATCTACTTCTGGATACGATTCAGTTAAAATACAGCTTTGTACCTTAACTACACTGTGAAAAAAATCAGAGGAAAAAAAATTAATTTTCTATTGCACTCAACAGTAGCATCAGTGTTTGGGTTGTTAAAGTCAGAAACTTACTTGACTTGATGGTGAGTATATAGCGTTACATTTTTTTTACACATTTTCATTTTATATTACATTTATATAATTTTGAAAAATGTTTATTTTATGTAAGGTTATTATTTTTAGGCTTAAGTAACTGAAAACTTCATGAAACCTATTATAGTGTGGCATAACAGTGATTTAGAATGAAAAATTCAGTAGAGAAATTTGGATTATCCAGAATTCTTTTCAGATCTTTCTCTAGGTATCTTCAGCATTTCTGTTTGGTTTTGCAGAAGCTTCACTGAGTTTTTGTCTTTCCTCAGCTTCAATAGCTATAATATTATTTGAATTTAGCCATGAAAAATTGCTTCATTCTCAAAAATATTTGTATATTTGTTTAAAAACATTTTGAAAGCGTATACATTTTCAGAATGGCTACAATTTGTTACTAAATCCCATCACTCTATCTTTAAGCTAGTCCTTGTCCTATTTTTCTAGGTCAAAATAATGTCATTATTTGTTTTATGGTAGCAGTGAAAGGTGTCATGGGTAGCAAAGGAAGTCTTCATTATGCTAGGCATTGTACAGGCAGTTTCTGTGCTAAGAATTTTGTTGTAAAGATGTTTATGAAACTATATGTAAACATTGTCAAAGTTAACATCTAAAAAATAATTTAAGGAGAAGCTACTTTTCTTTGCTATTCATTCACATGCAGTGTCACAGACAACCTGAGCCGTATTCTTTTCATATATTTCTATCACACTCTTCCCCTGAATTCCACATCCTTGCCTGGGGCTGTTCCACAGGCACAGTCCCTTTCACTGGAAAGTGAGTAGAAGTTGGTGAGCTTTTATGAGGATAATTTGGATCCAGGCCGTAGAAATGCACTTGCTCTGTCCACACTCCAGACCAATCAGAAGTACCGTTAGCACAGCCTTAGCAAGCACATACATGTGTTTTGAGATGTCTTTGGGTCTGCAAAGAGTACTTTTCCCTCTTCATTCTTGTCTCCTTGATGTTAGAGCTTCCATAGCTCCATCATGTAAAGCTGCTTCCTCCAGATCCAAAGCACTGACGGCACTACTCAGCCCGATGGCACACCTACCAGTTCATGAGGGACGCTCAAGGCCATCTTTGGTGCTGTAAATAAGGGAGCTCAGCAGATTCATTGCCAGAATAACTTACTGATGCTGTTGCAAGATTTTTCAGCTGTGCTTATTGTGTTAGAAGGGATTTCTTACCTGTGTTGCATTACGAGTTTAATATCATAAGTGCATCTGTGAGAACACCTCATAGAGCAGGATCAGTTCATGGTTTAACATCCAGTGTTATGAGGTCCAATAAAATCATATTAAAAGGATGTTAATGCTGCAAAGGAAAACATCAGAAGCAAGGAAATGACAGAATTAATATGGACTCTGGAAATCCAGTCTCTTATGCGTTATGGTGCAGCTCTTATTACATAATATGCTAGGCTTTCCAGAGGATATCTCCTCGTTTTTTTCAGGGAATTTGTAGATTCTTCTTTCAATGTTGCTCACTCTATATTTCGTAAACATGAAATATCCGAAGTCCATACTTAACATAAAATCATTTGTCATTTAAGGTATTTCTCATATACGCTAAATTAAGAACTTTAGAGTTTAATAAGGGCATCTCTTTTTCACAGTGCCCTCATAGTATCAGACAATTAAAACAGTGTTCATATTTGAAATCTGCTGAAGCAGGGTAAAGATGAAGGCAGAAACTGTATAAAATATCGACTGTTTTTTCCCCAATTTGAGTCAAATTAGAACTTAATTTTTCTGGATAACTGTAACATTTCAACAGTGTATAAGTTCGAAGTAGAATTTCCCAGCTTGGATCATTAATTAGGTGTGCAGTGCAGCTGGTGTAGCAGAACTAGCCTGTTACTCTGGGCAATCTGGTCACTAAAAACTTTTACTAGTGAGTTTCACAGATATTTGATGAATGCTCAGGCTAGTGTTTATGGTGTGAGTCCCAAATCTAATCAGAGGAAAGGAGAGCAAACTGTGCTGTGCTGTCCCCAGCCAGCTCCAGTACTCTTCCACTGTCCACATTCCACCACTGTATCTGCCATATTTTTTCACCTGGCTTCTACTCTAATTTTTCCCCCTGCTGATCCCATTCTTCTTTTGTCCTCCAGTTTCCATTACCTCTCCCTGTTCCTGTTTCTCCTCTGTTATTCCCTGTATTTGAGTCTACAGGGTTTTTCTATTTCAGGATATTGCTGGGGTACGTGCACAGCAGGAGATGGGACTGACAGAGCAAAGAGGGTCAGTTTAACCACTGTCACTCCCGTTCCTGATGTCACAGGTGATCCTCGCATTCAGGAGAGGTAATCCCAAGTCTTACTCTGTGCCAGCACCTTTGAGATGGAGAGTATTCAGTGCAGAAAGGGAGCCAGACTACAGCAGGAGTCTGCTAACACTGTGAAAAACGGTCTTTTAGAAACTTTTAAACTGAAACAAATTTGGGCACCATTTCACAGAGATGATGATTCCTGGGTACCAGTACACCTTGGACTCCCCCTGCTTCCAGTTTTAGGATTCTGCCTCCAAACCGGGAAGGCACTAAAGCCATTCAGCAGCATATTGGTGTGCTTCTGAAATATAAATACAATAGCATGTTTTCTCAAAAATTTGGATTTAAACATTTTTTAGCTGTACTTCAAATGTTTTGTAGTAGGCAGCCAGGGTCGGAGTTTCATTGCAGTCTGCCAAAATTCAAACTCAACTGAAACCAGTGTACTACCACCCTTGTGAATGATTCTCAGCATGTGTATAACTAAAATGGTGAGAAAACCTGTGTAAACAGAAAAAAAAAGAAAAAGGAAAACAGTGCAAGGGTAAAGAAAAAGGTTCTTTTCATAGCATTTAACACATGTGAATGTAAATAAATGTGGTGTTAGTGGAGTTAATTTTGAAAACAGTCAGCAAGGCAGATTAAGAGGAAAAACAGTGCAGCTGAAGACAAAAGAAACAATATTTAATCTTCGATCTAAAGTTTTTACAGTGATTTTCTGTTCACCTTCAAGGGTTGTATAATTTTATGAATAACAAAATGTGTTTTGCTAATTGAGTAGCCTTAAAGAGAAATGGTGTTTGTTCCATGTGACCACTTGAAAGAAAATCGTATACCTGTTCCCCCTTTAAGAAATAATATTTTTATTATATTTAACATTATTATACACAATGAAGTTTACATTTAGTCTCAGAGGATGTGCTTATGCTGCACATTTCCTCTGAGAGTGATCATAGATGAACTGCATCATCTATATACCAAGCTGAAAACCTGAAATACTTATTTTTAAGCATATTTTGTTTTCATTGCAATATTTTTGAATATGAAATACTCACCTGTTTTTTTTTTTCCCAAGTTTGTTGCATCTCATAGGAGGTAAGTCTTTTCTGATACAGTTGGCCCGTGGCTTGTCTGCTACTCCCTTTTAAGTTATACTAATCTTTTTTTTCAAGATTTTTATGTTCACCACACAGGTAGAGCACAATCTTTCAGCCATTTCACTTACTTTGTAAGGTTGGTCAAAGCAAGATAGTGTAGTAATAGGAGCAGGGATAGGACAACTCATTTGTGAGTACTGAGCGAGAAGAAGGTTTTCTTGTCCCTGCTAGGTCCCAGGCATCTTAATATATTGTGTATGTTAAGTGCTTGGATAGGGTTAGTGTATGTTTGAATTATCTTTGAGCTGCTGTGGTAATTGCCCACAATAGGACTCACCATCAGTTGGCAAAACAGGGTGTTGAGATGTGCTGGGTGACTCTCCAGAAACTGATTTAAGTCAGTGGTTTAACTTTTCTGACCTGGGGAGTGAGATCTGAGCCCCAGTGCAAACATGGCAGACAGTGCTACTAGTGGCAACCACAAGAATAGCAAAGGAATTGAAAAGAAATGTGTAAATGCTGGTAAATTTAACTACAAGAAGAGAGAAAAAAACAGCCTGGAAGGAAGTATATGCTAAAAGGACAAAGAAAGAATGGCTTTTCTATGATTTAAATAAATTAGGTGCATTCATATTTTGAATTAATTTTAATTATATTATGTTTGTATAGTTTATAGTTCCAAATACATTATATTTTAAATTATTTAAAATTCTATTTTATAAGTAAGATGAAAAGATTCTTTTTCTGGCCAGTCCATCTGTAACTCAGCTCAGACAATCTGCTTATGAAAGTACACATTCCCTCTCAAGGAAGGGCTGTTTCAACTTCACTGTCTTTGAGTGATTTTGAATGTATTTTTTGAATGGTTGCCTGTGATGTTGACCCTCAGCACACCAATTTGAATCTTGTTTGTATACTGACACACACTGCAGGCATTTGTCTTGATCCTCCACCACTTCCATATATCTTAAGTATTTTACTGTATTTCAGATCTAAGGTTAATTTGGTTAGAATGTAATGAGCATAAAACTATAGCGAAGATGGTTGCATTGACTGTTTATGAACTAGTGCCTGTGAGTTTGGGGTTTACGTGAGCCTTCACTATCTCTATTGCTGAACCACTGCACCATCACATCTCTCTGTGGCACACTGTGACTAACAAATTCATGGAGTAGCACAATAGGAACAGTGAAAAAACAATCCAAGAGGGAGAAGATTAGTGGTGATAAAACTGAATAACTGGATAGGTTGCATAAAGTTTAGTAAAAATCAAACAAAACATAATTAGAAAAGATCCTTCATGTTTGCTACATTTTTAGTGTTTTGGATGACACCTGTTACAATAATAAAGACAGTTTTAAGTTACTATCCTGGGAAACTTTCCATTATTGCTACTGAAAACTGATTTCTGTGCATAACTGTATGCAACCCTATTGTTTTTTTCAGCATCTAGGATGCAAACGAAGAATAAAAATGACGCTCTGTAGAATCATACTCAGTCACCTATGAATGATGTTTCATGGCATTCAGTTGAGGCATTTAGGGCAGATACTTAGCATTAGCCTAATCGTTTTTCTTTCAGAGCTTGTATTTTGCCAATGACTTCAATAGAAGCGAGTCACAGTCACATTTATATTCTCTGAAATGCTTTTAATGTAGTAAAAATGTACAGACAAATCTCTTGATGCAAGGCATTCCTGAAAATTGTCATTGAACACTTGCTGGTTGTGATGGGAATGTTCTTTGTATTGTGTCAGTCACCTCAAATGAGTCTGAGTGACTCTGATGTTTCTAGGTGGCTTTAAAAATTGAGTTTTGAAACCTTCCACGCAGACCTAGATTCTCCATTAGCACACAAATGAGTAAAATGTTTTTTTCTCTGCTAAAAGTAAATGAAATTCAGATTACTAGAAGGTATAATTAAATTTTGCAGGAAATCGGGAAGATCCCGAAGTCTGTAAGAAAATAGTTTCTATTTTCATTTGAAAGTGATGCATTTTTTTCACCTTTAATTAGCCTAAGCAATGCATTGGAATTAAATTGGAAACTGGACTACCTTTTATGTAATTATATATTGCAAATACGAGTGAAAACAGTGTATATGTTCACTGATGCAGTAGAAAAATGTAGTTAACACACAGTTAGCAGATTCACAAAATGGAAGTTAACCTATGAATTATTTAGCTAACAGTGTGCTTTGCCCCAGAATCTGGTGTTTATTATTGTGAGCTTTAGCAGGAAACAGAAGCAGTATCAATTGGGAAAACATTTCTTCACCAAGCTGAGAACAGTATGGCTTTCTCATTTCGAAGTGGGGAACCTGGTTCTTTGGTTTCTTTGTTCCTAGTTAGACGACTCCCAAGCTATTTTAGCTGAACATTTTACATACTAATGTAGCCTGGGGAAGTGCAGTTGGCAGCTGTTCATGGGATAATAATGAAACACACTGTTTAGTACTGCATACTGCTGCTGTAAAATGTGGGAAGTATTTTATAGAGATTATGGTGAGCAGAGCTGGGTCCACTTTGAGAGCTGTACGTGCATGAACTGTGAGCAAGGAAGTTATGTTTCGAGTGAGAGTAACCGGCATGCATTTGCTTTTGCAGGTAAAGAAGCCGTGTACAGAGTCAGATGGTTCAGAGCCGCAGAATCCCAGGTACAGTGCTGGAGGGTAAATGCCAAGTGACTGCAGCACAGTAGGGGGTGCAAGGCAGAGCTGTGCTGTGGATATGTAGCATCAAAGCAAGAGACACATTTTGCAAAGAACAAATGGTTGGATCAGTTGTAATGGTTTTCCCAATTAAAGATGCAGGTTAAAATCTAGATTGTTGAGTATGGATGGTGCCATAATGGTGAATCAAGTTTCACTTTCTTTGTTTCTTTTCTGTGTACCCAAGTCTTGAAGTTTATTGATAATATAGTTTATTTTGAAGAAGCCCATAGTCTGATGTATTTCATAAGAGTATGATATTGCTGAAAACCTGAGGACTCAGAATACAATACTGTCATTACCTTTGCACATCAGGAAACTTATAATAAGCTGTAGTTCAGTTCTCCATACCAAGCCTGAGGAACAGGATAATTGTTTTCTTCCATGTTACAAATAGTCAATCTGGAGGCTAAATCTGGTAGTTTCATTTTTTAAGGTGCATTTCTAAACAAAAATGTTTTTGATCTTGAGCTCTGCAGCCTCAGTTTGAGCATATATCAGACACAGTTGGAATTAATGTTCCTGACCTGAGCTTGTGCGGTGGCTGTATATTCAGCCTGAAGTGAGATTTTCTGGCCTGATCTCGATGTGCAAAGACTTTGGTCTTGCAGAGGAGACTCTGACAGGCCTTTGGCTGGAGCAGTGCTAGAGGGCACCGCGCGGCACATAAAACTTGCCTGGAGCAAGGTAATTCTTCTCTAAACAAGGCTTAAGTGAAAACATTACACATAAAATGAAACATCAGCATAAAAATGAATGCTGGAGACACACAGCCTTACAGAATAGCTCCTGGCTTGGGACCTAAGGCCAATATCATTCATTTATTTAGCTAGCTTTATAGTCTGTTGGTTTTGGATTTGAAACTATTACAATAAATGCAGATGGAAAGTGTTTTTACAGTAGGGAAGTAATTAAATTGGGTGTGGGAACTTTGTCAGGAGAATTCTTGGAGTGGCATATGTGTATCAGCAGATTCTTTGTCTTGCTTGGCCTTGGTTTGTTTTTTGGAAAGGAACATTCAAACTGCAGATGTGACTAGTAAATTTTTTAAGGAATTTAGAAACCTATGCCGTGTATCAAAAAAATGCTTTGCAGAAGTATCCAGCTATACATGCAGTAAAGAAACGACCGTTGCTGGCATTTATTTATAGAAAATGGTTGTGACCTTAACAGACAGGTAAGCTGCACAGATGGAAAGGGAGCTGGAGTTAAGAATTGAAGACATGGTGGATAGGTGAGTTGTAAACATAACAGGAAGCATGTATGACTTCAGTATCTCTGTCATAAGTTCTTATTCACAAACAACTTTGTCTTACAAATTCTGTCAGTGTTTCTCGGGAGTTATTTTTCCAAATCTTTACAAACTGATTGTGTATACCTCCTTTTATCCCTACATGTTTAGATGTTATACCTAAATGGTGGTATTATATCTAACCATGGTGGTATTACGGCTATATCAATATTATGGCATTCTATATTCATGTTTTTATTATAAAAGTCAAATTCACCCTGCAAGTCTTGATAGCTGTCCAGTCATGCAAAACGCTTACAGCTTTCTAGAGCCTCTGGTGTGGGAAACAGATGCAGGCTGGGACTTGCCAGCCATCAATATGGATGAGAAAGGAATAACATGCATAGGTGGCAACTCTGACTTGCTGAACTTATATCAAATTCACTAATGAGTTGAGAGAAGTTCAAGTATTCAAAGCCTATAAACATACATTACTCTTACTTTCCTTATATGGTGGGTATACTTTAATATGGTATCAATCTCAAGTATGCTGAAGAGCTCCTAAATTAAATATGTCATACAAGAATCACTAAAATCTAGTGCAGTGCATGAAAGTTAACTTGGTTGAAGTTATTAACAAATTTTATTTTTACGTAGATAATCAAATAAGCCACTTTGATTCTGTTAAAGGAACATTTTGTTGCCTCAAAACTTGTATGCTTCACTTTCAGCCTCATGCACCGGGACCTTACTGCAGAAATGAGTTAAACAGTAAAATATGTGTGATTCTGAAGTATGGTAAAATGATAAATCCTAGCTACAGTGTGTTCAGTTTGGTTGCACATCCAAGGGCAGCATCTTTCTTTGAGACTGCTTAATGATCACATCTCTGCTACCCCTAAATCCTCTTCTCTTCCCACCAGGCCTATCAGAGATTCCACTGTAAGACTGTTATATCAAAAACTGAGATCTGACAACATATACTGGGTTTTCTGGGCTTTAAAATTAAGTAGGGAGAGAAATGAGAGGAGGGAGAAGTCCCTGCAAAGGGGAATTTAGCAGGCTTTTCTGCCACTTCCTTAAAGTCCACTGATTATAGGAAAAAAAACATGCTTTTCTACTCTCTGGAGAGGATAGGAGGCTACAGAAGAATGAGTGGGTTTTTCTGACAGCTGAGAAAGAGTTTACTCCTGAAAGAGTAAAGGAAAATTGCCATATATTTCATATATTTCATAAACCATGATCTTTATATTGTAAAGATTATATCTATGCGGAAAAAAAGCAAGAACTTTAAGATTTTAACAAGTAGTTTTGTAAGCTTGGGATGAAAGTAGGCTGATAAATTAACTTCTGAAAATAGGTATTGTCAAAAAGATTACTTGTGTATTCACAGAAGGGCAATGGATCTTTGTATTGGTAAGTGGAAGCTAAGCTGTACAGAGTAAGAAGCCCTCCATTCTTGTTGCATAACTTTTACTACAAACCTGTGGATCCAATATATCAAGCTATATTCATTCTTCCTGACCTGTCTTTTTCTTTATATACTTTTCTTTCTTTCTAAAAGTAACAGGAAAGGGAAAGAATCCACTCTTAAGGAAATCCTCCCTTTTAAAACTTTATCAGGTGCTGTAAGAACAGTGTAATCAGAGGCATTATGGCTATTGTATTAGTACCAGCTAAACAAAATTTGCTCCTTTGTATTACTGAACTACAAATTAACCGATGATGATCACTGGTGAAATATTGAATCATACACACAGACACAGTTACCATATAAACAAGTTGTCCAAAAAAAAGCACAGGGGAATTTTTTTAATATGTTTAAAAAAGGCCTCCAATATTTAAGTTTAATATGAGTTTCAGTGAGGCTCTTAGCATAGATTGCAGCTCCTCATCAGATGATTGCTGTTCTGTTCTTCTACACCCACACTTCTTAAAAGTGCACCACATAGTAAAATTTAAAAGATATTAATTCCTGTTTCTGTTTCTCAATCTTAAAAGTCTCTCTTAAAAATTCTGAATCATAAATAGGCTTTCACATTTTGTCACTAGTCTCATTTTGACACCTACTTATGTTTTTTCATTGGTTAGGATACAGAATGCATGTATGTGTCCAGAGACAATTACTGTCCTTAATGCATTCACAAGTAAATAGATGGTATTGAATGCCAGTCTTCTGCGCCTTATTCTGGACAACCATATGATCAGAAGTGTTCATTCTCAACAGTTCGGACTGTGTAAAACACACCTGGGATTTCTTTCACTGACCAATTACCTCAACAAGACCTTCACAGTCTTATGTTGGGATGATGATGATGATGGTGATTCTTCCAGTCAGGCATTGGCTTTAATTTAATAGCATTTAATTGTCCATATTTAGCAGATCTAACATTGTAACTCCTCAACCTGAATCCTAGCTTTGAAGGCATCTAACAGATTCTGTGATGAAGCTGTCATGCCTTTCCCATGACCCTCTGCATAGTCATTCCTAATGACACCATTAGTACCTTCTCGTTCATTTGCGTTCAAGATATGAACAAGAAACATGTATCGTTACATGGTGAAAAGGAGCTTTACGACTCAGTGCTGAACAAGAAAAGCCAGCAATATCTATGGAAATTGTCATTAAAGTTTCAGCAATTACAATAGAAAAATAAATATTAGTTGTGCAGTAAAAGCAGGCAAGTTCAGACTAGCAAACTTTCATATATGTTGTTTAGCCTCATTATGCTCCCTCGTTTTATAGTTGTCGATGTCTTAAAACATTTTTTTTAGAAGGGTAAGGGCTTGTTGTCTGTGAACCATATGTAACTTATCTTGACTAGAGGGTAATGTAAATGCTTTTCTAAGTCAGGCATAATGTAGATCCATTGCATCCCACACTGAATTATCTGTAGATCATAATGAAGTTGTACATGGACTTCATTTGATGAAATGACATTTTGAGAGGAATCTGTTTGGTTTAGATTGTGGAGGTGAGATTTGTCTTGCCCTGATGCATATGCACTTCTGAGATGCCATTTATCTCACATTCTTTATATTGACTGTGAAGACAGCTTACTGTATCCCTTTTGTCTTGAGCAACCGTGCAGACTCCACCAGCAATCACCATTGCTGGTGGAGTCTGCATTGCTGGTTTATTACTAGAAAACTAACTAGATACATAATATGAGAAAAGATGACAAAAAAAACATTTATTTTGATTTTATAGATTCTGCTTTTCTGCAAAACTGTTTAGTTCCAGAAGGGAATACATGCAATAAAAAATTACTCTTTAGCTGGGAAAAAAAGCACTTTCTGATTTGCTGATGGTATTTCTTGTGTTTGGGGCAAACTGTAAAGAAGAACAGATACAACAACACAAATTTGCTATGAAAAGGCAGAATAAATAAAATTGAAATTGAAAGTTTGACACAAATAATTTTGAGAACTAGAAGAAAAAATCCCGTCAACGGGGGGGTAGTATATGTCTGTCAGAATACAGCATTCATGTCAGTGAGGCCACTAGTTATAAACACTTCACCTAAGAGTGATATTTGGCGGAGCAAGCCCAGACTTCTCAGTCAAGACAGTGGCTGGCAAAAAACATATCACAATTTTCCAATTATAAAATAACTACGTTGTGGAATAAGATTTCTCATAAAGGCTACATTCTGGGACACGCAGGCTTAGCTTGCTGTCAGGAGAATGTTTTTTACAAATCTGTTACTTATTAATGGTTTGGTGCATATATTAATCTGCATACCACCAAGGCAGTTTGAGTCAATCAAAATAATATGTTTAGTGAGATGACTATGCAGATACATGTAACTGAATGACATACACTATCCACAGCTATTGCACAACAGTTGCTACCAGAAGTATGTTGCTGTGCTATCTATGTTGTCTTTTCAGACATGTAGTTTTCAGGCTGTGCAAGTCTTTCCTATTTTTAGAGTGGTCTGTGTAGTATCTCTCTGCCTGCTGTATGCTGATGCTCCCATTCATTAACTTGAGACATTCAGTCTTCTCATTACCCAAGGCCTATTGAAGCTGGTCATTGTCTGCCCATTTTTTTTTTATTGGCTCTGAATCAAGCCCCCAAAGAGTTCTAAAAATATATTTGATATGTTTACAGAAATTACAATAATCTATTTAGAGTGCAAACACATGGTAACTGATGACATCACAGGGAAGTATTTGAACAGTTTATATTAACAGATCCCTGTGGCTTTAACAATAAAATTAATGTATTTTTTTATATTTCAGGTCTGTTACAAATGGTTGGGTTTTTTTTGTTAAAATCAGCCATAAAATATTTTCTGTTATATTAATAATACTTTGTCTGAGTGATTGCATGCCAGACCATGGCAGTGTTAAGACTCCCATTAACCTAAATCAATGGTGGGTCAGACTTTGGAATAAATGAAAGCAAAAAACCCAAGAGGTTTTGAATGCTTTTTGGAAATTTATATCACTTTATTGAAAAAAAAAAATAGGGTAAACAAGATTTTAAAAGACATGTTAGTAGAAGTATTTTGGAAATATTTGAGTTACGCTTAAGTGCAAGTATGTATTTTTTTTTCTCTGACGTCACATGCTATGAAAGATAAGAGCTTTCTAGTATGGATTTGCACTACTGCAATGTGAGAACCAAGCACTACTAACAATTTAAAACCTATTTTAAAAATATAAAAAAATCTAATACATCTGGAAATTAAATAAAGGTCTCTGAGAAAAAAACCCACACTATTCTAGAAAGTCTGAATTTATTGTTAACTGTCGGTAGGAATATATCCCATCTATGAGATAGAGGAGATAATACAAAAGCCTGTGCAAGTGCACACTGAGTTATCCTAAGGATTTATTTTATTTGTTGTCCCCTTAGGAATGTGCCATCATTCCCATTTGTTTAGGTGTATCTTGAGAATGGTTAAAATCCTATTGAATAATGGCTTGAATCACCTACTCTTAAATACTTCATGGACGCTTACTTTTTCCAGTTGTCATTCAACCTGTACAAAAATATATGCATTAAAAATATTTTATTTTTATGTGTGTTTGCTATTTGGATATGACCTTTCGTCTCACACATCTTAAGTGAATGTCCTAAAAATTAGGCAGTTATGAAAGCCATTCCACTTGATACAAGTAGTACGTATTTCTTGGAGTGGTGATTTGAACCAGGGGGTCCTGTAACCTGCACAGATCAGATACTAGTGCAGGTGAAAGTGCATGTGATTCAGCTTATATCTGTCAGATAATAATGTGGGCACTAGTAGCCCAGCATACAGCCTGATCTATAACCATTTATGTAGATAGATGATATTTAAATTCACCTTTATGTGTGTTCTTCACGCTGAATTATAGGCCAGCCAATGTTTGTTGGATTGTCAGCAGTTCCAAGATGTCATTCTGGCAGTTGCTGGCCTGGATGAAATTAATTTCTGTGTAAAATGAATGTATTGCTGCTCTGAAAAGTGGGTAGACAAGATCCAAGTTATAGGCCTTTCAAAGATGAGCATTCGTTATATTTCCCTTTCCTTCTCTGCTCTTCCTACTTATTCTCCCCCTCCCATTTTGATCAGCTTATACTGTTCTGCTAAGTCATGGCACTTTTTGGTATAGTTAGTCTTCTTGGATTTCAAATAAAAGAAAAAGGAATGCATATATTTATCTATTAAATAATGTATCGTCATTTCACATTTTTGAACTTTGAGGAATGTCTTGGGATAGGGTAAATACTATTTTTGAGTGAAGAAGATAAGCTAAGGTTATACCTGCAAGTGTGTTTATTTACTCCAATAGTTTCTTAGTACCTTAACCTAAAGCTGAACCAAATTTTGAGCCATAAAATGTGTTGGTTCTTCAAGTGCAGCACATGCAATCACAATTAGAAGGAGCTCTGTTTCTTTCTTTCTCCCTTGGTCTATTTTTTGCTCTGCCATATCATGTTACAGCAGTACACAGGAGAACTAATTGAGACTATGTTCCAGCATCTTTGACCTCTTGGATATTCCAAATAAATTTTACCACTGGTGAGTCTGAATAGTAAAAGTATTTAGTTCCACCTACTTGGCACTTCAAATCCAGTTGAACAGAGTCCTAGAAGAATGTAGACATTAAGTCAGCCACTTAGATCCAAAGCCCCTGTTCTAAGATTGGTACAGGTTACTTTTTAAATTAATCATCATTTTCCTCAAATATTTTTAAGGGTAAGTTCTTGGCTAGGTATTTCACAACCTGTTCAGACGCATTTTAAATACCGTCCGTCAATCTATGTACTCAGCAAGCATTTAACTAAAACCATGCAGTTAGTATGCTGTGCTATTATTTAGCATGTCAAAAATCACCTCCTTGACATCGTATTAGATCCTGATCTGTCATTAAAAAAAAAGTAGGAAACAAATTAGAATGAATTAAAAAACACACATATAAAAAGAGACCACATGCAAATAAACTAATTGCAAATTTACTTTCTCTTTTATAACATCTGCATCTTCTACACGTTACACACCTGTATTATCATGGTTTTAGTATTTCAGACTTGATCTCCTTTCTTTATGTTAAGGTAGTCTTATCAGAGAGTGATTCTGTGCTTCAGCTCTCTCCACTCACAGCCTAGTCCGAGCAGCAGTCATCTCCTCCTCTGGGGAAAAAAAAGTCAGAGGATCCAGATGATAAGTAGGAAAGAGACTCCTCCATAAGGAGCATCTGGCTCTTTGGTAGATTTGTCAAGCATTTCTACTAATGGGTTTGGATTTGCCCAGGGGTCTTTTATGTGGTTACATTGCAGATGGTCTGTCTGTTCTGTCTTCTCCTTTTGAATGCTTTTATTTAATAAAAAAAAAAGGCAAAAAACTTTCATCTGATCCTCAGAATTTACACACTCCTTTCCAGCTGATAAGCTTCTTTATGGGTCTCATAAGATGCCTGCGCAGGCTTCTTTCTGTTAGAAATCACAAAGCTTTCCATATATCCAAACATGCATCTTGAGTTTTGTTGGCAATTTTGGACTTCATTCTCCAGTTTAGCTGCCAAGTGATACAATTTACTGTGATCTGAGTCCATATTATTGTCGGATTTCTCTGGGAATTACTTTATGTTGTTTATAGAGCAGAGGTAACTTTACCTCCCCTTGAACATGAAATATACTTGCCTTCCACTAGCTGTCCACCTTTGAAAAAACAAAGTTCCAATCTGGATTTGTTTAAATGTGAAAATGAGTATGATGGTCTCAATCTAATTCATAGGGGATTCTTGTCTGTCACTTAAGAGAGGCCCAGGACTGAAGCAGCAAGTCTGTAGGAAGGTATGTTTGACAGATCTATGGAGAAAGGCATATAAAGTGCCCAAATAAATAAAGCAGTCCCATGGCTTGACTTTTTAGCAGTATTATTTATTGTGTGACACGAGCACAGAAGAGGGCAGAGAGGGAGAACATCCTGTTTCGTGAACTTTATTTTTGTTCTCTTTCAATTTAGAACTGAAACTCTGTCCCTTTAATTTTTAAGAGGTTTGAGGATTTTATTTACTTTTCAGTGTAGAAGTAATTGGCAGGTGACTAGACATAAGATCATGTTTTATTCCTATGTTATTTCAGGCTTATGTCTTATTTTCCTTCTAATTATGTAAATTAAATTAAACAGAAAAAAACCCTGTGCTCTCAAAGATTTGCTTTTCATGACTTTCTCAAAATAGCACTGAAGATATTAATTCCTCTTAGTGTTTCATCATTATACCATGTTTCACAACAGTGCTGTTTTAAAATTTACTGAGAAACAAAAATAATAGAATTATAAAAAGCAATCAATGTTAATAACCTCCTACCTTAGTGCCCTGTCTTACAAACCAAGTTCTTAAGCACTGGGAAACTACAGTAAAGTTACAGTCTTAAGTCTGCGATACAGATGTGCATGAACTTAAAAATCGACAATACTTTAGGGCTTGTTTCCTGCTTTTTCCTCAGGATTTTGACAGAAGTGGATTTTGAATGATTTTCAAAGGCTAGACGGCCTGTCAGAAGTCTAAGCTGGGCTTTTAGCGAAGAGAGCTATAAAGGATATATATTTCCACTAGAGAAGCCATTTTCCAGTGCTGTGTGTGTACGGGGGCAGTGAGGGGCTGTGGCTGTGGCTCTGCCTGTGCCCTGCTCCCATGGCTCTGCCAGGGCAGGCAGGTATTCCCGTGCCACGGTGGGGGTGTCTGCATGCAGGCTGAGCTGGAACTGGAGGTGCTACAGATTTGCAGCTGCTACCTGCCACTTCCTGTGGCTCAATGGGGTAATTCAAGGGGGATTGTGCCCTAGAGTCCTCAGCAACACCTATTTATTGACTATTAGACAAATCACCTGCTTCACCCCAAATTAAAAAGGAACATAAAACTTGTGTGCATGCTTTAAGTCTCAAATTATAAAATTACTTGGGGAAATCAAATGGCAAAGCAAAATGAAATGTAATCATTTGATATCAGTTGTAAAGGTCAATCAGCATGAGTATGTTATCAGGGCATTATTCTCTCTCGCTTAAAATAACAGCAATTGTTTTGAATGTACTTATTTATTAAAAGTAAATGCAATAATCTCCCTGTTCTTTCAGATGGGCAGGTAATAAGGTCTCCTGGACAAAATGAAAAGGAATGTTTGCAAACCATCTAATGTACCTTGCCATCCAGAATGATTATGCCCAGCTACACTTTATTACTTAATAGGAATGATCAGACGTTGACACAAGTTAAAGCATTAGGCAGTCAGAAAATTGCATATATTTTATATTCTAAGTCTAGCTTGTTGTTGTGACTGCGATTAGAGAACAGAAATTATTTCTTTTGACACAAACTGTTTTGGAGCCAAATATCATGTGCTCCACATGAGGTAACCTACAGAATATTTGTCTTGGGAGCCAAGATTCAGATCAGGTTTGACTTTTAAGGGGAACTTCACTGTGAGAAGCGTTAACGTTTCCCATGTTAAGACTGCTTGCCAATAACTCTGGATATTTTATATTTACAAAAAAATCCCCTAAACCTAGAGAAGATTCATAATGCTTGCATTAAAACATGAAGTTTGAATGGAGCGTAAAAACTATAAGTTTTTGGCAGCTCCTGTATTCTGCCCAGTTTGTCATCATAACTTATCCTTTCTGGAGATGGATGAACTTCTTGCATGCCACTGTACTGGTGACTAAAGAAATAACAGTGAAATGAGGTATGATCACTCTAATGCACCACACTTGAAAGAACTTCTTTTGCCTTGGGCAATCCCTAATGAAGAAGAAACACATTTCAGTAACTATTTGGAAATTTAACAGACATTTCTTTTCAGGGTAAATCAGACAAAATCCACCCTCTCATGAAAATGTGAATTCATACTTCTGTCATGCAGTCTAGGCCCCATTGAAGCCAACAGCAAAATTCCCAGCCTTTCATCTTTGATTCCCCAATTTTGATTTGCTTAAATATTGCCTTGCATGAATAAAATTCATGTCATTATATTGCAATTAATAATGGTATTACTATATAACGTTATTAATGTTATATATGAGCAACAAAGATGGTGAAGCGTTTGGAGCACAAGTTTTATGAGGAGCTGCTGAGGCAAATGGGGCTGTTTAGTCTGGAGGAAAGGAAGCTGAGGGAACACCATATCACTCTTTACAACTACCTGAAGGGCAAGGTGGGTGTTGGTCTCCTCTCCCAAGTAACTAGCAATAGGAAAAGAGGAAATGGCCTCAAGTTGCTTCAGGGGAAGTTTACATTGGATATTAGGACAAAATTCTTTACTGAAAGAGTGATCAAGCATTGTAACAGGCTTCCCAGGGAAGTGGTTGAGTCACTGTCACTGGAGGTGTGGATGTGACACTTGGAGGCAGGTTTAGAGGTGGACGTGGCAGTATTAGATTAAGGGTTTGACTTAATGATCTTACAGACCTTTTCCAACCTGAAAGATTCTGTGATCCTGTGATTCCATATTGCAATTAATAAATGCAAATATGTATCAGACATCAATATCGGGACCTAAGTATCCTAGCTGTTCCATCTCTACAGGTGGTGGTGTTTGTGAGGCAGGTGAAGAGAATGAAGTATATCCCACAATGCTGAAGTGTACCTCCAGCTACTGCACAGACAGGCCCAGAATTAAGGGTACTAGAGGGTTAGATCTAAAGGGAAGAGCTCCCCCATTGCAAAAGCAAGTCTCCAGCACACTAGCAAAGGTTATGATTCCTTTCTCTCTGAAAAAAAGGTACTTGGAAAATAAGGTAGTGATGAATTTATGCTTAGAAGTTCCTTCTTTTCAGGTGTGTGTGAGTGCCAGGGATTTGGAGGACATTCTGTGCTTTGCTGCTTCTTTCTATCTCAGTCTGCCATTAACATGTTTTGGAAGAGTGCATTTTCTCTCATTCGAGAACAAAGGTGGTAGAACACACCTATAGTCATTGTCCATAAGACAATCAGGGCTTCAAACAACCCTTTCAAAAGTCCTTTCATCATTCCACTTAAAATTGGACTTTCATACCATGGGAAACACTGTCTTGTGTTTCCCCTGAGATGTTTTGGAATTCTGTGCAGCAAGCAGTATGGCTTTAGGCTTAGGACCGATTAGCAACAGGCTACTGATTTGCAGATCATCTTCACATCCCTCTGTATATACAAGAAATAGTCTTTGTTGCTCAAATTAGACTTAAAAACACCAAAGTGAGGTTTTACTTAGTGAGATTCTACAAACATTGGGTTTGTCATCTGTTCCTCACCTCTGACAAAGTCACCTGTCAGACATGCAGAAGCACTCTGAAATTCCTAGCAGATTTTTCAGCAGAGACTCTGCACTGTTGGAGGGAAGGCCACAGGCTTGCTGTTTGCGTTTCAGACGTCTCCACAGAAGTGTTTGTTATTTGTTTATGACACAGCTTATCATGTTGTAAGAACCACAGAATTTGCGAGTGCCGATTACATCTGGAAGTGATTAGAATTGGGAATGGGAGCTGTTGGGTGAACTACTCTGAAAATGTGGCCCTGTGATCCAAAGACCTGCATTTAGATCTTATGTATCTGTAAACCTGTCCTTATTTCATGTAAGTTGGAAATTTGACAGCTCCCTGTGGAACTGCAATGCCATTATTGCTTTTGATTTATTTAAGTGCTCACATAATGACTTCAAAAACTGCTTTAGTTTTCTTTTTTAAGTAGCAGGTTAAACATGAGTTTAACATCCTGTGTACCTTTACATACTTTCTGTTCAAACTGGAACTGGGCTGCGTGTTGCATGGCCGAGCTTGTGACTGTGTGAAAAGTGCCCCTGCCTAAGCCCGAGCTGTGGCATGGGATCATTGCTGCTGTTGGAGATGCGCTAGGCATTATTTTGGTCCATGCCAGTTGGTGATAAGCCATGATCACATACAGCCTGGGTTCAGGATTGGCCAGCCTGTATGTGGACTAAGAGAACTGAGCTCCCTACCGTTGTCTCTGCTATTCCATTAGTCCCCGGTCCCTGCTGCTTATTAGTTTAGATGTTCTCTGTCTGGCTCCTGGTGTGGTTTTCTCCAACCAGCTGCATTTTTCTTTGAAAGGAAGGGAAATATCTGTTCAGACACCACATTACACCTTGCCAGATACTTCCTCTAGTGCCTGGAGCATAGTCCCTAAACTAAAATAGTATCACATCAAACTTGTGGCTGTCACATTCGCATAGCCCAGAAATGAGAACTCAAAGGCTGAGATCCAGCTGGCCAGAAGATATCAGAAGGTAGTTTTGCTTTTTGTGTGTGCATCCATTCATTACATCATTATATAATAATTTCCTACATAAAACTAACGTTTGCCTTCATCAAATCAAACCAATGCCAAACTGCAGGGTGGAGAGGTGAGGTGGAAGGGGAGCCATACAGAAAAATGGCTTCCTGTTATCTAGTGACAGCTTACCCATCTTACTAGTGTAGACATGTATTTTGTAACTAAGAAATCTCTTGAGTATAGAGAGGGCGAGCTGGCATTTTATGCTGAAGTTAGTAATTTAATAAAGTTTTCCCCCTGCCACCCCCCAGTTTTTCTTGGTTTCTACCTATTCATTTTAGTACTTGTTGGCTTTGGACAAACGTACTACTTGCCCAAAAGGAGAATCCAGAAATTATTCCTAAAAATTATTCTGTTATGTACAAGTGTGGAAATCCAAAATAATTTTACACTGTCTTTTAATTGTGTCAGAGATATGTTACTTATTCCCAAGAAAAGTCAGAAAACAGTGAGAACACAATTTAATGTGGATTTGTGGCCAGCTGAACTGCGCTAGAATAAACAGTTTTCTGTGGTTTTCTGGAAACCACATTAAGTGACATAAAACTGAAATAAAATGTCTCAGTCAATCAGAAACCAGGGAAACCATACAGTTACTGACTTTTAAGCAAATAGTAGTTTTTAGCAATTATACAGCATAACAATTTAAGCCTTCTAAAATCATTGCTGTGTTTAGTCATCACCAGAGCAGACCTAACTTTGTTTTATTCTTCAAGTAGGAAAAGAAAATGTCAGTTTTTCTTTTCCAGCATAAATAAACTTGAATTTGTAAGCAATTATTTTTCACAGTCGTATTTTCTCATTAGACCCACAAAGAAGAAATGCATACATATATCTCTTTCAGTAAAGCAGTATCTGCTTATTACTATAGAAATACCATATGCTAGGATAACAAATGCCATGGCCTTCAGTGTTTTCTCATGTGGTGAGAAATGAGGGAAGCATGGATTTAACAAAGACAAAAAATGTCTGATACTTGTCAGGAAGCACAGAGAGTCTCAAGGTGGCACAGGGTCAAAAAGAGAGGATGATAGCAAAAGTTCTACTGGGCAAATGGGAAGGGGGACTGGGGAAGAAGCTGCAGTACTGTTAAGCGAAACATAATTTTTCTCTAGCTGTTAATGGCATAAAGAGGCACACTGCAATGCTAGCCTTTGTCACCGAACCTGCTTGCTCACATTCTCAGCCAAACCCTCTGCACCAAGTGCAGCCGCAGCACTGACACTGGCTGCCTGTCAGACAGCTCCTGTAAAGTAATACTGACTGCATGAGGTTGTGGGTTTTTTTTCCTCCTGGAATTAGGGCTTGAATAGCCAAGAGAAAGACAATATGCATGAAAGAAAAACTGAGATACAATCACAACCAGTGCCACTTTATGCCCCAAAGGATCTCCTAAGGAGTCCTATCCACTGCCAGATAAGCAGTATTGTTGAGATTGAAAAGGCTATTAAAATAAAAAAATCAGGCAGTTTTGAGTTTTCCTCAAATTATTGTCGCTAGAAGGATCCTCTCCACAGTGCTCTTATTGCAGTCCTTGGGTAGAGGTTATTGCCCTATAAGCTTGAATTCATGCATTGGGAAGCGGCATGATGATATTCAAGCTTATAATGAATCATCCATGTTCATAAGGACTCCACTACAGTACTTAATGTGCACTTACATTTCCACAGAGCTGAACCTAATGATATTTTTATTATTTATTACCTTTGTGGTATTTTTTAACACGGTAGAAAAATTCTATAATGGTTTAATTCATTGTTTCACTAAGGTTCCCTCCCTTGATAACCTCTATCTTACTTCAGTTGTAAATTGACAGAGGAGAAGTATTCTTTTTGGAATGGCAATGTGGTATTAGTTTTGCTTCTTCTTACTCTTTTAATATGAAAGTTGATAACCCAATTACCAAATGATGAGAAATAGAAATTATACAGCTAGAATTCACCTTCCATCCCCAAATGGTTGCCAAAACTTTAGCACTTACCTTGTTTTTTTTAAAAAAAAGAACAATAAAATAAAACTCTGAAGAGCATTTGCTAGTTGTTTCCCATAACATATAACGTAACATTTTTTTACTGCTTCTTAGCACTGTATCAGATCACTTTACAAGCTAAGAAATGTGGCCTCAAAGAGAGTGGAAAGAAGGTCATGCTAGTGTCCATTAATATTATTTGGGTTTAACTCTCTGGCAAGCTCCCAGGACTGGCAAGATGGAGAGACATGCTTTTGCAAGATTGTGCCTAGAATAGTAAAAGATCTGCTATTTTGGCCGTTTATTAAGATGGGAGGATAGACAGCAGGGATGGATAAACCTGGGAAATCAAGAGAGAGAGCAATGGAGCAAATTTATCTCATCAATTTTGCTGTTGCTTCATTACCTTTTACAGTGAAAAAAAAAAATGACAAACGCTGCTGTACAATTCATAAAAGCACCTGGAAAAGAAACCATTACAGACCTGTATTTTAGTGTTAGTGTAATTATTGAAAATGTTACTCATTTGAAGAGTGTTCTTAGACTGTGTGTTGTGTTGAACTATTTGTAGAAATCTTTGGTGTAAAGACTGTTGGAAGGATTTTTGTTGTTTACTTATACACTTTTACACGTGTGGATATTTAGCACTAAAGAATTATTGGAAGTTTGCAGGTAGCTGTGTGATGGTGTACATGTATTTGTATACACGTGTATATTCCCCAGAAACCTCTCCATCATCCAGAATTCCTCTCTCTCCACCTTCTTTCTTACAACCTATGCACCGAAATGTTTTAGGACTGTTAAAGGGTTGCTGTAACTTTCTTTTTAATTGTTTTATTTATATTTGTGTAGGTGCAAGTAAATATGGAAAAGCCCTGGCCTAACTGTGAATCTACTGTGTAAAATACAGTTTTCAAAAAAAAAAAAGACATAGGAAAAATCTCTATAAATATGATATACTTATTTTTATTGATTGTTTTAAATGTTTCAGATTTTATGTAGATTTTATTGAAGTATGATATTCTGTACGTGCACCCATTCTAATCTTTTCTTGGCATGAGAGGCTTGTATGAGCTAGTTCAGCATGCATATGGATGAGAGATGGGCTCACTAGTCATGTTCAGTACATGGCTGAAACATAAGATTAAAAAGATGAAAAAAAAACCCTGCCCCACTTGTCTTGAAAACTGTGTAGTTGATCAGAGAGCTGAGCTAATAGCAGTAGGAAACAGATGTAGCCGAGTCTGAACAATTCTGCTGTTACTCAGCTTTCATGTTGCTCTAGAAGGTAATTTTAAATAAAAGGGAAATTCCCTGTTTTTTTAATTTCAGAAGCTGCAAGGTAGCTGACATCTTAATTGGACAAGGCTCCAGATTTGTGTGAGAAGTTTGGAATGTATAAGAACTGGGCTTACAAAGGAGGGGTCTAAGAAAAGAAGGGGGGAAACTAAACAAAAAACACCCAGATAATGTGGATTTTTGCCATGGTGAAATTTAGTAAAGGTTCTGCTAAAGAAATTTATGTAGAGAATTTCCTAGTGAAGAATTCTAAAAAGGAAAATACTTCAAAGAAATTTATTCTAGTTAATTTATAAACTGAATGAAATTATTCAATTTGACATAGCCCTTAGCTAGTTCTTCTTTCAATTCTCTTTTATTTTGGATTTGCTGCAAATTCTGCACAATTAGATAGTGTTTGTAAAATGTTCTGCTTACACTAGCATTTAAAGTACTTTATCTCACATTAGAGTATTTGTTCTTTCATAAATCTTTTATAAATGATTTTATTCTTTCAAATTTGTCAGTTAAAAAGTTTGAAACAGAAGTACATTACGTAGCAAAAAGTTTACATTTTAAAACGTGAAGAAAATCTAGATACCATTCATTGTAGAATTCATGAATAAAGAGTGGATTTTTGAGCTGTGGAAGGACCCAGCTCTTAGTCCACATAGTAGTTTAATTGGAAATGCAAATGGATAACAGAGTAATAACAACCCAGATATTCTGAAAACAGATTTTAGTTCTGTTAAAGAAAAGCAGTGCACAAATGGATATGTGATTTAAAAAAAAAAAAACAGGAATTTTAAAAACAGAACCCTAGAAGCAAGGCTTGAACTTTTTACGTTTAAAATAATATAAACAAAAGCTAAACAGAAATACAGTGATGCAGTCGTCAGATTGGACAATCATAATTAGCCATACTTAAACCATCCTACTCAAGGTTGGGTTATGATGGTGACTGTACACTTAAGTTGTGTTTGCCTGCCCATGTAAAGATGGGGGAAGATGTCTCTCTTTGGATGCTGCTTCTTAACCTGCTTCTCAAGATGTCACTTAAAGCCAGGGAACAAAGCATGGAAGGCTCAGGATTCATACGCAGCCATCTTTTTGATACAAACCTGCTTCCATTTGTTGGGTTTGTCCATGTCCACTAGGATCTGGGAGGCTGTTCGGGGATGTTTCGGAGACTTTTCCAGTAAGCCTCTGAAACAATCCGCTAAGCATGTGCAAATACCAATTTTCAAAGCATAGCCAAAGCAAGTTAAGACAAATCCATCTTGCCAGATGTTAGGTTTTCACTCAGGAGCTTGGAATCATGCTAAAGTTCTTCAAACAAGCAGACAAGAGAAAATTAAAACATCTTATTATCAAGTAATCAGTTTCCTCAGTTTTTTGATAGAATTTAGCGTTTTGCATAATGACTCTAAAAAGTAGTCACAGACAATGCAAGGGGAAAATTAAAGCTCAAAGAATTAGATGCCTGACAGAGAAACAAAAAAATGGAAAATAAAGTTGTACAGAGTAGTTTTTTAAGCAGCTTTAACAACAGGCTTTATTCTGTCTGTGTTGAAACCCACTACATTTGCTAGAAGAGAGTCTTTAATAAATAACTGCATAAACTTAGATGTATTAATTGATCCTTCAGAGATCATTCTTTTTTACATTTTTTAGTGCAGGAAAAGATATACTGAACCCGAACCTGCTTCTGATTAAGTCAGTGAAAGCAAGATTCTGATAAACATTTAGTTTGACAAAATGAATTCAAGATGTTGGAATTATTTTATCCATTTTACTAAGCATTTTTCCTGAATCCTCCATTCACTGAAATTGTAAGTTATTAGTAGGCCTGTTATATCTTCCTGAGAATTTTTTAGACTAAAGGTAAACTAAATCCATCCAGAAATGTGAGTGAAATGACATCTGTTACATAGAAGGTAACATGTGCACTTGAAGAAAAACATCACATAGGGATATATTAAAATAATCTCTTTACTTTTTCACAGGGTAGAGCACCCAGGATAAGTATAATGTATACACATGGTTTTGTGAAACTTTTTATTGGTTTGGATATCCTTTTTATCCTTAATAAATGCTAGATCGCTTTTACTCACCAAGAGAAAATGTTGTTTTGTAAATGAACTAATTTTTTAAAAAGTAAAAATTAATTAACTTGCCATGTCTCTGGGGTGGGATGCCATTTGTTGTAGACAAAAACTATAAGGTGAGTAAAATACCTTTCTACACAAAAGGTTTCATACTGGTATGGAACTAAAACTATTCCTTTTACAAAGTCTTTTTTTATATTCTTTACCAAGCAAGTGAAAATCAGTGGACTTATTTATCTGTTTAAGAAAATCTCATTCAGTTAAGACAATCTAATTCTTTTGAGGGTAAAAGGTGCTTGAGATGGATGCTTCTTAAACTAGTAACTAGGCAAATTGATGTTTTTGCTTATGAAATATTGCTGAAGCATTTACATCTTTGGCCATGATATAGGCCAGTCTGAAAAGAAAAAATATTGTAATATTTATGCTAAGCAATAAAAAAAGGCACATGTAAACTTTCTAAGCTAGAACTGCCCATTAGGTATCTGCGGGCTCAATAGAGAAATACTTGAACAGGAAATCATGACACTTGGACTGCAAAGTGAACACGTGGGGAGTATTATGCTGTATATGCAATGAAACACACATTGTTTATTTTGTGTAGCGTTCTCCCGCTCCCTTAAATACATACAAGATGGAAACTTACAGACTTTTTTAACCTTTAGCTGCTATCCTTGTACAGGAACTACTAAACAAAAACCGACGGACTAGTAAACCACTTGAGTTCATTTTATTTCATCTAACACTGATCACATTTCCAGTAGACAGTAAATATAATGTGCTGCTGACAGATGTATAGAAATGTATATACGATTAGATGAAGAAATCCGGGTCAAGGCAGTTCAAATCTCAGTTTATGCCTTTGCATTTCCTTGAATATGGCTATAAAATTCTTACCTGCTGATGCATTGCGTCCTGCAATATCGGTTTTCCCATGCTCATCCACACTACTGCTGGGGAGTCTACCTTGTCAGTGGAGTATCGCAGGATTGATCCACTGGAGTAAAGGCAGTTCTTCAATTCGTGCCTTTGGGTAAAGTCTTGGTGCGTTTTCCCATTTGTGATGTAGTGTTTCCTGTATTTCCCACCCAGGACACATTTGAGACATGAAAGCTCTGAATCTGTGTCTTGGGTTAAATGAATGCAATGAGAGGCAAGCTAAAGCATCTAGGACAGGGGTGTTAAACTCACGGCTCCTGCCATTCTCCTGCTCCTGCAGCGTAACGCATGTCACATGCTGCACATGTGGCCAGCGCTGGCAGGAGCAGAGGGGCAAGGAGCGCGGCACTGCTGCTGGGTAGAGACAAGGTGCCAGGTCAGATAAAACAAGGTGGGCCATGAGTTTGACACCCCTGATTTGGACATCAATGCAAGTCAGAGCACAGAATGGGAAACATTTTCCTTCTATGGGTTTTATTACTTTTATTTATATTGGAAAAGAAAAATAGATTCCAAAACCAGACTCATTTTTTCTGATTTTTTTTTTTTTTCCCCCAGAGAAGGATGTGTGGAGCATGGAAAATAGACAAAGTAAAACTTGCAATAAATATTTCAGATGCTGAATGTTGCCTTAACAATTTGCCACTGATTTTCCTGGTCGTAATATGAATGTACAGGGTCAGTTGTTCTCACTGAACTATCCCAACTGTTTACCTCTTTTCCTAGCCGTTTCAGTCTCCTACAGTATAATTGGGCTTTTACAGCTCTGTAAGACTATCTTTCTGTTGGCCTTTGTAGTATACATATGGTAGATGGTTCTCCTGTTGCAGATGGACTGGCAACTTTGCTTATACATAGCAAAAATGTTTCTTTGGGGAAAAAAATCTGTGTAATTAATCTATAAATGAAGCAAAGAATAGGTGAGCACACATTGCAAATTGGATTGCAATTACCGATCTAAAAAGAAATGCTTCTTGTCTGCTTTGTCTCCATAGTCTGCTTTGTCTACTTTGTCTGAGAAAGGCAGATCTGTTGTCACTGCATGAAAGCTATCCAAAGTCCCCCAGTATGACTCTGATGCTGACATCCGTTGTGGTCTAAAACCACTTGAAATTTTGCAAGTTTCCTATAAACTACTCAGAAGAAAAAAAATCATGTGCGCTAGTAAGAATATATATATCTGTAAGAGTAAAAAAATCTATGAAATGTATATGAAGGTTCTGTTCATTCAGCTGTGGGGTCTGTTCTTACAATTCAGTGTGGATGCATTGACTGCTGATGGTTTGAATACAGATAATGGGAGGCAGAACTTCCTATTCTGACTTTTTTTTTGTTATGACTGACTTTTCCCTTAATTTCTCTGTTTTCTTCTAAGAAATATGTATATATGTGCATTTATCCATTTATCCCTCCCTCTGTCCATCCATATACATGCATTCACTCCTATGCATTTATTTCACGAGCTCTTTGAGCAGTTTCATAAGCCTGTATCATTTACTTCATAATACCTAAAGAAAAAGTGAAAAATACCAGCATTGTTGCTGTTCACATCAGATTATTAGCTACTTTCCTGGGTTTGCGAAGAAACAAAGAAGACCTTAAAGGAATCTGTATTGATTTGTTAATCTGGCTCCATTTAAAACTTCCCATGTAAGAAAAAGTTATTGTAGAAAAAGGAGATTATTATGGATAGCGTCACAACTGTAACTTTCTTCTTTAACAGGTCTATGGAAATGCAAGATCTAGCAAGTCCTCATAATCTTGTTGGAAGTACTGATGCGCCAGGTAGTTCCAAACTGGAGAAACCTAATCTCAGTAGCACATCAGTTACAACAAATGGAACAGGGGGTATGTATAAAACACTGCTGTCACGTAGAAAGTTTTGGCTAGTTTTTAGTCACATGGATTTTTTTAATATAACTCCAAGGATAGCCATAAACCTATTTTTAATCCAGCAAGAATTATGAAAAAAATAGCAGCTACACCAGTGTAACTCTACTAATGTCAAAACCACTTGTTTGTGGCAGAACTGTGCAAAGATGAAACAAGGAAAATCTTGGAATGGTCAATTTGTGTTAAAGGTTGGGTTATACCTCTTGGTAACTTGAAATTGATAGCATTTTCCGCATCATACTTTATTGCTGGGTACTCTTATGTCCTGAGTTACACCTATTTATATTAATTTAAAAGCTCTGTCAGTAGACTTGCATCAAAATTAGGCCTATGTAATTTTTTTACATGATGGACATTATCTTGGCAGATAATGAAAGTTTGTCCTAAAGAGATTTCTAGATTTTCCTCAAAACTTACTGTTTATTACTGCTGCATCTGTTATGATAGGTACAGCACTACCCTGCAACTATTCCAGTGCTTTCGGATAATAAGATTCTGCCATAGCTGAATTGCAGCAGTGAGAGGCAGGATACAACATTTTGAAATGGAGTTCTGTTCCCATTAGTGTCCATGAGACTGACACCATGGCTATGACTCAAGCTAGAGTTTCAGCCCTCTTTTTTGGAGTTTATACATTGCTATCTATTTTAACAGCTGGCACCAAAAGAACTTTTTTTTTTTTTCTTTCTGACCATAATGTAAACCATTTTATTCACTTATCCCTATTTAAAAAAAAAATCTGTCAATGTTAATAAAAATAGTATGTGCCTCTGAGGGCAACATAGCTCTAGAGAGAGAGGCATAACTCTTAAGGTTCAACCTATTTATATTTTTAAATAGAATCCTTATTCTGGTATAAAGAGAAGGGAAAACCTCAAGCATACCATTAAAGAACACTAATAACTAGATGCCTCTATATTATACTTGCATAAATAAACCAGTTAAAATAATACTCATAAAAATAATAGAATGCAGTTAAAAGACTTGGCTCAAAGTGCAAGAACAATTACTTACCTTGAAGACTATTGATGTACACTAAACAGACATTGGGAGAATGAACCGTAATACCATTGCTGTTCTCAGGAGACAACATGACTGTGTTAAATACTGCAGACTGGTTGCTGAGTTGCAGTACTCCCTCTTCTGCAACAAGTATGAGAGACTCTGGTACAGTGCATGTGTGTGGTGGTGTATCTCTGTGACTGCTGTGTAATATCTCTCCTGGTTTGCTCTGTTCTTTTGTTGCTGTGGTTTGAACATTTTCATGGATTCCTTCCCTGCTTCTTTTCCACCCTATCTCAAAGGCCTTTCCTATAGCCAGAAAGCTAGTAGGAAGTTGGAATACATAGTTATTTTACCATACTTGGAGAGTCATTTGATGAGCAAGGAGAATTTAACCCACTTAAAATTAGCTTATCTGTCTACATGCTCTGAAAGACTGGGAGAGCCCTGTGGTGATCAAGATTTCTGGGAATTACCAGTAGTCAGTATGCTGAAAGCCAGACCAATGGATTTTTCACACAATGCCCCTTCATTTTTTCTTCATTTTTAGGTACAAGGTTGCATGATTACCTGAGCACAAATCAAGGTTGACATTATTGTTACTGCTCCTCCTCCTACTTCCATTATTAATTGAAGCTTGTATCTAGTGTCCTTCTAAATGGAACTTGGCACTTCACAAACATTTGGCCAGATTTTCCAAGCTGTTGTTTTCATTTATTAGTTTCCTCTCATGTATTATTAATTCTTATGAGTTAGAATGGTTATTAAGAACTATATTTGTGACAATGTTGCAGTACATATGGGTTTAATCATAGGTGTAAATATGCATCACCATGACTCTCCATAAGCCGTTGCATAGGTGCTTAAGCTGTACAGGTTTGGATTAATGTTAGGAAGAGGTCAAAAAGTTTCCTTTTAAGAATACCCTCAAAATTAGCTTGCCATTTATAAGTCACATATCTAGGGAGTATTTACCCCCCCAAAAAAGTTCAGGCTTGAGCACAAAAGATAATTTGCACTAGAATAAGTGATTCTGTGTGAGAGTTACTACTCAGGTACAAGAATTTAAGTTTAATAAAGAACTGAGCTGGGTTCATCTATCACCTCAGTTAACTGTTCAGCATGTTCAGATAAATGTGGAAGGTAATTGGTTATAGAGACCTGCTTGGCCACCTAGACATACACAAGTCCATGGGGCCGGATGGGATCCACCCAAGAATATTGAGGGAGCTGGCAGATGTCCTCTCCAAATCCCTTTCCCTCATCTACTGGCAGTCCTGGCTGACTGGGGAAGTGCTACTTGACTAGAGATTGGCAAACGTAACTCCCATTTCAAGAAGGGTCAGAGATCTGGGGAGCTACAGGCATGTCAGTCTGCCTTCAGAACCAGGGAAGGTCATGGAGTGGATCATCTTGAGTGCTATCACACAGCACGTGCAGGACAATCGGGTGATCAGGCCCAGTCAACATGGGTTTATGAAAGGCAGGTCCTGCCAGACCAACCTGATCTCCTTCTATGACAAGGTTACCTGGTTAATGGACAAGGGAAAGCTGTGGATGTGGTGTACCTGGACTTTGGTAAAGCCTTTGACACCATTTCTCACAGTATTCTGCTTGAGAAACTGACTGCCATTGGCCTGGACAGGCCCACCCTCTGCTGGGTGAAAAACTGGCTGGCTGGCCAGGCCCAGAGGATGGTGGTAAATGGAGTTAAACCCAGTGGTGTTCCCCAGGGCTCAGTGCTGGGTCCAGTCCTGTTCAATATCGTTATCAATCATCTGGACGCAGGGAGCAAGTTAGCAAATTTGCAGATGACACCAAGCTGGGTGGCAGTGTTGATCTGCTTGAAGGAAGGGAGGCTCTGCAGAGAGATCTGGACAGGCTGGATCGATGGGCTGAAACCAACAGGATGAGGTTCAACAAGACAAAATGCTGAGTCCTGCCTGCACTTGGGGCATAACAACCCCATGCAGCGTTACAGGCTTGGTGAAGACTGGCTGGAGAGCTGCCTGGAGGAGAAAGACCTAGGGGTGTTGATTGACAGCTGCCTGAATAGGAGCCAGCAATATGCCCAGGTGACTACGAGGGCCAATGGCATCTTGGCCTGTTTTGAAAACAGTGTGGCCAGCAGGACCAAGGAGGTGATTGTGCCCCTGTACTCAGCACTGGTGAGGCCACACCTTGAGTACTGTGTTCAGTTTTGGGCCCCTCACTACAAGAAGGACATTGAGGTGCTGGAGTGCATCCAGAGAAGGGGAGACCTCATCACTGTCTAAAACTACCTGAAAGGAGGTTGTGGGGAGGTGTCTCAGAAGGGACAGGTAATAGGACGAGGGGAAATGGCCACAAGTTGCACCAGGGGAGGTTTAGACTGGATGTCAGGAAAAAAGTTTTTCATTGAAAGGGTGGTCAGGCACTGGAACAGCTACCCAGGGAGGTGGTTGAGTCGCCATCCCTGGAGGTGTTTAAAAGGTGGGTAGATGTGTTTCTCAGGAATATGGTTTAGTAAGGGGACAGGTACGGTTGAACTTGATGATCTCAGAGGTCTTTTCCAACCTTATGATTCCATTATTCTAATAACTTAAGTACTAATTATCAGTAGTGAGAAAATGTAAAAGTCCTTGCATTACTTGCAGTAAAACTGATTTTCCATAGGTAAAAGGGAATGTTTAGATCTGTATTACTAGTTTGGTACACTCTTAAGTCCCTTAAATCTTACTAAAAGAAAGAAGAAAATCATTCTTATGACAAGGTGTGGTTTAGTGTTTTATATGAGGTTTTAGTCAGATTTGTTTGGTCTTCCAGCTGTTTCACTTGCTTCATGCCCAGTAGTAGAATCCCTTGCTACTAAAACTATGTGCTCATTTTCAGACCTTAATGTGGAGAGGTTCTTTAGGAAAGGAGGAAGTGCGCAAAGTAGTTGTCATGTTGGTCTCCTATGTGCTTTCATCAAGTAAAGAAGTTACATTGTAGAAGGCATTGCCTGTTGGGAGCTGTATTCAGAGTTCGTCTTAGAAAAATGAAGGTTGGAAGGGATCCCTGGAGGACAACTAGGCCAACCCCTGCTCAGAACTTTGCTGTCAGATCATGTTGCTCAAGGCAGCATCTAGTTGAGTGTTAAGTATCTCCAAGGTGGAGGTGCCACAGCCTTTCTGGGCACCTGCCCCAGGGCCCGAGTACTGTCACCGCAAAAAATTTTTCTCTAGCATCTAATTGGATTTTTCCCTTGCTGCAACTTGTGTCTTCACGTCCTGTTGTTTCACAGGCACCTCTTGAGAAGAGGATGCCTTTGTTCTTTGTCATTTTTGCACCTATCCTGGTGCAAAATTTCTACCTGCCAGATAGCTGTAGGTACTAATTAGCTCTTCCCTCAGCCTTTTCTTCCTAGGAACAAGCCCAGCTTCTTCTCTTTGTCCTTGTAAATATGCCCCATCTCCTGACCATAGTGGTAGCTCTACTCTGTTAACATGTACAGTCTTCACTGTTAGCAGCACTCAAATATATTTCCAGCTTGAGATGGCATTTCATTTTATTTTCACTCTTTCAATATGTGAGAAAAAAATTAAAACTTATCCATGCTTTTTTAAAAATTGGAATATTAAATGCATAGTCTTTAAAGTATTGCTCTAAAGTGCTTTTTCAAACTCTTAGTCTTTAAATTAGGTCTAGAGCAGTTTCTATAGTAGTACCAGAAGCAGGCTTCATGCTTTATTTCACATGTGGGAAACATAGGGCTGTTGGGTTGGTGTTAGTGTTGGTGTTGGTGTTAGTGTTGGGTTATATGTTGGACTTGATGATCTCAGAGGTCCTTCCCAACCTTATGATACTGTGATACTGTGATAGGGATGGTTATGTGTTTTTAATCGGCGTCAGGTTTTATTTTGATTCCAGCTATAAATGTTCCTGAATTTTTGTTGTGATGTTAGAATTCTTTATTTTTTTTTGTTAGCTTTGTACTTTTTCCCCCTCTTGGTTTAATTGCATGCAACATAAAGAAAAAAAAGTTATAAGTCCACATGTCTAGCTACACTCAGGAAAAACTTTGATGAATTCCTTACTGTCAGAAAATCTGAATGTAACAAAGTAGAACTGTTCAAAATCAAGCACATATAAAAATACTTTCTACATGTATTTTTCAACAAAACACAGTGCCAATATGATGTTTTTTCCTCACGCTAAGTAAATGAGATAATTTATTTTTAGATCCTTTTCTGCTTGACAGGGAAAGAAAAAGATGATTATTGCTCATATGATGGAAGTGCACTGCAACTGGTATTAACCAGAACTAGACACAATTCTAAAGTAAACATTTCAATTCATTGCTGAAATTTTGATAAATAAAACAGGCACACACTGGAATGTCTTTCTGGACATAGGTTATTAGGTTGGTATGGGCAATAGTGGAATACATTCTTGAATAGAAACAGATAAAGGTACAAAAAGTAGAGTTTTTTCGTGTAGGTAAATGTCCAGACTCTGCACAGAAGAGAGACATACATCTTACAAAGTAAAATATAATCAAAGATCTTTAGAGAGGAAAATAAGATTTCCAACTTAGTGTAATTCTCCTGTTGACATGCATTCAGGTATCTTTCTATTGTAATAAGAAAACAAATTAATGTGGTTGCTTTTCATGCTTCAGGCAACAATGTATGTTCCACATGATGGAGGGGCCTCAGGTTCAGTGTAGGCAGTTGTTTTGTGATAAATGACCCTTAAACTTTTTCCTGATGTTTATTGATCTGATGAAAATAAAATCACATCTTTCTCATCTAGATAGAGAAATGGGAATGGTTGATTACTCTTATTAATTACTTTTGTGTAATTTTTGTCACAGCTTTTTTATTTTAAAATCAGAAGATAAGAACCAGCAAAATAACAAGGAGTGCACAACGGCTTGAAAAAAAGTGGCTAAAATTCTTCCCTGATGATTCCATAATGGATTAATACCCTGCTGCTTGCAGTGAGAATATATGGGTGTGGCAGTTCTATGAAAAAAAAAATAATTAAAAGAAATTTACATGTAAGAAACACACTCAAATATTTTGTAACCTCACACTGTAAATACACAGGAAAAATACTACTGTATGACTTGTGTGAGAAAGTGCTACTTGGTTTCCTTAGCACTGGAACACCAGCAACACTACAGGGCACTCTCCCTGTCATAAAGGCAAGTACATCCCCATTTCTCAGCTATTCTCTACTCGACCTAAGCAGACCTCTCTTTGAATTCAGCATAGGTCACGTATGCCATTGGAGACATATGCAGCATCCATATAACCTGCCACAGTAAGATCCATTGAGCAGCAGGACTGGAAATCAGTCTGTGATATTGTAAGACATGTATTCTATGATTCTGTATAACTCCTGCAGGGCCCTTTGCAGGAAGCTGTGTTGGTAGTTGTGCAATTCCTGGTGAGCTCCTCTTTAGGCTCAGAGACACAGGGAGGGATAGCAGAATGTTTCTGTAGGTGGAGTTCTTGACAGTTTTCTCATGAGAAATCCAGATCTTTTATTTAGATCATCCACTACCTTTTCCTCTAAAGACTGTAAAAGGGGTGGTGAACTAGAAGGAAGCTCAGGCTGTAGCTGGACTGATTCACCCCCTGGAAGTACCACTCTTTCTTGACTGAATACAAAGGGAGATTAGTATGCACCTTTTATATGCTTAAGTTGGGGTTTTTTTGTATCTGAGTCATAGTTTGTAAATACATTGCCAGCTCAGAACATGAAATTCCCTTCCTCTCCTTACTATTGCCAGTGGAGACAAATGTGGAAGCATTCATGCTGACAGACGAGCCTTGGTCAGCTCAGCTGATGTCCCTCCAAGACATCAGGTAAATAGCTGGCAGAAAATGCCTTTGCTTGACATATATTAGACTTGCTGTGGGGTGCTCTGCCAGCCTGGCTGTCACAGCGAATCTTATCCACAAATCCCAGCCTGTTTCCTTATAATTTCGATAACTGGCATACCACCACGGTAGTGGCTCATGCGGGTGATCATCGCAACTTAGCTCTGTACCCCGAGACAGCAACCGCTCCTGTGGTATCTATAAGCAAGTTTCTGGTATATATGGTGCTCTCACACACCTGACTGACCTTTACAAAGCAATTGTGATAATATATTCATGGTTTCCACATTTGCCAGTCAAACACCTAATAAAAGCTGCAGTGTATTCTGTACCGCTGTTTCTTACAACATGAATTAGAAGGGTGGCTCCCAAACTCTGTTACAAAAGTCAGTCCATGCTAGATGGTCTGTTCAGGTCTAGATTGACTCTGTGGTGCTTTCAGTTATATCTTGGATGGTAAGAGTGCATGGTGATCCGTAAGAAATAATTTGAGTTCTGACTCAAATGTTCAGTAACCTCTGAGTTAGAAGCTGACTTGTCATGGCTATCGTTAGTGTCCTGCTATAGTTCTTTTGCTTTTTTTCTTTTAAACTTCTGTTGTCATTTATGGAAAAATGCTTGCTGGAGACCTAGCTCAAAAAGCCCCCCACAGACTCTATAAAAGGGGAAGGAGAAAGGCAGAATGCTGTCACTGTGAAAGTAATTTGCTTCTATATGAGCATGAAACCATATTATTATTATTGTTTCACTTGTCAGGCAAGACTATTTTTGTTATGTGCTACATCCTTTGACAGCTAATGTTTCCTTCCTCTCTGCAACTCTTAGGGAATTGTTAGAATCAATTAGATTTAAGTTCAAATCTCTCTAGAATATATTCCAGTTGCTAAAACTAGTAGATAGGTGAATGCACAGATGAAGAGCTGTATAGATGCATGGTCGTTGCAGATGGAACAAGTGGGGATTGTCTCAATGCGGTGGTAGAGTGAAAATCGAAGCTCTTGCCCTGCATGTTTGTACTAGCTGGACTACCGCTAATGAGACTGGCATGAGGACTACAGTATAAATTTAGAAGTAAAACTCATGTCTACTTATTCTTCTATGTAGTGTCTCTTCTTGCAGTCAAAACAGAACCCATGAACAGCAGTGAGACAACAACAACAACTGGAGATGGATCGCTTGACACTTTTACTGGGTCAGGTAAAGCCATAATAAGATCACATATTGTTAGATACATTTAATATAGCATTTAATAACCTTCAGTAATGAACATTTCCCTGCATGGAAGAAATCTTTAAAAAACTACAATAAATTAACATTTTAATAAATAATAATATTAAAAAGTAATAACTTTTTCATTTTAAGTGAAAATCTACACTTTTCATGAGCTATGACCTAAAATAAGTTCTAATGATACCTAAGTTTATTACTGTATGCAAAAAAACTTATAGTAATAATGTTATTGTACTGCTGATTTTTCTCAGTGTTAGTCATTTATGATCTTAGGAAGAAAAATATGGATTTTACTTGTAACAGCCATTCTGACTTGTAGAATTTAAAATCTTGAAGGTTGTATTTCAGTGCTAATCTCTTCATTACTATGAGCAGTGTATTAGGTTTAATGGTGACCAGATTGCCGTAAACTACTTTCTTGCCATGAAGTCAATCTTTAAATATTAATAAGTTTCAGGTACTTCTTAAAAAGTTCAGATAAACGGCAATTTTTAAGAAGATTCCTATAAATTATTAAAAGGTGATGAACTGTGGAAAAGTGCAGATATTCTGCCTTCTAATCATTAAGCTAAATCCTGCTAATAATATTATTAAAAAGGAAAAGGGAAAGAATGTGTTTTGTATCTGAAAATATCAGTTCAGTGATGGCCTAACTGAAACATCACTGAAGCCAGGAATTGCCACTTCACACTGATACTACATTAGTACTTTGGTAGACTTAGGTAGTCAAAAGCGATTTAAAATACTTTGGAAATGAAAATGTTTCTTTGTAATGAAAATGTTTTTAAAATGAGTGTGTGTTTCTGGAATTGTTTTTAGGCATCAGTAAACGCAGATATACTCAAAAGTTGGTTATTCAGAAATTTATAACAAGTCTAGTGCCTGAAGAAAAGGTCTTTTGTCAGATGTAAAGTAAGCATATACTACTACTGACGAGAAAAAAAGAAAAAATGAAACCTCATTATGATTATAGTGAAAGGAACCTCATCAGCTTGAAGTCTAACAAGTTCCATAAAAAAATTATTAGTCTTGGCTAAAAATTAGCTTTTCTTTTTCACTTCGTTGTTACTTTATCCTAAAATTTTACTAGTAATGGTTACAGATTATAAAATGTCCAACCATATATATGATTTGTGATTATTGGTGAAGTTTTATCAGCTTTTGCTATGTTTTTAAGACATTCCACTTGGGTTCCATTTGTAAAACACAGCTAAGGCAACATTTTCCTGAAGGGGTGCCAAAAATTGTGGCCTCCTGTTCAGGTTTAGATAGCTAAGTAACAGCTTGATTTCCCCAGATGCCACTCACCTGTTAGATTCTACTGACTTGAAAAGGACTGTTGAGATCTCTACACTTCAGAGATTTAGAAACAACCAATCCTTCCAAAAAAAAGGCAGGAATTTGAGCCTTATGCAATCATTTTTTGTCTGTTATCTACCTGCACACTCAGAAGAATTGCAAACCTCGTTCTCAGTCTGAGCCACAAACTTAAGCATTAAATGAGTATGGTTTTTCACAGTGGGAAATCGTAAGACTGCATGTCTAGATGATGTGCAGTCTTCATTATCAAAGCATGACGTAGAGCTGCCTTGATAACACACTGAGCCTTTCATAAAGAGTAAATCAATTACTTTCACACTTACCTTGTACCTGTACTTGCAAATTGGACAATTTGGTTGGCTTAGTTTTGTGGCAGAAGTGGTAAAACCCAATAAAAACTCACCAGAAATGTGTTTCTCTGACATCTTACCCTAACTGGTTATTTGGGAAGTTTAATGCATTGACAAAGACAATAAATACTAACCGGTAGAAAGATGTCCTTTGAGACTGCAATTGAAAACAATGCATAACAAAGCCCAACACTGAACACTAATAATCAGTTACATACGTGTGTTATTCCTGACTGCAGTCAAGTGATAACACTAGCACTTTCCTGTAGTTTTCAGACCACCTGTGAGCTCATTTCTTGAGGATGCGTAGGCATACATGATGTGTAGATATTATGACCTTAAAGGTCGCTTCCAACCCAAAGCATTCTATGATTGTATGATTCTGTCATTCTATAATATAGGCTGCTAGCAGGGATATCACCTACTCTGTCTTATACAACCATATGTCATCAGGATTCAAGCATCCTTTGTTAAGTAGGGAAGGATTTAGATATGTTATTGAATACATTGTGAAATGAAACATGGGTGAAAAGAGAAATCTTTGCTCTGAGACCCATTTGAGAAGCTGCCATGAATAAGTCCTCTCCTTCAAATATTCTACCCATTAAAATTGATTTCCATGCTTCCAAGAGCAATCAAAACTCAACAATATGCCCTGGGGATGAGCAGAAGGTTGCATTCAACCTAAAGGGTGTAAGGTAGAGAGCTCTGTGACTAATCACAAGCTGTAATGCAGAAAGTGATGGGCAAGCAGACTGTGTGAGGTGTGTGTCAGGAGTGACAGGTTAGGGCTTAGAGATAACAGGTGAAACTCAATTTTTGATGGGTAAGTACTGCAGCATTTTGAAGCTGCACTGAAACATGCTGTGGTGGTCCTTCCTTGGCATCCCAGGTGCCTCTGAGCTGTCCTGCTGGCTTCATGGTCTCAAGGAGATAAACTGCAAGTTGATATTGAATGTGCCATACTCAGTTTGGGCTTTAGTAATATAAACAAAATATGCTAAATAAGAAGCCTCACCTCTCAAGTCCTACAAAGCAGTGTTTAATTTGAAAAATAAAGCACGCAGATCTCATGAGTTTAGAGTGACAGTCACCATGGTGGCCTTGCCCAGGCTGCGGTGTTGTAGCTCACACTCGAGGCTCAGGTTTGTCTGTCCTGCAGAGCTTCCAATGGAAGAAACTGTGCTTCTTAGCAAGGATTGGCCAGGTGGAAAGTCACGTAGCACACCGCTCCTCCTCCTCCTTTTTCTTCAAAGAATGACAGTTGGAAATTAATATCAGTACACCTGAAGCTTTGTGGTCCGGCAGCAGACTCCTGTTGGGATGCGTATTCACAGGATGTGGAGAGCTGCAGAACAGCCTTAAACTGAGCATTTTCATATTCCATGAATTTGCTGCAGCCGCTGTTCCGTGAGTGCATGCATTTTTGTGTTTAAATTGCATACAATACTGGATTAATTTGAGAACTCTTTATCATTTTATTAGCGTGGAGAGAGAGCTTTGAAGATCTCATCATCCTTTTTACTTAGTATTTATTTTACACAAAAAGGATATAGAAAACAATTTTAGGAAATGCCACTGTGGTGTAATCTACCTTTGATCCCCTTGTGTGTAGACATTGTGATTTCTTATTTGAATGAGATCCTTTTAACCAAACTCTTTGCACAGAATTTTCCAGCTGCATAATGAAAAAATAGAAAATTCGAGCCTGTGTTAATATACTGAACCAAATATATGCTATTAGACACTTTATGGTCATTTTAATTTTCCACAGCTACCTTAGCCAGTTGAGCTAACTGGTGAGAGCTGGCTGTCAGCTTCTTGTCTTCTCTGTGAATCAACATTAATGAGGATTGGAATATGTTCTCAGGACCATAGTGAAACTTGAGAAATCAAAGGCCTTGTATCTGCCTTGAAGAGTATTCCTCTGGTAAATTCAATTAGTGAAGTCTTAGAAATAGTTGAGTTTTTCAGAGAAGAAACATTATTTATTTTTTTTTTTTTAATATAAGCAGCATAAAACAATGCTTACCTCCATTCTTAGAAATGGTTGTATACATATAAAATATTACAACCTGCCTCCACCATCTCCTGTATTGCCAACAGTCCCCAGAAGTACTGTTAGGAGGCTGTCCAGCAGCGAAATTTGTCTAAGTCCAGTAACACTTAAAATTACCAGTCTGATCTATGAGATCAAAATGTAGTCCACAGGCTTTACTCAGTCATAATGTTCTCTTGTGGTAGGTCTTACACCCTATGTTTCTCAAACATCTCACAATCTAAAATACAATACACAAATCCATGGGAAAAGCTACCAGAGAAAGAGTGAAAAGACAAGACTTTTAATTTGAAAGGTTCAAAATCTACTCTATAATAAAGAGGCACTCTGAAAAAATTCCTCTGAGAAAGAGGCATTTGCCTCTTTTTCTCTCAATTCCCTACTGCCCGTAGTATCGTCAGGAAAACTGGGGGGGAGCAGAAATTTAAAACCAGGCACAATCCAGAGGATTTTGTTTACTTGTCTGAATTTATAAAATAAGGTATATCCAGAAAGAATTAAAAAGAAGGCAGGACAGCTTTTTCCGAAAAACATTAGGTTTTGATAACTTAAGTGATTTTAATGAACAGTAATTAATTTCTTTTGTAGTTACATCAGGTGTGGTGGAATGGTAACTGTGCTTTAACCAAATTGATTAATCAAGTGAGCTGTTAGTCAGCAAATGACCAGACAAAAAGTGGAGAAGTAGGGGCAAAAAAGACCCAATAAGACAATAATGGATCACGAAAGCTCCTTGCCCTGAGAATCATCAAAATCACTCTGTTAGCTAATGCTTGTCTTTAGAAAGGTAATGGAGATGCAACAGGGAAAACTAAATACTCTTCAAGCCTTAAATAACTAAGGCTTGTTGATATATACAGCAGTACAGCTGTAGGCACACTAGTGTATCATTCTGTGGTTTTAGCTTAAAGCATGCAAAGGCATTAGCAAAAAAGAATATCCACACAAAATTAAATTCAGCAGATTTCCATCACAGGCAAATCTTCAGTATCTTTTCAGCAAAATCACCAACTCTTTTATGAAATCTGGTGGCACGTGATTTATTATCTAATTCTTTATTTTCAAGTCCTACTCAACTGCACATTTAAAAAGGAAGCTAATTGTTTTTCATCTACTGTGTTTTACTTTTAAGTCCTACGTTTTCTAAATGCATTTAAACTAGCTTTGAAAATATGAAGCTCTGCATTTGTTCAATTCAGTAGATCTCAAAGATGTTAATTAGGCCTGGATGTAGGACTATATCATGTTTCATAAAACAGTTAAGAACCTAAACCTATTTGTCACTTGTATAATTCTGAAAATTCATTTTTACTGCCATTACAGTCAACATAGGAAGAGGGTACACTTTGAAGTACAACTATGATTGATTATACTAAAGAAATTCCAGTGCTTCGTTTCGTACTACTTTAATCTTTTGAAAAGTGAATGAGCAGCAGATGGCCTAATAAAGACACTCTGAATGTTTGCCCAGTATGGATTTGCTCTGAAGGGATTGGTTCAACACTTTAGAGTACATATATATTTGGAATACATCTGTCTTAGTCAAGACAGATGGCTAAAGGAAAGAGAAACTTCCAAACACTTGGAATTAATCCAGCAGGAGCACTGCTTCTGAATGAAATTTTAATAGGATATGTCTATTGTTCTGTTAGCTTTCTTGGAAGAATGCAGCTGTGGATAGTACAGGGATATACAATTTTGACGGCTACTGGGCAGGACTGCTTACACTTATTTTTGAAATAATATTGTTTCAGTGGTTCTGTTCTACTTGAACTGTTGATTTATTTTCTAGTAGTCAATCCAGTATCTTCCATTACCTAAGCTGGCTAAAATTAACAACACCCATACAAAATGCTCAGTATTAAAACCAAACTTGATAATGTGAGATTTTAAAAGTATGTGCATGTTATTTCAATCCTGTGCAATACCATATGTTAAATCACAAGATTATTTTTAACTACCAATTTTAATACAACTTGCAAACTTGAAAGATCTATGGTGTGTCGTTCACAGATTAGGTATGAAACATATGCCTCTGCAGTACATTCAGAAACAAGTCAGTCAAGCTGAAAAAGCGTGATGTACCCATACCAACTAAAGAGTTCTGTACAAAAATGAATAACTTGGGAGGTTTCTAATTTTTGTGTTAAGATGGTGCTATTTAGGTGACATAAACTTTATTGAAAAGCTGTCAGTTTCACTAAGCTTCTCTGCTAATGTTGCTGCATTAGTGTTCAGACTGTTCATCTGTGTTGATCTCATCATGTTTCTAACTGCTGTACTCTTGTTTTCTGTTTTGCAGTAATAACAAGTAGTGGCTACAGCCCAAGATCAGCGCACCAGTACTCTCCGCAGATATATCCCTCCAAGTTAGTGTCAGCAGCTCTGCTAGTCTTTTATAGGCAATTGACCTTGGCTGTAGGCAGTTCTGTGGTTTGTTGCAAACAACTGTTCATCAGCAAAAAAAACAGAGAGAAAGGAAAATACTTAACACTCAGTTCTGACTCCGTTATAGCTCGCTCTCCAACATTTTTTCCTCATGTGGCTGCAGAATCAGATCCTGCTCTGTGTTGTATTGCTGCACAAGAAATATGCTTGAATAACTGCACACAACAGAAGGAAAAAAAATCGGACATCAGCATCTTAACAGTGCTGGCAATGTATACAGGCATATCGAAGACAGGTTATATTTAGAAATCGCAATTGCATGTGCAAGATGCATACTGAGATTTAACACTGTCACAGACCCTCCCTTAGCCAGCATTGCCAAAGGCTTCCAAACACTCCACACCCATGAACCACCCTTTCCTCCTCCTTCTCTGGTATCATAAGATTAGAAAAATAAAATAATTTGGATTATTTTTTAATCCCATTATTTTTATTAGTAACCAATGGGTGTTGTTAGAAATAGAAAATTTCTTTCATTTTCTTTTGAGGAAAAAAGAATCCAGGAGTGGAAACTTAATGAAAAAGTACCAAAGATGTTATATGAAACTGCTAAAGTTGGCAGGCCATTAGTTTGCTTGTCCTACAGTCAGTATTGTGCAGAAGGGTGCTTGATTCCAGTTTGATTTGTTTCCATGTATTTGATATAGCTGCCTATGTGAGAAAATATTGAAACTGTAGCTGATAAGGCTTTTTCAAGTTTCTTAAACAAATTGGCATTTGTATCATGATAGCCAATATTTATTGATAGAGAAAGTAGGTGGCTGAACCAAGAACAACTCTCATTCCGCTTAAAACAGGTTTTGGCAAACTATATCAGATACTATTGGCCAAATACATTACAAGGTGTAATAGAATTTTTAATCTACTGTTAAAATTTATTGGCATCTAAATTAATGAGTGATCCTTTTCTGATATTAACTGCTGCCAACTGTACTGAACTAATTAGAAAGAAAAAATAAAAAAAATAGAATCTGAAATTTAGTTGTGGCTTTTAATGGCCAAGTTTCAGTTAGCATAATTCTGCAGAGTGTGTTTATTCAACTCTTGCTCCATAAAGTCTTATTTGACTTACAAAACAATCCAAGAAAAATGTTTCTTTGTATGTTTTTGCAACTCTGGAGGGCAAAAATTTTAAGCTCGATTTTATTCAATCTCTCTGTAAAACCCCAGTATTCATAAATAAAAGACCATTTTATTTCTATTCTGTTTCCCTAGCCCATATTTTCCAAATGTTTAACGCCCATCTGGTTACCAAAGTATTGTTGTTAATATTTTTCATGCTGTTCTCAATGGGCACAATCCATCTCCCATTGAAGCCAGAGGCTAGATGTCTGTTGAAGAAGAACCATACACAGAGGACATAATGTAGTAGCTTTAATGTTTACCTCTGTATTTCCTTTGTTCTTCTAGTCCAGGTTTCCCTCTACTGGATTAAAAAAGCATGATGATTCTTCTGATTTAAGCAAGCTGACCTTGGCTCAAAGGGGTCAAATCTAGATAAAGCGGTAGAGCGATGGTATGGTCCACCTAGAGCTGGAGGCAGTAGCTTGTGAATTAAATTGTAGTAATGGGACAGCACAAAATACTCACCATGCCCTGGGGAATGTGAGCCGGAGTGTTTTTCAACTTATTTCAGTGGGGGATGGAAAAAGTCCCAGAAGAGGAACAGTTGGCAGAATAATGAACTGCCTTTGGACATCTTTAAACCTTTTTCTTTACGTTATTGCTTGAATCAACATAAAAAGTATTTGTTGCCACAGTAATGCTATTTTTCCTGATATTTAGGCCCTATCCACACATTCTTTCTACACCAGCAGCTCAAACAATGTCTGCCTATGCCGGACAAACCCAGTATTCAGGAATGCAGCAACCAGCGGTCTATACAGCCTACTCACAGACAGGACAGCCGTACAGCTTACCCACTTACGGTATTTGACCTCTTATTGCTTCACCTTATGTAGAAGTAAAAGCAATGTCAACTGGAATGTTTTTTGATTTTTTTTTTTATATGTTATTTTTCCAACTGTAAGAAAATATCTTAAAGAATCAGTTGAAAATTAATTTCTTATACAGATTTGGGTGTAATGTTGCCAGGCATCAAGACGGAAAGTGGGCTCTCACAGACCCAGTCGCCACTGCAGAGCGGGTGCCTCAGTTACAGCCCAGGGTTTTCCACCCCACAGCCAGGCCAAACACCCTACTCTTACCAGATGCCAGGTGAGTAGCCACCACCATCAGAGCTCATCCCATCTCACTGCTGACAACCCGTTCTTCCCATATATTTATGGTATCTTTTCCATTCATTTTTGTGAAATCCAGCAAGTATGCTTATTGGCAGCTATTTTTACTGCTAAAATTTAAAGCTAAGTAAATTTTTCCAGTGCTAATACACATATACACATATTCATTTTGGTCATCTGTGAATTTAGATCTGGTCATGCAATGTAGTCTCTATTTGCACCTTCATTTTTTTATGGGTTGAAACCACATTGAAGGTCTGGAAGCGTTTTTAGTATTTATTAACCTATACAAGTCACTTTTCCTTGTTTCCATGTTTCTGAGTATGACATCATGTGATAATTGTTTCTGTTTGGATTAACATTTTTTAGAATTTCTCCTTGTTTCATATATATTTTTCATTTATTATTCAATTATGAATTCACTTATTACCCTTTGATCATTGATAACCTGTTTTATTTCTATAATTTTTAAACTTCTTATACATTGGTAATCCTTTAAATGTTACAGATTACAATATGAATCATCTGACTTATATTGAAAACAAGGGCACACCTCATCACATTTTGGTTAAAAACACCTAGACCGTTAAAATCTTATTTGATTTTTTTTGTTTTATAAGGAAACAGACACTAAAGTGTTAGAACTTAGAAATGCAGACAAAAGTGAAAAACAATATTTGAGGAGAAGTGAGACAGCAATAAACTAAAAACATCTTTCTCAATCAGTGTAATGACTTATTGTCAGTAGCGTCTCTGCATGGTGTGAGAGCAATGTATGCCTCTGTGTGTGGAAATAACATGAATTTCTTTTAAAGTTTCATTGCAATGTTTTATTGTTTAAACAGAAAATGAAAGTTGTTTGCTCTTCTAATTCATCTATATCTTAACATGGAATGTGACATTTAGAATTTTATTTTTATTCGCAAGCAAGTTCTCACAATTAATTGTACTTTTTAATTTTAGGTTCTAGTTTTACACCATCATCCACTATTTATGCAAACAATTCTGTTTCAAATTCTACAAACTTCAGTAGTTCACAACAGGTATGAATATTAATATTTTTTTGGTTTGCCAATTACAAAATATTTTATATAACTCCAATGATAGCATGTTATTTTAATTTAGATCTATTACATTGAATTAGATTCACTGTGACTCAATGCTATTTTCTATGTAATATTATCAAAATCCCAGTGGAAGCCTAGTTGCATCTTTTAGACCTTAAATACTTCAGCAGCTTTGCTGTATTCTTTTATTCAATGTCCTTAAATTTAAAAAAAAAAAGTTAAATATCATTGAATTAAAACAAACATAAACACTCAAAACTGTTGCAAAAGTCATATAATTGCACACTTAGAAATACTTAAAGGAAAAATAACTCTTAACTGTACTTAATTCATTACTCCACTGCATTTGCTGTTTTAGGATTATCCATCATACACAGCTTTTGGCCAAAACCAATATGCACAGTATTACTCAGCATCAACATATGGTGCATATATGACCTCAAATAATACAGCTGATGGCACTTCTTCATCATCATCAACTTACCAGTTACAGGACGCTCTTCCTGGCCTGACTAGTCAACCAGGTACAGATCTACATTCAGGTGAAAACAATTTTTGTATTTTGTTCTGTACTTGTATAAAGACAAGATTTCCATATCCAGCTTGTTTGAACATTCACATTTTAAGTTCATGCCTTTCAGAAAACTTTATCATGCAGAGCAGCCAAAATAAGCACCTTTTTTTTTGTTGTTGTTGTTAGTTAGGAAACCTGTCTAGTTTGTTTGTTAATGAAATGAAGCTCTTTGCAGACCGAGATGATTGACTGTAGAAGGAGAAAGTCTGGTAGGGGTCTCTTGGTACTGAAAACAACAGCAACAAACCTTTAGTAAATTTTTAAATAAAAACTCAATGAGCTCTCCAGTTACTGGTAGTGGAACATTCCTGTATCCACCTACACGTTCTTATGTATTGCTGTAAAGATTTTAAAACAAGATACTGTTGTTCATTTAACTATAGTCCAGTCATGCTAGCAAGTGTAGATGCACTTTGTTCAAAAGTATACGAGCCATATTTGTTAATACACAAATTTAGGTAACTAAGACTTGGAGCAACCGGTCATTAGCACAAGTCTCTTTATAAAACCATTGGCGTAGATGAAGTCGTGAAAAGAAAGTTCGCGTAGACTCAATTTGCCTGGCCAACCCTGCCCCCTTGTGCACATCCTCTGTAACGCAGTGTTCCGTTACACGGTTGTATTCTTGGGGCACCGCTGCTGGGTAATGGCAGCTCCTACTTTTTTCTTGTTGTCATTATTACCCAGTTCACAGTCTTTTTCCTGATCCATTCTACGTTTTGTGAAATCATAAATGGTAATGCAGGTTTCTTAACTTCATTTTCCACACTAGATTTCTAAGTGTGTGAACATCTCACCTATTTGTTTTCCCCCACTTAATTTATGTATATATATGTATATATATATATATACACAATTATATGGGACTAAAGTATAATAAAGAATTATTGAAAACTATGTATATGAAATAATGCATAGTACAGTGCAGAGCTATGAAGATGTTGATGGCTTAGTTCAGGAATTCACAGCTGCTGTCAGATGAGTATGGTATCCTTAATGGGTGAACATGCTACTTTACTATGCTATTTCAATTATATAGAAAGTTCTTAAGGATCTAGCTCAATATTATGTCATATATTCATAACCTGAGAAGCATACTAAGGTTGTACATAGCATTTATAGGAGAGGTTATCAATTGCCAGCTGCCTGGCTCGGTGTTGCTAGACCAATCTCTTCCAGGGACACTGGCTTCACTCATGCAGCGTGGACAGAGTCTGCCTTTCCCACAGACTGTGAGGATTTATAAAAATACTAGCAAAATGGGGTGTGGATTAGACTATGAAGAGGGGGAAAATGGGCTTTAATCACAAAATGAACTCATTGCATAAATCTTCCTGATTCTCATTCTAACAAGAGCAACTTCTCACTGAAAAGTGTAGTAGAAAAACTAATGTATTATAATAATGAATTTGTACAAAGAAAGGGTAATGCTGTGTAGAAAAGCATAAGCAAAGCCTCACACTTTTATATAAAGATGCTTAAAGTTACTTAAAACTATTGGAATTTTAATTACGTGAGTTGAAATTTTTCCTTGCCACCTGTTTTCCTAAGACTGATTTTTTTTAAAGTGTGTGTATGTGTGTATGTACACACTTGTTTGTGGCAAGTCACTTGAAATCAAGTGAAATTTCAACAGTTGCAGGACATTCATATCAGAAAAATCATATGCAGAATATTTTCAAAAGAGTGTGAGAAGTACTCACAGCTGATATTTTGGTAATTGTGCATGTTCTGTGTACTTCTCTTTGTTCTTTTCTTATTCCTCATTATTTTTGTTTGACAAAATCAGACAGCGTTTCTCATGTTGTCTCTCTCTTGGGTATCTGTGTTTCCTAGAACTGCTGTATAAATTTATCATGTATTAGAAACTCCTTTATTATTGAATAGCATTGAAAAAGAATCTTACATAGCTTGAACAGCTTGAGTAAATATTGAAGGCTACATCTGTGAAACAATAAGGTTATTTTGTTTGTGGATTATTTAGGCATATGAACTTGTTTTTCTGTTAAGTAGATTGTGCATCTGAACTTACAAATCTACCCACGCACTCCTTATTTCTGTGAAGTGTTGCACTGATCATGCGACTCTGCTGAGAGTGCAACACCCACTTGGCGAATACATGACATGCCTGTGACCTTCTGTGTCACCGTAAAAATAAATTTCCATCAGTGTCTTAGAAATCGCTTCAGACACAGCAGGTCATGCTGCAGAACTTCAGCACTCACTGTGTTCACTTGTGTAACAGAACTTTATTTCTTGGTCCTTAAGACTTACTCCAACTAAAACCTAAGAGTAAACACAGCCAGACACTTCACTCTTCAGCCATCTCTGCTAGTTATTAATTCAAATAACTACTGAAAGCCTCTAGTACTCGCCACGTATATAATTCTTCTTTTCATAATAAAGCCTCATCATATCAAGAGTTAATATCAGTTACAATTTTATTGACTAAGTAAAGAAAATGAGATGAAAATTGATGTCAGTAAGGACATTGCAGGCAGTGGAGCAATCAATAAGGTCACATTATCTTAGTTCTTCCTCCTTTAGAAGAACAGCAAAATATACTTTGGTAAATGTACAAACATTTAGACTTTAATCTTTCTGCTACTCATAACAATAACACAATACAAGGCAGGAGAAAAAAGGTTTTTAATGCTGAAGCTATCTTCTTGCTGCTGTTAATGGTAAAAAAATGTAACAAGTCGATCCATATGGAGAGTATGAAGGGGTTCAGAAGTTTATCCATCCCTCATTTGTGTAAGACTCAGCTCCTTACCCTTCCCAGGGTCTTCTGGGTTTGTATTGTGTGCTCTACATTAAGATTTTTCAAAATGCACCCATTACCACAGAGTATCTATTGAGACAAATAGGTGTGTCCAGGGGCACTTCCTCTTATGTTGGCATATCAAGAGAACACTGAAGGGGTTCTGCCTCAAGACATGAGTGCATTTGAGTACATTTAATGAGTACATGGGTACATTTAATCTCAGGTGGATAAAATTCTATCAGAGGAAACACATCTGTGGGAAGTCTGGGTAAAAGCATCCTGTTTAGACAACTCACTTTCATATGGCTACATGCAGGCTGTGCCCACACCTCTTTACTCCTGCTTCAGTGGCACAACTGTGGTTTAACAGGGAGGAGTCAATGTTCACTTCAAACAAGAGGTGGGAAACAATGTTCTGGATGTGGAAGACCACGTCCATTTATAACAGTGGTACTGTAGCTTCATGTCCCCTAAATGGAGCAAATGCAAGATATCCACAGCATGGAAGGATTCATGGTGGTTATGAACCAGTGTATGAGTATGTGTATGAACATCTGTGATAAAGTGGTTGTTCCATGTTCTGTTTTTCACATTTTACCCTTACTTCATTGGATCGCTGATGCTCCTCACAGTTCTAGTAGGAGGAGGCTATGAAGTATATTTGTTAGGCATGTGCTGAATATTGGAAAAGCTAAAAAATTCAAGCACTGCAATAAAAAATTCTGTCTGATATGAGCTGCAGTAGAAAATGTTCATGAGAAATCCTCATGAGGATAAGGCTTTCATTACTCTATGGTACTAGGATTTTGCCCATTCTTTAATGTTACATGGCTAATTTTTTAATGTTTTCCTTTTATCAGCATTGACCTCTTTACTAAAGGAAATGGAGGAAGAAAATGCAGTTGCTCTTTTAGCCTGCTGTTGGTAAAAAGCAAGCCAAGCAATTAAGTCTACAGTTGTTCAAAAAAAACATGCACTACTGACTTCTGCAGTTCTAAAATAGATGCATACCTTGCGTTCAAGTAAGAGACAGCTGCTCATTCTAATTTAGAGATTAGCATAATGAAATAAAGTTAGCTTTAAATATCTTGAACTTACAAGGTACAGTGATTAGTTACAGTACTGATTAATGGATAATTACGCAATCATGTGCAGTGTTGACCCAAGCAGGAGCCTGGGGCAACTGGTAATGGCTTAATGCTAAATGAAAATTGAAGTTATTTACTTCAGTTGTTGCATACTTTCAGAGAATATTTAGAACAGGGTGCTTTTTTATATTTTATTTTTAGTAGATTAGAGTAAATACAGTCATTGAGAACAGATGTTTTAATACATTACTGTAGAAATGAGTCTTGATTTTCTTGTAAAATGTTGAAATGTTATAAATATGAAGACTTGTGGTAAGAATATAAACATTAATCTTCACTGATTTAACTTTTTGCCTTTTCATTTCTTGGGGTTTGTTTGGGGATATTTTTTTCCACTCTGTCAGAAAAATCTAGGGCTTTATATTTTCATACAGAACTCTTGCACACTCAGGACTTGATTTGAAGCCAGTGTAGGTTTTTCCTGCACAAGGATTCTGCTTTTGATTCTGATCTGAAGCATCTATTTGTATATTTGTACATTTACCAAAATATATTTTGCTGTTCTCATATGGAGAAAGAACTAAGATAATGTGACCTGATTGATCGCTCTACTGCCTGCAGTGTCCTTACTGACATCAACACTGTGCTGGGAATAGAAATGATTAGTCAACAAGAACTCTCTCTCCATTCTGCAGGGACAAAGTGAAAACAGCATGGGGGCATTATTCATCAGATATTATTATTGCTGCTCAATTTTCCTGTCATTTCTGGGCAAATGAGAGTTTTAACTGAAAGAGAAAATACTGAAGAATGCATACTATATGCATACATCCAAATTAGGACAGACCTACCTGAAATGATATCTGGAATAAATTCTCAAATTGCTGTTCTGAAAACCTTTTCTGAGCTACTGCCACGAATTTTGTTCTGCGCAAGCAGGAAAGAACATTGGTTTTGCGAAATTGAACTAGTCATCACCTAGTTTGAGAAAAAAAGAAGTAGTATATTATTCCAGGCAATAGCAGAATAATTTGAGTAGTTTCCCAGGAAGTGAGAGAGACAGCTTTGATTTCCTCCTGTTTCTTGGAGGACTCATCACCTTCCACTTAGGGGTATAAGGATATGGATTCTGGTTCATGAAAGTATTTCTTTATACTCCATATGGCTCGGTCATTCAGTCAAATAAACCAGCGTGCTCTGGAGAAGGTAGTGGAACCTAGTTATGTCTTTTCCCAGTAAATGTCCTAACCAATAGTCTCCGGAATTAACTTCCTTCTTGTTCTGCCCTTCCCTTGAATATTGAATTCCTTTCTGACAATGTCTAGAGCTCACATTCAGGAATGTGACATTATGGGCTTACATCTTGTTCTTCCAAGAAATACAACAGTATTTTTCCAGTCAAGATATATAAATATATCTTCCCAGTGTATTTATTTTAATAATCTGTATGTGGCTCATTGTAAGGTATAAATAAATGATGGAAGATATTAAGAATTTAACTGTTGTGTCACATTACACCTAGACTCTTAATTGAGACTGCACTCTATTTTTTCTTCATAGAACATGGTAAACTAGAATTGTTTTCTTTGTTGTGAAGGAAGAATTAGGTTAGTGACTCAGGGAAAATCACAGAAGCATTCAATCATTCGTGTTGGAAGGGATCTCTGCAGGTCTTTTAGTCCGGCCCACTCATGGATGAGCCAGCTTAGATCATGTTGCTCAGGGCTGCGTGCAATCAAATTTTGAGTGTCTCCAAGGGTAGAGAATGCGCAGTCTCTCTGGACACTTGTCCCAGGGCCTGCCCACTCTCACAGTGAAGAATTTTTATCTTGTATCCCTTGCTATGATTTTTGTCTATTGCTTTTCGTCTTTCTCTGTATACCTCTGTGAAAAATCAGCCTTTTCTCTGATATGCTAATCCCCTTAGCTGTCTTGGTGGCCCTCCCCTGGACTAGTTCCAGTTTTTCAGTATCTCTCTTGTATTTGGGGCCCAAAACTACACATTTTTCCAGATGAGTTCTTGCAAGTTCAGAATCGAGAGAAAAATCACTCTCCTCTATCTGCTGGTCACTTTCTCTCTTACTTGGTGGACTTCAGTGATCTTAGTGCTCCTTTGTAAAAATGAATAGTGTTCAGATTACAGCTGAAAATCAGGCACATCATAGATCATTTTTGGGAAATGTTTATACCAAGTGTTCATTTATTCTGCAGATTTTCTATCATGAGTATATTTAACAAATATTACCAAAGTAGCCCAGAAACGTATGATCACATTCAGCATAAGGGCTCCCTTGAATATATAGTAGATATATCTAAGCTGTACCCTTTCCTTCTTTAATGGAGAAAAATTAAACCATTAATAGAATAGGTGATGAAGGAGGATTTATGTCATTTAGCAATTGGAAGCCTAGCCAAACCGCATTTATTGCTAGCATTTTAAAAGGGCACTGAAGGTACTGTGTTATGAAGAAAAGGATATTTTCTCTTTATTGAGCTGTGGCATAAAATTACTCTGTGAGGGGAAGTTTCATGCCATCCGCCCTGCAGTGTCTGCCATGCATGGTTTGTTATCACATCTAAAGTCCTTTGTTAGCAGTAGAGGCAACGTAGATTGAAGAGCAGGTCAGGGATAGGCCCAAGTATTGAGAGCAACTATAATACACCAGATCAAAAGTCCTTGTAGTGCATCATCTTTCTGACAGCAGACAATAGCTGATATTAGAGAAAGATGATCAGAATACAGTAGGTATGACTTCACTCTCTTTTTCGTAGTAACTGGAATATTGTATTTAATATTATGATTTTCCTCTGACAATTTACGGGCATAGATAAGGTTGGAAAAAAGTGAACTCTACTAAAGAACAGGTGACATGGGAGAAGGAGATCAAGCAGGAAGCTGACTGGCTCTTCTGGTGTGTGGAAATCTGCCAAAGAGTGTTTTGGTAAAAGTAATACAGGACTTGGAAATAAGTCTAGGTTAACTCCAAATATGGGAAATTAACTACTGTAACTAAAAGGCACTTTATATTTTGAGAAGTCATTAGTGGCACTTTTAAAATATGTCTTCCTTGTATCTATCAATGTTTTGCATGTGCTCCTGTGTATTTATATATATGTCAGCACATGCATATGTATCATTTGAATCTTTACCTTTTTTGCTAAGGTTTATAACATTTTCTTCGTAAAGTCAGAAGTGTATATGGCATCCGCAGATTTCCTCTACATAAAACAAACCACATTATCACTCCTTTTATCCAACTTTTTTAGGTGCATCTTATGGTTGAGTTTACACACAGACGTTTCTAGCTGTGGGGGAAAAAAATGTTTATTATTTAAAAAAAACCCAGCACTAATTTTGCCATGAATGGTTGACTTTACAGGAGAGTTTGAAACAGTGCAGAGCCCCTCCACGCCAATCAAAGATCTTGATGAGAGAACATGTAGGAGTTCTGGGTCAAAGTCTCGGGGTAGAGGGCGAAAGAACAATCCATCACCCCCTCCGGACAGTGACTTGGAGGTATGCCTGCAGTAACTGATGAATGGTAATGTGGAGATTTATTCTGAAGAAAAGTAAATTTTGAAAACTACAGCTGTGGAAATAGCTTAAGGCATTTTAGAAAAGATCATGGACTCAGTCATACTATCTGAGTATAACAGATATCAGTTGCTGTTTAACGTGCATGTACAATGAGACAGCACTGTTCTTTATGACAAAGTTAGACAGAAAAATAGATGTGGTTCAGCCCTGTACTTTTTAGCTCTAAGATTGCACATCTTTCAGTTTCTCAAGCAATAGAACCACACAATTGTGAGACTTCTGTATTCGAAACTGTCACATTTTCTTTTAGTTTTTTGAATAGGAAGTCTCAAATATATTGTTCAACTTAATTACATGTATTTATGAATGCAGTGAATAAATAGGCAGGATCATCTGGCCATAACCTTTCAAATACTTTGAGGCTTGTCCTTGTGCTTGTAAGTAATGCCAGTGGATTTCAAAGAGGCAGCTTACATCAGTGAAGTTATGGCTGTACTTAAGCATGTGCAATATCAGTGCCTTAGTGAAGAAATTTGTCTGCCTAATATATGGGGTGATGATTTAAAACACAGATGACCTCTTAGCAACGGAGTAATTATAGTCTTATTACGCCTGTGTTAGCAGTGCTCTGCCTTACAGTAACAGGAGGAGGAGGAAGCAGAGTGCATGTGTGTGTGAAACACTTCAGCTCTGGCATCAGGGGAATGTGCTGCCCGCCACTGCGCTGTGTCCCCTCCTGCTGCCAGAGTGACACTGAGAGGGAGCTGCCCTGGTCAGCCTCACTGCTGTGCCTTCACTAACCAGCTCCGGGCACAACAGAAGACGAGAGTGTTGCTGGGTGGCTGGGTGGTCTACAGCACTAGACTCTGAATGTGAATGCCATTGCTTTTATACAGAAACTTACAAAATTTTAGGATTTAAAAGTATTTAACTTATCCAGTGAAAAGACTAGCTTTTTACATTGCAGTTTTCCTGTTTCTTTTATAGTTTACCAGTAAAATGAACCTCTTATCAATATAAGGAGTTTCTTTCCATTTTTTTGTTAGAATAATCCATTTTATCCTATATTGTTTAAATACTGTATGACATTACTTGTGGCATATATATCAGACTTAACTTATAACAATACTTAATTTAGCTATGCAGGAGACATACAGAATCTTGAATCAGTAAGACTTGCAGAGAAGCGTCTGTTAATCTTTGTTAAGTGAATAATAACATTTGACCTCCATCACATTTCTGAAATGTCTATTATGTAGCTGTTTTGAAAAGCTTTTTAGGGGACAAATAAGAAATGGTTGAAGAGTTCAAAAGTTGCTCTCCTTCTGACTTTTTACCATGCATGATACACTATTCTTGCTGTTTACAGAGAAAACCTACTTGGTTAAGCAATTAGTTAAACTTTAGGACTGAGTTGGCTTTTAGACCACTGGGTGGGATGGTGGTGGGAATGTGATGTGGTTTATTTAATAATACTGTCCCCATTTCTTTTTTCAGCGTGTATTTGTTTGGGATTTGGATGAAACAATCATAGTTTTTCATTCACTGCTCACAGGATCCTATGCACAGAAGTATGGCAAGGTATGTGAACCATGAATTCTGTGTCAACAGACTATATCAGAGCTATCTGGCCTGTAAACGTTCGTGTTTTTAATCTGCTATGTTCATCATGTTTTGGGTGAAGACAGAGGGAAAGTAAACCCTATTTTCATAGGGTTAATGTGAAGGAGAGGAATGAGACAGAGACTATAAGCATGATATATGAGGCAGGGCTGAAGCAGATGCTGCAAATGAAGGAAGAGTTTATAGAGGAACCAGGATGAATTCCTGAGGTATGTTGGAAGAGACATTGCAGGGAGATAACAAAGGTGATGGGCAAATGGAAATAACTATTTGGATACATAGAGGAAGAAATAAAGTGGCGTGATGGGTGAATTTATGAGGAAATTGATGAATCAGAATGAGCAAGTAAGAGACGGACCTGTTTCAACGCCAGCTGCAGATGTTATTCTTTGACTCCTTAGTTTTCCATTGAATCTTTGGTTCCCTTGGCCAGCTCCGGGGTGAGTAATGCTAGGGAGTGAATGCCTTTCTCAAGCAGACCGTTGTACTCATCCTTTCCCCTCTGATGAGATCCAAAAGATGTTCAAGTCCCAGAGCAGAGAGCAGGAAGGAGAGCAAGGGAGGCAGAGAGTGATAGTTGTAGCTTGCAGCAGCAGGAGCTCCCCTGCTGAGTAGGCAGCAAGTCCTGCTGAGATGTTGGCAGGGACCCGGACAATGGTGCAAGGGCAAGAGAGAAGGGACTGGTGGAAAAAGCAGTATGTAGTAACAGGAGTGGAATGCTGGGAAGGGTAGAGCTAAAGGCCTGAATAAAACAAAAAAAACAAGGCAAATGTATGGAAGGAAAGAAATTCACAAGGAGCTTGTTGGTGTGTACATGTGTTTTCTAGGTGCTGTGCCATTCCAGTGTAATTAATACAAAGGTATTTCTTTTTAAGAACATAGTCATGTCTGTACTATGTCAGATGAAGGGATGAAGGGCTTGCTTAGCACAAATTTCCTGCCTCTTTATTCCAGCCAGAATCAGATGCTCAAGAAAAGGATGTGAGAAACTGTACCTTAGTGAAATGCTTTCCACACCCACCTCCCCAAACAGTGGGTTAGAAATGTCCAAAGCCAGACCTATGTATTATAACTATGGATGGGCTAGTCCTCCATCTTTTCAGACAGCTGTTCATGGTTATTAAAAGAGAAAGCTAACAGGAGAACATACAGACTCAAGCAAAAATCTGAATTTTTGGAATGTTAAGATAAGGTTCATGTCCTGTGAAAAACAGCCTTGGTTTTTTTTGCAGCTTGACAATGCCAAATCAGTGCACATTTTAGTACTCTGTCAAAAACTCCTGGTGTTTTTCAAACACTAACAATAGTGAATTTGTCAGTACCATTTCTAACTTACAATTATCAAAATGAGAGAAACTTAGCTGAACATGAATATTTATATCACTTTTGAGTGTAGCCCATAGACTGCCACAGAACTTGCTGAGTTGCCCGAGTAATGTAGTCATTCCTTTCATCCTTTTTTGATTGTGCCCTTAGGATGTTTATGTCTCATGTGCCATCTCACACAGTATGTGAATAAAGTCTGAGTCAACTTTAATGCAAAGTTTGAAAATTCAGAGCACATCTTGTAGCTTACAAACATCTATGAAAAATTTGAAAACTGTCTTAGAGAAAGCAATAGAAATGTGAAACAGAAACCTCTTGGTTTCTCACTTTGGGTAGGCATATTTGAAAAAATCCCACTACCACTGTTCTTTAACGACACATCTGCTGCTATAATTGACTCTCCATGCAGAGTCCTTGGAAACAGTAATGGCATATTAACAGCCAGTAGTACTGACGGAATATGAAGTTGGCTTGTATAAACCAAGAGTATCTCAAGGGGAAGTGAAATTAATGTAGTCATACTGATGAGATCAGCATGGGTAAATAAATGTCATGAACAACCATGAAGCAAAAGGAAAGGAATTCTTAAGTAAAATCGTTTTTCTTTTGTACTGATAGGTGGTATCCCTACAAGCAGGGAAATATGTTCCTTTCCAGAGAAAATAAAATAAAAGTAGTAGACTTCTTCCTTCCTGTAGTGACTCTTTTTGCCATATTTATATAAAATTTGTTGGGAAGATGAGTAATTTCCAGTGAAACTCAAATATAGATATTGTTGACTGCAAGGAGGCTAGAGCAGTAGGGAAGGGAATACAGGGAGAGTTTATCATAAGTGGGCTTTAACTTTTGCATGTTATTGAAGTGTTGCCTAACTTAAGATGGGATGTGTCTGACCCTAAGTGCCTAAGAGGTTAGACATGGGAGAAAGGAAGGATAGAACAGCTGCACTTCAGTCAGTTTCTGGTGTATGGCCTCTTTAGCAGATGAAGTCAAGCTTAATATCATGTATTTGTCAAGAGAACATCAGATTTCTGCATTATGCCCGAGGATCTCTGAAGTTGAGACTGAACGCTCTCTTTGATATATACATGTCCAACACTTTGCATGGTGTGATATTAATTTGATATCAGAATTATATGGGGCTGTTATAATTAAGATGCTAAAACCAAAACTGGTGATTAGGTGAAATACTTAGCTTGTTGGATGCAACTACAAGCATCTCATTTGAAATACAGGCCGCATTGCTGATTCTTATCTAGGCATCAGTAGATAATAGCTGTAAACTCCACTGAAATGGGAGAGGTTTGTCCAGAGGTGGGTCAATACATCACTTTGATATTTAAAATGTAGAACTTATCCAGAGGAATATTCTGTGTCTTGATGTTTTCTACCTGTGGCTCTTTCTGTCTGACTTTTGATGTAGCTGTTATTATATTGGGCTGGTCAAAGCTAACATAAAAAAAAAGAGACTAAAAACTACACTACACCTCTGTTTGGATTCAGGGAAACCGTGCTGCTTCCCAGCAGTAAGAGTACCTCTTGTTGTTCAGCTCGTTTGCTCATCTGCTTCGTACTCCATAAAACTAGTACATTTCTATTTTTAATTGTTTACTTCAGTAGCAAATTATGAACATTGGTATTTGCAGTGTTATTTTATGACTTCTGTGGCTGATGATGGTTTTTGCAGCTGAGCACCAGTTGTCAGATACAGTTTTCTACAATGCTGAGCTCTTAAGCGAGGATTTGTTGATGTGACAGGACATGTGTTAGGAGATATCATCATCTGTTAAAAGTTTATGAGGTACATTCTCATTCCCTGTGAGCAGTGTGTATTCATTGTTCCATTATAGTCCTGTTAGACTTCCTCCTGATTTAAGGCTGGTTTAGCTGGAGTTTTGTCTGCCTCCAAGCATTTATAATCTGTTCCTTCCTCCCAAATCAATCCACAGGGCAAGGATGCCTAGATAAATGCTTACACTCAAGGTGCAACTGGCTAAAAATGAGTGAAAGTCCCTTGCGACCTTTGAAGGAGGAGAATGTGCTTTCCAAGTGCAAAAATCAAAAGAAATCCACGTTTGATTTTTGATAGTATTGTCAATGGCAGAAAAGTATTGGAGGGGCCACATTAACCTTGTGAGCTTTTCTGGAAGGGTCTCAGAATTTTTTTGTTGCTTGCTCTCGCTTTGTCCAGTCATTAAATGAAAAAAACTTTGTCACCATTAGCACCTAGGATGACATTCTCAAATTCCCTTAAAAATATGCTTTTTATTAATAGTCTATCTCTCGTGACCTCCACTTGCTCTCTCCGTTCACTCCCTCATTGTCTGAGACCTCTGAGTCCATTTTCTGATCACCTTCTACAGATCATGGAACAGAAACTCCCTGTGGACCGTGTGAGTTTTCCTTTATCAACCACCAGATACGGTTATTAAGAGATGTATTCTCTTCCTCCATTGACACCCACATGAATCTCTCCTGGAAACAGGTGCCCCTATGAGAGAATAAGAGCTGAAATTAAACCTTGGAATCCTACCTAATGTAGGGAAGAGTCTTCAAGCTAGAAGTCCTGGTACTTAACTTAAGCATTTCCAGTTTTTCCAGAGGCTGCTTTTGTGTTAAGTCTGTTAAGGACAGACAGCCATTGAAAATCCATTCTTAAAGGATTATTCACATATTTTCTTGCTTATTTTTAAGGCTTGTGCATACAAATTCCTGTTGCAGTGAATCTACTTGACAGTCTATTTATCTATTTGTTTTCTGGGATTTTATAAAAAACAGTTTGGTGTGTTTGTGGTTTTTTTTCCAAGAAAGAAATGCTTTTGAAAGTTGTCTACTGAAACCTAACCTTCCAAGACAATATTAAATAGATTTCTTCCAACAGTGAATACTGAGCTTTTGAGGCTTTATTCTACTCCCTTTCCTGTTGATCAAAACATTTAAATATTGGTTCTCCCAGGATATTTTTACCTGGTCTTGTGGGAAGCATTCTCATGGATGGACCAGTCTAGTGCAGAAATCCATAGACAGACTGTCTGGCTCTAGTGTAGTGCCTTCATACTAACATAACTAAAGACATTTGTATTTTGGTGTACAGAAGTGCTATAGCTGGTATTGTTTCTTCTGCATGCTAATGATATCTGCCTAAAATCATGCCACTGAAGGCCAAAGAGTTGGGCTTCTTTATTCTGCAAATTATCCAGGGAAAATGTCCAGGGTTTTTTTGTTTTTTGGTTTTGTTTTTTTTTTGTTGTTATTGCTTCCTCTTTTGTGTATGCTTGTACAGAGTAGCACAGAATACTATTTTGGCAGAAGTTCAGTCTGCCTCATTCAGTTTCTCAGTTTGCAGTGCTTAAATCTGTATCAGCTGCATATGTTTCTTGCTTTCTTTTCAACACTCCATTCTTTGTGCAACTTGAGTCAGTCTGCGACTTCTGCTTCAAGTTGAGACAGTGAAACAATGATAGGGATATTCCTTCACATTGTGCAAACTTTATAAAACCACAAGACCCTGACAAGTCTGCTTTCTTTATTTATTTTTGTATGTGAAGGAATGAACTTACCATGGCAAGAACTGAAACATAATGTTTAATTCTTATTAAACAATTGTGGTGCAAGTTTGGGCCAATTTATTAACGGAAGAATTGTTCATGTCTTGAGAATTCAGTTCCATTGACTCTTCTTAGCAGAAGTTGTTATGGGGAGATCCCGGGCTGATTTCATGCTCAGCTGAAATGAATTCTCTTTGCTCTATTCTATTTTACATATAGTACCTGTCAATATCCTACACATGCCTTTGTCAAAACAGGAACGTAAGAAATCTCATTTTAACAGTATTAAAGTCAGGCATAGCTGGTTACAAAAATACTAGTAATAAGAAAATCATAAATGTTTTGTCACATTTATGTCTTTCAACTATGCTAGGCAAGGCAGGAAATTGTGATACCTAGTTGGTAGTTTCTGTAAAAATAAATTGGACAATAACGGAATATGTTATAGCAAATTTCCGCATTTCAATCTGCTTCTACCCAGGAAGGGAAAAAAAAAGGCTGAGAATCAAAAGTCTGAGATTCTGGTCTTGGAAGCACTCCAGTGTGTAACTTAATTCACATAAATAATAATGAGTTACCACCCGTGTATAAAGTTATGCACGTGCCCTAGCATTTGTAGGACTGAGGGAAAAAAAGCATATTGCAAATACTCTTTATTCTATTGTACCTAGGAAGAAAAAAAGTTATAATTTACAATTCACAGAAAAAAAAACACAAGAGAAAAGAGAGAGAATCACATGTTTATATATGATGACACTTTGATAAAAGCATTATGGCTTGATGAAAAATCTCATGAGTCCAGGGTATTTTGATGATTTGTATTCTAAGAATCTCACATGAATTTCTGCAAATCTGTTAAATGTGAGTTCCTTAATCATCCCCTTGGAAAAGTGACCTTTACACTTGCTGCTGCCTTCGTTCATCTGACTTTCAGATTCAGTGAACACCACTGTAGGAGACATAGGGGATGAAGTTATGTTACTAGGCACTGCATTTGAGTTTTATTTCTGAAAGATAGTCTAGACCAGTTCAAGGGTTGAAATAGAAATATTTACTTTCATTTTGGGTCTAACTTTGAATTGTTAGAATTTCTTATATGCTATTCTCCCCTTCAAGTCTGACGTTTTGATGAACAAGGGTCAAAATATGTCTCTGTATCAGATTTTACTATTAGTTTTTAAGTGTTTGAGGGCAGAAGCCTTCTTTTATTCTGTTGTTACAAAGTCCTGGAGCAGCAAATGTCTGATCTGGATTGGGAAGCCTTTGATCCTAGTATTAACAAATGATCAGGTGGTTTTGTGTGATTTTGTTGCCAGATGCTGGTGAACTTTCAGACTTTTAATCTCAAGGTATTTAAGAAAGGATTTCTGAAAACTGACTAGTATCAATCAGTATTTAAAAGACAAAATACAGCATTTCATATCTATTTTAAAAGTTCATTGCAGTAAGTTAAACATAAAAAGTTAACCAGACCCCTCAAACTCAGGCAGATGATTAAGGCAATGGAAAAACTAGTTACCAGGTGTCAGCTGAGAATCAGGAACTGTCCATGTACATTCTTATCTTAAAACAAATGTAAGGTAATGCAAATTGGGCAAACCTCTTTCCTAGCAAGCTTAGCAAATTCAAACTAATTACCTCACATTTACCGTACAATAGATGCTGTCAGACAAACTGTTCTTGCAGATGAGTAGATTCCTGGTACCTTACTGAGGTCGAGTGATTTAATACTGTAAAAGCAGAACTATGAACAGATGCAACATTTTGAGTGACTATCATCCAGGGACAGGAATCCTGTCTTTCATCAGAGATGAAGGAATGATCTTTAGCAAACAAACAAACTTGCATATGCTTTACCACCTAAATGATTGTGCTATAGATTGTAGGCATGCTGAAGCATACTTAGAAGGACACTTACAGGCACTTTGTTGAATGAATACTTTCAATAAAATCATAAAGGAGAGCCTGGAAATTCATCAGTGAGTGCTTACATGGAAGAAGGGTAGATATTGAGATGGAGGAGGACCAAACACAAGGTTCGAAAATACATAGTGGAGCAGCAAAAAGTGTGGGAAGTACGTAGTACAGGCTTAAGCATAGACAAGGCAGCGATGATTTCTCCGAAGTAAAAGTCAGTTTGGGGAAATGGTCATAAGGTCAGACTACTTTTTGTATTTGTGTAAAGCAGAGACACTGAAACTGAAAAAGCCTCTTAAATCACACCTTGCTCTTACAGTTTTGGATAATTGCTTATAAAGTAATCATTTGGTAGAGATGATTACCTTTCCTAGTCCGCTTTAGCATGACCTTGGTAAGGACTTCTGTGTGCCCAAAAATTGGGAAGAAAATTCAAGAGATCAGAGGTATTATTTAGTGGACTGGCTGTCACATGGAATAATTCCATTCCTGTCTCTGCTGCTGACTCAGTGCATTGGGTCAGAAAAACTAATTACTGCTCCATGACTCAACTTCTTTCTGCCCAAAAAGTGACAGGGAAGTTAATTATGTATTTTTATGAAAGGCTCGGGGATGAATAGATCAGTTTATCCTTAAAATAGTAAATATTGGTTTTCTTACGTAGCTCTTTTGTGGTAAGTTCCTTCCCTGTTTACAGCCTCCTTTATGCAGGTTTCCATATGGCCACCAATTTTTCCCTGTCAGTTTAGGTAGGTTACAAATGCCTTATCTTTCAAAACACTTGTTGTTTCAGCATCCCCAGCTCCCCAAAACATTCTCACATAGGTTCACTAGTCTCTTCTTGTAGTGTTATTTTAAAGTAATTTAATACTGAAAGGAATCTAGAGAAATTTCTCTCAGTGTTAATTTTTCAAAACACTTCGTACATAGCACTTTTTAAAGTAATTCTGATATAACTTAAGGGTATGTGAATAGTTAACCTTGCTTTCTGTTTTTTAAGGATCCACCAATGGCAGTGACCCTTGGATTGCGAATGGAAGAAATGATTTTTAATCTTGCTGATACACATTTGTTTTTTAATGATTTAGAGGTAAGAATCAAAGGAACATAAACACCGTTACACCTGGGGTTTTAACTTCATGGGTTTGCTGTACATTAGTGCTTGTTGTATGTGACATCTTTTCCTTTCCAGACTTCGGGTTGTCATACTCTAACCAGAGAGAGATTAACCAGGTGGCAGTGACTGCCCGTGGCACCACAGTCCTTCCATGAAACTGGGCAGGAGAGGGAATCAAAAACTATTCCTTCCTTTCTTTGTCACATGGCCATCTTTTCGATTTCCGTGGATGTAGTAGAGCAGTCTGCAGTTGTTTCCAGGAGAGGCACATATGTGCCTACCATTCTTTCTGTTGAAGTTCTCTGTGTTTGTTTTTAATGGGTGTCATAATGTGTCCATGAGAGACACACGCCTGAGTACTGTTTTGACCACAGACCCCCCCGGCTTTCTTGCTCAAAGGTAGAATATTTTTCATTTACCTCAAAGACTTCACCATCAGAAAGCTAGGACTTGTCATCCTGAGGTAACCAGGTGACCACATGTTTTGTCACGATGTACCCACGGCGAGAAATTTGGCATCCAGACAAAAAAAGAGAGAGATGTCTTTCTAGGGACTGACTGCTGTGGACCACTCACCTGTCAGAAGCATGGGGATGGACAACTGCAGGGACAGCAGTCTGTGAAGCTGGACTGTCAGCTGATGTTTCATAGACTTTTTGTTTCACTCGAGAAGTCCAGATCTGTTAACATGGAAAACGACAGTCTTAACAATCTTATGTGTCACTAGACAGGGAGTGAAAAACAGTTTTCAAATAAAACTATGGTCTTTTCAGATCTTTCCTGGTCTAAATCAGGTTTTTTTCTTACTCAGAGTGGATCACAGAGTTCTCTCTGTGGACAGATGTTTTGGCTATTTTACTAGTAACGACAGTTGGAAGACCTCGAATGCCTGGGAAAAGTCTCTGGTTAGTGAACAGAAAAAAAATAGGATAAGTTTAAAAAGAAGGATAAATTGTGACTTTGGTTGCTTTGTTGGCTATAAGCCATAAGAAGAGTAGAGGGTACCAAAGTGCAATTGTCGTTGTTATTCTTTGCAGATCTCATTCATTCTTAGCTCTTTTAAAGTCAAGAAACTGGAATTTACTTCACCCTACCCCTGAGTTGCACTTCCTACTTCCAACAGCAGAAACATAAAAATGTGAAGTCTTGAATGTGCCTTCAACAGTCAGTGTTCTACTGTAGTCAGTCCTAGTGAGTCAACACTTGACAATGCAAGTGTATTCAGTGAATGTTCTCTTTATGATGTCCCATACGAGGGATAGATTCAAATCAATTTTTCAAAGCATTGCTTAAATTTGTTTTTAGTGGACCTTTGCCCCAGTATTTTCAGATTTCATATGGCATCTAATGAACTTTAAGCCGTTCGGTAGCATGTGCCCAGCCCAAGCTTGTACTGAGTTCAGGTGGAAGAGTTCAGCAAAATGGAGCTTTGCTCTCTTTCTGTACCTCCTTATTCTTGCTTGTGGCCTTTCAAGCTTCATTGCTTTCTCTCATTATTTTCTTTGTAGATCTCAGGTGCAGCTGTCATAGGTGGACATAGGTATGCATTTTGTATATTGTTCATAGGTTAGTTTTAATATCCTGCCCAAAAATTCATACACCAGTGCATTCCAGAGCTTAAACTGTATCCAAGCAGTTTTAGATAAATCAAAAAAATACTACTTGGAGACTCTCTTGGAGAATCTCAAAACTCAATCAGTTTGATTTGATTGAAAACAATTTCTATATGCAATTAAGTGTTTTCAAGGCCAGAATTCATTTTTGTTTCAAAACCAATGCTCTTGTAAGATTACTGTATTGTAATCTTAAATTGCTGTATTGTAAATTGCTGTATGCACACATTCTGGCATATGGAAGATGACCAATCATTTTATGTCTTCTTAGTAAATAAAATATAATTGCCTGGCATCCTGAGCTAAACTACCTAGAGGCATCCTTTAATAAACAGATTAATAAATCTGTCTATTTAAATATGTTTGCAGAACACATGGCCATTACTGAATATTAAAGTGTGTCTTCATGTTGGCTGTGTAATGAATTCTGAGAATTCCCCTGTTCTGGCCAAGAGTATCTCTCTCATCTCTCTCTCTCTCTCTCCATCTCTCTTTCTCCATCTTCCTCTCTCCATCCCAAAGGTAATGGCCGTCAAGACATGAAGCCTTCCGTTCTTACTGGAGGATGTGAGATAGACCTTTATTCAGTAGACAGATTACTTATCCTTTCATCATCTCCCTTTTTTAATGTTGAGCCACCAGATCCCATACCTTCTGACTTGCTTTCATCTTCATTGCTCCAGATATGACAACTGTAATGTACTAATGAACCTATATTCTTGTAATATTGAATCCTGTCACTATGTCCTCAAAGCTTTCTTTTTGCCCTGTCGTTCTTGGTTGCAAATACCTCATACTGGAGTCTAGTAATGATAACCAAGTTATTGAAAGCTATCACATACAAAAATAATGTTTTCCTTCCTCTATGCAAATCTGTCTCACTGCAGTGACTGCTGATGCAGAAATTCCAATCTGCTGAGACATTCCCTGCTGACCCAGTAACCTATGTTCTAATCAGCCAAGCTGCGTTTTTATTTCAGCCTAGGCTGTTCTCCAGCTATTTCATTCTCAGTATATAAATTTTAGTTAGCTTGAAAATATCGCTTGGGAGGGCAGTTGGTGTTTTGCCATGAAAATAGGATGCTGTTGCTCTAGAAAGTTCATGTGCCTAAACAATACTTAGAGGTGGGACTCAGTTCAGTAACAATATCCAGACTAATGCATTCTGTTCCCAACCAGGTAAGGAATAAATTTCATTTTTTTCTCCGTCTCAATATTAATTTTAAGACAACTCTTAGACACATTAGCTTTTAGATATTGCATACTGTGCAGGCTGAAAAAACAGTTTCTAGAAATAGCAAGCAGGAATTTGGACGAGTCTTACCGTTTCGTTATCCCTCTCGACTCTCAGTGTGATGAGGAAAAAGCAGTATTTATTTTAAACCAACTGAACTACATTTCCACTTTTATGATAATGCTACCATATTTTCCATAAGATTTTGTTGTCATTTTCTTTCTCATTAGAAATTGAAATGAAAAATAAAAAATTAGATATAAGTAGGTCTCAAACTTTGGGAGGCAGGTCAAACTAGCTTTAACACAGACTGAAGCCTATATATAAAAAGAGGTGTTCTGTGTAGCCTGAGAAAGCATAGTGCTGAATATCCACGCAATAACAATATTTTTGTGTTCAGTGTGGTGAGTCAGTGTTATTACTGGATAATGAAATTACTGTCCATTCCAGGAGGATAACTGTTATGGATGATTTGTTGATTCTGTACTCTTAAACTTCCAGGCTCTAAAAATTGCTGCAGAGAATTGACTGCACTCAGATATAATTTAAATTAGTATTGCTTCAAACTAAAGCCAGTTATTGTGCCTGGATTCCTTTCCTGTACCCTCAGTAATAGAAAAGTTTTAACCTTGCGTTGACAGTGAGCCACTGTGATTTGAGCATAGCTAGACTGTAGCTGATGTAAAAAGTATTGTAACTTAACAATTATAGTGAGAGCTTTCTTATTTTCTTTCCTCCCTGCAACTGTTTAGTATCTTACAAGCAAACTCAAATCTAGTGTTGTGCCACTGGTTCCCTGTTGCTTTTGGGAAAAGTAGAGAACTGTCTCAAATCTGCTCAAACTATTTGCTTTTTCTTTTTTTTCCAGAAAGTTTTTTCATGTCTCATAAGTGAATTCGTAAAATGTAAACACTTTAGTTGAAGTAGATAAATAAATGAGAAAATAAGGTAAAATAAAGCAAGGAATGGTGGACACGAGTATGTTGTTGGTCAGCAAATGTGTATTGCCAGTATGGTAAGGAGGTGAGCCATAGATCCAAGAGGAGAAGAGGAAGGGGAAAAAGGAGAAAACTGGAAAGTGCTGTTGGGTTTGATCCTCTTATGTGGCTGGAAACTTAACAACCTTCTTGCAGGGTCAAGGGGCAAGTAATCAGAAAAGGGCAATATCTCCTCATCTCCTGTTCCTGGAGTCAATGAACAAACTATGAGATTCAGAAAAAAAAAAGTGAACAGCTGAACCTTTGCCACCCACTAATATTTAACTTAATAATGAAATTGTCAGCAGAACAGTTATCTGGAATTTTCAAGGCTGGAATAGTGTAGCTGGAAGGCTTAACAAAATCCCAACACTAGCAGACACTCCTTGTCCATTAGGGCTTCCATATGCCCTCCATTTAATTCATAGACCTTCAAACCCACAGGACTGATTTTTAAACTGCAACAATTTTCTTACACTTCGACCAGCTCCAGGGAAATCTGTGAAGGTGATTAGAAAGCTGGGTATTGCTCAGATATTGCAAAACATAGAGTTAAAATTTGGCCCATTAGGGCTTCGTGTCTGATTTTTGAGTTCTTGTCATGCACTGGGTGGAGTATAGTTGCACTTTTTTCTCAACTATAAATAATAAATAAGGATAAAGAAATTAATCTTTTATTTCAATTGTCACTTCCCCTTTCTTTCTCTTTTCATCTTCTATTGACATCCAAAAGCCGCTTGTTTAACATATTCTATAGCTCAAGATAATCTCCTAAGGCATTTCTGTTCCTCAAACACAGCTCTTTCATGCCTATCTTGATGGATTAAGCCAGATGAGCAGACTTTAGCCATTCCTTTAGTATTGACACAAAATTTTTAATTGATCGGTTGTATGATGCAATGAAATTATATATTTGAAAATGAAATTATACGTATTTGTTATGTACAAGAATTGCTTACTTATTATTTTTAACAACTTCGCGTGGGTAAAAGTCCGTTAAGTTTTCATTCAGTGCAAAGCAAACAAAAGAGAAAGAAGAAATAGTAATTCCCCATTTTCACACTTTACAAACTTGTGCCATACACATTTGGAAATAACTCCCCTATTCAGATTTACCCTTTATCTGGACGAGTTAGCACTGGTACGAGACTGAGATTGGAAACTTAGAGCTGTGTACTCCTGCATGTCACAGAGAGTCTGAATTGAGTGCTGCTTGTCAGCAACTTTATTTGAAGTAGATGACTCAGATGACTCTTTATTTGAGGCACAAACTTTGCATTTTGAAAGCTCAACCTCATTTTGTCTTAGTGATGAGACTAAATTATCTGAAAATATTAAGGAGTAATTTTTATATGTCCTTGAATTTTTTCATAAATTATATTGGGATTTTGATAACATTAGCTACTTACAATATTAAAAAAATGCCTACAGGAAAGTCAAATCTCTGTACACTGAATTTCAAGTGTGTCTTTGGTTAAGATGTTAATTCTAGCAACTATAGAAAAAAGTAATGTGATGCTTGTTTATATTTACTGTTACACAGTGGCTTGAGTGTATTCTAAAACCATCTGGGAGAGGAGTTCAGTTTTCCAGTATACCTCACTTTCCTGGAGTTACTTCCATCTCTTTAAAAACCAGGAAATAAAGAAATTCTCTAGGCTGTTTGATTATATGGCATTTGGATAATCAAGGCATTAAAGGCAACTGGATAAATCAAGAAAGGAATCTGATAAGCATACAGACTCCTAGAGTCTAACAGAAATTACGTGCCTGTGGAGTTTTCATCATTAGCTTTTAGGAAATGGGGAAATAATGCTTAGGTGATTTTTGAATATTGCCATGCTAGAGAGACTATAAATAAGACTTATAATTGTTGGGGTTTTTTCAATTAAATTAATTTTAATCTAAAATTCACACTAAAATTATAAGTTGTTTTTATAAAAGCGTATTTTAATTAATTTAAACAGTGTAGAAGGAGTTGAAGGTTATGCCGTTTTAAAGAAATTGGCGGTAATAGGAAGTTCTAAATGTACATATACTGCCATCTTTCGGTACACTTAGTCGCCTGCACCTCTCATGTCTTTGACACCTGCACTAAACATATGGAGAGCATACTCTCTTCTAAGATAACTTATCATTTGGTATTGTTTTTCCAACAGGAGTGTGATCAAGTTCATATAGATGATGTTTCTTCTGATGATAATGGACAAGATCTAAGGTAAGAAAGAGCATTTTTTTCTTTTTTTTCTTCAAAGTTTAAATAAATTGAGCATTTACAGGAATACATTGTATTTATTTTTACTGTATTTTGGGTGTTTGCAGTACCTACAGTTTTGCAACTGATGGCTTCCATGCAGCTGCAAGTAGTGCAAACCTTTGTCTGCCAACAGGTGTAAGAGGAGGGGTTGACTGGATGAGGAAGCTGGCTTTCCGTTACAGAAGAGTAAAAGAGTTGTATAATACTTACAAGAACAACATAGGAGGTGAGTTTAATTATCAAAAGCAATTTAGAATTCTGACCGGGTTAAACAGCATGGTAATAAATTCTCATCAAGGGAACGTGCTTTGGAAGCCACACAGTGAATGGAAAGAGATGTAACTGGACCTTGGGCTATTGAAAGCTACAGTTGGCAGAGCCAACATTGTGCTGTTGTGCAGGAGAACCAGAGGTGGGGAAACAGATCAGGCTTCCATTTAACTTCCACAGAGCCCGTTTTTATCCTTCAGCTCCAGGTCAGCTATACATACCTTACCGATTGTTTGAGCCACTTACTCTACCTCAAATATGCTGTTATTCTAGGAAAGAAGTTGTATAGTTTCCACAGCATAAATTGATTGTGGCTGGCCTATTCCATCCTAAATTTTCATGGCAGCATGACATCACACTGTCTGTTAAAGTCTCTACTAGTCTGTTTTCACCAATGAGTGCAAGAAAACCCTGGTACTGCCATACCACTAGCAAAAATTACTAGTCTCTTTTGGTCTGAGAGCTTTTCTGCTAACCGTTTTCATTCATGGACTCACTCATGTCCATGCCAGCAGGCTTGTAGGAAATAAACCAGCAGAACTGAAAGAAGCTGTTCTGGAGAGTCCTGTGTGACTTGCAAAGGCTGACTGCCCCCTTCTGAGCTGGGAAATCTGTCATCTGACTCCCTCAAAAAGAGCTTGTGAGAATATGGAATACTTAGATGTTTTCAAGCATTGCTGCAGCCACAGTTGAGGGTAGGGTGAGGCCAGCTGAGTCAGGAAGGAGTCCAAGTGAACAGTCGTCCATTCTATAGAATGGGATTCTTAAACTCATCTGAAATTTATTTCAAAGTAACCTGAAATTCAAAGTGAAGCTCACCTGCAGCAAAACCAGATGGTTGATGTTCACTTTCTGCAGTCTCTCAAAAAACGGGAAAAAGTACTATGGATAGTGAATTAGTTGTTACTTTAATCGTTTTCTGGAATATATGTTTTCTTAAAAGTTTAGTTTTCATTTGCTGCAGAATGAAGCAACAGGACCAAAGGGTGAGAGTAGATGATTGGCTTTCACTTGCCCTTCACTGGGGTCATGAATGGAGTTTTTATATATTTGGAATACTTGGAACAGTATTATCTAAACCTTTACTGGGCTTTGTTATATCTCCTAATGCATCTAAGATCAGAAACCTGTGCATTTTGTAAGATCTGGAACATCAATAAGAGCTTAAGTCCAAGAGCACAGCATAGGGAAACACACCAAGAAGAACAATTTTTACAATGGCAGAGTGCAGATATGTGGTGCATTGTGCTAAGGTTTTTATTCTTTCCCACAATTCCTGCTTCTGAAATAGATTCCAGCCTTAGTGGACATACACCCTATGCTTCTTAACTTTTTTAATATTCTGTTTATTGCATATATATCTATTTATTTCAAAATAGTTGCTCAAAGGCAACAGAAGGCTTGATCAAACTAGGTATTTTCAGGTTGTGTCACTTCAGATTTTGAAGACAGTCATCACCACTTCTTGGGAATATGGCATGTGAAAGAGATGAGGAATACTAAGGGTCAAGGAGCCTGCTTCCCTGCTCTTCCAGGGCCAAACCTAAATTTAAAACAGCTTGGTTCCAAAGAACTCATGTCTCAACATTCAACTGGCTGAGTATTTTTAAAAATCTGATTGTTCATAACCAAAATGGTTTTAAGGTGCTTTTAACAACTGAGATATAAGAACATACAATGTGCAGCCAGTTCAAGGCTGTAAATGCTCTAAAAGGAACTATCATTACTGACTACAACAGGACATGAAGAGCAAGCCATCGGCAAACAAATGTATTTCAATATGTGTAACTTGATGTTCACCTGTATACAGAGGCATAAGCAGGGCAGTTTTAGACATAGCAGGTAGCACAAAGGAAAGTTTATACTAAAGTCCCTTCTTCTGTGGGTGTCTATGCCTACGGTCATGATGGTGTGGATCTCCTTGTTCATGCCTCTGATAATCAGAGAGTAAGATGTATGTGAAGAGCTGGTTTTAAAAATATGTATTTCTGAAAGTTGTACTTTGAAATGTGGTGAAGTAGCTTGAATAGATGAAAGAAAGAATCAGATGACGTTAGTATCTGCAATACTGACATTTGATATAGTGGAGTGCAAATAAAAACAGAGAACAATTTACTGAGCCTTGAAGCAATAGATTTTCTCTATGATATTTTTTTCAAGTGCTAGTGGAATTTAAAATAGAAATAATAACCATAAAATCTATACATTCCAGCTGATACAGAATTTAATTATTTTTTTCTTTTCATGTTGTTTTACATAAAAGGACTCCTGGGTCCTGCTAAAAGAGATGCGTGGTTGCAATTAAGAGCAGAGATTGAAGCTCTGACAGACTCCTGGCTAACAAATGCACTTAAATCATTATCAATTATCAGCACAAGGTACGTATTTGAGTCTACTGTAAAAAAGTTTCTATTTTTGGACTTTTAATGGCTATTTTTGACATTTTAGTTTACTATAAATTAGTGCCTTTAAAGAATAGAATGGGTCCAATAAGACTTTTGAATAGGATATAGGAAAAATTCCATGGAAAGTGATTTCATTTTCATTAATGTCAGCATTTACTAAAGATAGTATGACATGTCTTCTAAAATGTGATAAATGTGTGTATATTGAAAGGGCATTGTAGAATTCTGAGCCAGCCTTTAATTTATTACCTTCTGGGCAGCATCTTCTGAACTCCATATCTCCGTTCTGCGCTTCAGTGTTTGTGTCTGTTCACAGCGCTACCTAGATACTGTCTACAACCCAGAACACAAAACCATTTTCCTTCTGTCCTTCCAGACAAACTGGTATGCTTGAGCATAAATCTAAGTTTTCAGAATGTGAGAGTCTGTTTTAACTGAATTAAAAGTCTGGGTTCTCATAAAATACATTGTTTGAAATAAAAAAAAACCTGTGAACATTGCTGCTTAGTCAGTCATGCACTATGTATCTTATTAGAAGAGCTGAAAAATCTTAATTTAAAAACATAACCCCTCCCAGTATTAAGCTATCGTTCCTTCTGAACTTGTCTGGGGAAAGACTCAGCATCATGAGGAAAGAACAAACTTGGAAAAATGTGAAAAAACTTACTTTAAACGTAACAAGTTTCACAATATGTTTATCTCTTGGTTGTTGCTTATTGAGTGGTGCCTTAAGCACCTTAAGAGAAGAAAAAAAATATTTGTGTAAGCCATTGTTTCTTTCCAAATTGCTAGTCTTCAAAAAGTCATTTGGTAATGAAGGTCAGTTGAGCATTGGTGGGTGAGTCTGGAAAGCTGTTATCAGTTACTTAGGACTGTTAAATAATAGTATTTAGTCTTGTCTTCAAAGAACTGTACAGCTGTAAATCTTCAGAAACTGTACCCGTGAGGCAGCTGAACATTACCTATATGTTATTGACAGGAAATTGAGATACATTAAAGCAGAAGTAGTAGCTGAAAGTCTTGCTTGGATTTTGCGGAAGAACTAGGAGGAAAAAAATCACAACTATTTGCTCTCAGCTCCATGCTCGAGCTCATGTTCCAGTCTGTCAGTGCCTAAAGTAGCTGGGCTCTGAGTTTTCTGTTGTGTAACTGCTAGCGCCACTCCTCTATTCAAGTTTTCGATGCTTTCGATGCTGGCTTATTAACATGATTATACTTATCTCTTCCTCTTCTCAGAAATATTATTATTCTTGAAACATAAGGCAAGTGATGGCATTGTACAAAAATGTGTATTGACTGTTTATTTCCTCTCAAGAGAGGAGTAACAAATGATGGTTTTACTTTCTCCTAATACTTTTATTTGGCTAATAACTACTACCAGTTAATTCCCAGCATGAAAATGATGCTTTCAGAGCATTCAAATGCCTATTTTTGGTTGATTTCAGTTGGTGATTTCAAATGTCTGGATTTTAATGGACCCATCTTCAAGGACTTGACCTGTTAATTATAAAACAGTGTGGAATATTTCCTACAAATCAGGCCTGCATATTTTTCAAAGGGTTTTGCCAAAAACTTTATGTACATTGTTTGGAAGTGATGGTCCTGAACAACACTATTATGTGAGTGAAAGTAAATGCAGAGGAATCCTGAATGTCCTTTCCACAGCTGTTTCACCTCATCAGCATTTGGGTAATGGTTTTGGACTATCTGAACTTAAACTATTTCTCTGATTGTAGGAGTAACTGTGTAAATGTGTTGGTAACAACAACCCAGCTTATCCCAGCACTTGCAAAAGTTCTGCTATACAGTTTGGGAGGAGCTTTTCCAATTGAAAATATTTACAGTGCAACCAAAATAGGTAAGAAAATTATTCTTTCATGCATTCTGACTATACTGCGTTACCAATATTTTTTTGCCAGTAATCAATGGAACCCGTCACTTCCCTGACACTTACAGTGTCAGTTGTAAGATCTAGGCATTGCGTATGTTTAGAGGTCTTTATGTCAATAAATTCCAAATTCAGCTTATTTTCAATGATACCAGGAAGAATAAAGTTCCCCATACTGATTAAAAGCCTCAGCAACTCTAAAGTATGGTGCAGAAAATAATGAAGAAAACTGTTTTGTGAATTCAAATGAAGCAGAACTTTTGTCCATATTATTTCTGCTGTGACCTTCAGCTGTTTGTAAGCTAGACCAATGCTTCTCAGTTGTTGTTGGTAATGACAACTGTTAACAACAGAAGCTGTGTTGATGGATGCCACAAGGGTGCCTCCCTATTCTGTTGAAAACTAGGTACTTGTTGAGTATTGCAGTTTGAAAATGTAGGGGGTTTGAAAATCACATCCAAAATTTTCTTGTAAACCAAGAAAGGTTATCACTCCTGTTACATGTGGCTACAATGACTCATAATTTGGCAGATTTCATGATTTAACAATTATTAATTCAGGAATGTTTAATTTCTATACCTATGACACCTTAGATAACATGGAGTGTGAGACTTCATTTTTCAAAAGCATTGTAATATATTACTTCAATTATTTTCACAAATTAAAAGAACAATGCCTATTCTAACAGTGTCAGGAAAAACTATTACCTTGGTCATCCTTTAATAACCTATAGCTGTCCTCTACGCGGAAGTTACTCAAATACTTGAAAAACTTAAGTGAAGGCACAATGTATCCCAAATACCACATTGTACTGAGCAGCCTCTGAAGTGAATGTCATCTATCATACAGTCTGTACATGTTGGATTCAGTCACTGAGATTGCACTTGGACCAATGGAAGGAACATTAGGATATAGTGCTGACAGCACAGAAGGGGGTGGTGAAGTGAAGCACAGTCTCTGGAGGCTCTGTTGAAGTAATTCTGCACCAGGAACTCCTTCTGGGAACAGTGTGGCCACAGTTACACTCCTGTCAGGAGCACAGAAAGCTGTGTTGGGTACAAGATCTCTCTCTACTTTTCCTCTCAATCTCTGTGCTGTGCTGAGCACAGGACTGTAATTGCAGTTGTTGCTTGCACACAGTGAAAGCTGTTCCTCACTCAACAGTTAATACACACGATGGTTTTCCTAATCATAAGCTCTTATTGCAGGCTGCCTGAAAAAAAAAAAAAAAAGAGAAGAGCAGTAAGAGTTGGAGATCTAGAAATCATGAGCTTGTGAGAAGAGACCAAAAAAACTAGGGCAGGGATAGACATAGTAACAAACAAGGTAAAAAGCTATTGCAAAGAGGAAAGAAATATTTCTCTACATTGATGGGAGGTTTGACAATAGGTGATGATTTCTTTGCAGTAGGGCATGTGTAAGCTTCATGTCAAAGAGAAACTTCCTAATAGAAAGCGTTAATTGAATGCAGAGATTGCCTGTGGAAAAAATGAAATCATCGTTTTAGAGCAGTTTTAGGATCAACAGCACAAGCACAAGCACTTGTAGGTAAAACTGAACCCATAGTACAATGAGAAGATCAGTAGATGACTTTGCTTGGTCATTTATTGCTGTTACTGGCTTAGCCTGCTTGCTTCCACAGTTCTCCAAAACAGTCAAATGCTTCATGGAAGTTCTCCCAGGAACCTCTTGTCTAATTCTAGTTCTTTGAACACTTTTTTTGATTGCTACTTCACTCGTTGTGGATATATCAGAATTAAAATTGCTGCTTTACTTGAAAAAAAAGTATTATTACAATAATAGGGAAGCATTTACAATCAATTATTAATTCACTGACCTGTTCATTTTTGCAGCACTGCTAATTCCTTTATCTTAGTGGCTTTGTTGTAACTCTTAAGAAAGCAATTTAGTTTTACCTGGAGTAGCCTAATGTCACTGAGTTAATTGCTTCTCACCAGTAGTAACAATGTCTTACCACTGCAATTATCTTTTGTAGGGCTTCACCATAACTCACGTGATAGCTTGAATAAGTGCATTGTTTTTCAGGCAAAGAGAGCTGTTTTGAGCGTATAGTGTCCAGATTTGGCACTAACATAACTTATGTTGTGATTGGAGATGGCCGAGATGAAGAACATGCAGCTAATCAGGTAACTTCACTCTGAACACTTATCTCATTTATCTTCCAGGAAAAGAAAGTTGCTTTGAACGAATAATGCAAAGGTTTGGCAGAAAAGTAGTATATGTTGTAATTGGGGATGGTGTAGAAGAAGAACAGGCAGCAAAAAAGGTAACCTGTCTCCTGAAATGTTGGTGTGGTACATACCTACTAATGCAAGCCTTTCTGTTTGCATTTTGCCAGTGTTGCCCAATGGTAGAATGACAAATAATTTCAGTCCACATATGCAAAGCAACAAAAGCATGATGAGATCAAAACTTAGAGTAAAATGAACCATTTGGATTCTAGCATTTTCTTCACTTCAGTTTGGAAATAAAAAACATGCAACATTATTTTTAAAATAAATGTGTCTGACTGCCTTCAAGAAAATTAAAGATAAACAGAAGAGATCAAAAGGGCTATGACATGATGATTGGATGGTGGTTTTCTCTAAATGGTGAAATCAGGGTTGTTTACAGAGAACATGGAAAAACATGTAAGTGACTGTGCAATTTTTTTTCAAGAAAGACATATTACAAATGGAAAAAGAACACAACATAGAAAATGTTCAACTAATCTGTGTTTCTAAAAAGGAACTCTTTCTTTAGAAATACTCAGTTTTCTCATGATAATTCAGGGCTAAATTTCATCAGACAAGTTTCAATACTTAGAAAGAGATCAAATTAGTAAATTGTACCATAATTCCCACTATGACCTTAGAAGTGTGAACAAACTGAGAATTTGTGGCTCACGATGTCTGCACAAGACAAGCGATGTGAATGTCATCGTGATAGGAGCAGCAAAATGAAGTGCCCTTTTAGTGATGTAGCTGAAGTGGAAACAAAATGCAAATAACCAAAATGCTCATTCCAAATGGTTCCTTAATATAGGTACAGTACTGGTGATGGGTCTTTTATAGCTTGTGCTAAACAAAGGTGGTTGGATTGTGTACTTTCCAGTTTGGCATGCTTTTTTCTTATCTTTGGCTATATTGCATGGATAGATACAGAATTCAGAGAGATGAATGAATGTATCACATTACAAATAGATCTGAACACAACATGAAAGTATGGGGTTTTTTTCTATTCTGACGAATTGCTGAAGGAATATTGTGCATATATCTGCATCTCTCATGCTTTCTGCAACACAAATTATTAAACCAGCAATGTGTTATTTTCTTATCCAAAGAGATGTCTTTTTTCCCTCTAGATGGAGAAAAATGTAATTCACTCTGTTTCAGTGTTGTATGTGAAGCCTCTTTTAATGAAAGTCTTACAGCTGTTTAAATGATCATTCGGTATTTTGCAAAGTCTAATAAAGAGGAGCAGAAAGGGATTTCCTGTTAATGCTCCTTCATGTGGGTCTGCATGCTAACAATAAGCAAATGTCCTTTACTAATTAAAGAGCTCTTTCCAAAGAAATTGTTAAAAAAGACTATCTAATTATTTTAACTTCAGTTGATCTATTAAGCTCAGATCTATTTTGGTCTGATTTTTGTCAGTACTTTACTAGCAAAAATCAATCCAGAAACAAGTGATGTAAGATATGTGGTGGTAATCTGCATAGCCTCATGTGTCATATACCATCCTGTGTCACAGTGTTCATCTTTCCTGACCTTTTCCCCCCTCTAATAAACACAGCACAACATGCCATTCTGGAGGATATCCAGTCATTCGGACCTCTTGGCTCTCCATCAAGCACTGGAACTAGAGTATTTGTAACTGTGTTCTAAAGCTGGCGATCTTTTTTTTTTATATATATATTTCAAGTACACTGAATTTTTATGTGTGATTCAATGCCTCTGGCTTTACACATATGAATTGTCTTAAGAAGGGAAGAAATATTTGGAATTAAAAATTCCAAAATGAAGAATTCAGATTGCTGAATGAAGTTAAACATTAGTGCTACGTAAGGAAGCTCTATGGTCTTATATATGCAACGTTTTCAAATGAATTAAAACTGTGGAGGTTGCTGGTACACACCAAGTGAACCCTGACAGGAGTGAACAAAGGACTTGAACTGGCAAAGCACCAATACATGTTTTCCAGCCAACAAGGTGGTGTTCAACAACATTCCTCAAAATGGGATATATTCTCAGCACTGAGGTTTGAACCAGACTTTAGCCTACCTAACCCAGAAAATCTGAATTGGAATGCACTCAGACTGTATAATGACAATCCTGTCTAGACCTGTAATTTGTGTAAATTATTGATGAAAATAATTTACTGTGACTTTATTAGAAGCTGATTTTGGAAATGGATGCAATTTTTCTTTCTTTTGGGATGGGCAGGGGAGGGAGAGGGTTATATAATATTGTCTCTTTTATAAGTTTGGCAAACAGAATGTGCATAATGATGTGTTGTGCCTTAAAGAGAAGACTGTGTTTGTGTGTTATAGTGTAATTTTGGATAAAAACGATGTAGATAAACAAAAAACCTTTGTGATAATTTTTGACATGACCAAATTTGAAATTCAAAGAAATTAAAGAGCAGGGCTGCACCAAAGCATTTAAGTTTTTGTTGCAGTAAGAAAAAATAATAAAGGAAAGTTTGTGTTTTTATTTGGATTCTGAATAATTCCACTGATTGATTGAGGCAAGTTAAGAGTATGTTGGGAGGTTGATACTGGGGACTGCTGCCTTGAAAGCTAAAAAAAACTATTTAACATCTTCAGCATCATTTCTAGATTCTCCTACAAGAGAACTAAGAGCAACATTCATTAGTTATTTAGTCCACTGAAAGCCATAAAGTGAGTGCATCTGCTGTGTATAAAAGAACAAATTCCTACCCAGCAGACAAAGTGTACAGGTGGCATTACTGGAAGGTAAAAATGAGGAGTTAAGCCCAGATGTGGAATAAAACACAAGTTCGTTAGGAAGGAAAAATTACTAAAGAATCCCTCACCAGTCAGATGCAACCCACATATTTTTGAATGAAAAATTTCAATAGCATATCAGGCATCAGAGGAGAGGATAAAGTGCAGATTTTTATGAAGAAATATTGAGAAGTGTATGACCTTAATTTTCATCATTTCTAGTAAAAATTATGGTTCATACAGCAATAATTACTTAACAAGTTTCAAACATGCTACCTTTCAGCTTTGGAAAATGAGCAAAGTCCATATTGCATGCAGGGTCCCTTGTGCTCCACAGGAGGCTTGAGCACTCTGAAATAACAGCGAGTGGTGAGTCACTAATGGCAGAAGATGGAAACTTCTGTCTTGATTTTTAACACTGTACATGGAGATATATGAGGTTGCCTGTGCTCTGACTGCGTGAAGAGGCGTGAGCAAGAGATGTTAAGTGTAAACTCCAGGATGCCTACACAAGCACAGTAGTCAGCACTGAGGTGAAGACCTTCCCTCTCCGCGCTGTGAAGCCACTGTATGTCTGGCTACCATCTAATAACTTTGTTAATTTAAACTTTGTAGGTTATATGATAGTTAGTTGGTAGGTTAAAGCCTGGAGCCAATGAAAGTCCAAGGCAAAACTCATCTATGTAAGTTCCTAAAAATGGGATTTATTTGCTGTGTTGGAATTGGATATACATGTCACCAGACAAAAATCTAATCATAATTTGTTGCCACTGGGCAGTTTAAAGCCATCACATGAGGACATTCTATGATTCTGAGAGACTTGCCACATATGAAAACATTATACACTAGCTATTTGGATAATAGATTTGTGTGTCCAGAAGGTAAAAATGATGCATACATTCTTTGAATTTACAGTACCTGTCTAGTCATATTTGGCCCGGAAGTACTTTTTTGATAACAAGCTGTAGTACCAGCTTTTTGTAGTTTTTCAGATGAGAAAAAAGTGTTCCTACTGGAATAGGAAAAACAGTATAAACAAAGCCCTTCTGAAGTTTTAGCAACATAACATGACATGAGAATGTCAACATAAAAGCCTTTATAAAATGAATAATTGTTATGGTGAACTAGCTTATTTTTCTGTTGGGTTTCTTTTTTTTTGACCAGTCATAGTGTTATTTAAATGCATGAATCAATATTATTTCTCAAGTTACTTTTTAGCTTTTCAGTGTTCTTTTCCTAACCAAATGGAAGAACAAAAAATAGCCCAGCAACAACTGTTGGTTCTTATAAAAGGTTTGCGGTGCCTTCATTGGAGTTGTGCTTAGCTTTCTGTGGCAGGTATTGCTCAATTAGTATACTGGATTCTAGAGAGGAGATGGAGGCAAAAGGTGGGAAGTTTTACAGAATATGATTAAGTACCGATTTTAACTTGGATTCTGTGTGCTGCCATAGTGCAAGTTAATCGTAAAAATAAATAGTCCATTAAAATGTACATCCAAATAAAATTCAAAGATTTAAGTCAAAATCCTTTGCAATACTAAGATTGTAAAAAAAAAATTTCAGAGCACAAATACTCTCTTGCTAAGCAAAATCTGTTATGTATCTTTAAATAAAAGTGTGTAGCACACGCCTGCCTTGTAGAGAGAAATTATTCTGATACATTTTCCTGCATGAACAGAGGAGAAAATAACCAAGGCAGAGACATAGTCACGCCAGGTGTTCCAGATGGTCCTAAGTAGATTAAAGTGAAGGCTATTCATTTTGACATTGAGTGCATTTTAATTCAACAGCGTATTAATCAGAAGCTGCCTTCCCTTCAGCCTCTCCTCAACAACCAAGACTGAGCACAATATCGTGTTTGCAAGTATTTGGGGCAAATGAAGTATAGAATATAATGCCTTTTGCTGATACTCTAGCAGTTCTCAGTAAGTACAGAACTTGGAAATTCATTAGGCATTTGAGTAGTCAGCTTGCAGAATATAAATACAGTGTGAGTGCAGTCACAATAGAGCATCTTAAATAGATAAAACCCTGTGCAGTTCAGTATATCTGCAAAAGAGGACAAGAGAAACTAAAACTGATGCTTATTCTTAGATGTCTAGGGAGATGGTGCATAAAGATACAGGTAGCACCCAGCTCCCAGATCTGTTTTCATAAGAATGCAGTGTGAGCAGCAGTATTTGCATCTAAAGCAGATGCAGATTATGTTCCAGTGCCAGCACTGACAAGGGAGATGAGGCCAAATCAAAATCCTGTGTACAAACACATTTCGTCTCATGGCAGGTGAAATCCTGCAGACAACTGGAATTGTGGAGTCTATGGTGAATAAGGACTTGGCCCGTGTTAGGAAGACTATATTTTAGCTGTGAGATTGTATCCAGATCCAGGGTTTTGGTTCAAAAATCATCTCTGTTTTACAAGATTGACAAGAGGCATATGCACTAAATGAATATAGTATTTAGCATCTCTGAAGAGGAGCTGAGGTGACATGAGCCAAAATTCTAGCAACAGCAGCATTTTGGAAATATAATTGAAGCCAAGGGTCTCTGTCACGTGTTAGCAGATTATATTTTATTAGGGCCTCCATAATTTAAGAGAATGTAAATTAAAATTAAAGCTTGTAAAATTATGTACATCTTTACTATTTCTCAATAAAAACACTTGGAAATGTCTTTTTTTTTTTTTTTTGGATTTTATCATGTTGTAAGATGCTGGGTTTGTGGTTGAAACCTTCCATTCACAATGGAACTGCATGTGACCTTGTAATCTTTTTAAGTATGTCCGTGCTGCCTGTGTGGGTCATGCCTGAAGCCTGGGGGAGACTGACTCACCTGCTTAGTGTTTGCAGGGTGCAGCCTCTAAAGAGAACCTCCCTCTGCTCTGCACTGAGGTTTCCTCCCAAAGAACACTGGGTGCCTTGCTCCAGATGCAGCCTGAGCAACAACTAACACTTTTGTTGTGGTGTCCTTGCAGCAAAATATAGAGTAAACCAATTTGATGGTCTAGACACATAGTATATTTATTTAAATTCCCTCACCAATTCACATACTAAAGTTATGCTAGTATCTTCCTTATGGACATGGGTTGTTTGGAAGACCAGCTGGGCTACTGAAGGGGAGCAGCCATTCCAATCAAAGTTGAACCTTAATGAAACTCGTTAAAAATCTTTGGCAGCAGCACTTCATGTCTTATTGAGGTGCTGACCTTGGTTTGCACATAGTTCAAGGCAAAAGTGGGACTCAAGGACTATCAATCAGCACACGTAGGCATGGCATTATGGTCTTGGGAATAATACAGCAAGCAGTAGAGTAACCACAATGCTAACCACAGTGTTTCAACCACAAGAGACAGCTTGTAAAAAGTCAATTTTTTTTCAGGAGTTGGTTGAAAGCAGGTCCATTACAAAGATAACTGTTCTATATGTAAAGATTAGCAACTGAAGACAAAGACACCATTTTCTCTAGAAGTGTTCTGATGCTTAATGTGTACATTCTCTCCATGCCCAACATCAGTTATGATAAAATTTGTGTCCCATTTGTGACATCATATAGATGACTATAGCCATCTGGGCATTGCACCAGATATTACACATTACTGGAAGCACATTATTAAAAGGCTAAATCCTTATAAAATTTTACATTTTTTCAAATGTACTAAAAATATGTAATGGGTTTCTCATTGTTTACAGAGGACACAGGAACGCAATTTGCAGTGTTTGTGGGTACTTAGCATTTGCCTTCTACTCCAATTTTAGGAACAAAAAGGAAGATATCAAAAATAGTGTAGACAAAATATAAAAAAGACCCATCTACTGAGCAGACTGACCCATAGTTAATAGTAGTTTTAACATTGTGTCTCCCAGAGGGGTTTGCATGTGACTCGAGAGAAGGGAAGCCAGTGTTCAGTACTACTTCAGGAGAGTGAGATGAAAGGGAGTCAGAAAATGGTTTTCCTCCACATCAAAACTGAGGGAGATTTCAGAACTTGTCTCTTTTCAACATCAGGATAAAAATAAGATATTGTGGGCAATTTATTTAAGAGTTAGCATAATTTCTCGTTACTGAGAAACACAATGCTCTAAATAGCTGTCAATACATACTCCACATCATGTTTCACAGCATTAAACTAAAGTAAAAACATTATATTGAGAGCAGTTATGGGTGGAGGAATAATTCTTCCTCATTTGGGTATAGAAATACCTTTTCCTTATTAGCTGTATTCAATACATATAGTCAGTCCCCAAGGAAAACCAATCAAAAATTCAGAATGGAATTACTTGTTATGTGCCTCTTCCATTGTTTGGCAATATATTATTATCTCTGGGGAAATCACGTTTGAGGTTCACTTATTTAATCAATTTTCTTTTTTCCAAACAAATATTGGATTCAGAAACATTTTGCACGTGTTTATAAATTTAGGGTAATTGTTTCAGTTGCCAAAAGCCCAGGCAGTAGGAGAAATGCTGAGAAAGTCAAAACATCTCAATAGTCTGGTTTTGCATCTTAGTTTCATTGCCAGTTTAAAGGCTCGATTTTCCAACAACTGAGCCTCTTACTTGAAACCAGCAATAAAAAAATTAAGAAGGATTTTTTGGGGGGCTGAGAGAGGAAGAAGAAAGGAGACAAAGGAAGAAAACACTAGTAAGTTTCACAAATCGATTTTTAAATAGACAAGCAGAGAAAATCCTTTGTTGCACAAAGAACTATTTCTCAAATTTGCCAGGTGAATTACTCATCAAATATCCATCTAAATGTGGATTGTTAAAAATTCAGATATGCATTTCAAATAACATGAAGCGAGAGAGCAGAGAAGCATGAAGGACAGTATTTAAATGAACTCTATCAATGAGTCAGGCTAAGAATGGAGTTCAATTAAACTTAATTTTCCCAGTCACTGAAAGCACAACAGAAAAATAAAGTGCTGCAGAGGAACAGCAAATGGAAAGTGATTCATGTTTCCTAGACTACATTGCGACCTACTTTTTCTACATGGAAAAAAACCACCAACAACAACAATAAAAAAAAAAACACAAAAACACCCCAACTGGAGCTATTTGGAAAATATTAGAAATTTTTGACTCATTGAAACCAAAATGCACACCAACCTTGATAAATGGAACATTTCTATTCCTGTTTAGAGAAAGAGTGAATCAGAAGCCTACCAGATGAGTCAGAAAAAAAAAGTCTAAGCCATTGCAGGATTCTGGTGATTATGGTTCTCAGCTGGCGTATCAGCTGGTGTTCTCTTCATCTTCTCTGGGTTAGGATCTTGGTTTCTAGATTTCTGACACAAAAAGTTCCGATTTGGTCCAATGGTGAAGAGGGATGTTTCTGAAATCAGAAAAAAAAAAAGGTGAGAGTGAAAGATAAGGAAAAGAAGAAATAAAATAATCTCCCCCCTTACCCAGCACTAAACCACTGTGCCCATTGTGAAGAGTTCTGGAAAAAGAAAACTTCCTGGAAAGGATTTAGCAACTGAGAATCTGTGGTTAGTTGATTGGTTGGCTGCTGGGTGAGCGAGGTCAGACAAGACATGTGAAAAGACCAGCAAGGAGAAAGGGCATTTTCCCTGGAGAGCATGTGGGGTTCTCTCCGGTTTTACATCACAGCCTTATTTGTGTTCTTTGTGCTAAGAGCTCCTACCCCATATAGCTACCCCCTCCAACTGTCCTGCCAGCTCTGGCCCATGGGCTTTTCCAGGCTGATCTCTTTGCTTTGTTGTTTCTTTCCCTTCTCACACCTTTCTGTTACCTCATTGCAGCTGTAGCCATTTTCTGTCTGTGAATTTGCTAGGATGCCAAATAGCCTGTCAAGTGTGGCAGCTCCTTGCAGCTTTTGCAGGAAAAAGAAAGAGGGCTTCAGTGGTGTTACGCTGCGATGGGCCAGAGAGGAAAGAGTCCCTGCGGACCACATGGAATAATAGGGTTGTAGGAGAATAAGATGAACAGTAACCACTGCAAGCAGCAGCCCAGGCAGACATGGCACTCTCCCTTTGGTGGGCAAACACTTCTCTCTGCCACAGCCAGCAACTATTCCTCTTGCAAGAGCAGGCAGGCAGGAGATGCGATACACTTTTTCAGAGCAGCAGGATGCAAGTCAAACAGAGTTCTCCCAGGGTGGAAGCAGAAGCAGAAAACTGACAGTAAAGGATTGTGCACAAAGATAAATGTGAAGGGTTTGTGGAAGAAGCAACACAGAATGGATGTGTTCCTTTGCTGAGGACAAACACGCTGAGTACAGCTCACCAGGTTAGTGTAAGGAAATGAAGTCTAGTACCATGAGCCTCCTCGGATAGCCAAGCAAACACCTGGCAATAGGGCCTTTTTCAGGGTTTTGGTGGGGGTGTATTAGCCTTGGCTGACAGCTAAACTGCCACCCAGCCATTCACTCACTCCTCCCCTTCAGTGTAACAGGGGAAATAGCAAGAAAGGTAATGAGAAATATTCCAGATTAAGATGAAGACAGGGAGATTGCTTAGCAATTACTCCACCTGTAGAAAATTGATATGTTGCCAATTGAAATAAGTATTTAATCACTGCTTTGGGTAATGAGAAACAAAAAGGCAAATATTAGAACAGCACTTTTCCTTTCCCCATTCCCATGTCCAGCATCATTCCTTCACAACCAAATCCTCAATGTCCCATGAGCAGCACAAGCATGATGGGGGAGCATGGCAGCTATAGTCAGTAAGTACACAGAAGTTCCTCTCTGCTGCTCCTTCCTCCTCATCTACTCCTGTGTGGACTCCTTTCCACAGTCCACATTTCCTTCAAGTAATGTCAACTTACTCCTGCATAGTATCCTCTATGAGCTGCAATGTGGATATTTGCTCCACTATGGAAGTCATCATCATCATCATCCTCTGGCCTTGGTGTTTCCTGTGCTGCTTCTCACTCCTTTTGTTCCCTCCACCTCTGCCTGTGTGGTATTTTTTGACCTTTCTTGTACACGCTTTCCCCAAGGCATCACCATCTTGGCTGAGCGGCTCAGCCATACCCTTGCCATGGGCCCATTGGAGTCAGAGGGAACTGGCCCAGTGCAGCCCTGTCCTCTGCTCCCAGAGGCCATGCTGCAGACTCTGCTGACAGATCCTGCACTCAGAATGGAGTGGGATAGAAAGTGTATCTCAACAAACCACAAAACAATGTCAAATCTCTATTTCTGCATTATTTTTGTGAATGGTAGAAGCACTCTGGAAAAGGACAAGCCTTAGCAGGAGGAGACACAGAGACCTAATTGCAACCAGAAGAGCAGTGAGAGACATAGGGTTTGCCTCTGCTGTCCAAATTACCCATAGCCTATGAAGAGGTCCCAGCACATCTTAAACACACTGCTGGAGAACTGCCAGATTAGGTCTCAGAAGGTCTAACTCCTGATCTCTGGCTGAAACAGGCATTGTCATACCTTGTCATCTCCTACTCATCATGCATGCCACCTACACACCTGTCCCATCTGCATCCCATCTCCATCCCCCACCGTAGCCCCATTACTAGTACCTTCATAGCCAATTTGCATAGAAGTACTTTGTCTTCCTCGAGACACCAGGCAGGCCTGAGGTCCTATCAAAATGCCCATGTATCCAAAAGACTTCTCATGCCCCGCACCACCTCTGGGGCATCAGGATCTAAGTGTTTAGCAAGCCATTTGAAAAGCACTACATGAGCGCATAAGAGCTATAACAGCCATTTGGCAGCTAAGTTGTTTGCTTTTAGAAGCTCATGAGGGCATGGCAATTCACAGCCTTATGATGTCTGCCAGATGCAGACAATTAAATCAATTAATTCTCCAGGAAATAGTTAGCTGTTTTGGTCAAACCTTAGTAACAATCAGCTGCAGCTGATTTAATCTGTTGCTATTGCAACACACTAATGGGCTAAAAAGATGGCTTTCATTTATTTATCTCTGTTTGTGTGTGTGTATATATACCTTTTCTCCTGGAATAAACAGTTTATTTGGTGGGAAGGGGCAGTAGTGAACAGGAATTGAAATGGATATCTTTTGATAATGTTTTTTAACAATATATGAATATTCTCTTTCACTTGTGCTGTCCCAGTGATGACAAATGCACGCATATTGCTCTGTGAAACTTACTTCAGCATAAAATCTATTGCTTCTGGTAGCAGGATCTCTCCTGGTCCTATGTGTATCTTTCTTAACCACCTCCTTTAAACAGTCATCATCTGTCACCTTTAAGCTGCGCTTTGCATAGGAAATATTTTGGACATAATTGGAGGTGCTGGTCAAGCTAACAGTTTAGTCTCTCCATACACAATTCATTCCTGCTGACAGGAAATGAGATAGCAACAATGAAATGCTCTTCTGTTGCTGTTTTAACCACAGGGTGTAAGAGCTGCTGGAGTAGTATGGCATATCCCTACAGTACCTGATGCCATCCCATTCAGGACCCCTGTTCAGGAAGGGCAAGGTCTTCACAGCTGTCCCTGTCACCCTTGCCAGCACGCCCAGGAGCAGCTCTCCTGCCAGATCAAGGCCACACATCTCCATGCTGGGGAGGTTTGGTGCCATGGGAGACCTCTGCCTCTATCTCACCAGCATACGCTATGAACAGCAGATAATGCAATATTTACAAGAGTGCATTAGCTTAAAACACTATCTTTCTCACATGGAAAGCATTTAGTTTGATTTGGTTTTATAGTACAAACCATGACTGGAGCCTGTGTTATGCTTCTGCAGCCCATGCAAAGGAGTATTTATCAGAAACCTTTAATGACATCTGTGCCTCATAATCACTTGTACTTAAGGCAAAATAAACCAGGAGAAAAAAAAGTGGGGAGCAGAGAAGAATGGAGCTAAGTGTGAGGGGTTGCTCCACTCAAACAGCATGTGCACGCTGATTTATGAAATGTGATCCTGTTCTCAGCAATCATCATAGGCCACAGACACATGGCAGCTGATGGAGGTAAGGTAATTAGCAAAGCTCAACTTCTCTTGTTACTTACTAGGAGTTAAATGAGGATTTTATCACAAGCCCTGAATAGTTTTGATTATAACATATTTGTATTTGACATTGAACCACTTGGTGGCTAAAACAGAGGCTCTGTAGTCACCTGACCCCCATGGCCAGTTGAGAGGAGAAGGAACTGAACCTGCCCAAGTGTCTTCTCAAGGTGGATACCCAGCCCGCTCACCTGGCCCTCTGCCCTGCCCACTGCAGCCTCATTTGCTAATATCCTGGTGGGAAGAGGGCAATGGCCAGGGCAGCATCACCCCTGAGGTCAGCTCCAAGGAGCAAGGAGTTCAGCTCCCATTGCTTTATGAATATCTCTGCATTGGTTGTACAGCCTCCTTAGACTAAGTTGATTCTTAGTGGATTTGAGGTTCTAGGTGGGAAGAACCTATTCACAGTGTTAAAAAAACAGCATTGAATTTTGGCCCTCAAGAAGTCAAGAATTCCTCAGCCCAAATGGTATCCAAGCACTTGGTTTTATTTCTTCACTTTACCTAAATGCTTACAGTGAATTTTCTTCTCTGGTTAAACTGCAATTGCTTGAAAGTTGTTTATTTATGATGGACAAGCTGACTCAACCTTCACTCTAATAACCAGGAAAACAAAACAGTAAAATGAAACAACAAATCATTGCTCTGATAGTAATGAGGCACTTGCTTAGACATTGATCTGTCTTTTTACAGGGCAGTAGAAAAGCCTTGTTTTTAAATTTCATGTCCAGGAAGAAATTACCAAGCCCTGGCCAAATCTGCATCGTTTAGCAGATGGTAACATTGCGCATAATTAATGTATTCATTTTCATTCTTAAAAACTAGTAAATGCAGCTTATTTGAAAGCTAAATTTATTAGCTACAAAACATAGAGTCTGTGCCAACAGTTTCAAGGAGATTATATCCTGTATTTCTCCCATTTTCTGTTTTCCACCAATATCACCTGAGTGGCTTTTCCCCTCTCTAAAGGAAACTTCAGAGCATGTGATAGCTTTCTCCTGTCCCTTTTATTCCTACATATATTTTCATGATAAAGGTTTCTTTCCTTCACCTCCTTTTAAAAATCAGAAAGCCTACCACTTGTTTGCTGAAAACAAGACTTTAGATTCATCAGCTCTCTCAGACCTAATAGAATGACATGTTTACAATGTTAAAGGAAATCAGGTGTTTTAATGTTGAATGAAAAAACCATATTTATGTAGTGTTATAATAATACCATTTGCCTGGCCATTCTCAGTCTATTCATCACACATCACACAGCACAAGAAGCTGTGGAGTCTGCGTGCTGGAATGCCTTGCAATATTAAGCCCAAATTCACCATAAATAACGGATTGTAGCAGCCTCCCCCCTTGCTGCTGTGCAGCCGCAGTAGTGGGGCACACGTAGGGAAAGAGTCAGCACCCAGGCATGTGGCGGTGTGGGTGGAATAAAGGAAACCCACTAGCAGGTGGGTACTGCTGCTACAGGCCCCTTGAGCTGCTCAGGCAAATCCTCTTTGTGCTACTGGTCCCACCACAGAAGTGGTGCTGGTCCCGTTCATTCTGCTGATCCCACTGCAAAGAACAGGAAGCAGAAAGCCTGGACTCTTGCTAGGCTCCTGGGTCGTAGCTGCTGATGCTCTCTTCATTCTGAAGGCCATCCTTCACTGCTGCCACTGGAGTGAGGGCAGTGTGCACAGGTGGAATGTCACACTTTTTTCCTGGCATTCAGCAATGCCTTTCCCAGCTTCTGTGCTCTGCTAGCTATTTTGTTACCTAAGTCCAGGTAGCATTGCTGCTCCAAGTGAGAAGTGTCCTCACTGCTTGAGATTTTTCCTTTAAAATATAGAAACCTATCCCATCCTGGGCAGCAATATAAGGGATTGGAACCTCCATTTTTAAGATGAGTTCTTCTTAAGAAGATTCTCCTAATGTAGTTTTTAAAGTCAGTGGTTAGATGGGCACGTCTCAGCAAAAAAATCAGAAAGACTCAGTCATTTCTATTAAAGTGGGTAACAGCAGAGTCCCTTTGCCAGGCTGTGGTTTAAATGTTGCTTCTCAAGCCAGCTCCTACCTCATTGCAGCTGGGCTGAACGCACTGCACTCTGGAGGCAGTTTACTGCTTACACGTCACTTGTTCCCACACGCTGAAATACACCATGTTCACAGAGGTCTGCTCAGAGGTGTTAATGGCATGGGTGAATTTAGCCTTCTCCTGGCACATTTATTTACTGCTGGGTTGTAGCATGGTTATTCTCACTAATTCTGTAGAAAGGAGCAGTCAGAGTAGGCAGGTAGAATCTTGATTTTTCCTTTCTTTTCATTCCCTTTGTATTAAATTACCCTAAAAAAAAGAAATCCTTCTGTTTCCCAACAAGCTGAAGGTGTTCAAGCAACACCCCACCAAGATACAGTGATTTACTACTGAGCAAGCCTAGGGAGAGAACTTTGAGGGAGAGAGGCATAGCTTGCTTCTTCCCTACTGAGTGGAAAGGCACTGTTATTTTGTTCTAACACATAGGTAACCGAGGCACTCAGTGATTTGGCACAGCTTGGCAGTATATGAATCATACATCCCAGACTAACCTCATCTCTCTGCCCTTACCTGTTACTAAATCCAGTATCAATTCTTCAGGCCAAGGCCCCATGTGACTTCTTTTATCCCTGTTGAACTTCTCTATTCTGCTCCATGTGCAGCAACTGGCCTAGGCCCATTATCAAAACAGATTGCATTTTACAAGGAATTGCTAAAGGAGGTACTGAATTTCTATCTAGTAATTTAACCATTTTCATAGAGGTAGGTCGAATGTATAACTTTAATTGGTAGCCATCTCTTGCCTCCCCTCCTGCTGAACCGCAATCAGACTCTACTCTGTGATTTTATGCTAGAAAACATCTGGAGAACATATGGTCCCTTACTTCCTTCAGATGGCTTTGTTGAAGACTAATTCCAACCTTCCTTGTAACTCCACTGCTAGTTCTGAGCTTAATCTCTTTTCTTGCACCTGTAGGTCTCAGAGCCAGCAGCTCCTGCATTCAAATACGCAAAGCTACAGACGCTTGACACTGAAACTGATTGCTGGGGTTAATAAAGGAATCTTTTCTATGCTGTGAAGACTCTGAAATAGAGATGTTTGCAGTGATGCAACAGCAGTGATCTTTGTGGTGTTGCAATAACACCAGAGAACAGAACATCTACCTATAGAAAGCAGCCACTGGACCCTGTGACAATAACTCCTTTTAAATCTTTTAAGAGAATGAGGTGTGTAAAGAAGTCGATGACATTGCTTTGACATATTTCTGAATTAAAAGAGGGTGAACGTCTTTATCTCTGCTAAGCATTGATTTCAATATTGAGAGATAGTACAAGAAAGGTTTTGTCATGATAAATCACCCCATACTCCTAGTGCTGTAAATGGAAGTTGGTTTTGCCATTAGTTTTTTTTGTCTCTCAGAGTAGTAAATTCACAATCAGTCTCCATAATGCTTTTTTATATGGAGAGGCCATGCTTTCAGATCTTTCATCACTGTGGATTTCAGGGTAATGTAGCAAACAGAAGAAGCCAGAAATCTTGTCACAATTTTGGGATTTGTTAGAACAGTAAGGAAGAAAACAAATGTGTTGATATTTGCTTCATTAGAAGCAGCAAACTGAATAACAAAGCATGCAGACTCTGTAGTGTGATACTGACAGTTATGTTTCTTTCCTCCTTCTCCACCTTTGTATTTAATCCAGAATTCCTTGGTGATTTTCAATGTGTAGATTACTTCCCAATGCAGAGGTTTTCCCATGGTCCATCTTACCTTTCCAAGTCCATATACCTCCCTTTTTCACAGCAGCTTACTGCTATATAACATTAATGCCTGGTTTGGAGAAGTCACATTCAGTCATGTATTTTTGGCTTCTTCAGTGTAATAAGGCTGACAAAAAAAAAAATTAAAAAGACTACTGGCTTTTTTCTAACAGATGTGAATAGATGCTTGGAGCACCATCAGCAGTCCCAAACCCTGGAAACGCCTGCTGTCCGCTTGCCTACTTGCAGTCATTTCTTCAGATAAAAAGATCTCCCCTGCAAAAGATTCTACTATTGCTCTTAAAAATATGGAAATCATCACACCAATGGTCCATTGAGAAAACTATCTCTAATGGCGAACAAAACGTAGCAATGAGATGAGCAAAAGGCCAGTTCCACAGTTTCAAATCCTGGGCCAGAAAAACTGAGAGCTGCAGTTTTTCACTAGCTCCTTGCAGTCTGCTGTGGCCCAGATGTTCAAAGCTCATCCCACCTTGGGGTTTTTCTGCTTCAGGGCTCTCTGGATGCTTTCACAAGTGGAAATATTTTCAGTCTTTCTTACAAAGTTATTCAGAAGAACTTTGGTAGGTGCCATGTGTTTTATGAAAAGGCATATCAGACCAGCTGTTCCTCAGGACTGTCTCTGGCAAGAACCAGCACCAGGTATTTCAAGAATAAAAGTAAAATTTTTCAGGAAAGACAAAGATACTTTGCTTCATCTTGAACAGGTTTCTTCTAGTCTTTCAGCAAGTACTGGTTTAAGAAAGTAGGCTGGCAACTTGTAAAACTACCTGCACTGATGGAACTGATGGTATTACAATTCATCATCTAAAAACTCAGTCTTTTCTGAAACTTGTCATGCTCTTTCCTTCAAAACCTTACTTGGCAGCCAATGAGTCAGTTAGAACTGTTTTGAAAACATACTTCTCTGTGTTATGATTTTGTCGTCCCATTTTTATTTGATATTGCCTGCACAATATTATAGGGAATGAAGAATTCTGGAAAACGGGAAAAGTAAAATAACAATAATTATTTTCTGCTTCTATCAAGTGGACACGGCATGTAAGAAAAGGGTAGTAGTACTCGGCAATGACATTGTCTTTTTTCTGGTCCCTTCTTTCTGGTCCTTCCCACCTTTCATGAGGTTAATTATCTTGTATATTCTGTAAGTGCATAGCTGTGTGTCCAGCAATGATGCTTTGGATTGCAGAAACAACATTTAGATAGTTCACTGTTTTTCTGTCCTTGTTGATGCAGTATCTCTGTTCATACAGTATTTTTACTATTTTTTTTGTTGATAATCCCTAACACACTTCTGTGTTCGTTTTGTTACTATTGTGCATTAAAAAGTAACTTTCTCCCACCTAATTCTATTCAAGCACTTGCATTATTTCAAGATTATTTTTTCCTTTTAAAAACCGTGCTAAGCGTTTCTTTCTATTCATGCGTGCACTAGCTGCTTCCAGTCAACAGAGAATGTTTGATCCAGCGATTTAAGCAGAATTCCATGTATGACGATGACCTTTTAAGGCTGAGGGACACCAAGGGATAACCTTTTCAAGGCTGAGCAAGTTTGGGGGTTGAGGAATTAAAACCCATTTTTCCTCAGAACTAGTCCAACTTTGGGACTAGTCAGACATCACGCTAAGACGTGGCAATAATGTTTTGGAGACTATTGGAAGAGGAGATTATGCTGCATGGCCCATTTACTGAGAGATAGTGAGTGTCTGAGAGAGTTACTTGAGAAAATTTCCTGGAATTGCTGTCTCTAAAGCTGATGGTCACCCAAGAATCTGAGAACCCACATGCGTAACATTACAGAAGTGTCAGCTCCATGCTATGCTTCTGCAGTGAAGTTTTCTCAGAGTTGTGTAAGCAGCCCTGTGATTTGCTTGTGAGATGAGTAGAGACATGGCCTCAGCCGGAAGATGATGACTTTAGTGGTGGTAGACAATCCAATAAATACATTTGTCGTTACAATATGCCTCTTGGCTAGGCAAATGATTCTGCTGTAAGCCAAATTTATGTCTCAGACAAATCACATAATTTATCAGTAAAACAGACCGTACCTATTGTTGCCTACAGAAATAAGAGAAAGAGCCTTCAGAGATGACAGAAGCATGGTCCAAGGAGTTTGCACTGCAGTGTGTGGGGCTTTTCCAGCTCTCAACTTATTAGAACAGACAGAGATAAATGGGCAGATTAGGATCTCTGTAATTTTATCACCCCATGCTTAACAAGGCAACAAGTTGGCCCCAGAGACATTCCCAGGAGACATTCCATAAGATCTCTGAAGCCAGGACTGGATTTTCAAAGAAGCCAGGAGAAAAACACAGTATTTTCACTGAATGCATTTCCTTTCTACTGAGGTCATAGCATATTGAGAGTGGGTAATTCAGCTATCTGCAAAAAGTTCCTGCACTCTCCCTGGCTTAAAAGGAGAACCAGTATTTCCATACTCTCCTTATAGACAGGCTTTTGCAAAACAAATTGCTAGCAACCTTAAGCAAGCTGTGGCCCTCTCTTCTTTTAGATGCCTGGTTGAGGTAACAAATTTTCTCTGTATTGATTCATTCTAGGAGAAACAAGTGAAATGGAGTGGATGGCCCAATCTCATAGGCATTTGATGCCCTCAAATTTCTTGACAAGGACTCTCCAAGTCTCTGATGGCAATGTTGAGACAAATACTGTTCTTCTGACCAACTCTTACAGACCTCAGCCATTTACATATTAGGCTAAGTCATAGCATTATTCACAGTAGCTGATGGTTTCCAAGAGACTTTGCCAATGCTATTACATCTTACAGCATACTTCAGTTCAATTCATCAAGAGCATCTGTTGAGTTGAGATGTGAGGCTAGATACATTCATTTGTTTCCTGAAAAATAAAATAATATTGAATTATCCAATCTCTCATCCAAAGAATTCTAGCAATAGTGACTTCCTGAAGTTTTTCTACAACCCAGCATTTTGGTAAAACGGCTGTCAAGAACAGCAAGCTAAGGTGGGCTGCTATGTTGCAATGGCAATACTTCCAGGGTACCTTTAAAAAATCCATAGTTTCTGCCATGTTTTTCTATTGTCCATTTATTCTGGGAGCTGACTGAAACTTACCGATAATAGCAGGAATCTAAATGTTCTGAAATATAGGATAGATTTATACTTGTAGGATATAACAAACTTTTCAACAACTGTCTCAAGGAAGACATCCATATAAGTTTGAGATGAACATTTTATGGTTCCCTTAGGTTCTTTGACCTCTCCACTGCTCAGCCCCTGGCACAAACACATTGACACAAATGGCAAGCAGATTACACCTTTTCATTTTGGAAGTAGAACTCATTTAATAACATGATGCTTTGGCACAGGATTTAGTGAAATGCTTCACCATCCCAGACATCAAAAAAACCCCACTAATAGAAGTACTGATGAATGTACCCATTCACTTTTTGGCCAGACTAGTAGTCTCAGATAGACATCTTAATAATGTTGGACAGAAAAATGCTATTTCTCTTTATCCAAGGTGATTTTCACTATCTGTAAAAGAGTCTTGAAAAGTCTGGGGAGAGAAAAGGGACTGACAAAAAAGACAAATCCAGAGATACATTTCCTGCTCTTGAAAAATTCCTGGAAGGAAGGAGAGAACTTTGCATAAAATTTTTTGTTGTTGTTAAGGAAAAGTGAAACTAGGGACCTTCCCACATTCACCCTGGGGTTTGCTTGGACCTGAGAGGCTGCAGGGAAGAGAATGTCACATAGGACAAGCTAAGGTAGGAGACAGGCTAAGGTAGGAGACAGGCTAAGGGGGAAGAAAGGGTTGGGAAGTCTGGCCCCTCCTCACTTCTGAGTTGATCCAGGTGCACAGAGAGTCTAGGAAACAAAAATGGAACGAGAAAAGCACAGAGCAGCGCTAGAAGATGGCTGGGGTCTGGTACAGATCAGGGCTTGAGATCCATATAGTGGTTACTGCAGCAGCACTTGCGGTATGAACTGTTTCTGAACTGCTGCACTGCTAGAAAGAAGTTGTTTTCTCAAGCCATGCCTGGTGTTGAGGTGGAGACTGCCAGCCTCCCTTTCTTCCTCACATCATTGACTTGTCCCCCTTAGCCCGAAAAACATTAGATTTTTTCTCTTATCATTCAGCCTCTGGCAGCAGGGATCAACTATTACAGGTGAGAGGTGAACAGCTATGTGATTATTCTTGTGTAAAACATTGAAGTCCATGAGTATTTACAGTCTGCTATTTGTCTACATTTCCCCTTTCCTTTCATAGAGGCTAACCCTAAGCAGATATTGCTGCAATCACTGAAATTGTGATTCTCAGTACTTGTATTATGGGAAGGTTTGATGGGAGTGTGATATCCCGCTGCTCAAGCATCTATCTGGTTGTATGCAGAATTTATAACCAACTGCATTTTGCCTGCTGTAAAAGACAGAGGGTATTCCTCATGTGCCCGCTTGCCTTGTGTTAGCTTCTCCGTTTCTCTGTGCCCTCTGCAATAACAGTTGCTGTTTTCAGCTCACCAGCTAAAGAGAATTTCTTAAGCTCACTGCATCGTTTTAGCAATTGATACCTGCAGAGCTCAGGAGTCATTTCAGACTGTTTTGGGGCCTGTGTAGAACCTGACTCAGCTCTCTGTTAAGTGTAAGGAGCAGAAAGCTGAGGGTCCTCGTGCTCCAGACCAGCACTCATGCTCATCCCCATCCCGTGGGCAGTGGCAGCAGGGCAGGGAAGCAGCCTGAAGGCTGGAGAAGTGGGAGTGATACCCCACCGCATGGCAAAGCGTAGACCGATCACCCTGGCTCAGCAGGTGCCAAAGGTCTGTCCTGCTGCTGCTCTTTAGCCACCAAGTTTCTCCTCCAGCACCAGATTATCAAGTACGAGTTGTATAATATGAACGCACTGCTGAGCATATTTCAGGGGAGAATAAGATAAACGCTTGCTGTCGCTGTGGTTTGTGCTGCCACAGCCGCATTTGCTCCGCCTGCTGGCTGAGATGCTGCGCAGCTGGAGGCTGCGGGGCAGCCACCGATGAGGAGATACTGCCATCTCCCGACACGGCGATCCTGGTGGAGGGAGCACTCTGTATCCGCATCTCCTGGGGAGGCTGTGGGGGAAGCAGCGGGTGGTTAAGGTGCCTTGGGCCCCAAGGCTGGTTCGCACTCACATTGTGGTTGCATGGGGAGGGCGGGGTTTAGAGACTTGGTGACAGGGAGTCTGGAAGCCAGAGCGGGGAGGTCACACTCCGGACTGCTGAAACTGTCACAGGGTGAGGCAGAATTTAGCAGAGTGAGACAGAGAGGATACAGGGAGACAAGCCCAAAAGCAGTAGGGAGCCTGGGACACACGCAAAGTTGTTTGTCGCTGAAAACTGAGTAGTGTGTAAAAAGCCATACCTGGCACCACCGTTAACAGCAGGGCAGGCAAGAACCAGTAACCTGCCTGTGTCTCTTCCTGGCCACAGCCCCTAACGACACACCTGAAGGAGGAAGCAGTAGCAGAAATTTCTCCTCTAAACCAACTCTAACACGTGCTGGAAATCAGCAGAAATTCATACCTCTTTACGTTTAGCTATTGAAAATACCATTCCCAATCAAGCAAATCAAAGCTTGGGAGACAGAGATGTGAAAGTCGGTCTACTTTGCCTGTAGGTGCAGCCGTTGTGGCTGTCGCTGCTACAACGCATCGCCCCGGTGCAAACGCAGTTTGATGCTAAGCCGAAGGCCAGTAATTCCCATCCGAAGCACCAGGGGTCATTCTATCTCGGCTGCAGACCGGATTCTTAGCACAACAGCGCTAGCAACACTCCTCCCCTGCTTTTCTCCCTTCCGACTGACTACGATAAACCTGAACTGCAAATAAGGCTGTGTTTAGACAGAAAAGTTGTGGGAATTTTGTCTGAGTAAAGACAGGAGGATCTGTCCCGGTAGAAAGGCTTTTGAGTAGTTTACAGTATTTGCCTGTAATTGTACACATTCCTTGAACAAATCGTGCCCACTGATTTATTATCTGAGCTAAACAATGTAGGTCTAGTACACAGGTGTGTCACTCACCCTACTTCAGGCAAAAGAAATCTGCAATGGTATGTAATTTTTCCACCTAGAGATTAGTTATTTTACTGCAACATCAGAAGTGACCTATTTGGGAAAATGGGGAGAGAAGGGAATATGGAAGGAAAAAATAAGCTGAACAAAATGTTCACACAAACTTGGAATAAAATTACTGAGAACAGGTGTTTGCTTTCTCCCCTGATGTGCAAAACAGTGATGGATTTTTGGGTTTAATAATAATTCTTATTTAAAATTTAAGTAATTCTCTAGCTGATGATGGTTTGATCTAAAAGGATTTGGACAGCAGTGGGGACTTTCCCTGGGCTTCGGATCATGCCTCATGTGTCAGCTGGATTTATTTGTCATGGGAGTAGTAATGAGGTATGGATTGTTTGAGGCTGGAATACCTGGAATACTTCTTGTTAGGGTAGGTTACACATCTAATAAATGGACACATCCTGTCAGCTACTGTGAGTGTTTTCCACGTTAAATGCAAGGTGTTTGAGGCCCAGAATCCCACAAGAAAAGAGATGCAAGTGTAGGGGAAGGAAAAAGCTGCATGTGCACATACACACACACACACGTATGTTGTGTGCCATTTTTCTGTGGCTACAAATTTCAGCTCATACATGAGCAATGCAGTCCACAGGCAAAGAACTGAGTGCTAAAGCCCAACCATATCCATTAGAAAGTTAAACACTTCGTTCCTGACCTTCCTCTATACTTAACCAGGAAAGGGTATGTCACTCTCCTCATACATGTTCTTTTTGTTGTTGTTGTTTTTCTTTCCCAGGGAGAATGGCTAGGAAGAGAGGGAGATCCTTGGTTCCCAATGGATATGAACAAATGAGTTCTGCTGTTTTCACAGCCTTAAAATTTATTTGCTATAACAGGCTCCGGTACATCAGTCCATGTCTGCCCAGCATTTACACAGATAATGTAGCCTGAAAACTTTAATGGATGCCTAAGATTACACCATGTCGACACTCACTCCCTGGCTTGTCTGAAAGTTTTTCATCATCTTGGCCAAAACTTTCTGTTCTCTTCAGCCCCCAGAAACATCGGGCAACCCCACTGCAATTTATTGCAGTTTATAGTTTCTCCACATGGACGTCACTTCCAAAATATTCATTAGAAGAATTAGTCAGTTACAATAAATGTTACATTTTTACAAGAAAATGCAGTGATTATTTATTAAACATCTGGATTTTTTCAGCGCCACCTCATAATGGGGATGAGCCTGAACTGGAACACCTGATCTGAACCTTTTTCTGGCTTTTGGAGAATTTCAGATCCAAGTTCCTGAGGGCTGGGATTGTTTTCACTTCGAGTCTTCAACAGCTCTGAGCACATTGTTGACGCTTAACAAATAAGCAATAGTAATCCAATTCTGGACAAGAAATTAATGGCTAGAATGTATCTGTACTTTATGAAAAATGTATACATCTTCCACATTATCCATGCTATATCAAATACAATGCCTTCTTTCTTTTCTAACCATAAATGATCGTGATTAGAAAATACAATCACCAGCCCTCAGCCCATAGTGTTACCAAGGAGAAACACCATCCCACATGGTAGCTCCAGCCATAATCCAGAGGTATGAATTGGGGTGATGACGTGGCTCTTAAACAAGTACAGTAATGAGAACTTGAACTGTGGCAGCACCTGCTGCAAAGCCCACCTGCACCAGGCAGATCTAACAGATGAGTGAGTTGCACGTGATGGCATGGGGACAATGAGAACCAGTGGCTGTGTCTCATCACAGAAACCAAACCGTCTCATTCATTCCCAGCTCTAAGAGACGACGGAGAATTTGGGTTATCCAGGCTGGATCTACAGGGATATAACTTCACATCATCACTCTCAAGACGATGAACACTTCCTTTAAAGAAAGTGATCTTAGGGAGCTTCCTTTCACAGTTATCATCTGCCAAAGACTTCCTGCTAACGTGAACTCTGCTTTACATGAAAAGTGAATGTGGGATTTAGGCCACTATTTGGAAGTGTTCAGGTTTGTAAACTGAAAATAAGAATGACTGAAAAGCATCTCACCTTGTCCTTCCTCAGGAAAGAGAAGTGCCCGTATTTAACAGGGACAGACCCAAATGCAGTAGTACAGTAGCATTTATTGTAATCTCCTTTGCTTTGCTCCAAAAGCTGTACTGTACTTTCCTGAGCATCTGCTTTTGTATATTTGGCCTTCTCTGTGCTTCACAGTGGAAATGAAGAAAGGGTGAAAACTTTTGGCTGTTTGCAGGGAACAGAAGGAGAGAACGTAGATGGAAAATTGTCCCAGCAGAGGTGGAGTAATGGCAACTGATATGCAAGAGGAAGTCATAGGAAACAATGCAGTCTAACTTGTTCCAGCTGCCTGAGCAATCACATGAACAGTGCCAGATGTAATGTAGCTCTGGTTAGCATGAGCTGAAATGTGGGAGAGCCTCCAAAAACAAGGATGGGGAGAAGAGAAACAGCAGCTTGTTTGTGAACAAAAGATTAAACTATTTGGTTGCTAGAATACACTCAAAGGAGGTATCCCCTCCCTTTGCTCCACGTACAAAACACATCTAATCTATGTAAAAGACAAAGGGAAAAAATAGCTCAGTTTGTGGTTGTGTCGAATTTGTATGATAAACAGTGGAGGCTATGCTTAATGAGGAAGAGAGCTTGGGAGCGTTATTTCGGTTGTGCAGCAATTGAGTCCAAAGTTTTAACGAACTACTGCTGCTCTGTTTGAGAAACCACATTTTTAAAATGTGAATCAACCAGGACAATTCACAACAAGAGAGCAACTCTGTTAGTTATAGGGTACATCAATGGTCAATTCGTCCCATGATTATGCTGTAGTATGGAGGGCCTAAGTTACCTTGGGACTAATTTTCTAAGGTTCAAACGGCCAAGGAGTATGGTAACTGAGCCCAAGCTACATAAGCAAGAAAGAGAATTAATAATCTTATTCTGAACTCCCTTCTACTGACTTTTAACCTAAATCTATCGCAAAACACTTTATATTATGTTCAGTTCTGTCTATGACAGTTTACCTTTCCTCCAGGCCGTCTAGGCAATGAGGGAAACCCAGAAGGACCATGTAGATCAGATTGCTTCATCCATCACAACACCTTTTTGTGACTCTTCCCCAAGCTGCAAGAGCATGGGTAGACTACAAAGTGGAAAGGACAGTCAGCAATTTGAGTGCTTCTCCAGAAGTCTTTTGCAGAGTGGATCTGTTGTAAGGAAGGATCATTTCACCTCAGTTTCCAGAGCACATTAAGAAATACCTTCAAGAGGCCTTTTTATTTTTCACTTGCTTGTCTTGCCCCCATGAGGGCAGGATCCAGCTGTATAATGTGGTTTGAAGGAAAGGATGCTATTTTTTGGCTCCACTAAATTTCAAAGTGACTTGAATGATTGCCATTATTGGTCTATATTACAGTGACAACACGTAAAATAGACATGGAGACAGAAAAGCAGTATTATTCACATTTTACAAAAAGAAAGGAAGACATGGGGAACTTGGACAATTTACTTACTCTATGGTCTTCGTCCAGCTCCATTCTTTCTCTGACACAGAAATGACAGCTCCAAGGAAGGTGGCAGGTGCTGCACTACTGTGCGTCTGCCACTCATCGCCATTCTCAACTAGGAAAACAGGACAGGACCATATTGCTCTGTTTTACAAGATGTTGAAAAAAACCTTGAAAAGAGAGTTAATCCTTCAATGTAACAAGAGAGTGAGCTTCAATAGCAAAATCTCTACTCTATTCACAGTTTCTGAACACTGCTGTGATTGTCTGTCCTGAAAATATGATCAATTATCTTATACTTGTTAATATTTATAGATGTTGCCATATAATGTAGATATGGTTGTTCCTTCTCCCACAGCCGCAGTCTATTTGAGGGATAAAAGCTGTTGCTTTCTTACAATCAAAATGCCATCAGTCTTACGAGTATCAGAACTGCATTGAGTTCTTGTCACAGAAATGCTTTACATTTATCACCTGGCATGTGCCACTTTTGTGCCCTTTCCACTAGGGACACCACTTCTGTGGAAATATTAATAAATGACAAATTGCATTTGTGTAATCTTGTGAAATGTTTTGACTACTAACGTTGTTTCATAGCAGTTCATTAAAGGACACATAAAGTATTTAAGTTTACATTTTATAAAAAGATCAGGAATGCGCTGGCTGATAGCTTTCTTTCTATTGAGCATCTGTTTCCCATTTTTTTAACAGCTTACAGCAGTGGTTGGCCAGTTCTGTACTAATAGTTGATCTTAACTGGATCAAAACATTGTAATTTCTTACCAAAGGTTAGAAAGTGTCCTTCTGACACAGCTTCCTATGGCTGCAACCAGCAATGTGTGCATCAACATCTGGTTTTGAAATATTAAAAATTATAAACACTTCCAGATACAATCCATCTGGCCTCCCAAAATTCTACATGTGCCTAATTTTGCTTTCCTTTTAAAAAGCCAAACACAGACTTAATTTGGCCCTGATACATTGCTGTAGAATCCTCTTCCTTCTAAATGCAGTGCAAAGCTCGTGGTCAAGTTTTGTTAGAAGCGGCCATCTATGTCTGAACAACTGTTGTGCCCAATGTTGCCTCTATTAGTAATTGATAAGCATAAATCCTTTGCTTGGTTAGTATACAGTATCTGAATCAGAAGGGAGCTTGCAATGAAGAAATCATGGTGAACTGAAGGAGCAATGAAGTCTGCAGTGCTAGCTGTGATTGGGATTTTGAGAGTTGTTTGCTTGCTGTTCATCTGCATCATGTCACTCCTCTCAAAGACAGCACCAAGCCTACAGGGTTGCTGCCCAGTGCAGCTGTGCAATTCACTGCTTCAATCCAATGCCTCAGGCTTTCTTCAGCAGCATATTCCTTGGCTGCAACACCCTGCAGACAGATCTGCAACACTGCAAGAGGCAGAGCAGTGGAAGGGGGACTACCCCCTCTCCCTTTAGGCCAGAGATACTTCCTGTGGGATGGTTGCTGCCATGGTGACTAAACAACACCAGACTACTTCCTCTAGCCTCTCTTCCCTCCCATTTCATTTTCCATGCCAATTCCAGGTCCTCTTTACCTTTGAGTCCCTGACCACTTTACCCAGACAGAAAGATGATTTTTATTTCATGTGCACAGACAAGTAACAAGTCACTCTTAGGCAGGTAACTGTGTGCAGAGTATAAAATGTCGTTGTTTCCTTAGCTTTTAATTAATGATGCTACTTACTGTTCAACATTATGTATGTAAAGGTATCGTGAAATGTTTAATAATATGGAAATTAATAGAGGTGTGAGAGATAAGTATTCTGAGTTTAGTAAAGGTTTGAAGTTCACCTTGTCATTTTTTTGTCCCTCTCAATGGTCTAATTTGCAATGAAACAATATTTTTCCCTGAGGTTTTAAAAAAAATGAACAGGTTCCAGTAAGCTCTGAAAGCAGGACAGTGAACAAGCCCTTCACCTCAGCTGGAGTGCTCCAGCTTAAAGCTGAAGAAGTAATCAAGATGGGAATTAAAACTTCTTTTCACTCATAAAATTTTCACTGGCTCTAATGAGAGCATCTTTAGGTTAAAAGCAGGAACAGACAGCATCTTTCAGACTAGGAGGATGTTCCAGAGAAGTCACTGCAAGAATCCATACTTTGACTCAGCTCTTGATTCAAGAGATACCTGGTAACCCATAGTCTATGGCACAATAGCCCTACCAAAAATATATCAAAGATCATGGTCATGGCCTGGATGGGATGGTTGATAACGGAAGTCATGAAAATTAGAACTACATGGGTAACAAAACCAATTATGGATATTCATTATGGAAATAATTCCAGGCAGGCCAGCCAGTCTAAATGCTTAATCCCATTGTCATGCTCATTAGTTGCATATATTTATAAATTCAATTTGAGATCAACTTTCTAGAGTAAACCAGAGACAGCAAATGCCACTTTAACACCATACCTATACTTTCATGATTGATGTGGCTATTGCTAATGTTTCCTGTAGTGACAATGGCTTGCCAGGTGCTGAGGAACAAAAGCACAGTCAGACCATATTGTAAACTGAGTAAAATAAATGCCTGTGGCTGCACTAATTGTATATGCTAAAGCTGTCATCCCTTAAATGCAACTGCTTTTGTAAGTATGTGCGAAGTACATCAGTCAGAACATGCCCTAAGAAGTCGGGGAATGACAAATCGATGAAAAAAAACCCACAGCAAATTACCAGCGCTTAGTGTCAAACGACCCCTCAGTCACCTGCAGCAAGCATTAGAAAGCCAAGGTGGAGAAGGCAGCTCATTCCTTTCTTGACCGAGATCTCCTTTATTCCCCATTCACAGCTAGGTCTTCCTTCCCTTTCCATTCATATTTTGAAAGAGATTCAAGCAAAGCTTACCTTCATTCTGAGATATGTGATAGTTTAATCTTGGTCATAATTATTTCAGTCTAAGTACTCAAAATAGAGTTTTCTCATCAGTGAAAGAACTTCTCAAGAAAATGTAGGTGTTATCTTGGCTTCTTTAATGACTCTGAGCTGCCAAAGTCACAAAAGACAATCATCTCTGCAGTATCCCTGTGCCACAAGGACTTTAATTAATTTGGTCATTCTATAACCAAAAAATTTGATCATTTGGTAACCAATTGTTCTTAGGGTGCCAAGTAACATCATCATATGCATCATTCCTGTTTTTCATCTCCTACACTGAACATTTTTTTTAGTGTTAGACTTCAAAATCTCTCTTCCCTATTTTCCTTCCTCTTCTTTACTTTCATCCTCCTCAAGAGATCTTTTGTCTTCCCTTTTCTCAAAAAGAACATTATCTTCCATTGCAAAACAAATAATTTTACTGTGATAAAGGCAAGTGGTTAGACAAAGATGGTCTTGACCCTTTTGTTTCCCTTCATCAGTTGAGGAAAAAGAGCTCTGAAGATGCCTAGATTAATTTATTTAAAATTGTCTGTAAAGGAAATCAGAATCAAATTACATTCTCTGCTTTTTTTCGGAAGCAGTAGATGATAGCCAGTAAGCACTTAAGTTGCTACTGCTGCATGTGAACACCTGCTATCCTGCCTTATTCTCACGGCTCAGAGGTGTACAGGGCTCCACTCTCTCTGGCTTGGTTGGGCAGCCATTTCAATGTAAGGGAAGTTTATTCTCCAGAATGAAATTCCTGTGGATATGAGAAGCCGGGAATTGAATGACTGGCTCCGAACATGGTACAAAGAACAAAACTTTGGGTTCTTCAACAATGGATTGGCCTACACGCCAGGCCTGTTGGCAAACAACAGGGCATACCTGTCCCGTAAGGATATAAGGATACTGTCAAAGAAGCTGGCTGGACTAATCTAGAGGGTGACTAGATTGAAAGGGAGAGGGGGACATCAATGGCCTCAATAGGTTAAATGATAGGAATGGCACCTCAAGCTCCAAGAGACAGTGTACTGGTGAGAGCCCCTGATCTGCCACCTCAGTTGAAGTGGAGAATAGCACTCCAGGTGGCAGCCAGAATTCAAGGGATAGCAGTGAGTTACAAACCACTGCTAGTAGACAATCAGGAATTGAGCCTATTCCACTTAGGAAAGGGGTGGAAACAACAACCCAACTGAAGTGTATTTACACTAATGCACACAGTATGGGCACAAGGGGAGCTAGAAGCGACTGCAAGAATAGAAAACTATGATGTAATCGCCATCATGGAAACGTGGTGGAATGATTCGCACATCTGGAGTGCTGCCATGGGTGGCTATAAACTCTTCAGGAGGGATAGGCTAGGAAAGAGAGGCAGTGGGGTTGCCCTCTATGTTAGAGAAAGTTTTGATTATTTTGAACTAAAATATGCTAACGATAGGGTTGAGTGCTTGTGGGTTAAAATCAGTGGAACCCACAGTAAGTCAGACATAGTGGTGGGAGTCTGTTATCGGCTGCCCAGCCAGGATGAGGAAACCGATGAGCTCTTCTACGAGTAACTGGGAGAAGTCTTGCCATCGCTGGCCCTTGTTCTTGTAGGAGACTTCAGCTTTCCAGATGTCTGCTGGAAGTATAACACAGCAGAAAGGAAACAGTCTAGGATGTTCATCAAGTGTATGGAAGATAACTTCCTGACACAACTGATAAATGAACTGACTAGGGAAGGTGCCCCACTAGATCTGCTCTTTGTGAACAGGGAGGGCCTTATCGGGGAGGTGACTGTTGGAGGATGCCTGGGGCTCGGTGATCACGAGGTGATAGAATTCTCATTTCTTGGAGGAGTAAGGAGGGGGGTCAGCAGAACTGTCACCTTGGACTTTCAGAGGGCAGACTCTGAACTGTTTAGAGGGATGCTTAATAAAGTCCAATGGGAGACAGTTCTAAAGGACAAAGGAGCCCAACAGGGGCAGATGCTTCTCAAGAAGGAAGTTCTGGTGGCACAAGAGCAGGCCATCCACGTGTGCTGTAAAATGAGACAGCGGGGAAGAAGGCCAGCTTGACTTAACAGAGAGCTCCATGTTGGTCTAAGGAAAAAGAGAAAAATATGTGAGTTTTGTAAGAGGAGGCAGGCGTCTCAGGAGGACTACAAGGAGCAGGTGAGATCACGTAGGCAAAAAATAAGAAAGGCTAAAGCCCAAATTGAACTTCAACTGTCCAGTTCAGTGAAAGACAGTAAGAAATGTTTCTTCAAGTATATTAACATCAACAGGAGGACCAAGGAGAATCTCCCTCCTTTACTGGATGCAAGGGGAATGGTAGTAACAAAGGATGAGGACAAGGCAGAGGTACTTAATGCCTTCTTTGCCTCAGTCTTTAATGATAAGGTAAGATGTTCTCAGGGCTCCAAGCCTCCTGAGCCAGAAGGCTGTGAAGATGAACCCTCAATGTTCCAAGAAGACTTGGTTAGAGACCTGCTCGGCCAATTGGACATCCACAAGTCTATGGGGCCAGATGAGATCCACCCAAGGGTTGTTAAGGGAGCTGACTGACTGGGGAAGTGCCGCTTGACTGGAGACAGGCAAATGTTATGTTCATTTGCAAGAAGGGTTGGAGGGAGCATCCAGGATATTATCGGCCTGTCTTGACCTCGGTACCAGGGAAGGTCATGGAGCAGATCATCTTGAATGCTATCACACAGCCCATGCAGGACAGTCAGGTTATCAGACCTAGTCAACATGGGTTTATGAAAGGCAGGTCCTGCGAGACCAACCCAATCTCCTTCTATGACAAGGTTACCTGGTTAATGGACAAGGGAAAAGCTGTGTATACGGTGTACCTGGACTTGTGTAAAGCCTTTACCACAGTTTTTCCCAGCATTCTGCTTGAGAAACTGGCTGCCATTGGCCTGGACAGGCACGCTCTCTGTTGGGTAAAAAACTGTCTGGATGGCCGGGCCCAGAGGGTTGTCATAAATGTTGTTAAATCCAGTTGGAGACCAGTCAGGAGTGGTGTTCCCCAGGGTTCAGTGCCGGGTCCAGTCCTGTTCAATATCTTTATCAATGATCTGGATGAAGGGATCGAGTGCACCCTTAGCAAGTTTGCAGATGACACCAAGCTGGGTGGCACTGTTGATCTGCTTGAAGGAAGGGAGGCTCTGCAAAGAGATCTGGACAGGCTGGATCAATGGGCTGAGACCAACAGGATGAGATTTAACAAGACCAAATGCCAAGTCCTGCACTTGGGACACAACAACCCCATGCAGCATTACAGGCTTGGTGAAGACTGACTGGAGAGCTGCCTGGAGGAGAAGGACCTGGGGGTTTTGATTGACAGCCAGCTGAATACGAGCCAGCAGTGTGCCCAGGTGGCCAAGAAGGCCAATGGCATCTTGGCCTGCATCAGAAACAGTGTGGCCAGCAGTATTAGGGAGGTGATTGTGCCCCTGTACTTGGCACTGGTGAGGCCACACTACTGTGTAGTTTTGGGCCCCTCACTACAAAAAGGACAGTGAGGTGCTGGAGTGTGTCCAGAGAAGGGGAACAAAGCTGGTGATGGGGCTGGAGAACAAGTCCTACGAGGAACGGCTGAGGGAACTGGGGTTGTTTATCTTGGAGAAGAGGAGGATCAGGGGAGACCTCATCTCTGTCTATGGCTGCCTGAAAGGACGCTGTGGCAGAGTGAGGGTTGATCTCTTCTCACAAATGGCAAGTGATAGGACAAGAGGAAGTGGCCATAAGTCACACCAGGGGAGGTTCAGACTAGATATTAGGAAGAATTTCTTTACCAAAAGGGTGGTCAGGCACTGGAATAGGCTGCCCAGGGAGTTGGTTGAATCACCATCCCTGGAGGTGTTTAAAAAATGGGCAGATGAATTTTTGAAGGACGTGGTTTAAGAGAAGATGGGTGTGGTTGGACTCAATGTTCTCAAAGGTCTTTTCCAGCCAGAGGATTTGTAGAATCATAGAATCTTGATTCTATGATTGGCTAGTGAGAAGTGCAGTGGCTGTTGTCAGGGAGGGATGTTTAGAGTCCCTAAAAGGGAGATACTGAGGGCTGTAAGAGGAGTCAGGGTGCAGGATTCAGAAGAAACCAGAATTTTCAGCAGTTATTTCATTATTGACATGAGGCTGCAGAGCCTATCTTCCCACACAGAAATCAAAGCTTTTACCCTATGATTTCTGAAAAATAACATTGCAGTGGCGAAGCATTTCTTGCCCTTAGTTTAAGACAGCCACTCATTGAAAAATAAAATATTTGGATAATGTATTTCAGGAATCTTAATATTTCTATCTGTTCTAAAATATAAATAAAATTATTAAAAATAAAATAAATAGAATATGAAATTGAATAATGTACTCTTACCCCTAAAGTCTGTCTCACAGATACCTTTATCTGTTTAGCTTGACCTCAACAAAACATGATTGACCTGCATAGAGGCATATGCCCTGTGTGGAGACAGACGGAGTACTGCGTGGAGCTACTGACTTACTAGTAATTATTTTGCTTGTGTAGATGTTTAAATAAAACTCACTTTAATTGAGATTAAGTTTGGCCAACGCTATAGTCATGATTTTTTCTGCTGAATAAATTTGCTACCATCCATGTTCACTAAGAAAAGGATATAGAAGAAATATTACATATTTTATTTGATATCAGAGAACTATCAAGTACACAACATATTGGATTATATCAACCCTGGGAACAGCAATCTGATCCATTGAATCAAGACAGTGAAACTTCGGCATGATTTCTGTAAAATTAAATGTTATCAACACAGCTTAAATGCTTCAAAGAAGCTCTGTATGAGGATTGAATAATTGCATAATTCAATGTAGCAAATAAACTAAGAAAATAAAATAGCTTCAGCAATTTATCTGGTTTTCCTGGGCAGCTCACAAAAAGGAAAAGAACCAAATCAGATGTTTTGCTGTTACTTGTTTTTTAGCTCTTGAAAGGTTTGTTTCACTTTATTAAACAGAAATAGTTAAGTCATATTCTGTTTTGGTTTCTGTTGAGACTAATAGCAATAGCATGATTTCCATAGTAAGGAAACAAATCTATTTTGCCAGAGCAATGCTGTAAGAACTTATCCACGCTCTCTGACGTGCAGATAATATTACCATTTATTTTTTTCTGTCTGATAGCATTGTTTTGGTATGAACTTCTTATTGCTTTGAAAGATTTCTTGTCTGGCCTCAAGATCCCTGAAGAGTGATGGCCTAAAACTGCTTCAAATAAGGCTGCCTGAGAATTAAAGCAAGGAATAAGAAAATGATACTGGCTTTAAATTCATCTGCTCAAGTGTCCATGTTACCACAAATCAATTCTAATGTGCAGAAACATTTAAAAAAATAATAAACTGCCTCTTTAAATGCAATTTCCACAGTCTGCTTTCAATCTCACTTTAGTTGATAACTATTGATATGTATTAGAAAATATATTGATATGTATTAGAAAAAATATTTCCATATAACTCAGAGGAATAGGTTATATATGCAAATTTACAAAACAGTAACTGAGGGACTTCCTGGATACTCATAGGTATGAACATTTGAACCAATATTAAGAAATAAAGGCCTTAGTTGTTCAGTGATGCACTTAATTAAGCTTTTCAGTTCCCCTTTAATAACAGATTTCTGTCCATTCCATTTGTATTACAATTTCCTTCAACAGTACAAGATTGGTTTTATAATAAAGGAATGTGTTTCCTCTTCTGGGTTAATATGTAATCCCTTAGGGATCATGTACTCTTGAAAATTATCTTGGCATAAATGCAGGTGGGAAACTAAACACAGTATCTATTTCTGTGTAAATCCACATGTAGATATTATTATTGCACATTAATATTGTCCACCCATGGGATTATTCAGGAATGTTGATGCAGAATAGCTGCTCCCGAAAACTGTTTAGGTGCAGTACCACATTTGGGAAAGTGCTTCTGACTTATATTCAAGTCACATAAACCAGAAGAGGATCAAGACAGGCAGAAGAAATTGTTATGTCCACATCATCTAAGCTGGAAGAAAATCATTAACAAAGATGCCCAACACTCAGTCAAGACTTGATGCCATGATTCCAAAGGATTTCACTCATTTTTGCAGATTTACTGCAGTGAGCATATACCAGAGATGAGATCAGAAAAATTATTACTTCAAACCAGCTCTGCCCTTGCCTAATTCTGTTAACTCTCCTCAAGATAGCTAACAAAGTCGCATGAGAAAGTAAAGTGCTTTTACCACATAACATTGAAATTGTATTGACAACTATATTAATCATATATTGACCGCTGTATTAGAGGCTGTGATTGAATCTCATGTTTAAAGGCAATTATTTAGAGAGATGAAGAGGGAATCCCCTTGCAACACCCAACTGATCCCCATTTCCTGTCATCTTGTGTAGAAGGAGAGATTCCTGTTCCTCCCCCCAAACACTGGAGACTGATCTTATCTGAGGATAGCACAGATTAATTAGATCAGCTGTCTGTGGTGTGAGAAGGGTTGCTGAGATTTCATGTTGATGAATATCAATTGTGCACATGTGGTCAAACACTGGACTAGATGAATTAGTGATCCCTTCTATTCTTAACAAACAGGAAACTATGCAAGTCTCAAAATAAGTTCTGGCAGTTAAGCTTTCACACCTTATTGTAGTACCCCTCTTCTGCCCATTTCAGGCAGGAAGAGTAACAGGAATATTTATGTGTTTGCTTGCCCAAAGACAAAAAACTCTTTGTAAAAATGTAAAATCTGGAATCAAGCTGGCTGTTGAGGTCTTAAAATACTGGCTACAAATCAAACACAAGAAAGGAATTGGTGAAGGCCATGTCGCACACAGAGAAGAACACGGTGATATTCAGCTTTGAAACCTTGTTTGGACTGTGGAATCAAATCAAGTTTCATTTAGTCAAAATATCTTCACAACTAGACAAAGTTGTGCTTTGTTTTTATATCTTAAATGTAAGCACCAATTTTAAAGGGTATTGGTGACTAAATAAAGGTGCAGATTTGCTTTTCATAAAAGAGGACTGCTTTTTCCTGAGGCCTGTCCCAATCACATCACTCAACAATATCTGTTGCAAAGTATCTCTTCATAATTATCAAAAAGGATTCAATAATACTTGTATGTTCACTCTTGTTTAAGATGCTGCTTATTCCTACAAAGTGCGAAGTGATAGACTTATAAAGCTAAGAGCTGTATAATAAATTGACCTTGACTTCTAAAGGTCGAATCCATCATTAGCTTAACTTTTCTGAACAACATGCTCACACGGTCTATTGTTTTTCTTACTGGGTGCTTGCCTACTCTGAGACTGTGGCAAATCTTTAAATCTCTATGAGGTGAGTCTAGAATTATCACATGAGTAAACATGTGCCCGAAATGTCATCTTTACTCTCCATTAAGAAAGAGTTAAATGAAATGTTTGAATGGAAAGTTTAATAACAAAAGACATTTATGATGTTTACTTAAATTTTCTGGACCATTAAGTTTAAATGACATGAGTTATTGGATGATATATCTGGCCAAAAAATCTTTTTGACCAGTCTAAGTTTTACTACACACTGAGCTGCCAGCATCCCTATAGGAAAAAAATGAAAAATAAAAAAAAATGTTCAAATCCTACTTTTCTCAGTGAAATTTGGATTCAGAATAGCCATTCATGCCAGAAAGTACCTTTTGAAGTTTACATTAACATGGATATTTATTTATTTTCCCTCTGTAACAATGACAGTGGTTGAGATAAACTGTTTAATTCTAAATAGAAAACACATCTGCTGTTTCTGCATTGTTTGTGGTTGCTGGAGGGGTGACAATTTAAACCAAGTAGCACACATGACATTTTAAGTGAGATGTTGTATGAAGATTTGCAGCTGCTGCACTTTCCAATTTCTTCTTGCCTGACAGCACCGCTCTATTGCAGTGTCTGTAAACCTTTCCATCCCCAACACGGCTCTCAAAGGGAAAGTTTATACAAATCCTTACATACGTGTACGTGTAAGTGCATACATGTGGTATTTTTTACATGCTTGTTTTCATTTCTTTTGAGCTGAAGAGCATTTTCTACACTGACCAGGTTTTTCAGTGGCGAGCACAGCCCCGAGACAATTGAATTAGGTAGGATTTTGCTAATGGCTACCTGACAAGCAGGCATCTCAGGGCTCCCAAAGCAACCTACATCTGAGTCCTGACCTGCTGGTGTAGGACATGATGGCCTATTTGGGGAGCCAGCACGTTTGAAGTACCCCTGGGCTGTAATTTGTTTGGTACTGGAGAGCCGCAAGGCCAGCCCCAAGTTGGCCCCATTCTCTCCAGCAACATCTCAAGGCTGCAGGACAGCATTAAACAAACATAAATTGCTGTGGGATTGGACTGAGCAAGGTAACTGGAAATTAGAAAGGTTGGTCTTGCTCCAGCCAGGGGAGCTGTGAGAATGAACAGAAGCACTACCCCAGCTCCCTGCTAGCATCTCCTTCATGCCTGTGCAGGCTTTAATGCAGGGTGTTATCTACCCTGCACCCCAGGTAAACGCTGGCTGTGTCACAGATTTCATTCATCCCATGCGACTCAGAAGTGTAAAGCCCTATGTGCATTGGTGTGAACTTCTGAATGACATGCTGCGGTGCTGACACCTAAGTTAGGGTTAAATTATCTTTTTTTGGTTGCCTGAACTGGTTTAGTCACACACATACACTGCTCCTTTCAGGTTAATCAACTTGGCCCTAAATAAATGAGGGTTACATTTCAGAACCATTTTGATAGTTTGGAAATTTTGCCTGCTTGCCAGGCTGAGACAGCGAAATTCCCCATTACATTCACTCCAATGTTTAATAAGTCCAAATGTCGGGTACTTCATTTTGGACACAACAATCCCATGCAGAGCTATAGACTGGGGACAGAGTGGCTGGAGAGTAGTCAGGCAGAAAAGGACATGGGAGTGCTGGTTGACAGGAAGGTCAACATAAGCAGGGCTGGCCTGCACCAGGAATAGTGTAGCGAGTAGGACCAGAGAAGTTATCGTACCCCTGTACTTGGCACTGGTCAGGCCTCATCTTGAATATTGTGTACAGTTCTGGGCCCCCCAGTTTGGGAAAGATGTTAGAATACTGGAATGTGTTCAGAGGAGGGCAACGAAGATGGTGAAGGTGCTGGAGCACAAGCCCTATGAGGAGCGACTGAGGGAGTTGGGGCTGTTTAGTCTAGAGAAGAGGAGGCTCAGGGGAGACCTCATTGCTCTCTACAACTACCTAAAAGGAGGTTGTAGTCGGGCAGGTGTTGGTCTCTTCTCTCGAGTGACCAGTGACAGAACTAGAGGGCATGGACTCAAGCTTCGTCAGGGAAAGTTTAGGCTTGAGGTGAGGAAAAAGTTCTTCACTGAAAGGGTGATTGGTCATTGGAATGCACTGCCCAGGGAGGTGGTGGAGTCGCCGACCCTGAAGATGTTTAAGGGGAGGCTGGATGAGGCACTGAGTGCCATGGTTTAGATGATGGTTGGTGTTAGTGTTGGTCTTGGTGTTCATGTTGGGTTATAGGTTGGACTTGATGATCTCAGAGGTCCTTTCCAACCTTGTGATACTGTGATACTGTGATACACTGCTTTAAGTTATCTAAAACTCTGGGGATTGACAGTGCAGTAGTGCAATCCATTGACCATAAAAATGGTGTGTGTTGGTATTTGACACCTATATTTGTGGATGGAGAGACTAAAAATCTCCTTAGCAGTGTGGAAAACTTGGGTGAGCATCTAAAGGAGGGATAGGGCCTGTGAGCTCCTGGTACACAGCTTCCACTGCATTTCTTCTGAATTTTTCTCTTGAATTCAGAGAAGGCTGTTGGTATTTTATTTTGCCACAGCTTGCTAGAGAAGAGGCTTCCTCTTTGCCTTCTTGAAAAATTCTGCCTTGGATCTGAAGGGCATGTCATGATATTTTCTTTGCCATTGTGAGATCTTACAGTTCCTCCTCTTTGTAATCCCAGCAAAGCAAGAGCTTCTCTTTGGAGCTTATGAAATGTATTGAGTAGAGCAAATTATTTCTCTTGGGAGGGACCAGATTACAACAAACTGAAAATATTAAAAGACAAAATCTTCTCAGGGAGGAGCCTCAATATCAACCTCCAGGTCATCTTCCCCCACAGTCATCTTCGCATCGTACAAACTGAACTTTGTCCCACGCTACTAAATATGCCCAGTTCAGTTTTCAGAAACAGAGCATAAACACACCCAGCCAAGCGCACACTTAATATAAACGTGCTGCCCCTTCCTCTGGATGCAGTTATGTAAGTTGTTTGTGTTTTAAGAGGGTTCCCATGTTGGGTCTTGCTGCAGCTACACAGGCTGGGAGGAGAGACGAGCTCCAGCGCAGGGTGTGCACACACATTTACCTTCAAGCACTGCTAGCGAGCCGTACGCCACGGGAATGTGCAGGCCTGTGTGCTTTCACAAGGTCACAGCGTGTTTGGGTTTTTTCGTAATGCCGCCCCCTGCACAGCAGTCACAGAGGGCAAGGCCATGGTTTTCTTTCAGTTCAGGGAATCACGGGCTGCCAAAGAAACCACATAACAGCTATTCAGCAGACAAACTCAAATAATGCCACAGCGCTTGGGTGGCCATATTTATACTGGGCCAGCCAGGAATGTCAGGATTTCAGCATTCACAAAAAATGCACTTCTGGCACAAACTATCTCTGTCATTTCAGCTCCACTCCTCAGTCTCAAATGATCCATATTTTTAGGAGACTGTCAGTGTTTGTACTAGCATGTTTCTCTACTCTGTAGATTTCAGGAGTAAGGAAACAAGCCTTGCCTAGCCATCTTCCTCAGCAGTTCTGCTTTCCTTTAAGTAAGCAAATAGCAAACTTGAGATGGAAGAGAGATACATCTGAACTCATGCAATCTGTCACAGCACAACATCTCCTCAGCACAGGCTTTTTACCCTTGGATCTATCCCATCTTTGTCTGCACAGCCATATTTTGTGGATTTGTCACAGGTCACATCTGCCAGCAATCATGTGGAAGAAACAGAAAAGGAACAATGCGCATTAGCTCCACTCTTTTCCTCCTGTGCTCTTGACAAACAGACAGACTCCCATAGTGAAGACAGTCTAATCCTCACACCAGAGAAGCGACAAGGAGGCTACCATGATCTTCAGTGGACTTTATCCCAAAGGATCAGAAACGTGTGAGCCCTGCTCACGCAGTGGGAGGCAAGGAACCAAGGCACAGTCCCAAAGCTCCCCAAAAACTTCAGTTCAACAAGGATGTGCTGAGCACTGCAACAGGCAAGGTCACCATGAAAAGTGTTTTAACACTCAGAAGTATTACCTAGGAAGAACATCAGGGTTTTTTTGATTGTTCAGGATTCCTGGGCAGGGCAGGGGAAGTAGACCTGTGTTCCTTCCTACCTAACTGCTTCATGCTTAAGGACTCTGGGCCTCCTTAGCAGTGCAAGAGCAGATCAGTTGCACCAGTTCTCCCTGTGACTCCAGCAGCTCCTAGCACTATCAGTTTAATTGCACTCAAGCTGTACAGCTCATTTATAGTTAAGCACATAATCCAATATACTTTGAAAGCCTCAGTGTATGTGTGTAATCTGTCTACAGATCAGACATCTCCTGGGAGAAGCATATTATTCTGTACGTGGTTTCTAAGCCAGAAAATCCCAGGTAGGAATACAGGATCCCTGATAATGATTAAATGTATAAGTATCCACATTAAACTGAAAGAGAAGGGGTATCACACTTTCAGAAGCAAAGGCAGATGAGAACGCTCTTGTGGATCTTCCAGTTTCAGTGCCCTGCCCAGTTGGACTATAGCCGTAGGACTGCTTTTTCAGAATTATTCCACTTCTGAATGTTGTACGTACACTAGCACTATGGGACCAAATAAGCAAAGAAGTTTTGTAGAAAAAAATAATATATAAAATCCTGTTTTAAATTAACTAAAAACTAAACATCAGAGTACCAAAATCAAGCACTTCCAAGTTACGATTAATCCATGTAATTTAGTCTTTGTAAGTGAAGTTCTACTATCACATAATACCAGCTCCATAAAAGAGTACTGATGTTCCCTCTGATCGTTTAAGAGCATTAATCACATCTGGAGAATTCTTTCACTGCAAGGTTTTCTAAAGTGTTAAAGGACTTGGTAGGATCTTTTCTGATGTGTAATCCATGAACCACCACATACAGCTGGTGCTGACACAAACATATTTTGAAACCTGGAGGCGTGACACACAAAAACATTTCTCTATAGCCAAGGCAGTGGGCCAGGTGTTTCAGATACAGAATTTGCCAAATTGCTTGGAGCTGAAACAGGAGCAAGACCAGTGAAACATTCAATCTGTTTGCAGTACTTCATTGTCTCTTTTACAGGTTTTCTTTTTTTTGTTGTTCTTTGATTTGGCAAGTTCAATGCGGAAGAGAGGCTTGCGAAATTTCAGTTGAACACCTTCCTAAAAATAAGGAACGGTACCTTGAAGAAAGCACAAAATTTTATTGCAAGATTCATACCAAGACATTATTTTCTGTTAAGATGTTCCAGAAATATGCTATGAACAGGAAATACTGAATACAAACAAGCAAACACCTTCCTCCCCCAAATGCCTGCAATGAGAAATTGATCCCAGCTCTATTCAAGTCAGTGGAAAGTTTGCCAGACATTTCCAAGGAAATCTAGATTTCATCCATGACATGAGGGGTCAGTCCTGAACTACAAAAAGTAATTAAGTAAACACTGTGGACATGAGGAATGACAAATGAAAAGCAGGGAAACCCACACACCGTTTTGTGTCATGTTTTCAGGCGTTATTCTGGAAGCAGGGCAAGGATAGGAAGGCTGATTGAGTCAAGCCAACTATGCTCACTAAAAGCCAGTGTAGGTGTGCTCAGCCACCTGCCTGATGACTGACAGCCCAATTTATAGTTTGTGTTGTTTGTCCCTTTGAAGTGGCTTCTTCCAGTCAGTAACAGTATATTCAAAAAAAATGGTGGGCAGATGTTAAAAATAGGAACAGAAGCACACCACACACATTAGGAAGTCCCTTAAAAATCAGTCCCCGGACTCAGTGTCTATACATGCTACCCAGCCCCACAGGTTTCTTCACCTGTGTAATTCAAGTTGCTCTAAACAGAGCTGCCCCCCTAGTAATGCATGTGATATGCAAAGCTGGAAAATTTTGAAACATTTGAACTGCTATTAAATCTCTGATAATATTTAGATCAAAATCCCTCATAGGTACTGACAATCTCCCACCGTATTTATGCAGTGCCTAGGGAAATTTGGGAGGGAGTGGAGAGAAGACCGAGGCTGTGAGGACTTCTCTGTATCTATTTCAGTGAGAATTTCTGTTTCTATTCTCGTTGCTCCTACATCCAGAAGAGTGACTCAGACTATGCTGAAAACATCCTAGGAGCAAAACTGTTTATCTATGGTTCTTTTCCATATATAGCTGGGATTACTAATATGACCTAAATTTTACCAATTCCTCTGAGTAAAGAGGTATTAAGTAGAGTGGCATGGCACCAGGATTAGCCTCAGGAGCTGTCTCCACATGCTACTTTGCCCAGGGCCCTGTAAATTTGGGGCTAAGACAGAAGTAGCTATTTCCTCTTTGCTCTGGATCCACAGTGCAGGTGAGAGCAGAGAAAGCCTTGGACCTTCTTTGTGCTGCTGCTCTGGTCTAAATAGATTTTATGTTAAACTGCGGTCAGTGTCCCAGGTAACTTGCCCAGGATCCCAAAATACTCAGTTTTCACACCCTGCTTCCCTGGTTGGGTATGTGAAAATGGGTTGCTACTTCATGTTACAGGGGGTGGAACAAGTGGGTGCAATCCAGCCTTGCAAGCTCCTCCATGCCTACTGCTTGTGTCTCACAAAGGGGTGCAGCAACCATTTGCAGCCCCATATGAATTTGAGCTCAGGGCATGCTATGGAGCCATCGGGGCTGCTTAGCCCTCAGCCTTTCAGCTTCACACACAAGGCTCTGAGAATTAGTCCAATAAATCCAAATGCTTGTACTCTCTTCTCCCTCTATTAGCTCCTCCTTCAAAGCTGTCTTCTGTGGCAGCAGCATGGTGGTACACTCCTCGACGTCACATCAGTTGCTCGAGAGATTTCATAATTGCCACAGAAGTGGCAAACCCTTCTCTTACAGATGATGAAACGTCTGAGTGACTGAGAGGATTACAGTATTCAAGAAGTTTGTGAGTGTCAGTTTTACCTACCTCTTCTGCAGGTAAAGATAGTGTGTTCTTAGGCTTGGCTGTATAAGTTACTGAGGTGGGATTCATGGACAGCTATAGCATCATTTGGTCAGATTATCCGAGCCCTGTCAACTTGTTCTAAGTTTTTTACACAGTATATTACACTGCAGAGACTGTAGAACCAGTGAGACTCCAGAAGTGTATGCAATTGTTTGGATGTTATTTGCCTGGATATATGTATGCAATTGATTAGATACCTGCTCCCAGATCTAGGCACTGTCATGGCTACTAAAGGGGAGACAAGGCTCAATGGGGGAATTAGCTACCCATCCGTTTTTCGTCTGATATGAATTATGTCATCACAAAATCCAGAAAATTCCTTTGCACTGAGGAATATTTTCTGGTAAATGCTGTAATTGTACTCAAAAATATAAATATCCAGTCAATGGAACACATTTGCTCCTGGATGGATGCAGCTGCCAGAAAGAAACAATGATACATGAGGATCCAGGAGAAGACTTTAAATCCTAACAGAACATGCCCAGGAAATACCAATCAATTCATACAGCAACTGATCATCTTCACCCTTAAAAAATCAAGCTAACAGCTGTGCACTGTCTCTTCTTCCAGAAATGAGTCCAGATCCCTTTTGACCTGGTGTACACTATTCATTTCTATTGTAGATTTTGGCAGTTTGCTTCATACTTTTAGTTATACCCTCTGAGCAATGAAAGTCATCCTGAATAGTTTACAACCCGTGCCTCATCTGCAAGCTGTAACCTCTTTCTTCGGACTTAGCAACAAGTCACACAACTTTTTATTTGAAACAACCCATTCCTTTTCTCGTGTATACCGTACTGTATTTCCTGCAAATTCCTATCCCTTCCAGCTGTAGTAGAACTTCATTCTCCATTGACCTGAACCCAGTGCAGCATTTATTCCATGGTTCCTAGAGTTTTAAGGCCTGAAGAAGCAATTTCATTGTCTAGCCTAACTTCCAGTCAAATTAGGACCATAAAATTTCATTTAGCTATTTCAATGTGAAGCCTAGTACATTGCAGTGACTAGAGTGTATTTTTTTCTGTTTTTACTAGCAGTTAATATGAAATAAAGAGGTCATGACTGCATTCCAAAGTTTCACATTCCCTATACATGCTTGTAAATGACTCCTCAAGATATTAGGCAATGAAGAAACAGACCAAAATGGTCAAATATCTGCAATCTTTCCTTATCAGTTTTCATATATCCCTATGCATAATCTCATGGGTTGGGTTTCAATAGTGTTTTACTGAAATCTGTATGTACTTTCCGGAATCTAAATAATTGTATGATAAGTATTATCATACTGTCTGCAGAGCATGGAAATGATCTTGCTAAAACTCATTTTCAATAAGAAAAGCTTTAAGATGGAGATTATTTTTTTTTTTTTTTGATTAAACAAATCACTTTAATGATGGAAATATTCATGTTCAAATGGCAGAAAGCATATCAAATGTTTCATTTATTGGGGGTGAAATTAAAGCCTTGTCCTAATTTATTTAGGAACTTGGAATGAGTAGACAGCATTTTGATAATGATTAAGGCATAAAAATCTTTACAATTCTCAATCTGAAGCTGTAGAAATCTGACACAGGAGTGGCTTAACCATGCAATATTAGAACATTTTTGTCCCCAGTGAAAGCTTGAAATATAACATAATCTCATAGAAAGATTCTTTAGAATGACGATTTTGAATCTTGTTAATTTTGTTCTTTTCTTTTACTGATATGAACCTGTCCCCAAAATATTATCCTGTGATTAAAAGAGAAATGTTAAGAATTATTTAGTTTAAATGATTAAGAATTATATAGTATTAAATGATTATAGAATTATTCTTGCCCTCTGTCCTACTTGTTGTAAACTCAGTTATGCAATCAAGTGTAGTGACACAAATAGGATATAGGCCCTCTTTATCTTTTTGGGAAAAGTTATAGTGTATTCAAAAGATTTTTGGTATGCATGTTACTTTATCTTCATTATAAAAACAACTTGGATGTGGGCTCTGGGGGAAATTTATAGTCTCTCCATGACACAATTAAATTATAAATGTCTCATTAGAGACTGCCATTTTACCTCAGATAATGACTCTAAAGCATTCATCTCAAAGCTCATTTCCAGATTGTTTTGAACTCCTTGTACTTGAGGACTGGACTAACTTTTATGAATACGTTTTTAGGGGGTATTGTACTTTAGGGCACACCATAAATACTAGTGTGCTTGGAGTAAAAGTTGTTAAGAGTCCAGAGAGGACACTAAGGAGAGAGGCTGCAGAAGGGAAGGATAAAACCAAACAAACTAGTCAAGCCCAGTTATGAAAACTTCTATCAAGCACATGATCAAGAGAAAGAAGTCTTGAATACACAGATACTTTATCCATTGCAAACTACAATTAAAGCACAATTTCAGATGATGAAACAAGTACAACAACAGATTATATTTGCTGTGTTTCACTTCACAAAGGAAGTTTGACACCAGTTATTTCCAATACTGACCAACCTCTACAAAGCAGCCCCATTGGTGAACAGTTTCTTATATTTTAACTAGAAATAATCTACTTAAATTTAATTCTCCTTAATGACTTCATTAGTGAGGGAAGACACCAGTCATCCCGAGCGCCTTCCCCTCGTGTGTCTATCCAAAGGGAACATAACGTATAAATTTTGTAGAAAAGAAGAAAGAGATTTTAGTTTCTGTAGTTCACCTGCCAAGTGGAAGAGGCTCTTTACATCCTAACACCTCTGCCCCATTCCTTCTGACATTAGAAACTTAAGCCCAATAGCAGTAAACCAAATATGCAAATGCAGAGATGAAGGTGTTTTTCTGTGAACTCCCAGAAAGAAAATAGCAGTCAACAAGCATGTAAGAAAGCCTTCTCCTTCAGTCTTTCAAACAAGTGATCCCCCTTCATTTTTGTCATGGTCTCGTGGGGTACAAACAGAAGAGGGTTTGGCTCCTCTCCTAACTTTCTTAAATGGGATGTACACTTCCCACTCTGGAAGAATCACTGGTAGCAAAATCTATGACATTAGTAATTTCTTGAAAGAGTGATAAATGAATGTGAGGAACACTGTATATTAAAAGCACCCTGCCAAGGCACATACAGCTGTTAAAGTTATGATGTATCAATTTTGTTTGAAATTTTCACGGAGTTCATACACTTTTCAGAGTTCATGAGCTGGAAATTTTAGCAAAATTTCCTACTGTTAACTCCAGGTACGGGTTATTTTCTGAAGAAGAGTTAACTATAGCAGTGAAAGAACAGGCACTGCTTTTTACAGTGGCTTATGACCTCTATTTTTCATCCCTCCTTTCTATTTCCTGGAACACAACAGGACACAAATGTTCGACCAATGTGCCAGGAGAGAGCGTCAGCATTGCTTAAACTTATCCAGAGTGCATGGATATGAAAATAGAAACTCGGAATACAGATATGTGTGAGTGGGGAAATGATTAATGAATAGCGGATATGCAGTACTCCACTCCCCACTAACTGTTCATTTCTAGTCCGTTCAAGCCCACATGGCTATAGAGAAGAGCTTACACATACGAACATTAAAATCTCATAAATCAGAAGGCAAAGAGAAAGAAATAAAGGTATTACAGTCTCATAGTCACCTATGAGTCTGATGCATGAATGCCAGAAGTTAGCAATACTGTATCATTATCTCAAAAGTTAGCTTTTCTTCCCCTCCTCTACATGTGGTAATTCCAAGGGAGACTGCATGTGCTGTATCAGATTGTAGCTATCAGTGACAAGAGTGATATAGCAGTAGGCTTTATTAAGGAAGTTAGGAATGTTTACAAGTGCTAAGTAGGCCAAAAAGGCATTTGAAATATCCCAAAGGCAAACTAAGAGAAATGGCCTTCTGGATGCTTCAGAGTAGATACTCCAAACAGCTCCTTCTTAGGCACTTAGCAGGAAATCTGGGCTTTCAAGAGTGCTAAAGCTCCACGGCCCAATCACTGTGATTAGGAGTCCAGCCCTGCTGGAAGAAGGACTTAGTTTTTCAGCCTTGGATTTCTATGCAAGTCCAATCTTGAAATCTCAGGGAAATCTTTACTCAATTTGTTTTGTTAAAAAACCCCACTGTGTTTCCTGGATGTCTGGCAGGTCTCACACTGCAATAGTAGATAGTTAACATCCCTGCAGATAAGGTCTTTCACTGGAAAATAAAACTAGATAAGGTGAGAGTTACCTGTATTCCCAATTGCATTTTGATTACCTGAATATTGTATTTAGATATTCAGATAGAAGCAAAAAAATCATCATTTAAGTAAAGGAAAGATTTATATGGCTATAAGTGAAACCATTCTTCTGGAATGAATATGATCCTAAAGTTTAGAAATCCTCAGGCTATACTCTAAACAAAGATGTGGGAAACTATTACTGTTTATACTAAATATTCCCATGTGGATCTTTCAGTCCTTGTGGAATATGGATGGAATCTCTTGTAAAATCCCTACAGGAGCTGTCAACACTTTTTATATGAGGCATCCCAGATACAGAGATGAGTGGAGCATACATGTGGGTGGGACGTACCTGTTTCCTTAGGAATCACTCCTCTAGTGGCAGGCAGTTTTCTGAGGCTACCGAGAATAAAGTGGTTTTTCATAGAGAAGAAGATGACACACTCTTTCTTGTTGCCATTGTGAAAAGGGTCTGCAACTGAGCTACTCCAGAGGATTTTGAGACTAAAAGGACAGTCCTGTGCCACAGAATGAATCCCCGTTCTAACAAGCCCCATCTCCTACAGTCAGTACATACACTTACCAGGCTCCACCTTGAACCTTCCTTTTTTTATTTACTGTCTTCATGGAAACCTGACCCAGAAACCACCTTCTGCCTTGAAGCCTAAATTAATTCTTGGACTGTTCATAAGCATTTCTTCTTGTGCCAGTATTTTCTATCTGATTAAAATTCTTTTTTTCCTAGTATCTTTTCCTCTCTTCTTCTTTCCTTACTGCAGTTTTGGAAAATAACCTTGTCCTCTCTCAGGATTCATTGTATTGCTGAACCACGCCGAGGTCTTCTGGTCTTCTCTTATAAGATAGGAGCTCCAGTGTGTCCTTCGTTAAACTTGGTTTTAGCTTTTAACCACTCCATGAGATCGTCTCTGCTCTTATTCTCTGCATGTAAGTCTGGTCACAGGTAGTAAAAAAAAAGCTGGATTCAAAGTACACCAGAAAATCTGCTACTACCTTGGAGAAGGCCAGTCCTTACCAGAAATGCTTCAACCGATAAAATGCAAGCTTGCGTTCTCTTGGTCAAGACCCCGTTACAATTTCCACAGTACTTTTATTCTATTATTTCCAGATGATGAGATGTGACTTTATCACTTATAGCACTTACACAATTAAGTGAGAGGTGAACCAGGGCAGGTTGTTTGCCAAAAAAACAAGTAAAACCCAAACACTTCACGTCACTGTTTATTTTCACACTCCTCTTGAAGAATATCTAGGTCAGCAACACCAATCTTTGACTTCAGGATGCCTTGGAGAAGGCTCATGTTCAAGCTTCCTTGTTTATACCTTTTCGAATGATTTCTCCAGAAGTATTTGTAGCCCAAAGTATACTTACCAGTGAGGATTAAAAAAAAAATCAAGATTAGGAGTTCTCTGTTGTTTCTCTGTATGCAGAAATGAAGCAGTAATTATACTGTGCATATCTGGTCACCACAACAAAGATATTTCTTTTACACGCACACAATGAAAACTTATTATTATTTTGTAGAGCTACAGTGAAAATATGGTTCCCTTGAAATCAATGGCAAAATTCCCACCGAGTGCAATGGACTAGGATTTTCTTCTCAGAGTCTGATTTACTGCTTTGCTGCATCAGTCGTATGCCAGGGTAACTTTACTGAAATCACTTGAATTCCCTTGTCATGAAAGCAGTGAAATCAGAAAACATCCGAGTACAGAATCATAATAATTTTTACAGAAATAAAAGGATTACAATTGAAGGATAACTGTTTTTGTAAGCATCCATTAACTGAGATGTTCTTGACTGGATTGTTAGACAGTTGCATACTGCTACGAAAACCAGTTATAAATAAATTTCGTGTATTCATTCTAATTTATAAAACTGGAATCTCACGTAGACAAAACAGGGAAACTGCAAAGACTTACATCACTGCCAAAAAAATTTCTCTTTAAAAAGTACTCAATGTGTTTTGGACAAACAGAAAAATTCTACCCCTTGATATACACATGCAAAGTCCATTAAAGTAGCTGGAACTTCACATTCATACTTGTGAGGATGATTTGGCTGTTTAAGTACAGTTCTGGGAGCATTGACTGCTAGGGCAGCCCAAGAATTTGCTAGTGAAATTGCTTTTTTTAGTTTATTTTGTTGTCAAAAACTGTTGATTTGTCAAAACTAAGCATTTCAGCACAAATATACATAACATATTTGACAACAATCACATTTCTTGTCAAAGAAAAAGAGAAAGCTAATAGCCATAGCACAGCTGACTAACACTTATGCCAGACTGAGGGCTAGTGTTCATATTTATGCTTTCCCAGACCTACTCCTTTCTCTCCCAGTCCATGATGAATCCCTTGACCAGGATAAGTCATCATGAGTCTCCCTCACTGGAGCTATTTCACACAATTCTATAAATTCAAAGAGGCTGACTAATCATCACTTCCCCATCTAGTAGCTTTGTGTTCCTGTCAGGAAAAGCAATAACTTGAACTTATCCTCCCTTCTATTTTCCTCTTAATGGACACTGTCATTCTTGATTGAACAACGTATTGGCTTATCTGTCAGTTGCCACGAAAGGAGCAGTGGGAAAATGTTTGACTCATTGGTAATGGTCATGAGACAGGATATTGGTTTTCTTGTAAACTCCACCCCCCCTCACAAAAAAACAGTAATGAAATAGTGCTTGGTTTTAGTTTTACTTAGAAAATGCATATTTTTGTATTTTTATCTGTACGATAATGCATATCTGTATGAAAATGCATATTTTTATCTGTATATAGCTTTTGATGTGTTTGCTTCCCACCACTAGTATTTCAGAAATGGAACTAATACTTCATTAAGCACTCAGTTTTCAAGGTACTTGGGGACACAAACTAAGTGACAAACTTTTTACATGCATACATTAAGACCAACAGCAAGAGAAATGTCATGCTTCTGCTGTGCTGTTTGCCAAAACAACTGATAACTTAGGTGATGAAACAAGTTGGGAAGATAGGAATTTAACACTAATAGTAAATATTATGGATGCTTCATTTGACTGGCCGATGGATTAAAACACAACTTGTCAGAAGTGCAATCAGTGGTTTGGAAATTAAGCCCATATCCACTTCAAGAACTGAGGCTAAAACAATGCCTACGTGTCCATCCCGCATAGTCTTTCTGTGGGACTTTTCCAGTGTGTGATGCTCAGGCTGGTGACTTCATGGCACTCAGGTGTGAACTCCCTCGATGGTAGAACAGAACAGGTTGTTGGGACATGAATACAATTTCACACTGCAATACTTCTTCAGCATGAGAAATTATGGTGCAATCAAACTTGTTTTCCATTTCTCGATTTTGGCAGATCAGAAAGGAAGTCTCAGACCCCATGAGCAGATGTTGCTGGCTAGCAGAGGGGACAGAGTGTGATGAACAAGCTAAGTGTTAGCTCTTTCAGCACAGGCTGAATCCTCTTCAGCACAGGCTGAATTCTCTTCAGCACAGGCTGAATTTCACTCCATGCCGTTAAAAGTAGCAGTGGTGACTTTTGACCACCATTAACCCCCTTTAGGGGTCACTCAACTGTTTTTTGACAAATCTTTACTGCTTGTAATTGAAGTTCAAATTAAACAATTTTCCCTCTCTATTTTTTCAAATATGTTCTCTTGCTCTGGAAAGATGGAGCTGTGTTTTTTTGTGCTTTGAAGTTAATTAATTCTTCTTTTTTCTTTCTTTGTCTCCCTCTCTTTCTGTCTTTCACCTTTTCACCTTGCTTCCTCTCTTTCTCTCTTTGTGTCTTTCTATTTTTTTGATTTCTTTATGTCTTTTTAGTTTTAACAGTTTCTGTTCTAACCAGAGCCCAGTGCCTATAGGGAAATGCTTTCCCTTCAGCTGGGCCTCTTTCTATCTTATCAAACAATATTAGCTTGCACTCCATTTATACCACATAGAGCCTTAGAAACCCTCATAGCTTTTAACCTGTCACGTAGATTAAGACCTCATTAAATTTCATACTACCTTCAGCATGATCGTGTTACCTAATGCTAAAGATTTTGTGGCAACATAATCAGTACTGATACAGAATGAAAGCAGAGGCATCTTTCATCGTATGGCTGCTTGTGGCTTCATTTGCTAGAAAGAGAATTTACTGTCTGGCAAATTCAGTTAAGTCTGGTCTGTGTTTCTGCATGTGCCCTGTCTGGACAAAGCATGCTTTGCATTTTCCCTCACAAACTGACTATGCGACCTGTGCTTCTGATTTTAAATGAACATGTCCATGTTTAAGTATGGATGTTTGAGCATCAGTAAAATATGTTCATGCATCTACGTATACGGTAATGAATACACACATACATATTTACTTTGTAAATAGGCATGGCATGAATGAGCGTGAATAGGTAGAGGAATAATGTTCACTTGCATTTTTTGTGGCACTTCTCACATATTTACAGAAAAGGCTGTATTCAGAGAGGAATAACTGGAACCAAAAGGGGGAATACACTCTTCTCCTATTTCAGTATTTGAAGCACAATATCAGCTATAGGTGACTGTTTACAGAGACTGGAAATTTTTGGTGTCAGTATTGTACTCACAGTGTAAAAGACCAGCCCTGTTTCAGGAACTTTAGAGTTGCAGCAACTTAAACAGGATAAAATGCTGTAACTCTGGTTTTGTTTGTAAGAAAAAGAAATAACAAATGACTTGCTGTCAGTTATGTAGGAGATCAGTGACAAACTCCTGTCACAGCTAATACCTCTGCTATTGGTCCTGTCTCTGAGCTCTACTGTCCTGGCAATGTTTCTAGTCTCTTCTCACAGATATAGAAAATCCTGAGAAAGAGAAAAAAATAGATGTCTCAGACTTACACAGCACACTTCCCTGAAGAATATGATCAGCTCACAACAGTTTTGAGTGTGCCCTAATAGCAGGCCCCTTAATGGACGTGTAACCCACTGCTGATGTACAGATGAAGAGTGGAGGCAGAGAGCACAGGCAGGAGCTGCCCACAGCAGCTGAGGAAGTGCAGAAATTGAATGCAAGTTTTCCCCAGGTTTGATATGGATCTCTAGCATTTGGTTCACCCTTCTGATTAGCTAATTCTCCAGAAGTCCTTCTTTGGGCATTACAAGAACTCCTTACAGGAGAGCATCAATTAGCAGTCACTTTGACTAATTTCTGCACTTAATTTCTTTCACTTTTAGAAGACTTTTGCTGTCCCAAATGATTGGACCACATAACAATATCATATCACTTTCCTCTTGAATGTATAACTTGTTGCGCTGGGGGACTTGTTTAGGGAGCCGGAAGGGAGCGGTATGGGAACAATGCGAGCTCTCTCCCAGTGCCTGGTACAATCTCCTTGCTGGTGGAGGTAGGAGGGACTACCCCTCTCAATGTGCCCCCTCTGAGCCCTGTCTCTTTCCCCACTGCTTGTCCACTGGCATCAGTGGCCTTTGGACTGGGCAGGATGAGATCCTCCCTCCACTGAGCCCGGAAAACCACTCAAAGGACTTCCCCGTGTCACATCTGTTGTAAACTCCGCCATGCTTTTCCTGTGTCTGCACAACATCTCAGCTCATTAGGAAGACACAAGATAGCAGAAGGCCCGATATGGCATGTTTTGGATCCCCTGAGCCCGGGAGATCCTCCTTCCCGTACCACACGTGGGATTCTTAACTTTAACCCAGCCATGCCTTTTGTCTGAAGGGGAGAGACTATTTATGAGGAGTCATACAAAATAAACACAAAGAGTTCACCGTAAAATATGACAACCACTTTAAATAATGTTGACTTAATTAAACTTTAAACTTTATTTATATATTTTATGGCCATAGTGTGAGCTCTTCTCGGATGTTTACTTCGGTGAAAAATCCATCATGTGAGGGCCTTGAAAGGAATTAATCCCCTTACCCCTGGCACAGAACTCAGCTCCAACAATTCAGATCTAAATATTTAGTGATGGATGATACATGTTTATAGAATAGAGGGCAGCATGACATTTAAATGGGATCCGGGGTTGCTACAGAGAGCGGACGTTGTTGAAAAGAAACTGGAAGCTGAAGCCGTGCCAATTATCAGAAGCCGATAAGTCAGCCCCTTTTTGCCTGATTTTTCCCTTCCGTCTATCCCTTCAGGGGGTTTGAAAGCTTCTTCACAGAGGGTTACGAGCAATTTTCAAAAAGAAAAGTTCTGCTGACTCTTGTACATTTAGTAGTGCATCCCATGGTTAAACTAATAGCCTCATTGGGTGTCAGCCAAAGGTTACAGGCCTCTCAAAATATTCTTGGAAAAAAAAAAAGAGTTTATCACTGAACTGAAGTTTCTCATTAGTAACCCTGTGTTGTCTAATCTGTGAAATTACATGATTAACTCTTTTGCAGAGACAGCTTCAGCCAGAGTTTGCAGTCCCACAGGAAGTTATTAAAAGTATCGCCGAGATAATTTCCCTGCTTTGTACTTGGCCCTTAGGGTAAAGGAAATACATCATTAGATGAGTACTTTATAATAAAGCTATAGATCACTAACAATTATTAAATGGTTGTCAAGAATGATTATTATTTTAAAAGTTGAGCACTGTGCAATTTGAAAAAAAAATACAAAACCTTGAAGGAAATTACTTCCTTTGTTTTTGTATAGAAATTAGAAACATGCCTCCCCCCCATTCTCTTTGAAGTGATTATTAGAATGTAACATTTCTCTGTACACAGATATCTTACCTTCAACATTTCTTTCTGCAACTCTAAAAATACTCATAGAAAGAAGCCACTCACTACTGAGACAGTACTCCTCAGTGACCCACGGGATAGCAGGGTCTTTTTGCATGCAGTGATAATGACACGTTAATGCATGAGCCCTAAACCCCTGATGCTTCAAGTCACTGAAGCAGAGGTGATGGTCTTCACCCAGGAGCAATATTTGCTTTTGGTGAAAGTTGATTTTAGGGCTATCTGGGACACAGAAAATTCTACCATGATGTATTTCAGCTGAAGTCACTTGCAGATGTTTTCCATGATTTGTTGCATTTGGTTTTGGCTTTCTAATGAGTTTGTCCCAGATCAATGAGCAGTTTAGTTTGCATCTTTTGGGAGGAGAGGTAAAAGTTCAGATATTTATTAACTTCCCCAGCTAGTTATCAAAGCTCTTTCCCTCCCCACCTTTTTTTAACCATTAATGAAAAAGTGGAGTGATGAGGAGATGCTGGCAATACCTGCATAGGCCCGCACACTGGGAGCTTCAGCAGTGGCACAATTACTCTTCAGGGATGGTGGTGGAGCATCTGGCATTGTGTAAAAGACAAACAGTCGTGAAAGGTTTGACAAAGGCAAAGTGCATAGAAGCAAGAGCCAATAAGCACTCCATTAATCCTCAAATCATACCCAGAGAAACAATTTTGCATTATGGGGTTCAGCTATAAGCAAGCAGAAAACTGGGCTGAAATTTTAAAAACATCATCAGATTGTTCCACTGTGCATCCAGAAACAGAAGACTGCTACTAGACACATGTAAGAAAGCTTTTGTGAGAAAACTTGATCTTTCAAAAAAGTTGGGTTTAAGAATTAAACATGCAGTAAGGCCCATCCCTGAAGTGCACTGTAGAAATATCTTTACAGCACAGCTTTTGTGATTCATCTTGTTATAGTGCCTCACTGTGACTAATGCACACATTCGGTACAATCTAGGAGTTAAGAAGCATGACTTTGAATCAGAAGAGCTGAAATCTAGTCTCAGCTGCATAAATGTGCTACCAAGTCAAGAGATTTGCTCTTTCTAAGATGCTTTTTTTCTTTCCATAATAACTTCTTCCTGACCTTAAATAAGCCATGATCTCATGGAAGAGAAGTCATTTGACTGTAAAACACAATATATGTTTACACATTTTCAATATAAGTGCAATTTCTCAAGAAGGAAGAACTTAGAGATACCTTGTTACTCACTGAGCCTTTTCATTCTGTATCACTTGCACTGGTTATAGCTGGCACCCCTTTTAAGTTTTTAGAATAAAATTCACTATGATATGCTCATTCTTATTTTTAAAAAGTAATTTGAGAATGGCCTGGATTAATTCTTAATCCTTTTATTGCTTAACCCAAGTTCTACACTTCTAACTCTTTTCAAAAACCTTAAAAAGCAGAGGAGACTTTTTCTGAATTGGTGTACACACACAATAACATTTTTCTTCCTCTAGTCCTAGTTTCTAAAAATAATAAAACTGGAAGCCATTCTGAAGTGCAGGATCGCATAACTCAGTCTGTGCAATCTGCAAGTGCAGAGAAATAGTTTTCACTGTATTTTGTAGTTTTAATAAAAAAAAAAAAAGACTGATAACATCTTCCCTAAAGTTTGTTAACCAATTAAAAAGTGACAGCCTATTGTTTCCTCAAAAACTTCAGGCACAAAAGGTTCTGGAATGTATTCAGATTCATAGTGCTTAAATAAATGCAGTCCAAATCTTTTGGAGTTTGTTTATTCCCAGTGTAAGACCTGAGTTTTAACATGAGGTCAAAGTGTCTTGAATATCCATGGGGAAGAAGGTTACAGTGGGATCTGCAAAAGGCAAACCTATAGTCAAATAGGAGTAGTTTAAGCTGCCTATGCAAATATCCATATTTCCAAGGGAAAAATTTTAGGGATCCACAAACTGGAAAGCATTGAAAATATTGATGTACACGATACATGAGTGCTTTCAGAATGGGAAGGCACTGCAAAAGAGAGCCACAAGTCTGACAATCTCTCACTCATATCTCTTGCTTTGAACTCAGATTTTATAATTTGAAGAAGATAATCAAGCACATGCTCCAGAGCTGATCAGGAAAATAATATCACACAATTCTGACTTGGGAGATGGATACAGAATGAAATCTACCTGCAATTTCTCAGTATACTGAGTACGTAATTTTGCCTTCAGTTTTGGCTGTGTATGAGGTATCTCCAGCAGATATGTGAGTTTTCCTTTGATTTTACTCTGGATTGTGCCTTTATGCCTCTGGGAGCAGCTGTCATCTGGTTTTCATTTGAAAATCAGCTTGTCATAGATGACAACAGAGATATATGGTCCTTTCTGCAGTATTGACCCATCTTCCTCCCTTCACTATTGATTTTTCTTATTTCTGTCATCCAAGAAAGAGATTACTCATTACAACTAGAAAATATATCTCCAGCATCTGATCAAAGTTGTATTTTAAATCACTACTGTTCCTTTTTTTTGGAAGTCTTGTATAACTGCTCTTTCATTAAATAAAGTATTTGTCCCTATTAATTTCAGACTGTGTTTGCTGGTCTCCATTCAATCTATTTTGAGAGATGTTGGCCCTGGCTGCTCTTGTCTTGAATGCAGTTTTATCAGCTAGTGAAGGATCCCACTCTGCTTGAATACATGGCATTTGCAAAAAGTGATAATGTCTCTCTGCTTCTTCTGCTGGAAAAAGAGAAGGAAATCTTGCCTCTGACGGGGATAGAGGTTTCCAAGAGCACCTCCTTTCCCTGTCGCCGAGTGGCTGTTCTACACCACTGGAGGCAGTAAAATCGCAGTGAACGCCGGTTCAGCAAGAACTTCCCATCTTGTAATCGCACTGCTTCAGGTAAAGGTGAAAGTATTGTCATCACACCAAAGACTTATTCCCTAAAGTGTTAACATCCTTGATCCCAGAGATGTAGGAGTGGAGGGCCTTTCTTTTCTGCTAGTGGGTGCTCAGCACTTCTCAATGATGTAATTTGACTGAAACATTGGAAATGAAGAGCAATGGAGGAGGAAGATTCAAAGAAAAACAGCTAGAACAGACATGCAACACCCCACACCCCTCCTAACCCCTGCCCCCCTCCTCACCCTTGGCCAAGTACTTATTTTACACTTCTGGGCAGGCTACCCATTTTTTAAAGAAAAAGTACCAGTTTATTTCTGCAATTCATTGCCAAATCAGAAAGTAGAATCACAAAAAGCATGATGATTGCTTGTATTCGTATTTGTAATTATTCTTACACTTCAGATGTGGGGAAAATCCATTATTCATAATACTATGTTTTCGTTGGTAGAACACCAGATTCACAGATGATTAGTGATAGTTGATGAAATGAACTTTCTTTAAAGTTCAGGGGTCTTGCATTATATAAAATTAAATTTCTAAAATCAGTGCCTTTGATGTCTTCCCAGTACAAATATTTTACTCACAATTAAGTAGTTGGGACAAAAGTCTGGGAGAAGAGGGGAGAGAGAAAGGGGAGGAGAATGTGGTTAAAGGCAATCCTTAGCAGGATAACATGAAAATATGACTATGATTTCTCAATAGCTGCTACTGACTTTCCGGTTTACATGAATTTGCCAGATGTATTTTCTTTGGGTCAGATATTACTTGTCTTGCTCACACAAGTATTCTTATTGACTACCCCTGAGAATAAAGCAACCCAAGTTTTACTTACTCTTTCTGTTTTACTAATTCCCTCAGGATCAGTTCAAATACACTAGGATCTTATGTTACTGGATCAGTTAACGGGCTGTGAAATTATACTGATGTTCATGTTAGATAAAATTTTTCAGGTAAAATATTTGTATTATTTTCCTTGCTTCGCTCTGAATGAAAACAAGAAAAGAAGAAACATTTGTCTGCATTTACAGTGGAAGCCCTGCTACCCATGGGCCAGGCTAATCTGTGTGCTGTGATTAGCTGAGCCCTGAAGAGATGCTGCCTCTGCGGTTCCTGTCACTTTTGCTGCCATAATTTTGTTTGAAGTTTAATAGATTTTTTCCTCTTTTGTTTAGTCTTTGACCAAACTTTTTCTTTTTAGTGCAAAAGCCAATACTTGTATTTCTGAAGGGTAACTTTGGCCACAAAGTTGCAATGAATTGAGCATTTGCAAATCTCAGCACAGATACAGCCTCACAGTGCACCGAATAGCTATCACTTGCATTTATACATTAATGTGTATGGGTACCTGTATGTCTACCTGTATTATTAAAGCTCTCTGTTTTAGCTCTATTTGCTCTATTTCACACATAACATTAATCTCAGATGGTTCAGCTTACCTATTTGGGGTAAAAAAAATATTTTAAGGACATACTGTGTAGCCTTCATTGCAAAGTAAACTAGGAGCAAGCATGATGAATGAGTTAAGAGTGTAAGACTGCAAAAATCTGTGAGTCCGGTCAAGAGGGAGCTGGGCTGATATTCCTGGCACATGGATGCTATTTCTAGTACGTCTGGCAGCCTCCTTGGGGAGGCTGGGTAAGTGGCTTCTCACATTGAACTACCTCTCGCTCTATAAACCTAAAGTAGTGTCATGAACACAGAACTTCCAAAGTATGACTCAAGTGACACTATGATGTAAGTTTTTCCCCTCAGTATTACCATCTTCTTTCCAATGCACTCTACAGTGTTTCCAGTCCTTGGTGATTTGTTACTAAAAACCTTCAAGTTTTTTTCTAAAATTTGATTGTTCTCCATGGGCTATAAAAACTCATTGGCAGGATTTTTTCTGCCTTAAATAGATATAATGCTGAACTGGTTAAGATATCAATTTATATTCAAGGATGTTCATCACTACCTGCAATTAGATCAGACCGAGGACTTTCACGTTCAGTTGAACATATTGCCTTGCCTTGCCTCTCTTGGCTAGTAAGTAGATCTGCTGCAGATAAGTGCATGTCTGGAAGAAGGTCTCTTTTCCTTCAGTGGTAGGAAGTTTCCCCCAATGTCACGTGAATGGCCACATGGGCATTGTCAAAATCCCACAAAGCTTGTCCTGCATAAGAAATTAGTTCAACTTCTGATCTTTCTCCTGGGGAGCTGTAACTGAGTTCAGGGCAAAACAGTTTTCAGTCTATAAACAGAAAGTTTGACCTGCTCGTCTCAGCCGACTTATGTAAACAGATCAGTTCCTCAGAAAAGTGATGCAGGTTTCAGTAGGAAATGGGGCATCTTCTGCACATCTGGAACAGAACGTGACTTGCTGCCCTGCTCCCCACCAAGAAAGTGAAAAAGCCCTTGAGATGCCTCCTCCTTCAGGTCACCCCATGGGTTGTGGGAGGGAAGAAAAGAGAACTTCCTATGGGTGTCTGTAGATCGGTAGGCACCTACTGACTAATGGCTGGACAGGAGAGTAACCTCAGGGTACTTGGTTTTCAGAACACATATAGGGAAATTGTCACAGAAGATGGAAGAGGGGGAGTACCTGTTGCCAAATGGCTGTGATTACAGCAGTGGCAAACATCCAGGGAAACAGACCCTCAGTTCTGTTTTATCAGGATCGTTTGTAAGTTGTTATTAAGAAGTATTTTTCAACAATCTCATTTTTATTAGCCGTTTGTGCCCATTATAGTTTTCTAGTTGCTAGTTTGTTATGGCTGTAACATAAATAAAGTTCTAAAAATGTCTCATTTGAGGAACTGCAGAGCTGGGCATGCCATTTAGACACAGATAAAAGCAGAGGTAAAGGGCTTTCTTTGTAACGGATCTATTTTATATTTAATAGAACTGTCATATAAACCTATACTATCATTTAAAATGCAGTTTCTAGGCTATAAAACAAACACCATTTCTAATACTGCTGTTGGCTTTCACCTATGGGACACAATTCATTAAAATCTCTATAAGGCATTTATGTGGGATTGCTGCATGATTTACAATCTAAGAGCTGCCCCAGGCAACAAATGTATTTCTCCCACCTTAGGATCCAGTTCTTCAAAAATATTAATAATACCTACAGGATCACCCAGCCAGGCAAGACTGATAAGATCAGTGGTGTAGTGCTGGTAGAGAGGAGTACACCTTCTGTGGAATGAAGCAGGAGCTCTACTAGGTACTAATGCACCCTTTAAAAAGAGCAAGCTTGAGAAACACTTTTGCATTCAGTTCTCTTTCTGAACTTTCTAAAACGTGTCAGCACAAAAAAAAGATGTACCTGTCTCAGTTCTTTGTGGGAGGTAACGTGGGACTGCCTGCTCTGGGCTGAGAAATGAGCTTATTTGCTTGCCTGAGTTAGGCTGAATGAGTCTCTGGAGGAACTCACTTCTCTTCTTTGGATATAGAAATAAAGATCCAGGTGAGAGGGTTAAAATAAGGTGGAAGTATCGGAACACAAGTTCTAATTACTGATATAATGTGAAGTGAGGCAGCTTATGGATATTGCCTCTGGCATGGTTCCCATTTTCATCCCAGGATAAGACTCACTTTTCTTACTGGACTTTAAATTCAGAAGCCCTAAAGCAGTGAGGATGCTTAGTTCCTTTCGGACCCCAGGGTGTCCTTCTGAGCCAGACCAACAGTGTGCAGTTCCTTCTCCATGAACTTCTGTTGTTAATAATGTTTCCGCAAATCTTCTGGGGGGTTGTGCCAGGGGAAGAGGAGAAGTAATCTGCATCCTCACTGGGTGCAGAGTGCCCTGATTTATCCCCAGCAGCCGTGAGCTTGCAAGCACTGACACTATGCCACTTGTCACTAAGCAGCAGCAAGCAACTATCCATGCTGAGACAAACCTGGAAGTTGCTGTCCCCTGTGGGGACAGCCCACCTGTACGCTGGCATTAAGGGGAGCATTACTCTTATCAGAGGCGAAGCTGTGCATCATCTCCTGTGAAAGTTCCTGCTATCTCTAACTCTGTCTCTGGCTTCTTACAGCCTTGTCAGACTTTAACTGCCTGTACTGTTATTTTCTATGCCTCAAGTTGATCTTTATTTGTTTAATAGAGTAAAATACTTCAGCCATTTCTGACCCAGGCACTTGGGGAAAAAAATATACTGTTTCATTCTTTCTTCCTTTTCTTTACTGTTGAGAACCTCTTCTCCAAATGCCCCTGTGCTTTCCAGAAGGCACTTCAGCCTTGGTAGGGAAGGGGTCCAACATGCTGATCAGGTGTGTACCATTTTTTGTTTCGGCTCAAATCTAACTAGATTCTATTGCTCTGAAAAATCATACTAAGGGTGCTGAATAGAGAATTTGATTTTAGACACCAAAAAATTTCTCAGAATTTGATTCTCACTGTTTTATTGACCTCTTCACAGCCATGAGTCCCATAAAAACCAGCTGACCCATGAACCTTGCCCAGTAATACCAGGAACATGCCCAGTACTGCTGTTACATGCCCAGTGTGACCTGAGCTGTGGCATCCAGATGTGTAGGATGGCACTCAGCGTCTTGGGTTTTCACTGTCACAGGAAGATTGGACAGGGATCTTGGAAAGGTATCCTGAGATTCAATGAACTGAAAATTTGTTGGGGGGGTAGAGGGAGCAGCAGGCTGACATAATGGACAGAGGCTGTTTAAATAAAGAAACTGGGAAAAGAAACAAAGTTCTGAGTGGTCTGGACTAGGCAGCTGTGCAGAATAAAATGAGAGGAGGCAAGTACAGGAGAAAGGAGAGTGTCTATCAGGAAGGAAGCGGCAGACAGAAGGAGGAGACTCCAGCAGTTGTGGTGGAACCCAAGTGAACTAAGGTTTACTTTCCTACAGACTTAGTTAAATATTCTTGAAACCCACTGGCAAGGCAGGGCCTCAGTTCCCTATCAGTTCATTAGGTCCTGTCCCTGAACAGGTGTATTGCAAGAACAAAAAAACGAAACAATAAACATTTAAGTTAATCCACAAAGGAAGTCATATGGGAAAATTCATAATTATCTTCCCATAAGAGTATTCAGACGTGGAAATAAAGAGTTAAAAACTTATTTTTAGACAATTCACAGCAACCCATATGTTAGGATCCAAGTTGTTTTCAGCACCCTTTAAAGCAGACAATGATCTTCAGTTGTTGGAGTTGCTCTCCAGAGATATGTTTCTCCTTCAACTACAATAGGAGTCTATGGTGACCAGGCACCTCTCTGGAGTGCCTGAAGTGGGTGGGATAAGCTCAGAATAGAGAAGCCGCTCTCGGGACTCTTATTCTGATGTCTCACAGTTGTATGGGAAAAGCCTGGGCAGTGGTGCTCACTACCAAGTGAGAGAGAGGCAAAAAGGATTTGCAGCAGTGGTATCCATGATTTTTAACCTTTTATTTTGGGAAGGATCTTCCAATGCCATTTCTTTACAAGTAATATTTATATTACAGAAGTTCCTGAAAGCCTCCACCTCAGTGTCAAACATTGAATAATAGAGTTGTGAATTATTTTCCACCACAGACGGTTATGTGTAAGTCTGAACCTGTATATGGATTAAATCTCTTAAACAAAAATGGCCTAAACTCTACTATATGAAGGCTTAGAAAACTTGGCTGTAAGTATCGTTACAAAATCAGGCCAGTTTTATTAACAATTATATGTGCCAAGAAAAGAAACGTGTGCCACAGTTTCGGCATATCCTTAAGTCACATTGAAGTTAATGCGCCATTAAAAGCCTCTCTTGAGGTCTAACATAGGACTGCCTGGCAAACAGGAGAAATTGTGCAGAGGACAGGAGCGCTCACAAAACTGGAGACAGCTGTAATGACTTCCTTACGACCCATCTCCGAACTGCGCTGAGTGGAGCTCTGGCACAAGAGAGAGTCTGGCCTATAGCATGTAAATAAATAATGAATGAGCAAGTCAAAGCAAAGGCAGAGATGAATTAAGTGGTTCACACAGCACAGCTATAGTTTTACACTGTCTCCAGGCTACGGAAAGCAAACCATCATACTTTGGTTCAGATTCTCAAAATCATTTTTAGTGCCATGTAGGGGGACTTTTTTTTTTTCTAATGAAAGCCCATATTCTGGAGCTGTCTTCTCAAGATAAATAGAACAAGAGGGATAGTAGTTTTCAACAAAACCATTAGTAAGTGACCATCACTACATGGATAAACGTAGTTTTGGACTGAAAGCAAAGTATAATTCATTTTAAATTATTAGTTTAATCTTTAAATTGATGATTAAACGTCAAAAACAGCCTGTGCATTGTTTTTTTCTAAAACTCACACAAAAGATCATGTTCTGTCTAAAGAGATTGGGAATACAATTGTCAGCAATATTTATAAAAGGGCAGGTTTTAAAGAAATTACAAATCTAAGTTGGCAATTTGTTCTCAAGAACTGTGTGAATTGCATATTGTATTCAAAAATAAATTTCTCAGACCAATGGAGCTGGGGCATTTAATTTTCACTTCTCTGCAATGGACAAACCAGGTCCAGACACGTGCTGTAATACCACCATCATGTCCAGGGAGGAGTAATGATGAAATACTATATTCAAAATGTTACGAACAGGCTGAAAAAGATGGCTGTGGACAGACAGTAGACAGTTCAGCTGGCAGATGCCAGTGCGCATTTCCACATTTCAGTGTGGAAAGAATATAAGAACCTAGGAGGGTGGGTGGTGGGTTCTCCTGCATAGGAGCTAGTGAATTTAAGTCTGTGATACCTCAGAAAAAAACACTGAGACATTTTGGGGCCTTTTAGTTCTGGCAGAAAGAGCATCGGGAACATGGAAAAGAGCATGGAACATTTTAAAATTTCTAAGGATTAGTTTAAGAAAGGATTAGTTGGGTCTAGCTGGGAGCTTGCAATAGAGGAGCATGATGAGACAGCAAAATGGAGGAAGTTGCATATTCTACAGCAGAAGCTCAGCAACTTCCATCTACATTAGTAAGAAGACCAAGCCTAGATATTTCCGCTATAGCTTTTGGTCTTTGTCAGGCCCTGGGTGGCAGGACATGTCACTGCAGGACCAGGGATCTGGGCTCCACCTTCTCCACAGAGGAGTTCACTTTGGTGACCCTCTGCCTTGTCACCTCACGTATCCTTACTGTAAGAAACTCGCCTAGACAGGGGAGAATACTAAAGGGCTGATCCAGCCCAGGAGTTGCCATCCCAACTACGAAACAAACCATGGATCCAGTCCTTGAACCTAGAACTCACCCAGAAATATGGAAACAGCTGCACAGAACCACAGAAGGCAAAAATGCGTGTCTTCCAGTCATCAACAGACTGAGAACCTGAAAATGCAAGCAAATTATCTGATTTTCCTGCCTGGTAGCTGGACAAGGAAATGAGAGAAAACTAAGATGGACCAGGTAACTTTGCGGACCAGCTTTATAGATTTTGATCCTGGAGAGCCAAAACTGAACACTATGTTTCCAGCCTCTACTATTTAAGGTAGTCGTGAGAACTATGAGGCAGGAATGACTGAAACATTGGGTCAGTCCCAAAAGAGAGAACAGTGAGGCAGTGTATGCCTGCTCAGGTCACTGCCAATGAGACTGCTGAGGAAAATAGCTAGGGGATCCCCAAATCATGATGCCCAAAAGAGATATTTTAGCTGCTCCCTCAGCAATCCCAGCCTAAAGGCAACTCCTTGGCAGCAGCTATCATAGGCATGCCACAGGATTACTTAGGAAGGATAGCTCTGGTCCCATCTGCTGCCCAGAGCTGGCTCAGCCAAGATGCAAACTGGGCTGCTGGGTCTGCCCAAATTACAGAAAGGACTCTCTTCTTCTAGAGGTAGGACATGCAAACTGATCTCACCGGGGAAGGCTGTGGATGGGAAGAGGAAAGGACACGTACCAGCTGGCAAGGGTGTGACAGTGGCTGAACTGGTAAATTCAGGGGGAAAGGGAATTGCTTCCTGGATTAGTCAATTGACATGTTCACCAGAACATGTTCTGTGTTTTTAGCAAAACATTACAATCTCCCAGGTTGGGTGAAAGGTAGGGAATTTCTATTTTCTTCTCAGGGGTGTTTTTGAAAAAGACTAAAAGAAATTAGGAAAGAAATCTAGAAAAAAAACCTTCTCTGTGAGTTGAAAAGCAAGGATGACTGACAGATTGGGCTGGGAGATGATGTCTGCTTACTGGAAATAATGAGAATAATGAAACACTAATATGGCTTGTCTGAACAGATGGATTTCCAGCATAACGGAGCAATGAAATAGCAATTTCCCCCAAGAGGAGCTCCTGAGCAGTGAAGCGTAATTCTTGCTGGAGAGTTAAATCTCAGTATGGCTCTTCACTGTGAAATTACTGAATTGCTGAAAACACACACATAGACATGCATGCACACTGACACTGGAAGAAAAGCTGTGTTGGCATTTATAAGATTGCAAGGTCAAAGTTAATTTTGTCAGATTTACTAATTGTTTTCAAACTGTTCCTTTTGTTTAAGCTGATTTAAATGTAAACTCTGACTTACTGTGGTTTGGTTTTAAATACCTTTTGGTAACAGTCATTCTGAATTATAAATAGCTTCATCCTTCTTCCTTCTTATCAAACTTTGACATATGCAAGATAATAAGAGGGATTTTAGAAATATTGATGCAAACCAGCCACCCTTGAATCATGTTAAGTCAATAGTCTCTAGAGTTAATGTTCAGATCACAGAGGGAGTGTGTAGTAAGGGGTTAGGGCATGAACAGAGACTTCCATGGCAATTGAGTCTGACTGATTTATTTTTCACTCTATTTAAAGTTGTCAAAGACAATTCTTGCAAGCATGCATCCACTTCCCTTCTTTTTAGAGAGGTATATGGCAGTATGACCGCAAGAGAGCACAGTTAAAAGAAGATAGTCATGGTTTAGTGCATGCTGTAAGTGAATTGCTGTCATCACTAAAGCTAAACTAGAGGGACTAGGGGGAAGTTGAGATTTCATGCTAGCATTTGTCCATGCTTGTGTTCCTGCAACTGTTTCTGTGCTATACTATGTTCCTTGAATTAATTATGTTTTCAGTCTCTAAGCAATGATTTGCTAGATTTACTTTCCTGCAAGAAATCTTCCAGGGACTGTATCAGGGCCTCCCTGTCCGCTCACATCCTTGTCCTTATAAATGCTACACCGGATCAACGGGAGAGGGCTGGCATAAGAAGCAGGAGAAGTTCAGACTCCCACTTTAGTAATTTCATTGTGTTTTCTCTGAAATAGCTTGGCCCCGATCTTTCAATCATTAGTTATCCAACCAAATTGATAAATGTGAGCATGAGCACTGACTTCAATGGGAATGCTTTTATTGTTAAAATAGTTCATATAACTTAAGAGTTGGAAGGACTGAATCCTGTGTAAAATAGTTGCATTTTACACAACTTCTCAGTCCTCTGTGTGTTTTCAAATTATGGCCTGTCACTTTATTCCCATGTCAAGCTTTTCATTGGAGAATCAATGGAGCTAGGAGACAGCAATTTGGTTCTTGTCTATTGCAAAAAGTCTTGATGTACCTCCGGAAATGTAGTCTGTAAGACGCGTTGGATAATTGTCCTACCCTATCTCAGCACTGATACAGTCTAAGCTGGAGTACTGTGTCTGATTCTGGGCATCACAATTCAAGAAGACAACAAATCAAGCCAATAGAGTATCCAGAGGTGAGCAAGTGGAATAATCAGAAGTCTAGAAGACATCACTGTGGATGCAGAGGATGTGGAGATGGCACAAAAAGATTTTGTTTAATCTGGAGAAGACAGAAGGAGACATGACAATAGTCTGGAAGTATGCAAGGGGCTGTCACAAAGAGGAATGGCTTAATCTGTTCTCCATGTGCATATGACAAGAAGAGGTGAACCTCACTTGCAAAATAGGAGACTGATATCACTTAGTATTTTAATAACTTTCCAGCTTTAGAAATAAGACAGTAGTCAGCTTTTTTTCCTGGAGAAGAAGGGTGGAGGTGATGGAATCTTCTGCGCTGAAGGTTTTCAGAAAACATCCCCAGCTATGAATAGCTGATCCTGTGTACTGGTCAGAGGGAGTCTGCAAGGCCTCATGAGGTCATCTCCAGACCTTTCTTCTCTTAATGCAATCAACAAAATTCACAACTACATTCTAAGGGCAGGGGTCTACCGGTTGTAGAAAAAAGCAGAAAGGACCAAAACATTGTTTTCAGAATCAAATGGAGCTTGGAAAGTATCAATAAAGATCTCTTTTAATTAGTGACAGATGAAGAAACAGCTTGAGAAGACTAAGAACAATACTGGAATATGACCCTTTCAGAGAAAGATTTTCTTCCTGCTCCAGCATTCCTTTATCATTTTTTGTTTTATCTTATGGTGGAAAATGGAAGTGACATAGCAAAGATAATATTAAAAAAGGATTCTTACTTCAACTATTTTTTTGCCAAAAGTATTTTAAAACTATTATTTGCAACAATGTTGTCTATAATGATGAAATTCTTTGCCATGCCCAAAACACAGTAACTAACCTGAGAACAAGCAGTACCCACTTTCGTGCTACACTAATTTGGCAAGAAATTCCAAATTCTAGTGGAGCACTTTTCAAAAGCGAATGGAAATGGGATCTAATGACATTCAAGTATTCTATTCAGGTTGAGAGGCTGAGTGAAAGATACTTTTAGTAGAAATCTGAGATTTAATGGGCATATGAAAATACGGAAAAGAACATGTAATTTCCCTTTGTTATCACATGAAATGGTAGCCCCATCTTGCTTATGGGGGAAGAAAGCAGTGAAAATCTAGGGAGAGAAATTAACACAAAAGACTACAAAGAAATGGAGCTGTCTTACTCCTTAAAAAAAAAAAAAGAAAGAAAAAAAGAAAAAAATGTTCAGCATGGATCCATATGGTGTGAGATTTCTCTTCTGTGACATTTTTATTAAGGTTATGTATATGACCGTTCATCTTCATTCTGCTGGTGCTAATTGCTGTCTATTGGACCCTTCGCTACTGTGTACAGAGAACACATGCTTCCCCTCGACATTGCCATCGCTGCGGGTGCACGAATTGCTCTGCTGTCCTCAGATAGGAACCTGCTGCTGCCTGACCACAACAGCTGGGAATATTCTGCTTTTAAAAGCTTATCTTGTTGATACTTGAGTTGAGCTATTACACAGTGGAACAAGCAAACAGAATGAATGGACCCTCTGCGGGCAACTTATGGTAACAAAAAAAAAAAGCTTCCTTGTGCTTTTGAATATGTCTCTTGTCTTGGAATTGACAGTGATGTTTAGCAAAGATGTTTCCTGCAAAGAAAACACGATGGTATAGAGCCAGGAACAGGCAAAAAAGAAACATGCACAGAAGACATGTTCAGCACTTCAGCTTCTTTGCAACTCTACGCAAAATTTAGAGAAAATTCAGCAAAGGTTTACTCAAGTGAACAGGCACGCTGAAATGCAAGTGTCTGCTTTTTTCTCTAGAATGGTTAATTTAATTAAGAATTACTTTTATACACAAAATGAATATTTAAAGCATATCTCCTCTATCATCTATGGAACTTTTAAGCAATCAGGTTAAGAATAAAGTTATTTATTTATGAGCCTTAGGTCCTTGCACACACATACATATTACATGTACAAGCAGATCAGAGCAGAGAAACACAAATATTCCCATGTTACAGATGGACCACCCAGAGAATTACAGAAATCTATTAATTTTGCTTATCACTTAGACTCCAATTTAACAAAACATCTAACAGTGTCATGGATTTTTCTGTCATGAAGCAAGTGTTACAATCATCTAATCTGACTTCCTAAGTAATGCAGACTGTAGGATTTCCCCAAGCAATTCTTACTTGCACTTCCATGCATTTTAGTTCAAACTTTAAAAGTTAGTACTTGCAATAAAAATAATTATCAGACTTAAGTTCATGCAATTAGTGAATCTTAATCTGTTACCTTCTTAATGAATTGCCTTTTGTGAATGGTGCTGTGCTTAGCCATGCCCCAAACTACATCCCAGTCTGTCTTCAGACTCCACATGACCTCCAGGCAGGAAAATCTCTCTTCTGAAGCCTTAATGGAGGTGTTTTCTGAGCAAGAACAGACCCTGAGTGACACGTGCATTATTCTGTGCGTGGATGAACATCTGAAAACTTGTCTCTCAGACTACACTGTGCAATCTGTGAGAGCTGAACTTGACTCCTAACAGCCAGACTTCCTCGTAACTTTGGTCTCACAGTGATGGTGATTTTTGCTATGCGACTGCTGTTTTAACCCATTAACCTTAGTTAAGTGGCCAGTTCTTGTTGGCATAGGTGATTCATGGATACACAGTCCCTTTTCCTGCTTTCTTGATGGCAGTTTTGGCTTAGGGAAAAGGTACTCTCTTCCCCTTCCCCTTCCCCATCACTTCTGCCTTGTGCCACATTCTTATTTATGCTTACGCAACTGTATACAGGGTTATGAAATAAACTGGATGAAGCTTAGAAGTAAATCCATATATTTTCCTGTTCTGTTAAAAAAGTGAAAGACCTTCTTCAAGAGGCATTGAAACGTTCAGAAAAAAGAATGGTAATTTGGAATCAATACAAAAGGAATTCCTATTTTCCACTTTTATCACTGTAATGAAAATTTGAAAATCATTTGCACCTGAAAGGATAGATGTACAGGCTACTTACACTTCCTGGCACTATTTAATAACTTTCTAATTATTACATTTAGTTCACATTTGAAATGAAACTGTTTCCAAAGAAAGTGCTGAGAGCACAGAAACTTGAAAATAGAATATTCTTATTATCTCATAATTTCTTTTCTTAACTAAAAAAAATTATTTTAATTCAATGAAAAATTATTAATCTTTTTCTGACTTTTTTTCTGAATAATAACTCATTTGCATAATTTATATGATTTATCATTTCTGTTATTCGCCAAGAACTGAATAAGGATAAGTACCACTTCAAGAAGCTAAGAAGACTGGAGATGTTTTAACAGGTTACTTTGAGCACTAGTAGAGGACCCTGGCCAAATTCCTTGCAACATATTTTGATTTTGGGGCTGTGATTCTTCCCGGATGGGGCTGGATACAGCATCTCACACTTTTTTGCCAAAACCAGTACTTTGTGTGCTATCCGACTTCAGGTTTGTGCATGAGTTGGTTGCATTTTAGATGGCCAAGGAAAGTGGTCCTTGTGTTCACATTTTTATTTAACTAGACAAAATTGTTTACTTTTTCTCTAGGACAATGCTACGTAATCTTTAAATTTTTGCAGCTACATATGCACCTAAAAGTTAATCTCGAGTAATATTTTAGGGCCCTTTTCTTCATCTTCTCCTTTTCTTTCTTGTCTCTAGCATGATTCTGCCTTTTGTTCTTTCTTGAACCCTTTTTGCCACACAGGCTTCTGGCATGATGAATCAAATTTTACCTTCTTTGTTCCCCTGTACAAGAAAACAAGAACTCTGTCCCTATTTGGGGAAGGGAGGACCAGACAACACATCCAGATAAACGCCTTTCCAGCTTTGAAATGTCTTGTAAATTTCTGTTAATGTTACTCTGCGTGCATGAGGCTTGCATCAAGTGCCTTTTTCAACAGCATCACTGTAGACAACCATTTATCAGGTGTATATTGTATGGCAGAGCGGTGTTTGGAAATTCCATTTGCCATATGTTATTCATGATCCTTGCTCACAGCCTTCATTTGTCAGGGGATTTAGGTCTCAGCTGTGTTTAGTTTTTGGGGCTTGAGAACAAGTTGACCCACAGGCAGACACCTAATGATATAATTTGTTCAGTGCAAAAAGTTTGACTGCCCTCTATCAACCTTTATGCAGACAACTCCTTTGAATACAGTAATGGATGACAATATCAAAAGCATAAATCTCGGCAGACTTCAAGGTTTCCTGGAGAACATGAGGCTTAAACTGTAGGCATATAGACATTTGGCACCATGTCAGAAACTTTTTGGACTATTCATTTATCCAACTCTGGCCAAAAATAACCAAAGGCTGTATGTGTCTGTTGATTTGTTTTGAAATCCATTCAAAACGGCAGAGAAGTTAAAAAGTAAGAGACCGGCAATTAAGAAACAAGACTTCTGAAGTCTGAAAGATCCTTTTCTGTATCTTACAACATGTGGTGCTAGCAAGCCAGGTCATGTCCTTCATACAAAATGCTTTCTGTGAACTTAGTATAGTTAAATTAGCAAGTAGAAATGACATAGTTCAGGTTCCTTTTGATTTTAGAAAGTAGTAAATAAAGGTCTTGCCAGAGGAGCTGCTTCAGAGGAGAACACACTGATGACTGTGGACTCACCCCAGTGGGAAGGACAGTGCAGACAGAGAAATGATTGTCTTCTTAAGCCCTGTTGATTTCAAGGGTCCCATTCTAACTTTTTAAAAATCTGTCCCATTCTTAAGTTTAAGGTTTCTGTATGACACCCCCGGCTTCTTATTCTTTCTCTTCTTTGTATTCTTCTGCTTTTCCCTGCACTACCCCTACTAGTGGAAGGAGGAGAAACCCATCCTCCTGTTCTTTTCTCAGCCTCCCCTTGTCTTTCCCCTTGGCATGCATCCTCCTCCCGTAAGCAGAAGGAGTGGTCAGGAGACATGGCAATGCTGCACTTTCTCCTCCCATTTCATCTTGTCATCCAGGCCCTTCATTGCCCTGCCTGGGAGGACCTGTTGCTGTGCCAATAAACATCCTCAGCTCCAGACTGAAAATGTGCCCTTGATAGCACAAGATGCGTTGATTTCAAATTATAAGGAAATAGGCACTTTTCTTTCTTTCTTTCTTTCTTTCTTTCTTTAGTAGCACCAAAGGTCGTTGAAGTTGGCTGTGCTATTCCTCATTTTTCCTGCTCCGTATAAAACATCTCTTTTTTAACAGTTTGACATTTTCTTCACTAAATCCTTCTTCATTTTCCTTCATAGCAGAATGCTTACATATCCCAACAGAAGAGATCAGAAAAGAAGAACGATTATTATAATTTATGGAACAGTCATTTGCCTTATTACTGCTTCATGCTCTTCCTCTTGTTATTGAGTAGATGAAGGAGTTACAGTATTTTGCATCTGCAGCAGCAGATTTTTGTCTATGCAATATCTAATGTAAAAAAAAATCCCAAACCCTTATTTCTATTTGCAGCCCTTGGATGCACTGTATAATCCCTGTAATAGTGCCAATGCCAGTGATAACACACTAAAATGCAGAGCAGGATTCAAAGAAACAGACTGCACAACTCCCTGCAAGGGATTTGTGCCAAACTGGCTGGCAAAATGAATGGTATCTTTTGAGTTTCAGCTGCTTATGCAGATGCAGATCTGAAGGTGCAGCAAGGTCCATCTCTGAAGGCTGTCTAATGAAGAGGCAAGAAGACGAACTATGCTCTACTCTTGGATAGAAAATATTCTGTAGACTGCAAATGTTGAAGTATGTTGAAGTATGGCTTTTATGTACCTTAAGGGAAAACACACTTTTTTCAGCATGACTATTCTACATACATGAAACAAAAGTGGACAAGAAAGTCCAGCTGTCTGTGAAAAACTGGTAGTGGAGAAGCAAAGACAGGAGCAGAACAGATTGGAAGGGAGATATGGAGTGGAGAGGAAAAGCAGGCAGCAGGTTTCAACTTTCAGAAGACAGGGCAGTAACTCCCAACCCATATATAGCTTAGGGATGGCTGGACTTGTCTCATAAGTACATCTTCAGCACTGCTGAAGAAGGTCTTCTGTGTTCAAGAGCTTTTCTGTTTTCTCCAGCTATAGGAGCTCCTTTTCTAACAGTGTAATGAAAATATCTATTACTCTTCCTAATAAAAGGTGCTTAATTTTCTAAACAAGCAACCAATATTATTTCAATAAACATACAATGGTAATACACATGCATGAGGATGGCTACTTTTAACTTTTCCTCATCAGGTGCTTACTGCAGCTGCTATGGCTGTGTTAACCATTAATGAACATAGCTGAGTTAGTGCATGAATGTGACATCTTCACTAAAGAAATGGTCCGGTACACTGGGCCCAGAGCATCAAGCATCCTTTTGCCAAACAAGGATATCTGTCTTGCTGTATGATTCTGTCACGTAATTACCAAAATGTCAGGTTTTGAGGTGGGAAGATAATGAACACATCAGCCATTGTGAGGATAAATCCATTGTCAAATGTTTTCAACATTTAAGTAACTAATTAAAAAAAAGCATCATTGCTGCATTTTGACATTTGCAAATGGGAAATGTAGAGCTCCAGAATTTGGCACATCTGAAACTGCAGAACATGTGTGTAGTTTGGCTCTGCTCAGAGCACAAGTTATCCCAGTCTTCTGTGAATTATTTGGCAGGCTTTCTTCCCTTGCCCCCACAAAACTGTCAATTTTCAATAGCAAATTGCATCTCTGAATACTCTATCATAATTCAGCTTCCAGGCCTGGTATAAATTGATGAAGCCTTCCTCTTCCAGCTACAGGAGGCTTCACGCTGGCAAGCTCTCATCCTACAGGGGGACTTCAACCATCCTGACATCTGCTGGAAAAGCAGCATGGCAAAGCAATCCAGGAGACTCTTACAGTGTATTGAAGATAACTTCTTAACCCATGTAACAGACACCCCTACTCAAGGGGATGCAATACTGGACCTGATGGTCACTGATGCAAGTGAGCTCATCAGTGACATCAAGATCGGAGGTAGCCTGGGCTGCAGCGATCACACACTGCTGGAGTTCAAGGTCCTGAGGGATATGGGTCAGGTTAGGATTGTAGTAAGAACCCTAAATTTTAGGAAAATCAAATTCCAGCTCTTCAGAGAGTTAATAGGACCCCCTGGAAACGGTTCTCAGGGACAAGGGAGCATAACAGAGCTGGCAAACATTTAAGGATGCTTTCCACAAAGTGCAAGAGTGCTCAGTATCCAGATGCATGAAATCAGGCAGGGAAGGGAAGAGACCAGCATGGCTGAGTCAAGACCTGCTGGTCAAACTAAAGAGCAAGAGGGAGCTGCAAGCAGGGACAGGTAACCTGGGAAGAGCATAGGGACAATGCCTCTTTGTTTAGGGATGGGGTCAGGAAGGCCAAGGTGCTGCTGGAGCTGGACTTGGCAAGGGAAGCAAAGAATAATAAGAAGGGCTGCTATAGGCACATCAACAAGAAAAAGGAGGTTAAAGAAAGCATCCCCCCACTGGTGAATGAAAATAGTGATCTCATATCAACAGACGAGAAGGCTGAGGTACTCAACATTTTTGCCTCATTTTTCACTGGCAACTGTTCTCCTTACCCCTCCTGTGACAAGGAACAACAAGAGGGGGACTAGGACAGTATAGTTCCTCCCATTGTAGGGGAAGATCAGGTTTGTGACCACCTGAGAAACATGAACATATGAAAGACTATGGGACCTGATGAGATGCATCCCAGAGTCCTGAGGGAAGTGGCTGATGTGGTTGCCAAGACATTCTCCATGATATTTGAAAAGACATGGCAGTCAGAACAAGTCCCTGGTGATTGGAAGAAGGGTAGTGTTGTGACTATTTTTAAATAGTGTACAAAGGAGGACCCTGGGAACTACCGACCTGTCATCCTCACCTCTGTCTCTGGGAAGGTCATGGAACAGATCCTCCTAGAAGCTATGTTAAAGCACATGGAGGACAAAGAGGTGATTTGAGACAGCCAGCATGGCTTCTCCAAGGGGCAAGTCCTGCCTGACCAACTTAGTGCTTTCTATAATGGCATGACTGTGTTAGTGGACACAGGTAAAGCAAAGGATGTAATCTATTTGGAGTTCTGTAAAGCCTTTGACACAGTTCCTCACAACATCCTTCTCTCTGAATTTGAGGGATATGGATTTGATAGGTGGACTGAGCAATAGACAAGGAGTTGGTTGGATGATCACATTCAGAAAATAGTGGTCAACAGCTCAATGTCCAGATGGAGACCAATGACAAGTTGTGTCCCTCAAGGGTCCATACTGGGACCAGTGCTGTTTAATATATTCATTGATGATATAGACAGTGAGATAAGTGCACCCTCAGCAAGTCTGTGGATGACACCAAGCTGAATGGGGCAGTTGTCACACCAGAAGGATGGGATCTCATCCAGAGGGGCTTGGACAAGGTGTAGAAGTGGGTCTGTGTGAATCTCATGAGGTTCAGCAAGGCCAAGTGCAAGGTCCTACACCTGGGTCAGGGCTACCCCTGGTATCAATACAGGATGGGAGGCAATGGGATTGAGAGCAGCTCTGCAGAGAAGGACTTGGGGGTGCTGCTTGATGAAAAGCTCAAAATGAGTTGGCAATGTGTGCTCACAGCCCAGAAAGCCAACCATGTCCTGGGCTGCATCAAAAGAAATGTGGCCAGCAGGTCAAGGGAGGTGATTCTCATCTCCATCTGCTCTGCTCTCGTGAGGCCCCACCTGGGGTATTGTGTCCAGTTCTGGAATCCTCAACATAAGAAGGATACGGAACTGTTGAAGTGGATCCAGAGGAGGGCTACGAAGTTGATAAAAGGACTGGAACACCTCTGCTATGGGGACAGGCTAAGAGGGTTGGGGTTGCTCAGCCTGGAGCTCCAGGGAAACCTTATAGAGGCCTTCCAGTACCTGAAGGGGGCTAGAGGAAAGATGGGGAGGGTCTTTTACAAGGATGTGGAGTGATAGGATGAGGGGAAATGGCTTTAAACTGGAAGGAGGAAGATTTAGATTAGACATTAAGAAGAAATTCTTCACAATGACTGTGATGAGACACTGGCACAGGTTGCCCAGGGAAGGTGTGGATGCCCCCTCCCTGGAAGTGTTCAAGGTTAGGTTGGATGGGGTCTTGAGCAGCCTGGTCTGGTGGGAGGCATCCCTGCCCATGGCAGGGGGGTTGGAACTGGATGATCTTTAAGGTCTCTTCCAACCCAAACAATTTTATGATTCTATGATAAATCAAGTAGTTTCCTCCAGTGAACCTATGCTAGTTTCTGTTAGCTCAGCATCCGGCTCCAAGTATCTCCTCATACTCGTTGTTCTTTCTGACTTGACCAGCCCTGGTTCCCGTGTCTAACCAAGCAGAGTGGTAAATTGCAGTAGGCATGCCCTGATTTCCTTATTGCAAAGGAAACTCCTACTTCTCCTTGCAGATTCCCCATACAGTCTGGCAGGATCTACCCAGCCCTCATTCATCTCTGTCTCATCTTGAAACTCCCACTAAGGCAGAGTGTTGCTAGGCAGGTTCATATATTAAGGGGAAGCTTCATGTCAGAAAACAAATGAGAATGTAGTAATTGGTTTTGAGTAAAATATTTCTCCCCCAGCTAATCTGTACCAGAGCAAAACTGAGGTACGCTGCGAAGGCCCATCGCAGAGCAGTGGCTTCTAGCCCATTCTCCTGTAGAAGGCTCTGGTCCCTTCCAGAGAGAAGGAGAAAACTCACTGAGAAAAAACAAAACAAAACAAAACAAGCCTACTTATTCTTGTAAATGTGAATGGAAAAGTATCAAACTGAATCAAAATGAAAGATGAAATTTTCTTACAGTGTCCGGTTCATGAAAGGTATTAGAAAGTAATTTGTATTCAAGATATCAAACATTGAAATCTAGTGGAGTGACAGTTGGTGCCATGAGGGGCTGTGTCTACTGCTGCTTATGGAGTCTGGCCAGATCCTAGGCTGGTAGAGCTTTTTTTGACGGTTGACTACCTTTGCCTTCGAAGGGAAATGATGGAAGTTGCTATCTGCAGCCTGTAAGAAGTCAGAAGAAAGCCTTCTTCTGAAACAACCTTTGGGGAGCCCTGAAGTGAGGGGAGTGAGCACAGTGGAAGTGGAGGGATGAGAGATAAGACGTACAGTCTTACTCAACATTTTGCTCTGGACTTAGTCTGGATATTAGACTTAACAAAACTTGGCTAGGGGCCTGTTTTCAATTCTAAACAAATACTTACTCAGCCTTATCAAGTTCATTTACTCTATAAGTATGTAACTTTATGCAGCCTATAGCCAAATCATCAGAAGCTGTTGGCTGAAGTCTAAGAAAATAAAGTGTTTGTTTTTAACATGTATTTATATACGTCAGGTATACATCAGGAACGTGTAAACTTCTAATTTCATCCAGCTTTTATTTGAACTGTGCTTGTAAGTTGGCACAGTAGCACTGCAATCGATGGACTTAAGTTCTCAGTAATGCAAACTCTGGCTGTTCACTTTTCAATATCTACTTACTATTTTAAATTCCTGATGCCTATTGTGGCAACTGCACAGTAAAATCACAAACTTTCCTTTATTCCTCAAATCACAGAGATTGTTTCTTTAGCTAAGCATTGTAAGCCATGAAAACCAGAAATACCGCAAACGTGCCATTATGCATAATATATAGAAAACAACAAGAAAAAAAATTAAAAGAGCCAGAAACATGCAATTTTTAACACCTATACACTGGATGAGTGTCTAGGAACAGATTGTTATATTGGAGCCTAACTAAAAAATACTCCACAGGAAAGATTTCATAAATTGTGCCCTACCTTAATGACCTGAATTTGTGAAGAAATGAGCATCAGGAAGTCTTGCTTCAGTTGCTAGCCATTAAAGGGACTCAATGTCTCATACTGTGGGAGGATTCTGCAACAGAAGAATACTTATTTTTCTATGTGGTTATCTGTATATAAATTCTGTTGGATGATAATTTTGGGTGCTGCGGAGCAGTGAGTATGTTATGCAATTAGTGTATATTGACCACTAGCATCTTCTGCCTTTACAAGAATCCCTTATTTCAGTTTTTCTCCTCATTCGTACAAAATCAAGTAATTCCTTCAGAGGTCTGCTGTAAGAAGGAAGCGTAGAAAGGTAAATACTCAGGGCAGTGACAGACAGTAGTTTACAACCACTTTTACTAAAGCAATGAATGATGGGAAACTTACCTCTCACATCCTTCCAAGGAAAGTTTTCGGGGATGTTCCTCCAGGTTGAGTGGTGTTTTCTCTATGTCTCTTTTGACACAGAGATCTGAGCTAGCTGTTTTTTTAAATTTCTCTTCATCTTGTTTGAATTGGCTAATTCTGTTGAAAACTGAAATGATCAAACATGAATTTGCTATAGAAAATGCTCTGTCTCCAGCTGTCTCTGAAGTCAAACAAGTAATAGGATATGCACATAAGGTGCAAACATTTTTGGTGCAGTGGCTGTAGCCACTCTAGGAAATTTAATGTGGATTATCTCATGAAGAAGACTGTTGGTGGGACATAAAATAAGCAATGGAGCTTTTGTGTTCAAGCTTGCTCCTCTGCCAGAGTCCCTGTCTCTCTCCAGCTAACGCACCCTGCTCCTCTTTCCATCATTTTTCAGAGGACGGCAAATGCACTTCAGAGCACAGCTCAGTAGGATGGAGGCAATCTTGCCATGCAACTCAGTGGACACCTATCACCTTTAAAGGTATCAGTGGCAGGTAAAAAGGAATATTTGTGGCTGGTGACTATAATTTCTTTACCTATTAAATCTGAGACTGAAGTATACATATGTGCACAGGTATTATGTGATCAAAATAACTCCAGAATATCCCTATGGTATTTTTAGCATCTATTCAAACCCATAAGAGATGTGTGGAGAACCAGGGAAGGTGTATGGGTGATGGGACAAATGGCTGTGATTCTTGAAATGGACCACTACTCCCCGCAAGGACAGAGAATATAACCAGCACAAAGGCGAGCAACCATAACCGTGTCCATTTAACATTTTGAGTAAGGCAGATTTTTTCCTCATGGCCTTCTGTGAGCCTCTGACTGCCCCCTGTACCATCACAATCATCCCACAAAATGGGCAGCCACCCCTCCCTGCAGGGAAATGCAAGCACTAAGGGTTCTGCCTTCTCCAACAGACTGAAGGGGAGGGAACCAGGAAGACAACATGCTGATACAGGAGAAGCAAAGGAAAACAGAGAGAGAGATGTGAAACCTGATCCATCTAATAACATCAAGAGTGATAGTGATTTTCCACTCTATCTAGTAGGTCAAATGATCTTATAATGCAATGTTAAAGAAAGAAGATGGAAATATTTTTATTTTCTCTCAGAGTCAATATTTCAGTCATTGGGAATTAATCATTGTAAAAGAAGCTTAATGGAAGTCTGTCAAGGTTTATTTAGGCTTCAAAATAACATTTTTAAAACACTGGCTTTTATTGCTGTTGCAGGTTTAGAGGTTAGAGCTTCCCTCCACAGCATTCTTCCCTTGACAAATGATTTTTGCAGCAGCCAGCCAGGTATTTTTTTATTTTAAAGTGACTTCTTGTGTGTCCTACCATAAGAAAAAACATGCAAACGCAGCAGAAAAGGTTGAGCATCCACAGTCAGCTCTATTACTGTCTCACGAAACAAAGAAGATATCTTACTTTTCAGAATTTTTTTAAAGATCATTGCAGTGAATCTTTATTTATGAACCTGTCACTGAATTCTAAAGTAATTAAATTTTCAATTTAGTTAATATCTTCTAATGTTACTGCTCTGATTTCATGGAAACCTCTAGCAGAATGTCTGGATTAAAGGCAGCTAGCCATTACCTGTGGGTGTACAGGTTGTTGAAGTTTGTCATCTGGAAACTGAGATCTGTCATCTGAGCCTGAAATAACGTATACAAAGAAAGGCTGAGAAGAGATTTTCTGTCTATTAAATACCTTTATTGAGTGTTTTCACTAGTCCTGTTGCCCATATCAGAAGGGAGAAAGAGAAAATCAAGGGGAAAAATATATACCAAAACAATTAGTCTCTCCCCATCAGTGACAGCTAAACTAGATTATTCAAATTTTGGGGTCCATTATATGGCTGGTTTTAGAAGCAGCCTGGATCTGGAAATGAATGGAAGCATCAAATAGCACAGTTTTCCCTCTGTCAGTTCATTCTTGAAGCTGAATCAGAATCTGCCCCATACAACAGAAATAGCCCCTAAAAAATCTGAACAATTCACCAGGAGGGCTGTTGAGATCAAGAACAAGAGAAAAGCTGGCTGCACCTCCCTGTGACTTAATTGCAGTGGAAGGCAGGAACCTCACTGAGGGCCTGCGACTCCGAAATGTTATTTCTTCTTATCATACATCAGAACACATCTGTAGAAGCTTTCTGGCAGAGATGCCAGATGTTTTTGTTCCCTTTATCATCATGCATTGATTATTTCTTGTTTTTTTAAGGCTTGTTTATTGGTTTTACTTTTTTTTCCTTCAGAGATGACTTTAATTATTTGGTGATAGACACATTATTTTGTTAGATGCTTTAAATGTTCTGCTGTTATACTCCAAGGGAACTTTGCAAGTTATTTATTAGTAAATAATGTTTTAACTCTAGCTATTATTGCTGTAATTTTTTTGGAAATCCTTATTTAAGTAATAGCTTCCCTTGAGAATTTACCAAAGAACTACAAATTTTGGTTCATGTCTATTATGAATTTGTTTCACAGTAAACTTAATGATCTCTTTATCCTGTATACACTGGAAAACAGTAGATCTTTCCCCAGAAGGCAACTGAAGAAAGTCACTCACATTTCTTATGTGGAGGTTCAGAATAAAACTGGTACACAAAGTGCCTCCCAGACTGCCAGAGCCTCCCTTGACCACAGCACTGCACAACTTCATACAGGTTGGTGTAAAATCTGTTTTCTACAACCGCCTGGTTTATACTGAGGGCTCAAAGACTAATCTACCAAAATCCAGCTACACAAAAGATGATTGCATGTGCTTCCATCTATCTTGTTTGTTTTGTAAATATTCATCTATCAGTGAATTACTGACACCAGCCAAGGAGGGTTCTCTGTCTCATAGACTTCGGCAGAGTATTGCCTGCTTTTACCAAATATGCTCAGTGGGTCTGCACGATGTGTGGGTGGGATGTTTACCATAAAGTGCCTCTACTCTGTACAGAACACAGTTTCACCCCTTTACAGTTGGGCGTGGGCAGGGAAGGGTAAAATGGGGAGCAGGGGAAGGGCTGAAATGGATGAGCAGACTGAGTTCTGTGGAAACAAGGGATCACAAGCCATGAATCATGCATTAAATACAGAGCCAAACGTTTGGATGAACAGAACTCTTAACAATTAATTAATTGTTGACTTTAACTGCCTGTGCTGCAGATGTGCTATCATTTCTGCAGAGCTGTCCCTCACCAGTCTCTTTAAGTTGTTTACAAAGTAATTGGTAAATGCAAAAATTAAAAAAAAGTTCTTGTATGAAAGTTGCTTCCACAAATGCACAGATGCGTAGGCGTGCACACAATGAAAATAGGAGAAAGGTTGAAGTCTGCACGATGTTTGGTTTTATGAGAGTTTATGAATGTCCCTTGGAAAAGAGTTCATGTCTTATTCTCCCATGCTTCCCAGATTTTGATGTTTCCCATAAAAAAAAGCAGAATATCCCTTCATTTACAAAATGAGTTGGATTTAACTCTATAATTTGTAAATATTTATACATATTTCCAAAGAATACATGGGCTGAACTGCATTTTTTCCTGATTACTTATATGCCTCAATATATCATCTTAGCTCCCACATCTTGTACTTGCAAAACCGAACTTTCAGATGAAAGTCTGTACAAGATGACAACACGATGGCAGACTGTTCCAAGATGAAAAATCTAAGTGGCATGCAATTCAAACCTGAACAAATCCAATACAAAGTTATTTTCCATTACAGTTCTTCAGGTTTTTGGCTGAAAAAGAACTTTCTGATATTAGACCCAAGTCCTACACACACTTATGCACATGCTTAACATTTTACACTACATTCAGAGATAAAACTCTCCCACTGCATTCAGCAGAATTATTACTGTGCAAAGTGCCTTCAATACTAAAGCTCATGTGATTTCAAGCTTATATGCAACACGGAGTACAGAGCAGTCATTTCAATTTTTAGAATACATTTCTTCTATTGATATTTCCTATTCCATTACAGCATTGAGGAATAATAGCTTTTTAGCTAGTAACAAACTTATACAAATGGAAAACATTACAAACAATGGAAAGAGGAAGTTGAAACACACGGACTTTGAAAGGAAGCTGAGGCAGGTGTTCAGAATCAAAGACATCACATATGCTTGATCCAGAATCTCTGTTACTCGAGACAAAGTCTGCTTACACTACTGGGTAACCTCACTGTAAGATCTTAAGACACTTAATTCCTTTTTGACTGGGCCACTCTGCAAATCCCTCTGAACAGAACAGGACATGGTAATCAAAGCATTTACTGAAATGCAAAATCATTTTGCTTTGATTTTACATTATCAACCTATGACCCTTCTTTCACTTTGGGTTTTCTATTTCACTGTATTCATGTGTTTTCCCTCACTCCTAATCATTAAATGGGTGTCAGTGTACATGTGCATAAATATGTGTTTCTGCTAGATCACTGAGAAATTAGTCGAAATCTAAGAAATTTTGATTATTCAATTTAAGAAGTATTCATGAGCCTGGCTTAATGGAAGTATTATTTAAAGAATGTTTGCGACATTTGGAAAGTCAGATCATATTTGTTGGTCAGTTTGGAGACATTTAAAAATAGATTAGGAACCTAATTAGTGGTTTCTAACTACTTCAGAGAGCATTCATCATTATCTTCCTTTTTGTCCTCCTTGGTATCTGCGCGTAAAGGAGGAGTCGTCTTATGACACCCCACACTCACTGCTGCAGCTCTGGACTGCAGAAAAATTCACTGTTGTTTATAGGAGGCTTCTGGTGACCCCCGGGATACAGTCATAATGAATTTCAGACCATCTATCCAAGCTTTTTGACTATCTGTCTGATCTCCCCGAATTCTTAACCTCACACTTCCTCCTACTGCATGCCCTTCTGGGAGACACTGGATACTTGGGATGAAACATTATAAAGCCAGTGCCCGCAGCCTTGTCAGTACATCCAACACAAGACCCTACTTTGTTGTTTATTTTAGCATAAATTTCCACCCCCTTAACTTGCTCACAGGAAGGGCTTTTCCTTACAGATTATAGCCCTGCACTTGAGAGAAATCTTTCTTCCTTTCTTTTTTCTGGGCTTTCTTTTTTTTTTCCTCACCAAAATAAACAGAATACTGTGTAAGAACAGTTTCAGATCCTGTTTCATTGAGATACAAGGAAAAATACACTTTTTCTGCTACTATATTGATCCCCATAGTCAATTAGTATCATTTAAATAAGAAATAAGCCCTGCATCTGTGCTTCTTCAGAAAGCTAGCCCTTTAGTAAGCTGACCCTAGAGAAACGGGAAGACCTAACTAACCCCTTGGTTGATTCATGATTTATCTATGCCAGGTTGAAGTGTTCCACATATTAGCTGGAGGAAATACACTTCTAGTTTGTAATCTTGATGAATAGTTACTGAATTTATTTATTTATTAATGCTCGTGTTAGTCATTCATCATTACTTTGAAGAACTTTTACAAATATTGCCTTGAAACTTTCAATGAGTGATGTATTTGTAAAAGGAAACCTGCACAAATAGGCACAGTTAAAAAGAAAACTCCCTCAAAAAAAAAGAGTTGATGCCATCCCACCAGAAAAATTAACAGTAGTGCTGGACAAAACAGACTGTACATAAAATGAATTAACATTGCAGGTGGTTTACTTTGATCATACTTCATAGCCTATGTTTATTTTACAAGTGTCTTAGGAAGGTTTAATGGCCTACTACAACACTAAGCTAGAGCAGCTCCCCACCAAACCCAAAGCCAGTGGATAGGAGTGCATGAGAAGGGAAGGTAGGTTACTCTGGCCTTATGGAGACACACTCATATGGAAATTAGTAGATTATTTTTGTACCAAGGACATTTTATTCTTTTTCTTAACAGCTTGTTAATGAAGATTCTTGGAGCATGAACCAGCATCACTTGATTTCAGCAGAGTACTATGAGCATCAGTAATCTGTGTGATTGACCAGCAGGTTTTCTGAACCTTTGTGTTGTCTCACAAAGCATTACTGTTTTCCCTATAAGAAGCACAGATTTGAAGTGCCTCTACTACCCTGTTGCTGTTAAAGCAAATGGTACAAAAAGGAAGTTGAAAATGCTGAATGATGCAGCACAATACTTAGGACCCTGACAAAAATCAAGTTTAACCTATTTCTGGATATGAGAGTTTCTAAGCACTGGTGAAGGGATTCTCAAGCCATTATTATCAGCGAACACTTTGCTACCTGATATTTAAAAGGTGGTGGTAAATAACTAAATCATTCTCTTCTAATCAACTCTGCAATAACATGGAGAGAAGCTTAGACATTAAGGAGGACTTTTTCCTCCTCCACCAAGAATAATGAATTGGTGAAATGACCTCAGGAGCAAAGTTGTTGGGACAAGGTAGAAGGTCAGTCAAGGAGTAATTAAATGCAGTCCTGTGAGAAAAAAAGGGAAGATGGTAAGTGCAGTCCCAAAGAGTGAGCTACAAAAGGGTTAAGAGTGATAGAGGTAGAGGAGAAGAGCATCTCCCTGCCAGCCCCATTATGTTGTCTCATGATCTTTCAGGAAGAAGACACAGAACAGGATATATATCAGGGCTGCAATAAATATTGAGTTATCAGAGTAAGTGGGAATTTGGAGAAAAACTCCAGATGGATTTAAAGCACAGGCTTATTACTCTCACCTCTCACAAACCGTGTAATAAGCCAACGCACATGAGCCCAGGACATCAGTCAGTTGTCTTAAAATCATAGAATGGTTTGGGTTCATAGGGACGTTAAAGACCACCTAGATCCAACAACCTCACCATGGACAGACTGTTCACAGCCTCATTCAACCTGACCTTGAACACTTCCAGGGATGGGGCATCCATGACTTCTCTGGGCAACCTGTTCCAGTGCCTCACCATTTTCACAGTAAAAAATGTCTTCCTAATATCTAATCTAAAACTCCCCTCTTTCAGCTTACAACTGCTACACTTCATTCTATCTCTGATAAAGAGTCCCTCCCCAGCTTTCCTGTAGGCCCCATTTAAGTGCTGAAAAGGTGCTATAAGGGCTCCCCAGAACTTTCTCTTCTCTAGGCTAAACAAGTCCAACTCTCTTAGCCTGTCCTCATGCGGGAGATGCTCCAGCCCTCTCATAATCTTTGTATCACAGTATCACAGTATTACAAGGTTGGAAAGGACCTCTGAGATCATCAAGTCCAACCTATAACCCTACACTAACACCAACCCATCATCTAAACCATGGCACTCAGTGCCACATCCAGTCTCCCCTTAAACACCTCCAGGGTCGGCGACTCCACCACCTCCCTGGGCAGTGCATTCCAATGACCAATCACCCTTTCAGTGAAGAACTTTTTCCTCACATCAAGCCTAAACTTTCCCTGATGAAGCTTAAGTCCATGCCCTCTGGTTCTGCCACTGGTCACCCAAGAGAAGAGACCAATCCCTGCCCGACTACAACCTCCTTTTAGGTAGTTGTAGAGAGCAATGAGGTCTCCCCTGAGCCTCCTCTTCTCTAGACTAAACAGCCCCAACTCCCTCAGTCGCTCCTCATAGGGCTTGTGCTCCAGCCCCTTCACCATCTTCGTTGCCCTCCTCTGAACACATTCCAGTATCCTAACATCTTTCCCAAACTGGGGGGCCAGAACTGGACACAGTATTCAAGATGAGGCCTGACCAGTGCCGAGTACAGGGGGACAATAATGTCTCTGGTCCTGCTCGCTACACTATTCCTGATGCAGGCCAGAATGCCATTGGCCTTCTTGGCCACCTGGGCACACTGCTGGCTCATGTTGAGCTTCCTGTCCACCAGCACTCCCAGGTCCTTTTCTGCCTGACTACTCTCCAGCCACTCTGTCCCCAGTCTATAGCTCTGCATGGGATTGTTGTGTCCAAAATGAAGTACCCAACATTTGGACTTATTAAACATCATCCCATTAGAATCAGCCCAGCTCTCCAATCTGTCCAGGTCCCTCTGTAGGGCCATCCTACCCTCTAACAGATCAACCCTTCCTCCCAGCTTGGTATCATCTGCAAACTTGCTGATGATGGACTCAATCCCCTCATCTAGATCATCAATAAAGATATTAAACAGGACGGGACCCAACACCGATCCCTGGGGGACACCACTGGTGACCGGCCGCCAACTGGATGAAACACCATTCACCACCACTCTTTGGGCTCGGCCATCCAGCCAATTCCTAACCCAGCACAGAGTGTTCCCATCTAAGCCACGGGCTGCCAGCTTCCCTAGGAGTCTACTGTGGCCCTCCTCTGGACTCGCTCAAACAGATTCAGATCTTTCCTGTGCTGAAGACTCCAGAACTGAATGCAATACTCCAGATGAAATCTCACAAGAGCAGAGCAGAAGGGGAGAATCACCTCCCTCGACGTACTGGTCACAATCCTTTTGATGCAGCCCAGGATATAGCTGTACCTGTTTGTATAGCTGTACCTGTTCATAGTAACATGCCAAAGCAGGTAGCTGCCTGCAGACATTTGGTCTGTTTCAGTTTCTTCAATCTCAGTAGCTTTGCCAAAGGCAGCATCCATAAATCCAGAATTAAAAAGCAGAATGTAATGGCAGATACTGCTTCTGCTGCAAGGGAGAGACTAAGGCAAGACAGCCTCATTTACACTGAATTTGCTTGCCCCAAGTTACACACCAAGTTATGCAGGGGTAAAGGATAGCAGAGCTATACAGACAAAGTGCATGAGGACTCTGCAGTCTGTGCCCTCAATTTAATGGTCATGTTTATATCAGTAAATCAATGGCAAGGACCATTCTTGCAGACATGAGTTCATTCAGCCAAGCTGTTGCTTGAACTGTTCCTGACCATTTGCAAGAGTCTGATACAGCTAAAGTTACCTCTCCCCTCTCTTCTTAGACATTATCTGGAGGTCAGTATGTCATAGAGCACTCTCAGCTTCCCTGCGTGAGGGGTGAAGTTCAGCCATCCCAGTTTGCTCCATTGCCAAAGGGGTGGTTTTCACACTTATAATCTATCTGTGCAGACTTAGTCAGAGACTGTCTAGGAGACAAGGAATTATGAATACTGGTCTGGAGGTGAGATCAACCTCAACAAGAAGAGTATGAGGTTCAACAAGGCCAAGTGCCAAGTCCTGCACTTGGGAAACAACCCCATGCAATGTTACAGGCCTGGGGAGGAGCGTCTAGAAAGCTGCCTAGCAGAGGACCTGGGGTTGTTGGTTGACAACCGGCTGAATATGAGCCAGCAGTGTGCCCAGGTGGCCAAGAAGTCCAATGGCATCTTGGCCTGTATCAGAAACAGTGTGGCCAGCAGGACCAGGGAAGTGATTGTGCCCCTGCACTCAGCACTGGTGAGGCCGCACCTCGAGTACTGTGTTCAGTTTTGGGCCCCTCACTACAGAAACATTGAGGTGCTGGAGCATGTCCAGAGGAGGGAAACGAAACAGGTGAAGGGGCTGGACAACAATTCTTATTAGTAGCAGCTGAGGAAACTGGGGTTGTTTAGCCTGAAGTGAAGGAGGCAGAGGGAGAACCTTATCATTGTCTACATTTACCTGAAAAGAGGTTGCAGGGGGTATGAGTTTTGGCCTCTTCTCTCAAGTGACAGGCAACAGGACAAGATAAAATGGCCTCAAGTTGCACCAGGTGAGGTTCAGATTAGATATCAGGAAAAATTTCTTCAGCAAAAGGGTTATCAGGCACTGGAACAGGCTACCCAGGGAGGTGGTTGAGTCACCACCCCTGGAGGTATTTAAAAGATGGGCAGATGGTTAAATAGTGGACAGGTACAGTTGGACTTGATGATCTCAAAGGTCTTTCCCAACCAAACAATGCTCTGATTCTGTGAAGACTGGAGAGGTTTCTGTGTCTCTCTTTCATGAGAGACATTGGGCTAGGGTGAAAACTCCCTCTGGTCAGGACTTTGGGTTTTTATGTTGGGTTTTTTTTAGGATTTTGAACCACCTACAAATCTTCGTACTTGTAACACTGGTACAGGACTGTCTTTGAAAAATAGATAGCCATTCAGTATTACTTAAAAGCTGCAGGATAGCAGGATGGTCAAGAGCACTATAGCCTAGTACAACCATTGTACTACCTCTAGGTGGTCAGCAGGTCTAGCTCCCTCTAGACATCATGTCTTGCTAAAGCCACAAACCAAGAATCAGGTTAAGAGACACCTGCTGCTCAGGCAGGGTAGTACACACTTTTACCCTTGGCCTAACCTAGAAACAAATAGCTTTGATAGCATAAGATTTCATATGAGACGCAAAGCCTACCTGAGAAGAAACACATACACAGAAGCTGTGACTAGTCTACTTGTGAGAAGCTGGTAGGGATTGAACTAACCTGTACCAAACTAGGTCAAGAACATCTCCATTACACTGCAGTACTGATATGCCTCAAAAGCTCTGGGTTTCATCAAATTAGTTAATACTTGGAAGAATTAGTATAGCTACACTTCAGATGAGCAGAACTCTGACAACATATTTATTTACCCAAATGGTAATTTTCGCCCTATTTCTTCTCCACACCCAAATCAAAACTAAAAAAGAAAAACACATGACTGAGATTGCCCTCTAAAATTTCAAGGGCATATAGACATCTGAAGAGGTAGGCTGTTGCCTACATGCTGTTAAAAACCATACCAATCTCTCTGCAGTATAAGGAAGCACAAAAAAGAGATAGTAAAAGTTAGAACCTCCTCCAAGAATAATTCTGGATACCTGCCCTCAATACCTTCCATTTCGTTTCCCCACTATTTTTCTGGTGCAGGACATGTCAGCACCATACTGCTACAATCCAATATCAGATGAATTCACTATCTATCCCATTTAAGACTCAGAAAAACACCCAGGTTTATCCTGATACTTCCACACCAAAGTATACATTTGCCAATACACTTTCACAAGTCTTGCTCGTACAGATTTGGGAATTTAAAAAACAATTTAAAAAGAAATAGCAGAGAGCAACCAACAAAAGAGTCCAAACTCTGTTATCTGAAGCCCCTACAAAAGCCTAAACAGGAGCCCCTTAAGCAAAACTCCAAACTCTCCCTACCAACACTCAAACCCCATTTCATATATTTCCTTTTACATTTTCTAAACCCCTTTTATGCCAATCAGCTGGTCCTTTTAGTGTAACATGGCCCAGCTGCATCTGTTCTACTACTATTTAACCCCTCATAGTCTTGTTTCACACTTTAGTATGTACAGAAAGAAGGGAGGTAAAGAGCTATGTGTTGCTACGTGCAGTCTTACTTGAATTATCAATTTTTTGGCAGCCTTATGCTGAGTTCTTATTAATAATGGGCAGTGGTTGTGGTCTGGCATGTTTCAGGATGGCTAGTAAGTAGGTTACTTTATCTCATTTTTTTAGTATTTATAGGAAGAAAAAGCAAACAGTATATGTGGGCATAGATAAAAATCATTTTATATTTGAACCATGAGAGTAAGAACTGGGTGCCAAGCTAGCTGGTGTTTACTCCTGGGCTGGTGATACCCCCAAAACCACGGGAACTTAAGTCATAGATTTGGCTGGTTGAGGTTATCATAAATCCAGTTTGTTAGTCTCAATATGCTGTTCACTGCTTATAAAGTTCTTCATCTTTTTAGCCTATGTTACCAATTTAAAAAGCAGAAAATATTTATAACTAGTCATTAGAATATACTTGGACAATGTATTTTACAACTTCTGAGCATTGGCTAGGATGTTTAGGTTTAGACAGGCTTTCTCCTGGGAGAGGCCATTTGAATGATTTACCAATTTCTAATTGTACTGTAGTCTGTCCAAGCTAATAGGGAAGTAAATATTTCACATATTGCTACACAGCATTGACTTCTCATCTCATTATTGCTTTATTGTAAGGATTTTATTAGTAATTCAGCAACAAATACAATAGCAAACACATTAGGTAGATACCTGTATATGAGTAAGATGACAATTGAGTAAATAGATATGGTGAGGTGTGATGATTCCTGGAATACAAATATTAAAACTGATAGCAGATACTTAAAGAAAATCTTAGTTAGGCAACTTTGAAATCTTTACAACCAAATCACTCCACACCTGAAAATGATTATTTTTGGGGTGCAATGTTCATGCAATCCCAATCCAGGGAGCAAATTCTGTGGATTTTATTTTTATCTCAGATTGTACCTCTGTGAATTTTCACACAGGATTCCATAGCACAGTTTAGGAACCATTACATAAATCCAGAAATACCATTCTGGCCCTGGAGGTGTCAGTTTTTGCTCCTCATTCTAAAAAAAAAATAATTAATTTGCTTAACATGTTGGTTATCGAAGGTCATTTTTGCCTACCACAACACTACTTTTAACTTCCAAAGTAAATCTGGGTATGAATACAAGCAGAACTCTAAGAAGATACAGCTACTGGCTGGACTGAGCTCTAACCAAAGATAGCTGTTGGGGGGTTTGCATATTTTTAGCCATCAGAGTATTGAAGACAGGTATTATTTTCATGAGACTCCAGCACACTTCTCAGCAATTGAAGATGAACTTTCTTGAATTATTCTGAAAGGCCTTCAGTGCAAAAAGTATATTGCTCATGTACAGATCCTGACTTGCGTGATTAATTTTTTTTACATTATTTTTTCCCTCTCTGCACTGCACAACAACCCAGATAAACAACAAGGGAGAGATGGTCATTGTAACATGTATAACAGTGACCTTTCTATACACAAAATGCTCTCAAATGTATAATATAAAGAATTTAAGAAAGATACTTCTTAACTATCTAAATTATACTTATCAGCATTTTTAGTTGTAAGATGTTTATGTTATATTTTGTGTTCTAGATAACTAAGGAGTTATACTAAAACCTTCAAATAAACTGAATTTAATCCAATCAAAAAGTCACGCTTTAAGTCAGATGTGATGCCAACTTTGAAATAACAGTTTCATTATGATGTATTGTTTATGTTTTACGGATCTCATAGGACCTTTGTGAAAGAAAAAAATTATGAAAGCTCCTTTCTGAATGCATTTGTGTGATTTTACATCTAAGCTTTCATTTGCTTTCGGCTGCTCTTTTCATCAACAATAATAGCATACTCTGATTTGAACAGCAAAAATATCATGTTGCCTGAAAGGCAAGTTCTAGTTTTCCATTTGGAATGAGTAGGACAAAATCTGTTGCAAATGTACTCGTGCAAAGATTTAATCAGCTCTTTCCTAGTAAATTATGAAGAAAGATATTCTCAACAAAGCCGAGATACAATATTAGAGTGTGATCTACCCACTCACAGCTGCCTTTTAAACCATGTTTCCTGTCTAGAAGCTACTGTTCCACTGAGTAGGAATCACTTGATGTGAACTACCTTTTGTTGTTTGCCTTTTGTGATTTGTCCTGCATTAGAAAGTGAGTGGAGACAGCAAGAGTCAGTGGAAAGTTGAAGCCATCCCAAAACATGCAAGACCACAGTACCCGTATGTTAATAAAAACTCAGTATAAGGCAGGACTGTTAAGGAATTAACATTTGCCTGAATTTCTGAAACAACCCTCTATTTAGACAAACTTGAGTGGCAGTCTGTAGAGGCAGAGAGTATCCAAATGGTTGTGTAATCTGAACAATTTAGAGCAATATCTGAAAACATAGAAGAGAAGGTGTCCTGGAGGTTGTTATAAGCAAAATGGTATGATGTGTTATGTAGCACAGTGTAGTAGGCTTTGGCAAAAAAAAAAATTCACAAGATCAGCACATTTTAAGGATTATTTTTCCTTGTTCCTTGTTTCTTTTTGTCCTAGGTGTAGCAAGACAACTACTAAGCACAAATATATTATTTTCACCTCTCTGCCAAGAAATGCCCGTGATAGGAGCATAGAAACATGACAGCTCGAAGATATAGAAAATAAGCGAATTCATTTTAGATATTTAATGATTGTTGTGATTGACTGGGACTTCATTCCCCAGCCTGATTCATCCTTCTCAAGAAAACAGACGTGTTTGTTTTGTTCCTCCCAAGAAAGTGAAAATAAAAAAAAAGGCAACAGCATCCTCAAAGGGAGGACTCTTACATTTTTTTTGGCACTAATCTGCTGCCAGATTGCATCTGTTTTTTAAATATTTTCAAGGTCCAAGTGTAGGGGGACTTCTAGGTCCCACATTAGTTCAAAGAGTTAAAACATTCAGCAAGCTAAACTCCTTGCTTTGGCATGTCTATCAAAGTCTTTGAGCCTTTGATGTAATTGAAAACAATGTCCCAGTGGGAAGGTCTAACATTCTAACCAGTTGCAGTGAAATGCTTGAACTGCCTGAGAAAACTAGAGAGGTTATAAGAATTCAAGGGTAAACTACATGACATGGTTCTGGTGATAATAATGTTCCAAAATTTATATTTATTAATATTGCCTTCTTTTGGTCAGACTCCCACAGGAAATCCTGAGGAGTACACGTTTTATCTTAGATAGTCCCATCCTTGCAGTATTGCGTGCTGATAGCAGGACAGAAGAGTACCTTTGAAAATCTCTGGTCTTTATGGAAGCTGTGGATGACAACAAACAGGACCTTCAACACTCTGGGAAGACAATCCATCTACTTTCCTTAGTTATCATTAAAATGACTTTTAGACATACGTCATAACTGGAAACTTATAAAGGATGTCTGTGTATTAGGCACTTCCCACAAAGCCTGGTCCCTTGCGATTAAAATTTATCACATTGTTCTTCTGGTTACAAATACTGCTGATATGTGTCATTACTGCAGAGCAGTAAGCAGACTTTACTCCAAACATTTTTTAAATTCTGAGTTTCCCATAAAGAAGCCACTCCTGAAGTTTTTAAATACGCCTATTACTTTAAAGTTTTTAAATACGCCTATTACTTTAAAGTTTTTAAGGCTGTTTTAAAGGTTGTTAACTATTTTATTTTCCTGTTAAACGTTTACTTACACTGACAAATAGTTTGATGAGAAGCTTCACATTCCCCTCTCTGGTCCCTAGGATGTAGCAAAGAGCAATTACGGTGTATAAAATCGTACAGCCTTATCAGTTTATAGGGAAGTTTATAAATATTCCATCTTCTTAAAAGCCCTGTCTTGACTAAGAGCAGTGTTGCTAACATTGTATCATAGTTGCTTTCTCTTTGAAAGACTTGCTGGTTTTGATACATTTAAAAACTTCAAAGAATTTTTTTATTTGCATGTTTACTGGATGGAAAACAGAGTATAATTATTGTTTTACTCGAACCTCCTTGCTAGAGTGAAATTGTTTGCTATAAGTAATGCTAAATCTCTAGCCGTGGACAACAAAGCCCATTTTTTGCCAGTATTTCTAAGAAAAGGTTTACAACATCACACTGTGTATTGCTTTTCTGTGTAAGTGTGTGTGCACATGCATATGTCTCTGCTAAGGCCCTTAGCTGTTGAGCTCATTGACCAATTTTAATAAAAGTTGAATAAGCATCAGCAGCCTCACAGACAAAGAAAACTAAAAAATCATTCAAGTTTCATGGAAATAGTTGATTAAGTAGAGAAAAGAAATTGCATTATGCTCTTTATGAGAAGAAGGCTGATGCCTGACTTTGTCTCTCCTGGCACATAGAAGTACCCACTTCACAGCACAAATCTTTCTCTTGGCTGCTCCTTTAGCTTCTCTATCTGCACAGCGGGAGCATGTAAAGAAGCAGCACAAGTGTTCCTTTCACCTGATTTGTCCTTCTGGAGACAGAGAGGTGTATATCAGTGTTGTTTACTCCGTCATTACCAATTTGCTTAACTCCACAAGTGGGTCACAGATTTCTATTTCCACACTGTGGCATTAGACCAGGTTAGACCTGGGCACCGTTAGTAACCAGACTGTACTTCTGCATCACACAAAGCATAGATCTGCACTAAGCCACTCCTATCCTGAGCTCATAACTGAGGCATAAAATACTTGAGCATATACTCAGGATTATGCACCTAGGTCAGTCGGCCTTAGGGACTTTGTGCTGATGTGTCTCAAGTGAGGATGTGGATAACAGACACCTTGCATCACGAAAACTTGTCCCATAAGCTGCTCTGTATGGAGCAGCTGAGTCTGGAAATGAACAGACAGAGAACAAAATAAGGACTGGCACTGGCAGGTAACATTCATTTCAAGAGGTACCAGTGTACAGGCATGAATGAAAATATGTTACAAATATGTGAAAATTCAATGTAGAAAAAAGCCCTTTTTTGTATTCAGTTTGTATTATTCTAAGGAGCACTATAGCAAATTTATTCCTTAGAAAGATATTTTACCTGTCACTCACCTTCTAATGTCTGCTGCTTGCTGCCTCATCCATCTTTACTACTTCTCCTTGATATTTCTTTGACCAAAAGAAGTCACATTCCAAACAGGAAGACATTTTGTCTTCTGCAAACCAGGAAGTACTTCATGGCCATAAAAGCCCCACTCTGAAAGTGACAGAGATGTCTGCCCTATCTGTCTGATTCTTCTCACTAAACAATATATTTGAGAAATACATAAAAAATTAAAAACTAAAGATAAAATTTAAAAACTAAAGATGGCTATGCTTTCAGATATCTGAGCAGAGAGAGAGTTGGCTCTCCTTCCATCTTTGGATTTCACAGCATCTTAAAACAAATGAGTGAAAAAAACCCTTCACCTACACCCAGGAAATTAAGACATTCCCGCTCCTTGTTCCCAGATGGCACCACAGCAGTTTCTGTAAAACTAGCGACAGAAAAAATATCATTTTGGTGATGTGTGACTAGGCTGAAGCCTGATCCAAAGGACATTAAAGTCCCTGTGGCAGGACTGACAATGCCTGCAGTGGGATTTGGATCAGACTCCACAGGATACGCAAAAGCACTTGGGACAAAATTATTTTCTCCTGTCATGCCCTCCTCGAGGCATTTCCCACAAAGAGCAAAGCTTACTGACTATTTTGACAGAAGTCCTGGAAACAGTGTGTATAGTATTTGAAAGCCAGATGATGGAAGGCGCTGGATTTTGTCCTTTGATACATTTCCAGTAGAAATGTGTTGGTTCCCTTCCCCTAAATGTTTTTGGATCAATTTCATGTAGAACTGGGGGCCTTTACAGGGACAAGCAGCCCCTCTCCCTTTGCACTGGAGGGGTTTCAGTGTGATGGCCGTACTGAGCTCTGTTGAGAAACGTGGTGGATGGTGCCTCAAGGACAAAGGCTACATAGGGCCAGGAGGTCTAAATTTCGACTCCATTCAGAAACTATGGGGATTCCCAGTAACTCAGACTGGAACAGAACTGCCTCAGAGAGAGAGGAAAATAAGGTGGATATAAGGAAGAGAGGGATACCCAGATGCAGGCTGGGTTGCATTGGGGCCCCCAGCACACGAATACAAGAATTCCACTGGCCTTGTGATGTTTTGAAAAGTAAACTATGGAAGAAAGACCAGAAACTTCAAAGAAATTCCTGGTTTGGAAATTGATGTAAAAGGTGTTAGCATAGAGGAGGGTAGAGAAATAGCCTGTTCTCAAAGGCATTCTACAAGAGGTCAAAGTTGGTCTGGCTCATATGGCCATTTTTTCAAGTTGTACAGTATATTGTGTAAACTAAATATAATGTAAAGATGCAAAATCTTCCAGAAATATCATCTTACAGACATGTGCTTGGATGCAATCCATGATTATGTGAAAACATTTACTTTGAGATCTAAAAGCCATGGGTTACGTGGGTGTTCTGTACATTTTGAATTGGAACTTACACTTATAAAGCCAGAAAAGACTGAATCTTAATTAGAATTTACTTGTATTGGTACACTGGCCTGTGCTGTACTCAAATGTAAATGTGTGTGTGTGTGTATATGTGACAGAAGAGGATAGTTCATGACCTATTGGAAAGAACTGCCAGAAACCTTTAGATGGGGCAGGGACCTCAGTCAAATCTCATGCTGCCAAACTCATGCTTGCAATTGCCCCCAAAGACGGATTACCAGAAAATCTCTAGACTAAGATAAAGATAGTTTTTTCAAAAAGGATGAAACTTTTTGTCTGATTTTTGAGCTGGGTTTACCACTAAGTTCTCACATGACAGGGCGTTCATGATATTGGGCTCAGGTAAGGTTGTGCCCTTCAAGGGACAAAGGCTATGAAATATCTTTTTAGAATTTAGCAAATGAATAGAAGAGTTATTCTATTAAGTCATTACCTTGCAACTCCTACAACAAGCACCAAAACAATCTGCATTCCAGACTTCTCAATCTGAAGCATATACTTGTGACAAGCTGGACCAAGCAGCTGGGCTGCAGGGGCACCAGGTTGCAGGGCACGATGTATCCAGGAGTCGGTGACTGCATCTGGCTCTACTCTAGAGACCATTGAATTTCTCACTTATAAAGTATTTCAATATTCTTTCATTGTTTATAATTTGCTTTATAATTAATAAAAGAAAAACGTTAAGGAGCTGTTCTCCCTGAGCAGTCAAGACAGAGATGCCCTAGAACTCGCTGTACTAGTTCTAGAATTGCAAGCTGTATAGCCACATCTTCTAAAGCTTATCTAAATAGATCGTGCAACCACAGCAAAATATATTCTCTAGGAATCTCATCTAGTTTGATTATACAGAGTTGTACTGCTCTAGGTAATGTAACTGTTCTTTTGTAGCCACCTGCAGGATCTGCAGTACCTGGTGTAAATGTGCCTTGAAAAGTACTCAGACTTAGCAATGGCCAAAAGTGTGCCCTTGGACTTTCCAGTAGTTTGGACCTCAAGTATTCTTAGTATAATCATACTCACAGATCATCTGTGCAAATCCTAAGAAATCTTCTCTAATGAAGCAGAATAAAATGGATATGAAGCCTGTTTGCATCTCTTTATCATCTTGAATGAACCCCAGAGGTATTGGGGAAAGAGAGTTTATCTCTAGCAACATTTCCTCATCACACGCTCAGCCTGAAAACAGGTTGAATTGTTATGAAGCCACTGTACCCAGCTGTGGCATGGGAGAAGTAAGAGTTTAGGGCTCTGGCTGTTTTTTGAAAGACCTAAAATATAAAGAGAATTCCCAGAATACAGGTTTTGGGAGTGAAATGAACGCAATAGTAACTAATGAAAATTGAAACCAATGAAAGAAATGGGAGGACCAAATTAATTAAGGTCCCGAAATCTCATTTGGATGAGGTTTTGCAAACCTTACTGCTGGCATTAGTGCAGCTGCGGGTGCAATAAGATGCTACACAAATTGAACCCCGTGGCTAGGATCCTGGCCGTTTGCTATCTCCATGCACGGGGCCTTGAAGTTTTAAGAGGATTCAGACTCTTCCAGGCATCTGGACACAAAGCAGATTCAAAAACTGCAGTCTCAATATCCCAACAATTAAAACAAAAAATATCACATTAAATCTATTTATAGCATTAATCATCTAAAAACGTAAGGAATAAATTTTGACTCTCTTCTAATCAAAAGATTCTTACCAGTTGCGTCAGTAGATAGAGATTCACACAAGGAACTTATTTCAACTTAAGAAAGTCAGTTATATAGCTTGGCTAGTGTACGCTCTTTTTCTAAGCAATGTTTACGCCAAAACAAGAATCAGAGAGTAAGGAACTGAAATGTACATATTTTCTTTCTTTCAACATCAGAAAACATATTTTCCAAACCAAAACCTGGTAGCCTAAAGAATACAAATCCCTGATCAATCAATATTAATCAATCAATCCCTTTTCTGATGTCATAGCCAGCATTTTTGTTAGAGGTATGAATTTAGCCAAATAGCTTTTCTCAAGCTGATTAAATAAATTAATTAGCATGTAACATAGTATATAACTTTACTGCATAAAAACTGATCACCTCTTCAAATGCTGATTGTCAAGAACATCTATTCACATCTTTCTTACTTTCCCCTTAAAAAAACACCACTGTATCACAGATCTCATCAGAGGCACCTCTGCACATCCTGGCAATCCTTGTACTGTATTACAGATATCTGTTTGTGGAGAAGAAGGTCAGAATTAATTCAAAGGCCAAAGTCATTGCTTTAATGCATTAACCACTTATCTTTGCAACACACTGGGGCAAACATTGTTTACTTCACACTCTCAGAAATAAGCCCTGGATTTCCACTGGAGGCTGTGTTAAGTTTTAATTATAACTGTGAAAATTGGCAGAGTAAGCGTGTGTTTTCATTTAGTGAATGTATTTGTGACAGGGAAGGGGAAAAAAGCATATATGGATTTGTTTACTAATAGAGCAGGCTAAAACCAATACTGAAGTTTTTGTTTTATGCTTACTTTAACATTTTGAGCCAACACTAGCTGAGGTCACACAGAAAATAAACCAGTCTTGTTCCACTTCTTCATGTCACCTTCATCTTTTTTTACCAAAGGCGAAACATAAATCAATCAAAATTAAAACTACTTTTTTTCAGGTTTGGTTTTGGTTTGTTTTATCAAGCAGCAGGAGCGGGACAGCACAGGACTGCTGGTTTTTATTGTAGTTCTGGCTTATTTTGGTTTGGTGTACATGCAGCTACAACCTCTGTTACAGCAACCTGAAATTTCTTGATGTTTCAGCGTCCACAGCGAATTATCGTTTGCTGCATATTCTGGTAATGACCCCTCCTATTTTAGGAGCAGATGGCTGCTTCTCCAAATTTGTATTTTATCTGGGAAAGGCTCTAGTTAGTGGAGAAAAAGAATATCTCAAGACATTATGAAATTTGTTAATACCTGAAGGGCTCACTCAGTCTGTGCAAGGAATATGGGAAACTGAGAAACAAAATTTGATCATTTGAACTGACACTGCAAACACTGATGATGGACTTGAAGCTTAGAGGTAAGTCACTGCACCTCTGTAAATATCAAGCATGACCAGTAGAAACATAGGAAACAGCAGGGGTAATTGTGTGCAGTTAAAGCTTTGATTAGCTGACGGTTTGTTTAGTTTCCGTTTTCCAAAATCATGACCTCCACTTGGCTTTGAAATTGCATCTGGATCTCAGTTCTGTGTAATTCCATCACTTCTTAAGAGTGCCAAACTTGTGTTTTCATTACCTGCACTGTGAGGTTTGCCATTGCTATCAAAAATCCAGTTCTAGATTTAGTTTGAAATAAGAACAGTTTTGTTAACACTAACCAAAATAATTCTTAGACTGCTAAAGAGTAATTTGTAGGCCAAATGTATCTTTGAGGCTCAGAGACCTCAAAGCATATAAGGTAATGACATCTAGTTATTGCAGCTGATATTTCCCTGCAAAATATAGGAACTCAAATAACAACTAATGATTACAAGATCAGTTGTCTTCCTAATTTAGAATTGGAATAGAAAAATTATTCTTCATGTTGCAGTTTATCCTCTTAAGTCATATTAACTAGGCAATTTTTATGATTATTTTAAAGTTCTACATATAAACACTGCTACTTTGTGCTTTTAATTATCTCTCTGCCATTTCTGCATTTTCATGCATTTTACAATTATACATTTTCATTCCTGGCATTTCCATCTGCTTCCAGACATAGACTTTTATTACCAATAAATTTTATTACCAATGCCAATAAATATTCTTCCATTGACACCATGGAATAGTGAGTTCCTTTAAAGAGGGCCAGTCCAAGACCTAGAACCAAGAACAACCTCTGTTCCCTTATTTTAAAGAATCCTTATAAATTGGGTAGTCTCATCTTCTGCCTTGACTCTGTCTAAGATTTAGATCCACACCTAATATTCAGTGCAAAAAGACTGCATTCTTATCAGTTAGAGCAATTCCACTTGTGTCCGCTCTGGCTGACAAATGCACACATTCCCCTTCTACAATGGCATCATTATGCTGCAATAAACGCTACCAGGCTTCTTTCTGACTTATGTACAGGCCTAGACATTATTAATTGCAGGTCAGTCATCTACGAGTGGTCTCTGAAAGAAAGTCAGGATATGAACTAATGAACAGCTGGGAGCTGAAATCAGAGTAAGACCTTGATCTTACGCATTGCTTAATTGCTTGCTCAATCCCTAATTTTATTTTACATTGATGCAGTAAGCTTTCTCCAGGGCTATGCCCTGGCACAGTTGTGTCAGCTCTTCACTCCAAGGACCACTACTAAATGCCTCAGGATATACCACCCTCACTTACATTCTCCAAAGCATCAGTTGGGTGGCCATCACAACGTTTTGGACACCTGGAATTAAAAAGCATATTCAAAAGGAAATTCATATTTTAGGGCAATAGGGGACCCACAGAATTGCTGCATTATGTGGATGTGGTCAGTCTACTCCAGAGCAAGTGAGCCCTGAGCAGGGCAGACCCAAGTCAATGCACATCTCTTGAATTCCTAATCCTCTTTTACTTAGCAAAGTCAATATGACCTATGGACTGCACAGTTCAGTGCTGCAGCTCTCACCTTGAGTATCTGCATCATTAAGAAATCTGTTTTCTGTAACCTGTGAGAAAATCTGATCTTTTTTCTTTCTCTAGGTTTTTTTTTTCCTAATAGAAATGCTCTCTATCTGTATACTTGGTACTCTCCTGCTCCAAAACCTTCATTTCCACAGCTCTGATAGATCATGTTTTTCTCATGCATGTTCTTTCCTGAGCTTCTGTCTTATCAGGTTTCAATGCAGGTCATTAGCCTCTAATGAATTTTATAGGCGTTCTGGAGAATGTTTTTAATATATTTCAAAGATTCTGATAAGCTCTATGCATTATCCATCTGAAAGCATGACTCTCCAAGGTGAAACCACTCTTAAGGTTTTTGTGTTCCTTAATGCCTACATGTTTATTTCTTAAAGGTCAATAAGAGAAATCTGGCTAGCTTGTAAAACAGTAACATAATTGCCCTCGTCATTCAAAACCTGATGCAATACCAATTGTAGTCAATAGGAAGATGGAAATTTCAGTCCTCTTTTGGTAAAGATATTCTGAGAACGATCATGATTGCATGCAGTTTCACATAAAAAAGTAACTGCTCTCTTTTCAAAGAGATTTTCACTTCCTTCTGTTACAGGTTGTACAAAATGAACCGAAGCAGTCAAACAATCCAAATGACAACAGATGCTTTTTCTCTACATGGTTTTTTTCAGAACAATCTACAACAAAGTAGAATTTTACACTGTCCAAGAAGATCTTTCTGTGACTTTTTTTTTTTTAAAAAAAAAAGTTTCTTAAGCTTGAATAAGTGAATTGAGGGAAAATATAGTTAGTAACAAAAAGCCTCTAACTGATCTCAGTTATCAAAGGAAGAGTTTTCCAGAGTTTGTTCTAGTGAGACATCTAGCTGCTCTTACATGCTAGTATCAGTGTGAAGCAGAAAGAAAACAATTGCATCCAAAGCTGAAAGTTTCAGATGCCATTAGGAATAATTATATTTTTATTTAGCAAAAAAAAGTAAACTGAATGACCACAATCCTGCTGGGGGTTCTTTAAGTTCAAATGTGCATGTTCCAGAAAAAAAAATCACATTATTCTCATCCTTAAGATTTACATGCTTTTCTGGAGTAGGATCTGTGTGAGACACAAAGGGCTAGTTGCAAGCCTAGTGAGCTTATGCCAGGTTTGAATCTGCTTCAGAAAAGATAAATGGCTGTGTATCTGTAATTTACAGGACTATAAATATCAAGAATGTTGCTGTTGTCACACTGGAGTGCGCAATCCTCCATCAGGTAACATTTCCACAGGCTATGGGATGAGTGTCTTTTAGAAAAGGACTACAGGACAGAGTTGTCATAGCTTATTTTAAAATTTTCTCCTTAAAATCCCATATATCCCAATTACTATCAGTTTTCACCCTGACAATTTTTAGTATATTTTAGCAGTGCTTTTCTATTACATGATGTAATTGTACCAGCTTTAGCACTTGAAAGATTAAATGCTGTCTATTATGTTACTCACATGGATCTCTCCACTGGACCCTTCTTAAATTGAGATTGCTAAGGGCTAAATGTTGGCGTGATCCGTTCAGTTGCTGGGCACTCAACAGAAGTATGGCACCTGGGAGGGGCATGGCGCAGGAGAGGCAAAGGGGCAAGTAATATTTCGAGCTCATTCTGAACTTACTAAATCTCAATTAATTAATGACTGCTTTAGTTCCAGTACTTGGCATATTCAAAGCGTGCCTCCGAAAGAGAATGTAAGAAGTCAAAAACCTAGTCATTACTTCTGCATTATAAAGTTGAAGTTTTAAAAAGTCCAGGACTTTTATTCTGAAATCTATTATGCATTCTTTATTTTGGCAGGTCTGAGACAAACCAGCAAACATACTAATGAAGACAAGAACTGTCCTGAGGAAGCACCTCCTATTAGTTAATAAGCAGACACAGTGGCCTGGACTAGGAAGGAACATGACAACATTGTTGAAAATGAAGATGTGTTTCCTAAGTGAAGCCAATGGGCTCACAGAAGCCAGGACTGTGTAACCTGCTGTTGCACATCAGGATTCCAGGAGAGGAAATGAACATTACGCATAGTGAGAGCAATAATACACAAGGGTGAGATAAATTTACTTCTCAACTGCATTTCATCTTAGCAAATTTAAAGTAGCATTTCCGTACTGAGAGAGACTCCAGAAGATTGGCTGTCCAATGCAATACTGCCTTCCAAATGGGAAGATGATTGTCAGCAATCTGGTTCAGTAACTTTTATCTTCACTGATAAATGAACGTTAAGTGGTCCATTGTTGGCAAAAGCCCTCTTTTTAATTGGATATGTGAACTGGACCTTACATAACCTGGCAACGAACTATCATCCCTGGACCTTGTCACTCAGATAAAACCATCTTAGCTCCCTCAGGAATGCGGGTGTTCAGTGTCTACATTTTTGCTATTTGGAGAGGAAGATCACAGATATATATGCTCTGATATGAAGAGAGAAATTCTTCCAAAGTTTTGGTTTAGTACGAATTTGCCCAAAATAGGCAATAACCCAGGAAACCACATTTTAGCCCAACTAGACAAAGTTGCATAGCTCCTGCACTAGCCCATTAGAACTGATTTGTCCATAGGTCTGGAGCAAGATGTGACCAAGTACACTAAGAGCTGTCTGTAAGATACTAGGGCAAGGCCAAGAAGCCCCTTAGCACTAAAGAGACTGTGCCAACAGCTGCCTAATCTTTCTTCACTCATGGTGGGTCTACTGGTACAAATAACTTGCCAGCATTCTCTCTTTCAACAGATCTCTATTGTAAGAGAATCTCAACTCCTGTGAATGCTAGAGCTCATGAACTGCATATTTTTCCTTCCTTTTTGTTTTGTCTTCTGGATTTCTTTTAAGCTGTTGATTTATCTCTAGCCGGGAAATCTCACAGTCTTTTCAAATACTTAAATTTTGTTGCAGAATTGTTGCAGGTCTGTATGAGGGTCAAAGTTCCCATCACAAGCGATGAAACTGTGAACACTTCTTCAGCCTCAGAACAACTTCAGCTGTTTCCTACAGAGCTGACAGTTTCAAACTCATCCCAAGTCCTTGACATTATCCCACTGCTCAGTCCTACACAGGAGGTGACAGACTGTCCAGCCAACTCTCCTAAATCAAAACTACTTAGCACAGGCAAAATATAACTGGTAGTCTCACATATATCATTGCTAACTTTGCCCATTTCATGGGAAGTGCTCACAAAAGACAGGTCACCAGAAGAACTAAAAGAAGCATACCTTCTAGCAGAGAACGAGGATGAGCAGCTGGGGGACAGCAAGGAGAGATCCCATCTCCCTTAGCATAGCTGGCACAGGAAGGGACTTATGTCCACCGCCAAATGGTCTCTCCATTTAAAATAATTCTAAGCATCCACTGTAGCCTTGCCCTCACTCGCAACATATTGTTGCCTTCTCATGCCTCATCATGAAGATTTTGAGCTCCTTCGTCCTCTCTCTGTAAGATATACCCCACAAGCTGAAGAAGGACTGAAACAGGATCTATTTTATGGCTTGGATTAATAGTCCATGGAGTTATGAAAAGACAGTTTCTGGGAAAGAAAGGTTACCAAAATCTCCTCGTTGAGTGCTCTCCTTATGTTTGTTGTGTAATACCACTGCTTGATGTGGTTCCAAGAGGCAAAATCATCATAGCTAGAACAGAGTTCAAAGAAGAGAGACTGATAATTGGCCTGGCCTTGATTTGACAACTACATTTCTTAATTCCTAATTTATTTTTATGTTAGTTTTAATGGCCCAGACCAAGTGATAGTCTGGGGCTTCTTTGCTGGGTGTTGATGGATTTAAGTTGTTAGGTTTTTCTTTTTGTTCTTTTTATCTATTTTGCTATATTTCAGTTTGTTTAACTAACACAATAAAGTTTTTAATAAACTTAAATCATTTCTGTCATTGAACAAAAAGGTCCAGAAGTTTTAAATAAATGAGTAGATATCATCCAGCCAACTGAAAAGCCTATATTTAAATTCATAAACTCATTTAAATCACATGTTCTTACATGTTCTGTTGCTTAAAAGTTGTTTTCTTTGAAACTTCTCTTTTTATGCCTCAGTGCAGGAAATACGATAAACTTGTTTATTTCATTTGTCAGTTCTGTGTTTCCAAATTTCTCCATTAAATCTGTTATCTTCTTTAAGTATCCAACCCTTGCCCAAGCTATGTGCAGAGTAGGGAATGATTTTACTGCTGTACTTGCAGTGCTGGAAAGCCAGACAAGAAAAGAGCAAGTGGAGATGCTGGCTTCTGAGACCTACAGGAAAAACAAGACATTAATGGGCATTTAACTTGGAGACAATCCTGCATGACGAGAAAGTCAAATATTTTTAGAATCATGGGATAATTCAGGTTGAAACAGATTTCAAGAGGTCAACTGCTTCAACTTTTCCAGTGCAGTGATGCACCACAGTCATATATTTGCTTATCACTTACTGCTTTTTGTGGCCTTTCATTTTTCTTAATTAACTTTACCTTCTATTGCTTTTTACGTTGAACAAGTCTCAGCAAGTCATTTGCATTTGCATAACAAAATTACATTTTACTTATTGGAATTGGAATCAAGTAATTCGAAAAAAACCAATGTGTAGGCTGGAGATCTGCTGAAATCAGCAATAAGGCTACTTTTTAAATGTGCATGTGAAGGGGCCCCAACACGTAGAAAATTCTCTTTTCTTGAGCAGTGTGGAGTTCTTAAAATTCTTCAGGGGAAGAGGGTGATAGGGTTCAGACAGTAAAAAGCCCAGGTGAAGAAGAGCAACAATAGCTTTTTGCAGTTCCAGTTTGAAGGGAAGGGAAGGCTGGAAATCTCCAGTCTGTCTTCCAGCAGAACAAGTTAGGTTAAGAAGAAATAGATAACTGTTTGAAAAATGTGAAATAAATGTGCAATTTCAGAATATTTTTATCATCTATCATTCTCTACTGATGAATCTCTCCACTTATTTCCCTGAAGAGGGAAGACATTTTCTACTATGGAAATGCTGTTAGGGTTATCCATAACTTTTGTTCTTTGGAAAAGACAAGAAACACTATGTATACACTCAAAAAGAAATAGCCTTATTTGCTAATGCCTGGTTTTCAACTAGTATAGAGGTATATTCTTTTCCAAAGTCTACTTCAATGGCATTGTTTCTTCTGCTGTAATGCCTCCTGTGAGTTTTCAGAGATAAATACCAAAGTTGTCTTCATTTTCATGCAAGTAGCAGAGAGTGGGTACAACTATAGTGTAAATGAAGTTACCAAGCTTCCTATAGACCAATGCTAGGAAGAAACCTCACAGTAAGTCTATGCTTGAGTAGTCCATGAGCAGATGAAAGGCACTAGAAATGTCTAACACCATGCACTGACCCTCAGGTACTTAGCAAAACAAGACTGTCAAGCAAAACTGGGAAAACTGCACCTCCGTTATTTTATTTGATATTGTGTAGGTCAGCCTTGGTGTTTCTGTTTATGGCTGTCTGCCAAAAGTGTTTGAAAGGCCTTTTCAGACTGTATCAAGGAAAAAAATTCCCTTCCCTGCTTGAACTTGGAGAGTCTAATAGTCTCAGCCTCTCTTTCTAAATTGCAGAAATTTGGGATTAGGACTGCCCATTTCCTTAGTGCACAGTTTATATCACAAATATATATTAATTAATGCATAGGAATCCACACACACACAAAAATTCCAGATTTAATAATGATCATAACAGAATTTTAACCATAAATATTAATTTCTACTATAAGTTTTCTTTCCCATGAAAAACATACATGCATGTGGATGCATTTTTAAGGACTTGGGAACTATTCAAAACAAGTTATTTTGAGGGTTAGGAAATAGCTTGTCTTGCGGCTGCCAAGTGATTTTGGAATAACTCTTTGCATGACAGATTTGAAGAAAAAATGGAGATAAAAACATCAGTACTTCAGTTTGAGGAGACTAGATGCTTAAAAGAAAAGGAGAAAAAAAAAAAAAAAGCATTTCACCATCTCATGCTTCTGCATCCAGATCCCCCTTTATTTTCTATTCTGAAGCTGGGCAGAGGAGCTCCAGCCACTTTCTCCTGACTGTGCACCTTAATAGGCTAGACAAAAAAAGCAAGCAGCTCTTCTGTATTTTCCCCTCCTCCACCTTGTGCAGATTTGGCATGAAACGCCATTAGTCACATTATATAAGTTTACAAATATACAAAGTAGCTCTCAGGGCCAGACACAGCGTTGAGGTGAAATGTCTGACCCTCATTCAAAACTAGGGACCTTCAGCTGGTGTAAATCAGGTATTTATTCAACCCAGGTATATTATACAACCCAGCTGATGTTCTAGTGCCAAGGTCCATCTCCACAGTCTGTGAAGTTCTTGACTTACATTTATGGTATTATAAAACATTCATAAATAGCTGCAATATGTGAATAATGGTGAAATGCAGCCCTCCCTTTGACTTATTTTCTGCTCGCTTTGTATTTTAAAACGGGGGAAAAAAAGGATCCTTTCCTTTATCTTCAACACACTTTGCTCTTTCTCCACAGGGTGAGTAGCTATCAAATTGCTCACAAAGGCAACAGAAAGATGCAAACTCCTAGGAGAGGCAGAGCCACCCATGCTGAACACTTGCTGTCTCCAGCTTTGCATAGATTGTATGCAGATACCTGCGTTTTACAAGCCTTGATGTTGCTTTAACTTAATATCTTGGACTAAATTAGGGGGTAAAATAATAAAAACAACCCATCAACATTCCTTTCCTTTCTTCTTCCTCTTGAAAACGAACAGGCATTTTTAGATAAGGTAGGATAAAACTTATGCTTTAGTGATGCTTACTTGAGGCCAGGACACTATATTCGAACTTCCCCAGAAGAACAGTTTCATCTTAAAGCACCTAAAAGTATAAAAGATTGGACATTAACATTTAGCAATATTAAAACATAAAATTGTCAAAAGTCAAAGTCAAGCCATATGCAAGTTTTTGCTTTCCAGACATTATTATGCAATCTGAACCAAACCTTGCTGATTTCTTGTCTCCCAAAATTATTCTTTTCCCCCAAACATTAAAATATACTTTCTGAAGGTGAATGATACAATCGGGATTGTTAAGCCAAGAATCCCGTGGACACGTTAATTTTCAAATATCTATTTAGGCAGTAGATTTTCACAGAAATTTGTTTTGAAAACACTCTTTTCCTTCCCCACAGTTATCCAGAAAATTAAGCTTTGAGATAAAGTTTATCAGTATAAAGTTTCCAAGGGTTTTCAAAGGAAAAAGGGAAGAGGAGGAAAAAGAAAGAGTATGGGGCTGAAAAAAGAAAAAACGGGCAAGTGTATTGTGCTTGAGGGCAAGGTGAATGGACAAGCATGCAGTAATAGGCATGTTGGGCCTCAAAAGAAATCTCACCAAGTCCTTTTACCTGGCATTGTCAGGCCAGGGGAGATGCTGCATTGTGGGAAGCCCACCGCATGACATTTCATGTTATCAAAACCAGGCCCCAGGTGCGAAATCTAACCTGTGGCAGACAGAGCCCTGTCAGAAATTGTGGCGATAGTCAGTGTGGGCCTAGCATTCTGCTTATGCAGCTCCCTAGCAGCTGCAGCCTATTCTCACAAATATCTGACAAGTTTCTTTGGCTCCCTGCCAGTTTAAGCTGTACCAAACACTTCTTCTGTCCTTTAGTTCCACAATCCTTTGTAGCTTCTGCCTGAAACTTAGACATGTACCAAATGAAGTTCCTTTCCTCCCCTCAATGTGCAGACATCCCACCCCAATTAATTAACCCAACAGTGGCTTCATCTTTACAAAGCTGTGACTTCCCACACTTTATCCCCCTCCTTCAGCTTAAAGACATCAGCACATTCCTGACTTCATCACTTGTTAACTCCCTTTTGCTAATGGCCAGTGCATCCTCTCTTCACTTGCCTGCTCTAATTTGATATGACTTGAACTTTCATGTAAAAACTCTTGAAGGCTGTTTATGTGCTCGATCATACATAAAAAAATCTAAAGTTGTGTTCTGCTTCTTAGCCAGAATTGAGAGGCTTTCAGCCCTTCTCAGACTGTGTTGCCATGCTGTCCATGCAAGCACCTGATAAGGAGCAGCAAAGCTTGACTGAGATCAAGACCTCTGCTGTTTTCCATTTGATTACCAAAGGTTAATCCTTCAGCAAAGTGCCAGAGGATTTAATGAAGGTGGCAACAGCATCATTATCCAAAAACATCAAGTGAAAATTTTCTTCAGCAACCATTCCAAAAAAAGAAAAAAACACGCAATGTAGCAGAAGGATACATGTGCAAATAGATTTTTTGCTATGCTACCAAAGTCTAGAATTCATGATACTTTAAAAAAAAACAAATATGGAATTTAACTCTTTATTTATATTTTAGAATGACAGAAAGTATTTCAAGAATCAAAGAGCTCTCCAGAGATCATCTGCAACACTCCCCTGCCTAAATATATGTTCAATTACATATATTTCGTTCCAGGCACTTGCTTGTTCAACAAAAACATCACTGATGAGGATCTCTCAGTCTTCTTTTGATGGAATTTTTCTCTATTCTTCAAATAGATTGCAAAGTGTTTAGCGTTACAGTGAACAGAGAGATTTGAAGCTGTTTCCTCAAAGAAGTTATAGTGGAGCTGTAGAAAGAGTAGAAATAGCCGCTTAGAAAGTAAGTCTGAAGGACAGGAAACTAGGAAACTGTAAAACCATTAAACACTGAAAAACTCTACTATTCTACAACATGTCAGCCATAGCCAGCTTAGAAATTCAGAGGAAACCCAAATACATAGCTGCTCATTTGACTCCTATAACCAATAACAAGCATTCAGCCAATAACAAGTATTCACATAAAATTTCATTTAGCAAGCTTCACATTCAACTGTAACAAAAATACTTCACCTAAAGTAACCAAAACTAAAGTTCCTGAATTCAGGAACGTTTCAAGGTAAAAAATGATTTCTTGGTGCTTTTCACACTACACAAATATATTCTAATCGTTTCTTCAATTGGTATAATCAAAGATATTGTGCTCTGACTTAGTTTATACATGACTTTATTCTATCTGATTTTCTTCAGGTGTAAAATAGAGCAGCCTCTATCTGTTATAATTTACACCAATGTTCCTTTGAGCAAGCCACAAATTGGAGATGAGAAGATACCACTCGCTTTTCTGGGGCATCCCAGAGCTTTAACCCTATGATCCTGAGTAATTTTTTTTCTCCCTTCTTTCTAGAGAAGATATTGCCAGGGCAAAGCTGTGAGGGTCAAGTGGTCAAATATTTACACTGTCCACCCTGAAATTCCCTCCATTTCTAGTATCTGCTGCAATATTTCTCAGAAATGAATGCAGTCACGGTGCTACCAGATGTGACAGGAACTAGGACTGCAGGAATAGTCAGCAGCTGCCATGTAGTTTGGGGAAGGCTTCTGAAACAGAGCAAGTCTGTCCAGACTGAGGTCCATAGCCAAAACACTAGTTGTTAGGCATTGAAGCATTGAAGATGGACCAACTCTGCTTTACACTCCAGGCAGCCAAGGTATTTACTCCTCCAGCTATCTCCCTTTTGAACCACTGGAACATGGAAACAGCAGTAGCTAAAACTGTATTTTTCATATAGTACTGCAGAGAAGTCAGAAAAGTTTTTACTGACAGGAGATTCACATCTATAGAGTGAAAATGAAGCCCATGCCCACAAAATGCTTGCTTACAGTCTGGATGGACTTTGTCTTATGAATAGTCTTTCACATTTGTCTTTCCTCCTGCTTCCTTTGAAACTAACACCAAAACTTGTAACTAAATAAGAGTTGCATACTGTTCATAACTTGCTGTGTGCTTTCTGTCAGAAACAACTGGGCTTAACAGTAAGAAATCTTTCAACATACCTGTAACTTATACATTTGTTAAGAGGTAGAAGATTAGTTTGACTTCTGATGGTCAGTATTTTGACTCTTCATTGTAAAATGTAAGTAATAATAACATAAACCAGTCCTGTTTAAACTCTTGTTTATAAAATTCAAGTACTGTAACATTTTTTTGAATAGCTGGACTAGAATAAGCATTAAAGTAGCTTTCATACAACTCATGATGCCAGAAAATAAATGCAATCCTGCACATTCTTTCCTGAGAGCATCCACAAATGACGTGCAAGGCATACACATTGGCCAGAGGCCATAAGCAAAAGCATTGTGTTAAAACTTTGTATGACATCAAGCCAAAAAACTACTTAGCATTTGTATCTCAGATCTCAACAGAATTATGAATCAAATAGTCAAATCAAAACAAAGAGCATAAAGCACAATACATTGGTTACACACATACATGAGCGTAAGTGGTGTGGATCTGTGGTGATTGATATAAACTCAGAGTGCACATGTGTGGGCGCATACACACACAAACATGAGAGAGAGAAAAAGAAAGAAATAGTTGGAGGATATATTCAGAATAAAGCACACTCTCTTTCCCAATAGGTGGATAATATCTCAGATGGGCTCCCTCTGGTGTTGAGAAGATAATGTATATCCCCATTCAACCTTCTTCCTTTGTGCTCATCAATAAGGGTGTTAAAAAATGCCAAATGTAATCATGGTATTATTATGGCAGAGTCCCTTATTTCACATAGGACCTCATGTATGGGATAGTATAGCTTTTCATTTATCTTTCATCAAGTGTTCACAAATACTGTACATGGCATATACATATATATGCACCCAAATATACATGTATATAAATCTGTGCACTTTATTACACTCAAACAGATTTCCATGCATGTACAGATCCCGTCTAACATGGAGAAACACTGAAAGTCATACTGTGAAGAATCATAGAATCATCTGGTTGGAAAAGACCTCTGAGATCATCAAGTCCAACCATACCTGTCCCTTTACTAAAACACGTCCCTAAGAAACTCATCTTATCCGCCTTTTAAACACCTCCAAGGATGGTGACTCAACCACCTCCCTGGGCAGCTGTTCCAATGCCTGACCACCCTTTCAGTGAAGAAATTTTTCCTGATGTCTAATCTGAACCTCCCCTGGCACAACTTACGGCCATTTCCTCTCAATGTCATTGATAGGTCAGTAATGTAACTATTCACAGTTAAAGATGAGAAACTGAATGCCCAGAGAGTGGCAGGCCTCACAACAGCCAGGATCCAATTCACCAATGTGTGGAGCATTTTTATGATGCTTTTTAAGCTCAAATCATGCCAAGACTCTTGCTGAAACCTGTGCACTTATGGAATTCCAGCCTAGGAAGCACGTGTGGCACCCCTGCAAATGAGGGAGTACACAATTATCTATTTAACTGTTAAATTCTTGACTTTGGAAACGTAGAACCCAGCATAACTTAGGAGCATTGTGGCACAGGTAATGGGTGGAATCATTTTTGCTGTGAACATTCACTAGGCACTTTAGCCCTAATCTTCTTCCACTTTATTTATCACCCATTTGCCACCTTCTGTTACACCTAAGGCAGTAGTTCTGGACACTATCTGCTTCTGTGCTGCACAACATGACAGTGAAAGTCGCATCCTTTCCATTATTTCCCAGATGATAAATGCTTAACTTTGTCAACTGGATGCCCTTTTGATACGTCTATTTGAGTTTTGATACAATCCCTTCCTTGGAAAAACATCACTTTCCATTTTGTCCTGAGATGCCAGGGGGTGGAAACAGGGTGACGCCAGCTTGGCTCACTGGAAGAGCATGACCTCCTTGCAGCCACAGAGCACCTCTTCCTGGCTGAAGTTCACATCAGAGATGGGATATTTTTTGCAGAATGAAACAAAGGAGAAGGAGACAAGGCAGACACTTATCCAGTGGTCGTTCACAGATGTTTGCTAACAGCAGAGGAGTAGGGAGATCAGCCTCAGCCCAAGAGAGAGTATGCCCTTATGGTCATAGACCTCTGCTCCTGCTCCCAGCTTGCCCAAATTTCCCTCTCCTCTTCCCCAGTTCCTGCGAACTCTTCATTTCATTACTTGCTTCCAGCCTGTGGCTCATTCATTGCCACCCACTCCCTGGCTCCTGCCTCCTTCATCCTCACACTCTGCACTGATATGTGTAAACAATACAATGCTTGGGTCAGATCCCAGGCCTGGTAAAGCAAGGGAAAAACTCACATTCACTCTAGTGGCCTTCTTGGACCAGGTCCTGAATGCACAAAAGAAAAGCTGGTGTTAATTTTCCTTTCCTCGGACAATGTTGTTAGAGTTGGCACATTCTCCTTTGACCAGCGAAACAAGAAGCAGGGAGTGGGAGCTGGGGGAGCAGGAGCAGGGAAAGAACAGAAAGCATACGTAAAAGGAGGAGTGATTGCACACATGTGCTGTGACTTCTTCAGCTCAGATTAATGTTTTCCTGTGAATTTAATTGGCTGCCTTCAGGTTTCAGCCAGATGACCAGTTACATTTCAGGAGAGCTATAAAGCTGAATCTAAATGAAATATTTGGACAACAAGAGTCAATGTCTGCGAACTATTCCAGAAAATTATTAAATAAACAAAAAACATTGGAACTTCTAACTGCAGAGCATAATTATTATTGTTGATTCACATGTAGCAGTAATTCCTTCTGCATCGACTTGACTAACAAAAAAAACCCAAATCATCCCATTGTAACTTCAAAACATTACCCTTGCATCCTTATCACATGGATGACAACATTCATGACAACATTTCTCAATGAATGATCTAGCATCATTAGTTGGAACATCTAGAGGGTTTTTTTTGCAAATTAACTAAACATAAATTTGCTTGTTGTTTAAATGTTCACCATTCCCAGCACCAAGCTGTTGTCAAGTGGCACTGAAAGAAAAAATACTGTCCAAGTGATTAGAGTGCTAGGACTGTATTTGAGTCCTTAAAGTGACAACACATTTTTTACTGCTGTTTTGGATGTGGATTTAGTCCTTTTCACCAGTCTGTCTGCTCAGTTATGCTGGTGATTAGATCTGGTGTAGCCAGTTTTTATCTTCATGGAAGTGTCAGAATGATCCACAGGTTCTCCCCTTCCCACCCCTGATCTGGGCTGAACTTAAATAGCTGAACTTTAACATTCGCAAAGGAAAAATCCCAGTTGGCATTAAGGTAACACAGCTCTCTCCAAGGCCAGCTACTCTCCTTGCTCTGCATGAGAAAGGATACATGGCACAGGGCATTTTCTCATGCTTTGTCAATTCTTCACTGGCTTGTGGCATAATCCACAGGAGAAAGCTTTCCTGATACAACTCACAATTTGTCCTGGTCTCATGAGATAGCAGGACTAAGCAACGCAAGAGAGCAATGTGAAAAGAAGCTCTTCCTGCCTAAGGACAACTACACATGGAAGTAAAGATGTCTGAATGCCTACTCTTGCATCTGTTACAAAACATCCTGCTTACCCTGTATGCTAGGTCCCCAGAAGTCTAGCAACAAGGGCAAGGTTACTGATCCTTGACAGCTCTTTTGTTCGCACTCTGGCCCTTAAAAGACTAGGGTATTTTGAACTAAGAAAAAAGACCAGGAGAAGAGGGAGTTCCATAAAATGTTCTGGTGTTATGTTACTCCATTTAAATACTCTCACTACTGGTTCTCTTCCACCAAGTCTTTTGAAAACCTGCCTTCAATTGCCAGACCCACCTTTCCCATGGAAGGTGCATAAATGCCTACAGCAGAAACCAGTTCAGAGATCAAGTACCCACGCTTTATTCTTTCTCTTGATCCTTGATTCCCTCTTTTTTTTTCAGGTTTGTGAAGATCTTCCCATCCAAAGACTCTTAAAAATTAAGTCTCAAGAAGTACTCAAGAAATACTTCTTGGCACGAATTCTGTTTCTGTTACAAGAATGACACACCTCAGGCTCAAAACATTCTGGTCTTATATTCACCTCATCTGAGGACAGAAGGAAAGGAGCTTTCACAGAAACAAGATTAGCCAGCTCAGTCATAAGGCAGTGGAAGGTTAGGCAAACCCCAGATTTCCCATATTACAAGAAAAAAATGACAGAGTATTTGTGACCAAACGGGACAAGGCTCAGGAGAGAAATTATTGGTGTACAACATACAGGCAGTAGACAAATTGAGGAGACGAGGCCAGGAAGCGTAACAATAACTAGGCAATGAAAATATCATTTGTAACCAGAAAATGAAAATAGTCTATGTAATCCAATCAGAAAGCATCATCTGAAGTAAATGAGGTTCAGTGCTGCTGAATGTTCCCTCAGAAAAGGTAAAGTGACACAATACTGTCAGAAAGAACAACAAAAAAGGCAAATTGTGCCTGTGCTTTATCATCCCAATCTAGCTCTACCATCTTTTCATGCTTCTCTGGGTCTGGACAGTGTTTGACAGAGCATCCTCAGGAAAGTGGCCATTACATCAGAGAATCATCTTGTAATATCATGAAATCACTTTTCAGAAACAGATCTCAAGTCCATTTATCAATTATAGTTCATAAATTCATAACACCAAAAGTATGATACCTGATTCACTTTGGCCTCTCATACTTTCTGAGTTCTCTTTGCAAATAAAAAATTTTGGTTTAATTCAATTGACAACAATGGCAAGTGTAGGTTCTCAGCAATTCTTGGTAGCAGGTCATTTCTCATTTAAAAAATTTACTCAGTGATCTTTCAAAGCATCTAGTGGGAGCTACATTTCCACAGGTATTGGAAAATCATATGCCTGTAATTCAAATGGGAGCAAATATAAACAGCTGTATTTGGAATGACAACAAATTATAATCTATATCTCAGAAACCCTTTTTTTTTTAAACTGTTCAGACCCACTTCCACTCAGGAGGGAACATGACTGAAAACATCTCTAGGTGATATATATGTGCCTAATCACAGCTCCAATCTCTAATCTCTTGATGGAAATCTATGGTTACAGAGGCACAGCAAGGACGAGAGCCAATGCCTGGGAATTGAAGCTTAGCAAATGTAAACTGAAGCACAATGGAAATTTTCTAACAGATGAGGTAACTGACCATAAGAACAGTTCATGGAGGGTTGTGATGAATTCTCTCCACCACTCACAATTCTTAAATAAGGACTGGATATTTTTCCAGTAGATAGACCAAACAAGAATTAAGTTAGAGAAAGCTAATGGCCTGGATTGCAGCAGAGGTCAGACAAGAGGATACCAATGGCCTCTCTTGGCCTTATAGTCTTTGATTCTCCTAAATAAAAAGTTCAGGGTTTCCAGATTGTAGCATAAATTCTATTCTAATTCAGGCTGCTTTCAAACTTGGGCAATGAAAGAAGAGGGAAAATAAACAGATGCTGCAAGACAAAATCATGTGAGCGATGAACAAAAAGCCCTATCCATGCATCAAGCATGGCAGAACATCTTCCCTTGGGTCTGTCTTATCAGTGATCTGGTTTACGTTGGCCTATTTGTCAGCAGTAGAAAAAGAAAACAGCCTCAAATCCTGATAACTATATAGGGCTGATGGTATCATGTAATGTTAATGAATTTGAATAGTTCTATTAGAAAAGCAGTGTGGCCTAAAATATCCCTCCCTTTTCCATGGATGGTGGCTTTTCTGGGTTGGCCCTTAATCTAACAGGAAGGTGTTTTTCCAGCACAAGAATTCTTTAAAAGTAGACAAGTATTAAGGGATTTCTTCCTTGTTTGATAGAGTTTGCCTCCTCTTGATGGCTGAACTCCAAACCAGACCTGTGGAATCATCTGATTTACTTTTTTTAAAAAAAAAACAAAACAAGAAAATAAAAGAGACATCATTCTCCATTGTTTTGAAACTAGGCACTATGACAAATCTGTTTGGGAGCCACCCAAAGAGTTAACTCATCACAGTGGAGCAGACAATGAACTCTGGCACTGCAGAGAGGAGTGCAGGAAGGAGCAGTGAAGGCAGAGAGGGTAGTGAGGATATCTCTGAGTGCATCTGCCATCACAGGGTTTGGCACATGGAAGAACTACGCCTGGGGCTGCAAAACGCTCTGCAAAGGGTACTCTCAGAGAAGGGCTCCTTTTGGACTTTTGTGGAGGTTTAAAGCTCATGAGCTGTTTAATTTGCTGGTGTTTTCCTGTCATAAATTTCCCATCATGCATTTTCTGAATGAGAAGGGCTTGCTCATAAATGTAAAAAAGTCCAGGAGAAGACATTGATTTTTCATCCAGCTTCCTCACACCCACTCGTTATTCTGCTCCTTATGTTCCCATGTCCACACCACCAGCATGCACAACAAGGAACCTCGACATTTATGGGGGTGTTTCGGAGGGAAGCTCTTCAAAAACAGATTTCTGAATGTTCCTTAAGTACCTGCTAGAAGTTAAGAAGAACAAAGAAGGAGATGGAAGATTTCACTATTTGGAACTACGTTTTCAATCCTCAAACATGTTGTCTTTCTTGAGTAGTGAAGACATTCAGTGGATTTGTGCCACAAAGAGCCTGGGCACACCTCTGAAAGTCTTGCAAAGACCAAAATTAAACCCATTGATTGCAACTGAGTGTTTTGCATGAGTAACCCACAAAGAAATGCAGGATGGAAGCTGTGTCTTTGTGTCACATACTGCACAAAATTACTATAAGTCCTCACCTAGACAAGCTAAAATGGGATGCATGGGACAGAAAGACACTGGATGAAAGAAAACCTATTCTTACACTCATTTTGAAAGGGGAAGCTAATATGTAATGCAGCTATGCACAAATTACTCATGATCACATTGCAAATGTCTGGGCATTAGGATGTGAACCTACGTTCATTAAATGCCAACATAGTGCGAGAACAAGAGCACCCACATTCAGAAAACTTTCCAGGAATGGTGGATTGACCTCATTACATTTTCATCGCAAAAATGACAGATTACATACACACATTCAGACATGTCTACATGAAGTCTGAGTTCACATCAAACACCTGATGTTCTATTAACTTGTTCTTTGGTAGGAGTAGACACAAGCAAATAGTCTGATACCTTGTTTCTAATGGTGCCCTGTCTCTTCGATGTAAGAAGATGGGTTAAAACCATCTATCAGATAACTAATCAATTATCTAGTCTTTTCTGTGTCCCAAAGGGCATTTATTCTATGTTGTAAAATACAAGGTTGGATTATCATGCTCTTCGTTCACATAGTTACAGATATTCCTGATGGTCATAAAATTACCTATCTCTTTTAAGAGTCCAGCCACCATACATTATCTTGATGACCACTCATGGCAATTAACTCCACAAAATAGCTAAATGTTGGGAAAAACAGGGATTTCCTTTCATAGGGACAAAATTTACTACCTTTTAATTTCATTGGGCAGGGGTATACCTCCCATAGCTTAGATTACATGAAAAGGTATGTCTCATTTCTCTACTGGATCAAAAATAGTTTCAGAAACCATAAATGCGCTTTGATACCTATCAAACCAAAAAGTGCATTCATTTGCCAAAGTACAAATCAGAATGAGACTTATAGTGCCTCACATACTGGTGGCCTCCTGGAACAGGTTTGTGTCTCCCACACCACACCCCCCTTCCCACTCCCTCCCACTGCTGTCCCTCCTGCCTCCAGCCTTTTGCTTGTCAGCACTAAGCTTTGTCCAATTATTCACCTTTTCAAAAGTGAATTAATTTCAGGATAATCTAATAATGTCACAGTTATGCTCTATCACCCCCTAGGATGAGCCAGAGAGGGAAGGAGGGAACTGTATTGATTCTCTTTGCCTTGCACTTCTTACCTGACGGGCTGATGAATCATACAGCCAACAATTTGGGAATCATTTGGTCACTTTATTGTAAACAACTCCCTTCTACTCCTTCACACTTCCTAATAACATTTCTCTATAGCAGTTGTAGCACTGTTCCCTACCTCCTGTTTCAGAGGTAATTATTTTTTTCATGCAGCTCCATCTCCGCTGGTAAGGCATTATACAAGCTGATTAATGTTTTCTGCCGTTGAAGAAATCAGGTGGGGTTTGTCAGATTGTTTGTTTGTCTTCCAAAGGTTTTGTTAACAAAAATGAGAGCCCTCTTAGCAAATTCTTCTTTTTTTTGTCTTTCAATGAGGGTTGAGCTTTACCTCCCAAAGAGGTGTTTCAGGAAACTCAAGGACTTGCAGAGGCACAGTGCTTTCTCTGCTCATGTTTTCCTTCTTGGAAGGAATCATTTTGACCACTGGCACAATCTCCATCCATCTCTACCACACACATTACTTGGCTGATGATGCTGGCAGAACCTAAATCAAGGCTCTTCACTCCTCCTTTCATTTTTGTTTTGACCAGTGCCCACCCAGTTATTGACGGGTGAGTTGCAGCTTATTTCCCAGTTCAAATGTGGCAAATGGGGAACAACCTTGCTCTCTCCCCGTTTATGGCTGTGCTAAAACCAGCCAAGAGTCTGCACAAAGGTATGTGTTGCTTTTAAAAAAAACTGTAACTGCAGCTGAGAGAAGGTTGGGAGAACTTACTAATGTTACATTCGTTTTTATATACAAATAAAATCTCATGAACTCTTTTTCCATGACTCTGTTCATTCCTTCTTCGGTGCAACAGCCAATTCACACAGTGGCAAGAGCGTCCTTAAAGCTGCATGAATATCAGGGCTTGCGGCTCCTGAAAAACACAGAGAGATCCCCATGCTCCGTTTTAAGTAGGAGTCAGCAGATGACTTGGGATAATCTAATTTGTGCAAGGAATATATTTCATTTACATTTTGCTCTCAGAAAAAGCGAGAGCACAGTAAACAACATCTTATCTATAACCATATATTCAGCTCAATTTCATGGAGTTTTGCCATTGACTCAATTGGAACAAGATCAGTACTTAATCATTAAAAAAACACATTTTTGTTCTTGTTCTCCTGCACTTTATGTAATATATTATGTTGGAATAGAAGACACTTTTTAAGAAGTGAACAATCATTCTGGCATATTCTGTAGGATTTCGGATGACAAATTTCCAGTGCAATAAATTTCCCACTCTTTAGTAAAGCCTTACGTGCAGCCATTTTGTAAAAAATTATTTTACGGGTTCTTTTTTTTCAGACATGGACATAAGAATATTTGTTTCCTGACTGTCTTGATATATTATTTTTAATTTAAAAAATTGAAAAGAGAAAAAAGTCAGCCATTCTATTTGCTTCCCCCATGAGGAAAATCTAAAAAGACAAAGTTTCATAAATAAAATTAAGTTGCAATCCAATTATAAGGAACTGAAATGAGTCTTTGTTATTTTATCCTTACATTTAGTTTTAAAATTACATGAAAGACACGATTATCATTAAATTTATATGAAAGACAGGATTATCTATTTTATATACATAAATAATCTTAACTGTTTTCTTCAGCTATCATTCTGGAGGTATTGCCCATATTATGAATTATAAGGCTGAATGAAGAAATGAGCACATAAAACGTCACTTTAAGAGTGCTTATTTTCAGTCCTTTCCGAAGAATTCCTTCTCATGCATCCCATATGACAACAAAGCTGATTATATCACAATACATTAATATAAAGTAATTTGCTGATTATCACTGAAAGTGTGTGAATAGCCAGAGGGCACAAATACAAATCAAAAGTAGAATGAGATAGTGTTGAACCAAGAAGCCCCTACCAAAATCCAAACACTAATCCACTTCCCACTGCCAACACAATTCCCTAAACAAGTGATGAGGAACCATCACAAATGAAATATTTCTGCCTTTTTGTTTGCATATGAATGATATCTAAAACTACTTTTTAATGAACTGTTTTGCATGAGACTGGATCAGGATGCACTCAATTGCCTCCTACCACTGAAAAACACGTCTTACCTTTATTAGGCCTTTGTATTATGCATTAGCCTATCAAAAAAGTTGTCATCAATCTGATCACCACGAAGACTTTGAGTCAGGTTAAATTACTTTCTCTCTCTTTGCTGAACTGTGAGCAGAGTATCTGTGCAGCAGCCTGTTAACCCGACATAAATTATCAATCGAAGCTACCACAACAGAAGGAGGAAGCTGAGGAAATGTGTGGGTTAGCAATCACCAAGCCTGTTAAACTACTTCAGGATCTCACCCTTCAGGTTCACAATTTCTCATGTTTTGGCTTGACCAAGAGGCAGGTTGGTGAAGCAAAAGGATCTATGGGGGTGTAAAAGGGATGACCCTGGAAACAAAATATTGGTTTTACATCGCAGAGTATCCGTTACAGGAGAATTTCCTCTGGCGCCAGCAGGTATTTGAGTAGGCATCTGGATGGATCCCAGAGGGGGAAAGGAAATGGAGATGGAAGTTTTTAGAGAGGATCAAGATGTTAAGCCTTAAAACCGCTTGAATGACCCACAATGACTAACCTGCAAGGTTTTATCTGTGTGATCACTTTTGATGATGGGGGGTTAGGGTTGATTTTTTTTTTCCTTCTCTGTTATTTTCTTTTTTCTCCTTTTCTTTTTTATGTTGGTGGGGAATTCCAGCCAAAACTACAGAAGAGCACTAGTAAAGAAATGCCAACTCTGTCCCTGATCAAGGATGAGGAAAATCATCTGATCCATAGCAGCTTCCTTTTCTCCACAGGGCACACTGACCATACAGCTGACTGTGAGAACTCTTTGCTGCATTCCCAGTGCTTTTTAAAACACTCTTATTGGTATCGGTAGCTGCAATCACAAAATATCACAGATTGGATTGATAAAGTTTTAATTTGGAAGAAAATTTTGGCACTTTTTTTCCCCTTGGGCTTAGGAAAGAAAAATCTTCTTTGGGGGTCTGAAGGCTGATTCATTAAATCTGAGCTGTCTGCTGAAGTGCTCAGTAAAAGTGACTCTGATTTATTTGTATTTGTCACTATAAAGGTCTCTGGAGACAGATATTTATCCTATGGGATTCTTGACAAATTGGCCAAGTGGTCTGGACAGTCAAGGGGGAGGATGGTCTTCTCTGACCTCTCACATGGCCAGAGAACAGGTAATCACTCCCCCAACCACAAACGTGCACAGAAATCACATCATTGCCAAGATTTCTCTACCCACCCAGAAGTTAGTCATCTGTGGCTCAAATCCATGCTTGATCTCACAAAAAGGCAAGTCTGAACAGAAAGTGTAGTCTATAGATACATGAATAGTCAGGTATCAAGGAGCTCATGAATGGTTTTATGCTGATGAGGGTACGTCCTGCTGAACTAGGCCCTGGCAAACGTGTTTGTCCTGCTGAGGACAGAATTTATAAATATACTTGACTGTAATGAAGTAGGATAAATTTGGACCAAACTTCAGCAGGATATTTTAACTTCCTGTACTGCAGACTGATCAAGCATCCTACTAACTAAAAATAAAAAGAGACTGAGCATGGCAAAAAGAAGAGGAGGGAATGTGCTGCTGTTTTCTTACAATACCACTTGTGTGACTTTCCCCATGTCAGAGTGTATAATAAGGTAGTGTAGTGTCTAGTGTCAGTTCTTCCCTTTAATTATCCGCTAGCCTGCCTGAGAGTTGTATAAACACATTGCAATCACTTGCAAGTAATAGATACTGCAACTGCATCCATCTTTCCCGTTTAACTCTTTGTGTCTGTCCTCCTTTTTGTGCTCCTCTGAATTTTATCAAACTGCTCAATAGTGTGCACTTCGGCCCAGATTCTTTGGAGATGGCTTACGCTACTGATCCATTTATAGTTGTCACAGGGAAATAAGCGCCTTCAGGACATAATTAAGGCCACTTAAGATCTACGGTTCCTCTCAGATGCCGATAGAATAAATCCAGGTTGCCATGTCCAGAAGTGTTGTTCCAAACGACTGGAAGGGAGGGGATAAGAAAAACACAACTAAAGGGAAGTGCAGGAAAAACCTGGGAGAATGACATCCCACCTTGGAGTTAGCTTGCTGTCCCTCAGGGATTTTAGCCTCTCAGCACAAACTTCTCCCTGTTCTCACCCATGTGCTGAAAGGAAGGTTTGGCTGATGCCACTGTAGCAGTGCAGGCCTGAAACACTCAAACTGGAGGAAACCAAGTTCAGTGACAGCTGAAAGAAGGGTGAGGGTTTGTTTAAAACAGCACGAGGGGCAATTCCGTGGCAGTGACTATCATTTGCACGGAGTGCATGGGGATGAGGTGGTTTCAGCCTGTATAACAGCAGAGGATTCAGGCCCCAAATTAATCATTCCATATTGCGTTCAGCATATAGATGGTATGAAAGTAGCTAAAATTCATGCTACAACCTAAGAAAGAAACATCATAGACTTCTAAAAGGCACTGGGGGTGGGAGTGAGTCCTGAAAAGGTAACAGCAATGGTCTCTTTACTCTACTTGGTGGCTGGATGACTTCAACCTGGGGGTTTTGCCTGGCAATCTGTCTTGCTAAAAGTCAGGGTAAGATAAACTGTACTCTGTCTCTGATTTCTGCAAGAAAGAAAACAATTGAATGACTGGTCATTCATCACTGAAGCACCCTCCCCCATCTCCAACACCTTGTATAGGGTTGTATATCCTGGAGCTGTTTAGCTTTCCTCATCCATTTCTTAAAAGGAAAACAAAGAATTTCAAGTAGCAAGACATGTATTTTACAACTTTCCTGTAATAAAGATAGTTCAATTGGAAGGGACAGATCAATAAAGAAATTACTTGGCTGTTGCTACAGTTATACTTTTATAGTCAACACATATCATCACATGCCACTTACGTTAAAGTAAACTTAATAAAAAAGGGCCTCCTTTTTTAGCACTGCCTTTGCAATTGTGCTCATAAATACATTTACTCATTCATAAAAAAAATGCATTTGTTTTTGTGTACTGAGGAGCTCAAACTCAGATGTAGTTTATGGACTTGCAAACGCAGGCTTTTACTATTTATTTGTGGAAAAACAGAGAATATTTTTTGAGAAGTTCCTTTAACTGTTTGAGATAAATCAGCTATTTAAATCACTGAGAAACAAGCCCACATGAAACAAACTGCAAAATTACAAATCTGCTGTGAGACCAGTAGACTGAAAAGGAGAAGGGCTGCATACAGAGATGGGAAACAACAGAAGTTGGGATAATATGGCCATACGAAAAAGAAGTACCTTGACTGAGAAGGAAAGAAAGCGAGGCTTCCTTTGATGAGCTGAGTGTAACATCATATGCTCTGGTCTCAATGAAGCAAATAAAGCTGTACTCCTCCTTCTAATAAATCCAGCTGCATGCTGCTGGTGGTACAGAGCACTGTGCTTTGGGTGCTGAGCCTGCCTGGCTGCTTTCCACAACTGTGCAAAAAATGCTTCTGAACACGTTATCCTGTACACGGCTACTGCACAGGAAAGCAACAAGGGAGTCTTAGAGACCAGTGAGGTGAGAGGGGAAATCAAAAAGAGGACACCAAAAGAAGATGGACCTAAAAGCTGACTTTTCTGCAGCCCCCATTACACCCAGGAAGTCTGCATTGCTCTCGAGTGAAGGAAGTAAGGCCCTTCATGGAAGAGACAATTAAAGCTGCAAAAAGGCATAAAGAAGCCTAGTAATGGATTTTAACCCTCTTGAGGGAATCCTGTGTTTTTACTGAGGAAGGATTACAGGAAACCAAAGTAACACTTTATTTTTCTTCACAGAGAGCTTGGGGACTTTGAAGTAATTTAGTCAATGGTGATTTGCTACTTGTGCTATAGTGTTACTAAGGATGGTACTCGCAGTCTGTTTATTAAACTTTCGTCTTGCCACTCATTACTAACATGATCAAAACTCATCTTTTTTCTTCCTGTAAAAGCAACTTTTCTATCTTCCAGAATTACTATGAAGTTGAGGACCAAATGCTTTCATCTTTTTAGATGAAGTCAGGCAAGTATCCATTTTGTATGACATGTGAGCATAAAAATGCGCCAATGTAAACATCAGGTATCTGAGTGAAAAATGTTAATTGGCATTTCAAGAAATGGGGAGACATCACAAAGATATTTTAGGCTTTCAACATATTTGTAGGATTCTAACATCAATCATTTTCATGCAACTAACTATCAGGTTATTTATCTTAGCTACCCCCAGTAACCATTACCATAGTGTCTAAGCCCCTCATAATGTTTCTGTAGGGCTGGGAAGTGTTCTTATCCCCTTTTTCCCCACTGAGGAACTGGAGCAGAGAGGATCCCCCTTTGTAGTCACCTAGAAAGACCATAACATAGTAGAAAATCAGCAGAAAATAACCTACATCTCTGGCTAGCACCTCAGTCAAAGAAGAGTCTACCTCTTTCAAATCAGTCCACTTTGCACTTCATTAATTTGCACCAGAGATTTTACAAGCAAGGCTATGTTACACATACCACTGAGCCACTGGCTATAAGACTATTTCCACAAACGCTTAGAAACACAGGAACAACCTAGGGCTTGGATCCCAAAAAGGCCTCTGACTACACACTGCTAAGAAGAGGTGCAAGACCACAGTGAGCCAGGGCATGGGGAAAGGATAAATAGAATGATGATGTGGTGCATCAGTATGGGTGCTGCATTGAGCACTTCACAGCGGTTTTACCTGGAATTGCTTGTTCTTCAGGACAGAACGTGGCTCTCATCCTGGAAACCCCAAACTGGCCACAGATATCCTGTGTGTATTGCTACCCTATGGAAGTTTGTATCATGAATCTCCTTGAAGCGTCTGTGCTCAAACAGATTGGCTAAGCAGTTCCTCAGTGAGGCTTTTGCATACATGGAAGCCTTTCTCAGGAATTCATCCACAGTGTCGACAGATAACTTGTGGATGCTATAGTACACACATAAGTCACCTTTTCCACTCTGTGGAAATTAGAGTCAATACAGCTCACGGTGATCACACATACATGTTTTTCAGTCTCTACAGAGCACAGTTCAAGATATTTCGGACATCAAATTTTAGTAGATGGTAATTGGTGCCTGATATATCTGCTACGTAACTCAAATGGCCTGCATAACAAAAAAAAAAACCCTATATTTTATTTTGGTGCAAAATTTGGCTAATAGAGATCTGTTGTGCACAATAGAAGAAGCTGAAATGATATGGAGATTGAAATAAGGCATCAAAATGAAAATCCTTCAGCTAGCCACAAAATCCTTCATTACCATTTTAAACCAGGAGGTTCTGGATAACATATCTCTCTTCACACCATCAACAGCCATCATCCCATGTGATGTTAAAATGTAAGTAAATACATATATGCATCCCATACCATTCTTTCTTTTTAAAAAAAAAAGTCTACTTTAATGGCTGGTCCCTTGGAACAGAGGCCTTATCTTGTCAGCAGTTTTTTTTAAAATCTGGCCTTTCTGCTTTGAGTGGACTCAGAGCAGCTATAAGGCATTGTTTGCTGTTTCCCCTCACCAAACTGCACAAGCATACAGGACTTGTTAGCCCTGGCTAGCAGAAGGTCTGATAAAACTTTCAAAAAATGTCTTTCTGTTTTCCTCCTTTAATCAGCTTTCCCTCTGGGTTTGTCACGCCCTCAGTTAAGAACGAAATACTAGGCAGTCTGAGGATCACCCCAGATCTGTACACGCAAAGGAAAAGAGAAGGGGAGGAGAGCAGGAGGGAAAAGAGAGTAAGATTGTCTTCACAGTCCATGTCTGGGGTTTTTTCTTCCCTCATTTCTGTTGTTGTAGTTCTTTGGTACATTCTCAGTCTAATGGCACTCCACTGCAGCCCACGTTTATAGTCTTCTTTTTATGCTATTCCCTGGTTCATTTTTTAAACTATTTACTTCCTCCGATTTACTTAAATAGACTTTTATTATGTGCTTTTGCAATACCACTTTCTAAAACTACACCATTTTCTATATGTATTCTGAACTACGATATGCATCATAAAACGAGAGGACTGCACTGTGGCAAAGTGCCATGACCCCACTTTGGGGATGTTCCAGGAGCTCTGAGAGTCACAGTTTGTGAGGCATGTATAAGGCCTGTCAGAGTCAAAAGAAATCCACAGTGACTGTGGTCTTTCTCTGTTATCTGAGTAAGCACGCAAGACATGCTATCTCCAGCAAACTACTGGATTGGGTGAAACCCTATGTGCAATTGCACATGTGGATAGCTGAATATTACCAGTTTGCTGCTTTATTATATGAGTATTTTTGGCCCAAATATTTTTGCAGCTTTGTATGGTCACTCCTTTTGATGCCACTGCAGTTAGGTATATGTATTTAAAGGCTTAACGTGACCACCTATCAGACCTGATAAAATGCAAAGCCCTGGTGACAAATGTAGTGCAAAGGAGTCCAACAACACAAACTGTGGCCAACTCAATCTTTAACAGGGTAAAGCAGCCCAGGAAAAGTCTGAGTCCCAGCATGTGGTGTTTCATTTGGATCGAAATGGAGGACATTGGCCAATCATCTACTCCATTTAATGATGGATGCTGTGGGAACTCAACTTTCAGAAGCTGTGAGCACTTTAAGTGAATAGCAATTTCATAAAATCTATGCCTGTGTGTATATATATCATGTCATAAACCATACAAGTAATAAAACCTCACCAGAATAGTTGACATTCTTCCTGCCACTCCCTTACAAAGTGTTTTTCTTTTCCAAAAATTTCCCTCTGAAGTAAAAATCTTTTATTTTCCAAAACTTTATCCGATGTGCTAATTATTGGAAAGCAAAAGAGAACTTATTTCTTATCAACAAATTTCATCGAGTCTTAAAACCACAAAAATGCAAAGGATTAGCCAACAAAGAAACACCAGGGAAAGAGATATTCAAAATAAAAAAAAAATATGTCTGCAATTTAATCCTTCAGTGATAATTCTGCATAAGATATATTCGCTTTTTTGCATATTTCTCTTTTGACTACTTCATAAAAGAGTCTGAAGTTTACAATGTCAAGTATCTAGTAATACTTCAGAGATGCATCCTGGAAGCAGTAGATGGAAGCAACAGAGATGGAAGAGGAGACCTCTCCTCACTGTTCCTTTTGTATAGCAATAAATGTGCATTATAAAACAAACATGACTCATTCACTTAGGTTTGCTTCCTACAAGCACCCAGCCAAAGCAGACCCACTTGCCGGTCTATGAAAAGTTAATTGAAAGTTTGGGCTCAGTGCTTGCGTTGAGGATTAGCTATCTTATTTCTGCTTCAATACCTTCTACAACTTACATGCTGCATGTTTCTGGTGCACTCAGCTTCTAGCTGATAGATCCTTTGCCAGACATTGCTTAACACAGCAGCAGTACCAGAAACCCTCATCAGATATCTGGCATAGGAGAGGGAAGTGAGTCACACGAGGACTTGATGTATCCTTCATGATTGATACACTGACCTTGTTGTCAGTATTTCTCTCAGAGGTTAGGATATTTAATCATGACTTCATTTCTACAGAGGCAACTTTTGCCATTCTTGTTCTTACAGCCAGTTTTACTGTGTGAGCAGCACTGCTGATTATTGTGAAGCTGCTCAAAGGAAAAGGTATCAGATAGCATAAGTCAGGGTGGTAGAAATCATCCAGTTATTACATATACAGGCACTCCCTGAAATAGACAAGAGCACTACTTACGTGTGTCATGGATTTTTACATCAATGTGACAAAAGATTAAAATATAAAATTGGATTTAAATATTTGAATTTTATAAAATATTTTTTCAATAGCCACTAAAGAATTTTTCTGGAACTGTATTTCCCAGAGTTTCATTGGTTTTGGGGTTGTGACTTTTCAAGGTTTAAGAAGACATATAAAATGGAATTACGGCTGCTGCATGACATTCTACATGAATTTTATTCAAGCTGCAGTTTATTTTCCTTTAAATTTTCTAAACAATGATCAGTAAGACTGAAGTTTTTCCATTCTAAGTATCAGCAAAATTTCAGATATTTCTGAATGAGAATAGAAGGAAATATTCTTGGATTTTTTTCCCTCACAATAAACTATTCTAGAATGTACTTTCTCAAAGGGCTCTGATTTCTCAAGGCTTTGAAGCAAGACATTGGGATTTCTTGGGGAGAGGTAGTGACACTGGTATCATACACAAACATGTGCCTCTTGCACCACTTCTCCAGCCTTTTTACATTATTTTTTCTTTTGTATAGTACTTTATGATGTTATTTATCGCAATGTCTTTTACATTTGAACCCAAAATTTTGACCAGAAACAGATCCACACCTCTGGAAAGGAGCCACAGGAGGGTTTCAGTGCCTTGGCCCTTACGAAAAGCTACCCCACTGTTACAAACAACTTTGACCCATTTCTCCAGCACTGTCCATTCTCTACAAAAGACAAGACAGAATCCTATCACAAAAATATCACAGGACTGTTATAGTATTAGCATTAGCTAGTATTATTTTGAAGCAATTGTATATTATTAGCATTATTTCGCTTAAGGTATTTGAAAGTAAGCTTCTGAAGTCCTTTCACCATTTTACTTACTTTCTAGGTGAGATCAAGAGTGAGGAGGAAAAATCTCAGTGCTACAGTTTTTTCTTTTTAAATTGCAACTTGAAAACACTAATCCAGTGGTACTTGTATTCCTGATTATTCTCAAACTTGACTGAACATGATATATGATCAGCTGGCTGCCCAGAGGTGACTTCCTTGGTTATTCTCCAAATGTAGGAAAACACCTGTATTACACTTGGGTAAAGAGATTTAAAAACAGATACTGATTATGTTTTCCTCACCTGAGGGTTTTTTTGGGTGACTGTTCAATGCCCAGTGAAAATATGAAATACGGTGCTTTAATACATGACACAGAAAGTGAAAAAAAAAAAAGAAAACCACAAAACCAAGACATGTCATGTAAAATCATGAGACTTTGGCAGGTATCTTGGCCTCAATTTCCAAAGCTATTCTCAAATTACTGTGTTATATCAGCCCAAGGGAGGAAAGTTTGGAGGAAAGTGGGGAGAAGTCTGTCATCTGCCACAGGCCAGCGTAAGCCTATGTGTGACATATCCTCCACCTAACATTCTTCAGACAAGACACCCTGAACCTCTCCCCCCAGGTACATCCTGAATGGTCTTAGAGCTTAGTGGGTCTCAATTTAAAAGAGAGATAAACTTTCGTGTGCAGCCACAGCAATGTGAAGGAGAAAGTAGTCTACAGGAGGGCAAATCCACAGATTTGTCCTGAGGTTCCCCATGACAATATTTGAGCTTACTTTTTAAAAGGAAGAAGTGAATGTCTAGAAAGGCCAAAAGGACTTTAGCTCCATATATCTCTCCCAGAAAATTACTAACCCAGTAGCTTGTTTGTGGTTCTAGTCATCAAACTGGAGAAGTAAGTGGCCCCACCATCCCCACGGTGGCCGCAGCCATCCTCACTTTACCCTTCCTATAGGACTGGCTTGGTAACAAACAAATAAGGAAACAGGAGTTACTCGGAAATAAGAGGATACAGTTCCTTAGGTCTGCCCATGATGGTCCCTTTGGAGAAGGAAAAAGCAATGATCATATTGTTAAAAGACCGTGTATGCATAAAGGACTCAAAATACAGTATACAACATGTATGTGAGTATATATGTCACACATACTAATCTCCACAAAACTAATACAAAAATGTATCCAATGTCTCCACAAAAGTTTATGGTCTGTAATAGATCAATTTTACAGGCTCTGAGGACTCAAAAATATTTGTAAGTCAGTAAGATCCACAAACGTGTGGCAATTCCAAAGGCACATAACACACATTCATGCATATCTTGATTTTCAGAATGCACATGTAGCAGCATACTAAAGGCATTTTTAAGAAGCCAGATTATTCTTTCTGCTTGTTACAACAAATTTTTAGAAATTAATTAAAGTTAAAAATAGAAAGGATGTAAGACTGTACTTTGTGGTTGTTTTGTTCTTCTTTGAGATTCTGATGCTGAAATTTTGATGTGATTTTGTGCTCTCTGGTCATTCATGCTTAGAGGCACAAGAAACTTCAACTTGGTTCCTTGTTCCAGTAGGAGTCTTGTAGCTCATTTCTAACATCAATCACTTGGACTATAAATCTGTGCAGTGGATATGGCCATTTAAATCTCCACCTGCACAAACAACAATCAAGCCTAGAAAATAAGGAGGCTCATAAATCTCAGCACTGGTGATTAGTAATATTTTGGATCTGCCAGTAGGACGTTACAAAGGAAAAAAAAAAAAAAACAAAGCCAATTCATTAATTAGGACTGATATGCTGACAATTTGTTTAGTTTATATACAGAGAAAACACAAACAGGCCACAGTTAACATAACATGACGGTAGAGGTTAGTGAATTCCCAAGAGGCCAGGGCTTGAAGGTATGATATCTTAATGTACTTATCCTATTGTGAGTGGGAAGGTGTTATCTTCCAGCCAAACAGTAAAGAGTCAGCTTAAAGTTTAGATCTGACAGTTTTTTCTGTTTTATGGGAGCCAAGGAACCAAGATGGATCAAGAGATAGAAAAGGCTTCCTTTCCAGTTATCAGAAATTACACTCTGCCTCCTACTGAAACTGAAATCTGCAAGCAGATTGATAGATATATCAGCTTGACCCACGATAAATTTTGGTTGGTTGGTTGGTTGGTTTTTGTTTAGTGCATGCAGATAATCTGATACGATGCTCACACAGATCAATAAGAGGCTTTGCTGTGTCTCTAGTGACCTTGGATTAACTCTGAAGTCACTGCATGCCACGGTGACATCTCAGGCTGTACATTTTTGTCCAGAACTATGTGAATCCTTAAGTAAGCAGCTGAATAAGTGAAGTTGCTCCTGCAATCAAATCAGTCACTGTGTCCAGAAATGTCCCCTGTGCAGATTGTGCCCAGTCCTTTCGTCCCTCATGTTCAAAATAGAGCCTGCTGAGGGATCTGTGAGGTTTCAGGAAGTGTGTGAGGAGGGAAGGAGCTATGGCAGCAAGTTTATGATTCACTGGCCTCTGTGGGCTCCACATGTGGGTTTCAGAGAGGATTTTACAGGGAGAGGAAGAAGAGCTAGGCCAAGGCTAACTGCTTTTAACAGCTTGAGCTGCAGAGACTGAATACACATATGCATAAAGATCATAACTGCAGCATACATCTGCTCATTCACACTACACAGCAACCTGCTTATTCATACTAGTGGCTAAATGATTGGGAATGTTTGGCTTCAGTGGTTGCAGAGTATGGACTGATGCCCTCACTCCCACCACTCCCACAGAAGGCACCTTATCTTGCCTCTTTATTGAGATAAAACTCCCTGACATTTGAGCATGCACGAATCAGCAGACAAAGCACTCCACGAGTACAGCAAAATGAAACACTGACATCTGGTCTGCAACAACACGCCGTGAAAAGAGGGGTTTTCTGTGTGATCTCTACCATCCAACAACCACCCCTTTTCCTTCATTTTAGTGCACATCCTTGCCACCCCATCCACAGCCACGCTGACCCTCCTACATGGCGCAGTGTTCTCCCTTGGCTCAGTAGGGCTTCGTGGACTGCCGGGTTCTCAGCCACCTGCCCATCTGTGGACTGGGCAGCCTTGGGACTCTTACAGCTGGGGGGACTCAAAGAGTGAGAGGGGGAACAGGACTTGTCAGAGGTCACCCAGGAAGCCTGGAAGAAGTTGTTAGATCCTGGGCTTTAACAGCAAGATCCATGCTGCTGGCTGGGTGGAGGAGTGCTCTCTTCCTGGAATACACTAGTAGCTGGACAGGATGCATTCACAAATATAATCATTCATAAATCTCCCCCAGATTGGGTTACAGGACAGCACTACAGCACTTTGATGGCACGCGTTACAAAGCTCCCTGGAAGGCTTGGCTGGTGGAACTGCTGCTTGCTCTGCTCATGACCCATTTTGGCTTTCTTCAAGAATCATGACACCAGCTGCCTGGGTCATCTAGGAGGCAGCGAGGGGGAGAGCAACCCTGGTCTGGAAAGGGAAATGGGGAAGGAGAAGAGGAGGAGAAGGAAAGGGGAGGACAGAAAGACAGAGCAGGGGGAGAGAAAGTTCAATTTGCTTTGCTCCAGTTGCGAAGATTTGAATTCCAGTTCTGAGTTCTGGGCAAAGGCTTGCTGGGATACCTCATTCCCTGTCCTGTTCAAAGGTCTGTGATTGGGGATGTGGAGTACTCAGCGGGTAGGGCCCCTCCCCTGGGCTGGATCCGCCTCTCTTATCCCCCAGATAAATTACTAGTGTCCTCACTAAATTCCTCAGCTTTCTCTCTCTCTCTCCCTCTTTCATACACACTCCCTCCCTCAAACACGGGCAAAGCGGTGTTGGGGGGTGGGAAGGACGGGATCCTCTCTGGACTGGTATCGTGCCTTAGAGCTGCAGGGGGGAGGGAAGGGGAGGAAAATACCAGCACCCCTTCTCTCCTCCGCCGCCTTGAAGTAGATTTGAAGAGCTGCCCTTGCTGTCCCCCTCCTGCCCCCTTCCCGCTGGTCCTTTGGCATCTTCCAGACCATGTCCACTGGGTCCCTCAGTGATGTGGAAGATCTGCAGGAGGTTGAGATGCTGGAGTGCGATGGTCTGAAAATGGATACTAACAAAGAGTTTGGGGCATCCACCGAGAGCAACGAGGAGGGATCAAATGGCGAGAATGTCTCCCCTCAGAAGGGGAGAGGGGCTTCGGGCAAGAGGAAAAAAGCTCCCCCCAAGAAGAGCCCATTAAATGGAGTGAGCCAGGAGGGAAAGCAGGTCCAGAGAAACGCCGCCAACGCCAGGGAGAGGGCGAGAATGAGGGTCCTTAGCAAAGCCTTCTCCAGGCTTAAGACCACCCTGCCCTGGGTGCCCCCAGACACCAAACTTTCCAAACTGGACACCTTGAGGTTGGCCTCCAGCTACATTGCTCACCTGAGGCAGATACTGGCCAACGACAAGTACGAAAATGGCTACATCCACCCAGTCAACTTGGTAAGTCACGGCCCGCCAGGGCCAGGCACTCTGTGTATCTGCATGGGGACAAGTGGGTGAGGAGATGGGATGGGGCATGTGCTGGGAGAAAACTTTGCTGTGTTTTCTCACAGAGCATCTGATGCCAGTGGGACGGCAAGGGGTATTGTGTGAGGAGACAGGCTCCCCACTGCTCTCCTGCCCTGTGCGTTGAGAGCTGAGAGTCCCGGGCCCCATATGCTACTCCTGGCAATCCCCTCCAGAAGACAGGCAGGGGCCACACACAGGCAGGAACAGGTTTCACTGCCCCAGAAATGCCTGAGAAACCTCAGCAGGTCGATGGCAACTCTCTACCGGCAAGTGGGCAGATATAGGAAATTGGACAGAGAATGACAGGTTTTAGGAAGCACCCAAAGACAAGGGCCTAGGATTTATTCTTATCCCTCCTCTCTATCCTAACATTTCCTGCCATAACAATCCCTAGTTTTTTAAAGATGGAACTCTTGGGGTTCTACGCTCAGCCGTTCAGATTTGCTGGATTCATGATGTTTCTTCTACCCATGTAAACTGGCAAAGGAGAAATAAATAACAGTGCAGACTCGTAGAGCAGGGTGGCTATTCCAGGCACACTCCACAAAGACCCCTGGGCAGCACAGTGTCCCTCCTGCTGCTTCCATCACCCACAGAAAGTTTTCCAAAGCAACTCAGGATCTTCCTGCCATACCCAACCACCAAAAATATCCAGTTTCCAGCTTTAAAAACGTGTGCAAGTCATGCAAACCAGGGGTGGGCAAGATCTGTTGGGGCTCGTTTTAGACACACGGCCTTTGCTTTGACCGCATGTACAGACTCTGTCAGATAAAGAGTCGGCAGAGGGAATCTGGGGATGTTTCACTGGGCTCTGGCTCTGCTTTTTAAGCTCTGGGCTCTGCAGGAAAGCACATTACCCGCTGTGTCATCTGATAAGGGCCTGGGAGGCATTTTTTTGGCTAAAAAGCAAAATCCTCAGCACAACAACATAGGGAAAAACTAAAGTGAAACAGAACCAACACCCAGTCTAACTACAACTCCCCTCTGCCGCACAGAGGCACACCAAAACCTGTCCCCCGGAACGGGGGCGACCAGGGCGGGTGGCAGGGGATGCTACACCCAGGCAACGCGGCGGGGCTGAGGCTGCTCCCACGGACAAGGGTCCTCATGCAAACGCGGGGGGCAGGGGGGCCGCGGCAGCTGTGCGAGCGGATGCTCCGGAGCTGCAGCGGCTCCCTCCTCTCTTTCCCTCCCCCCTCCCTCGTCCCGCCGCCGGCCAGCCGGCTCCGCTGCCTCGGGGACGCCCGGCGAGGATGCGATGCGGCATCAGGAGCCGGCGAGAGGCAGACGAGTCCTCGCCGAAGGCAGCGTGGACCGCCCCGTGCCGAGCCCCGCTGGGCTGCCAGAAGCGGGCTCCTGCGCGGGATGGCGGGCTCGATCCCCCGGGGCGCTCCCGAGCCAGACCCCGCTGGCAAAATAAGCATTTTCAATGTGCCTTTTTTTTTTTGTCCCCTGTTGTAACCCCCCTTCCCACCCATGTCTTTTCCTGGCTACAGACTTGGCCTTTTATGGTAGCCGGCAAACCCGAGAGTGACCTGAAAGAAGTGGTGAACACAAACCGCTTGTGCGGCCCGACGGCATCCTGAGCCCCAACAGCGTTCCCGGAGCGCCCCGTCCCGTCCCGGCGCGGGTGGGGAGTGGGGAGCGGGGCGGGAAGGGCACACGCCACGGCCCCGGGCAGAGCCACGGGGAGAGCCGCTCTGCCGGCGCGGAGGACACCCAAACGTGTCCTCTATTGCAAAGACTCCACCCCGAGAGATCCCGACTCTATTTAACTTTATTAAATGCGTGTACAGTCGAGTGTCCTGCAACAACAGCCTTGCTGGTTCAAGCGCTACTAGAGAAAAAAGACAGAGATCAAACAAAACTACGACGCGCGTATCTTTTGTCTGAGACCTGTGAAATATGTAGATGCCTAGAAAAAAAAAAACAACTGACTTTGACAGTCATCTCTATGAAGTAATTCACCGTAAAGATATATAGATATATTTTCTTCAAGCAGGTTCTGCTCTAATTCTGTGAATAAACCTTCCTTTTTCCACTGAACACGGAGCGGTGTTGATTTTGGTTTCCCACTCTGGGGCTCGGCCGGGCGCAGGGCGAAATGGGGATCCTGCCTTTCCGCCCCGGCCTGCGAGAGGGATGTCTCAGCGGAGCCAAAGATTTGGAGCAAACCCCTGGGGGACGAGGAGGCTGGGGAACTGTCCCCGCCGCGGGAGCCCGGCCCGGCCCCGCATCCCGGCGCCCGGGCGCTGCGGGAGCCGCGGAAACGGGAGCGGTTATCTATTGATGAAGCACAGTCGGGCGGAGGATGCCTCTCTGGCCCTGGTGCTCGGGGCCGGGAATTTTTAACTTAAACATCTCCCCTCTATCGATCAGCGAGCCCGTGGGAGATGAGGCTGAGATAAACAGGAGTGCGGGGTGCACCCCCCGGCACCGGCAGTGGCCGCCGGCAGCTGATGCGCCAGATCCCACCGCGCTGTTTAATGTTTCAGGGTTATGACCGCACTGTTTACAAGACGTCTTCGGTTATTTATACTGTTATTATTAGCAGAGGGACTTTAAATTTCCGCTTCACTTGCTCTTTCAATACCGTCACCCGGTTCTGTTTGATACCTGGGTACTTTCTGGAGGAAAGCGGGAGAGGAGCAACGCAGGGGCCACGGGTCCTCCCAGAAGCTGACTCCCCCCGGGCACCACCCTCAGATGAGATTATTATGATTCTTCTCATGCCCTGCTTCCTCCGAGATAACTGGGTCAGGTAGCACATCCTCCAGGCGACCCAAACTCACCAGTCGGGTTCATGCGTGGGCTAGGTTTAATTAAAGCAGTTTGCTGTGAGCTGAGGGCTGTGCAAACATCTGGGCCCTTGATATGGAAGGGGCCAGGGCCTGCTGTATCGTCCTAATGGTTTAGAAGAGGAGAGCTGCTTAATTTCATTTTTTCACAGCTTTATCTCCGTCCTACACAATTAAGACCAGACGTCCTCGCCTGCCCTAACCACACGTAACTTCACCATTGTGAGCGGGCCTGCACCAGCTGACACACACAGTTACACACATGGGCTTGATGGATTTTACCACCAAACACATCACCTTTAACAGCTAGGGCACTTGCTGAAGAGATGAGTGACTCTGGTAAGCACAGTGAAAGAGCTGATCTCTTCATCCCAGACACCAGGATATTCAGTGGGAATTGCTGTTCTCTTAAAGGGAGACAGAATAGAACCCTCCAACATTAAGCTGAACGGAAATGACTGATATACCAAATGCACAAATACCATTTTAACCACTGAACTTACCCACTGAATTCAAATTAACCATTCAATTTAACCGCTCAAAATCTCAACTTTAATCCATACTAACTAGTGCCTGCTCAAGACTCACAGTAAGGTGCTGGTTTTATTCTAGAAAGCAAAAATTGATAGGCATCTGGGATGTGCATAAAATTCAGAGTTAAATTCCGAATATTCTCAAAAGCACTTCTTTGCCACCTTGCTTTGCAATGCTCACAAACTGCACTCAGCATCCTTCCAACCCTTTTGAACTAGCCGTGTTCACTCATTTTCCACCTGAAAGGCATGAAATGTGAGCAACCATGTGCCAAAAGCTATAAGGTAAAAGGACTGGTAAGAGAAGGCTATAAACACCTTTAATTCTTGTGCTGCTCTTCACTTTATCTAGCAGTCTCATTGCAAGCCTCTTGGGAACTAAAATATTCCTCAAGCATCCTCCACCTTCCTCAGTCCTTGCCTCTGAGCAACAGCAGCAAACAAAAAGAAATAGGAGCAACAAACAATAAACAAAAGCAACTGTCAATACACAGAAAGGTAAATAATTTACTCTGACTGTAAAACAATTAGTGGCTTTATCACCATTTTGAAGACAACAAACATATTTTCCAGAAGCATTTATTTGCCTGTGATCCCTTGTATAAGGGCACAGCCTGGACAGCACTGGCAGCTTACTTCAAAAGCCCGAGTTGCTGAGATGAATTAAGAGAGTCCTACTATGTATCTCAGGATAATAATGAGTGAAAGCATTCTTCTCTGCTTCTGAGCACAATTTTATAGAAAAATATTTGCAAACAGAAAATGTATGTTTAGTCTGACTGGAGCAATTGGTGATTTTGAAAGGAATTTGCAAATGTGCTAAGGGAAAAAAAAAGGAACAGGTTTAAATATTGATGTCAAGGATTTTAAAGAAAATATTTTGTTTGCTTTCTTGCTTTTCTGTATAGTATGATGCATTTTAATATTTCCTGAAATATACTCCTCTGTACGGAAACAAAGTTGACGATTTATCTTTCTGTATCTACATGGATGTAGATGCAGCTGTGTGAGTGTCTGTATACATTCCCCCCTAATAATGTTTGAACTCATTGCCTGATTTCAACTGAATTTGACAGAGGTCTCAAAGATAACTAAACTGCTACATTTTTTTTTTCTGTGAAAACAGACACCCAAGTAGAGAAAAGAAAAAAAACTTAATATTCTGCAACTAAAAGAAAGGTTTCAGGAAGAACTCAGCCCTTATCAGTTACCAGAGCATACAGAGCCAAGTGCAAGCTGTAGATGAAGCTTCAAACGCTATTTCAGTCACACAAGTTCATAGAAAACCTGCTTATGGACCTATAGGTTTTAAGATAAAAACTCAATAAAAATAGTTTAATGCCATCTGATTTTAGTACCATTATTCAGTTTTTGTTTGGAAGAAAACCAGTTCCATTAAACTACTTCACAACCATTTTTTTAGTTCAGCTAGAGAATAGAAAAATCTTTATTTGCAGAGCTACACTCAGTGCTCAGGCTCCTGGGTTTGGTGCTCACATTGTACTGCCCGGCAGTTGTTTTCGCAATCCGTTTTCACAGTCTTCGGGAGCAAGCATTTTTCCATCTCTTACAGAAAATAGATTTTAGGCTTATCTTATCCTCTTGCTGGGATGGAAGTCTGCCAGCCTGAAACATCGGCATAGCAAGAAAGCCACTTTGCAGACACCTCCAAAACACCTTTTGGACATCAGCACCAACTAGGGAAGCGAGGCCACGGTGACAGTTGTGCACCCAGGCTGCAAGATGCACAAGAACATATACTAGAGAGTTTCTCCTTTAAAGTCTCCCCAGTGTAGTAGGTTGAAAATTCCTGCTCAACTTAGAAATTAAATGCATAGAAACTCTACGTTTCTTCTGTAGGGAAGCTGGTTTGAATCCTGGATATAATGAGAGTATCACAGTTTTGTAACCCCACAGTTGTGTCTGCCTGGAAAAGCTTGCTTCCCTGTAAATGAATCACATATATTTTTCAGAAGGTAATTTTTCCTGAAACCCTGTTGTCATTGCTATTCATTATTTCTTGCAGAAAAAAAAAAATCCAAAAGATATTAGCTAAGTGCAGATAGTAAGCTGTCCAAAAAAGAAAAAAATTCACATATATCTAGTGTACAAAAAGAGGGTATAATCTGGTAAAAGTGTAGGGTAATTCTAATTTCTGTCTGGAAATTCAACTGTACATCATCACTTCCAGAAGGGACAGGTTTTCAGAAGAAATTTCAATGACACTGAAATTAAATTCAATCTCAATGAAATTGAAATTTGTGGCAGCAAACAAGAGCATTCTGTTATTTCCATGTATATACACACCTAGAAGTATCTCCATACGGTATTTGTCCTCACAGCCAGTGATTCAAATTGTCTGTATTCATTGCTGGCCTATGTAGTACTGTTCCTGTATTAAGTCAGTGCTGCCAAATGGAGATCCATAGGGTAAGTAAAACTTCGTGCTCACTATTTAGCTGCGGACTGCTTCAAGCACTTCAGCCCAGCATGCTTTGTGGATAGGAAGTGGCACAACCAGTAATAATGACTTTTTTTTGTCCCTAATGCTGCAAAGCTACTGATGTGCTATGGCTTAGTGAATTTCTGCAACCCTGACAAGATGTCACAGGTCTGACCTAAAACTTATCACCTCCTGGAGGGATGGAAAAAAAAGTGTTACCTTTGCAAGGACTGCTGTCAGCAGACTCCAAACCCAGCAAAGTTCCACTAGTAACTGATTTTTCTTCAGTTCACTTCAGACACTGGTTTATCCAAGCTAGCTGTATAAAAACGACTTTGAGTAGGCCTAGGTATGCAGTCATCGCATTTCCCAGCTGCAATGTGGACATACCCTAGGGTTACAACAGTCCGGACATGACGCATTTTCTTGCCTTAAGGTTTTGCCCTTAAAATGACATTTGTAAACACACAAAATGTGTTTTCAAGCTAATGCACATGCGTGCACACAGCTACACTGCTTGCATGGGGAGTGGAGAGATCCAAACCTCCTTGCAAGGGACAAAAAAATCTTTACAAAAGCAGGAGAATAAAAACTAATGCAAACTCTCCCTTCACTTTTAATTATGCAAGGGCATTTTCCTTAAAGCAACAAGGAAAAAAACAACCCTTATTTACATCCCAGGCTGCTGTGTAAACTATAAGACCATATCCAACTGTAAATATGGATTATCTACACACTCAAGTTTTCTCTAGGTTGTCTGCACGCTGTTTAAGAAAGAGGGACCAGACACACTACGGGAAAAGGGATGAGTACAACTATACAGACAGGAAACAAGACGAAGGAGGGAAAAGGCCTAGAATAATCCCTCTTCCTCTGATTACTACCATTCAATCCTTGCGATAGGATGGGCTGGGTAAGGGAGGAACTATCAGCAGCTCCATCACACCCGGGTGGAGCCAGACCACCAGAGATGTAAACCGGGAGGCTGAGAGCTGCAGCTGCCTTCTCTGGGAGGAACATCTGCAAAATCCTGGGCGGCAGCACCAGGGGAGGAGGAGCGGGCACAGGCAGCAAGCGTTCCCAGAGATGCGCTCACACAGATAAGTGTCCTACTGGATGGCTTCCCAGACCGCTGCAGCAGCAGCACTTCCTTTCCCGATCAGGAACAAAGCAAAGACCATTATGTGTGAAAAGCATTTCAAGTGTCAGGGAGGCCTTTTGCTTTAACCTCCTGTTTCTTGTGATGATTTTTGGTGGCTGAGCTGACCACAACAGGAACAGTTCTTCCTCACCAGTAACACGTTGGTTTATGTTGTTTTGTTCTTATATAGGGACTTTTAGACTGCTGGAACTTCAGTCTCAAAGCAGAAATTAAACAGAAGATGGCAGTTACCTTGAAGGATTTGCCATCATCTCATGATCAAATGGTTTTCTATAGGAGGCCACTATCTCTATACAGATGGGAAGAGAAAGAGGTGCAGAGCTGACAATTGACTGGCTGAAGCTTCACACATATGCTCAGTATGGGCTTATGGCACTAGCTCTTCCCATGCACAAACTTACAAGCTGTTCTCCTAGGCATGCTGAAACCACCAGGGGTCTTTGCTCTTTGAATTCAGTATAAAGATAGGAACAAGATGGGCATAGGACTGTGTATCTATACCTATACTTGCTAGAATATATAAAAGAGGCTATGGACCACTCACTGGCTCCAACAGCCAGTGTGTGACTGGGGTCACATCCACACATACCTGTGCTTTATTCCACTCTCACCAAAGGATAAGAACAGTCCCTGGCACAGTTTTTTCCCAAACTGTGCTTGGACAGTTTCTGGAAGAAAGTTAGTCAGACAGGCCAAAGGCATGCCAAGGAGCTCACTAACTACAGAGCTCTCCGAAAAGTAAACCTTGGCCTTGTTTTACTTATTAGTGTCACTGCAACTTTAGAAGGCAGAGCAATAAAGATTCTTGATGCCTTTTCTCACTTGTTTTCTAGATCAAGCTTCTATCTTCTTCTAGGGGCCAAAAATTCTTACTGTGAACTATCTTTGCCATTTGTATCTTAATATATTAAGAGTAGAGGTCACTAGAAGCAAGAGGCCATGTTCAAGAACAAACATAACATGAGACTTAAACAGCATTGTATCCTAAGTTATGCCATTTAAAATCCCTGTTCATTTTTTCACCAATTCTACTGAGTTCTGCACTACCTCTTCTACTGGAGTTGTGAGTTGCCTGATGCCAAAATTTGACATATGCCCTCAGAGTATATCTTTCTCACCATTGTCAAGCAGCTCCATGTTAATAGTATCTATACTTATTTGTAATATAAATACAAATAAATAAAATAATGTATATTATAAAACCAGGAAGAATGTTTGAATACTGTGGAGGTGGTTGAAGTACCACTTACTGCAGGGAGGTAACAGGTTAACAGTATTGGCTTGAGTTATCATACTCTACATCATCAGAGAAGTGTAAGAAGGCACATTTGTGTTTCAGTTTCACCCAACAGACAGGGCTGAGCTGCCAGCTTGGCAGATGTGTCATAATTAACTTGCAGTATCATATGCATGTAGCTGATGACAATTCCACAAAATGTAATTTCTATGGAATGTGTGAGATATGGGTTGCTCCTAGGTACCACCTTTTCAAAAACAAATACTTCAATATAGTCTTCTGCACAAAGTCCACAGCACTTAAGACACTGCTGTATAAAACACTTCAGCTAGCCTTCACTGTGGGCTGCCCCAAGGGGCTGTCCATCTTTTTTTCTCTCTCCCCTACACTTTTGCACAGTCTACCTTGCACTAGATTTTATCTGGCTCAAACTTAATCTTGCAAAAACACAAATATGCATTAGCTTCAGTTTGATGTGAGTTTTTTTTAATGAAACCTGCAGTTAGATCTGAATAACAACATCGTGAAATTACATCTTCCTTCAGTCTCACTACTGTAATTACAAGAAGAAAACCATGTACAGTGTCCTAAAGTTTGGTTATCCTTATTTTCACTGTGCAAGGACTGATGGTCACAAGCAGCCCATGATTCACTATGGAGAATGTCCAAGCACAGGAAACAGCCTCCTTGCATCTCCTCTTTATTTTCCAGACAAGGAACTGGGAAACAAAGGCGCAGGAAAATGAAACAGTAAGGAACCAGTGGTGTCAGAAAGTCTCTGTGCCTTCTCTGTTTAATGTCAGTACAGCATCTGTGAAGTAAGAACATGCAGTAGGAAGAGGCAGACGAGGACACAGTTCCTGCAGGTGGGAAATCCTTAGCATCTCAGTCATACTAGAGAAGGAAGACACAGAGACAAGTTAGAGTTGCATGGAGGGGTGGAGACCAGGAGAGGAAAATGTAAGGACAGAATAACGAGCTTTGTAACTATATAAGAGTGGAATAAAATTGTAGACACAACTGGTAAACTTAAATGTCAAATTAAGTATGTGTCCTATCACCTTATTTGCATTCCATGTTGACGTGATCATGACTACTTGCATATATTTGCACATTTTGCAAATATATATTTAAAAATGCAATCTTCAGAACATGTCCTAGTCTAAACAGGAAAAGCTCAGGCTCACAAAGCAGCCAAAACTTTGATATGGTAAGGGTTCATCTTCATCATTAAAAAAAATTTTCTTTGTGTCCAGTGATGACTGCACATTTCTATGAAACACCTGCTAGAAAAAGTTATATCTTGAAAATAGCAAGCATGTGGAGACAGATGTGTATTTGCTAGAGGGCATTTTATGATAAATTTATGTAGACCTTCATGAATATCCTAAAAAAAACCCCAGAAGCTCAGTCAAAATTCAAGCAAAATCAAGGTTTCTAAAGCTTTTGTTCATAACTTGCCTATGCAATCAGTTATTTAAAAAAATCAGCATCTGTTAATACAGCTATACAGAACCTCGAAAAAACTGTCAGAGAGGACATCACAACCACTTACCCCACATCAGCAGTGTCAACTGTAATGACTCACAGAGGCATTACAACCCATAAAGAATTAAGACAGTTTTAAGGTGCCTCATAAAAATCCTGGAGATTCCATGCAGAGTTACTGAACTGTGGTAACAGTTGCTCTAAATTCAGAATCCCTACTCCCCTCGCTCGACCACCATCTCCTAAGGGCAGTGGATCCGTTTCTGTAAGAAGCCGCCGGATGGCAGTGCTGCCGCACACCACTGTGAAGCCAGCCCTGCCAACAGGAGAGCAAAACCACATTAACAAGCAATACTGTCGCTAATACACTCGCAGCTCATTTGAACTGAGAATCTGAAATAATTGTTCTTGACAAATGAACCTAGTAATGCATTTCAACAATTAAATTGAATATAGCAGAGGAAAGCATCCAAGCTCTATAGAGTTCTTCAAAATTTAAATTTCATACAGTTCCCTCTATCCTAATTAAAGCTATTCTGCCATCACTTCAGACGTGGAAAGTACGTAATTACAGAACCTCAATTTCAGAAAACTGTCAATTCAGTGAATAATCCACACTGCACACATACAAATATACATATATGTACTTTTCATTTAAAGACTGATGTGTCTTTGTAAACCTAAAGTCAACCTAATCACTTTACGTCCTTCTTCAGTCTGGGTGCTGTGTCCTGAATTGGCCACATGGCAGCCATGCTCATTTGCTCCTGGATTCCCAAGTGAAGCACAACAAACAGCTCTTCCAAGAGAAAACGTAAGTATAGTTGAAAGGCAGTTCATCACAGACTCTGCTTGCTACAGGTGGCATAGGTGGCACAGGGTCAAATCTGGAGGATTGTCCTGCACAGGGAGAAACAGTGCAATCCCAGCCATCCCCCCAGTGTCCTCTTGTCCCTTCCCATCTCTCCTCAAAGCATGCATCACGTGCCCACTTTGCAAAGATTAAACAAGCTGCATATTGGAAAAGTGCAAAGCCTCACTATTACTTTAGTTATTTTAATGTTAAAATCACGGGGAAAAAAAGTGCTGAGGGCCACACAGCCTTCAGGGGACTTGAGAATATTTGAGGCTTTTCAGCTATCTAATGATATCTTTGTTTCACTGGGCGTCAGCAGTCAGTTCACACACTAGTAGTTAATACCAGAGCTCACTGCTGTGGACTGTCCCTTCAGTACCAAACAACATTGCTTTGAATTAAAAAACGAACAAACAAACAAACAATCTTTCAAGTATTTCTAAGACAAGAGGCAGTGATCACAATCCTGCTGCCGTGCAAAATGCATGCACGTAACAGCAATACAGGCAGAGCATGGTTGCTACCAGTCCAAACAATGGCTTGACAGGCACTGCAAGCAGGACAGTGTTAGGTTTGCAGTTGGACTCGACGATCTTAAAGGTCTTTTCCAACCTAAATGATTCTGTGATGGTGTCAGGAGCACCGCTGACCCCTTGGTTCCCTCAGAGCGGTCACAGAGCAGCTAAGCCAGTTAGCAAAGGGCGTGTGACAAGCTCAGAACTCCGAGTGACCCCACGGAAAAGCAGGTATGTGCCACGAGCGTCCACACCACCCGATCCCCAAACCGGATCGGATCTCCTGCCGTTTTGCAGGACGGATGCAGCTGGTATCCAGGCCTTCCCAGCCAGCCAGAAGCCAGGCACCGCGGGCCCACTGGCACTCGGCGGGCGGGAGGGGTCTCCCAGGGTGGCACAGACAGAACAATCACCAGAAAAGCGATTCCCTGGGGCGCCTCGCAGCAGCGCGACCGCTCTCGGGCGCTTCGCGACAGGCGCTGCAGCGCAGCTGAGGGTGCAGCCTCGCACCGCCAGCCCGGAGCGCCGAGCCAGCGCCAAAGACCCCGCAGGCGACGGGCGAGCGAGGGCTCCCATGGCTGCCGCCGGCCCAGGCCGCAACGGGGCGCCTCGCGGGGCTGCCGTTGCCGTTGCCGCCGCGCTCCGCCCGCCCGCGGCGCCGCTTGGGGGCGCACGAGAGAGAAGGAAGGCGGAAGTGCACGCCCCCCCCACCTCTCTTCTCCTCGCCTCGCGCCGCCGCGGCTTCCGGCAGCCGCTCTAGCCGGCGCCGCGCCTTTATGCCCGCGGCGCTGGGGGATGTTTATTGTCGCGGGGAGCCGGCCCAGCACCCGGAACGCCGTCGGGCGCCAGCGGCGGGGCGCCTAGCAACCGGCACCCCGCTCCGCCCCGACCGACAGCCCGCCCGCACGGTAACGGCCGCTGCCTCGGCGGGCCCGGCCCGGCCCGCAACGGGAGTGCGCGGCCCTGCCACCCTCCCGCACGCGATGGGGCGGCCCTTGGGGCCCCCGCGTCCCTCTCCCCCCCCCCCCCCCATCTTGTGTCCCCTCCTCCTCCCGTGCCCCCCCGTTCCATCCCCCCCGCTACGCTGGTCCCCTCGTCGCCGGCCCCGCTCCCTTCGCGGGCCCCCCAGCTCCCCTCGTGCCCCCACCTGCTCCCTCGCCCCCCCCGCTTCGTCCCCCTCATCGTTCCCCTTCCTCTCTGCCCTCGCCCCCCGCCCCCGCTCCTCTCCTGCCCCGCTCGCGCTCCCTCTTCGCTCCTTGCGTTTCCGTCACCTCCCGCCCCCGTCCCGCGCCCCCCGTCCCCTCGCCCCTTCCTGGCTGCGGTGAGGGAAGCGGCGCGGGACCTCCCCGCCTCCCCAGCTCCGCCGCTTCCCCGCGGCCCTGCCGGCTCCTCCCGCCGCGGTGCCGTTTTTCCCCCGGGGCTGGCGATGCTTGGCCGGGGCCGCCGCCTCGGGGAGAGCACGGGATGGTCTCCTGGGGAAACGGCCCTTTCCCCGGCGACTGGAGAGGCTTTCTTAAAACGGTCACCGAAAGAGCGCGTCTGGCCCCGGCGGCCGGCGCCGCTCTACGGAGCGAAGGGCAGGGATCACCTAGCGCTGCCGGGCGGCGGAGACCGGCGTGCTCGGGCCGCTTTCTGCCTGTGCTTTGTGTCTGCCGGGCTTGAAGTTTTCAACTAGGATTGAAGGGGAAAGAATGCATTATTTGCTAACCTGAGCGTTGTGGCATTGATACGTGTAGGTCTTTGAGTGAGATTCCTAGCTGTGCGAATAGGACAAGTACTTCTGTTTCGTCAGTCGAGATGTGCAAATGGTAAATGTTTGAGAGAGGGGGGATGTTAAAGTATTCTGTAATGGCAAAACACATTTATTTTTCTCTTACAATGTTTTGTCAAGTTGGAATGGTCAGCTAACCTGTCAGTTTAGACTTTGTTGTGCTTAGGGCAGTTTCCCACATGTCATAAAGACCTAAAGGATTGTTCTTAATGCCTGGCATTCTCTTTTTACTGGATTATTATAAGGGAAGGACGGCACAAAATGTGGTGCAAGTGAATCTTGCTTTGAATATTAATGGACCTTTATGATGAGAAGGATTTGAGGAAAATGGCCTGTTATGAATTATTTAAAAATATGCTTTATGGTGTTTTTCTATAAACAGTTTCTCTCTATTCCTGCAACTGGATTTGTGTTGGAAGTCCCCAGGCCTTGCGGGGATGCAGTAGGCTTATCCAAGAGTTTTGATAGCAGGACAGGGCTTTTGTGTCCTACCTGCTTATGATATAACTGGTATCATCATTGTGTTCATTGGTCTAATTGGACAAATCCCTACTTTGACACTAGTTTTATGCATATTTGGAAATCTTTACCTTCTTCAAAATATATTTGTTTCATTCTGTAGGAAGTAGTCTTGACTGTGCAAATGTTGAAAGGTGAGAATATTAGCTTCAAGATGGGCTTCTGCTTAGGAACAATTTACCTTGCCTCTAGAGACAACGGAAAGTAAAGGCGTGCCCCACTAGTTCAGTGGCTGTAACTAAGAATGTTTTTTGGACCAGAGGACTTCCTTTACAGAAAGTAGTGGCTGTGTTCCTCTTGGTCTTGGACTGATTCACCTGCCACCATGACTGAATCATATCTAAGAATTCAAGCAGATTTCAGAAGTCTGTCACCTACAATGTTTTGTATGGGCCTGTTTCCTGAGTGAGTGAACATCGGCCTTAAAAATACATTCTCAGTTAAAGGATAGGCTTTATTTTCTGTGTTCTTGGTTCTTATATGGAAACCTTGTATGGAAGTTCCTGTTAACTTCTTCAAAAATGCTTTTCAAGCATTAGTTTGGTGAATGCCTACTGGTACAGTAGTGACAGCTATCCCTTCAGCTGGGTTTGAACTGTTCATGGGGTCAGTCATTTGGTGAAATGCTTTGGAACAATGTTAAAAAATAACCAGTAGAAGTTGCTTACACTAGGCTGCTAGTGAAAAAGGCGTTTAATAAACTGTTCTGACATTAGCGTAACCATTGTTAGATACCTCCCCCATCTACCTTTGTAGCCCAGAGTTTCTCTGATCAAAGGTAGCTAAAAGCTTAAAATAATACTTTGTTTATAGACCCCATCCCAAGTGCCTTTCCTCTCTCTTTGATGATGACGGTGTGGTTGGTTTGGAACTTCTTGAAGACAGAGAGCGCTGGCTATTTTTAGATTGCAAGATTTCAGTGCAGGGTGTTTGTCTTCATGGGTGTTTATATAGTATCTAAAATAGTATGGTCATGGTCGTAACTGGGGAGGTATGGGTAATGCCTTGTTTAAAAACTTGAGTGCTTATTCCTTCAAAATGTTTCTTATTCTGGAAAGTTGCTCTAGTTTCAGTTTAGAGTACGTTACTTTACGGGGTCGAATATCCTTGAGGTAACTTTTGTTGATTTTATGTTCATTATCATGCTTTACCTATCTACTGGACTTTCTCCTTCCTTGAAAACTATGTTGAAAAGAAAAAAATAATTGTTTAAATTTTTAAATTTTCAAGTTTGTTCTGTTTTCAATTTTGGCCTATTACTAAATTCTTAACTGCTAAAACATAATTTTAGAAGTGAGATTTAAGCTGACAGAATTCTAAGGATCGGATGGAGAGAAACTTTGGGCAAAATTAATCAACAAAACTTAAGGCATTTGCAAATCCAGAAGTGGAAAGACCCAGATGTTTCGTTTATACTCAGTCCCTCTATTCTACAAGTGTAATTGCATAAATGCAGAATAGTAACAGGTTTATGTGTGCAGCTGTTGCTTGGTCTCAAAATGTATTTGTGAAAGCATGAGACCATTATTATCCCCATTTTGCAAGTAGGATACAAATGCAGAAATTCAGGTTTTAGGAAATAACATAATGGGCTGCACAGCAGGGATGCAGTAGTGTGCACAAAAGACAGGAATGCTTCCTTTCCCCTTTTTCTCCCTTCCTTTCCCCCTTTTTCTCCCTTCCTTTCCCCCTTTTTCTCCCTTCCTTTCCCCCTTTTTCTCCCTTCCTTTCCCCCTTTTTCTCCCTTCCTTTCCCCCTTTTTCTCCCTTCCTTTCCCCCTTTTTCTCCCTTCCTTTCCCCCTTTTTCTCCCTTCCTTTCCCCCTTTTTCTCCCTTCCTTTCCCCCTTTTTCTCCCTTCCTTTCCCCCTTTTTCTCCCTTCCTTTCCCCGAGAACATTGTTACACCCTTTTTATAAACATGTCCTTCCAACTTTTATTTATATACTGCGTGTTTTGCTATTTTTTAAAAATGCTTAACTTGCTTCTGTTCATATGGTTCCTGTGAATTTGAGTTTCTTTGAGACTCCCAAAGAACAGTAACAGGCCATCTTTTCTCTAGATTTTGTTCTTTGTTGTCGGTACAATGTGAGACATTGAAATGGATGCTTAAGGCAGTGATCATACTGGGGTATGCTCACTCACTGCTTGGACGGAAGTGTTCAAGTCGAAGAAGATTTTGGGTTGCCCAGTATTTCTAAACCTTGGAAGAGCTTTACATTGTATTTGTACACTAAATGGGAATGGGTATATTCAAAATTGTTGACACTTGCATTGAGGTTCTTAGAAAACACATTTGATACTTGAGTGTGAAGTTTAACAATTAAATGCTTCTGTTATACCAAGTAACACTGAAGTAGAATAAAGGTGGGTTATTTGACAAATTGTGTCCGTTTTTAACTGAATGTAACAAAATATAGTTCAGAATATTAGCTATAATTCAAATTAAATTTCAAATGAAAAAGCTCCTCCCTATATATCTACTGTCTCGAGCTTTTAGAACATGGCTAATGAAAATGGGGGCACGCTACTGTAATATTGTGTAATTTTTCTCCCGTTAAATCTGTGCAAGTACATTGTACTTCTAACCAAGACACACCATAATTGCTGGAAACATCCTTACTGACAGCTCCACAGTATATTCATGTTCTTTTTTTTTCTGTAGATTCCCCTTTAATGATAGATCATTTCCTTTTAAATTGTAAATTTCTTCTTTCAACCACTTTTTCCTTTGTTCCGAATGAGCAGATCCACTTAAGACAAGCTATCAGAGTTCTATGGAAATGTTATCCTACAGTATTACGATTTGCTTAGAGATAAGCAACCTTTCAAGGGTGTTATGCATGACCATGTTATTCTTTCAGAATGTAGATGTTGAGGGTGCCAGTAGAAACTTACTGATAATTGGGAGGTGATACCAATTGGAGATATCATCATTCCTGGGTTCCAGCGAGAGTCAGGGTGGAAAACTAATGCCTCTCTGAAGATGCGATGGGTTCCAGCTCCTTGCTCTGTGCTGGCCCTGCCTGCATGCCATTCAAAATCTGCACATGTGCTATCTTTGGAACTGGTACCACAAATTTCTAATCCAATCTGTAGTAGTCCGTCAAGAACAGATGGGATAAGTAATTCCTAACTTTGAGGATTTGCATAATTTTTGTTGTTTTTTTTTTTTTAAAAATACTAATTGGTTACTGTTTGTTCTCTTCTTTGCTTGCTTTCATCCCCAACCTCCTCAGCCTTTGATTTTTCTCATTTTCTGTTGCTTTTTTTTCACGTCTTTTCCGTGTTTTCACCCATATTGCCTTTTTTTATATGGGACAAACCAACAATTACAGAGTGATTCTTTCAACCAGTAAGAAACTGCACAGTAGAAGCAGCAGGCATCACAGCAGTTGACCCAATACATTATGCACATCTACCTTTTAGTTTATTACTTCTGTGTTGTCAGTGAGTTGTAGTCAAAGATGCACCTTGAGTGAATTCTTGATTAGAGACTGTGGCATGATGATTAGGAAGTCGTAGTCAGACCAAAATACTGATAATAATGTTAATTTTGTATTTTGAAGCTATACGATACAGATTGTAAGGCCAAAACATTTAAAGTTATATAAGTGCATTACAGTCTATTATGTATATTGTTCTTGATGCATAGTCTCCTGCTTCTTCCATTGCAATGACCATGTAAAACATTTCATATTTCCGACTATTTATCTTCATTTTGCTCTTTACTTTCTGTTGTGTTTTTTGGATGAAATAGTACTAAAATTTTAGATGGATGCATCTAGATAATACTGCCACTATTTGTTAGGCTAGACTCTACTTAATCTACTTCTCCTGTAGTAAAACTAAGATTTTCACAAAGAAAAATTCCTTAAAGAACTACAGTATTTTGACATAAATCCTTTTCACTAAATACCAGTGTTCTTGCTCTTTTACCCTCTCCTTTTCCCAAATGCTTCACCAGAGATTTGAGATGTCTGCTGTCTTGATTTTGACGTGCTTACAGAAGAGATGCTAGGCAGTCTCTGGCTGGGCTGAGCAGTAGCCCCAGTCCCTATTTTACATTTCTTCTCCCCTGGCTGAGGTGCGTGTTAGGAGTCTCACCTTCAATGTACACAGGCAGACTGGATGCTTCCTGACTGCCTTTGGTTTGCTGGTCATGCACTGGGTGGCTATCCTGTGCCTTCACAGTTACTTGTGATTTTCTTCAGCAACACTTGATTTTACTCTGTGCGTACAATGCGTTCATTCTATGTGGTTCCTGTAGGTAGTGCAGAAGGGGGCTCAGTCCAGGATGTCACTGCCACCAGTGCATTTTGTATAGTTCGCATTATGCTATTATGTTGGGAGAGAGGGGTCAAGAGTGCTGGGCGAAGATGCGAAAGCTGTGGTAGCAGGCTGTCCACATGCTGCAGTTTGTGTAACTCATGTTAGTTCACAGTTATTCAGCAGACTCGTCCATCCTGACACAAACATCAAGCTCTTCAGTATTATCAACTTCAGCAGTCATGGAAGTGCATTTTCCAAGGTGTTTAATGACATCCTCAAATGAGCTGAGGAAAGATTATCCACTAGAACTATGGAACAAGTTTCAGTAATCTTTACTGTGTCTTAATATAGTTGCTAAGAATTGTTGCATATTTAACTGGCAAGTTTAAATATTATATGCATATGTATACACACTTTGTTTCTGTTAAGTCTGGAAACATGGTTTCAAACAAATAACGTCCTGTTCTCTAGCATACAGGATGCAGACAACTCCACTCCCCACACAGAGTTGACTTAAATGAGTCACAGTGTAGTCACTTCTGTTTCTTATCTGCTTTCAGGGACAGATGTATACAATGGTGTCAATAGGCAATTTTCTACTGGTATGTCTAATTTTATGATTTTCTTTTCTCAGGATGTGATCTTCATGGTGAGCTGGTGGGAGAACTGAGCAGTAAATAACCCCAATGGATGCAGACAGTGATGTTGCATTGGACATTTTAATCACAAACGTAGTGTGTGTTTTTAGAACAAGATGTCATTTAAACTTGAGGAAGATCGCATTAGAAGGAGCAAATGTGATATACAAGCGTGATGTTGGGGTAAGGTATTCAGCATACCTCAATTATCTGTTTTTATGAGTATTTCGTAAGCTAAACATTTGCGTGTCTGAGATCTGTGTATGGCGGATAGAGAAAAGCATAGTTTTATTTCTCTATGTCTGGCTTGATAAGCATTTAGTCTGTCATACACTAATCTTATGATAAGGGGACTGAGTAAATGTTGTATACTGGGCATAAGGTGCATGGTGAGACGTCTTACACTACAGGGTCCATTTTACCTCTCAAAATTTGGTGGTTTTGTCAAGAAAATATATCCTGATGAAGGGTCAGCAATGTGAGAGTCACAGTAATGAAAAAAAAATTATCACAATGCTCCTGGCTCTCAGTTTTTTATTCAGAGGAATCTACCTTCATTTAATCTGTTTAGTGAACTCTGAATCACTGGCTGAGATATTCTGCACTGATTTTGCTCTTCTCGGGAGCTTTTTTTTTTTAATTACTGGAAGAGATGAAGGAACAGTTCAAGGCTATCGATATTAAAGGAAATATTATTAGTGTAACAGTTGATTTGTCAAACAGTTGAATTTTTTTTTCAGTATGAAATTGAACTAATTCTCAGTTCTTTCACTTCTATTTTTCTTTTTAGAAAGTATTAATGAAGCTTAGGAAACCTAGGATTACGGCCACAATTTGGTCCTCAGGAAAAGTTATTTGCACAGGAGCCACAAGGTGAGTTCGTTAAGATTCTTTATCTTGCTATAAATTCTTGTGTCATTTTAAATTTAATGTTGTAAATGGAGAAGATGGCAGGAGGTGATACTTGTCACTGTTAAGATTCGCTCACACCGGATCACACACAGATTGTTGCCAAGCTACATATCTGAGAGAAAGTTTTTTATGTGAAGTGTCTGCCTCAGACTAATTTGAACGCTTAGGCAGCATCAGTTGAGCCTTGTGGGAGAGCAACAGGGAAGACTCTTTTCTGAAGAAAATCCTAGAGGTTCAACTTGAATTCTTTAAGAATTCTATGTTTTTAGCCAGAACTTGAAACTTGGGAAGGAGTGACCTTTTTTGAGGGATATTTCTTATTCCTTCATGAAAACACACCTGAATTTAATCAAGTGTTGAGGGACTGGAAAAAGAATCAAAAGCAGACTCTCAGTTCAGATATGTCTGAGACCTGCTGAACTCTTATTTCAAAGGAGTTCAGCAGTTACGTCTGCATTGTGCAGTAAGGGTAAGGTACAATACTAAATTTGCGTGCTTTCTGTCTCCGTGGAAGATGATAGTTCAGGATGTTACTACCTGTAATCATATTTGTCTCTTAAGAGTGTTTAGGATCATGTCTGATCAAAATAAGTCTCCCACTTCAACTGGAGCCAAGTGCCAAGATATTCTTCAAATAGGGCATAAAGGGCTCCTTTTGAATATCTAGATAGTTAAGATATCACACGTACAGTAGGATAAAATGAAGGCTGGCTGTGTGATCACAGTTCAAGTGTTACATGATATAACAGTTCATTTCGTAATCTGATTAGCTATTGTGGTATGTGTGTACACAAATATATACTTTATTTCTGTTAATGCTAGATTATTTTCTTTCTGCTTTATAGTGAAGAAGAAGCTAAATTTGGTGCCAGACGATTAGCTCGTAGTCTACAGAAACTAGGTTTTCAGGTAATTCTAATGAAAAGACTTGTATGACTCAGGCAATACTAGTAGTCTGTTTTTTTTTAGAAAGAAACAAAAATGAGGGAGTGTAACTATTTAGCAGTGAATATATTTTCACTCAGATGCCCCTTTTGTCTTGGCATACGTTTTCCAGATGCTGGTTAAAGGGAAGCTGTTTTATTTTGTGGATTTCTGTTTTGTTTGGCAGCTCGGAGTAGTGCTTCTTCACTGGCTAATGAACAAGAAAATTTGTTTAATAAATGAACCACCCACATATTTTTCTTTTATAGACTTTACAATATCTTGAAAGATTTATTTGGAAGGAGTGCTGAAGATTAAAAACCTAACTGTCATTTCAATATAATTTTCCCTCATATCTGATGGAATAGCAGATACATGTCCATCTTGTTAAGGGCAAGTTTGAACCTTTTTAATTAAAGAGGGGGAAGGGAAGTGCATTCTGTGTTGTCAGGTTGCACAGCAGGAAATAAACCAAATAAAATACTTAGGACATGAAAACCTTCTCTTTTCTGGGTTTGGGTTAATGTTACCAGTCAAAACCACCACTTAATTTCATAGTAAAGGTTGAAAACCAGCAACATGAATGACTTAAAATGCCACATTTTAGTACTCTAAAACTTCCTGGTAGTCAGTTGTGCTGTTCACCCATAGTTTCAGTTTGCAGACGGGCTGTTTAATAGACGCCATGGCTGTCCTGTGGCAGGAAGAGGCTGCCTCTCTGATTATAGTTCACAAAGGCAGTCATGACAGGCTGTCCCAGTAATGCTGCATCAGACCCAAGGAAAAGTTAGACACTGTTCCTGTTACGACTGTGTACCTTAGACCCAGCATCTTAAAACTGGAATGGAACATTAAATCAGTGAGGTGAACAGTGCTTCCAGAGTTGACACACCAAGTTTTTATAATAAAGTGATCAGTTTAAGTGGAATATATTTTCATGATTAAATTGATAGTTGATCCTTTATAAAAGTGAGTTGCTCCTGTGAAAAACTTTGACTGAGGAATGGTAATTTAAGTTTAGACAATGAAGAAAAGTTTCTTCAGTGAAATTGCCAACACTGACTTCTAAGCATTGCATTTGTTTACTTAGGAATTGTTTGTTAGCTGTTTTATTATCATCTAAAATGGCTATGGTGAAGAATATCTGCAAGCCAGTAGTTTGAGCTGCGTTTCAGAGAGTAACAGAGTAGAAAGACAGCTTGTGGTACTGGCCAGTGGAGATTTGAAACAAAACAGTTTTTACCTTTTTTCTTATTCTTAACTTGAATAAAAATGGTGTATAACAACAAGGCATTAAAGAAATTTTCAAATTGCATAAGATTCTTGTAACAATGAAATTTAAGCTTTTTCTCTGCTTGTTTTGATCTTTATGAGCTGTTTAGTTTATTTTCAGTTTGCAAGTGTTTAGTACAGCAATATGGGTTGTTTGGGTCTCATTCTTAACCTGTACTACAATAATATAATGCAACGGTGAATTATGTGCTGTACCATAGAAGGATTAAGTAATTGATTTGAATCCATTAAGTACTGTTTAGATTCGTATCAGAAATGTATCAATCACAATCAATCTCATTCTGAAGTCTCATCAAAGTATTCACAGTATCACAGTATTACAAGGTTGGAAAGGACCTCTGAGATCATCAAGTCCAACCTATAACTTAACACTAACACCAACACTAACACCAACCCATCATCTAAACCATGGCACTCAGTGCCTCATCCAGTCTCCCCTTAAACACCTCCTGGGTCAGTGACTCCACCACCTCCCTGGGCAGCCCATTCCAATGGCCAATCACCCTTTCAGTGAAGAACTTTTTCCTCACATCAAGCCTAAACTTTCCCTGATGAAGCTTAAGTCCATGCCCTCTGGTTCTGCCACTGGCCACCTGAGAGAAGAGACCAATCCCTGCCCGACTACAACCTCCTTTTAGGTAGTTGTAGAGAGCAATGAGGTCTCCCCTGAGCCTCCTCTTCTCTAGACTAAACAGTCCCAACTCCCTCAGTCACTCCTCATAGGGCTTGTGCTCCAACCCCCTCACCATCTTCGTTGCCCTCCTCTGAACACACTCCAGCATCCTGACATCTTTCCCAAACTGGGGGGCCCAGAACTGGACACAGTATTCAAGATGAGGCCTGACCAGTGCTGAGTACAGGGGGACAATAACGTCTCTGGTCCTGCTCACTACACTATTCCTGATGCAGGCCAGAATGCCATTGGCCTTCTTGGCCACCTGGGCACACTGCTGGCTCATGTTGAGCTTCCTGTCAACCAGCACTCCCAGGTCCTTTTCTGCCTGACTACTCTCCAGCTGCTCTGTCCCCAGTCTGTAGCTCTGCATGGGATTCTAATTAGTACGATTCAAACTTTTTTTGCAACCCATATGTCTGCTTTGCTGTATACTGAATTTCTAATGTCTTTTTTCCTCTCTTTTGAAAAGGTAATTTTCACAGATTTTAAAGTTGTGAATGTTTTAGCAGTGTGCAACATGCCCTTTGAGATCAGATTGCCAGAATTTACAAAGAAAAACAGACCTCATGCGAGGTACAGTATGGTTTTAAGAATTATAGTCTTGGTGTACTTAGATCTAGAACTGAAAAAGAAAATCTTCTTTACTTTCTATTTTATTTTCCAGTTATGAACCAGAACTTCATCCTGCTGTGTGTTACAGAATGAAAACTCTCAAAGCTACCTTACAAATTTTTTCCACAGGCAGTATCACAGTTACAGGTATTTTTATGTCAAAAAAAAAAAAGTATTTTAGCCTGTTGGGGATATTTAACTTTATGGCAAATAAGTTTAGGAAAGGAAAACATGTGAAACAGTCAACAGATATGTTGAAGGGATTTTGTTTCCCAGTACTAACACCTACTTTGTTTTTGCATGAAAGTGCCATGAGACTTGTGTATAAAGTGTTACTGTCGGTAGGGTTAAGAATTACTTTGAATGTACATAATCTGTTTTTTATAAATACAAAAATGAGATAAACACCTACATTCGCAACTCTTATTGTTTATTTAAAATTTGAATTATCTTCCTTTTTTTTTCATCATAGAGCTGTAAAGTAAAGGAGGTGCAGCATTAACATCCCTTTCATAAACACAATGTTTCAGAATTTGAGATTTGTGGAAACATACAGGATAGCAAGTGTTTCGTACTAACTGAAGTTGACCAGTACTTGTAGTTCTTCAGACTTGAACTCTTCTCCGTTAAAGCTCAACTGAGAGAGATCAACCACCTGAATCGTAGGGATCAGTGATTTTCCCATGTAGTCAGAGATGTGATTGTCCTGGGTCTTGCAGATGCTATGTAATGATTTTTCCTCTCTTCCTGATTTTCATTTTCCATTCTTTATGTTTGTTTGAGAGATTTCCACCATTTTTTTTAGAGAATACGTTTTAAATGGTGCAGAACTGAAAACTATCACTTTCTGTCACTTTAGTGGGAATACTGTCTTGCGTTTAGAGCTCAGGTACTGGTTCAGAAGTTGGTTAGGGATTTTTGTTTTCACATCCTAATTTCTTAATAGGCTTTATGGGGATCATTCCTCACAAGATATCAGGAGAAGCATTTTCTAAAGAAGACTCCATCAGATTTGGTAATATAGGGCTAAAAAGTATTTCAGGATATATGTTCTGCAAAGAGCAACTGGTCTAGCCAAAACCAGAAATTAAATTTAAATAAGAAGCTTGAGTATTGCTGCAGTAATAAGTCTCTGAGCATGTCTTGTCAGCCTCCTAGTGAGATTCAGCTTCTCTGTAAGATCCTTACTACCCAAATATGGGACAAAATAACTTCCCTATTTCCAGAAATGTCCTTTCAAATATGAAAGGAAATATAGTAAACATCGATGTTTTACTTCCTTCTGGTTTACTTGTTACAGTGAGTTTGAAATATCTTAGACTTCTGTTAGTTTTGAAGGCTTCTGTTTTCCATAAGGCCTTTCTTCTAGAGGAAAAAAATGTCCACAGTCTTGTTGTAAAATCATTTTAAATTACTTTTCAGCTTTACTGTAGTCCCTCTCAAGTGCATTCAGTTGAGGTTCCTTTTGACCATTCATGCTTCTGCAACACGAGTACTTGTCATGCCACTAACTCAAAGAATTTTTTATTTGAGATACATAATTAGAACTGTTGCTAAAAAGCAGGAAGGTGTGGTGTTTTTTTGATGGGACAGGTATAAAAACACTTAGATTTACATCGAGAAAAGTAAATAAAAAGAACTGATACGTAATAGGAAGAAGTATTAATTTTTCTTCTGACAAAATGAGTCGTGAGGGAGTTTGTTTTGGTTTTTCTTCTCTTGTACTCCTTGCTATTCTTCAACCCTCAAGGGAGTAGCATTTTTTACAAGAATTATTTGCCCACTCATACTGTCACTTTCTGAAGGTTTTCTTTAGAACTTGCTTTTCTGTAATAGCAGACAAATCTGAGGATGCAGTATCTGTTCTGAAGGCAGATCTCTTTCACCAGGCTTGTTCTACGGGAGGGCTTAACTCAAAGTTTCCATTTTCTTTCTAGGCATGTAAATTAAAAAAATATTTCTAGAATTACTTTAATAAGTAAGTAGTAATTTACATTATTTGTGATTTTGGGGAACCATTCTGAACAGCTCTCTATACTTAGAAGAAACTTTTTCAGTCTAAAGTGAGGTAAAAAAGCATATGAGAAATTTGTGGTTTCATTTATTTACATCACCAAACACCTATCCAGGATGAATTTCTTCTGGCATGTTACTGTTCGCTTATTTGCAGTCTTTTAATTGTCCATTGCATAAAATGGTTTAGTACCATTAGAAAGCATTGCTAGTTCATTCTTCCTTTTCTTTCTCTAAATGCTTGTAGGTCATGCTAGATGACCTTCATATGCTTCATGTTGAGACAATAACCATTACCTGGCTTTCAGGTTTTGTCCTGAGATGAGTGGTGGAGGTATCTGCAAAATCCAGACTAGAATTAATGGTCTATAAGCATGTCTGAAATGTATTTGGGTTGATCCAGTGATATTTAGCAGTAGTTTTTTTGGTAGATGTTTAAAAGAAGAAATAAAAGTGGCTAGGCTTTGAATAGTACAAATTTCTAGAAGACCGGCATAAGTAAAAGTATTTTTTTTATCTCTGCTACTCAACCACTGCCACATTCTCTGGGCTGACTGTTTAAGCCAGTAAATGGAAAAGCACCCAGGTTGTTGTCAGTGTAAAGGGCAGTGTTAATTATTTGTAGTCTAGCCATTAATCAGTATAGAACATCTTGCAGATTTTATGAGTCTTTTACTGTAAGTGAAAATGATCAGAGAACACCTTCTTAATTTGAGACGAATGAGGGAGAATTTATTTTTGTCTACAGTATAAAGCTGTGGTAGATAAAAGTATTAAGGCTATTTTAAAGATACTGTTGTTGTCTTAATTTCTGATTCCTTGATTTTTCTCTTCTGACTGCTTTTTTTTTTTAATATGTCTCAGGGCCAAACGTAAAGGCTGTTGCCAGTGCTGTGGAACAGATTTACCCATTCGTGTTTGAAAGCAGGAAATAAAATTATAGTTCACCACTTGATGGTTAGGTTCCCTAACCAAGCACCTTTTAAAGACTGCTGCACATTGGACTAAAAGAAAAAAGGAAAACTGGACCAACCATAGCAGAGGAATACAGACTCTTTTACTTGCTCATGGCTACAGTATAAACTCCAGTTCTTTTGGATTTTACTCTTAACAGTGCTGTATTGTAATGAACGGAAGTTTACAAGATATGAAATTGCTGCTTTTGAAAAGACATTCTATTTATTTTTGCAGTAATTTCTGTGTATTCATAAGCAAAGCTGTCACGATGTGCACTACCTTTAAAACTTTTTTTTTTAGTTTGAGCTTGTGTTTTATTTGTGAATAGTCTTTTACATTTTTGTATGCTGAATATTGGGCACCAAAGAAGCTGTAAAAGTTATCTTTTTCACCTGATGAATGTGCACAAATAAAAGTTTGGAAAATATTTCTCTTCATACCTGTTCAGTTATATTCCTTTCCCTTTTTATATTACAGTTAAAATTGTATACTTGCAAATTAATTTGAAACAATGTAAGACTAGTCTTTTGCTGATACCTTCTGTTTTTATTTGTACTATGTGTAAAACTTTGTGCGTGGGTTAGATTGAAATCTATAGTAGTTACATATGTTTATCTGAGGATGAAATTTGGTTTGTTTGCAGTTCTCTTAACTACATGCCAGATTTCAAGAGTTTTCTTGCTCTTACATGAAGAGAAGACATTTCTAAATATAAAGGTCTACAGCAAGTATTTTCCTATAAGAGGAAATCTAATCAACTAAAGAAGCTACTGTAGATAAACCAACTGCCTTGTCCACCTGCTGGATGAAAGAAGAAAAAAGTTACCATGCAAACTTCAGTTTTCAGGAAAGTGTTGTGCTTCAACTCAAGAAGATGGTATGGTCACATTAATCCAGCCCCAGCCTGTTGCTGAATTATTAACACTGACCTTTTCTACACTCTTCTTACTGTACAGAATTTTCATGACAGGAGCTGCCAACAAGCAACAAAGCTTGATTCTGGCATATGTTATTATTGATATTAATCTTGGACTTGAAAGCCAGTAAATGTTTCTCTGAACCAGTGCACATTTGAAGCAGAAGAGAGGTGAATGCTTAAAAGTAACTGCAAATGCTACTTTCAAAAAGATACAATAAATATGTATAAATGGATGTATGTTGTCTTTTCCCTATCTCATCGAGGAGAAATGTAACACTACTATTGTATGCTGCAGGTAATGTACAGTCTTAGTGGGTGCTAAAAATAATAAACCATGATCTGTACCAGAAGTCACAGCTGTGAGAAAAAGGTGGAAAAACATCCTGAAGAAAGAAATCCCTTGCATTATGTATTTAACCTGTCTGAGGGGGTGATATATAAGTTGGGACTATCTGTAGTAACATCATGTAAAAATTATGGAAAGAATAGTATGGGAAATGCTCAATTAAACCTTCCAGAACAAAAAGAAGCAACAATTTGCCACAAGCCTTAAGTAATACGTTCATGGAAAACCATTTTAAGCTCAGTAAAAGTAGGAAAAAGAGGACTTAGGACCATGAAATTTCTAAATTGTGTTCAGCAGTCATGGAACTTGTGATAAAGAGCAGGAAAAAGGGTGCTTGCTATATGCAAGCTTTCCACTTTCTATAGAAGATAACATGGACCTCATCACTCCTGGCACTAATGAGAATTTTGTGAAAAATCAGTGCAACGGACAAACCACCATTAGGGAACACCAATGTATTATTATTACAGTGTAAAAAAAAAAAAAAGAAAAAGCAGAAGGTATTTGAAAAATGAACAAAATAGTAATGGATTTTCCGGGAACAAAGTGTAATCCTAAACTGATGAATAAAGATTTGGCTTTTATAACTGCAATAGCTGTCTTAGATTAGGCTTGCTTCTCTTTCTTCTGGATCCAATGACAAGCATGAGTGCTACTGGTAAATTTCTGGAGCTTTTATCAAGCATGTGTGTCTCTCCTAAATTTATCTGTAGAGAAAGAGGAATGTTTTACTTTTGTTTTAGCACTGTCACGTAGTATGAACTCTGGCTGTTAGAACAAAAATGAACAGTAATTACAAGCTGCAATGTATTAAAATGGAAGCTGTTTCTTTCGAAATTCTGCTTTGGTCCATGCTAGCAGTTTGAGGCCTTCATAACAATCCATAAGGGAGCTGAAAACACACTACTGAGCTTGTAGTGTAGTATTGAGAAAAACAGTAATGGCATGTAAAAGAATCTTTGAAATACTTGCTCACCTATCCCAGCTCCAAGAGAACCTCTAACCATGACAAACATGTTTTCAGATCTGTGATGATGAAGGGTGTTTGGTGGTACACGCTTATACTCGGGGATATCACTCCTGTCACTCTAACACCATGTTGGTGTTAGTGTTGGGTTATAGGTTGGACTCCATGATCTCAGAGGTCCTTTCCAACCTTAGGATACTGTGAAATCAGGAGGTGTTGCCCTCAGTCTGGAATAAGCCCTGCTGCTGCTTATTTCTACGTGCTTGCACATGCATGCACACCCCTTCCCCATCTTCATACATCAGTCTTTACTTTGCTGAGTTGCGCTGTCTCCACTTAGGCTCTTGCTATCGACTCACAGCTACAATGTGGACAGTTGGCCAGACAGTATGACTCAGCTAGCTCTAGCTTTGCATTAAATTTACCTGTCAATCAGCCAGCTCTTCCTCAGTGGCTATGTTTTCTAGAGCATTTTTCATCTGGTGCTGGATTCTGCATGTGGATCGCATGCAAAACTCCACACAGTGCTCAGCTGTGGCACTAGTAGCCCCATAAAGAGCTTATTTCACATTCCTTAGAGAGAAGGATTGGTTCTATTTATACAACCTGCTAAGGGCTCCTTTTTGCAGTAGAATGATAACTGACTCACTGCTAGCTTGTGAGTTGTCATAGCCACTAGATATTTTCCTGCAGTTTCTAGCTCCATTTTACCATTCTCTGACTTACAATTAGGTTACCAGAGAAACTTGCACTTTCAGAATTGTAACCTCCTTTATCAGACCCTTCTCACGGCTTCACAAAGATCCGAATTCCAACCCAGTGTCTCCCAGTTTAGTATTTCATGCAAATTTAAGAAGCATATTCTATTCTGTAATCCAGTCCATTAATGAAGATACTGAATAATTTTACATCTGGGACTTTTTTTTGTTGTGGAGTGTTTCAGAGATCCAGGGATGTGATTTGTAAGATGTCCTTTTTTTCCCTTGTATTTTTGTAGTCGATGAGGTTGCGACTGCCAGTTCTGTGTCATCAGATATGTAAGCATTGTTATAGAGGACCAATACAATTGGAGCTACATTTATTTAGTATAGGACTAAGTCTGTAGGACTATAATTAAGACTTAACTAAAATGATTTAAAGAGCCCTTGACTACAGCATCATCACTTTTGGACGTATCTGAAGCTTTTATGGTCTCTGCAGTTAAACCAGTGTTGGAACTATGCCTTCTTCAGAAATATGGCATTTTCACTTGTTTGTTGCTACACTAAATAGGTGTGCATGGGAAAACTGAGAAGAGCTCACAATGAACCTCAAACCTGTAAGGTGGGGAGACTACGGTATTTTATGAGTTAAATTTATTTTTTTAAGAACACTCAAATTTATTATAACAGGTTTGTTTGGGAAGCTGCAATGCTGAGAGAGATTTTGCAGAAGTCCCTTTCATGAAATGTGATATAAATTTTAACTCTGTATGTGCTTGGATTGCATATGCAAAGGTCTACTATCTAGAAGCAACAATCAGAAAACTACCAATAGAAGAAATGGGGATGCTCTGGGATGCTCTTGGAAATGCATGGTAAAGTCACAGATCATGAAATGGAATAATTTCCTGCAATACAGTCTTACTAAGAATACATTATAGTACTTGATTTAATCTCAAGCACTTGTTAGTACAAGAATTATGTTAATAAACTAACAGTGTATTTCGAAGACTACCCACAGTCACCTTAGTATTTTTTGTTCTGAAGCTGATTTAGTAGAATGCATGATACTGATAACCATTCTCCAGCCTAAATATGAAGCAGATGGAGAGATTTCAGTAGATGTTAACGCTAAAAAAAATGAGGGAGGTATCAATGTGCAAAACCCAGAAAACACTGGGTTCAGACTCCGGTGCTTGGCCACATCATTTTACAAGTGTTCAGAACTGATACTTGGAATTTATAGGTTTTATAAAAATAAAATATCACTGTTGATCTAATGAAAAACGTTTTCAGAATTAGCAGGTCCAGCCTGCTACCCTTTGTTGGCACTTGAGAAGTCCCTCTAGATCTTTTCTTCATCATGCTTGCCAGATATCAGGCTTGACGCATACTCATTAGACAACACATGGCACTGACCACATATCCCATATTTTATTATTCTTTTCATTTCAATGGTAGACTATGTTTTTTTCCGTAGCAAGAAGGCATTGATATTTTTTAACATATTCTTTGCTTGAGCATTCTATGGTTAAAAAATGAAAATTCAGGCTGATCTCAAAAGTGCAAAAATCAGGATGCTGAACTAAGTGTTCCAAATAACAATAATTAAATTTTTTTTTAAAAACAAATGAACAAACCCCACTAGATCTTGTTGGTTTGGCCATGTTCTGGTTCTGGAATTCCTCACACCTCCAAGTTAAGTGTGAAAATTTAAGGTAAAAAAATCACCCTTCTATGCATGAAACTTCTACTTAAAAATTTCATCTGTCCCTTTCCCCCCAGCACCAGAGTCAATCTCACCTCCCCTTGCATTTCATGTGCCTCCTTTTCCATGGCTTCTCTTCCGCTGATCCAATCCTCCATCTCCCTATTTCACACTGCTATGAAACTTTTACATGGCTGACTTATAATGCATTTTGCATCATTTTTCTGATTATTTTCAGAAGTTACAGGAATAGTCTTACCTTTGTCAATTCCTGCTGCTGCACCACAGAGTAAACCGTTACTGCTGAGTTCAGGGAAACATAAGGGGACTTTCTGCTGTGGGGGTCCCCAAGCAGTGGCAAGGGGACCTCTTCTAGCCTCCTGTGGTTGATCTTGGAACTGCAGACCTCAGACAAAATTCTAAGCAGGTCTTCAATTTTTACTGGAAAATTCAAAGTAATAAAATCCAAAGTTTTCTGTATTTGTGGAAAAGATGGAAACAGCTGAGATTCATGATAGAATTTTAGTTTGGGATGGGAACCTGCCAATTCCCTGTATGGCATGAAAGCAAAAGGCTTTTGAGGTTATTGCTTCTGGTGGATCCTTTGGTCTGAGTCACCTACATGGCAGACACACAGCCGCAGTGTCTGTCCACATGTCCTGGGGTGTGTTTGGTTTCTTCTTGCTTATAGACTATGCCAAAAGGTCTCACATGGACCTTAAGAGAAGATTTTACTTAATCTTCATATATTGTGTGTGACAAAACCTGCATCTTGTAGAGCCTTATGCATGCTGTCATAAGCATCCCTGAAAGCAGCCCGGGATCGTGGCACCCATCAGGTTATTGTGAGGACTACCGGCTCTAGGATCAAGACAGAAAAAACAAGGCAGCCATAAGCTGACCAGCTAGCCAGAGGAACAGCAATTCAGAGTTTCACTGTTGTAAATGACATGGGATCTGCATAATTAAAAATCTTGCATTGTGGTGACTACTTACCTGAGCTTTGTACCAAAAGCCCAACAGCATTTTGATATTGGTTCTCTTAAAGCTTATCATGCAGGAAAGTTGTGGTACAGACTGAGCCAGCAGGCTCCCACCCTGAGGTAGCTAAATTTCCAGTGACTTCTGGCAAATCATGTCCTTGGCTTCAATACTTTCTTTCCAGGTTTCGAACACATGCTCACTGTCGGAATAGAGATGCTTCTATAAATTTATGATGTCAGTATCTAGAAGTGTGACCAGGTGAGAATCTGATCTGAACTGACCGTCTTTGCTCAGAAATAAAGCTTTACCTAGATCAGTAAGTTACTGCTCCTTTAGTGCAGGACACATTCAGGCAGTTTTAATGCTGTGAGACAGCAAATGAAGTGGGGTCATGTGCTTAGTTCAAAGCAGTGTTTGCATTCCAGCTGACGCTGTCAGTCTTTCTTCCTCAAATGCTGGAAGAAATGCCACTGTGTATATTAGGACAGCCACTTTTAAAGCATGCTTTTTTCTTTAAACAAAAACTGCTAATAAATAGTTACCTGCTGATCACACTAACAAAATCTGTTAACCTTCCAAGAAAAAAAAGACCTACATTCTTCTATGGGAGCCATATAGATGACCCTTTGTAGAGGCTTGTTGAGTACTTCAGGATACACTTGCTTAGCAATAACCAATAATTTGATGTACTTTATCATTTACAGTGATTACAGCTTCTGAACTCCCCTGTACCACACAATTCTTACTTTCTGAATCCATATGTCAAAGTGTAGTGTGTGCCCTGTACTGAGCCATAAAATGACATTTGGCATCAACACTGGTACCTCCAGCTTCCAGCCTTCCTGGGACTGAGAAGTCCAAGAAATCCGATATCCTCTTCTGTACGGACACCCTCAATCTAGGGTTATTGATTTCGCAAATACTCCCCCATTAAACAATTTGACTATGTTTTCTGAGGAGGTCACTAAATCCTGGCCCTCCAAGGATACTGTATGTAAAGTTCCTTTTACAAGTTGAGCGTGTTCTACATTATAAATCATTAAGTTCTCATGAACAAGATCATTTTTCAAGTCTTGTTAAGCTGAAATCTAAACTCATTCATAAATAATTCATACGCACTTGTTCTGCACTAACATCATCCTTTATACTCCATAGTTGTCCATTTTTATTCCATAGTGTTTTCTTCCCTTATGTACTGACTGAGTGTTGTTAACCCCTTTCAGACTCTTTTCTTGCTAGGGTGATCAGACCTGTCTTTGGTGGGGTCCTCCTGTAAGATTCTTCCTTCTCCTTGGCACTCCAGCTGTTCTTTGCAGCTCTTCCAGACTGAATTCTTGTTGAATATGGATAACTAGATTTCCATTCACCTCCTGTATGTAAGCAGTGAGTAACTTCAGGGAGGGAAGGGATGATAGTTTGAAACAGATGAAGCTTAGTTTTCCAGTAAGTTATAAACTACAACAATCTTTAATGTTGGCTGTAAACTGCCACTGAAAGAAGCTCTACAAAGAAATGAAAGTGAATATCTTGCGTATAAGAAAGATACCATGAGTCCTATCAAGAGTTTGAGCATTGCTGAACTGTTGGGTTTTTTGTCAGTCAGACTTTCGGCCAAGGCTGATTTGACTGCCCCAGATCTAGTAGAGCTGCCCTTTCTCTCTCTTGGCGAGTTCCACCGGCACCAGTTTCTCTCTGCGCTGGCTCATCCAGCAAAAGGGGGTCTTCACGTATTTCCTGGAGATGGAAAAAAAAAGAAGAAGGAAAGCCCCGCACGAGCTTGTCACCGCATACAGTTGTCAGAGCTCTCTGCTGCAACTGCCTCCTGCCCAAAGCAGGGCGGCCCGCGGCGCTTCCCCGCCTGCCCGCGCGGGGGCGCCACTGCCCCGGGCTCCGCCGGCAAGCGGCGGCTCTGGCCCCGCCCCTCCTCCCGCGGGGGGGGCAGCGCCCGTTGGGCACGAGACACCAGTTTCCCAGTCCGTGAAGCACTCAGTGGTGGCGGCGGGGAGAGCCCGGGGGTTCCTGCAGCACTATTAGCTCCGGGCATCCTGCACTGGGATAATTAATTACTCTTTCCTAGGCCGTAAACGAACTTCTTCAAGTCTGGCTGAGTTAGAATCATAGAGTCATGGAATGGTTTGGATTGGAAGGGAGCTTAAAGATCACCCAGTTCCAACTCTGCCGCGGGCAGGGACACCTCCCACCAGACCGGGCTGCTCAAGGCCCCATCCAGCCTGCCTCGAACACTCCCAGGGAGGGGGCAGCCACAACCTCCCTATGCAATCTGTGCCAGTGTCTCACCACCCTCATTGTGAAGAATTTCTTCCTAATGTCTAATCTAAATCTTCTCCCTTCCAATTTAAAGCCATCCCCCCTCATCCTACCACTACTCGCCATGTAAAAAGATCCTCCCTCGTTTTCCTGTAGCCCTCTTCAGGTACTGGAAGACCATTACAAGGTCTTGCCACAGCCTCCTCCAGGCTGAGCAAACCCCACTCTCTCAGCCTGTCCCCATAACAGAGCTGCTCCAGCTCTCTGATCGTCTCCATAGCCCTCATCTGGACCTGTTCCAACATTTCCATATCCTTCTTATGTTGGGGCTTCCAGAACTGGACACAATACTCCAGGTGGGGTCTCATGAGAGTGGAGCTGCAGTCTAGCTTTTAGAAAAAATATTCTCTGGTAATCTAAAAACCCAAATACAGGATAACCCATCAGAGAAGGCTGTTTCACATGTTAATTACTTCTACTGTCAAAAAGGATGTGTCTCATTTTCAATTTGACTATTTCTACCTGTACCCTCAAGCCTCTTTTTCTGAGCATCATTTGCCTTGCTGACAGGTATCAAGCTGTGAACAGGGAGAGAGTGAAGGAGTCTGCATCACCCCATCAAGCCTGTGTGTGCGGATGAACCAGGGGACACTACCTCACCTGTAGCAGCATGCCACCAGCTATGGCGAGGCCTAACTCTCACCCTGAGCCATCTGCTCTGTAAAAATTTTGTCCACTAAATTGTTTTCCCTATCATTTCTTTATCATTTTATTCATTATGCTGCTAACTTCTGCAATGACTCAAAAAAAACCAAGCAGCTGATGTAGTGCAGCTCTTTGAACAGATCAGAAGAGAGTGCTGCATTTTAAATACATGGGCTGTTTAGTTTTCTCTGATTTTTTTATGGCCAAAACTAACTGAAAAAATGGGGGCAGTAGCAAATCGATATTATAATTGCCCATTAATTTATGGTCAATGACATCTGCATTTGGAGATTTCAAGTGAAGAGTGTGTGTATCAGCAGACCATTTAATTCTGTTTTCCAAATCAATATGCTGCTTTTATTGAACGTACACAATTCCAAGGGCCACTCTACTTCTGAGGAATGTGGAAAGATGGGTAGAGTCAAGAGACACAAAACCAGTTAGAACGGTTTTGTTCTAGAAAGCAGCAGGTACATGACATTCACATTGCCAACACTGTCTCCCTCCCACTGCTCTTCTACACTTTCTATGTGGTAAGGTGGGGACAGAAAATGCATGCTTGGACGAACCTTTTTTGAGTATGAGCTCATGGAATTGACAGAGCCACAGGACTCAGTAAATGTACAAAAAAATGCCCATCTAGAAGAGATATCAAAACTCACATGGAGCTCTTTTTCTGCATGTAAGCCAAAACCACTTAGCCCTAAGTATGAGAACACAGTTACCCTCCCAGTCAGCAAAAGTGTTGGGGAACCAGGCCTGGTTGCAGGTTTTCCTCACAGGGGTGCTGGAAACCACCCTCCCTTTAGGGTCAGTCCTTCAGTAGCAACAAAATATTTGTCACTGACATCAACATGTATAAGCTGAAGCCTTGAGCAAATCTGATTTTTCCAGAAAAAAAAAAAAATGACAGTTTCCTTTTTTTTGGCATGTAGCATTGAAAGGCTTTGTCCCTCTAGCACCTGTGGGATGCAGTCACATGCTCAATACTTACTGTTTAGCCAGTTCCATGGATATTTGCTCCAAAGAGCATCCTTTGGTCTCTGGTATAAACACAATAACAAAAGCCAGGGATGCTAGGCTCATTATTGTGTAAATGAAGCACACCCAGGACAAGCCAATGAGCTCTACAAAGGAAGAAAACATGTCTTTTTAAATGTTTTTTCTGTTGCCATATTTTTATAGGATACAGCCTCTAGTGCCCAGGAGAAGTTATAAAAATATGCTAGGCTGCTATTCTTAGCTAACTTATTTGTGCCCGAGCACAATTTGGAAAAGAAGAGAGGGTTTGCTTTTTCTAATACTCCTTGTGAAACAAAATTGATGAGCCCACACTGACCCATTTAGCATGAACCTATTGATTTATTTTGCTTGTGGTCACTCTGGATGCAAACAGTGAGTAGCTATTGTTAACTGGCTTGTGCAAAGGCACCAGGAGACCCTCGAATTTTCACCCATGTCTGGTTTAGTTACATATTCTTTCATGGGGCAAAGCCAAGCATTTTTCACACTGTTAGAGTTGTCTCCAGCTAATCCTCCCACCTGTCAGTTCTCAGCATTTCCACTGCAAGTCATAGGTCCCATGCCAGAAAGGGATCAAAGAACGAACTCCTAGTGGCGCCAGCCAAGAGCTAGTGGGTTTCCAAGCCTACACTCCAGGAGCAGGTAGATCCTCAGGCTGAGGGATGCACTCCACAGCCCCTGAAAAGTAAAGTGTATACAAACCCAACAGGCTGCTGCAACCCCCTTAGCCTCCTCACCTGCTAAAACTAAGCCAGACAGGTGAGACATTTGTCACTTGTGTAACACACTAAATATTGCAGCTGAAGCTGCTAATCCAGCCAATATCTTCTGCCTCAGATAAAGCGTAGATGCTGCTGGCCACCATGACCTCCACATGTATTTATTTGAAGACAAAATTTCAAATTCTGCCTTTCTGCCATAGACTAGGAACACATATTTGCTTGTACTTACACTTTCATAATTCCAGATTAGACCCTGCTAAGCCAGTAGAGTTACCACGGCTTTACATTAATTGAAACTGAGACCAGAATAACGGCTGGATGTGCATTAACAAGTAATGCTGCAGGCTAGGAGGAGACCTTCAGGTGAAATAGTTGATGCTAAGGACTTGAGATCTGCACTATCTGTTTTGGGTGACATTTCCTTAGGAATAGCTCTGCTGTGGTCCAAGGACTGAGCAAGTGTTAGCTGCTGGAGTGCATTCCCTGTGCATTTTCTGGTTTAGTTTTGTCCAAAAGCTTGTATAGTTTAGGAGTGCAGTTCTGCGATGCAAACCAAAGTGCAGTGAGCGGGGGCAACTGGATGATTTACTTCTGAAGAGGACCCTTGATCTAACTTAAATGCTAGTGTATACAAAAGGAGTTTGACCTGGCATAGTTTTTCTAGTTTAATCTAGATAGTACTCAAGGATTTTTCTCTCTTCCTTTTTTTTTTAAGAAATGTAAAAACCAATGTGAAACCCATTTTAGTCACAGAACAAGCTTATTTTCAAATCCACCTTAAAATGCATCTAACAGGCTGAAAATCACCTTGATTTTCTGTGGATTGCTTGGTTTGCCTCTGGTGGAGAGGAATGTAGAGTTAAAGTGAATTTCTGTTCCCTTATATGTTTTGATTTTCAGGATGTATTTCCCTCAGAGTAAGACTGAAAATTGAAATTTACAAAGCTCCTTATGAAATAAAATCAGAAAAAAATATTTGCCAATCAACGAATTTTAACATTAGAATTTTCCTTTGTTTATTATCACATAATAAGTTACTATATAGTAGTCTGCTTTCTTGGATTAAAACATGAAACATTTTTATCTTACAAAGGCAACTTTTTCTAAAGGAAATCGTCTCATAGCCTGGACATTCCTGTGGAAACGAATGATTTCAATGGGATTGTCTTTAAAAATACTTGATCCAAAAACCTGCAGACTGATCTAGAGCAGAATTTCCATTGACTTCAGAAGGTGCTGAACTAAATCCTAAAGATTACATATTTCAAGCCTACTAAGGAAAGTCTTTTTAAGAGGTATGTTTCACAGCCTATGGAGTCAATGTGTAAGGTGCTTTAATAGCCAGCACTATGAGGCTGTAATTACTAGCACAAACCTAGAGACATGAGAGGGGATGGTGACATTACAACATCTGAACAAAGATGTAAATTTGGTTCCTGGGGCATCATGACTGCAATTTTTGCAATGTTATTTGTATAGGAAATATTCACTTTGCCCACTAGGAGAATATCGACTTGGAAGGACACAGAAATCTTACCGGTTACTGTCAAAAATGTCAAGGAGATGAGGAGATTGATACCCCAGTTCATGCTAGATGTCAAAGCCATGGCGCGTCCTCTGATCCCACCAGGAAAAATTTCACTCAGGACCAGCCAGGACACTGAAATGGAAGAAGAAATATAAAAAAGATGTTGTCTTTGAAAGGATGACTTTAGTCTCCTTTCCTTGCTGTACATTCAGGAAGTCTACAAATTTAGGTGAGGTCACCTGAAAGAATAAGGTAATTTCAGGCACGTTAAGTTTGTGTTGGCCCAAGCCCCTGAGGACCACTCATGCTCTGCAAGCAGTGTGGGTACCAGTCTGTATCACCCTGGAGCATTATTGCTGCCTGGCACCTTGCAAGTGAGCCACGTGTGGAAACATGGAAGGCCTCAGGGAAGTGAGATCTGACTGCACATCTGTGTGTGAAAGGGAGCTCTGACTAAATAACTCTCAGGTAACGTAATGCTAATGGAAGGGGGGCAGCAAACCAAAGTAATCTTCAGCCTTGGAGCAGCAATGTGTGTTTATACCACCTTATAAATCACCCTGCCATACTGAAGCAGTTTTGCTATTCCAGCTGTCCACTCCATATAAATGAAATTGCTGAGGTATAAATGAAGAGAGAGGGCCAGAATTTTGGGCCTGTCATATCACACCACAGCACAGGTGATCTAAATCTGCTGTTGGTAGTCCGTAAAACCTAATTCAGTCATGAAGAGCTGGTTGTGTAACCACCTCGATGGCAAGAGGAATAAAAGAAAGAAAGAAAAAAGAACAGGCACCATATTTCTGCACTATTCCTGATTATTAAAAAAGTCCAAAGACTAAAATAAAACAAAAAAAACAATTTTTTCATAAACAAGAGGCATTAGCAAGTGGTTGCTGCGTGGAAGGGTTGTGGGTTGGCAGATGACCACAGCACAAGAACAGAGAGATACAAGTGGATGAACTGCATCTTCAGATTCTTGGAGGTGCCATTGTAAATTACTTCTATATGATGTTATTTCTGCAAAATAACAGATATAGGTTTCCTTGGAACACTTGCATTGGGCAATCTTAAAGTTGCATTTTAAAAATAGACTCCTGTAGATCTGAGTGTGCATCATGCTGGAACATCCTTTTGGATGCCTGTAGGATTCTTGTGTGACAATGATGGTAAATGTAAAAAAAAAAAGCCATGGAAGGAGATTGTAAAGGACCAACTGAAAGGGGAGGAAAAAGAACCCGGACCCTTGGGTCAACAGAGCAGATTCAAGCAAACTCTACCTTTCTTTGTACCACAGATTTAAATTCAGTAATGTTTTCTGGAGCTGGCCTAGATTTTTTTTTTTTTAATAGAAAAAATGAAAGAGCTTCACTCCCACAGTGGGAGTGACCTGGCAGAGTGGTGATTTTATTCTGGAGAATAAGAATGAAGTCCACACTGCATAATTGCCTAACACTGTTGCACATAGTCAAGTGGCACACAGTCATAACACAGCCACCAATGTTTTAAAGGCAGCTGAAGAAAGGCTTTTCTCTCTTTTCTGACTCTGATGACAGCAAAGTTTAATACACACTTGCCGTTGACAAGACAAACGTTTCTCTGAAGAAATGCTGTGGGTGCATTCTGTGAGGTCTCTAGACACAAGGAGGAGCAAAGAAGAAGAGAATTGACATCTCAACCAGGCATTTTTCCCTGCCAGGCCAACAAGCCTTGCACCTGAGCAAAACCAGGCACTGAGAATGCATGGGAATCTCTATTTTATTCTGTCCCTCTTCAGCACTGGGGTTGTTGAAATATGTATCATTGGTCACAGCCAATATACCACGACAGGGAGTGCTAACTGAAATGCAAAGCAGCAAGTGAGATGCAAAGGAGCCCTTCTTAGTGGTGTATACATAACCCCTGGAATTTGTCTCCATAGGAGTGCCTGGCAGCCAGCAGCTGAACTCAGCTGGGAAAATGGTTCTACACTAAGGCTGGCAAAGAGGATATTCATAGTCACATTAGACAAGATTAAAGTCTGAAAGAATTCAAAGTTGCTTTCTGCCAGGCATAAACCAACCTCCAGATGTCAGGGCTAGGAATAAACTTTTTCTCTGAGTATTTTCTTCTATGTTTGCTTCTTCTAGAATCTTCTTGCATTCAACCAACCTGCAGTGGCTGCTCAGAGAAGCGCTGAATGAGGAGGATCACATCCTCTGCATTGACATAGCACTCCCTCCAGACTGGGCAAGCCATGAGCCTGATGATCATCAGCAGTGTTACGGACACTGGGAGACATCTCACGCCACAGGTGAAATGTGTAGCATTGCACCAGCTCCAATACCCTGCTTTTTTCCAAGGACAGACTGGCCCTTTCAGGCTAACTGCACTTTGTCTGGAGGTTTTAAACAAAATGTTTTCCTGTTAAGAAACCAAAATACTTGAGAATCTGAACCAGCTTCAGTAGTGCTTAGCTACTATTATTTCAACCAGTTATTTAATTCAGACTGATCCCACCAACATAGCAAATCTGTTCTTCATGCCTGCTAATGGTAGCTACTTCCTCTGGTATGGCCCTGACCTCCACTTAGCTGGTGAGGAGTGGATAAGCTTATTCCCTGAAGAGAAAGAGCAGTTGTAGAAATCTGAGACTTATTACATTCTGTTTATCCCTTTCTCCAAGCTGAGGCAGTGATAACGATCGATTCTTTGCTTTTAGCACCTCTCTGGGGTTGTTTTTACTATTTGTACCTTTGACAAAAATCAGCAGCTGCTGTAGGTATGGCAGGGATGTGGCTTTCTCTTGGGGAGCCAGTAACTAGGTTTGGGCTCCCATTCATAATGACTGCTGCTACCTTGTGTGCTGTGTGCATGCAGCACTGCAGAAATTTAACCTGTGTGCTCCCAAAGTCACTGCAAAATCAAGTATATGCTCTGCCTTCATCAGCCTAAGCAGTGGCATTTTAGAGGGGAGATCAGCCCGTCCTTGATAAGGGGATTCTAATAACACCACCCCACCACCGCCTCTCCATCTGCTATGTGATCTAACACTATTTCAAAAGAATGCTGTGATAGTAACCACATTGGTTACTATGTTACTATGTACAATGGTTTTCAGGGCCTGCTCTGGCCACCTTTGTCTATTGTTCATGAAATGGATGGGAAAAAAGCTGATGCTCTCCAGATCAGATGTGGGTAAGAGATGATACTAAGGGCTCAGCATGAGTCTGTGTTCTAGATTCGACAACCCAGGATTTATTAATTCAGGGGCTGCAGGTAATAACTCACCTTTGCTGATCTGCAGTGCATTGTATTGACGGAACTTAAGAAAAATTGTATGCTTGAATGGTCTTTCATTATGGTATAATCTAGGGGAAAGAACACCCACTGCAAATGCAGAAGAAAGAACTGCACTGTGTCAGAAACCTTTACTGTTTAATTAAATATCACAGAAACTTGATGCTCTGACATTCCTTGCCCAAGTTGGAAGAGCAGAGGATTCAGGTATACCAACAACTCCTTTACCAGGATGGTGATTTTCACTTCTAAACCAAGTCACTGGGGCTGTAAAAGCAGAAAACAGAATAATAATGGAAGACTTCATCTGTTCCCATTAAGGCTGAATAAATTGCAAAATGGAACATAGTGCTGAGGCTACATTTTAGATGCCATAGATGATGTTTTCTTTTACCACTTTGCCTGATACTCAATTAGAGGAAAAAAAATCGCAAGTCTTGCTTTAGTGATGAGCAACAGTAGTTCAGGATGTAACTGTCACAAAGATGCTCTGTTATATTGGTTATAACATTTCAAGTTCAGTATTCTTTTAGAAATGGAAGAGCCATGAGCCTACCACATTTTGTTTCAAAAGGAGAAAAATATTAGAATAAGCATAGTTTCTATAAAGAAATGAAAAGGACAGTCAGTGTAAATTCTTCAGTGTTGTTATGGAGAATGTTTAAATTACCCAGTCAGAGGCTTAAAATACACATACAACCAAATAAAATAAAAAGAAGTAGCTCAGCACAGATAGATAACTGAATGAAGAAAGCTGTTAGAAATATGCCTTTCATAAAGGTGCATGTTGTGTCCAAACAAAGAAAACCCAATATAATTGCTGGAAAGCTACTTGCAATACCATCATCAGGCAGCCACGTATTTTGAGAGTCCGCTGGCTGAGAGGCTGAGAAGCCAGGAATGGAAGAGTTGACATACGCCAACACTGACAAAAATGTTCCATGGGGATGTAGGAAGGGGTCATCCTGGTGGGATTCTGTACCAGGCTGCTGTATGGAGCTAGGATAAAGCTAAGTAATCTCAGCAGCAAGAAGGAAAGGAGGATGTGTACAGTGTTTTGAGGAAAAGTAGTTTAATTTGCTCAGGAAAGCCATGTCTCTTTGAAAGAGTTGAGAATATGGAGATAAAAACAAATAAGCCGCTGTGCTTTTCAGTTTCAAAGAGCTTTGGTGAAGTGTCATGGGATAGAAGATATTCATACAAATCAATAGCTGTTTATAACAGGAAAAAAATGACAAGGCCTGTTTTCATAGTGGAAGGAGATTACTAGGTCTGTTCAATATATTTCCAGATCTCTCAGAAAAGGGAGATGAATACACCTGCAAAACTTACTGATGGTACAGAAATATTTGAGATGGTAAAAATAAAGAAGGATCATAAAGAACTTGAGGGTACCCATCATTCAAGTGAGGTTCATAAATGAAAAATGTCCTTGTTTTGACTTTATTCCTGCAAGGAGGCAGAAGCAAATTGGAAGCTGCTCAGCAGCTCTCATTAATGAAATATTTGATTCTGTTGGTGTTCATCCGCTGCTTAGCATTTTTTCCTTTCCTATACCTGTATTGTATAAGATCAAATTCTTCATGGTGAGATTTAGAAAGCGGCTGTTGCAATACTTGGAGGAATTCAAGCTTCTGAGGTATAAACTCTGGAAGGAGATTAGGTGGTCTTAGAGCTTAGGAGGGAAGTAGGCAGAAGTATGCAAGACTTTGAAAGGAAGGACTGGGTAGTTAGCCACAAAAGGTCCAAGGGAAGAAAAGGGATTATCCCACCAGTAATGCAGGCAGACCACCTAAGAATGCATAACCAAGGATCAGTGTTGGGGAAGGATGCAAGCAAGCCATTGCAAGGCTGCAGTGAGAGGAAGGCAGTCAAAGGGCATGGCTAATGGCTAGCTTTGCCAAGCTTAGGTTTATTTCCAGGCTTATGAAACCCCACAGGTTTTTCATTTACCTGGTTTCTGGCTCTAGTACACAAATAACTAGATGGCAAATTATTTTTCACAAAAGGCCAGCTTCAGTGTTGTTTTGCTTTGTTTTCAAAGGGCACATTGCAGGGGATGGCACAAGCCTTTGGGCATACACCACAGGGACAGAGATGGGATTTGGGACAGGGGAATGTGCTGCTGTAATGCAGAAGCACTTTCCTATCACTGCTCTCAGGACCCACACAATGCACCCCCTGCAATGGATTTCATGGCAGCTCCGGTGAAGGAGGTCTGGGGCACTGGCAAAAGCAGAGGTTGCTTAGACTAGAAAGAAGAGAAGATGAGAGGGAGTTTGTCCTTTTCCAAAGCAGGTAAACGTGATGTTACATTCAAAGTGGACTGAAACTCTGCCTATGTTTCTTACAAGATGATCGTCACTGGTATTGAAAATCAATGACTCTGCTTAATGAGAGCCATTTGTCTCTCTAGCTCTGCCCCACATTATGAGACTGAGGTGACTCCTCAAAATTAATAACTGAAAATATGGAGCAAATGTGTAGCTGTGTTACTTTGGAGAGCGTGTAAGCTGCCAGGAGCATGCCAGCCTGCTAAGGGTCAAGTCAAACCCTGCATGTGTATTTTAAAAGAAGTGGAATTGCTCTGTTGCTGAGAGATAGGAGAGTCAGGATAAGCCTCAACTAATCTCATGCCCCTAGATGCCCCTAATCTTTGCAGGTGAAGGCAATGTCTACCTCATTGTATGGCTTCTGAGGAGATTCTCACCAAGTACCTTTATGACTACTGGTTGCAAGATACCTGATACCATTGATGACCGAAAAGGAGCTGATGTGGCATATCAAATCTCAATTTCTTTTTCTTTTCTTCTGGTACACTGCATTTCTCTTTCTAATGGTTAATCCTTTAGGCTGACTCCTTCAAATAACATATGTTAGGACAAGTGGAATTTAATCGTTTTATCTCTGAGGTTGTATCAGAGCACACAAAAATTATTATCCAGTGTTTGCACTATTTGCATCACTATCTAATAGACACACTGAACACTCGTGTGCTTTATTAAAGAACCTTGCAGTGAAATATGGAAATTATCATTCCCTCTCACCTCCTCCAGATTAGAATAGACCAGCAGGAGGGTTTTGGAGAAAGAGACTGTGAAACCAATGCATTACCTTCTTCTTCTGTTCTCTGGGCCATTTGAGAAGTAGGGCAGGGAGGTAGGTGTACTTCACCTCTGATTTTCCCCAGAGAAAATACATTAAGATGTGTTAAGATTCTAGGAATGGTAGAATTTTCTTAGTTAATGTGATTTGTGTCTCACCTCGCCCAGTAACAGTACTGAGCAGCAAATATATCAGTAGGGTGCATTATAGCTTTACTTTAGGCAGGTATATAGTAGTCTGCACCTTTTTTCAGGTCCCCTAATAGAGTTGATTTGAACTGATGTATGAGATGACAGTTCTGTTTGCAACTGGATTTTGCAGCCACTGTCTCCTTCTCTGATCCCTTGTTATACAGACACTTACACCTCCCTAGTAAGGCAGAAAAACTTGTAAGGCAAGCAGAAAGAAAAAAAAGAGAAAAAAAGAAAAAATTAAAACAAGCTTTCAAGGCAGAATGTGCTTACTATGATAAATCACATACTGTCATACAAAAAAGGCCTTTTAATTAAAATATGAAATATGTATTCCTGTTTGTAGGTGTTTATTTGTTCAGAATATTGAATCCAGGATAATCCTCTGAGGTATTTGTAGTGGAATGACTGCAGAAGCCAGAGGCTGTAATTCATGAGGAAGTTGTGCATGGATTAGTTCTGATTATCAAATATTTCACTTCTAAAAAGTATGGAGAGGAGAAATTGCCCAGCTGGGTGGGGTAAATGCACCTGTTTTTCCAGTATCCAAGGGCCAGTGTGGGTCCTTAAGGGGGTGTACAACACAAAAGAGCTGCTGAGACACAGCAGCTGGGGATAATATAAGGCTTTGCTCTGCAAAACAGAGACTTGTACATATGCTTTAGAAAACTCCCAGTGGAAAGGATAAGCAGCCATTTACACAGTGATTTATTCAGTGAGAGACCTGCAGTGATCCATTTTTAAGTCCCTCATGGGTCACTGCTACTCATGATTTGCTTTGCTTTTGTTGTTGCTGAAGGCAGGAACATGAGAAGGAAGGTGGGAAGGCTCTGGGTCCATCCAACACAAATTATCTTTTAATTCTTTTTCCTTCATAACAGTTCTCTGCACTTAGGGTTGACTTTTAAAGGCAACAGAAGCTGGATGCCCTCCTGTGTCCCCTTTCTCTTTGAGAAAATCCTCCTGACTTTCCTCCCAGAGCTCAGAGAGACACACAACTTGGATGCCATGGGTGAGGCACTTTGGCTGCCTGTCTACACCTTCCTCAGCAATGCCAGTAAATTACATGATGGCATAATTATTTCCTCATACTTTATAATATATCTTTTATTTTGACAATCTGTATGAGTGAAATAAAATACTGTCTTTGGACTTGAAGTTCTACTGACAGTTCTAGTTTTTGCACAAAGCTGGCCCAAGATCAGCTTGCCTCTAAAAAATTCCCCCCAGTCCTCTCTCGCAAAGGAAACTGGATTTTGTGAAGCTTGACATATGCCCTATAAAATGTTTCATGGAGTTCAGTGTCACGATAATCTTCTCTATGAGAACATGGTCAAGGAAAATGAATGTAAAATTTTTCATTGTCTTTGATAAGATTTTCAAGGGTAACTGTTATTTACTGAATGCTTAAATACATCACTTGACCTACAAAGTAAGAAGGGCAGATTTGGTTAATGATAGGCAGCTTTGATTATCTTATGAAATCCTAACACAAGAAGGTGTGTTAGGATTCACTTGACAGTGCATTTTGCAGAAGATAATGTCCCTGTGTAACAAAAGAGGATTGCTAAGCCCTATGACTAGTTAGAATCACAGCAATATTCATTCTCTAGATTTTTTTATAAAACGAGTCTGGAGGTAAAATGCTTCATTTTGGCCAGTGACTGTTAACTAACCTGAGTTGAACTTTAAAATTGTGTTTAATTTTAAGCAGAGGAGCCATTTCTCTTAAGCAGTGCCTTTGTGTCAGTAGGTTTAACATATAATTATTGGTAGAAAAATATTTATGTAAGCAAGAGCACCAAGATTCGAATATTGACTCAAGTCTCTGTTTAAGTGGAGCATAGTGTGCCAAATCACAGGCAACTACCTTTTCTAGGTAGTTTGTGAATGGCCAAATTTTGTGCTCAGCTCCAGCAGATTGAACTACCATCGTTGCAGACACACAGGAATATTGCCTGGGGCATGGTGTTGTCTCTCCCTCTTTACACAGTATCAAGGGCTCTGTCTTTCTGCAGGCAAATCCCTTGGCCCGATCTGCTAAGATTTTCCCTCATTCACATACTTAAAAGTAAAGTTATGGACAGAAACACAGATGTCAGTGAAGATGATGTCCCAGATTTCTGTAAGTTTGGTCTCAGGGATGAGCAAGACTATTCTGCTCTTGGCAATGGAGTCCTAAAATAAATAAGCAGAAACTCCCGCTGACATTACCATGTCTCATTACTGCAAAAGAATTTTTTTCCTTGTTATGACCTTTTTCACACCTAAAATAGCCCCCCAACTCGTAGTTTCTATCGAGTTAAAGATTAACCTAGTTGGCTGGTATTATAGAGAACACATCCTGCAATTCAAGATCCTGTAATTCAGCAGCCACCTATCCAAAAATATCTTGAACTGGCTTGCATGCCACTACTACCAATCAACCCGTGAACAGGCAAATTGATTCCTGAATTAGAAGGTGTTTTAACAAGGGGCTTCAGATAAACCTTGCCTGGGGCAAGGAAATAGGGAGAAGCAGGCAGTTCATAGTCTTTATTTTTCGTTCTGCATGCCTTGTATTTCTACTGCAGCTTGGTAGTACAAACACAGTGTGAAATAAAGGCCATATGACGCACTGTTTGAGTACCATAGGAATAATGCACTAGATAAATAAAGTGTCATATTCAAACCACATGGATGCATGCATTAAAAGATGATTCAGTACAAATTAAAAGTGGTAGGAATCTTGCAATAAATCTAAAGAATCCAAGATCATTTTTTAATTTACTAGAATAGATCCTTAGCGAAGCATGCACATTTCCAAGGTTCATTATTCTGGTTTAGATCCAACAAAACATTTAAGCACTTCCTTATCTTTAAGCACTTGATTTAATTCCCAGTACTATCTCCTTTTCCAGAGTAAACCATAAAAAAATGTAAAATTCGTGCTGGTCATTTCTGTGAAATTTAAGGCTAGGCTACAGCTGCTTTGCAAAATGTAGAAGCTCAAAACCAAAATATTGCAAACAAATATCAAAGGCAATGTTAAGCATGAATACCTTTTAACATCAAATTCATGTGCACTATAAATTAATACAATAAGCACATATTTTGTAAAAGCCTGAAATATTGCTCTAACATCAAAGATATTGATGTGAATTCTAGATACCCCTATCTATTACCAATGTTTTCCAAGCTAGTGCAAGGCCACACCAATTAAAAATAACACACAGGAACAACCAACTAAATGCACAGAGAGTCAGAATTTCCACACTGACAGGTTTTTTTTTTACCGGAAGATTTTGCAGTTTCTGGTAGGGCATTTGGTGGCCAAGATTAAGTCCAAGAGCATTTTGAGGCAGAGAAAGAGCAGTCCTAAGCAATCTGGGTCATAAGGATGTCAAGAGATACGGCCTCTGTGATCGAGTCCCTGGGCTGTTCTGTGTCACATATGAAACCAGATGTTCTGGGGTTTGTTACATATGAATTTAGTGACTGAGATGAAATACACAGAAAAGGTTCTGCATTTAACCATGCTAAAGAGTGAGCCAGGCTTTAGTTCAGGTAGCCAGTTAATCTAAGAATCATAGAAGCAAAGTCAAGGAGACTAAGATTTCCCCATTGTCATTCTCTGGGATTTAGGGGAATGTTCCAGCTCTTGATTTGGGCTTGCTCAATCCAATAAAATGCATAAAGAAAGACTGCCACAGACCACATAAGATTGCTTAAGAAGGACAGTGATGGACTGAAAGAGGGACTTATTTCCTTTCTCACCTCCATGGATTTCACTATTTTTGTGAACCCTTGAGATTTCTTCCATCCTTTTTGATCTTTCTTGCCTGATCCTTCTTCCATCTTCCCCACTGCCCCAACACGTGTTTAAAACTGCATTTGAATGACTTCAACAACTCACAATAAGATGTGGACAAAAGAAGTGGGCTTTTACACAGCAATAGAATAGAATAGAATAGAATAGAATAGAATAGAATAGAATAGAATAGAATAGAATAGAATAGAATAGAATAGAATAGAATAGAATAGAATAGAATAGAATAGAATAATTTCAGTTGAACGGGACTTAAAATGACCAACTAGTCCAACTGCCTGATTGCTCCAGGGCTGACCAAATGTCAAAGCATTATGTATCATGCTATCATACAGTCTAATTTGTCTTCCTGATCACCCGAAACTCCCTCAATAGTCAGTGAGGAAAGGAACGCTGCACCAGAGGAGAGGTCAGAGAGCAGAGGTCTGAAAGCCCTTCTTATGTAGAAAGAATATTTCCCTTTGTTGATTATCTGAGGAATCTGGCTCCCACATCAGTTAAATTTTGAAACATATTAAAACATCTGTTCCATTTTAGGTATAAATTAGCTCAGTTTTAAAGCACCCATTGAAGTTGATATAAATTTAACTCATATACTCAACATGGCAAATCTCTCATCTCAAAATAGTCTTTCAGCAGTCAAAATTTGCTCCTTAGATTTTCCCTCCCTGGGGGGGGTTACCTTCACTGACTTCCCTGTGTGGGTTTTGTTCCTCATGGGGCCAGTTGACCCCACACAAAGGGTGTGTCACAGCAGGGGTTGCTGGAGACCATACTCACTGCCCTGTTTTAGGGGGTCCCAGGTTGGGGGACACAAAGCCATAATCTCAAGTCACTCATGTGGGAGGAATTTAATCAGCCTGACATCTTTCCCTGCCCTAGGATCATATGGATGCTCGAAGCTGGGGTCCAAGCATCCAGGTTAAAACTGAATGGAAAGCAGAGACATTGTAAGAAGGAAAAAAGGTCTTTAGCAACAGGTAACTCAGAAAAGAAGCCATTTCCCTTCTGAGCCTTGGCTGTGAGACCAGGTTTCTTCTTGAAGAAAGTGCCTGTATTGATCACAAGCTGCTGGTTTGTTAACCTTTATGGATGTAGGTGGAGATTTGTCAGTCCCTTGCTTGTGCTTTGAATCTGCCTGCTACTTTCAGCCAGGCAGTTGCACATGCCTTCTATACCCACACACAGAGAGCAGGGAGATGCTATGGTTCCCCAAACACAGGAGGAGTTTCAGCCTGAGGTGAGTGTGAGTCAGCAGCTGAGAGTCCATCAGGGAGAAACCCTGGGGAGAGCTGCTTTCCCCAAAACTGCCACTCATTTCATGGGTCCTGTGCTCCACTGGTCCTTGGTCCTATGTAAGCCTGCAAGGACTGCCCACTCCTCCCTTGTACATGGCCTTCAGACAGGCACTTCAACCACTTCAGGTCTGGATTTCACAGCCCTGGACACTGGTGAAGTGTTCCAACAGCCAGCTGGTCCCCTGATTTGTGGGTAACATGTTTTCTTCTGAAGTTAAAAGGGAACACTGCAGTGAATGGAGCATTTTTTTCCAGTTTTCCAACGAGAAATATTCACCTGATGGCTGAAGCTAGCAAATGGCAACACAAGGCATAATATAGCAGCTTGAGAAAGCTTTCAGTGGTATTTAATTCCACTATTTAACATGTTTTAATTGCTACCAAGGTACTGCAAGTCCTACAAGCACCCACTGTTGGGAATTTGGCCTCAATGGGACTATAACAGCTATGTAGAAAAGCAGGATTTGCTGTAAGTTTTAAACGCCTCCTCCATGACAATGTTTGGCACTTATTTGTCCACCACAAACATGCATAAAACCCCACTTTTTAGACTTTATATCTATATGGGTATATGTGGTATTATTTGTTCCAAGCTCTGATACCTAGCAGATATTTCTCCATCTGCAGATACTGATCTGTTTCAGGTGTTTTGTGGCCAAAAATATGTGTGTGCCAAGCAGGCTCTGAGCACTCAGGGCCAGGGCATCCCTGCAGTTCTGAGAAGTCCCCTAGAAGAGTAGCCTGTGATGGATTCCTAGAGGAGAGGTCTGAGAGTTTGGACCTTGGATCTGGAGGGCTGCACAAAGCTGATGGCTGCTCTAGGACACGCAGTAATAGAACATCCTCAGTCCCAGGTTGGCAGAGACATAAATACCTTCATACTTTATGCATCTAAATGGTTTTGAGGATGATTCATGTCATGAAACTGTCCCTCAGTCCCACTTGAAGGTGCTTTTGTTGATTTGCATCCACACCTTCAGCATGAACTGCCGTAATGAAAGTGGAGCTGATGTGATTTGCATCAACAGATTATCCCAAAGTTCATTGTCTAAACGTCTTTGCAGTTAAAAAGAAATGTTTTAAGGACTGACAGAGGAGGAAGAGGTCTGTTGTGCAAGACACTAATGCCATATATGCAGTCCAAATGCATTCATTCAACATTTTCTCGATAAAACTGTTCCCACTTCACAGCAAAAATTCCTTATGATGTACATTGAGCCCCTTGAGCTGCATGCAGCTCTCCCATTGCTGCTCTTGTTTAGCTCACTTGCTTTTTATTTGCAAGAAAAAATTCTAACTGGGAAAACAGATGCTTTGTTGGGTCCAGGCTGAGTTTGCCCTACTTGCTTCTCAGTCCAGGACTTGTTGGAGTCCCTCTGATTTTTGTTCAATACAGAGGTCTGAAGACCACAGTGCATACCTATATTAATGTATATGATGCTATTGTCTCTGTTTCATCTGCTTATTGGGGAGTTCACCCAGTGAGACCTCCTCACTCAGGGAATATATAGCAATATATGGAGGGAAATTGTCCCTGTACAGTCTTTGATCTTAAATGGTGCAAAAGGAAATGATGTGGGCAGAGAAGCAGATCTTCGGTAACAGGTGCCATCCGACACCTGAATCTGAACTTTGTTTTTCAGGTTCATGAGGAAGGCAGCAGGGCTCTGGGCACCCACTCTGTCTCAGAAAGAGTAGAGCTGCCCTACAGTCATTAACCAAGAGAACTCTCTTGACTATATTCCATCCAGCCAATCCCAAGAGTTTTGGAAAATAAGTCTGACAGTCCAGGAGTTTGGCCTTCCTCGTTCCTGCATCTCAACATGTTGTACCACACAGTAGCGATAAGTGAAGGAGGCGGCACCTCTTTATAGGTAAGTACCACTGGCTTTTGCCCTTCAGTTGTCTTGAACAGAGCACCTGGCAAGTGGGATGCTCTGCAACTATTTCAGTTAACACTGTGTCATTTAGTGAGAGGTCTTGCATGGTTGTGGCCCTGAGGAGAATTTCGCTGTGTGTCTTGTGTGTTAAATTCATTTCCAGGGTCACATTGAGCTTTTAGCTGGGTGACAGATTGATGATCTACCTGCACACTGCATTCATCTTATTAGCCTGCACTCGGGGTTCCCTGTGCAAGGCTCAGATTTCTCCTTTCCACCCTCTCCACATACAGTAGGTTCAAATACCTCTCCTTGCAAACATGCACTGAAAACAATGTATAACCCTCTCACACTCCTCACCCTTCATGTAGTAACCAGGTTTCTCTTGGACTCTGCAGGTATCTTTCCCTGGTGAGAATGGTTGATCCTCGATTGACCTTTCTGATATACAGACAAAGGTAACTCAAGACAAAGATGGGTGTAAAGTAAGTCCCTCTAGCTAATAACTGCCTTGAAAGGACTCGGCAAACACCCCTGGAGAGACAGCATGTGCTGTTCTGTGATGTGATGCAACAATGATTTGTTTCACCTACAAAATGTCCTCATAATCGTGTGAAATTGAGTGTGAATATACAGTTGAATCGCAGTTCATTAAACATAATTAATCCAAAACAGAGTCGCAGAAACACTCCTTTTATCTTGCCTAAGTGTTGATGATATAAATTCAGAGCACCTCAGAATAATGAAAAAAAGTGACTAATCAGATACTTGCTAGTCTGTGAATTCTTTTATAATGTAAAAATGGCTTTTATCTCTCACTGTCTATTTTTGAGTATTCATCACTCTGCTGCCTGGGTGCTTTGATAAATGGTAATAAATATATTTAACATATGTTCAGTTCATTAAAAAAATCAATCTACATCACGTAATTTCAAGACAAAAGAGAAATCATGGCAAAATACAGCATTTATAAATGTCTACTGTGAAACTCGGGACTGTAACTAGCTCTTTGACCACAATCCCAAAAAAAGGAAGGGGAAAAAAAGGAAAAAGTCATTAAAAAGAAAAGGTGAGAGAATTCAGGTTGTGTCATCTGCCCTGTGAAGAGTGTGCCATTTTTCTAATGGTGCTACATAGACTCTCCTTTATCCCCACAGGACACAATGCATTATGGACTCAGAATAAAGTAAGTGAACTTTTTCCAGAAATGGCCTTGTGGGGTAGAGGGAAAAGTGCAATATCCTCTCTGCTCTGTGCCCAAAAGAGGCTGACTTGATCTGCAGGTTACGAACAGACACATGCCTGGCAATGCCTTCACCTTAACAAGCATCTGCATTGAAATTATCGTGGTGCAGGGGTTACAGTTCTCTGTCCCCCTGCTCTCCTGGCCGCAGCAGACGAGGAGTGCAGCCTTGATGCCTCCCTCTTGTTGCAGGGCAGCCAGCGGCTAACAGTCTGGTCCAGATCACAAACCGGATTTAGAGATGAATAACATACACATGTTAAAAGTGCTTACTTTATATAAGCAGAAGGGCTCAGTTTGTTTCTTTACACTAAGAAAGGCACACTGAGGATAAGAAAACTAGGCTTTTAAGATAAATTCAAGGATTTGAACTCCGAGCAGCAGATGTTGAAGGCTGCATATGAGACACAAATCATAACTTTGCAACCCACCCCAGACTATTTAACTACAATAGAACCTTTGCAGATTACAACAATCTCTTGATTCTCTGACGCTTGCATTTTCTATACATTGTCAACTTTTAACTAAACATTGTATTTTTAAAGGCATAGAAGTGTATTCTAAGTACTTATCTGCAGTTTGAAAAACATGTCTTTCTCCTGGATCTGACCTTCACTTGCCATGCAAATGCATATGTCAGATTAAATTGCCTCACCGTGGCTTTATCATACATGGTTGCAATATGCTGGAGCTGAAATGGTGTCTGTTCTTTCCCGTTTGCTGTTTGAAAGCATTTGTGCTCTTAGTCAAGAAAGAGGTTAGAAAAGCATGGGCCTCAAAGACTTCTGAGATTAGTCTGGCAAACACACCTCATTTTCTGTGGCCCTCGAGGAAGTAGGTGTTGTTATCACTGGAGTCACACCAGGCCAGCTCAAATGGAACCAGGAACACATTTACAGCAAGGTCAACAGAAAAGTAACAGGATGCCAAGCCTGAATGCATACCACTGCCTTGAGGATCATTAAATGTGTGTTTGAAATATCCAAGTAAAAACTCAAGTAACAATTTCTTCCCTGGGCTGCACCCCTGCTTTTGAGCCTGTGTCACTGAAAGCAGAATCCAGCCCCAAGGGGGTCTGCAAGGAAGAGAATAATACTGTAATAATACAGTCAAGCTCACTGCCCTGGCAATGAATTCTTATGCTGCTCTCCCAGTGAATAATGCTTAAAATAAATAAATAAATAAATAAATACTGCAGGGCATTTGGTGTTAGTGCAATTGTTGCTTTGTATTTTTGTGGCAACTGTTTTATCGTAATAGTCAAGCATGAGTACAGTGTGTTTGTAAGGCAAGTTTCAGCCAGGAAACAAAAGTACATTAAGTCTGTTAATAAATAATGGACTCTATGCATGTGTTTTTTGCAGTGTGGCTTAAGAACAATAATATGCAAGTACTATAGAAAAAAAACCAACAAAACAAAACAAAATAAAGAGATTTAATTGCTAGTGCCTGGGCATAGCATCCATGTTCTCCTCTGGAGAGAGTGAGAACCATGCAAGTATGCTGGCAGCTGCAGCAGTACCTCGGTTGTACAGTTGCCAGATCCTCAACAGGCTTCAGACATACTGGCATTTCATGGATTTGATGGTGTCATACCGTACAGAGGTCTAGAGCTTATCATTATTTTGTGTTAATGAGTTAGCAGCAGCAAATGCCTACATCTTAACCTTCCCAATGTAATGACACAATAAACTAGGAAGAATAAAGATAGCCATAATTTTGCTGCACAATGCCCACAGCAATTCTTAATTTTTTTGAAGAGAAGCAGCTAATTTCACTGAATTGAAAATAGATTTAGGCCCTTGACCTTAATGGGCAAGACTTCTTCCTAAAAATTACACCCCAGGACCACCAGGACAGTCTCTGACAATACCAGTGCATATGAACAGAAAACACTGCTATGCCCAGCTTGGAAACTGCCTAATGCCAAGCTGGGCATGTCATTCCATCACTTGATCAGTTTGTAAGTAAAGCATTACAAAGAGTTAGAAAAATAGAACACTTACTTGGTCCAAGACCTATGGAAAATGCAGCAACATAAACAAGCAGACTGGTCAGCGAGAGCCATTTCAGGACAACAGGAACTTCCTCACTTTCCATGTGAGTCCCTGTCATGCTTTTGCCTCCTGTGAGGACAGTCCTGTTCTGTTCTACTGTCCTGGCAACATCTGGGCTTTGTGCATCAAATGACAATCTTTCAGATGAAGCAATGCTAGCAAAGATGTCCTTGAGACTCCCATTGGTGACACCAGTGAGGTTTTCCGGTCTCTGGAGAAAGAAATCCTCTGGAGATTGGCTTCTGCAAATGTTGGTGAAATTCACATGTGTGTTACGATTGACTAAGCCCATAGTGACTAACGATACTGCCATAACAGAAGAACCAATACACAGAAAAGTTTTACTTCCAACATGATCCACAAAAACCGTGGCTGGGACTGTGCTGACCACTTTAACTACTCCAACTCCAGTAGAAGCCAAACTGGCGGCTTCGTTGCTCTGGAACCCAACTGACTTCAAAACAGTTGATGCATAAAATAAAATGTTGGGTTGCCCAGTTGTTTGCACAAAAAAGACTAGAGTGAGTCCTACCAACATTCGGGCCCTCATGTTGTTTTTTGAACTAAACAGGTCCAAGAAACTATACTGATGTTCATCTTTCAGGGAAGACTTGATCACAGTAAGTTCTTTAGTAGCATCTGCTGTTTCCCGTAGCCGCTCCAGTACTTTTCTTGCAGCTTCATCATTATTTTTCATGACAAGAAACCGAGGACTTGGAGGAAGGAAATACATTGCAATAGCCTGCAGAGCACCTAATGGAATCACAAGGCCAAACATGTACTTCCAGCCATGAGATACACTGGCAAATGCATAATTTGAAATATAGGCAAAGAGAATGCCTATCACTATCATGAGTTCATTTAAGGACACAAGGAGGCCTCTTCTGTGCTGTGGGGCAATTTCAGCAATATACACACACGTTGCAATTGATGATAATGATATGGACATACCTATAGCAATTCTTCCCACTATAAGTATTCCATATGACTCATAGGGCAGTAAAATCAGACTCCCCAACACAAGTAAAGAAGATGCAATAATAATAGCAAGTCTCCTTCCGAATCGATCTATCAGGAATCCACCAGTAAGGGATGCAAATAAGGCCCCAAAAAGCAAGGAGCTTACGATGATTTCCTGCTCTTTGCAAGAGAGTGCTAATACGCTGCTCATCTGAAGAAGAGCTCCAGAGATAAGGCCCAACTCATAACCCATCAGAAGTCCACTTACAGCAGCGATGGCAGAAGATAGAAAAGTAAATGTTCCACAGCCTGAAATAAGAGAAAAAACACATAAACTTGAAGGTGTTACTTCTGCAATATTCTGACAAATAAAGATAACTTTATTTGATATACCAGTCCAAAAAACCTTTTTGTAACTTTTAGGCAAAACAGTTAGGTGCACCCATCAGCAGTGGCATCATAAAAGGCTATTTTTGAGATGAAAAAAAAATTAATTCCTATAAACCCCACATTAATTTTAATGCTTTTGGATTCTTTATCTTCCCAATCAAAAGTCAATAAGGCTTTAATCAGGCCCTAAATAATTAAACCTTCTGCCTCAGAATATCGTGGCAAAAGGTAACATTGACAATACATAGTTTGGGTAAGAAAGCAGTTCTTACCTTGAGACACTCTCAGTGTTTTCCCTATATTGAACTGAGGAATTCTTGTCCACCCAGCTAGTGTACCATGAGCAAGAAAAGCAGTAATTTCTCAACCAAACTGCTTTACCCTTGACTTGAATAAATAACGAATTTTCCCTCGCCACTTGCTAATTTCCTTGTTTCACCTGAGGATGCCACTGGAGGCTGCTGGTACCAGTGGTTTTATTTTGTCAACTGGAAACTTATTCACTGAGCACCAGGCTGATCTGGATATTCTAGGGAAACCAGTCTCAGAGGTACAAATTCATGAACTTTCTGGGCTTTGTTCATCACTAATCTCAGGTTCTTTGGAAAATCAGAATCAAATATTTTGCATAGTTTATGACATTCATGAGGTCAGGAATATAAAACAGATGGTGAAAACATAAACCAAATGGAGATTATATGCCTTTGAATGTCCATGTTAAAACAAACTCATCTTATACAACTGCAATTCATTGTTTATTGTTACAAGATAGGTTTGACTGATCGTATTGTACTAAATATGAAGCCTTTTGCACTCTGAACCTTGAGGAATATATCAGTTTGTTATTGTTGATCTTGTTCTTTCTCCCAGCATGATTTTCCTCTCATCATGATGTTGGCTGCCACACAACTAGGGAAAGAGTCAATTGACTTCTGATTTTCTGGTTAATTGGAGAGATAGGACATGTCTGAGGAGAGTTAGCTTTTGCAGCATAATAGAGTCAGTAATTCAGTTAATTTTCCTGAAGCAAGCCACTTGGCTGGAAAGCAGTATATGCTCTAATTGAAAATAATACACAGACTTTGTTTATTTTTAGCTTATTTTTTGACAGCATTAAGGCTCTTTGATCACGTTGACTGCCTGGAGTTCCTTGCCAATAGCTTTTGAGCACGCTGGCGAGGGTTTGTCCCATTTGACAGAAGATATTACATTTCTAAAGCCAATCATGAAAAGAGCAGGGAGGAGGGCAGCCCTAGCAGCGTGTCTGCACAGTGCCAGAGACTAGGCCTGGACCCTGGCACATGGCCACATATCCCACTAAATTGCTGCATGGTCCCTGGCATGGGTGGGCCCCATGCCACCTTGGGCTCTTGTAACAGTTCCTGGAGGCAGTTTGGCTCACACATCATCCCACTCTACAGCCACTCCACAGGAGGCTGGGTTATTTTGGAGGGTAACAGAGTATAGCTGTGTGAATATAAGCTGTGCCTCCAGCATCAGGAAGATGTCTGAGCCTATTGAGTCTATTAAAAGAAGCACTGTCTATTAGGTCTCCTACCTGACTCTCAGTTTGCTCTATTTGAGCCAAGCAGAAGCCAAGTGGCAGCAGCCCTGAAGAGCTATAAAGTGCACCCCACACTCTGCCTCTGGGCTCAGGTGGCTGACAGAACAGAGATAGAAAACAGATGGGCAAAAACTACATGGTTTTGTTACGGTGGGCCGTAAGGCATGACAAAAATGGAAGTACGGTGAGAAGTCTTTCAGAAGGTGAGGCTGGATGGTAGATTTAGTCTGTTGGAGGTGGAATGGCTTAACGAAAATGTCATAAACAAATTTGCAAAATGTTCTGGTGATGGAATAATCTCTTTCTATATTGTGGTTGCCCATGTCTGTATTATGTCTAACGCTTTTTCTTCCTTTATGTCTGCAGTATCCAACATCGTTGCTCTTATTTCAAACAGAGGTTAATGAACAGGTTAGGTCAAGGTCCTGTTGTACTTCATCTAGGCACTAAATAGCACTTCAGCAGAAGTACTACTGTCTCCAGTTAAGCTGGATTGTGCTGTGTGTGCTCCATCCTCTAATGCATGCATGTGATATACATTTTATCATTGCAAAACCTAATTTCTCCCTCCCTTTATATTTTTTACTTTCTTGCTTTCTTTATATTACTAGATCTGGAAAATACCCACTTCCAATGAATCCTGGCTGTAAATCAGGGCTAATAATAACACAGTGTTGTGCTGAATGTAGAGCCTGGGTATTAGAAGCTACACTGTTAATTTGATTACAGTGGTCTTCCCAAGCAACTTCTCGGTAATGATACTTGTGTTTTCTTGGATATCTTTTATTCTATATTATTGCGCTATGTAGATTTAAACCAAGATTTTTCTTTAATTTACATATTATGAAGCCAAAATAGACCATTGTGGCCATCCAGTCTGACTCTCAGGAACAGCAGAACATAACCCTTCAGCCACATTGGAATGACATTTTATTTGAACTAGGCTATTTAAATATTCAGCTTTGATTTAAAAATTGGTTGAAAACCAATTACTTTAATCATAAGTTGTCTAAATGCTTATTTCACTGTAAATTATTTATAAATTATTTCTAGACTTAATTTCTGCAACTTAGGCTTCCAGACATCATATCCCATTCTCCATTTGCCTGACCTTAGCTGTGTTCACTAAATACAAAATTATAGTCTGTCATTGAGTCATCCTACAAACCTCTCCTTGATAAGCTACTTTTAGCCTGCGAGGCCTAACAAGTTTACCAGCCCCTTAAGTATTCAAAACCCTGTTCTTTGAACTCTCTTCAGATTATCAATTTCTTCAATAAATTTTGAGCTGGACCCAGCACTCCTGCAGTGGTTGCACAGTGCCAGATGGGAACTTGACATAATTGTCCTGCTCCTGGGGGACATTTCCCCTCTACTTTTCTAAGGATTGTCACAGCAATGCAATCAAGCTTATCTTCTGGTCTGCAGGAGAACCAACTTCTTTTCTTGACTGTGTTCTTTCCAAGGCACTGCCTTTTCTTTAGACATGGCCTGTCTTCTTGCATCCTATCTAGGAATGAATATCAGTTTGTGTTGGGCTGTATTAAAATATGTAGGATGGATTCAAATTGCCTGAGAGAGATGTGCAGCATCTCTAGATTTCTTTTGAACCTTTTGTGCAAAATAGGCACTTCTAGATGTCTGAAGTAGATGATATGCTTACTTCTTTCCACTGCCTAAAAAAGGAATCTGTGTGGATTACTCAGATGCGGATGTCTAAAGTTAGCAGAGAGGAACCCCAGACAGAACGTTCATTTGCAGTCTGCAGGCCAAGCAATTTGAATTGCATTCAGCCAGTGACACATCCCATTTATTCATCACCTGTCACCTTTATCACCCACAAACAACCTGTGATTATCTTCTTTGAAGCAATTGAGAAAAGAAAATTAAATAACAGAAGAACAAAAAATGAATTTAAGGTTCTCTAGATGAAGCACAACAGTGTCTGATATCAATACTTTTAATATTTCATGGCTTTTAATTCTTTTAATGTGTGACAGTCAGCTTTGTTCTGGTTTCAGATTTAAAATAACAGGCCAAGTCAAATAGCTTGAAGAAGTCTGTCAACAGCACTGTCTTGCTCTCCTCAGCCTGTGGTCTCCAGAGCAGAACAATGGAGGCGATTACTTACTTTTATTCTGAGAGGCTGTACGAGCTGGGTGTTGGAGCTTGGACACCTGGGAAGTTGCTAGGGAAACATTCAAGCCCATATATTTCTTACTTGTCCAAGTACTGCAGCTCGACCAATGTCTTAATATTTCTTTGGTTTGTTTTCAGTAGGTCAACTGGTCTTCTTGTTCATCTACCAGTGACACACACCCACAGTTGTCTAGAAATAGCGGTGGGCTCTAACTAAAGCAGATCCCTGAATGAAAAGCAGATTCCGATGTGATGTAGAGAGAGACACGTTGTCTTTCTGCATTAATAACAGCATACTCAGCAGTTTAACCCGGTGTCACTTGTCCCTCACAGACACTATTCTGCTGAGAAATATCTTTGTATCACTTGGAAGTTTTGTTGTAATTGGTGTGCCTATAACTTTCCTGCTCAGAACTGCCTGCTGAGTTAAATCCTAAAATTTCTGCTTGGTTTCCCTCCATGGTCTTCCTCCAAACAAAATTTCCTCTGAATTCAGCATATATTACGCTTCAAATGCTTCAACTTTTCCAGGCAAAGCATGTTGTAGTAGTTGTACTCACAATTCTTTTAAGTACCATTTTTTATGATGTTGCTGGCAGTTCTCAGGCATTCCTTTTTTAAAAAAATCTTCTTCAAATGTATATTTCTCTTAGTTTTATGAGATGCCCACAAAATACATGGCAGTATGCAGCCCAGGGGAATAAATATTTTAACTGCGGTTTCCAGAGAAATTTCTTCTGCCTGCAGCAAACACCATGGCTAACGAGTGTGTAGCTGGTATGTGGAAAGTGATTGGAAAGTCTATTCTCCAGTTTCCCCATGGAAACAAAATAGTATCTCACAACTGTTACTCAGGTCAAAAGCAGCACTACTTGGCAAACAAACTTTTCTTTAAGAACATTTGCCGGCAGTGTTTATGCTTGGTTCCTGGAAAGGAGACCAAGTGTAGCTGTAGTATACTACAGTCTACTGCTGATGGAAACGGATGCAGCCAAGTTAGTACTTTCCACTGTACTCCTTTACTTATTTTCAAGCACATATTTGGAAAAATAAAGTCCTTCCAAAGGCAATATATTTGGTCTGTGCATGTATTTTATTGGCATTATGGATAAATGATTTGTGCCAGGGAAGATCTGCAAGTAGTTCAAGCTGGGAGACACCACCCTGCCCCTGCTTCATAAGCAGGAGAGCGATGGGAGAGGTGCCTGGTAGCCCATTTTAGCTCACCTTGGCAATACCATGCTCCACATTAGTCCAGACACTGAGATGACTTTGATGTAGTTTTTCTTTCCTTTCTCCCAAGACAACATGGGATGTGTGTACAAAGAACTGGGAGGAGGGGAAGGGAGAAAGACGTCTTTATGTGACCTGTGCAAATATGTCTATTTTGACAGAAGGGCACTCAACAACCTCTCCCAACATGGTGCTTTCTTCTATTGACTTTGACTTAATCTGAGGTGAGAAATGTGTCAATCTGGGAGGGAAGGAAAATATTTTCCTGGAAGGTCAAACGTATGTTCTTTATATCCTTGGGAATTCTGTGATCTATTTAGACATTTGGAAGGTGAAATCAAGCCCTGTCAACTCATGTTTAATAAGCACAGATTAGAAAATTAAGACAAGCTGATTGCATTGCATAGATATGAATCCACAGCATGGAATCTCCCTTTTTCAGTAGAACAAGACAACGGCTTTTATCCATGATAAACCTTAAAACTACAGCATCTGTATCTGAAAATTTTAAGCTATCTTTTACAACATATTTCTTCTCTATCTGAGTTCTGTCTGATATATGAAATGTTTGCCTTTACAGGGAAACAGCATTTAAGATTCCCAAATGTCTTTAGAGGACCATTTTGCCTAAAATGTTTAGCATGTGGATCACGTGGTTTTTAGTATAAATATTTAATGGCATATGTTGGGAATTGCTACATAATTAAATTGAAGTTTTGCTTCTCGTAAAAGGTGATTATCACATTCTCATGCCATCATGACCGTTGTTGCACTGCTACAGTTGTCTTCTCTGTCTCATCCAGTTGTCTGGTGCAGAGATACACGTTACCCTGCTGACCTGTTCTTATGCTTGAGGTTTCTTTAGAACCAGTAGCTACTCAATAGCTGTTTCTCTTATTAGCTAGGATACATGTCATCTAATTGTCCATCTAGAAGTCTGTCACAGGATCTAGAACAGTTACCCAGCAGGACACTACAGGATGAAACAAATGGTGGCTCTGGGACAAAGCAGAGCTGCAAAATCTCAGAAAATATTAAATTTACACAAAAATTAGTGTTAGGGCCATGTAGGATCATGATCATTTGAAAATGTGTCTCATCCCACCAAAGTGTGAAAGGCAAACCCAAAACTAACATTTTGTAAACTGAACTAAAAAAGAAGGCAGAAGGAAGCTGAAATGTATCATGCATTTTTGCACATCTAAATTCCTGAAATGGTGGGAAGCATTGCATACTTTGTACAGCATAAAGCCCAATCAATGTATTGCGTGACTAATATTCAAATTTAATGAACAAAAGCCCCCTGGAACTCGTACAAAGACAAGGAATGCAGATTCTGGACAGATCCAGTGCTCTGCCATGTATTTTCATTATGTCAAAAGGCAGCCTGAGCTTTCGATACATTAAATGGGGTTTGGATTTTGATTTGTTATTTTCCTGTAAGAATCAACAAGTTCTTTTAATTCTCAGCTAGGTTATTAAAAATTCCTCAGGTTACTTCTTCAGTTTCTGAGAGTAAGGCCAAGTGTGTAATTTGCATGTAGCAATCCTAGCCCTTGTGCTGTAGTGACTTTGTAGTCTGTTTATGGTAACTGCTGTGCTTCCCCTTGATAACGCTATCCTATAACCATCTGCATTGCTCCCCCCATACGCTAAGGTAATGTTGAGTATGTCTGCTCACTGACCAGCTTTCTGTTCTTGATTATCCTCTGCTTCCATGTGTCAGTAGATGTTGCTGGATTGATCACTATTACACTCCAACAAAGCAATTGTTCTGCGGTATCTGAACATTCATGAGTTAGTCAGTTCATTCATTTTTAAGTGAATAAAACCTGCTTGGGACACAGTTGTTTCTGGCTTACAATGTGCTTTCCAGTTTGGGTACAGCTGTCTTGTGGGTGTGAAAGGTCACAATTGTGGGTCATTTTCCCCTTGATCTTATCATCACCAAAAGAGAATCAAGATGCAAACCATGTTGTAACTTAGAAAAACTGGCTGGGTAGGAAAGCAAAAGTGAAGACCTATGAAATTCAGCTTCAACACTCAAAAATCTTTTGCAGAATAAATTCTCCAGTTGATCTTTCAGGGCATCAGCACAGAAATCCTGTTTTTCCTGAAATGCTAGGGGAGAAAAGACAGCAGGGAGTCCCCGTCCCCCTGCTCTGTTCTTTCCCCCTGTGCGAGCAGGTGCAATGCTTGCCTGGCCTCCCTCCACTTCGCTAAAAAGGGCTGATTTTTTCCTGAGTGTGCAAGAACCAAAGCACCTTTGTTACCTTAGACAGCAGTGGGTTCTCTGATTTTTCCTGTGGCTGATGTTCAAAAATGAAAGGGATTTACACAGCAGACAATACATGCATGAACAGTAGGACTGTGGCCTTTTGGCATAAGTATCACATAAACCTTCATTCAAAATTCAAGCCAGCATTCCACTTCCTTAATCACAATTCCCCTCTCATGCTTGTAGAAATTGAGGCAGCGTGCCCCGAGAGTTCTTGGCTTTGCGGGGCTGTTTACCCTGAGTCACAAGCATTAGCTACGCGCGCACACTGCTTGCTGGCTAACAGCTGGCATTCAGACCCTGCCACTATACCTGGTGCAGCTGGAAGCTTGCAGAGGTGGTGGCAGCTGCTGTGGTAGCTGTCCCGTCTGCTCTCGTCATTGTCCCCTGCTCTCATCGTCTGGCTCTGCTGGTCGAGGTCCTCTGAGCTCTGCCCGGGTACCATTGCCACTCCCTTTGCACCTTGGGGCAGGAACACTTCACAGGGCAGCGGTCCTTCCCTGGCTGCTGAGGAAAACACTGTTTGTTTTCCTCATGGCAACAAGTTGCTGAAGCTGGCTGAAACCAACTGCAAACCACTAAGTGGTTTGTGAACAACTTTGTTGCTATTTCAGAAGGCTTTGCCCTTTGCAGTGACACAGGCAGTTGCTATTCTTGGGAGCCTATTGCAGGCGAGGGGAGGGCCCTCTGTCGGAAGTATTGCTTTTGCCTTTTAACAAATAGTTGGAGACATCAGACGTCTACACACAGCTCGATGCACATTCCTTACCCATAAGCTTAAAAGGGTCTCTCTCCCTCTCTCTTTTCCTTCCCTCTCTGGTGTTCACACGCACAAGTTTTTAACAGAGAAAGCAAACTGAAGGGGAAGATTTGAAGTGTTTACTGTGTCAGCTAAAGTTAGGGCACCAAGCACACACATGAGGCATCGCTTCATTCTTAGAAACTGAGCAAGCTGTGGTGAGAAACAGCAGAGAGGAAAAAAAGCTATGGCATCCTTTTGCAGTCTGCAATGTTAGGAGTCAGGATTTTTCATAGCATAGATGTCCATACTATGTCACAAGAAAAGCAAGATACCCTCTGTCCCATGACAAATACTTGTGAGAAAACTGAGACTGTGGAAGCAGTGGCCAGAGGCTGGACTGCAGCAGCAGTGAAAGGTACAGATGGCACAGGAGAGCTGCCTGCAAGGATTACCTGCCTCATTCTGATCCTGGTCCTGGTCCTGATCCTTATGCAGGAGCCTCCAAGTCCTCTCATCATGCCCGCTGGCCTCAGTGAGGCAAGTTGTCTAAGCTATCCCCAGTGGGAGTTGCTGTTGTATAATTTGGCAGTGCTGCAGGCGTCTTGTTTGTGCTCTTTTTCTCTTTCATTACTTGCTGGTTTGCGTTGGTTGTTTTTGTTTTAATACACTAATGCCTTCAGATGGTGTGGGAGGGAAGGCAGAGGTGGAAAGTTGATAGCTTTTGCAATATTTCCAGGAAGGAGAATTCCTAAACATTTTTTTCTTAAGTAAAGCAGGCATGATATACCCTTCATCAGTGTTTGCCTAACAAGAAATTTGACAAAACACACTGTAGCTGTCTTTTCTGACAGCTGCCTCACTGCCAGCTTCAGAAGCTGGAGCGCCAGGGATGCCACAGAGACACCAGTTCCAGCAGGGATTTTGCTTTTGGCAGTGCCCTTGGTGTGGAGTTAATGAGTCAGCCCAGCTCTGCTCTAGTGTGTAACATATTTTCCATGCAAAATGGCCACCTATCAGGTGGTACCTATCAGGGCTGTTAACAATTTCTTGCCACATCCAGAGAGGTGTTATTTCCTCATGGGATATGTTCAAAAGGAAATGCCAGCTTTTAAAGAAGTTATTCTGATATTTTGGGGGAAAAATGAGAGGCTGTTTAGGCTGGGAAAAGAGAAGAAATATTTTCAAAGAGTAAACTAAGCTGTGACAAGATCCCTCTGTTGTAATGTGGTGTGTAACTGACCTCCTTAACATCCGACACCTCATATAACCCACAGCTCTAACTCCATAGCTACACACTTGTTCCTACCTCCCAAATGTACATAATGGTCCTGGAGAACTGCTGAGATGCCTGCAGCAGCTTGCTGGGAAGCAAAGACATGCTCCCAGAAGAGTGGTCCTGGAGGATGCTCTGGGGTTCACTCCTGCTCAGAGTTGCTGCCTGAGGAGGGCTGACCCAGAGGCAGTGACTTCACAGCCGGCTGAGAGAAATAGAGTTTGGTTCAGTCTTCAGCTGAATGGGATGTTTAGCTTCACAGAGAACTGATGAGAGGCTGTCCAGGCTCCAGGCAAGGTCTGGCAGAAAGGGGGAATGCTCAGTGACAAATGAGGTGTCTTGAGGAGCCTGAACAGATGATGGGCTTCCCCCATACCATGCTCTTTTTATACCAGGGTTATTCAGATATTCTCACTTCTTAAGTTTGTACATGTTTAGTTACAGAAGGTTTCACATAGAAAATCCGTCTCTTCCCCAGGTAATCAGGTGCGCAAGAATTGACTACTTAAATGTGCTGTTAACTTTTGCCATCTATCTTACAGGAGGCTACTTTGCTGCAACAGGAACTGCTGTGTGAAATTATCAAGCCAAACTTGCAGCACAGCATTGATGGGACTGGAAGTGTCCATCACTCCTTTTGCCATTTATGAAGAACTTCTGCAGCCTGTCTTTGTCCACTCATTCCCCCATTTCCACTCAAACCTGATTCTACAAATCTCTATGAAGGCAACCTGGACAGGCATCTCCATATTCATCACACCTGTAGGGTGTCCTTCTTCAGCTACGAGATGAGTCAGAATCATCAGCTACAGGATGTTACTAAATTTGACAGAAATGAGAGGTGTAATGCAACTTTAGCTCTTTATGTTCAACCCCCCCTTCTCCCTCTAACTGTAGTCCTTCAACTAAATATACTGATTATGAGTAGCTGCTGGCACCTACATACTTCAGATGAATGTAAAATATTGTCAGGATCTGCACCCTCCCCTAAACTGGCAACATACTACCCCAGGAGTAAGTAATAAAAACAAAAGCCGCTTTTCATCCAGTTCCCAAATCTTGTGATGAACTGAAAAAAACTATTTTAGACAGAGTGGGATTCCTTTTAACTGTGTTTAAAACTGGAGTTCAGGCTATCTACATTCCCCTCAGAAGCCAGAACTTAGACTAATTTTTAAATGCTTACCTACCTGTTTACTCAGAAATCCAGCAGACTAATTTTCTCTTCAAAATAAAAGCCAAATAACCCACTTTCCTCCCTAGTTCTGCCTTAATTTCATGGTATCTATGCCATCTGCAACACAATGATGGCTTAACTTTGCCCCCTGTGGTAACCTCAGGAGGTAAATGGCTTTCACAGATGGTAAAGCAGCCAGTACATAGCGTAAAAAATAATGACCAGAGAAAAAAATGAAGAAAAGCATTGTTATTCTGGGAATTTGTGTTTGCACTTCCCAGAGGGCGGTGCACCCTTGCCATGCTGAGGTAGGCTTCCTGGGCTTTGACCTGCTCCGGGAGTTACATCGCATGACAGAAACACTGTATCAGGATGATAAGATCTTGGCAAAAAAAATGTTTCCAGTAAGTGGGAATGCGAAATATTTTATCCTGAAATGTGCTGCTTAGCATGGCATTGGTATGAGGGATGTGTTGCAGCATCATCAGTAGCTAGTTGATAGATAGTGAAAAGCCACAGCTCAGCAGATGCAAGAATCTGTTTTCACAGTTGTGGCCGAGAAGTCGAGGCATGAATGTTATTAGTGTTAACTGGCATCCCAGAAAAGGAAGGAACTGGAAAAAAAGCCTATTCCAGCCAATGAAAGCAAACAGAGGAAGGGAAAGCAAACAGCCTGTGCTGGTTCTGCAACCAAGGTGATCATAAAGGGATCTCATGAAAGGCAGTGACTGGTGGCCACAGGGTCTTGGTCCCACAGCTCTGTACCCACCCTGTTTCCCAGCAGAAATAAACAGGCAAGCAAACAAGCAAAACTCCAGTACAACAGATGTGAGTGGGATAAAGAAGAAGAAAAAGAAGTGTGCTTCACTACTTTTGAATCCTCTGTTATTTTCCTGTTACTGCCTTGCCTATGTATGCTGTTATAACAACCACTTAGCTCTCGTTGTGTGCCCAAGAGCAAGAGATGTCAGTCAGAGCAGGGACAGGGGTGCTGCCAGAGAATTTTCAAGGTGGGAAAGGATTGTACCTGCTGTGCCCCTCTCACTGCTGCTGCCTGGGAAGGGAGTCCTGGTGCCTGGGTGGGTGGGGAGAGTTGTTACAGAAGGCAAAAAATCCCAAATGCCATCACAGGCAAACTTAATGATATTCCAATGAGTACAAGTCCCAGCTCCACAACTGCGCTGGTCGAGGCTGGGCAGAAGATGACGCTCTTCAGGAGAAAGAAGAAAGGAAAGATAAAAAAGCCAAAAGCAGGAGAGGGTCAGGAGACAAGCCAGGCAAATTAGTGTAACATAGTCATGAGATTCCCTGGTCAGTGTTGCCTTCATGCAGTTGGCAAAAAATCATCTTTCTGTTATTTTCTCAATTTCTTGCTTTCCAAACTGACCAAAGAGTTTATAATTAGAGGCTTGATTAGACTAGAAAAAGAAGGTAAGATATTCACATTAAATTGCTGAGTAATCTGCCTGGAAAATCTGTGAGTCGGAGGTGGGTGTTTCTTCTGAAATCTCTGGTTGTGATTTGTATGTGCCTGCATTTCCAGCAATTTAATAGTTCAACTTTGGTACTGTGTAGAGGCAGGAAAGTTGGCATTAAACCAATATGAATGAATCAAGAGCCAAAGGGCTTTCTGAATCAGTTTTCTTAGGCCATTTTTGTCAGAGTTTGTGCAAACTGTTTTCCCTGTAGGTTTTATGACCCTTTGAAAGAAGACAATAGAACTGTCCCAATTAATTTATTCTAAAATATGGAAATAAAGCTTTTCAGTAAAACTATGGAGAGCATTTTCTTGACATATAAGCCTGCATCCATGATCACTGAGTTTTCCTCTCAGAATTAGCAGTTCACTGTTTGCAGAAGAGGTTTGTAAGATAGTCAGCACGGGACAACATGAGGTGGGCTTGGAGAGAGAAGGAAAGAGACATGGAGAGAAAAGAAAGAAATAGAGAAAAAAAAACCCAAGAAAAATGTACTGTTTATTCAAGAATAAAGTAGCAATCTAAAAAAGCACAAGTTGTCTTTCCCATTAGTGTTGACGCATCGACACCCACACACAAGGAGGAAAACATGCCAAAATTCCAGTCACCAAGCAATGAAAACTAGGTGAAAAAGGCAGAGGTCTATCTCAAGAAAGTGAAATGATCCATCCTTAAGGATCTGTGAATATAGAGAAGATAATTGCTGTTTCTAATGTGCAGCAAATGAATTGTAACTTAGGAGTCAGCTTTGCAAAGATGCTTTTTATAAATGTAAGATAAATTTCATAAACACAATATTTAGGCTATGCCATTTGTGTCATTTTGCAAAGGAATGATCTCTAAATATATCAGTAAATGGATAATACTAAGTAAGAAATAAATGATATAGTCTGTCATATAGCAAGTTCATGACAGAACTATGAATACAAGCTTCTTCATTCTGACTTCTGTGGTTTCTTATTAAGTCATTTTCTTTGTGTTTTATTCTTACTCTTTGAGAGGCACTGATTTATACTAGTGTGTTTTTATCTGACTTTAAAAAATTCTTTCAAAAATATCTTGACCTCTTTTGATAGAATAAATAATAGATACAGTCCAGAGCTCATCACTTTTCACAACTCCCTCCCAGGTCTGAAAAACACCTGCTGACACACTACACAACTATTTATTCCTCCTGCTCTTCTGTTACCATCATCTTTAAAAATGCAATGTGGCCAGGGTCAACAACTTTAAGAGTTTGGTTTTGGCAAAAACTTAAAATCAAACTGATGGTAAGAACTGGAGGGTAGAAAGCACAATAATAAAGGAACTGAGCTGACGAAACAAGATAAAAACTCATTTTTACTTCTGGTTTCTACTTAGATGGCAAGGTAGTCTTTCTATAAAATACAGGGAAAGGCCTTCTACCTTCTGGGTAACCTGCGAGGCCACTTGTAACAGTTACTGAATATCATGTCTGTGATTCGCTATTGCACGCTGGTCTTTCCTGCTTGCTTCAGATATTTTACACACACCTTTTTTAACAAACCATAGAAACAGCAGCCCCATATGTTAGAAAGAAAACTGCCCATCTGAAATAAAATTGGGAATAAATGAAAGCCAGAAATTTTAGTAAGAATGCCTGTACAAATTTTATCCAGCTAATTATCTTATTGGAAATGGCAAACCAGTTACTCTACTAAAAAAAATTTTATGGGCTTTTGGTATAACTTTCTGGAATCGGTGGAGAAAACCCAGTATGACCCAATAGGAAGTGTATTAGAGCTACATTTCAAATGTCTTTATTAGTATCCAGGACGCTGCTTTGTGTTCTCAGACTCATTTCAACCAGCTACTGCACAGGCCAAGGCTGAACTTGAGGCTGAACTCAGAGGAAGCGTCTCAGAAAGACGGAGGGGCACGGAAGAGGGACCTCGTGGCCCTGATTTCTCATTTTGCTTCCACTATAAGCGTGCTGTCACCTATGTGGTACAGTGCCTGCTGGTGAGCAGTCCCAGGGGAAGGGCTGAGCCTGGAGCAGCCAGTTAGCAATGTAACCCACTGCATGAAATCAAATGGTTTTTAGGAATTTCAAGAAAAAAGTGCCAAAAAAATAGAAGCCCTTTAGATGACTGCAGAGTGGAAAAAGGGAAGCCCTTTAGATCACTGCACAATGGAAAAATGGTTCACTCATTCCTCATATGATGAATTGTTAAAAATGTGTAAGCTGAAATTCCCATTGCCTGTTCCAATTAAGGAAAGGGATGTACATTGCTAAGAAAAATGTGAGCTGCTGAAATGTTTTTTTTTGTTGTTGCTGGGAAACATTTTCTTCCACATGGTATATGTCAGTAACACAGGAAATGCAGTCATTTTCATGGTTTCAATTATTTCCACTGAGAAAGTGTTTTGTTTTCTCCTGAAAATCCTGTTGTTGCAAAAATAAACTACTAAATGTCATTAATACTGTGCTTCGGCTTCTTGCTGGTTTCTGACCACAGCTGGCAACCTGAAAGGAGTTTTGCATGCATTTATTAATACCAAATGTCTGGGTAAAGCTTTCCAAAGTCCAGTAAAATTTTCAAATCTTTGTAGGCAAGCAGGAAATGAAACCAGTCTCCAATACTGTCATTTCGTACTCACTCAGTGGGCATGAAGAAATAAGCAGTGTATTATCCTGCAACAGGGTAAAAGCTTTAAGTTCATTAATAGGTAGCAAATAAGATCTTCAATGGACGGTACATGTCTGGAGGTGTACAGGGGAAATTAGGTTTGAGACCATCATTCCTTTGACAGCAAGAGACACTGAAAGCCGGTGAGTGATGGATCTGATACCCAGGACAATATAGGAGAGGCTGTTTGGAAGAAGCAGAGGGTTTCTGCCCCAGAATTCTTCCCTACCTCTCACCAAAATCCTATCTTTTGAAATACAGGTAGGGGAAATACTACGCTGACAGCACTTCAAAAGGGAGGTGCCAGTGAGGTTTCCTTTCTCCACTGTGCCAGCCCCACGAGTCAGTAAGGACTTCACTGGCACAGAGGCCAGGGAGGAAACTGTTCGCTTCCCACTTCAAAAAAATGTTGTCTCTCTGTCAATATGAGGAGGGAGGCCCCTTTGCTGGCACCTCTCTGGCCCCCCACGCCTACTGACGTAGCTCCCAAAGGCAGGCTCTGCCTGTGTGGGTAGCAGCCGCTCTGTTACCTGACACAGATCTGTTCAGTATTCACCCATGGGAACCTCCTCAGGGAGGAAACCCTTGGTGGGATTGTGACTTCCGAGAGGATCCCTAACACACACCCTCTGAAAGCACTTGGTGCTGGTTGCTGCCCACTGCAATTCAGGAGCTGACATTAGCTCTTCAGTTGTTTGCATTTCTATCTGCTTTTTTAAAAGACCAAGGTACATATCACTTCTGGCAAAGCTGATTCAGTAGAAGCAAGCCCTCTCCTCTAATGTTCTGTGTAGTTTTCCAGCATGTTTTTTTACAAAGGACTTCCCTGAGCTGCTGAGGACTGCAGCCTGGGGACTGATGCCACCTCTTTCCTCTCCACTGGACAGGTGGACTCAGCCTTGCAAGACTGCAGCTGCTGCCTGTCACCAAGATCCCTGCCATCCCAGTGTGGATGCTTGGCTGAGTTACTTCTGTGAAACAAGAGATGTTAGCGTCAGGACTTAGATCTCTCCAAAGATCACAGAAGTTCTGGTGCACTCATTTGGCTTCTCCAGGGCGTGGGCTGCCAGCCTATGAGCTAATCCATTCACAGCAGACACCCTTCTCCCCCACTGCTCATTCAGATTCAGACTCTATGCTGCTCAGTTTGGCTTAAACCTCTCTGTTTCAGACCAGCCACTGAAGCATTCGTTGTGTGAATTCAAACTGACAAAATAATCATCGGCAAAGATCAAGGGGCTGTCAGCAATACAGTGTGTGCTGTGTGGAACATGTGCAGAGCCCTGAAGAGCCACTGTGCTGCCTCTGAGAAGGAATGTCCGTGAGGAGAGGATGTCTGAGATTGAGTTCACAGCAGTCATTGTGCACACAGCACTTAAGCTTTCCAATACAGCTTCTAATTTCAGCAAGTCTGTTCAAAGAAGCATGGGCAAAGCACAGTTTTGTAGTTAGCTGTCATAAAGTTTTAACTCTTGGTAAGGACTTTCCTATTTGGGGTGAAGTGCATAAGAAATCTTTTTGCACATGTGGAGTCAATAGGCAGGAGTTGCTGACTTGACAGAAAGTTATTTTCATACCACAAAAAGTAATCAGAAACTCCAGGGCAGCAGTAGGGTGGCTGCTTAGCTGCAGCTACTTTTATGGGCATAAAGGAAATTGCTAGTCTCTTCCTGGCTTCCCCGGAAAGGTGAAAGACCTTTTTGCCTTCTCCATCCTCATCATAGAGAGATCACACCAATCTCACTGGCTTTTTGGGAAACTAGTGAGGAGTTCTAACATTGCCTTCAACTTGTACTCCTCAAGACAGGGAACTCTACATTTTCCTCGTGCTCCACCTTCTTCACCAGATCTTACTCTTTCCTAGGTAGTGACCAATATGCATTCCACCACTCAAAGAAAACTCTCCTCTTCCCAGTCTGTGACTCTTCTGAATTGTATCTTGGCTTTTTGCAGTGACTGTCCTCTCCTGATGGACAGCTGTGAAATTTCAGTTATGGTGAGTGAACATACCTTCACACACACACACACGCACACACACACACTTTCTTACTCCCATGTCTCTGACTGTGGCTTCTCCCCTCACTCAGCCAACCCGAAGAGGGAGAACAGCTACAGAAGCACGGAGAAAGACTCAAACCTTCTGCTACCTTCTGAAGAAAACTCCCAGCTCACTGCAAGACATCTGACTTTTAAACAGTTCTCCTTGTGGTTTAGAGTTTTTTTGTGGCTAACGATACATTTAGACATGTATATCCATGCTTACCATTGCAGGGTTTGGCTCCCTTGTGAATTCTAAAAGCGAATACACGTGAGCCAGCTATCAAACTCTTGCTACTGAAATCAGAGTCAACATGTTAAAGCTCCTAATTCCTGGAGTCTTATGACTATCACATCTACAAAACCCACCCTCTTAGCTGTAAAAACTTGAAAGCCTGAGTTGGTTGAGCTCCGTTCATAGAAACACAAGTGAGAATATGAATGTAAATAAGAGCAATTTTCATGTTTAGAAGTCATGGCAGTCTTTTGAATTTGATTTTATGAAAGGCATATGAAAAGTTGGTCATCAGCTTGAACATACATGACATTAAAACTGCGGAGGAGAAGCAATTTTATGCATGGAAGAGATTCAGTCCTTCAGGATTAAGACCGAACAATAGCTGGAAGAGTACAGCCCTTGCACCATTGACACAGATGGGGCAGCAGTGGGCACATACCTCAGGGACAGTGCTCAGCTGCGCAGCACCTTTGCAACACACTCCTGAAAGTCAGGTTTTCAATATGCCAGCAAGAAGGGAGGGCCTAAGCACAGCCTGAAACCACTTCATTGACCTAAAATCCTCCCTGGCAAGTAACACCCATACCAGCGGGAAGATAGAGTGTTGAGGGATGTGGGACACAGCTGAAACAGTGTTTCCCTGAGCTGATCTCCTGCCTATGTATGTTTGGAGGTGTTGGGAGCTCATGGCAAAAGCAAAGGTACCTTATAAAATCCCCATCCTTTTCTTTGCCACATCTTACTTTCTCCCAGATAATGGGTGGCATGGAGAAAGTGGGATTTGGAAGGACATTTTTAAAGAAAAAGTAGAGGAGCTACACTATACTGTGTTGATCTGCATAGTAACTGCAGCTGGCCAGGTGTAACACATGGGCCTGCACCCAACACGTGGGCTCAGCAGCCTGTGGGACATGCATAGGCTGCAATTGCAGCAGTACAGCTGTGATTTACTCCCAGATTTGGCATGGCTGTTTTCAGAGCCCTCTTGTGTCATTCCATCCCTCTGGCTTTGTTTCCAAGTGATTGGCGGATGAAATTGATGTTTGATTGCTGTAGGTTGCTGTGATGAGGAACAACCTCTGGGCAGCCCTCCAGGCAGAGGACCACCCTGAGTCCCCACGGACATGGTTCCTGCCTGGGCTGCACCACCCTGGGAAAGAGGAACAACTCACAGCTGTCTCAGCAACAGCTTGTGTTGTGCCCCACCCCCTTCAGCTCCCTTAACTGAGAAGAAAAAGGAAGCAAATAAATTCTCCTGTTTAGATTGAGTGACGTCCTGATAAGACAGGTTTGTCTTGATGATATTATATGTGTGTTCGTCATGTTTGAGTACATATGGGTTTATTTCAAACACAAGGGCACCTAGAAACACTGCTACAAAAGGCAGCTATGCGGAAATTGGGAAAGGCCAGAAATAGAGTACTCGTGCCCCTGTAACTTGGCTCTTTTGTGTATATGCACAATATATTGTTTAATATCTTTACTGCACACTGTTTCCTTCACACACTCCCATCTTGTTCAGTACACAGAGCAAATAATATTTAGTTAATAATCATTTAGAGGTCTGTGTTACATCAGAGTTCAGGCTGCAAAACCACAGCCATTGCTGCTGCCCTTATAACCTACAGTGCTAGTTAGTATTTTTATTCTGTTTGATTTATTCCAGTCTATGATCTTAACCTTGGAAATGGAAATAATCCATCATGAAGATACTGTTAACAGTTTCCCTGTAAAATGCGAGATGGTATTGTAATATATTAAAATTTCATGAGCCTGAATTAGTCCATCTTCACAACATACCAATAAGACAAGTGGACAGCATTATCTCTGCATTGGGGCTGAGGAACTGGGATGTTTAATTCCAAATTCATCCCTTAAATTTGGATGCCCAGTCTGAGAAACCTATGATCTGTCCTTGTCATTTAGTTTTAAACAAGTTTTAATATATTTATAGACAGTTACCACTGACTTTCTTCGTGCTTGAGAGTCTTGAACACAACTGAAAATAAAGCTTGAGGATCTCAGGTCCTACAAAGAGAAAAAATAAGTCTGACAGCATTTCTGTAGGCCATCTAGTCCATCTTCCTGCCCAAAGGAAAGGTCAGCTATAACATTCTCCCTTGGGGATCCCTATTGCTAAGTTATTCCTGTCTAATATGTTATTAAAATTCCCTAGAAACAGAGATTTCACTGTCTTCTGAGGAAGCTCTCTTCGAGCGCCTAATTGTGCTTGCTATTAGACTGGTGTTTAGACTAAATCCTCTGTACTACAAGTACTCTGTCTTTCCTTGCTTTGTCTACAAGGGACATGAAGAACTGTATATTCCTCTGCTCTTCAGAAATGTTGAATATCTGCTGCTGGTCCCCAGAGCCCTAACTGATTCACACCTTTACTTGGGGAATGCTGTCCAAAATGGAACACGAAACATCAGCAGAGGCCTCAGTGGTGCTGAGTAAGGTCGAAAAATTTCTCAGTGCCTTTTATATGTTACTTCTCTGCTTAGTTGTCCTATATGTGACCCTCACATTTCTTCACAACAGTGTCAATATTATTGATCATTAATAATGTGGGATATGCTACAACCCCAGTTCCTTTTCTGCAGAACTAATTATCCATCCTGCCAGGTCCCGTTTTGTGATTTTGTGATCAATTACTCTCATTTAAATGTAGGCCTTTGCAGTCTACAGACCTTACTGGATTATTTCCCACATTTTTTTAACTCACTATACTAATTTTTTAGTCTTCTGCCCTTCTGTGTGCCTGCAGCTCCCCTCACAGCTGGGTGTTGGTTTTGCTCTCCCACATATCTGCAAATGAGCAACCTACCATGGAAAATCTGGTGTAAGTGACTTCCCCAGCACCAGCCAGCAACCATGTGTCACAGGCTGGGGCTGGATCTCAACTTTCACCTGCTTGGGCCCCCCTCCAGCTGCCTGAGGTGGCTGGCCAGAGGTGACTCCTCCTGAGGAGACAGAAGGGCAAGGTGCAGCCTCCTGGGCGCCAGGAGCTGGGAAGGAAGGACACACTCACTGATGATAGTGTGTTTAAAGACTTCAGATTTTAAGCACTAGCACATGCATGTATATATCCTGACTCCTGATTTAACTAAACCTAGACAAGTTTTTGCAGGAAAAGGAAGCATACATTCTAGGCACAAAGGATACTCTGGCTAAATAATAATAATAAGCTCCTGTTTTATGGAGTTCAGATTCATACAGTTTGAAGGGGAAAAAAAATCTACTGCTTTTAATGAGGATTTTTTTGAGCTATCTTAAAAGCATAAAATATGTCCATTTTTATTCCACTAGAGGTCACTAGCACGACATTTTTACAAATAGGAATACAGGCATGCGTAGGGTAATTCCAGTTCAAAAAGTTCAGTTGAAACTTAAATATGTGATGAATTTGGCCAGCTAATAATTCTGCAACAACTGCTTGTACCAAACTACTTCGGAGGAACTTCTTACAAAGATATTTGCTCTGGGAGGTGAGCATTTTTCTTAAAAATATACCACTTTAGTTCAGTACTAGAGTGTTTACACCATAAAGGATAGCTTAGAAAAGTTAGATCATACCAAAATAAGTACACTGATTACTTTGAAGTAGCTAGACCACAATTAAAAAGTGGAATATTCACTAATAAGAGAACAAATCGAAACAAGGATTTGAAATTACAGCCTGTGCTCCTTCTTTCCAGTGCCCAGCTCAGAGAGGATGTTTTGTGGCAAGACACATTAACCTAGACTTGGTACTAGCCCTTTGGCTACTCTGATGCCTGTAACACTTGGCAGTGCGCTGTCAGATATCCAAATCTGTGGCACTTCTGCTGCCTCCTCACTGCAGTTATGGGGATCTAGTCTGTGGTCACAGCAACAGCTTAACTCATTAGGGACAGACACATCTTGATTGCCAGTGGTATCACAGCTGGCTAATATCAAATTTGTTGTGATATATAATGCTACAAATCAATAATCACAGTGGCAGCAGCAGCTGTTAAATTGGCCCCATGTCTCTCACACTCCTGGAGACAGGAGTATCCCAAAGGGAGCATCAAAGCCACCTTTCTGCTGCAGCAATTAGAGGCTTCTCATGGCTCCCTTCTTGTTTCCCCATGGAAATGTTGCAGTCCACTTATCTTCCCCAAATCTGCACCATGCAGTTATCTCTATTCATGTCATTGCAGCAGCATCAGGATGAACCCTAACTTAACTCACTATCCCAAGGTCTTAACATGGCCTCAACTTGACATCTCACCCTATGAAAGGAGCAGGTCATGTGACATAGCCACAGAATAACTATATTGTTTCAGTTGCTGGAAGGTTGTATTTTTCCATGAATAATGCAATTGCAGGCCTCAGTGTGCTTTTCCAGAGCGGAGCAGGGCCATTACACATCCTGCTGCTCCAGAAGATAAGGTCACACAACAGCCTGGAGCAGTGGTTCATAGAATCCTGCACACCACTGGGAACTTCACCTTTGCTGGCAGACCAGGTCAGAGGCCAGACAACGGGAAACAAAGAGAGGCTCTTCCCAGAAAGTCATGCACTGCTCATGAATCACCTGATATCTATGGCAAATGCAGCAGCCAAAAACTGTGCAGCTCCATGAGCGATGGCTTACGTAAACCATTTAATGAGTTTATATGCACTTTTGCAGGTATTTTTCTCTTCCATGGTCAGTCCCCAACTCTTTGCAAAGCTTTACCCCAGTTATCTCCTTGTTTTTCTGTAGTCTTTTGAGTCTAGCCACCTTCCTAACCTCACCCTCTCTATAGGCATCATATGGGTTGTGCCCCACTAAAGGAGATCAGGAGACAAGGGCTCATCCATCTACATGAAACTCAGAGACACTGCCGCTATGGAGCTACCTCAGCTGCAGAGTAGTTCAGTTTCTGCCTGTGAGAGAGCAGGAGGTATCAGGAAACGAGCAATTCAAGACAGGGCACCAAATGTGTTGGATATATTGTCACTGGAAAATCTGAGTGTTTGCCAAAATGTGACAAATGCCACTCCTTGCAATGCCCAGTTTTGAGGGGAGCATGACAGAGAGCTAGAGGAGGTGGCTGCAAAACTTCCAAATGTTTCTGGCAGCAAGTAGTTGTTTAGAGATATCAGAGACAGCAAAAATCCCACCTGTCACTCACATGTGGGATGGTTTGAGCAGGAACTGAAGCAGACTCTTTCCAGTGCTCCGCTGTGCACCATGTTTTTGTGAAGAACAGCTAGGACACGGTATATGTGAACAATTTATTTCTTCACGGCACTTGACAAGCATCAGTTACCCTTGGTTAGTGTCTCTCATCAGCATTATCACTGCAATGAAATCTGTATAGTCTAGGAAGAGCATGATGCTCCTCCAGCTCTCCTGTCAGCCCTTGCTAAAATCACTTTTGTCCTATCTTGTTCAGGGTCAAAAAACAATGTGCACAGCTTAAGTATGACTCTGGGATGGAATAAAACAGGCCTTTCAATAAATTGTGGATCTTCACCCCCTCAGGAATTGCTTTTGTTCTCCTCTGGCTCAGTCTTATAAATGGCAAGTGGCATGGAGAGAACAGGGACTGATCATTCACCATCCTTTTAATGCTACAATTAGAGGTCATTGAGGAAAAGAGAAATCCATGAGAAGAGATATTCCATGACTGTAGGCAAATGCCACTGCTGTCCTCCCACAGCAGGGACTGACAGGCAAGGCATGACAGTGGAGTATGACCTGACAGTTTTCTCTTGCATATCAGGAAAGGTGGGAAGTCTGTTGCCAGCAGAAGGTCTGATGATAGAACAGAGAAATGCACTTAGTTGAATCTGAATCTGGTGAACACAAGTGGTAGCAAAGAACATCACACATGTGGTTTCTGCTCAGGCTCACTGCTCAATTAACACCGTTATGTTCCCTGCGGGTCTGCTGAGCCTACACTGAAAAGCTCAACTGTCATGTCTTGCTTGTTGTTGCTGTCAGGGTTAACTAGGATAAGCATCAATCAAGCTAACTATGTTCCTGCAGCAGAATTGACTGTAGAATTGACTGCAGATTGTCAAATCCATCTAAGAAGCACAATATGTATTTGACCAGTCAAGAACCCTGCAAGCAGCTGCCTGAATAGAGCTGGAGATCTGCACATCAGCTCCTTCAGGAGAGCAGCCTATGAGTACTTTATATCTAGTTCAAGGATGCATGTGTATTCATGTTGCAACACTCTTGTTGCAGCGTATACATCCTCCTAGAGGCAGGTTTGAGCTATGGTTTAGGAAACAGGGTTTCTTACTTCTGAGACACAATACCATGCCTTCTCTTAAATTGGCAAACATGGCAAACTGGTACTTTTATCATGTGGTTTTGGATTAATCCAAATGGGAAGAGCTGCTTATATCACTTATCTGGAGGGAAGAAAACCAATCCTATTGTGCTCTTGATGATGTTGAGGTAAAAAGGCTGAAGACAGAATTAATATACGTAGAGTGAGAAGATATCAGGGTATACATCTGCTAATTTCAAGATGCAACTGCTGTCAATGTTTGGGTTTGTGTGTCTACAATTCTCATTTGTTATGTTCAAAGTGTAAATTAATTTGTCATTCAAGTCATTAGAGCAATGTCATTAATTAACTTATTTTGGGACAATCAGCACACAATACTTAAAACAAATTGAATTAAAATGCTTTTCTGATGAAGAATTTATAGCGTGAACGATCTATAGCTCTGGATATATATTGGCAAGCTGGCACTATATTCCAAGGACGGAAGGGGAGTAGGTTTGGCATTTGATTTAATCAGCTAGTTTTTGATTTGACTCTTCATTGTAGTAAGAGTGCTTTTCCAGCTGCCTTTTCAGAGTGCAGACTTCAATAATAAATAAATAAATAAATAAATAAATAAATAAATAAATAATAAGGCACATTTTCAGAGAACTAAGCTTCCTGGAAATGCCACATTTGAATACACAAGCTTCTTAAAATCCTTTTAATATCCTGATGCTGTAACCAGTGTATTTTCGTCCTTAGCCAGCAAGTAATTTGGCATTAGCGCCTTACCTTATTTAGGGCTGTTGTAAAAGACTCCAGATTTATGGTGAACCTATGAGGACAATCTACACTTGTAAAGACAGACAGTCTAAATTTAGGAATGGTAATGGAAAGCATTGTGTACTTAGAGCTAAAAAGGAAAACGGATAGCATCGTGGGAACAGATTACTGTCAGGGTATTGAGTTCATTATCAGGACTTACCTATATAGTAAGAATAAATATGATGGCCAAATTTCGCTTTCAGTTTGAAATATGAAAACCCATATCACTCTTTGGACTTGCTGTAATTTATGTTGACATAAATAACAGCAGTTCTTTCTCTCAATTTTTTTAAACTTTTTTAAATGTTACCTTTTTTGAAAACTGGCCAGTTTAAAAAGGACTGAAACACTTCAGTGCCTTATATAGGAAGCTAAGGTAGCATCTATGGTGGGAAGAGATGTGAGATTTCCTGGTCACAGAGAAAATACCCTTGTCTGAATCCGACAAGGACAAAAAGACAAGGGTGTGGCAAAGGGCAGGTAAGTAGAGAGGGTCACTGGCAACAGGAGTGATGGGTTTTTAGGTATCATCTTTGTGTTAAACCGTACTGCAATTACAATTTACTACTCAGTGATGGACAAATAGAGAGGTATAATAGATCCTATTTTTAATATATGGTTACATAGAGAACTGCTGGATTTTAAACTATAAGCAATGTGTATTTTATCTCCATGTATAATGGGTTTAGGTACTGTATGTGCCTATATAACTAATACAGTATAATAAAAGTCATACATCAGTGGTGAGCACCTGGGGTATAAGAGCAGCGAAAATTGAGTTCTTGGATTCTTGTCCAGGGAAAGATATTGATCTCTATCTTAAATGGCCTTTTCAAAAAGGCAGTTCTGAGACCCATGTGGTGTTTTTACTTTTTACTTGACGAGGACTTACAGGATGACATGGTAATATAAAAATGTATTTGCTGCAACAGATGAAAGAGCTTAGCTGAAATGGAAGCCTTGAATAGAGATATTCTACATCCATATACTTGGATAGATGTGGGAAAAATATCCACTGCTTGATTCATGGGCACCCATAAAATGCCAGAGCACAGATGCAAATAACCTATTTGCAGTTCCTCATAATTTGTAGATATTTGCAATTCACCTCATTTAGAACTGTCATATAAAACTATCTCTAGCAGAAAAAGGTAAAGATACATTGTCAGAAATTATTTTCACTTTAAAAACCTGCTTGTAATTTTAAAGCAGATGTGACACTTGTTTTTCTAATTGCAATGCAGAAGCTCAGACTAATTTCTGTAGAGTCAACCTTGCTGTGCCAAAATCAAAATGACAAAAAGAGAGATGAGACTCAAACTCACTGTTTTTTCTTACTTCATAATCAGTGATCTTTCCAAAATAATTTTAGCAAATTATATTTATCAAATGTATCAATTTAAAATGCATGAACTGCATTCAGACACTTAAATTGAGCATTCCTAGTTTTCGAAGTGACTGGAGACCTAACTAGGTAATGGGAAGAAGGAAAATCCAGATATGTGAACATACTTAGGAGAAGATTATCTGGATTCAATTTGCTCTTATCTGGAAGATGACACTGCTTCTCTCAGAGATGCCATGTGAACACTATAATGAAACACAGGAACCTTTTAAAGATGTTGCACAGTTCATGAACATTCTAAGTGCATGCTGGAACATTGCTGTTATGCACCACAGCCCTGGGCCCTGATATGTGGGGTTGCACACAGACAAAACAACAACAAAGGTCCACAACTAACAACCCACCAGCAGACTCAGGTGACCACCTATAACCTCCAGTTTCAATCACATCCCAGCTGAGTGACCATCAGTGGCTCTGACATGCTGTGACTCAACGTGATGTTGAGCCAAATTAAAGTCTCATTCTTGCCAAAATAGTGGGGTTCTGCTCCTCCTCGCAGACTCCCATTTTCATTTCTGTGCTGGACCTTTATTCTGTGCCAGGATAGGGGAGGACAGAAACGAGGGAGGTTATGAGACTCACCTGTTCTTGTTAAATCAACTGTTATTTTGGCTTAGTGGTCTGTGAAAACACAACAGTGTTGTTGGCCTAACCCAGCTGTAAAACAGGTCTTAGGTAGCTTAACCCTGTAAGTTTTACTTTATAGCCTCTGGCAAGAAAAGAAGGCACCTCAGTTGGCGAGTGAGAATGGCTCATTGAGGCAAGGGAACTCTCAAGCTATGTTACCAGTCTTTCCCACCAGGCTGCTCCAATCAAGATGACATAGAAACCAACAGGCAGTGTATGCCTGGCCTGTCCATTGCAACAGAAGTTCCATGATTGGAGTGGAGTGAAGGAAATCAGTAAATCGCATGAAAAAATGTTCATCTGAATGAATTAGAAAGAACAATAGTACACACAGTGGTAGAGCAAGTACTCACCAACGTTAACTTTCATTCATGTAAATGGTCCCACTGAAGCCAAAGGGAGAACTGGAGTGAATACATTGCACATGTTGTGTGTTGCAAGGCTCTATAATCTGGCTCAGAGCAACTAGCCACTCTATTTTAGCATGAACAGTTGGTGAATTATTTTTGCCCCAGATGGTAATAGGCCTTCATCGGATGTTTGGTTTGATTCATGCTAGCTGAATGGCTCCACTAACGATGCTCTCAAGCTGTATGAAGAAATGATTTACAGTTTTACATGATCTAGTGTCACCCTCTGTAGATTCTGGCACTCTTTCACACAGGAACTACTCTTCTGGAAATGATTTGCTAATGGAGAGTCCCAGTACCTTGTCTGTTTGCATCTCTTTGCCTTTACCTGTCACAATATTTTGCAGGATGGCAAGATGCCAAGAGATGCAATGTCATGTTAATAATTGTTAATATGTCATGTATATTTCAGGGCAGATAGCCAAAGTGATAGGTGCTTTAGAAATAATAGAAGAAAATATTTTTTTTTTCTTTTCACCTTTCTTGTTTTTCAGCATTTTTCATTTTATAGGCTTCTTGTTCTTCTTGTCTCATTGTTCTCAGTTGCTGAAATACTTCCTTTTAGTGACCAGAAAATAAGAAGCAAGGGCTAGGATATTACTGGGATCACTAGTCATCTCTAAACCATAATTTAAAAAAGCCATGCTTTGGAAGCATGTTAATCGTCACATCTGTTAAGCCTTCTACTGGCTTGCAGTAATGTTTTAAACAAATACAGTTTTTCTTTGCTAAATGGTTTTTAATTTCTTGTAGGGATTATCAGCAATGGTAAAATAAAATTCAACTCCTTAGTAAGCTGTGTATTTTCAGTTAGTTCTACATGTTTTGAGATGAATCCCATGCACATATGATGTGATCTGCTAAATACACATGGCCATTGAGCAAAATATGCACATATTGAATGATCACCTGGGGAAGGAGGGAGAATCTGTTCTAACTGACTACATTTACCAATCAGTGAAAACTCCTTTTACAGTAAATGGAAAGAAGCCATCCCCTCCAGAGGGGCTACCGTCTCTGTCTCTCTCTGTAAACTGTAAAGCCATTGTAAAGGGGGAACTAGGTGGCTGGCTCAGGTCTGACCCATACTGATAAGATTTATTTAACTTAGCCGTAGACTCTTAACTGAAGTATGACCTTACATATCTCAGTGACATGATATTCCATATTCAGGGTTGAATAAAATAGTACTTGAATAATCTCTTATTAAGCAGAAATGGTTCTTACAAGCTTTAGTCCAAGTCGGCAAATCCATCATTCAAAACACATCAGTAAATTATAACCTCATAACCAAGGCTGGAATTGCATATACCCACATCACCATCCTCTGTTTCTTGAGTTTAAGGATGGCAGCAAGCCTGGGCTGTGCATGTGATCCCAGTGCTGAAGTGAAGTGATTCTGGAGTGCAGAGAAACTTCAGACCCAGATCTGGAAACATAAGTCATATTTGAAACTCTCTTCACCATTACTCAATAAAGCTTGGCCCATAGCTTGTTGAGTGATCATCATTTAAAATAAGTATATGGGTTATTTTATCCCTTTGGAAAAGTTAAGCCCCTGTATACCCACAGATCATCTCTATTTCTTACACCAGTGCACCTCAGCACAGTTATTCACTAACTGCAGCTGTATGGTATGTATCACTTATATTCAAATCCATATAAAGGTTGTTTTTAGCATATATCACTGAATTGATATGGCATAGTTCTCAGCAAGAAACATCTCTTTATGGCATATACTTTGTAGTTGGAGCAACCTTAGCTGCACAGCTGCCTTCAGAGTAGTGCATGAATTTACCTGAACTAACAAGTTGATTTTCCTGGGAAAACAAGAATTCTAACCGACTGAATCACAATATATTTTTGAAGCCATACAGAACTCAACTAGATCTCTGCTCCACTTTCCTGTATACTATAATGATTACATCTTTACAAAAGTAATGATAGATTTCAAAAGTAAAGATACCAGTAGAGAAAAATCTCAATACCCAACCACTAGAGAACAGTCATAAGTACAGACTCTGAAGTGCAGACGGAAGGGCGCTTGCAAGTACAGAGGAGAAGGATAAAGTCTAAGAAGGCTTAGGCTTTATCCTATAAACCACTTATTTGTGTGCTTCATACATTACATTCATAAAAAGATAGCCTGAACTGTGGGATATCTTCTCATCCATGTGAGATCAACGTTCCTGACATCCTCCCACATGGTGGGGAGAGATGATTCAGTGAACAGACCCTTACTGAATAAATGGGTCAAGGCTGTTGCCTATTGCCTAAACTGTTTGGTTGTCCCAAATAAGGAACTACTGAAGTAGCCCAAGGCCATGGTGCAATGTCATTCTTACCTAGTGCTACTTATCCCTGAGTGCTGGAGGACAGCATAGACGGCAGCAGTCAACCATCTGTGTACCAAAAAAAATAACCTGGAGGAAACTCGTATGTTAGCTGGGTGCAGCTCAAAGGCGGATGGCTAAAGAGCGGCTTCTTATAGAGGAGTCTGCATCTGAGAGAGGAAAGGGTTTGTCTGGTTTAATTAATGTCTGCACAGCTTCAGGAAAGAAAACCCTCTGTCGCTGGCAGCTGGCACCTGTGTGGAAGAGGAATCAGAGCTGTGAGATCTTTCTGTCCCTCACTTAACAGCAGTTTAAACCAATTACTAATCCATGCGTAGAAGGACATAATTTTCCAGATGCTCCGGCCCCCGTGTCCTCTTACTTCCTCTCCCAGCAGGAGCCGAGCGCTGCACGGCGGTGACCACGAGGGGTCACCCCGCTCCGGGAGCCGGGGGCAGCGACGCCGGCGGGAGGGAGGCAGCGCCTCAGCTGCAGGGGCTGTCCGGTTAACCCAGGCACTGATGGTGACGCTCCTCGGGGGGCTCCTGCTCGCCTCTGGGCGCTCCATCAGAGAGGACAGGGCTACCGCCACTCTGCCGGGTCACTGGCACCGCGACAAAGAGCAGCGACCGAGAGAGCGCAGATGTTGGCTTCCTTCTCCAGCCCTTTGATACCAGGGCAAAGGGCCTTTGGCAGTGCAGCACCGTCAGACGGGCTCTCCTTGCTTTACCTGCCCTGTCACCACGCACAGAGGTCACCAACAGATGGAGCAGGAGGAAACTCCTGATTAAACAACAGATCACTGCTCTCCCCAGGCCTTGCAAACATCCACGTTGGAAAACTCACCTCACATAACTGCAGGTGACCAAACATAAACACGTAGTGTTTATATACTATTGCTGTACAGAAAAGCCACGAATTACTGAATTTCAGTCTCTCAAAGAAGAGAGCATTCACTTAGAGCTTGACCTGACACTAAAGCAATTATTTCTGATTCAAAATGTAAATGCAGTACAGATCTGCACTAAGTGTTTAAAATCTTATTTTTCAAAGAGAAAATCTCTTTTTTAACCCTTATTTTTTGGAAAGTATTTTTGGAAGACTATTTGCAAAACCTTTCCAGAGACTGTTCCAGTGAGCGTGGAAAATTTTCTCCCAATCTTTATGTGTTGGTCTTGATAGCAGAAACTATAAAAATAAAGAGTGTCAGAAACCACCTTTACTCTAAGCCATCTTACTAGCTCTGCTGGCGTAACTATAGCCACATGGTATCACATAAACATCTGTAGAGATGGTAGTGCAGTTAAATAAGACAGTAATGTTGTGACATATTTCATTTCACTTCTTAGAGAAGTACAGATGGGCCAGTATTCATCTAACCTATCTTTAGGTACCCCAAGTAAGATGCTCATTTAGGACCACCACCCAAAGCTCTTTTCTGGGCAGTGTGCCTCATTTTTTTCAGCTATCTGTGAAAATATTTTGCTGGAGATACAAGTATATTGGGTCTCTTCTTTAATTTCTACATACACTTTATGAGAAATGTAAGGAAAATGGGCATAGGCTACTTTTTGAAAACCTTTCAGGGGAGAAACAGGTATTTCCTGCTTAATTTCTTAAGATCCAGTTTGTCCTCCAGAAGAAGCTGTCTGTTGAAAATAGAGAGAGCACAAGAAAAATACTGTCACTAACAAGCTTCACTTATCTTTGTAGGGCTTGTGAAACGGTACATGGCTTATGGTATACAGAGATAAAGAATACAGACTAAGCCACATTAAATGTCTGAATTTATGCATTTAAATCCATATATGTGTATCATCAATACACTCCATCCAAGGGACATATGAGAGCCCATGCACGCTCACCATACAGATTACCGTATAATGTTTGTTTTAAAGTGCATTGGGTTGACCATTCTGCTAAGTAAATCTACCCAAGACCATAGCAGTTACAACACTGCCACCAGCAGAAAATTTGGATGATTGCTTCTGTTTTACAAATGGGTGAAATTAAACTGCAAATTTAGCTTAGTCATAATAAATACATAACATCTATGCCTACTGGGATTTTCAGACCTAGTCGTTTGCTTCTCAGTCCAGAGACTTCCCTCTAAAGGAAGTATAGACCTTACAGACAGGGAATTGTGTGAAACAAACAAAACAACAAGCAAACAAACTCCAAAACAGCTGACTGTAATAGACTCTCTCTCTTCAGGCATGACTGTATTACATCAAATTTGGGGAGATCAAAAATATGGACAAATTTTTCACCTTTTCTGCACTAAAAAATTGAGGTGGCATGCATTGAATATTCATTGCTTGCAATTGCAGACTTTTGCACAAAGCAGCAGCTGTGTAGTGAACCTACACACAGTTAAAATTAGGATGAGACATTGATTTTTAAAATAATACCCTACATCTTGGTAAACATGAACGACAACTCAAGGTACAGCTCTGAGTCACTGAAGTTCCACACTTCTTCCTTATTAATGACTCCACTATTTTTTTTTTCTTCAAAACGATAGATAGCATTACCCTAGAGCTGCAGTTCTCTGCTTGCGTATCTGCACGTAGCACCTTGCTAATGCCTGGGAAATGGGAGGCAAAGATAATGGGTATCACAAAACTTGGTCACTTAGCAAGTGCAGTTTCATTTTCTATAAAAGCAACTAGCACTATATATTTTAACACAGCTAGCTTACAAGCCATCAATGCAAAACATGTTTCAGGCACATTATAGCAGTGGAAGATTTTGTAAGGCCTGTGAGCACACTATTCAAAGAGTTACCGAACGCATGAATTTGAGATGGTTGGAGTTTGAGGGGGAGGTGGCTGTATCTCTTTCATATACTAACATGATTTGAAAAGGAGAGAGGTTTCTTGGCTGCTATAAATTAGCATTTTCAGCTCTGAGTGCGGTCTCCAAGACACAGTTTATAGCTGAAGCCATACAGGGCTTTTTTTTTTCTTTCCCCTGTATCCAATGGATAATAAAAGAGGGAAAGTTACTGCATGCTTTTATCTTGGAAATATAATGAAGAGAAATATCACTCCTGTGAGAGTTTTGCTTACACTGCTGTTATTGCATGGCCCAAGCAACAGTTGACTCTTATCCAGGTTTTTCTCAGCAACTGCTCATTTTGCTTCCCCAAATTGCTAAGACCACCAACTGCAGTAACCTGTGAATAATGGGAGCTATAAATACGGTACAGATGCTCAGTCCCTCATGGAAGGAAGCCATCTATCACCCTGCAGAAGAAATTGAATGGGATCACCCCAGAAGAAGTGATTATCTTAATTCTTGGCTGAAAGGCTGTCTTGCAGGCCACACAGTAGTGCTCTAATAAAATGTTATATTTAGCAGCTCAGTTTTACATGAATTTATACACCATCCAGGTAAGCATACAACCAGTTGATGAAATCTGTCTCCCTGATACAGATTTTGTCACATACAGTAAACTGTGGATGCATTACACTGCCCCATGTCATAGCACCAATGTTTGATGCTCCAGGATGGACTTCCAGGTAGGGAGTTACCATGAGCCCTGATAACCTGCTTTTAGCGTATGCCTGCAGCACAGTGGCAATAAGCTCAAGTCTTTGTTATGCAACTGACCTAAGGACTTAAATTTGTCAAGTGTAGTTATCATTTGTCCACAACAGAGAGCAGGACCTTCACTTTGATAGAGAAACTCATTTTGATGAAGTGTCAACATTTGTATCATGTACGAACACCCACACTGATACACACCCAGTCAAACACCCACATTTGGAAGACCAAGTATTTTGCCAAGGTGTATCCAAGATAAAACTCGTAAGAGTGCAGTTCGATGGAATAACTATCACACACTTAAGCAAAATTTCACAGGTATCTTAACTGATTGGCTGCTCAGATTCTTGAATATTTAAAAAAAAAGGCTAAAATTTTTCAGGGAGAAAATCTTTGTTTAAAAATGAAAAAAAATGACAGTTTATGGAAGTATATTTCAGGATTTTACTGCAAACCAGTAGTCACCAAAGAAATATGATACATATTGCCATATTTTATAGTTTTAGAGAATTAATAGTGAGAAGTCTTTGCTGGTATGGTATTGTTATACTTCTGTGCTGGAGAGAAGGCTTTAATTGGTAGGAAAGTGATCAAAACCCTGGGTCTGTTGCATGTATTGCAAATGTTTTTGCAGTTCAACATGTCAGGTAGTTGTTTATAAAAGTATGTTTCAGAATTAGATATTCAAAGCTATCTGAAGCTGGTTCCAGGCAGCTGACTCTAGATTACCCTGCTTGTGGTAGGGAGTTGGCCCAGGTGATGTCCAATGATTCTAGAAGGCCTCCCTCTTCATTGTGATTCTGGAACTGGTGTTGGGAGGAGCAAGCAATGCCATAGTGTACAGGTGAGGCATGCTGGAAGTGTCTTGCCAACTACTGTCTCCCTCTGTTAGGAAGGCCACGTGTCTGTCCTGTATGGGGACACTTAGCACATACATCTGTCTGTCCAGGTACTCCAAGCAATGTGAAAAAGAGCCTAGTTTCATAACTGACTTCAGGAACTTTTGCTAGCTTAGCCACCTTAGACAGGGAGCACACCTCTTGAATGAAAGGAGTTGTGTGATAGAATAAGCACTGGAGGTCGCTGGGTAAAGTGGCTCTAGCATCAGATTCTGGTCGGTGGTTTTTTTGGTTTGGTTTGTTTGGGTTTTTTTCATGAAAAAGGGAATTAAATCTATGGTACAGTATCTTAGCTGTTGGGGGCTGTTGGGACAGGGAGCTGAAATGCTTTCTTCTTCTCACCTTCTGCACAAACACCGCAAGACAATCTGTAGGCTGCACTTGAGTGAAATCAACCTGATTGCATAATTCAGAGACAGACCATCTCTGTTATGCTAGGGTCTTTCTAGACTACAACTTAGGTTTTGGATTAAATGTAGGGGGTTTGCCTATAACATCAGGGGGTAGGGTTTTCTGCCCATATGGGAAAGAAATGTAAGCCACAGAGACAGTAGCAGAACAAAAGAGCAGATGGAGAGATGGGAGCCAGCAGTAAAGCCTCTCTTTTTTTCATTCACCACAATAAGATATGCTCTTTTTGGAATTTGTGTTGTTTTGTAGACTTTTTTAATATATGTTGTCATAGTCAGTGTTCTCCCTTAAAGGAGGATTGACAACTGATTTTTTTAAAATAGGCTACTTTGGGGGAGCACAGTGTTGATTGTTCATATATTCATTAATGATCTGAATGACGGGGCAGAGTTTAGTCTCAGCAGGCTGGCTGATGATACAAAACTGGGAAGAGTGGTGATACCAGTGGATCATGCTGCCATTCAGAGGGACTTGGACAGGCTGGAGAAATGGACTGGCAGCAACATCACGCAATTCAACAAGAGGAAGTGCAATGTCCTTCATCTGGGAAGGAACAACCCCAGGCACCAGTAGATGCTGGGGGCTGTCCAGCTGGAAAGCAACTTAGCAGAAAAGGCCTGGGCATCATCACAGACACCAAGTTGACCATGAGCCAGCAGTGTTACCTGGTGGCAAAGAAGGCACGTAGTATCTTGGGCTGCATAAGGAAGAGCATTGTCAGCAGGTGGAGGAAAGTGGGCATTCCTCTAAACAGCATCTGTGAGGCCACAGCTGAAGTGCTGCGTCTAAATCTGGTCTCCCAATTCTCACAAGAGAGATACGGAGGTACTGGGGAGAGTGCAATGAAGAGCCACAAAGATGGGTAGAGGAAAGACTGGGAGAGCTGGGACTGCTCAGCCTGGAAAAGAGAAGTCTCAGGAGAGCTCTTGTCAATGCATATAAATACCCGAAGGAAGAATGTAAAGAAGAAGGAAACAGGCACTTTTCAGTGGTTCCCAGTGACAGGACCAGAGGCAATGGGCATAGACATAGCTCTTCACCAACCCAATATATCTGTATTAGTATTTAGTACTATGGTTTACTCATAAAACATATTCATTAAATCATTACAATTGAAATAAGCCAGAATGCTGGTCAAATTGTGGGGCTTCTTAGTCTCTGTAGACCATGGATGCAGTGCTACAGTTCAGCCCACTGTCATTCTGAAGTGATGACAAGTACCAAAAAGCACATTCAACAAAATCACTGCAAACAAGTTGTCCCACTTGGAACCTGATCTGTGCTAGTTTTGTATGCTGGCAAAGTGGTCAGGCTGGTTGACTACAGCAGCATCCTAAAATCCTGGCTGTGCCATTGGCAGCATTTTTTCCAAAATGCTTACTTGTGCTTAGTGCAGGACCCTGGGTTACACTTCCTGTCTTTTACGCTCTGGTTGTTTTTGTGCTGGCAGAAGATGCTGGAAAATATTCTCAAACAGAGTGCTTGTGACTTGAAAGGTGGCACACTCCAGTGCCAAGGCTTTAGAGCATAACCTTTCTCTACATAATTACAGTTCCTGTAAATTGTATTTATTTATAAATAATCCCCATTAATAACTTCATGTTTCTCCCAGTGTCAGCATGTGTAACACCAAGGAATAGTGAACTATGTATTGTATCTTCCTTCTGAGACTTCAGGAAGAAAGCAGTGCTATTTGAATGAGATTATTAAATCTGTCTTGTCTTCCGGGGGCTTTTCAATAACCCATAGAACTTACAGAGCATATTTACTGAAAGTAGGGTGTATTTCCATGTGCATAGAATATTTAGTGACCTATTTAATATTGTAAATATCCTCAACTTTTAAGTTTTACCACAAAGAATCAATCTTGACATACTGCAATGCAAACTCTTTGTGAAACACCTACTGAAGTGCAGAAAGTGTCTGAAAGGTCCAGAAATTTTTTTAAAACATGGCAGAGGTATGATAAGGACAGGCAATAAAGAGGAAGGGACTGGCAGAAGAAAGATGAGGATTTAAGTACAGAAAAAAACCCACAGTGTTCTAAAGTGTTGTGTTATGTTTCCGTCATAAGTGTATGGAAAATTACTTTCTAATTGATGAGCTATGGAAGTCTGTATTCCTTGTAATGTGAAAATATCAACAGTACATTTTCTGGAAGAAGTTGTGAATGGCAGTAGTTAAGAACTTAGTATGGCTTAATATTCAAAAGAAACATGCAAAAAGAGAATACAACATAAGTGATGTATTACACCTATTAGAAAACAACTGACAATAAGTAAAGCATAAAATAAAAGGGAAGCAGAAATAGGAGATTTTTCACTGCACACTGCGGAAACTTGTGTCAATTTCAAAAATATTTATGGCTGACAGAAGGGTTTTTCCTATTTTTTTCTTTTTTTACAGTGAAGAATGTGAGGCCCAGTAGTACAGGTGACGAACAGTCTGCTGCAGTTTCCCAAGGGAACTATTCAGGCACTTGGGGAAGATGAAATAACTCTAGATTCTGAGCTATGCAGGAAGTTTTCTGGAAGTAAGCATTTTGAGCGCTACAGCCATACTTCCAAAGTATATAATAGGGTAAGAACGAGTACCCAGTGAGAGTTGCCGGAAGTGGCTAAGCAGATTAAATAGCTGACTTTCTAGGTGATCTGAAAGCAGAGCTGAGTGTCTATCTGGATGTCGCCTTCTGTTAAGAACAGCTAGAGTCTACCTACCAGACTATAACAGAGAAATTGAAGTAGTTTGGCAAGGCAAAATGTGTTAAATTCACTGGAAATTTTATCACCTTATAATGTGCAACCAAGAAATACTTACTTATTACTCAGCTTTCCATAACCTGATTGGATTGGACTTGTTTGAGCCCAGGTGGAGTTTTGATTGTAATGCTGCAGGTGTGACGACGAGTAGTAAGCATTTGTATTATGGTATGTCTACTAAACCATGTCCTGAAGTTCCATATCTACATGCTTTTTGAACACTTCTAGGGATGGAGATGCCACCACTTCTGTGGGCAGCCTGTTCCAATGCTTCACCACTCTTTTGGTAAAGAATTTTTTTATAAAATCCAGTCTAAACCTCCCCTGGTGCAACTTGAGGCCACTTCCTCTTGTCCTATCACTTGTTACTTGGGAGAAGACGCCAGCACCTGCCTCACTATAACCTCCTTTCAGGTAGTTAAAGAGAAAGTTAAAGAGGTCTCCCTTCAGCCTCCTCTTCTCCAGGCTAAACAATCCTGCTTCCCTCAGTAACTTTCGCTCCAGACCCTTCATCAGTTTTGTTGCTTTCCTCTGGGCATGCTCCAGCAACTAGATGCCTTTCTTTTACTGGGGGGCTCAAAACTGAACACAGTTTTTGCAGCGTGGCCTCACCAGCACCAAGTACAGGGGCCCAATTACATCCCTACTCCTGCTGGCCACACCATTTTTGATAGAAGCCAGGGTGCCGTTGGCCTTCTTGGCCACCTGAGCACATGGCTGCCTCATGTTAAGCCGGCCGTCAACCGGCATCCCCAGGTCCTTTTCTGCCAGGCAGCTTTCCAGCCACTCTTTCCCAAGCCTGTAGCATTGCATGGGTTTTTTGTGACTCAAGGGTAGGACCCCCAGCACCTGGCCTTGTTCAGTCTCATACAATCAGCCTTGGCCCATTGATCCAGCCCATCCAGTTCCCTCTGCAGAGCCTGCCTGCAGATAGTCCCACCCAATTTGGTGTCCTCTACAAACTTACTAAAGTGTATTCGATCCCCTCATCCAGATATTAAGATATCAAACAAGACCAACCTCAACATTGAGCCCTGGAGAACACCACTTGTGACCGACAACCAACTGGATTTAACTCCATTCACTGCAATTCTCTGGCCTCATCCATCCACACAGTTTTTCACCCATTGAAGAGCACACCTGTGTAAAGATGCGAGACACCAGCTTTTCTAGAATGTTGTGGGAGATTTACTGAAGTCCAGGTAGAAAGAGTTCAGAAATTATTTTTCAGAACCAGTTACTGCAAATCGGTCATACAGTGAAAAGACTTAAGTATGTTAATAATGTGATTTTGGTGATTTAAAGTGTCCAGGATTAAATTAATGAGACGTGAAAAAACCAGTAGCTGATCTGTATCTAAAAATACATTCTTTCCTACATTTCAGCCTTGAAATAGGAGATTGATGCATTTCAAGGCAAAGATGCATGTGAATGAAGGTTTGCTTGGAACACCCAGTGAATAAAGGACATGTAAAGCTATAAGCAGTAGAAGAATTAAGAGATTATTTAAATGTGTCAAAGAGCAAACTCACTCGAAAAATTTGACCAAATTCTGATAGAGATTCATTTAAGCAAATCATTACATTACAATGATGGTATACATTACAAGTTAAGTCTGTAAGTTTAAATATACATTTAGAGTTACAACTGAATGTACAGATCTTTTTTACAATACATACAATCAGGAATGAAAAACACCCAAACCCAAAACCATAAATAATGCCCATTTTACAGATGACATCTTTTTTAACTAAAAAAAAAAAAAACAACCCAAAAACAAACCAACAAAAAAAAAAAAAAAAAAAAAAAAAAAAAGAGAAAAAAGAAACCAACAGCTTTGACTGACTGCAGCTGGGGCATTTTGGTCCATAAAAACCCTTTCTAAAAATAGAAATCTTTTCATAGCAGCAATGCTTTCTTCAAGCATTTGGATACAAGTAATTGTGAGCCCATTTCAATAATTTTAGTTGACTGTATAGATCTACAAAAGAAATTTCAAAATTACACTTAATTTATCTTCCAAATATGGAAGAAACAAACAATGCCCCACATTGTGGTATCCTGCACGTGTCACATTGATGCTTTAAACTAAGTCCATCTGTAGTACGCAGACCACACACATACCATTTGTTCACATAGTAAACCCACATAAATGATCTGAGAAACACACTCTGCAACAGGAAAAGCTTTGGAGCTCACAAGATCTCATCAGAAAAAGGCACATTTCATAAAATCCTTATCACGTTCAGACAGATCTTCAGGCAAGGCTTTTCGGAGCACAATTTCAAAACAGCTTGTTCTTACTCCTACGATCTGCCGCAGCAGTCTATAGCAGCAGTCACTTTTGTTTTTCTTTCCCAAGGAGTCAGCACCACTTTGGGGGAAGAACAGATGGAAATGAAAAGCCTGTCAAGCTCATTTAGAGAGTGATGTGCTCTTCAAAAAAAAGCTTCCAGCAAACAGCGTAGTTGAAATTAAGGCTGCAAAGCTGCCTTGGTGTAAATGTGCAAATTCTCTTTCAAGATGACTGGTCAACTGGCAGTTCCACCAGAAGGCCAAATAAAATTAAAAATAATAGTTGTTATTATTATTAAAAAAGAAATAAAGAAAAATGTTCACAAGAAAGAGTCCACGGGTGGGGCATATGAGAAGCCCAGAAACGCCTCAGCAGCTTCTTTGACGCTGGCGGTGATGAGGATGCTGTCTGGAGACTGGCCAATGGAGTTGGGGACTGGCTCATCTGTGAACTCCGGATCGAAGTGTCGCAGGTCACTGGGTCCACTCTGTGGAAAGGGCAGAAAAGGAGAGACACAACATTTAGACCGAAAAGTTTTGTACAGGAGCAGTTCAGCTTAAAACAGGGACAAGCATCTCTGTGCAGAGACTCAGAGTGTTATCCCTCGGGCCCACTGTTTAACAGCCTTTGTCAGTTTTAGTTTGACCTTTTTGTGTCCTGTTGCATACTGTCTCACTAAAACCAAGATGATTCAATTTAATACACTACCTTCCAACTAGGTTCTTGCAACAGAAGCCAAATGCAAACGTGCCACTCTGTCATGCAGCAGTTTGCAGGGGAGGACGCTGATCTCTGGGGCAAGTTACTAAACTTAGTTTATAAAATGCTCAGAAAATGAAAGAGAACCATGTCCAAAACCAGATCTCTCTCAAGATGTTAGTATGTGACAAACCAAATATAACTCTGCCCTGGGAAGCTACTTGCATTCTTCACCTTATCTTCCCCTTTGATAAAAAGGGGATGTTGGGGATTATTTCAATATAGCCATGCAAATGAAACAGTTGAAAAGAACAGCTAAACTTGACTATACATCAGAAAAAAACAAGCCAGCTATGACTTATTTTTAACCCTCTTTGGACAGCCACGAAGGAAGGAAAAGCTGTGTTCCCCAAACACAGCCATCTGGCCAATTCCCCTGGCTCCTGGGCACCCCACAAAGACAGAGGGAAAAGACACTCTCCACACATTCTATAATTAGAAGTGATACATACCACATTTGGGTTAAAAGGGGGTGTAATCTTCTTATTAATGAGATCATCCCAGTTAATTGGGGAGAAGAAGATGTGATTCTTAATCTCCATCTGTTACAGAGAGAAAAACAGATTAATTCAGACCCAAGCTAATGTAAGCAGTATGGCCTAGTCATCCTTGTGTGCTGCCTAAAGCCAATAGTCCTTTTACACTTACAAAGTCCTCCTTGGCACCAAGCCTCTTTGTCCTATCCTTCTGCAAGAGGCCTTCCAGGAGATGTCTAGCAGAGTTGGTAATATTTGGCTTCAGCTGCAAGGGTTTATTCAAGATGTTGTCATACATTTCTGCTGTGTTCCTGCTGTAGAAGGGCGGCTGGGAACAGGAAAAGAGAGACCCAGGTTAATGAGGCTGACAGGTGGGCACAGGGATTCTTGGAGGGAAAGGAAAAGTAAGCTAGTTTGATCTGCCACAAAAGATTTGTTCCTTACCAGGCCATAAAGCATCTCATACAGGACTGCTCCAAGGCACCACCAGTCCACAGTCCGGTCATAGGGCTGCTTATGAAGAACTTCAGGAGCAAGATACTACGTAAGAGAAAGAAGAGACATGCATTAGCCAAAGGGATCTTTATAATTAGGAAAGCCTTCCCACTCTTGAATGAAAGCAGCTTAATGAATCCTGGCAATATCTAAGCTATTGGAAAGTTGCATTCTCTTTATAAAGAGGGGGACAGCTTGAGAGCTGTACTCTCCAGCTCAGCAAGCTCTATGTGTCCCACACATCCTCACTGGCAGCCTGATATTACAACACCTGTAACAGCCCCTTGCTTGGGTACCCTATGATAAATACACACAGATTTGCTGACGAGCACAGCACTTGCTGCTGCTCTGCGAGTAGTGGGCTGAGGGCTGGCCGTACCTCTGGTGTGCCGCAGAAGGTAGAGGTCGTGCCATTGTGCTCTATGTTTTCTTTGCAGAGTCCAAAGTCAGTCAAGACAATGTGCCCCTGCGAATCAAGCAGGATATTCTCTGGCTTCAAGTCGCTGCAGGAAGAGATGAAAGAAGACAAGCATTCATTAGAGGAGCTACAGCAAGACTATTTTAGGTACAACTGTTTACAGACTTCACTAAGTCACAAAAAATAATTAAAAGCAATTCTGAGCTCATATTGAGATCACCTTTTCAATACTTGTTCAACAAAACACATGTTTTTTTTTCATCTGAACTAAACAAGGTTGCTTACCGATAAACAATGTTCAATGAGTGCAGGTAGCCCAGTGCACTGGCAATTTCAGCAGCGTAAAATCGGGCTCTCGGCTCCAGGAAGCAACGTTCCCTCTGGAGATGGTAGAACAACTACAGGAGACAGAAAGAACAAAGTTGAGTAAACGGCGGCGCCAGCCTGTTAACAATGCACTTAATTAGACTCAACATATATAGCCAGGGAGAACAATAGCAGGAAATGGCCTAATGATCCTTTGGTAGCAAAAAACTTGGCAGGCTGGAAATACTCAATCTAGTAACTTTTCCCCCATGACTTTTCCCCTTACAAATCCCTTTTTATTTAAAAGAAAGGGTGAAAAAGTTTACCCTACCACTGTGCACATGACAGGAAATACTACTTCATTTTCTTACTGCTTACCTCTCCACCATTGATGTAGTCTAGGACAAAATACAATTTGTCTGCAGTTTGGAAGGAGAAGTGAAGCCCAACCAGGAAGGGATGTTTCACATTTTTCAACAGGACATTGCGCTCTGACATAATGTGCTTCTCCTGAAAACATGAAAAATCATCAATGTTTAGTACACTTGCTTAGCAATAACAGTAAAAATACAACTGATGGACATTGCAATGGCACCATGAAGAAGCAGCTCACCTCCTTCTTCTTCAAGATTGCTTTTTTCTGCAGGACTTTAACAGCATAGAACTGCTCTTCTGCCTTATGCCGTGCAAGGAGAACCTGAAAGAGGATAAACTCCCAGAACTGAGCAACACTGAAATACAGAACATCCTGTAAACACAACTCGAAACAAGACTTCACATTAACTGCTGAGCACTGCTACATCACTCTAGTTCAATATGCAAGCCCTTTGCGGCAAATGCCTAATGTTATTTGCACTCTAGATAAACCTAGCCCATAGCTTTTACACCTAGTTCCGTTCCCCTCCAAAAGCAAAATATTCTTCCCAGCACCACTTCCTCCTTCTTTCACTCCTTCATGACTCTCTCAAATGCAGCATCCTGCTCCGTCTCTCCTGCAGCTATGCAGGGAGTCAGGCACTGGACAGTGGGGCATGCTCAGGTTTAAATGACCATCATTTACCAAAGCCAGTACAAACCTGACTCTCAGGCACTACACACAAGAACTGAAGAGTAAATAAATTGCAAGAAAAAGGAGTTAGATTTACCTTCCCAAAACTGCCTTTTCCAATCACTTTTAAGAAATGGAAGTCTGATGGTTTGGCATGTGGGTTGGATGACGGACCAAGATTGATCTGCTGTGAAGGACTGGGCTAGAAAAACACAAACAGACAAAAAACACATGTATTAAAACTGCTTGGTAATGAGAGTCAACATCGTCTCTTTTCTAAAAATATAAATAAAGTGAACTTGAACATGAAGATCAGCACTCCTTGTATCACTGAAAAATTAATCTTGACCTCTGCTAGATATCTTAAACTAGTAGGTACTGCCTAAAGAGGAGTATAACAATCATAGTTTTAAGTTCGTGTTGAGGTCTTAGCCATATACCATAATGGAGTAGCCGGTAATAAAGCTCATTTTTAAATTTTGATCCTTATCGGGAAAAAGTTTCAATCTTACTTGATTATCTTTTCCCGCTCGCATCAGTGCGCTATGAGCTGGACTGAAGTGACACGATGCTAATTTTGCTGTGCTTCTATTACTGGCCGATTTTATGTTCTAAAACCGCTTCACTCAGTAAAATCTACTTACCGGGGGAGAAGGATTAGCATTCATAAGTTCAGGCTCTTGAGGCTGGGAGATTTTCAAGATAGACTGAACTTCAGGGCTGCAAGGATAAGAGCACTCATTATTAGGAGAGCTACCAGAATCATCAGGCAGATCTTTCCGCTAGAGGGCATGCAGGTATTACGAAAGATGAACTTTGGTTTAGGCTACTACAGAAGGCAACTAAAACAATCTATTCGATTTAAGGAGTAAAATTAATCAAGAGAAAGCAAATTCTGTCATACAAAAAAAAAGTGTATACTCTAAGTATAGTTCAAAATAGGTACGGGTCATTAGAAACCCCATCCAACTTATTTCTCTCAGACCCAGCTCATAGAAGATTGTTGCCACATGAGTAAGACCTCGAGAAGATCAATTAACTCTTCCGTAACAGTCAAGCCAGAGGCATTACAGTAAACAAATACTTGTTTAACCAGATCTCGCAATACGTAGGAACATCTATGACTGAAATCCGGTCTGATACTTACTGCTTGCATGCATAGGAGTTGGTGGCTATCTTCTGAATGAAGTCGTTTAGCCCAATTCTTCTCTGTTTCATGAAAGCTACAACATAAAAAAGGCAAGGTAAGAAAAATTAAAATCGTTAAGCCATCATAACAGAAAATTCACAGTCCCCCGAGAACCCTCGGAGAAACCCCCTTGCCGCTCACCGATGAGGATGGCCACCATGCCCCTCATCTTCGAGTAGGTCAAAGTGGGACCCGAAGCCTCGGCTGCTTTCACGGTCATTGTGGAGCGAGGAGGAAGAATAAATAAAAATCCTACGATCCCACCCGTTCGCTTCAAGCACCGTACTGCCTCAGGGAAGCACAGAACGGCGCTTAAGTGGCGGCGCCGATGGGCGGGACCAGGCAGGGGCAGTGACGCTCGTGTCGTCGTCTCCCCCACCCCCTTCCCCAAAGACGTCCTCAGAGGCGGCCACCAGTCGAGGCCGCCGGCGGGGGAGGGGGAGGCGGGTCAACGAGCGTCACTGCCCTTGCCACCGCCCTACCCTATGCACAGCCCCCGGGGATCCCCCCCCCACAGCATCCCCACCGTGCAGAGCATCCATGAGCAAGCGCATCTTTTATTTCCTGCTTTTTATTTCCTTTTTTTATTTCCTATATTTCATATTATTTTTTATTTCCTATTCGTATTTTTTATTTACCATTTATTTCCTACAGCAAACTCCTGCAGCCCCGTCCCTCTCTGCCGTCCTTCTTTTCCCGCCTCCCCCCCCCCCCTTTTTTGGGGCGATTATTCTAAAATGAAATCTGTCTCTATCCTGAAGGAGCAAGTGTGTGCCCCTCGCCCCAGCTCCGTGTCCGCTCCCGGGCCCCGCTGCCCCGGGAGAGCGGAGATAAGGGACGCTGTCGTTTCCTTGAAGGAGCCGCAGTGACTCAGGAGAACAAGATTTCCTGCCTGGTTTTCAATAAAACAAACAAATGTCCCTTCTGTGCACTGCCCTGAACCTGGCTGGAACATTACTGCAAAGGAAAACAAACAAAAAAAAAAAAAAAAAACAAACCAAAAACAAACCCAAGGTCTTTTTTTAATGCCAGAACAAAGGCGGGGGAAAAATCCCAGTCCTCTGAACTTGGAGAAGGCAGAGATCTGCTCTTAGAAAAGGTGTGGAGATGACCGAGAACTGGACAAGTGCAGTAAGGTAGAAGTAGGGGAAAGAAAAACAGCCCCATTCCGCAGTTTGTGTTTCCACTGTCCACGGCCGTTTGGGAACACCGTGTACCCGGGACACGCTTCCTTGTGGGGGCAGCGGGGTCGCGTTAGGACCATCGGTGCATGCACTAAGCACAAGCTGCAACGATGCTACTGGGGACCCCCACCCGGGTCTGGGTGGGGGACAGGCAGGGACAGCGAAAGGCACAACAGCCTACTCCTAGTTATTCCCTCTCGAAGCCCTCGCAGCGGGTAGGCACAGCGGGGGCTGTCGAGCTCCTGGGCGCCACAACCCCGTGGAACTTTCCACCCGACGGGTGGAAAGTCATGCGCGTATTTCGCCTTGCTTTCTGAGCTAACGGGGCTGGTTCGCGGCCAGCAGCTCCAGCTGCAACGTGCCCCCGTCCTCCCCCCCGCCTGCAGCCCTTATTTAATTAATTTTCTTTTATTTTCTTTCTCTCTGCACCCGCTGCTGCTGCCTCCCCCTTCAGCCACAGCCGGCCGCTGGGCGGCATCCCTTGGCAGCCGCCGGTACCGTGGGGGGATGATGGCAAGCACCCCAGCACAGCTGCCGTCAAAGGCTGCAACTCACCCTGAACAGTAAGAGGGATGACCTCGGCGTCGGGCAATAACCCCTGCGAGGTGGGCAGCTCGTGCGAGGTGGGCACAGGTCTTAACAACGCTTTACAGCGAGGGAGCAGAGGGGGATGCTTGCTGGCTTCGCTCCTCCCTGCACTGAGCCCCCGGCGTCCTTCTCGCCCGGGGAGTGCAAGGGAGCCGGCGCCAGGGAAGGAAGCGGCGACGGGAGATGCAAGGAAAAGCTGGTTGACGCTGGTGGGGGTCTTAACTTCTCCCACTTGTTGCTTTCCTCACTCTGTGGCAAAACCTGCCATGTTCATTAATAGAAGCAGAGACTGAAAAGGCGGCCCACAAAAAGGGCCAGGTTGGATGGGGCCTTGAGCAACCTGGTCTAGTTGGGAAGTGTCCCTGCCCATGGCAGGGGATTGGAACTGGATGATCTTTAAGGTCCCTTCCAACCTAAACCATTCTTTGGTTCTGTGAAAAAAAAAATGAACAACGCAATACGTCCATAATGGGTAGTTTGGAATAGGAGAAGGCAGTCTCCTCTGCCCTCTCTGGACTGTTTTCAGAATGCTGGTGTTAAAAACTACTGCAGATCCGCAGTTCTGAAGGTAACCGGAGTTCCCGGCGCCCCGTCGCCGTTCCCCGGGCATCTCCGCCTCCGGGCTCAGGATGTGGCGCCCCGCAGCCGCCCCAGCGGCGCCGCCTCCCCGCCAGCTGTGCGAGGCGGCGAGCGGCTCCCAGCCCCGGGCAGGTTCCGGCACAGCCTTCGCCTCTCGGCTGCACAACCCGCCGTGGGGCTGCGACGCACGTCTCGCCGCAGCCCCCCACGCTGTCCGCAAATGCCCACGGCGCATCCCGAGCCATCCCCACTATTCCCCGCTCCGGCCGGTTCCACCCCCGCCCCGCTTTACATAGGTCTTTTGGCAAGGGAGGGCTTTTGACTCCTGCCAAGTCACTTTGGCCGCTTTCTGTATCAAAAGCTGCATCCCACACGCACCCCCCTGAATCCTCCGGTTCCACTAACGACCACGGCAGTTTTTGCCAGAGTGAGGAAATTGCTGAAGGGGCGATGTCCCCCGCGGGGAGCTGTTTTCCTGCCCAGCACAGCGTGCCCCCCGTAGCCGGCAGAGCGCTGAACCCACCTTTGAGTGACGACTTCTCCTCTTTGCCCCTCATCTCGCTTCCCGCTGAGCCCCCGGGCGCGACGCGGCAGCGCTGAGGCTGCTGCTGAGCTCCCTGCCGGCGCCGTGATCCCAAATAACTCCCTTTCCTGGCCGGGCGGCCCAGAGGCAGGAGGGAGGCGGCGAGGGTGGCGAGACCGGCCGCCGCTCCCGCTGACCCCTTTATGGGCGCGATATCGAGGGCGGCTGACATGCAGGAGCGTTATAAAGTTCAGCACGGGCCGCCCCGCACACTCTGCCCCGTTGCAACATCGCCCTCAAAAATTACTGCACTCAGCGCGCACACGCATGGGCAGCGCCGGGGGAGGGGAGGGAAGGGAAAGGGAAAGGGAAAAAGGGGGGGTCACTCCGGCCCTAATTGACCCGTCGACACCGGATGACCCTGCCCCACGGAAAGAGGCGCTGGCCACCCTCCCACCCGCCACGGCCGCGCACCCACAGTGCGGGTCCTGTGCCCTGCCCCCCGCAGTGGGCTCTCTGCCAGGATGGGCAGAGGCGGGGGGGTGGGGGGTGGAGGTGATACTGAAAATTAGAGAATCATAGAATGGTTTAGGTTGGAAGTGACTTAAAAGATCACCCGGTTCCATCTTTCTGCCATGGGCAGGGAGACCTCCCACCAGACCAGGCTGCTCAAGACCCCATCCAACCTGGCCTTGAACACTTCCAGGGAGGGGGGGGGGATCCCCAGCTTCCCTGGGCAACCTGCGCCAGTGTCTCACCACCCTCATTGTGAAGAATTTCTTCCTAACGTCTAATCTAAAACCTTCCCCCTTCCAATTTAAAGCCATTTCCCCTCATCCTATCACTACATTCCCTTGTAAATGTCCCTCCCCAGCTTTTTTGTAGCCCCCTGCCAGGTACTGGAAGGCCTCTCTAAGGCCCCCCTCTTAAGGCCTTCTCTTCTCCAGACTGAACAAGCCCAACTCTCTCAGCCTGTCCCCATAGCAGAGGTGCTCCAGCCCTCGGATCATGTTCGTAGTCCTCCTCTGGACCCGTTCCAACACTTCCATAGTCTTCTTATTTTGGGGACGGCCAATGCCAGCAAATAAACTCTCTAAAACTCGTTTCAGAAAAGCAAGCATCCTTTATTTCAGCGCTTGGATGCACGAGGGGATGCATTCCATCAATTTATTTGCCGGCATGTTCGGCACCATTGGGCTGAGTCGGCCGGATAGAGCCGGGGCGGGACCGGCGCCCCGCTCCGACCTGGCACCCAGCGCCTTCCGCCGGCAGCGCCCCGGCGGCGCCCCCCCCGGCCCGGCCCGGCGCCGCGCACCGCCGCGGGAAGCCGCTGTCCCTCTGTCCCTGCGTCCGTCCCGCCCTCCCGCACCCACCTGCCGGCTCCCCGCACCCACCTGCCGGCTCCCCGCCCCATAGCGGAGCTGCCGCTCGTCCCGCACAGCGCGGATGTTTTTTTGACGTGGAAGGAATTCCTCCCAAGGGATGGATTGTTGTTGCTATTTACAGTTCGCGTGGCGTTTTAAAGTCGTGAACCGGGTTCTCAGAAGCCCGGGCTTTGGGCTTAAAAGCCTAAGCGTCCTAAGGTCGCGTTTTAAAACTTCCCTCTGCAATGATAACAGCTGACACGGATGAGAGACCAGAAGCGAGGCAAAGGTACCCCTCACTACAAGGACATTGAGGTGCTGGAGCGTCTGCAGAGAAGGGAAACAAAGCTGGTGAAGGGACTGGAGAACAAGGAGGAGCGGCTGAGGGAGCTGGGGTTCTTTAGCGTAGCTAAAAGGAGGCTGAGGGGAAGCCTTATCGCTCTCTACAGCTAACTGAAAGGAGACTGTAGCGAGGTGGGTGCTGGTCTCTTCTCCCGATTGACAGGTGATAGGACGAGAGGAAATGGCCTCAAGTTGCACTAAGGGAGGTTCAGATTAAAGATCGGGCAAAGTTTTTTCACCCAAACAGTTGTTAGGCACTGCAACAGGCTGCTCAAGAAGGTGGTCCATCCTGGTGCTGCTTAGAAGATGGGTAGATGATGTGCTCAGGGATCTGGTTTAGTAGTGGACAGGTACAGTTGGACTCAATGACCTCAAAGGTCTTTTGCAACCAAGCGGTTCTATGCTTTTATGATGCTATGATTTTATACCCAAAGATCCTCTTAGTTGAAAGATGAGTCTTACATATGAAAATCTCAATAAATTGCAAGGGTTTGCATCAGGAATTTGTATAGTCAGTGGGTTAGGAGCATACAGCTAAAAAGTAAATAACCAGAGAAGAATAAAAAAATTGCCATGATGTTTCTCACTCTGATTCCTTGTTTCCTTCAGATCTAAATTTTGACACATTGTTCCGAACGTAATAATTTTTCGAAGAAAAATGAGTAAATTAGGAGGTGGACATCCAAAATAAAAAGGAAAGGGAGACTATACGCAAGAAATATTAAAAGTTACAGAACTCCTTGCTCTAGGATGTGTGCAGACCAGAAGTGTGGATGGGTTCAAGAATGGCTGGAGAAATGAACAGGAAAAAAAAAATTGACTACAAAGATGCCATGTCTGACCTGGAATGTCTGCAATGTTCCTGGACCACAAATTTCTGGGAGCTAGGGCTATTTTGGGGCAAATCACTGAATTGTTGCCCGTTCTTGCCCTCTCCCTTTGCAGTGCTTTGCTAGCTGGTGCTGATAATCCAGACTGGATTACATGGACCTTGGGCCCATACCTACAATCTGATAGTTTTATATTGCACTTCAGAGTGCCATGATACTGTTTTTATGGTCACAGAGTTTAACTAGCTCATGAAACCCCGGGAAGGAAATGCTGCATACTGGCAAGATGAAAGAGAACTAATTTGTTTTGTAACCTAGTGTAAAGCATTTCACTCTGCCAAATAACTGTGTTCCATGTAAAAGTAGCACTAGGTCACCAGATGCTCATCAAGCTCTTCACCATGCCAGCATCCTACCCATGGCCCCATTGCTGGGCTGGAACCCATCTGCTGGAACCGTGGGTGACCAAAGCATAAGAACAGAGCAGGCACAACATGCTGGCCTACTGGCATGGGTAATGCCACAGTCCTGCTGACACAGAGATTGGAACATGCTTGACATAAAACCAGGAAGGATGTGATTCAGATTATCTTAAAGAATGAACACATGCATGTCACTAGTGTGGGCTGTATTTGCCAATGCAGTTCAAAGCAGTTTCAGCAGTAGCTGGACTGTGGAAATTCATCTCCTTAGAGAAGTCTTCATCTTTGGAGGGTTTCTTCATGTGCAGTGGATGGATAGATGCTAGTCTTACCTCACAGTGTTTGCTAGGCACACAGAAACTTTTCCCTCTTGCCCTTCAGGAAGGTCAGAGGCTTAAGCAGCCAACACATTAATTGGAATTTGTGAGCTCTCTTCCTCTGAGTCTGTCCTGGTCTTCACTGTCTGCTGCAGAGGAAGATTTATGAATGTAATTTGGTGCCTCCATCCTTCAGGAATTAGATTCTCAGATAGCTTCTGAACTTCAGTTTGACAATTAATTCAACAGTAAATGCATCAGTTCTTGCTTACTTATCTTGCTGAATCAAGACCTTAGGATGCAGCAGGTTAAACTGTTCCTAGAATTTCTTGGCTGACTCTGGAAGGAAGCTTCCCAAAATATTTTCATCAGTATTTGGCTTTGAGTTAATTAATCAAAGATGGAATTCAAGCCTGGGACTGCAGGAATTACATAGCCCTCAAATACAAAAAGAGATTGCACTCCTAACAGCATCTGTCTTCTGAAGCAAAATCTCAAAAGCTTTTCTTTTCCTCCTGTAAATCCCCAACAAACATGTTCTTGTCTCTGACCTTGTAATTAAGTTTCATATACAACAGCCAAAACTTTCAGTCAAGAATTTCAGGTTACCCTCACAAATTATGTCTGCAAGTAACAGCAAATAGATAAGAAACTGAATAACAGCATTAATAACAACCCCAACAGAGATTTGAAATCAGGAGATTTCAAATGCTGTCAACAAGTCTGCTAGACATTGTTCTAACAGGAGGTTTGTTGACTGAAGCCCTATTGATCTGGAAACATCTAATTGATTTCAGTGTCATATTTTACCAAACACAAATTTGGAACATCTTTTATTTCCCTTTTTCATGCTTACGGGGCAGGTTTACTGCATTGTCAATAAGAGGCTTTAGTGCCAACGGATTATGCTCACAGGATCAGAGTGTGATGCAAGGCTGCACTGAGAAAAAAAGTAATTCCTGTCCTTGTAGAAAGCAGTGGAAAATTACAGCATCCTTTAGATGCACTGATCTCTAGTTAAAACAACTGATAAACGGAGACCCTAAGTTCCATTTTAATGCCAGCACTCTGGTTTGAGTCTAGCAGAGTTGTTGTCCCTTTATGATCAAGTGTTGCAGGTATTTCAGCCTGTAGCCGTCAGAGAGCGGGGATTGCATAAACAGCACATTTGTATGTCTTCCTCTGAGTGTGCCCCTCCCAGACTAGCATAGGTCATTGCAATGTTGTGTAGACTCTCTAGCTTAGAGTCCTCATAAAAGCAGGTTGGATTGCAGGTACTTGAATTCGTTACTGTTGCTATGAACTTAACATAATGTGCTGTGACTGCACAGAGTTTGCTCTTATTGGAACTGAATAATGCTAACATGATAAAGGAGGTGAAAACATAAAATGGAAGAGTGTTTAAAAAAATGAAGATTCTTAGTGATGCTGCGAGTTCGGTCTGCTGGTCTTCTCAGTCATAAGGCAATCTAATATGAGGAGCTGATATGTTCTGCAATGAATAGCATAAGCACGCACTGTCTGCTGACTCCAGCACTCAGAATTTCCTTCCAAAATTTTACCTTTTGAAGGCTAATAAGAGATGGACTTAGGTATTTTCTATCAAGGATACAATCTGAACAAGTTTCTCTGTACCTCACAGTTGAACATACGTGCTAGAATACAAATGGTAGCTGGTCTAACCTAGCTATCGGCTGATCGGTCTTTTCCCTTATCTCTTAATCTAGTGTTCCACAAGGTGTTTACTACCATGATATCTCAGTGCCTTTTATGTGCATACGAAACCCCCATCATCACCATGGTAGTTCATTATCTTAAAAGAAAGATCTCTTCAAGCCTGTAAGCCCTCCAGCAACCTTGGAGTTCAGGCACCAAATGCTGTAAATAGTGAGCAAATTAGTCAAAGAGAGGAGTTTTAGCTAGAGAGAGGTTCAGCTGCCTGCTAACTCAAAACAGATACTTGGATTCTTGGAGTTGAATTGGATATGAAAACAGAGGCCTGGTAAAGGAAGGCTCTTAATGCTTTTCCTCTTGGTGATACCACCGTGTCTCTTGTCATTACACTGATTTCTCTAATAGTCCTTAATATTTCTCGGACATTTTCTTTCAGGAAATGCAAGAGGCTTCCTGGAGAAGGATGCACAACATGCATGCTAAACACAGCCTTATCTATAGGGTTTTCTGTCTAGTAATATATTATTTTAGATCATATTTGCCACTTAGTTATCTGGGCCCATTGGTGTTACTACAGTATTTTGGAGGGTAGACTCCAAAATTTTGGAGGGTAGTCTGAGCTAGAGGGTGAGGGAAGAAATGTTAATTTTCCTCTAGGTAACTGGTCTAAAATGGAGTAAAAATATGTATTTATATATTCAGCTATAATATATTTAACTTTCTTAAGTTTGGGCATTTGAGGTAGCTGTATAGTCACTTCCTTGGTCAGAAGAGGAAAATAAGCACCCTGGAGGCAACTCAGTGCATGTGGCCTGAATCAGGTAGAGTCTGATGTTGAGATGAAGGAATTTGGGTCTGAAACGCACAGGTGGGTAGAGGGGGTTTTGAATCACGTGGTGATTTGTAGTTGTTATTTCTGAAGGTCTACATGAAAAAGATGTGGAATTACTTTAAAAGGTCATACTGTGAACAAGTCCTGAGAGAGCTGGTAATTTTTTTTCCTGATTTATATATTTATATAAAAGGTAAAGTCTCAGAGCAAATTTAAATACCATACACATGACAGAGATTCCTGACCTGGCTCAGTCCAGTTTAGCTATGGATCTGGGAGAAGAATTGTAATATTTGCATAATAATGCTCCATAGTGCTCATCAAGGATGAATTATGTATTTTGGCTTCAAGCTAGCAGCATTGCATGGTTCTGTATTGTTCTGGATAGACAAGACATACCAACTTTCTTGAAATTAGTTGGCATTATCTTGCCTTACACTGTGCCTGATACCACCTCAGATAGATGTAGACGTATTAGACCTATTTTATAAAAGTGGGAATTAAACCACAAGGTAGACAGTGTGTCTCATCCAAGGGTAGTCTGTGGCAGAACCAAAAATTAAAGCAAGGTTAACTTTCTCCCATTCTAATAACTGGATTAAGCTTATTGTAAAGCAATATTCCATACCTGCCAACTACATTTGTATAGTTACACACGTTGTAAACAGACAAATTAGGATGGCAAGTGTCAGAGCAGGCACTCAGGCATCTGCTGTACCTTGGTGGGATCCTACCTAGGTATTTGATATTGCTGTAGCCCTGGTTCCTTTCCCAGCAGGAGCTACCGATCACAGTGAATAATATGGGACTTGGAAACACTGATACCTAAAAGGTTTTCTCGTGATTCAAGAAAGGACCTGAATCCAGATTTGTGGGTAAAGGAAGGAAGTATAACTGTATCCACATTGAACTGGCAACTGGTAGTGTCACCTGCCACCATCCAACATATTGGAAATGCCAGGAAAGTGCTTTTCCCACAGCACACAGTCATCGCAAAGAATATTACTGTAAGACAAAAAACGTCCCACAGCTGTTTCACAGGCATACATAGAAAGAAAAAGCCTCAAACATCTGCAGCATTTATTTCTTTTTTGCATTTCCAAGTGCTATTTTCAAACCTGTTCATTCGTTCACTGCACTGTGAATCTCTTTATAGTATTCCAATTAGTCCAAATTTCTTTAACACCTTAAGCCCTAAAGTGAATTGGCAGCCTTTGATATGGGTTTCATTTACTTTGATAAAGCTGCCTTTACTTTTTTGTAAGTGCTTTACCTGATTCCACAGAGGGCTTAACTTCAAGTAACAAAGCTCAGATGTTTTGGCCGTAGGTTTACTAGACTTCAGGACCAAAAGCAGCTGCTAGAACATCTATCCTGGCTGGCTGCATAAAACAGACATGCATTTGCTTCTACAAGTATCAGGTCTAACAACTTTACCTCCAGGATTTCTTGTCTATTCTCTTAAGTCAAGCTTTATATCTCAAAATTTTCATTCAATTCGAGGACAAGAATCAGGAGGTTTTGACAAGCACAAACACCCACCCGTGCATAATCATGCAATAAACCACAGGCTGTGAGTATATGACCTTTCCAGTCTTCAGCAAGGGCTTTCTCGCCCCACTGCATCTGCAGCTGCTCGTCAGCACCCACATGGTGGGCGTTACCAACCTTTGGATCAGCTGGCAGATCTCCACCTGGGAGCTTGCACTAACTAGCATTAATCATCTAGGTGATGAGCACCTGGGCACAGCCTCTTCAGCTGGCAAAGATGAAGCTGGAGGCTGATATGTATCCCAGCCTGTGTAGTCAGTGTGCAAGGCAAACAGTAAGCATAATACCACTGAGCTTACACGCATTGGCTGCGCTATTATTTTAACCTCATTAAAAAAAAGGATACCGTTTGGGAAGTGTCACACACTCCAACTAGTTGCTGATACTTCTGTAGCACTTCCCATCTGGACCTTATAATGCTGTGCTTTTATCAGAAAATATTTGCATCCAGGAATCGGGAAGAGCAGGAGCAGCATATTGGATTACTGGTGAATGCAGTGTGACTGGTACATAATTCTCAGCATGACACTGATCTCTGTACCCGCAGTGAGATGAATGCGACACCTTTCTGCTCTGCTTAGCTGCATATCATGCATTGATTTTTCATACAAGACCTATTTAATAAAGCTGTAGAATATTCTCCTTACGGTAGGGGGTGGAAGACCAGGAGAAAGAGAATCAGCCTTCTCAATGGATTTTTAAAAGGGCATTAGAAAAATTAACTCCTGGAATTCTGGCATGTTGCAAACACGTCACATTCTGCTGCAATATAGGCAACGTTACTAAACAGTTCATATTTTGCTGACAGTGGAGTTCTTTAGAAATACATAGAGAGTTCCAGGTGAGAAAGTTGAAACTTAGAGAGGTTAGGCAAAGTGCTGTCCAGTGAGACAGAGGATTGAAATCAAGACTTTTTGCCTTTGGTGTTGTAGCACTTGTGCAGAGAGATGAATCACTGAAGGCAAATATGGAGTTTAAATACAGAAATCCTATACACAATGCAGCTACCAGCAGGGGCTTTAGTCACTTGCACAGCATAACACTGAGGTTCTCTACAGTTACAGGGAATTGTGCTATTATTCATGATTTTCACTTAGCAATAATTTTCACTTACGTGTGTTTTTATCCAGAGAGCTTTAAAACCTCACACAGGCAAATATTAACAGTGACATTTTAAAGAATGAAAATATGAGGAAGCTGGATGACTTGGGTCATTGTCATATGATGAGCCTGAAATAGAATTAGTGCTTTGTAGGGCTTGTGACTTTAAATCCCATGCTCAACTACTTGGACATACAGTCTGCCTCCTCCATGGCGAAACGACAATTTTGCTCATTCATTGACTGACCAAGATTGACCAACTCGAAACAGTGGTTGAAGTCACAGCCACTGGAATCTGAATCAAAATGCTCAAGTTTTGACCAGTTCCACAATTTTTAGCTTCTTAGTGCTTTTTTTACTGAAATGACATGTAGGCAGACAAGGAGCAGAGAAAGGAATTTCCCAGAAAGGCAGAAAAGATACTTGTGCCAATATTTGAGATATGGAAGTATGACATACATGGTAAGCTGCATATGCCAAATTCAGCAGAGCAGTAACTCTCTCTGTTTGTGTAATCCTTTTATTGATTTCACTGTAGTTGTGTCAAAATGTATTGTATATGGTAGTAAAGTATGCTCAGCTTTGTCTGGAGATGCTCTGAGGTATTTTTTACATACCATGTTTTTCTCATCTTTAGTACTATATATACATATATATTTATTGCTATGATCATGTTTTTTGTTTAATATGTCTTTTTCTAGCTTGTTTAACTTTTCTAATTTGAACAGCATACAAAGAACGTGTAAGTTTTTCATCTACACTGATGAAAGATCTGTAATCGCTCAAGCCCCAGAGCATTCACTCTGGTTATTTCAAGTATATTTGTCTTTAGGTGCTGCAACCACAACTAGTAAACTTCCAAGTCGCTTTGACTCTGTGAGCAGAGTCATAGAATAATATAAAAGGACTTCTATTTGTTCATTTGTGCTCACTGGAAAATACTTGTATATACAGTAATGACTAATGAACCTGTAAAGACATTTTTTAAAGTCAACTTAACAGGAAAATGTGATTTGTTCTTTGAGGGGGGGAGGCTGTAATGATGTTATAAACTGTGAGAACCAACATTAATTCATTAATATAGTGAGTGTTTTTTCTATATACACATTTTTATTCTCAGATGCAGTGGTTTTTAAATATTGAAGAATATTATAAGCCTGAGACATCAGGTCCCCTTTCATTATATAAGCCTGTTTGTAGTTGTCAGAATAGGAAATAAACATCTCTGAGCATTTCTGAGTATCGTGTGCCTTCTCTTTTAACAGTGCTTCTAAAATCCTGTTAATTCAGGGATTGCTTAGGTTTTTTGAAAACTATCCATGGACCACCTAGTATGATACAGCTATAAGGTTTTAAATTCACAAACAATCACAACAAAGTAAGCTTTGAGTGTTCATTCTCTTGCCTTTCTCAGTAATGTTTTGATACTATTATTACTTTTATTTCTGTGTTTCCTCTGCTTGAATGGTTACTTAGAAAAAAAAAGTCACCATTTTACAGGTCACCATCCAATGTTTAATGACTACAAGTGCTGCAGAGGCCACAAACTGAGAAATTACTCTGAACAGTATCTAACATAGTCCCTTATTGGATGTATCATCCTGAGCCCAGTGGACCGACCTTTGGTTGGATCAAATTAGCAATTCAAATACTCTTAAAGTAATTTAAGAATGCTAAACTGATTAAAAATTATTTGATCAATATCTTGCAGATATTGACTTGTAAAAGGCTCTCTTTCATCATTCACTATAATTTTCCTGGAAGATCTTTAAATAGATTTTTAAAATCACATTTGACTTTGAATTGGATGCTTAGGAATTAAATACAGTTTCCAGGCTATACATTATCATTCAAGAGCACAGCTCAGCATCGTGATGCTTCTGCAGGGCTGGCTTACAAGAAATGTTGAACTACTGAGATGCTGAATTCTTTTCACAACACGAAATGTTTAGACTGCTAGGAAAGAAAAAAAAAAGGGAACTGGTGTGGGAGTGCTTGGGGAACTCCATATAGAAAGAGGAAGTATTGTGTGACTGAGCAGGAAATGGGTACAAAGCGTGTTTTGGTAGTATTTTCACTTGTTTTGGGGGCATTTCCATAGTGAACTGGAATCTGGCCCAATGCGTAGGTATTACTTCACTCCAGAGTGGACGGCAGGCACTAATTTGGAGCGAAACACAACAGCTGTCAGCATTAGCACATAGCAACACAGCACAACAGCTGAAGGCAGGTCATCCACAACACAACATCCAGCTGAAACTGTAGAGTGTTGTAGAGCCATTCTGGGCTGCAAGAATCATGGTCAATGCTCTAACTTCTATAAAAAGAGAAAGCTATTTCCCAGGCTCTCTTTTCTGACAGGAGTTGTTTCTCTTTTGCCTCCAATAACTCTGGGATACTGTCCCATATGCGCTACAAAAACTCCAGGAAAGAATACAAGGCAGCAAGGTGTGAACACGACAAAGTCCTTTCTGATCCTGTCTGACAAGGTGCTTCTTTACCATGCGTAAATTGGACAGGAAAGAAGTTTAGCCCTCATCTTTCCACAAACATTGACTGGTCTGGAGTACACTGCTAACCTTCATGATATCAGGGCTGTTATCTCCTTTGGTTTTGTCACAAGACTTTAAATTCTTTTTTCCAGAAGTCAAGTCCAAAAATATGACAGTTCTTCTTGTATAAAATGAAGTTATGCTTATGCATTAGCTCTTGAGCAAGTTGTTGTTAGTCAGGTCTTCGAAGAGTTGTGGGGAGGACAGTGTACTGCCCTCAGTGCAATGAAGTCATTTTTAGAGGAAGTCCTTGTATGAACAATTTATTCATTGTTTTGGAAGACTTCAAATAGCATTTCCAGGAGGACCAATTGAAATTCCAGACTTGATTCTCCTTATTCAGTCATTCCTCAGTCAGCTGGGAGGTAGAGGCAAGCTTGTATGCTGGTGCCGGAGAGCAGAGCAGAAAGCTGAGACAAAATCCCTAACAGAGGGTATTTTGGACCTGCTCCTCCAAGACAGAAATGTAGTGCTCCTATAGAGTTATAAAGGGACTGAAATAAATGACAGATATATTTTGTGGTAAAACTCCTGAGCAATGTAATCAGTGAGATGTAGAACGAGGCAATTATTTGAAGGACTCTTTACTGTTGGCTTTCCCCTCTCTAGAGAATGAAACTTGTTAGCTTATATGATTTCAAACGTGATCGGTACCCACTTGCTAAGTACATCATTAGTCTACGTTTATTCTGGACCACAATGTAGCAATACTGACAAGGCATAATTTTCTGCACTGCTCCATACTCCTCTTTCCAGCCTTGTTTTTCCTCTGTGTTCTTTCCATTCTTTCCACTAATCCTTGTAGTGATCTTTTTGTCTTAATATGCTTCTGCATTTTATTTTCTTTCCTCCCTCAAACCTTTCTTTCTTCCTGGCTGTTTCAAACTGAAGCCACCACTCTGAAAGCAACAACATCAGCTACAGTCATCTTTAGAGGAATATCATGAGTTCAAAATCATCTTCAAAATTATTTCAAGTAAAAGAGATCACTTTCTCACACTTTTATTTCATAGGGTGGACTCAAATAGAATATGGAAAGCTGTGCACAGTTTTGGCCATCCACTTCAAAAAGGATGCCAAAAACGTGGAGGCAGAGTTGAGGACTACCAGGATGGTCAGGGATTTAGTGCACAGGACCACTGAGGAGAGGCTGAAGAGCTGTGCTTGTATAATGTGATGAGAAGGAGGCCAAAGCCAGTCTGCAACTTTGTGGCGAGGAGCTACAATGACAACAGCGAAACACTTCTCAGCAGTAGCAGAAGGCATAAAAGGAGGAAATAGCAGCAAGATGAGTGATCAGCTGGGACATTAGGAGACAGGATGCCCACCAGGAATGTAGTGCAGCCTAGGAACAGGCTTCCTTGAGAGCTGGAAGACACTTCATCCCTAGAGGTTTCCAAGCCTCAACCAGACAAAGCCACTCTGACCTGCTTCTGTGCTGGCCATAGTCTGGCCTCAAGATGGGATGGGTAACACACAGGGCCCTTCTAAACTTCAAATTCATGAACTTTTCCTCTTAAAACACTTACAGTAGAGTTTGCCATGCTGTACCTCAGTCCAGTCCCTCCTGAACTGGAAGAGGGGGATTCTTTTTTATTATTATTTTCTTTTAAGAGAAGGCTAATATAAACTAACCTGAAGAGTTATGGTAATGCTGGCGTAAGTTAAATACTTGTGAATACCTCTAAACTTTGCTTAAAGTTGAATGTAGATAGTAGCTCTTCTGTTTTCACTGCATTTCAAAACTCTACATTATTGTGGCTGGTTGAAGATGTGCAGGCAGAGTACAATGCAGAAAGCCTAGAAAATGTGCCCAGCAGAGCAGAACCTGTGGTTTCTATGGTTAAAATTCTGTTGCAATTCTGATATATCTCTAATGTAACAACAGATGTAAGAGCAAAAAGTTTGTGTGGTTGGAGAAGTATCTCCATCCCTCAGTCAGACTGCTCCTGAGCTACTGTCGGAGTCTAAAGTAGTCCTGAAAATGATGTTATGTTTAGACCCCAGGGCATGGTAGGTTACCCTGTATTAGAACATATACTCTCAGTTCTACAAACCAGTGTATTTATTTTTGGTAGGCAAGTAGACTCTTCAGTTTTAGTGAGATGATTCACTTCCATGTGTTTATAGAATAAAAGTCCTTCATTTCTTGTTTCAATATTTATGAATTTTCTCTGAGTTATTCTAAGGAAATTTTTGTTTGTGTTTTTTTTTTTTCCTGGGGTTGTCTACAAGCATCCACTGCTTTTCATAGAGAAGTGTTTCTTTCACAGTTTCCAATTCCTTCTTATGAATAAATTCACTTATTTTTACTGGGATGCCTGAAATACTTCATTTAGGACATAGGTTGCAAGCCAGAACCTTGCACTTTCTACAATTACTTTTAAAATACTTGCAAACGTATTTTTTTTGTGCAGCTATGTTAAAAGTAACAACAATTTTCCATCTGTTTTAATTTGCAGTAAATGAGTTCATGCTACTGTGTTTTAGGCAGACATGAGCTTGTCTTCTTCAGTAATTATCTCCAGACAATGGCGTTTGGGTGATATGATAGGCTAAATGAAAATGATAGCATATCATAGGTAAACTAAGCAATTTCATTCCAGCATATTCAAGTCTGATTATAATGAAAGGTTTTGAATTCATTTCCCTATCCCCTGAACTGATATTCACAAATTGCCTTCTGAGGTGTGGAGTAACAAAGCGAATATGGTTATCTCCTTGAGACTATGGAGGGTATCAAGGAACAATATGATTACTGATGTAATTTAAAATGAACCCTTTTTCATACCACTGGCTGGGGTCACACCCCTACTCCCCTGGTTCCTGAGAAGTGGGAAGGTTTTTGAGACTTTAATACAGTCATAAGAATCAGTCATTGCTACATTTTATGAGAAAAAGTTTAAAACATAGTTTCTTCTCCACATGAACAGAAGCCTTCCATCTCCTGTCTAGGAGCTGGAAAAACAGTAGATCTCTCTAAGGAACCTTTCTCTTCTTTCCTAAGGCAATCAGTCTGGGGACAGCCACATCTCTGCCTCAGGCCTTGAAAGGTAATTAGGGGATAAGACAGAGCAAGCCTTATTTAGTCCTTGTCTCTTCTAAAACATATTTACCTCAAAGTATTTGCATCAGTGTGAAAAGACTTAAATATCTCCTCAGTCAGGCTGTTCTGTTATGGGATCCATTTCTGGTGCATCATGGTAAGAGCTGATGAATCTGCATGTGCTACTATGTGGTACCATGTCTTGGTTAGGGTCCCCCCTTCCTGGACAAACCTCACCCTTTGAGAAGTATGGTCAAACAGATGTCTCTTGCAAACTATATTGCAGAAAAATATAATACAAAGAGACCTTATGCTACCATTACAAAAGAAAAAAATATTGTCTTTTCTTTGTAAGGAAGCAACATGAGCACACTAGCAATGTCAAGGCTCCTTTTCGAAACAACAGCAAAAAATACAGAAGATTATGGCAACTGAATATTTTCCTTTTTCTTTAGGGGCATTTTCAATACAATCTTTTTAATTAGGTTTGGGGTTTTTTTTTATAGCTACTTCTTTAAGTTTATTTCAATAGCAATAGTTCTCCTTGGGCAGGAGCCAAGAAATCCAAATGAACAAACAGAATACCCCTGATACTCAGCTTCTCTTTTGCGTCGCATTTTCATAGAGCTTTTCTCTATTAATCTTGCAACAACCCGTGGTTCTGTGTGATTTATTGCTTAGCTGCATAACTGCACAAAAGGGTTGTGCATGATACCCTTTGTATTGCTCTTCAGGAATATAATACTCTCCTATAATGCCAGGAGTTCTTTCACGCTGGCCATACTCCAGGTAAATGGATATTCCTTTAGGTCTTGTCAGCCAAGATGTGGATCCCTGCTAGGAAAACAGGACCTTAAACACAATAGATTGCAGTTTGGATACTGACTGGAAAGCATGTGATGGTGAAGGAAATGTTAGAGCAAGAGAAAAGGTCAGATCTGGATATCCTTCTGGCACCTGGCAGAGCAATAGATGTGGTGTCTCCTCATAACTGTGCTGTTTTCTCTGGTGGCTTCTTTTCTGTGTACTTTCAATCCCTTACCTTCATACTCCACTGCTGCACTGATGTATGAGTTCCTCTAGAAATCTAGTCTACTGCCTCACTTAAGAGAAAGCCCTCTGTGGCACTGGCTTGGCCAATTTGTTGCTGGCACTGTATAACTCAACAGAACAAACAGTCGATTAAGAAAAATGAAAATTCTTAATTCTGTGTTATATCTGCATGGACTTTCCAAGAAAATGGGACTCTATGGACAATAGCATAATGCTTGGAAAAAGGACAGAAAGGAGCAGAGGGATGTTGAGGGATCCCCAATACTGAAGGCTTTTAAGAAGAAGTTAAACCCAGCTCATCTAAGCTTCTTTCATAGTCAGAGGAGAGAAAATGGCACAGATAGGGACTTATTCTTCTCCTCCTCGGTTGGGAATTCTCTTGTAGATCAGAAAAATGATGGCTATCCCTCTTCATTCATTGCCATAAAAAAGCTGAAATCAGGTGAGGTTATGGTTTTTGTTTGTTTTTGAGAAAAATTTTTCAGAGCTACAGGTACTGAGAGCACAATTTTTCATTAAAAAAAATTTAGAATGGGTGGTTACCACAAATCTTCAACATTGCAGCAGCTAAGCTGCTATGGAGTCCTGCTTGCTGTGTGACACTGATGGCTACAGACTGTTGCAAGGCTGTCCTGCAGGTAAATCTGGAATGACTTCACATGCCTTCAACCTGGACTGTTACATTTCATTTTTAGTGCAAGTTCAGTATGACACATGGAGAGACATTTATATTAACTGCAATTAAGCTCTATTAGACCTTTGATCTGCTACCGTGTTGTAGTGTATAAATGAATACATTAAAAGAAAAATAAAACATGAAATAATGATCTTATGTAAGTTACAAAGCTGAATTATAAGCTTTGCCTTTAGAGCAGTTTCATCACTTATTTTAATTGTGCTAGCTTTTGTGTCAGGAAAAAGAGGTTTTTTGGAGAAATGAGGGAAAAGTAGAACAAAGGCTGGTGTTTCATTAAAGCGAGAAATGCCATAGGCTTGAAATTCTAATCTTTAAAACTTGTGTATTAGGAAATCGAATTACTGAATTATTAGGTTTTGAGAAGTAAAGCCTTGGTTTTCTCAGAGATTTACATTGGCAAAAAGATACCAAGACTGGTCTAGAGATCATTTTTAAAAAATGCTATGTTGAAAGGACAAAATTAGCCAAGAATGATGGTCAGCTGATGGGGGCAAGTGAGAAAAAGAATTGACCATGCTAACAATCAGTCTGAAAAACAACCTTGTTTTCCACAGCCAGCTGAAACAGACCTGACAGCGGCTTCCTTGCAGAGAGGCCCTGACTGGCTTTATTGCTCCTTACGTGAGGCACAGCTGGAGCACAGTGTGATGAGAATGGGGAGAGCTGGACTAAGGGGAGGTTAGCTCAGGGAGCTTTGTACAGGGCAAAGCACAGTGCTTCTGCATTTCAAACACAGGTATGTTTAGGAATCATGGTTCTGTTTCCTGTCCTCACAGGCAGCACAGAGTGCTGAATCCTTGGCTATGTGTTCCCAAATGGAACTCAGCAAGTTCAAAGTAAAGCTTTCTGGCTCTCCCAAACAAGAATAGTCATACAGGACTTCAGTGGACTGTTCTTGGGCTCAAAATTTACAGTGCCAGTCAAGTGAGCAACAAGTCTCATGGAATCTTTTTTTTACTTCTCAAGGAAGAGTAAGAAGAAAGAATCCCTTCAGGATTTTGTACACACCCTAGATGTTTTACATCCACAGTGGTTGGGTGTGTGTGTGTGTTTTGTTTGTTTGTTTACAGTTTGCTCTGGGGCTGTATAGACTGTTGTCAATTTCACTGCCTATCATGGTTCACAGTGCAATCTGCAGAAATTAATAAAATGGAGCTTCAAGATGAAGTGCAGTACCTAAGGAAAATTTCCAGCAAATGCCCCAATTATTACATTTCTGTCTCTCTGACTGCTGTTCCCTTGAGGCATCATACATTGTTGTGCAGAAGGGGACAGTCCATTAATTCGCACAGCAAAAGCAGATGTGCACATGAATTTGCTCTGTAAATAAACTGTCAAAAATGGAACTACACCTCAGCTTTCTACACCTCATACCTCACTCTGTTAAGTAATAATCAATGGTAAATTCATTCTTCTTGCTCTCTAGTTTCAGAGTTTCCAGGTGCTTCACGGTCTCACGTTTTCTCCTCATCCACAAATATTAAGTATCTAAACACCCTTTCCAATCTGCTAGGTCAAGCAGGTAGGCATATGCAAAAGGCAACTTGAAATATCAATGAGACACAAAATCAAATTTCAAGAATTGGCAAGAATGCTATAAGCCTGCAATCTTAGAGGCATTAAATGTCACAGATTTTTGAGCTTCATTTAATAGGCCCTTCAGATCCAAATTATTAAGAACAATTGGAAATAAATGATGCAGAAAAGTAAGAGCTGCTTCTTGCTTACAACATATCTTTGAGCTCTATGAATGCGTGAAAATGCAAAGCATTGTAGGGATGGTTTCCTGCCTCCTGTGATTTGCCTGTTGCATTGGCACTGGTGCAGGGAGGGCATTTTACCTCCATGGCTTAAGAGCTAGTGGAGCTCTGATGAAGGCAGAACCACCTGTGAAGGATGAATAGTAATATCTTTTTTGCTGTGCTACTGTTTAATGTTATGCCCAGTAACTCCAGATTATCCAGTGGCAGAAACTATAGATGGCAGGCCTCTCTTTCTATTTCCATGTACATTTCAAGCCCAAGAGGTATTATATGTATTTATAGAAGATAAATAATGGGAGAATTCTACAAATGTTAGCCATGGTTTGAGTCTGTAGACAATCACACAGCTCTTTCAAAGGTCACAAGAAGCTTAGTACAACTGCGCCTTCATTAAGACAGACAGATCTTTGATAAAGCTTTTTAAAGATCATTTGGAGAAATTATGTTAAAATTGCTTTCTTGGTGATATCTTGCCTTTTCTTGCTCCTCATCCTCTGACTGAGGAATTATTTTGCCTGTTGCAGTCATTCCCAAAGACATCCAGTTTTGCCATGTAAACACGACACAAAATGACCAAGTCATAAGACTCGCTCTGCAGCCTAAAGAAACTGAAGGGTTCAAGCTTTTACTTCAAAGCAGTTTAAGTCTTCTGGCATTATCAAGGTCTCTGGCGTAATCAAGGGCCAGTACAAACCCACTGCTGTAGTCCTGACTGATGGGATTATGCAGGTGCTAAACAAGATTACTTTTGATTGCTGTTGTAGAAACCTGGAAAGAAATATTGCTTTAGCTCTCTAAAGGCATTTTTACAGATGCCTAAGAATTGGCTAAGCAATAGAATGAAGCAATGGTGAAGCAATAGAGTTTTAATCATGTACAGTTAATTAATATGGTGAAGTAGTTGTTAAATGGTTCTTAGGTAGAACCACTGGAAAACGTTTAAAAATCAAAGCTGAGTTAAGATGCTGTGCTAAGTGTCCCTGCCCAGCCAGCAACTGCAATCTCACATAGAAGGAACCATTTAGGGCAGTTGGGTCATGGAAGAAGAGCTCTTGAAATTCAGCTACCCTGGGACTAGGTCCTGAAGTTGTAAACCATAAACACTTTTTCTGCTTTACCTGAAATTAGTTTCAATACCTAGGTAAGAAAAAGAACAGCCCCTTCACCCCACCAACACCACCAAGAAGGGGCCCCTAAATACTGTATTTTCAACTAGGTCGTTTTCCATATCTGGTTTCACGAGTAGCCAGCTCTTGACCTAGCTGAGGAGGCAATAATTTCTGGTACAGAAGAGAGGGCCAGGAGTGAGCAGGAGGGACATTGAGAGCCCTCATGCTGCCCATGCAGCTGGCAGAGGGGTAAGATGGATAACGGGCCTACTGCACTTCAGGCAGAAGAAAGCACCACTCAAATTAGTTAAATCAGTAGAGCTATCTTATGTGGACTCCCATATTTTAGAAAATAAAAAAAAAGGTTATTATGGCTATAGCTAGCAGTCTTTAGGAATCAATGTAACCTGCAACATTCATATACCACAGTGAGATCTCACAAAGGGGTGAGAGTGTTCAGTTAATTAAATGTATTCCTAAACTTTTTTCATAAAAGTTTATCATCTAGATCAGCATTTAATATCCATGCATAGAAGCCAAGACTGGTTATAGGTCAGGCAAATTAACCAGGAACATTAAACATTCAAAATCAAAGTGAGGAAGTGAAAGATTTCCTTCTAATGGGGACAGAGGCTCCTGGGATGTTTCCCAGGGGGACAGTTGCAAAAATGGCAAAGAAAGCAGGAAGAAAATCCCCAAACCATTCAAATGAAATCTATCTCAGGATCTGACAGCTACTTGTTATGCTAGGAGTAGTTTGCTGGGACATTTGCACTGTGTAGCCACAGCATTTTTGGGGCATTTGTTTTTTTAGGATTAAATGCAGTTCCTACATGTCATCCAACCACTGCACGAACAGTCTAAATTAATCTGGTACACTTCTTATTTGTAAGTAAGATCTACGCTTATGATAAAGACAAAGAGGAGTAAAGAAAAACAGAGCACAAAACCCCCCACATCCTACCTCCCCACAAGCAAAACCCCAAGACAGAAAGGAGACAGAGTAAGAAGGGTATGTGCAAGCTGCCTATACTGTACTTTCTTCCTTGTAAAACTAATGAGGCTTCCAATGTGCACAGCGCTCATGTCCTCAGTCCTCCTGTATACAGACCAGGGGTCACTGAGTGGCCACTTTTGCCCTCAGACATATTCACAGGACTCTTGGGGATAGCTAACGAGAGCTCTGCTCATGTTGCAGATCAATGCTGAAACGCAGCTCCTGGCATATTAAACATCTGCTATAATACTTTTGTTTCTCCTAATTATGCCACAGCATAATTCCTCAGGAGCCTTTGTGCAGTACATCATGTGCTGTGGCCATCCTGCACGCAAGTGCGTTGTTGTTGTCATCCAGCAAACACTCAGTGGGTGAGAGCCGACATCTCATTTTGAGATGAAAAACATCCTTCAATTAAGCTTGGCTTGGGGACAAAGCACTTCAGCCCTGAATAAAGGCCATCAGAAGCAGAAGGCCCTGCCCACTTGACCCCCACACCACACCAGTCACACTGCCGCCCTGCCATGCACTGCCTGTACCTGACTCCTCGCCACCCCAGAGGGGCCTGGGCTCAGGTTTGGGCAGCGACTCTCCTTTGCTGTGGGGCTCCTTTGTCTGAAAAACAGAAAGAAAACATCAAGTCACAACAATTTCCTATTGGGCTGGATTATTGCTTTACAACACTTAAGACCAGAATTATTTTCCATGCAAAGAAAATGTGTCAGGCGGCAGAGCAAGGCCCTCTCCAGATGTTTCTATGATCATAGGCAAGCTTACGAGATGCCAGGTGCTGCTGTCTTCAAGAAAATAAAAAGGTTCTGTGCTTTACTGTACTTTGAATTGCATTTTTGCAAGCGTGTGCATTGATTTTACACCTGTGGACCAGATGGTTAGCCCTGTTCTCCTGTCTTGGCCACTGCTGAGAGGGAGAAAGGGAAAAAAAATGGCAGGTTCCAGTGGTGCTGTCTTCTGACATGGGGCTATTTGCAAAGAGCCACATTGCCCGCTCTTTCACCCAGTGAGGGCATAGCCTTAATGGGAATGTGGTCCGGGGTAGGGGATGCACAGGTATAATCTCTTCACATATGCTCGGGTATCACCAGTTGGGGAGCTACAGACCCCTATTCCCCTCCCTGATTAATGTTACATCCTAATCACAGCTGTTATGGCACACCTAACTTCTTGCCCTCTAGACCCCTCTTATTCACACAAGAGGCTTGGATCAGACCTGTGCAAGAATTTCAGAGAACTGGGAGCGTGACGGTCCTCTGGCACCACCTTCATAAATGTACCAGTGGCCTCAGTGATGCTGCTTCTATGTGATAAACTGAGTGTGAGGGTGAAGTCAGTCAGTGGGATGATACATTTGCTAACAGTGTCTATCCCAAAGTATTTCCCAAGTTCTCCATGCCACTAAAACCCTGCATCCAGCATCAGGATGGAAATCAGCAGTCAAAGAGTAAATGAAGCGCTGCAGGTGAACAAGGTGAAGAATTCCCTCTAGAATCACTGCATGGGCTTTTGGTAAAAATCCTGGTGCCCAAACGGAAAATTTTCTTGTTAACATAAAAACTTAAGTGCTTCTTCATACAAATTAATTCTTTTCAAAGTCTGCAGCCCTAACAATTAAAGAGTTTGTTAGTGTAAGTCTGGGGCTCTGGTGAGTTACTCGAGTAGAAAGCAGAGTTTTCAATTCTGATGTTCTTTGTGTTTTCAGTTTAAGAAATAATTTCTTTCAAAAGATTCCCATCTCAAATAGCAACTTCATCTACCATTACACATTACACATTGCTGCTGACATTGCAGCAGCAGCGGCACCCTTGTTTGTTTTATCCCAGGTTACTGCCAGCAAATCTCAGAGCTCACAACAACTTCACCGCATTCCAGAGTGTACCAGTCTGCAGGACCACAGCTGGTAACACTTAAGTATCTCAGGGCAGTGTAGGAAAGTAAAAGCATTAAATCTTGTGAAACAGGGAACAACAGTGACAGTGAATATGCTTATCATGGTGCTTGTAAAATGCTGGATTAAATCTGTTTCCTAGCTGACAGTGCTTAAGCCTGAAGTTCAATGAGGGGAAAGGAGACAAGTAATTTAATGCTAGTGGCCAAGTCTTTGTGCTAGCTGAGTATACTTAAGCCATAGCAGATAAGAACTCAGAAGGTCAAATATTTTAAAACAATATCCATGCAATAGTGATTTGATGTAGAAAATAGAAAACAGCACATTCTTTCATACCATGAAGTACAACATCTCCCCTCTTATATTTCTTGTACTCTAATAATGTGACCCTAGGAGTCAGCTGTGGAAAATTACAGCTTCCAATTTCTAAGAGGTAAACCATGTTAGAGGATCTGTTTCTAAAGCAGAGTTTAAAGGCACTAAATTGTATTTTGGGATTACTCCAATCTCAGTGCCGTTGGGATAAGTTAAAGGGAAATAGAAGTCAGAAGTTCATATGTCAGTGCAAGCAACACTTGAAATACTGTTTTTCACTAAAATTCAGTGATTTATATATTTTGTGCAAACATGATGTTAGTCACATGATCCTGCTTTTTCTTGTTTTAGAAACAGTAAAAAGACAATAGTCTTTATAAAGGCTTAATAAACTACCAGCTACATCATTGCCTTCTCTACTGCTTTTGACCTAGACATACAGTTCTCTTCAGCTGCAGTGTCTCTTGATGTGTCCTCAGCCTGGAGGCTGCCTCTGAAAGAAAGACTGGAAAAGAGACAAGGTAGGCAGACTGGCTGCCTGTTCTTGCAAAGGCTGATGTAGACCAGGGAATGGGAAAGTCTGTTGAGAACCAAGTATTTGATGAGATTCTGTGAAAAAGCTTGTCTTCCTCAGGGCGTCCCGCGTGGGGATTGTTGAGGAAGCTGGGACCCAGAGCAATTGTTTCCTCCATTGCTGTAATGTGGGGTCCATGTTCCTCCACTGCACACAGCAAAGTGCCATGAGGTGGACCCCTCCACCAAAAAGGGAGAAAGTAGACAGCATAAAGAGGACCTATTATTCTTTGAATAACAATGTTAGTAAGGCAGGTCATAGTTCCAGTCTAGAAATGACCTAAGACTCTAATGCATATACTTTTAAAGGGACTACTGCTATGTTGAGCATTTAGCCAGTCCTCAACCGTCCTGCTGAACCAAGAGCCAGGCAAATGTGATCTGCCCCATTCTTTTAAAATACAATTTAAACTCTGAAGCCTAATTTGCACATCCACATTGTTAACTATTTCATTGCTGAGCATCTTAACAGAAAGAACTCATTAATGCCTGAATACACTGTTGACTTGAAAGGACTTCAGTACCAACGGTGGAAGCAGAATACATTACCTAGACTAAATACTATAGATGCTTTGCGTTAAAAAGAAAAAATGTTGTTCACAGATACCAGATTTTTATTGAAGTTTTCTGCCTTCACTGCTGTTTTGTGAGGTTCTGTAGAGGATCTACCTTCAGAAAGATACAGCTATGGGATCCAGCGTGTTTTTGCTACTGGGATGACAATAAATAACCTGCTTTCATTTGAGGTTCCCCATTATCCAAATAAGTCACTGCATTCTTTAAGCCAATTAACATATGCAAAGTTATGGTTTCATTCCTTTAGACAATATGTTCTGGTGAAGATAATAGCAGCGTGTGACGGTGCTGAGCTCTGTGTATTATGAAATGATCACCTAACGTGAAAAGATTTATAGAGTTGCTGATACTAAAATGTCTATAATCAGGTTTTAATTTTCTTATCCATTGAAATGTAAGGGACCATCCCCATTTCTCTTGGTGGACTGCTTCAGCGCTGCTGAAGTCTTGGCAGTGTTATTCAAGCCAAGGTCGCTGCCAGCTGCCAAAAGACTACCACCATGCCTAGTGCCCAGGAAGGGCTTCCACCACTTCTGGTGACCACAGACATCTGCAGCTTCTGAAATGACAGTATTCTGAACTGTCCTGTTTTGGTGGTCACAGCAGGAACCCCAGGTGATTCTGAAATCTGAAGTTGCCTAGGCCAGAACATGGCTATTGTAACTTCTTACAGGCAGGTTCTCCTAGGCTGACTGTGAAAGAACATCCGGGGGTTTGCTTAGGTGGAGCTCTAAAACAATGTGAGGACTTCAAACTCTGCCTATGGGTGGAAGAAGCACTGATGCACATTTCTGTAAAACAGCCGTAACTTGTAGTGGGTTTGATTATGCTGTGATCAAGACAACTTGAAGGCCCATAATAATGTGAGCTGCAAAGTTGAGAGAAGGCCATTGTGTGCATTTCGTGTGCTGCAATAGTGTTTCTCCAGCCTCTGTGTTTCTTCATACAGCACTCTACACCCTTGCACAGCATTTCTGCAAGGGGCCCCAGTCCAAGACTCAATGGACTGCAGGATCCCATAGCTGTAAGCACAGCTCTCCAGGCTATTACTACCATAAAAACACAATGCATATGCTATTCAAGATGCCTGTCTACATTTTTATGCTTTTCTCAGCCTCAGAAGGATTCAACCTTCACAGTGTTCCATGTTTGCATTGTAAGAGTCAGAAGTTATATACTTTGTAAATAGGACATCTCCTGGTGTCCTAGTGGAAATCATCGTAATTTCTGAAGAGATTTGCAGGCAGGATGACTCAAGCCATAAGCTTCATTGGCCTCTGCACTGTTCTATGGGTGAAAAGAGTATGCATTTATTTCTTCCACTTCTTTTGGCCACGTTTAAACTCATTCCCTCCTCTCGCCCTTCAACTTCTCTCCTGCACTGCTTTACAGATGGACTGATCTTCCTTTTATGGGAGGCATAATTTCTCAAGACCTGGAGATAAGACTGCATGCACTTGTATAAAAAAGGCTCCTGTGGTAAGATTGTAAGAAGTATGCACTAGAGCAGCATAGACAAGAGGTGTCTTTGTTTATGTCTCACAAGAAGACAGTTGCCTAGCCTTGTGAATTTATTTTTTTTTTCTCCAGAACAGCCACAATATAGATACTGCAGCAAGATCTAAACTGTCTTCTCAGGAGAAACACCAAGAATGTCAGGAATAATGTTCTTCAACAGCATTACTGATTGATTCAAATTACTTCCTATCATATCTTTGCTATATAATAAAAAAATTTTGGCATAGGTGCTCATTATTGAGAAAGTTGTCCTCCATTCATAAAATGAATATTTTAGTCGGGCTGTAACTTTAATTTTCAATAAATATCTTAACTTTGCCTTAGTAATTGTCAAATTGTAAGAGACCTTACTATTTCTGACAATGTTTTGTTCTACTAAGATGATCAGGGAAGGGAGAACTAGATATTATTGCTAAAAACTCCATGAAAACAGAGCTCAAAAGGCTACTTTGGATCTAATAGGAGAATTACTAGATGCATAAGATTTTGTAAAACTTACAGCAGATCAGAACAGGTCCAAGCTATTCCTGAGTAGTTCCCTTCTAACCTGCAAAAATATAACCTTCTCCCAGAGCTTTCTTCACCATTGCTGACTGGTGGAAAATGCATGTGTTTGCATAAGGACAGACTGGGTTAACTGTGTTTTCCACATGATTTCCAACGAAGTGACCAAAATCCCAGCCTTGCAGCCAAGTTCAAATGAACAACGCTTTGTGATTCACAGCTTTTGTGATTCATTGCCTTCAACAGTGTAAACTAGAGCTATATTTAATGTTGTCAAGAAACAGATCTGTTTGAATGGGACTGGCAGATATGACATGCTGAAGGACTGTGTTGTGGCTCACTGGGACAGACACCCAGGAAAAATGAAACTGCAAACCTGCAGTGCAACAAAAATGCTGCATCAAACAGATATGACATGGATGTATGGCACACTGTAGCTACATCACCCATTTAGTTACTGTGAGAACCCTTCCTTTTAAATAAACAGTCATGGGGGAACAGCAGTGGAAATCAACACTTTTCTTCCCTACACTTACATGAAATTTTGCATGTGCTTTATGTACAATAGAAGTGCACCAGTCCAAATAATGCATATAAACGTTATTTGTGCAGTAAGGGCCTTTTGGATTGCTCATTATAAAGCAGCCAACAGCTTTTGTTATGATCAAGTGGTGGAAATAAAAGAGCATTGAATAGCAAATAATAATTAAAAAAAAGCCACATTTTTTAGCTGGTTAACTCTTAGTTTAAAAATTCTTTAAAGCCAGAATATTAGATCCAAGACTCTTTACCTCAGATTTTGAAAGAGTTGTTTTAATTAGGATCCGGATTCATAGCAGTGTTTTGCTCCATAGGGCTAAGTGGGAATCCAGAGGCCAACTGGTGCTGAATGGAAAGTCAATCCAGGTGTATGTGTGAATTTATGATGAGCAGCTGAGAGAACTGGGTTTATTTAGTCTAGAGAGAGGATGCTGAGAAGAGACTTTACCACCCTCTACAAATACCTGAAAGGAAGCTGTGGTACTATCTGAAAGGAGTTTGTGGTGAGATGGGTTTTGGTCTCTTCTCCCAAGAAACTAGCAATAGGACTGGAGGAAATAGACTCAAGTTGTACTGGGGAGGTTTGGATTGGATATTAGCAAAAGTTTCTTTACTGAAAGAGTGATGAAACATTGAAACGGGCTGCCAAGGGAAGTGGTAGAGTCATCATCTCTGGAGGTGTTCAAAAAGCATTTAACGTGGCACTTAGTAATGCAGTTTAGTAGGCATGGTGGTGTTGGAATGACAGTTGGACTTAGTTGATCTTAGAGATCTTTTCTAACCTTAATGATTCTGTGATTTGGAGTTATTGTTAAAATTACTGTAGAGTTAAAAGTAGACAGTCCAATGATCTTGTCTGATATTCTGCATAATATGGCTACGGAATCTCGCTAGATTTATTGCTACGTCACTCCTCTCACCTCTGGCATCATTTCTTATCTGGCTTTGAGTTCAGGATTTCCAATGATGGAAAATCCACCGTTCCTTATATGAGTTATTTGTACAATATGTTTATCACTTTTTTTTCTTATTGATTGCTTTTGCTTGATCTTCCAGTCACAGGCTACTTTTATGTCTTTTCTTTGAAGAGCTTTGGCTTACAAATGCCTGCTCCACCAGGGAGATATTTGTAGATCATGGTCAAGTTGCCTCTCAGACTCATTTTTGATGAAGTCATCATAGCCCTTGCACTGAGGGTTAAGCAACCTTGCATTTGGCATGGGGAAAAAACACACGCAGTTTATATGAACTAGCAAACAAAGCTATAAATTTGAGCCTTGCAGTTGCCTCAAAATAACATTTACCTACATCCTAAATCAAGTTCAGGGAAAAAAAATCCTTTAATTAAAAAGATACAGGCTTTCCAAAATAAGGCAAAGCGTTACAGAAACAGAGCTTGTGTCTAGACTATGAAAATTAGGATTTATTTCTCTTTTTCTCTTTTTATGTACATTTTAGTGGATCAATCTAAAGACCACAATTTAACTATCACAAACAAACTAATGCATCATATACCATAATAAAATGGATAAACTGTGCCTCAAATAATTTTGAGTGTGGAGTTAACTCTCTGAAGTAACACAGTGGAGTAAAAAAGTAGCTGTATGCAGACCTGACACAACACTCACAAAGAATGAATGAGGTGAGTTGATGAGAGACAACAGAGCTTCTACAGGTTCACAGGGTCCCTTGGAGCTGTGGATATCTTCTAAGGCTCACAACGTACTCCCCTTTTTTTCCAGGAATCAGCCTGAAAGTGTCATAACACTGGCCTTTCTCGTCCTTACTGGTTCTAACCAGAGCAGAGTTATTCAGTTGTACATTACCCCATGCTCATCCACAAGCAGTGAGTGCAGGGAAAAGAACATTAGCAGAATTTGCTTCAGGTTTGGTTTAAGATTTGGACAAAGGTTGGGGTCAGTTCTCACTTTGCTTGGACTAGTTCTCTGCCCTGGGTGTTAAAACCTCAGCAGTAATTGGTGACCCTTGTGTGCTCCCAGCTTGCTTTGAACTGCTTCTGGCCTGAGCAAGGAACATTTTTCCATGGATGAGCAAGTGAGATGTCTCAGCAGCAAGCACATGCCTACAGTGACAGTTGTTCTCTGGCTGTTCAGTCACATAGAACATATTGCCAGGGAGAAGGTACTGCTGAATTTTGCTTCAGGTACACCCTCTGGACTAAATAGTAACTTTGTCCAAGGCACTAGTATAGAAAACTAGTTGTAATATTGTATTGTTCTCTGTTTTTCTGCATGTGAGAAGAAATAAATGAAGTAGCCACTTACGCAGTCATGGATGCCTTCCACAAGCCAGAGACAACTGATAACACATGGCATCTTGAAGTACCAAGCCTAAGGCTTAATTGGATAATTATTACCTCCATTTTACAGATGGAAAAATCTAAATGGAAAAGAATTTGAAGACTTGTTCAAACTTAAGTCTGAGTTCAAAAAGTCTGGCACAGACTCTAGTTTCCAGTCCTCCAATTTTCATGATGAAATGATAGCTGCTAATACATTCTTACATAAGTATGGCAACCACTTTACACATACAGTGGTTTTTATACCAATGGAAAAATTCTTCTTTTCTGCCTGTTTTCTTGATGCTCCTTTTTTCAAGGCTTATCGTTCTGCCTTGTATTCATATTCAAAGAGACTGAACTTAGTGAAAGAGACAGTGGATCTCAAATATCATCAACAGGACTACCGACCCCCTGAAATTTCATGTATATGGAGTTTGCTCATAAACGAAGATGAATTATTCAGGACAAGTGTCGCTGTTGAGACGGACATGACACACAAAGTTCAAGCAGCATTCATGCAGGAGGCATTAAGGTGTTAAGCATTACGCATTTTATTGTTTCACACAGCTGGCTTTTATATATTTTCAGCATATATATGTCCTAATATCATTGGTGCTTATTGCATATACACAAGCAATTATTGGCTACAGTCACATGCCAATCTTCACCCAAGCTCATCTAAGTCCCTTATCTTGTTATTTCATGAGTTCTCACAACTCTCGCTACTTATTTACTTTTTTTTCCATTAGGGGGTTTCCACATTCTCATGGGTACACGGCCATCTGGTCGGGGGATTCACATCTTCTCATGGATACATGACTATCTGTTTGAGGTCAAACATCTCATGCTCTGCCAAGGCATCTGCAAACTCACTGCAGTCTCCCACAGACAAGGGCTAAAATTGTTTCTGAATGATTACTTCTGTTGTAGCACACAGCTTCAGGTCTTTCCAGGTAGGTGAGAGACTGTGGAGGATACTGGCTCTAATTGTGTGCAAGGCCCACACTGAGACAGCTGTGATTTACAACTGTTGAAAGAAACAGAAGCAAGTTATCTGAGGGATGCTATGAGTCAGGTCTTTCTTGGACTTGTAGTGGCCAAGTTTCCAGTTCTGGTTCCAAATACTGCCATAGCCTAACCTGTTTTACAGCCACTAGCCCTGAGCAGTGTCTACACTAGCAATGGTGGGGAGCTTCTACAGATATTTTGATCTCTGTATACAAGGACAAGGGCTGGCACATCCTTAAATCTCCTCTGAAACACAAATGTGATTGCACGGGAATAGGAGCAGGTATGCTTGACTGAAGAACAGAAAGTGAGGATAATGCAGGAGCTGACAAGTACCTTGACACACCAGTGGCAAGCACATGGTGCACCCATCAACTCTCCTGCTGCATCAAGACATGCATTTACATTACCTGAGATGTATATATCTTAAGCAAACCAAATAACCTTTGCTATATGGACAGCTTCAATGTCCTGCTTACTTTGAACTGTTGATATTTTCATAATACTTCAGCTTAGTGTTGTGACAACATGATCAAGCATATATTTTTATAAGAGAATATTATCTATTGTGCATGAATTAACATGCTGTACTTAGGTTTGATAGTTTTTTTCTGAGGCACTTGGTTTTTCTCCCTTTCATTTTCTCTGAAAAATGAAAAGGAGGTCTGAAAATGAAAAGGAAATGAGGCTGGTGAGAAGCAAAGAGTTTTTTGAGAGTCACCATCTACCTGTGCGATACTTTAAATCATATTTCCATTAATTTCTGACAGCTCAATGACATAGTGGAGAACTCATCCTGTTCTCTGTTTAAGACAGCAGAAAATCTCACTCCATCTTCAGGGTCCTTCTCTTGAGGAAAAGAAAAAATGAAAGGATACATTCTAGCTGGCACAAGCAAGAGTTTCATTCACAAAAGTGTGTGAAAAATCAGTTGACATTGTAGCTGCCTGACTTCTGTTATAAACATCTGCAGGGAAAGAAAGCAAAATAGCAAAATGTGTCCTTTTTACTTAGGTTCATTTAAGGTTGCAATGTTAGTTGCATGCGTGTTCAGAGGAAGAAAAGAAGCGAAGCTTTATTTCTGTCATTACAATTGAGCTGTATAGGGGATATAAATGGGTGTTCACATAAGGCCATCACTGTGTGGTGTGTGTGTACAAAACTTGACATGGAATTGTACGCAACTATTACAAGATTGTGTTATTCTACACCCACATTTTGCAAGAGGTGGTGGAGGTGGAGTGATACTGGCCTGATAATGAGGGCTGTTAATGTTGTTTGCTTCTACAGACAGGAACAGAAACTGAAATCACTTGAACAAATAGGCTATAGCTATGTCAGGGGCGTGATTAGCTCTTATCAGTGGGTTTCTTCTGGCTTTCATGACAGCAGCCAAAAGTGGCTGGATCACTCTTGTAGGTTAGAAGAACTTCATATGAAAAGGTGTCTACTTCATCAGAGCCAGTCAAGGAAATATCCCCCACCTACATAACAATGGCTCAGTCCCAGGGAAGCTCCCAGCACTAGGAAGTGTAAGGGTGTGGTGTGCTTTCAGCACTGTGCCAGAAAATCTCTCATGATGTGGATATGTGGCCACAAAAGCACTTGTGACATCCTTGAAGAGATTTCAGTATAGGCCCACCCAATATTAGCAATACTGGGATAGTTTTTCAACACTTTTACTTCTTTTGGCCAGCCAGGCAGTGCAGGTGCCCAGCATCCTACCCCTACCTGCTCTTTCTGTTAGCCACCCTGGTTCCAGCACAACAGACATGTAAGTTAGTTATAAACAGACATGTCGGCATTAAGACATGACTTGGGGATATTGCTGGTGTAAATAAACGATAACACTTCATTCTACCCAAGAAGTAAATCGAGGGACAAGCTATAAAGTTCTTAAATATAGTTGTTATCTGGATTTATGTTGTTTACATTGGTCAGCCATGCAGCAACATCCAGTCTGCTTGGAATCTTGTTTAAATCAGATTTAAATCCAATTTCTTCATTCCAGTCTCTACTCACAAGGTGGGCTTTACCGGATGAATAAATAGGGCCTGTGTGGTTCTTGCGGTCTGGCTTTACATTTGCAAAGGGTCTTGTTTCACAGTTTGATATTTGATGGTGTGATTATTAACAAGTCTTGATCTTGCACAAAATGACTGGCACATGGTGTCCAAAGGTTCAACATAAAGGCTGGATACTGTTTAATATGCAACTGCTTGCATGTCTGTTAAGCGTATGTGTTGGTCCTTCACCTCTACTGCTGAGGGCTGTCTCTAGCCCTGAGTTTTAAGGAGTAAGAGAAAATCAAGGGACATTTCACTGATTATTGCAAATCATAAAAGCACCAAAACTGATCTTTTGAATGTACTTATACTTTCTCTTCCAACTCAATTTATCTCTATTCATAGCATCAAGAAAAACAGGACTTGTTAAATTGGAAAATATTTAACACACTAATAAGCTTAAACCAACATTACAACTCTGGAAGGCTCCTTTTTTTCGCAGTACAATTATTCGCATGTGCTCAGAGTCACCTAATCAGATATGGGAATGCTGGTTGGTTGTGTGCACTTTCAGAGCTGTGTGTCTCTCTAATGAAAGTTCCCAGTTATGCCTAGAGAGTCAGAGATTTCATTCTTCCAACATTATCTTACTGAGGCCATCATTAGGATTAATTGATTTATGAATTGTGGCTTTGGTCCAAGAGAAGTCTGTGTTTCTCCCCTGAAGTAACTGAAACAGCATTTTTAGTGAAATGATAGAATATGATCCTAACTCATGCAAATTCGGCAAAAATCAAGCTGGAGCCAAACAGATTTTGAGGTTGTGACAGAATTAAACAAGTCTGTCACCATCAGCCTCACCGGAAGGCTGCTGCCAAGACACTGAAGATTCAAAACTAAGTATACACAGCAGTTTCACTGAAAGAAAAAAAAATATTGACAAATGTTCTATGAAGGCACTGGCACAATTTTTCTCCCTGAAGTTCTTCGCAAATCTTAGAAAGGGACAATATCTTCTAAAGATCTGCTGACAGCTAGTTAAGGAAACTGATATGGAGTCTACAAATATTCCTATAGGTCTTATTTCCACTCTTCACAGTATTGCTGGAGTGAAAGGTAAGGAAGAATCAGGCTGCTAATGGGATGCATAGCACTGATGCAATCTGAGTTTTGCAGTAAGAGACTTGGAGACTCTCCAAATTGCTTTTTTCCTGCTCTCCTGCAGATATATGCTGGGCAAGCTGTAGGTTCAGCACGGTCTCCAGCATGTGTTAATGTGGTAAAAACACAGATTCACAGCTTACACTAGCAATCTCGGAGCTGAAAGAGAAAAAAAAAAGGGGCCAAACATTGCAAATATTGCCACTACAGGCAAGCCTGGAAGGATAAGCAGGAAGCAGATCTGTCCGTAGAGCATCTTCTGAATTGGGTGTGAAATGTCCCTCCAAATGCAGGGGCAAAGCCTTAGACCGAAACCGCGGGAGTGGGCTGTAACTAGCTCAGGAAATGGCCAATTCGCACCTGGGTTTCATGTTCCAGTTGTGACTGTTAATGCAGAATCCTTCAAAAGGCACATTGTGAAGGAGGAACTACCTGAGCGTAGCATGATGTATCCCTGTCTTCCAGGGAATAATGCCCTGTTACTTATTTTCACAGTCCTCCCAAATCTGTGGAGTGTGGAAAGTATCAAGTAGTGCTTATCAGGGTGGAGAGCTGCTCTACAGTTCGTATCTGAAGCGGTATCCTGAACGTGCGATGTGTCAACAGCCTTATAACCTGTGATAAGGGCCCTGCTTGCTGTGCTGTGATGTCAGCCCCACTTCACGTGGGTTTCAGAGTTGATGTGGTAACAAAGGTCTGATCTGCTTGCACGTGGAGCATGCACGCGGCTTCTGCTTTGCAAATAGCACTGAGTGACACAGCATTGGCAGAATTTTTTTTCTGTTTCCTCTTCAGGAAAAACTCGTATTGATGGTAGCTGAAGAATTTGAAAATCCATCCCCTCTCATCCTCGAAGTTGCTGTATTATCTACAGGGAATATGAACCAGAAGATGACTGTGAAAGCTAGTTATAACTAAATTACTTCACTGTAGAAGAAATGTTCCCTTTCAAAGTATTGCCTTGTGTGCTCCTAGAGAGGGGATGATACAGAGTGAGTTATTTCTTTTAAAATTTGTCATGCCTGAAGGTCACTGCCAAATAGCTTCAGTTCCACCTTTTAAAACCAAGTATTGTGAGATATAATAAGTAAGAGTTCCTATAGGCCCTACCAGCTTGGAATGCCCCAGTTTCTGGGACCCTGGCTTGAAATCCTAGACAGATCCCTGGCACATGAGTGGTGTTTCTTGCCTTCTGCAATGTTTTTAAAGAATAGCTTGGTGCATGTGCATCCAAGAGCAGAAGTGCCCAAAATTGCTGGTCACTTCTGACAACTTAGCCAGCATCAATGTATAGAATTGACACAAACATTTATATAAAATGTTACTTTGACACATTAGGAATAAAATAAGCATAATTTACTGACATACTGAATTTAAAAAGGGAAGCCACCTTCAGGGACAGCTGGAATTGAAAACCTTGTAGCATTTTGATGATACATAGTGATATGAAAGCAAAACTAAACAGAAAAAATCCTGACTTTCATATCCGACAAAAACAACTGGTGATTGAAATAAGGTACACATATTTATGAAATTCTTCCAGTTATAGTGATCGGATTGTAAAGATACTTTTCAGATACATGATATTTATCTTGACAGAGTCCTACTCAACGGTTTCATTGTTTCCTGCATTTCCCTTTGGTGTTTTGAAAAGAAAGCAAGTTTGTTCTTTTCATCTGCAGCCATTCCCTCAGTAGATGTCATTTATTATGTAGGACAAAAGGATTGTGTTGTATTTCTGTATGCATTTGGCTTTGTGTGCAGCTATATTTTTCTTTCAGTAGATGTATCGTGGGGCCTGGGGAATTGTTTTGATGAAAGGGCTGCTTTTTAAGCCAAAATATCTTTATCTCTCCAGTCCCTGTGGGCAAGGTTAAAAAAAAAAGAAACACTTAACAAACTAAACATCCTCTTGATGATGCTAGCTTTTAGACATCTGTTTTCTAGGCTGCAACCTATATCTCTACAGATAGGTATCCTCAGCAGCACTAGATGCATCGTAATAACAGACAGTACACTGACAATAGAGGGAGGAAATCTGTTAGTATTAGCTATCTAATTCCTTCTTTTTAAGAGTGATTTTTGAAAAGCATCTCAAGAACATCAGTCCATGTTTTTTATATAAAAGCTCAGGTCTGACAACAAATGCTCCGGTTGTGACAGGTCTTGCTTTAATTTCTTTCCAACCTTGAGAAATCCAGTCTCTTTCTCCTGCTTTACATGAGGCTCTCTAAAAAAAAAAAAAAAAAGTTGGATGCCTGGTAAAACTCAGCCACTCTCAAGAATCAGAACACTGGAAAGCAAGCAGGACCTTTAGGTTTCCTTCTCACCAACAACAGCGTTTCATTCTGCAATTGCTCAATACAGATATAATCCTTGCAGCAGTGAATAGAGCCCAGGAAACATTTAACCTGGACGGGGGTTCAGACAGGCTATCCAGGGTGCAAGTGGGCTCCCAGATTTTGTGAATGCTCTTACACTCTTACAGAGTGATGAAGCTGTAAAAGAAGACATTCACAGTAAACAAGCTTATTAAGAAGCTGTAGTTAGAAGATACTCTTGAATTAGGGAGGTGTTTGTTTTCCCCACTTAGCAGATTTGAAAATATATTTAAATTGAAGTCTCTGCTTCACTTCACACTTGCAGCAATAATACATGGGTGATACCCACTCTTAGCAGCTTTTCCTCTTACCTTTCAAGGGCAAGAGTGGATCCTATGGCATTCTCTTGAAGACCATTCTTGTATGCTAATCCTTCATAGTTAAAGCATGTTGTTAAGGGCATTATCCAAATGCCTCTTAAACAGATAGGCTTGTGGCATTGACCACCTCTCTAGCAAACCTCTTCCAGTGTTTCAGTGTTACCTTCTCAGTAAATAAGTGCTTCCGAATGTCCAGTCTAGTATTTAACTGTAGGCAATGGATTCTGCTCCAGAAGGCAGGTGTTATTGTCAGGTGCTATCATACCCCTGTTAAAACATTTATTTGATTTATAATGCTTGCATGTTGTTTGTTGTTTGGTTTTTTTTGTTGCTTTTTTTTGTTTGGTGTTGTTTTTCTTTTGTAAATCTGCCTGTAAATCTATTTATCTGCAAAGAGAAAAAACTTCTTTGTTGCACAGGAAAACAAATCCCCCATGGTTTCACATGACAGATTACTGCTAAGGATTTCTTAATTCGAAGTGTTTGGAGTCATTTTCAGTTCCTTAAAACTAGTAATTCCTAATCTCTAGAGGTCCCATGGGTTTGACTCCCTCTTCTTCAAGACTTTTATAGATGTCAGATGGGGTTACCTTGCTCCTCCCCAATCTCTCTCTCAGGAAAATGTGATACTTATTTTCCTCCAAAATTCCCCAATTTACACAAAATTTGCAAGAGATGTTAAAATCAGTGCCTTCTTTGTGAGTAAGGCTCCAAAATAATTTTGAAAGTGTGTTATGAGTGTGGGCATATATTTTTTGTTTTAATGTTAATGTCAGTATGGTGTGATACAATATAGGCCATACAAACTCTTTCTGCAGCTGCACTGCTACTTTGGAAACAATTGTCTTTCATTAATGCGAATGGTCAAAAAGTCGACTTATCATGCATCTCTCAATCCAGAGAGTGCATTACAGAAACTCTTTTAGAACATCCTATGCTGAGTATTCAGATGGGGAAAAAGATTTCACAAAATGGAAAGGATATTATTGGATACAGAGCAAGGATGCTATATTAAGATAGGAGGCACTGAAGAGTGCTGGGATCTGGAAATTGCATTAAATTACCTTAAATAGGCAGCATGTACTGTATTAACTAACATTATAATAGGATTTACAGAATGCATGACTTTATTATGAAGGCCTTAGCCAATTAAAACCTCTTTCTGCAAAGACGAACATTCTACTTAAAAGGTTATCTGGAAATTCTAGACAGAAAAATAGTGATATTTATAAACTGCAAAGGAATGCAACAGCTACAACACTAAGATGAGAACAAAATTACTCACTGTGTTACTCATGCTGACCAAGACACTTGGGATGTTTTGTGATGTCAGTGGCTTCTTGGGATAGATAGAGTAGAGCATTTAGAGTAGCCAGAGGAAGAAATAAGGTTTTCTCTGTGGAACATGTTTTGGGTTCAGATATGCATTTCTTTAGAGAGAAATGGCATATAAGACAATCTTGCCGATCCTCAAAAGCACAGTCTAGGCAGGCCATGAAATGACCATTAGTGGGGAGGAGGGGGCACAAACTGGCCAGAGGAGAAACTCTTTAGGAGTGGGAAAGTTAAGGAGGCTTCAGCTGACCCTTCTGCTCTATGCAGTTCAGCTGGTGACATGGCCCTGGACAAATGGCAGAGGTGGCCCTGCAGCTGCTCCTGTACTCTGCATCCCTCTTTCTTTGTGCAGCCCTGGACTCCCTGACCATATTATAACATGGTTTATTGCTCCCTTGGCAGATGGACTTGAATTTGGTTTTAAACCATGCTCAGCTATTTGACAGACCTAGTCTTTAGCTGTTTCTGTATTGTCTGATGCATGGGTATGTTAGAGAGTTGTCTTAACCTCAGTGCTGTAACTCATTAAGAGAGGAGTATTAATTGCCTATCAGATTGTTTTTATGGCCTTGTTACAATGCAACAGACTCCTTTATTTATCTACTATGAAGTACTCAATTATCTTCAAAATGAACTGAAGCAATGATTACATGATGGGCAATAAACAGATTAAAATCAAGCTCCAGTAGAGGAGAGCAACTCCAGTTGCCCTTGCTAACTTTTGAAGATCAAATACATCAAACAGAGTGCTATATATTCTTTTCAAACAAAATTCTTATTGACTGTCAGGATTTTTTTCTTTTCACTGCCTTCTTTGACATCAGGTACTAAATATTGCCAGAAGCAAGATTCTGGAGAAAGAGAGAATGTTTTCCCATTCCAGCACGCAAATCTCTTGACCTCAGGTGTCTGACCACTTGCTAATCAGAAATGAGACTTTTCTGTCCAGTATGACAGGGCAAAACTAAACAGAAATTTGGCTGAAATTCCTCACACACACTGTGCTGGGTATTTGGTGGTTGGTATCACTGATGTAGAAATGAGTGCTTTTCTCTGGTCTCTATGACAGCCAGCAGAGACAGTTAGACCTCTGAGTGGAAAAGGTGCTAAGTAAACACCATATTAAAAATAATTATTAAAAAGAGAGAGAAAGGCATATGTCATTTCCTGTCGAGGTATTAGGGAAACCCTGTGGAAAGTAAAATAAATCACTTTCCAGCTGCAGATGTCCTTGGGGAAAAGCCTTGACAATCAGTTTCTTTAAAATATAAGCTATTTTAATTATTTTCAGTAATGTTGAACCAGCAGTCATAAAAAGGAGGAGAACATGTTTTTAGGTTTTGATATTGACTTGTCCAATTAATTTACTAAATGTATGGCACTTGAACAGACCTATGATGGACGTACAATGACTGAGTGCTTCACTACATATTTGTCAGGAAGATGATTGATGTATCACAATATTTCTTTGAGTCATGGAACTGATTTATATGCTCTGTGCTATACAGACATTCTCTTTGTCAGTTGGGACTGTAAAAAGCCCCACAAGCAATTGTCTGCTATTCAGACTTTGCTATTCACTGAAATTACACATAATTTTAGCCTGTGCATTTGCAAACTGTGCTTTGCCATTTCCATTTGAAAACACTTCTGTGTTAAACATTTTTGACTCGTCTAAATAAATATTATCCATAATAACCCTATATCAATCCATTACAAAACCATGAAAGTACGTACTGCATTTAGATTTAATCCCTGAAACAAAGCCTGTTCCCACCTCACATGCATGTTGCTTTCACAGCTGATTCTCACAGCTGCTGAGAAATCTGCCAACAGAGAAATCCAAGATTGCTTTTCATCTTGCTAAAGCTATAGGATCTGCAATCAAATCACATTTGAGTCACTGGTCTTTAGATATATACATGATCAAATACCTAAAGTACAGACACTTATTGGCAGATTCATAGGCCTCTGCTTATGGGCAGAGATACATATTTGAATGTACTCGATTCCAAATTCCAGCAAAAACCTATTAGTGACACATTTATATCAATAGCTAAAAGAGCTTTAATGCAGTCAGCTAGAAAAAACTATTTAGGAAATAGCTGTAAGCTATGCTGATGAAAAAGAGTTTCCCATTTGAGACAGGATTAAGCTGTAACTTTGACTTGTGATGATCCAGAAAATAAAGACTTTCTGCAGCCAGAAGTTGCTGAATGGAAAGAAATAAATGCAAAATACCTTCTTTACTGTTGCAATTGCTTGTATTGAATCACTCACTCCTTAAAACTCTCCATTTTCAGACAGTCCTGTAACACATTTCTGGAGCAGAATATGATGACTGGTTTTACTTGTAAACAGTTGGACAGAAGCTATGGATTTCCAGTGGTTATGGATTCTCAAGTGAAATTACATGTATTACACAAATATTTCCTTTACTGTTTTCAATTTTTTTTCCTTTGGGTTATGTTGGAATTATCCTTGTCAATACAACATGGAGCACTCAAAATAAGGTTGCCCAACATATTGTCTACTTGTATGTTACTCTTATGAGCACAAGGTACAGTTCCCAAACTCAGTGGGATAAACCCACATTCTCTAGCCTTAGAGAGTCTAGTAAAATATATTTTAAAATCTGGAGTAACCAAGTGTAAAGGCAAGAACACCCTACATATGCATATATTAAACTCTAGCTGTAAGTTTGACTCTTTTCTTTTGACATACAGTTCTAGATTCCTATAACTCTTACATTTAAAGTCTGCTTATAATATTGTCTTTTATTGCATATACAAGATTTTCTCATTGTATCTGTGTTATATGTTCCTTTAAATTGAAACTTTTCAATTGCTTTTCATTTTTGCTTTCCAGACATATTCCTATTATCTTATTGTAATGGAGCAGGAAAATATAGAGACATAATTTCTCTGGAATGAGTTTAAGAATATGGTTATTTTCCTGCTAGCAGTTTTTCACGGTTACACGAAGGGTCAAAAGGGAAAACAAAACTGATTGAGATGATCTTCATAAATGTTTTCCAAACCACTGCATGGGGAGATTCCAGCACACACAAGATGACAAAGTTTCTCACACCAAATATCAGCCTGAGCTGTAGGCTCATTTGACCACTGGTCTCTTGCTCGTTGGCCTTCTTTTCCTGAAGGATTCTACTCACCAGGGTCTCTAACAGTCACTTCAAAGAGGATCTCATTATATAGAATGAAGAGAAAAATGATAGAGTTTGACCTGCAAGACCTTTCCCAATTATTGCCCTGTTATTGCTTGTCTGTCCTCACCTGTACTAGGTGTATTTATTTATTTCACATCCTTCCCTGTCTTTCTCTGTATGGGCTAGAAGTAAATTCAGTAAATGAAGGGTGTCTGCTTTGCTGGGTGTGGCAATGACCTTCAGTAAGCTACTCTCTGTGGCACCCAGGGCTGCCTTCTAGAATAATCACAGTTTTATTATTCCATGAAAGTGCATTACCATGTTTCTTTCTCTATCAACTGTAATCTGTCATCAGGTTGTTAATTTGCCTGGGTTTATTACAGCCTCTCACAGTACTCTCCAGGTCTGAGTTCAATGAACAATTCTGTTACCCGATCTTCCTTTTTTTACCTACTTTTCTTTTCCAAATTATGATTTCTTGAAGCACTTTTCACATATATTGGTTCCCGAATTAATTGCCCCATTTTGGGCTTTCAGGATTTACGTTTCCTTTATTATGTATGTGCATATGTTTGTGTATTAACTAGCACTTATCAGAGTGTAAATCTCACAGTGCCTCATTGCCAATGCAGATCATTAAATGTAGGAGGGCTCTTTATCCAAAATGTGTGAGAAAACCATCTTTCTCTAAAAAGCCCAATCAGATCTCTCACCAGATTCTTTACAGAGAGCTAGTCAGATATTTGTCTTCCTCATCTCCATATTTTACTAGTTCATTGAAAGGCATTTATTTTTATGATGTCCCTTTCCACAATGTATTTTCCCTGAAACATATTCTCATCCCACTTAAAATACAGATTTCTAGAAGCTGGATGTTATTTATAGGAGACATTCATAAGTAGAACTGTTTCAAATAATTGTCTAACCTTTGGCTTGGGTACATTCTTTATTAGCATTCCTCATCTCTGAAGCAAGACTTAAAATATGGTAAAGAGCTGAAATCTGATTGAAATCAAGAGCTCTCCTATACACAGGAGCTTTAAATTGTTTTTAATAGTAAGATAAAATCCTGCTATAAACCTAATAGCATGATCTAAAAGTGTCTTTGAGAGTAATTATTTCCAATAAACTGCAAATGACTTGTCCAAAAAGGTGGCAGCATTGAATTCCCTGCAACCCTAAGCAAGATTTTCTTGATGGTCCTTCACAGAAGACACCAGGCTTGGATGTACAACAGTGGGTGAAGGAAGAAGGGGCAACTCCCTCCATCTCTTTTCCACTGCTAGCCCCACAGAACTGTCAAGAGAGAGTAAAGAGACCAAAACTCTTTGCCAGAAGCACCATATCACACCTGACTTGGGGAGAGACCCCTCTGTAGGCTGATGGGGTTTATCACCCTGCTCAGCACCCCTGAGCCCCCAGTCACACAGTGATGGCTGCATTGGACATGCAGAGATGTTCCCGGCGATTTGAATTCTCATTGCTCAAATGAGGTAAACACTAGTTTGATCTTTCCCTCCTGTATCTTAGCTGGTAGCAGTGATTGGTTTTTGTTTAGCTTTGGAAATAAAACACAGCTCTAAACATTCAGGGCTTTGGTCTACTAGATAGAGATGTGCTTGTGGCGCTTCAGGACAAATGCTAGCTGATAGATAGGGCAGCAGGAGCTGTTTTAGACAGGAAAGAACAGAACAAGCCTTGAACCTAGCTGTTGGCTCTGTTTGAGGAAAAAAAAGAAGATACTTTTATCTCACTAACAAGGTCTACTATCATTTACTTATTTAGAGAAAGGTCAGAAACAAGGGCATAGCAACACAGCCAAAGCAGCATATACAGATGTTGCAGAGTAGGGGTTTTTGTGTATGTGTACATGAGTATGATTTACCTCTGATAACCTGGCTTGGTAAACACTCACCTGAGAGATTTAAATCACATCCAGTTTTCACCATGTTCCCCTCTCACTATTTAGGAGACTGCTAAACAGATCAAAAGGCAGTTTGCCCACTCTTTCAAAACAAGCTTTTTTACAAGGGGCATTCATTGTTCAGAGCAGCAATTTATTTTGAAAGGAAATTTACCCTCCTCATCAAGCCAGTGAGTTTTACGCATCCTGAAGTATGTAGATAGAAATGGAAAAGCGAGGAATGGTTATTGTAAATCATTACCCTGGCAGTGGTCCAAAGCCCTTAGGGCTTCAGCTGTTAAACTAGTAGAGCAGATATAAGCTTCCATATAAATAATCCACATCAGTTACAAAAAACACACTAATATACCTATGTAAGGCAATCATGTGAAAATTAACATGGTTTTCTGGCAAGGTTTGGAAATTATCCAGTGCACTGTACAGAATGTGGAAAAACGTCATGATAAAATACAGAGACAAACCACTATCATGCAAATAATAGAGGAGACTTAGTAAAGGTGGCATCACTAATCATTTATAAACTCCACCTGACACATGCCTTAATAGAAAAGCCAGAGGAGATGGAAATAGAAGCACAACTCATAAGTTTTAAAATCTCATTATTTAAAGTACTTTCAATTTGAATATAATCTTATTTACATTAAGTCAATTTTTAAAGACTCCGTTACATAATTACCATCACAGTAAACAAGCAGTAATGATTTTTTTCACTGGTTTTGTGTTGGAAATAAGAATAGGAATACAGACACGTGTTCCCTTGGGTGATGTGGTTTAGTCAGATTGTTTTTATAAGCCTTTTTCAAACTGATCAGAATAGCCTGAAACATGTCAGAGAAATCTTGTTGGCTGGAATAAGCCTTTAATAATATTTCACAGCTTATTTATTTTTGAATTAATTTACCCTTGAGCAAGAGGAGAAGGTCTGTAGTACTCTTGTATGTGTTGGTGTTGGTCTTAGCACAAAGAAACTATAGTCACTGTACCAGTACCTGGTTGCAGTATTGAAAAGCAGAGAAGGACAAGTAATGGGGAAAAGATACAAGAATTAGCCAGGAGAGACAACTGGCACACTTCAAGCTCCCTTCTGATTTAATAGAGACCACGTTCTTTTCTCCTTGACATAAGAGACTGTCTCTGTTCAAGTTTATTGTTTTAAAGTGAAGGGAGTTATTTCACCTTTATGGAGTTTGTGCTATTTGCAACCTCTGAAAAGAATCTCACCCAGCAACTCTCTTTAAACCTGGAAAAGGTCAGACACGGAGTTCCTTCAGCCTTTATTATTAAAAGCTTCCTACCTGTTTTTACTGTAGAGAAAGAGGCAGTGACCTTATATTTAATGACATCAAAGACTCTGTACTTTAACTTACTTAAAAGATTTCTTATGCTGGATAGCTTTATCCAAGGAGTCTTTTACCAGGCAATGTTTTTTTAAAGCAGCATGCAAAATATTTCTCTTGCTGCAAACTCCAGCTGCTTAGTAAGCAGCCTCTCTGCTGCCTGCAGCAGGGAGACTGAGAGAGAAATCTGCGGGAATCTGCATTCAGCTAAATTTATCCCATATGCATGTAAAACCTAATGGAAATCAGTCATGAGGCCCTACAGCTATATAGTAGTACATGTGATTTATGGCAAGGCAACGGATTTGCAGAATCTTCCGTCCTTGGTGCTTTCATTTTTTAATGCTTCAGCCTGAGCAAAGTTAATCTTCTTAATGAGGTAAAATGGAGGAGTAATTAGCTTCTCCGCTTATGCGTATGTTTCACCAAAATGCCTTTGCTGGATTTCTGAAGCACACAGGACCATTTTTACCTGCTGTTTGAATTTCCCTGTTTAAAAATGCAGCATATGTAGTATGAAAAAGTCTTTCTGCTGTGAGCTGTGTGCTAAAGCTCTGATAAATGCCTTGTCACATTTGCTCTGCTTTGTACTTGGAAAGATTCTTATTTGTTTGCTTTTATGTTTCTACAACTCGCTCCATTTTTTTCTGCACCATTTCCAGGCAGGGATGGTCTGTCAGGAATGATGGGCTCAGCGCAAAACTTTCTGTTCTGCATTTGGCTTTTCTCTGCAGGGATAAGGTGGGGCTGAATGATGAATGAAAGGTCTGAAGACTGCCTCGGGAAAGCCCCTTCTTGACAATTTTATCTCCTCCTTTACAGTTTTGCCACCTTCACATTTGTGTGTAACTGCCCAGCATTACATGCAGAAAGATGTTGTGATTTATAACGTACTGGCATTACTCCAGGCAAACCAGGGTTTCCCTTTCTCTTAGAAGACCCACTGAATGCTTCACTTCCAGCTCAGGAAAACTACAAATTATTATTGCTAAAGAGAAAACTAGATACAGTTTGTGAGAGAAGAGCAGTTGTCTTGTAATTGTGGGACAAAAGGGAAAAAATTAACAAGCCCTGTCACGAAAAGATAATGTCACCTCTTCACATCTCGGTTTCTGTAAAATAGGGAAGTACTACTGAGCATTACTACTAATCTGTTCAAATACTGTGAGACTACATCATAACGCTTTAGTGAACAACCCTTTGTTTTTCATTGCTGTCCGTGAGTATCAAAGTTCAGCTTTGGTTTGGAGAGTTTTGGATTTTGTAGAATTTTCTCTCTCTCAGAAGGAAGCACAATCTTGTTAAGTACAGACCCCTTATCAATGTGAAACATAAACAATGTTTAGGGGGAGGAAAGAGTGGCTTACTTTGCAGCTTCTCTGGCTCTCCCAGGAGCAGGACTCAGCCTCCTGAGGAGCGATCCCTCGCTGGAATGTGCGGTCACTCAGGCAGCTCTGGCACAGAGGAGGCTCAATCTCTGAATCCCCAGAAGGTAAATGCATCACAGTGGACCCCGGGTATTTGAGGTTGGTATGTGGGTGCTTTTCAACGCTGACCATCGGACTCTTAATCCATCTTCGTACCTGGCGACACAGAAAGAGGTTATGGATTCCTTTTGTCTGCTTTATAACAGCAGCTGGGATGACACAGCAGGGTTTCTGACATGAGAAGACAGAGATCAGGGAAAATACTCAGACACTATATAGAGTCAGGATCAGTTTTCTGTAGGAGAAAGTACTAGGCCATGTCAGGGTGCACGTATGAACACACAACATAGCCAGGATCTTATCTGTTGCTTTGTGCAAGTCTGCCATAAGTTTACCTACAATACAAAGTTTTCAGTTTTATAAAGATACTAAAACATATAGTAGTCTGTTAAGAGAAAGACAGCTACTCAAAGCAAGTAGTCCCAGCCTAAACAGTTCAATTCCCCCTATGGCAGAGGTGTCAAAATCACGGCGCATGGCCCGAATCTGGCCCTCTGCCTTGTTTTATCTGGCCCAGCACCTTGTTTTTACCTGGCAGCAGCACCAAGCTCCTTGCCCCTCTGCTCCTGCCAGCACTGGTCATGTGTGCAGTGTGTGACACACGTTACACTGCAGGAGCAGGAGAACAGTGTGAGCCATGAGTTTGACACCACTGTCCTATGGAGATAAAGCAGACTGTTTTTCATAGAATCATAGAATGGTTTGAATTGGAAGGGACCTTAAAGATCACGCAGTTCCAACTCCCATGCCATGGGCAGGGACATCTTCCACTAGGTCAGATTGCTCCATCCAACATGGTCTTGACCACCTCCAGGGGTGAGTCATCCGCTACTTCTCTGGACAACCTGTTCCAGTGCCTCACCACCCCGACAGTAAAAAAGTTTCTTCCTTATAGCTAATTTAAATCTATCCTCTTTCAGCTTAAAATCATTGCCCCTTGTCCTATCACTACACTCCCTGGTAAAGAGCCCTCCTCAGCTTTCTTGTAAACCCCCTTTGAGTACTGGAAGACTGCTATAAAATCTCTCCATAGCCTTCTTTTCTGTAGGCTGAACAAGCCCAACTCCCTCAGCCTGTCTTCATATGGGAGGTGCTTCCAGCCCTCTGATCATTTTTGTTGCCCTCCTCTGGACTCACTTCAACAGTTCTGTGTCTTTCCTATGTGGAGGACTCCAGAACTGAACATAGTACTCTAAGGTGAGGTCTCTCTTTGTACAGGTATACAATTGTAAAGCTGCAGTCTTTTTTCAACAGCAATATCTTTTGTTTCATCTCTGACTTCATGTACTATCTCAGCCTTCTCTGTGCTTCCCATCACTACATTCAAGAGTCAGTTTCTCATGTTGACCTGCCCCAAATTTTGACTCCAACTTCTCTATCTGCCTTCCGGTGCCTTGTCCTTGCCCCAGTAGCTCCCTGGCCAGGACCTGATGCTCTACAGCAAGAAGGACACTATTTAGGAGCAGAGGATACTGTGCATAGTGTCACAACACATAGGGCACGATGTCAGCCTTGAGCACTTTGTTTGCTCTTCCTTTCAGTTTTCTAACTGAGATGTGGATCAGAAGTATTGGATTTTCTAACAAGGTAAGTCAGAGACATTTCTGAGCTCTTTTCCCAAGTCATTTTTGGACTATGAAAGCAAATACATCACTGTATGAGCTGTATTATATTTGCCCTCAATCTGATCAAAAATCATTTGAATGCAAAGGGTAGATAGGGATGTATAAGGATACATTTTACCAGCCCAGAGTGGGATATCTGAAACAGCCAGATCTAACAGTCCAAACAGCCTCCTGTTTCCATGAGGCAATCTCTTTGCTCTGTGAGCTGAATCTCTCATCTGTGCAGGGCAGTCAAGCAGGGCTGCAGGAACTCATGCTGGGGTGCACAGCACTTGTCTCCCTCCCTTTCCACAGGGAAAACACTTGGCCTCAGTATTGCCACGCTTCATTAGGAGACGATGTTTGCCATGAGAGGATGCTTTACATCAGGAAAATAAACATTTTACATTACATTAGTCATGAGCATGATGCCAAGTGTTTGATTAACAGTGGAAGTCTACATTGCAGCAACTGGTTACTAGGATCACATATGATAAACAAAGAGAATGAAACATACCTAACCAGCCTCCTGCTGGTGACTCCTCCATGAGTGATACACTCAGAACTGCCCTGCTGTGCTGACCTGCTGGAAATCTCAAGGTTAGGAAAATTTCTCTTTCCTCTCTATGGAAACCAAGCAAATAGATGTCCTTCTGTGGGCAAATGAGCCACTTTCCATTGCATTCTCCATTTGCAATTTTTAGCAACAAATGTTCATGTAGATTATGTTAGCTCCTATTTCCATGCTCTGGATCATCCCTACAATGCCAACTCCCTTTTTGCTATAGCTCTTGGATGCCATATCTGACAGATGCCACATCTACATGATTTTGTAACAAATTTTGCAGAACAGAAATCCAAGTGCTCAAAGTTCTATGGAATAATTTTTCCAGGATGTTAAATCCAATGTATATTTTTATTGAACTTCTCTGCTTTTATAATTCCTGAAGTTTCTAATAGTGCATAGAGATTGATGGCTGACCGTTTTCCTTATCCAGACTTTTTTAGCTTCAGGTTGGTGTGTTGAAGTTGTAGGTAGAGGGGTTACTTTTTTTCAGATTTCATTTCCATAAACATATATTGAAGCTGATCTTTTGACTCTGGCAGATTTTAAACATATTTACTATGCCAAGCATTGTTAATTCTATGATTGTTTAGCACAGAATTAAATATATTACTCTCCCCAAGTAAATTCATCATTGTATGTTTTGATCTAATTCCAGAACTTCGTATGTTGAAAAGAATAATTATATCCCTGGTCAAAAAAACATGCTTGATTTTCCACTGTAGTTTCATTATAGGAAACATACAATGTATTTAGTGTGATTCTGAGAGGACCAAATGATTGTTCATTTTGTTGTTTTTGAATTAGGCCTGGTGATCAGCTAAGCGATTTCTGTCCTGGGTCTGCCTTTCTTCCTTGACATCCTGTATCTTCAGACATATCATTATAGGTGCACACAGTGTGCAAAAGTGTGCATGAAAGAAGAACTAAACTGACAGCAGAGAGGGTTCAGGGCTACTATGAGCTGCAGGTTCAGTTTTTCTTAAATATTCAAGGGGCATGGCCCAGTATTTTGCTTGAGGCTTGATTGCATAGAACAAAACTCAGGCAGGAATTCAAATGCAAATCTGGGTCTGAGTTTCCATTGATGTTAGGTTTTATGATTTCAAATTCATGACATTTGCAGTGACACAGTTGATCAATAGTTTCTACTGTAGCTTCACCTGTTATTTCATTATCTTATGTTTCCATTTACAAATCTCTAATCTGCCTGTGTCTTAAGAAGCATTCAAAATAGTAGCTAGGTACTCCCGATACTTCAAAATCTGTCAATATGAAATGATATTATAGCTCTGCCTTTTAATGGCAATGAAATAAACATTTAACAGCATAGTGATCATAAATTAAAAATTACTGTCCAATGTTTTAACTTGTATGGATGGTAATGATGAGAGAAAGTAACAGGGTGTGCACTTTATGAAGCTGCACACACCTGAGTGGAGATGGCTTTTTCTGGCTCTAGCATCAGTGAGTTGTCCTTAAGTTCCTTTCAGGGTGGATCCTAAACAATTTTTCTTACTATTTTTTTTCAGGCTGACTCCTCATTTTAACTCAGGTACACACTTTTTTTCTCTGAATGACGTTTTGCTGCTTTAAAATGTGGGATTAGACTGATGTTTTCTAATTACAGGTCCGTATTACTTATACATTACAGCCTGTATTGAGAGATGAAAAAACAAGTATGATTGTAAAGACTGATGTGGTTATATTGTTCTTTTTAATACAACAGGGTTTTGGGGAACTAAGATGGGAAGATTTCAAGAGCGTCAAGCTTTGAGACTGAATGGTGTAGCAGAATTTTTTTTTTCATATATGGTTGGAACCAGTTCAAATACATTAGCACACTCAGAGTTCACATGCACTGGCAGAGAAAAGGTTTAAAATAATTCTAGTTTTCCTTCATTGGACAGAGCAAAGTTCAGCCACATCTGCTCAGTACATGATGCTGTGCTGAGTCAGCGAAATACACATAACATTTCAATAAACTTAACTGAGTCACTCTGAGAACTAATATATAATCTACAAACATCAATTGAAACCTGAGATTTGTATGGCTAAGCCCAGGGAAGTTGTTTTTCTTCTTTCTGAAGCCTTCACCTCTGACTGAGGCACCAAGGTGGGCTCTGTGCCAGCTGCCCACACACCCAGCCCTGCCCATCGGCCGCTCTAGGGGAGCCAAGCAGGGGTTGACACTTGTGGTTGTCAACGTGCTATGTAGAAAGCTGGCATGCTTGTTATTTTCAGAATTTATCTACATGGATGTGTAAATGTCCACTGACCAAAGCATGAATTAGATAAATAAAAGTCACCTGTTTTGTGGATGTCTTGATTTGGAATTAAGATGACCTTAATTCATTCTATAGCCATTTGCTTTGTTTAGCTAAGTTAAAATTCAGGTTTCATTTTGAATTTAAAGGTCCATGAGCTCTTTAATTATAATTAACTAATCTCTAATTTCACATCTTCAGCTAATTCAGACTGATGTCCCTCAGTAACCCTCGTGGGCAAACCCTACACTTACTGTTTGAAATTTGTAGATAATACAGAGTAACATGCACAGAGGAGTGTGGTAGTTGCTACCAATACTCTGAGTGGAAAAAGAAATTATTCACCACTGACTTTCAACATGTATCCCTATCCAAAAACATTGAAAATATTGATTTGGAACTGAAAGTATGAATTGGCAGCACCTTCATAGCAGCGAGGCCAAAAGCAGACTTCCGAGGAAAACCAACTTCCTTGGGCTTAGCTATGCAGGTCTCAAGTTTCTATTGATGTTTGTAGATTATATATTACTTTTCAGAGTGACTCACTTAAGTTTATTGAAATGCTGTGTGTATATATTAGTCATTGAATTGTAACTCTACACTATAGCTTTTTGTCTAGCTTTACCCTTAGTAGACTTCAGAGATTTTTGCACAGTTAATATTTACATTTACACTAGACAAGTGCCTTAGATCTATAGCTCTGTTTGACTTGGGCTACTTTAAATGTCACAAAAAATTTCAAAGTACAAAGCTTCGTTTCTTCTGAGTTCACTTGCACTAAAAAAACTCCCACACTGAATTGCACAGAGAAAGAAAAACTATTTTGAAGAAAATTTTCACAATTTCTTCCTTGACTGACAAAGACAGATCAACAAGGAGCAGATGATAGTTTGTTATTTAGGGCATTGTGTGATGCTCAAATGCCACAGTGCTAGGTGCATCATTCTTCATGATGATCTAAGGAGTATTTGATCATTCGAGTACTTCTTTTTATTCCTACCATGGGGTCCATTTATCAGTAAATAAACTTGAGCTTGCTCCCAGCTGCAGGAAGCAATTCTGTTCTGAACTACTTCTGAAGATTTCCGTACTTTCATTTCCAAAGCAAAGCTCTTTAAACTCCCCAGGCATCTTCATCCACCATCGCAGAGTATAAGCAGCTGACTCAGGTGTGTCTGAAATAATCCAAATAGGACTGACCAGAACAGAAGGAGCTCTCCGTTTCTTTGGCCCCATCATGACTATAGGGTTTTTTTATGCCTTTTTTCTCATTAACTACTCATATCTGCTAGAAACTACTTTTGCTATACGCCTATGGTGGAGTTCCCAACAGATTCTGGTTAAGCTATAATTGCATTTGTGAGATTTGCTGTTCCCACATTAATTCTTTGAAGGTACAACCTTATAGACATGTGAAGATAGACGTGAGTCTACTTTGCTGATGGTGTAAGCTAAGCAGCTGCCAGTCAGCCAGAGTGTAGTAGCTGAACGTCAGCATCTTATTTCACTCACTCCTGCTGCTTTCGGGGGCCGAGCAAGAGATCATCTGTATCTATGCATGCAGACAGACTTGAGATTTGTCAAATATCAGCTTACTCCTATTAGCTGGAAGATGATTCAAAACATTTCAGGCAATCCTTGCCTTGTCTTCTTTGGAGAGAAAAAAAATCAAAGCAAGAAAAAGATAGTGTACTAAAATCAACTGTGAAAAATGATCAGTTTTAATAGATCTACTAACGGTATTAATTTCTGGAAAGAAAGACTTTTGAAAATACCAAAACAACTCATTTCAACTTTTCCAAATACAAAAGTTTCACATTTTCAAGTCAAACCATGTTCTATTTTTTTTTAGCCTTGAGATAGAACAATTTGTTTGGAACAAATGCAGTTAATTTTATGCTCACAGATCTTCATGGCTGCGAATAAGATGAAGTATAACTCTCCATCCTGTCACATTTTAGGAATTTTTTTTTTACTTCTGGTGTTTTTTTGGACCACCAAAGGACATTTGCAGCTAGTCAAAGTTATCTGGTATTTCTTCTATTTCTAGCAAAGACCACAAACAAAATTTATGAAAATTTCTCAATTCTTTCAAGATAAGTGAGTTCAAAGGAGTGTTTGACACCCTTTTAGTATTTAGCCATCTGTCATTAATCCCAATCTAAACTGAAACGTGACTGTTCTTAGAGAACAGCTTTAAATATCCTTTTTCTCAGGCTTGGCCTGTAATATTGCTGAAAGGTGCACAAGTATTTTTTCTTTTAAAACAGGCTCTTTATTTTCTGACTGTTGTTTGCTCCGGCTTCTTTGTTTGCTTTATTTTCTAAAAACATGATATCCAACAGTGATAATCACTCAGACTAGAAAATTGCCAGATGTGATTAAATGATATTTGCCAAGTTCCAGGGCTTTTTTTTCCCCCTACTGGCTTTTCCTCTTATGTAATAACAAACAGATATGGCTTTTAATTTCATATGGCTTAGTTGTCAACGGCATCAGTCAACTCAGCAAATTTTATACTTTAGTCAGGTATTCATAAGCCAGTCTCCATCATTGTAATAATAAGCAATATTTACTAGAAGAGAAACACCAGCCTGTTCTCTAGGGCTAGTGCTGATGCAAATGTGGCTTTTGCAGGAGGGAAACAGGTGCCAGTGGCACCAGTGGCCATCCTGGGCTGTCCTCCCTGGCTTTGGAGACTCTCGAAAGCCGGTGCTTCTCAAGACACCAGCATGTTTATTTGCTGGCTTCCCAGCTTAAGGCTTGTATCTCAAGAGCACACTGGGAAAGAGAACACACCTTATACAAAGATTTAATTCCTTTCAAGATTAGTCCCTTTGTGGATGTGAGTATTGCTTTACTGCATCCAGTACTACCCAGTGCCTGGTGCAGACCACTGATTTTTTTAGGATTTAGCAATGCAATGTAAAGCTACATATTCTGAAACAGTGAATAGTAATGTTAATGAAAGAGAACATAAGTTCGTAGACAAAGTTGATAGGCCATTAGATATCTAAGACTGCCAAGATTTGCTGAGCTCTGAGGTTAAACTGAATGCTGGAATAGCTTAAGGGAAACTGTGGAGATCTGCTTGGATGTTGAGTACCATCAGCCAGTTCTCAGTGAAATGTCAACCCATCAGCACAATAGTATTGAATTTAAGCCGATAGCTTGTGTAAGCATATGCTCTGTACAGCAGTGTTGTCTTCTTCTGAAACTTTGACCAGGCTTTTTTACTGTTTTTGTTGAGTGTTGGAGCAAACCACTCCATGCACTTCTGGACTTAAATTTACATTCTTTGTGAATGTCCCTGTTTCTGTCAGTTCATGCGTTTTTATGGCCCTCAATCAGCTCCTGTTTACTCTACATACTGTGTGGCGAAGTCTCCGGATATTCATTTCCCTACCAGACAGTATCAAATGCCTCAACTGTGATCTAGGTCGGTGTGTGTGCATGTGTTTTAGTTCTGCCTCCCAGTGATATCAAATGTGCGATTCTCCTTCTCCAATTGCAGTTCATCCGATCCCTTCTTTCCTTTTTCTGGCATTATCTAGTTGCACCTCGGATAGGATTTGAATTTTCATCCATTATGTAAACCCTAGGTGGACAGGGAGCTCTTGGAATCATCTCCTCCCCCCTCTGCAGCCTTGAGGGTGACTGTCAGGAAACTTGTTTAAATTACAATTAGGCAGATTACAGAATGAAAAGCTCCATTGTTCAAATTGTATACAGTCATCTACTTAAATGAAAAGTGGTAAATGAGAGGCTGGTGGACTGAGATATATCAGCACTCTCTAGCTGGCTACCACATTTAATTTGTCATGTCCCGTGGGAAATGGAGCACAGCGAAAGAATCAGTTTGTCAAATCACCTCAAGCTATTTTTTTTCCTCTCCGTAGCCCTGAGACACATCACTTTCTTGATTAATAGTCATATTTTATTTCAAAAAGGAAAGTGAAGGGCAACTTACTGCAGAGTCATCATTTGCTGCTTTCTCTGCAAGCTGAGAAGCTGCTCGCTAAAAAGTTGGCTGAGGGCAAATAACAAGAGCACGTTGTTTCCACCCAGGCCTGGATGAACACGGTCTGGATTCATGGAGGGTTCAGCCCTTCAAGTGTGCCAGCAGAAAGGTTGCCTACGTTTGAAGGAGATCTGGGGAAGGTTGAATTGGCCACTGCTCTGAGTGGAGGGTGCAGGGAATGACCATATTCTTTACAGGAACCCCAGCACGCATCAGTCAACAGGCACTGGGTATCACAAGACAGGGGAATGCAACTCTATCTGCAACAGAGCTCCTGCAAGCCCTATGGAAATCTGTGCCAGTTTTCTGGGGTTTAGTTTCTCCTCTGATCCTTCTCTTCCTTTCCTATTTCATCATAAATTCTTTAACAAATCTTTGTGGAGAACCTCCACCTCTGTGGCTGCCTATATATGTGATTAATAAATATCACAAAGAAAAGCACACGAAGGTATATGTGATGGTCTTAATCTGATGTCTTTCATGATCTTCCCAATATCCCAACAATTGCTGTAAACATGAGAGCTGGATTAAAGGATTGACCTAGCCTGCTTCTGGAGGTTTTGATTGTGTGTTTGTTTGTTTGTTTTCATTTGGAATGGGTAATAATGCTCTGCTGTCTACATCAACCTCTAGCTAGATGGGTTTATGCTGTACAACCATTGGGCAAACTGGTCTGGTATAAATATCCATCACTCCACCAAGCTCAGCTGCACAGTTCCCCTTCAGCTCACGTGTCCAGGTTTCCTCCCATAGAAACCAGCCCGCAGCAGGAAGGACACAGTTGTATCAGCAGAGTCTGGGACACGTGCCTGAGTCTGAGGGCTGGGAAGTGTTAGTGGGTCCCCCAGACCCACGTATGCTCCTGGTGCTTGCTAAGAATTTGACTTGCTCTGTGCCATATCTCTTCTCAGGCTCATCATGTTGTGGTCAGCATCTCAGGCCTTATGTCGTGGTTTTTAATCAGCACTTTATTGCTATTCACACACACGTGTGCGCGCACACACACTTTCTCACACCAAAGTATTTCACTTGCCATAACAACATCTGGTAGAAATCAAATGTATCTAAGAGGAAGCACAGTAAATGTTCTTATATTTCTTTTTGTCATCAGTTGCAGTGTTAACACTTGAAGTAAATAAAGCAGATTTTCATGACTTTAAGTGTGAATGGCATGTCTCCAGACCACAGCAGCAAGTCAGCAAAGGCAAGATTCTTAAAAAAACATGTCAGTATGTGAATGCAGTCAGGCACCAATCCCAAAAGATGATGGGCACTAAAATGACTTGAGGAATTTGGGATCCTCTAAGTACGAGTTTAAATATTCCTGCTGAAAATTCCATCCATATAAGTCAAGGCATGAAGAGCAACAGAAAACTTAGGCACACCAGTACTGCAAATAATGAGTGTTAATGAACACATAGATAACTTTCTGGCTGGTTGTCCTGTTCCAGCCACTGGGAAAGCTCTTGCCAGCCCCAGTGCTGGAGAAAGCCTGTAAAACCCACATCTCTCACTGACGGCTAAATTAGCTTTTGCTGTGCCCTGGTATTGACTGGTCGATTTGTTTGAAATGTGGCACAAAACAAATCTAAACAGCTGAACAGTCACTATTTAGGGTTTTCTTCTCTTCCTTCCTCCCATATTGTCTTTGATACCAATTGTTAGTTTAAAGAGATTCTTTTGTCTGTGAATAAACAAATAACCTATGTATTGGAATCAGGTAAGAGCTCTTGGATCAATTGTAAGCACTGATGGCACTTGTTTCTACAGGAGATGAGACAATAGATTTATTGTCCATGCTAGTGTATAAACACCCTCTCCCTGCCTATTATGTCAAAGAGGAAAACAAAACAAAATGGGGTTTATTGTGTATGTGCAAGTATAATCTTTCCGGGCTACCAAGTTAAAATGCTTTTCATCTAGATCAAATAAAAACATGAACAATACAGCCCCAAATCCTATCTAAATAGTCTGAGGCTGCTTGTTCATACCTTCTCTTCTCTATTTTAAATGAGCAAAGCTAATTGTCAGTAAACCTAGGCAATGTTTATTTTAACTCCTGCCCTGATAACCCCCACATCTATTAGTCAAAGCACTCTACAGGATACAATGAGCATCTGAGTGAGACACAGGGGCCAGGGAATGCATGGTCAGATGTGAATGGGCTGCAAAGGTAGATGAACTAAAAAAAAAGTCCAAGCAAAACACATGTATCTCACTGTAATTTTTCTCCCTTTCAGTTTTCTTATGCAATAATTATTTTTCATCCCTCAGTAGTTTGGGCTGAAATATTACAGCATTATAAAGCTTAATTGCAGTACAAGAATAACGGCTACAGCGGTAGAACACAATAGATGACTGGATAGAGCACCAAGTCCCATTCAGTAGTCATCCTTATCTATTCAGCCAAAAGATTCATACTGCTCAGAGCAGTGAAGCCCACTTTGTGTGGCCTGAAATTAATAACTTTCCTGTTCCTAATTTAAGATTGATACGGCACTTCACTAATCTGCTTTTGATTCGGCAGAAGGTGACCCTTGTAATTAGTAGTATAATATTGCACACTATCCTAATTTTTTTATCAACCTTAAAGGCAGTCAAGGTCCACTAGATGAGCTGATTTAGGGTTCCCTGTCCTTCTGGCCACGTGAGACAGACATGCCAAAACATTCACATAGCTGTGAGACAGACTATTACATCTCAAAAAGTTGTAGCATTCCTGGAGTGGCTCCAGGTGAGAGATTACAGTGGTTTTCCACAGCTCAACTCCTTTGCAAGGCAAAATTGGGCTGTGAGCTGGCAACATGGAGTTTGGCAGCCCATGCAGGCTCACCTGCAGTGTGGCATGGCAATGCCATGGGGGAGGCTATGAGCCCCACTTGAGCTCTTAGAAGCTCTGGGGTGGTCCTCTCATCTAGCAGACCTCTTGTTAACACAGACAAGGCAAATGCCTTTGCTCTTCCCTTTCTGATTCAAAGGCATCTTCCAGGAAAACACCCATCATTTCTCCTCCTAGCTTTTTCCTAGTGGCCAATTTAGTTTGTCTTTGCTATTGAGTTGCTAAGAATGCTGTTTGAGGAGAAACAGACAGTCCTGAACACTCACATTAGCTAATTTTAAATGGCATTCCAGCTGAGATGCTGATCATAGCAAAGTGCGAGGCAACAATACTTTTCAATCAGGATTCAAAATATTATTTTATTCTGAGACACACAAGAGCTCATTACTTAAACCACCATCTTCAGTGGGTATTTAAGTTAGGAGAAGCTTTTATAATTCAAGTTTTTTGACAAATTAATCCAGTGCCAAATGTAACCAGTTCTTTCAAGAGCTTTCATTGATTTTTCATCTTAATTTTTCCCAGCAAGGAGGATAAAAATGAACTGAAGGGGAGCTGCACCACTTGATGCATACACTGTCACTATAGGAAAACATATGGTCCTAAATAATTTGAAACAAAAGCATACATCTTCTTGTAGCAATTGCACGCAGTGAAAGTAAAATTCCTTCATGCAAAAGATTCTTATGAGGTTAACATTTGTTTGTTAATGATTCAAAACTTCCTGTGCACGATATTCTTTTAAGATACATCATAAAATCAGGCTCAGTCTATCTGAAATTTGGACCTAACATCTATAGCATTTCCTGCTCCCAAAGCCGCAAGCAACATTTATTTATAGTCCCGCAAGGAGAAAACTATTATTTTCTGCTTAGATTTCAGTCTACTCTGAAATTTGTTTTAATTTTTTATCAAGCTTCCCCTCGCTCTATGGAGACAAGATGCCTCATCCACTTGAGGAATAGGTCTCAGTCTCCTCCTTGGAGAGTGGGAAATGACTCAATGTTTCAAAAAAACAAAACAGCAAACACAAGATGAACTAACAAATGTGAAACACCATCCCATTGCAATTTCATCACCTATAAAACTGCAGCTGTTTCAATTTGTGAAACTAAGCAATTTTTCTTGCACCTGTCAAACCTGCCTGCCATTTCAATAAATTTTTCCATGTGTTGGTTTTGCCCATGTTTTAACATAGCTTGAGAAATATGGTCTTAAAAAAGGGCTAAGTACAGAAAAAAAGTAGAGTTAATCAGAGTAAAGCCACATTTTCAAATTCCCCGTCATAAACAGTCATTCGTATGTATAAAATAAAAGTTCTTTAGTGAAAAATATAGTAACAGATGCAAACCAGGCACACTCAGACGGTACGAAACAAGGAGGCTTTCTTACTGACATTTACAGTATTACCCTTCTTAGCTTAGTATTTTTTCAAGAGCATGGTCACACACACAAGAAACATGTTGCCCAGTACTTTTATTTCTTGTAATTTGTGCTTTGTTACAAGATGATAGCAATGAAGATCTTTGTTTTAGAAACACAAGCTACTTATCAGCTTGAGGTATGGAGTCCCCCACATGTGATAGCGGTTGGTTTTGGGAAGCCTGTGACTGAAGCAGCTTGTTTTGAGTCTTGTATTCCACATGCTTGGTTGTCTGTGGGTTTTCTTTTGCCTAATTCTTGTAAAATAAAATATTTCAGGTAAAAGCCAGTGGAAGCTAACTCATTTTTCCTCTGAGAAAGCCAACATTTTTGAGGGTTCGAGGCTGACCTGGTTAAATGATAACTATGACACCAGAGAAAAATGTCTTCTGTTGAAAATGCCCTGCAGCTAGGAGGATCTACATGGTTTCAATTTGGCGTGTAACTCCTTTTACAATGCTCCTTCTACTCACCAATGTAAATTACCATGTCAAAGAATAGGTGAAACAGAGAAAGCTGCACCACTTTGCTTAAAGAATTACCTTCATTTAAGGCAAATAGAAATTGAAGAAGGGAAGTAGAAGGAGGAAATGCTTGAGACAGACCAAGGGAGCCAGGTTTTAAAATGGACTGAATACTTTTTCTAATAATGTGACCATGAAATAAGGGAAATTAGACCACAGCTTAATATTGTGGGCTTGGTCAGTAAATCCTTTGCTAAAGACAACATTTTTAAAAACAGCAAACACACTAAATTTTTGGCTCCTTGCAGTCCCTGTGACTCGCTCCACTCACTGGAAGTGTGGAGAGTCTGGGCACACAGCATAACTGCCTTCAACCAACCCGCTAGGGCAAGTGTACTTATTTTTTACATGGCATACCTACACTGGAGAAACCCAACACGGGTGTCTGGATCCCATGTTAATTCTCAGATCTGCAAATATATTTGGGTGTAGAAGCTGCTGAGGTTTTCCAAAGCTCACATAAGTTCCTCCAAGAGCTTCATAAAGCACAGTGCTAGACTGGACTCTCGCTTCTGATGGAGAAGAAGCAATCTCTCCCTTTATGTCTGTATGGGCCTGTTCAGTGCCCAGGCTACTAAATGGGGAAGGCCCAGGTGGATTAGGCTATGGACAGGAAGAACAGAGCAGTATGATGAACAGAAGAAATATGGTGAAAAGAACATTTATTTATATATATAACGTCTGGACAACTGTCAGTGTGCTTGGTACTGGATACAAAGAGAACCTCACTAGGCTTTTCTCATATCTAATTACAACTCTTCCAGGCTTAGTGTATACTGAATTATTGGGGGATGGAATGAACAATCTCAGAGTAGTTCTGATCTTTTTTTCTTTCAGCATTTCTTAATTTTCCATAGAGACTGAAAGCATTTATTTAGTCCAGGCAAGATATTCCAGAACAGTCATCTTTACTCCCTCAGTGCTGTACTCAAATGTGCAGCAAAAAGAAGAACCATAGAAAATAAACTTTTGAATCTGAAATGAGACTCATTCCTCTCACAGGAAGCTGGTGGAGGATGTCTGCACAGAAACCACAGGCTTAGGAACGAATGAGCACTAATGGATGCTTCTGAAAATGTGAATCAAATCTCACAACTTCCTTACCAAAAAACAGATCTCCCATCTCCTCCAAGTGCATCGTAACTCCTGGTATTATGCACTGGGGAGACACTGACAAACTGAAGTGCAGGAGCTAAAAGAGAAGTGTCCAAGACCACGGTAATGAATGGAGTCCCCTCCTGAGGACTGTACTGCTTCTTGCCTGTCCACATCTCCAAGGGGCTTGGTGGGTTTCAGAGGCCTTGAGCTAAGAGATCATTTTGTCTGACATGCTGCATGAACTATTATACCTAAAATAACCATAAAAAAAAAAGGATTTTATGAGAGGCTTATGCATCCCTTTTTCTTTTATTCAGGCAGTGATGTAGCACAGAATTTGGCTGTCCACAGTGTCATGTGTGGGAATATGGATGACTTTTTCAAATACAAGTAGAGATCGCGTTAGAAATGCTTATGATGTGCCATCAAAATTCACCCTGTTTCATGGGGCAGGAAGATGTGTCAATAAAGCAATATATGCCTGTGTACATATACACATATATGAATGCATGTATGCTGTATGTTAATGTACATAGAATCGTAGAATCATCATGGAATGGTTTGGATTGAAAGAAACTTTAAAGATCATCTAGTTCCAGCCTTCTTGGATGGGGGGTCTGCAGAAACCTTCCACTACACCAAGCTGCTCAAAGCTCCATCCAACCTGGCCTTGAACACCTCCAGGGATGGGGCATCCATAACTTCTCTGGACAACCTGTTCCAGGGCCTCAGAGCCTTCATAGTGAAGACTTTCTTCCTTATATCTAGTCTAAGTCTACCCTCTTTTAGTTTAAAGCCATTAACCCTTGCCCTATCACTGCACACCTTCTAAAAAGTCTCTTTTTAGCTTTCTTGTAGACCCCTCTCAAGTCTGGAAGGCTGCTGTAAGGTATCTCCAGAGCCTTCTCTTTTCCACACTGAACAGCTCCAACTCTCTCTTCATGTCTTCATAGGAGAGATGCTTCAGTCCTCTGGTCGTCTTTGTGGCCCTTCTCTGGACTCGTTCAAATCAGTCCATGTCCATGTACATATATGGTTAGGTCTAGATTTTGGGCCTCTTTGGAAAATTCAGTGAGATATATTTTGTCTGGAAATGTTTTGGGAAGTGCAGAAAAAAAATCTTCAAGACAAACTAGAGAACTTCAGTATAATAGCACTGAAGATGCTACACACTTGCCTTCATGGAACCCAAAACGTGTCTACACCAAATCTAGCAGATCTGTTCCCAGTCTTCTAATATACTTTGCCTGAACTGTAGGTCACCTCCATGAGGATTTATAATGGGGTCTGTCCATTTTTAAAAACGATACATTCACAAATTCCACTTCCACTGCATGATTGTTCTGAAGTGGAGAAAACTCTTGGCAAAGGATGGATGGAGAAGGAGATACCTCACTTGGGCAAGTGATGACTAGAGACGTTGTACCTAACATCACCTCTATGCAGCCAAGGATCTGGTTGCAGAGGTAACAAGCAGAGGAGACATCCACATAGTGCCCTGGCACCAGGACAGCAGGAGTGTCTTTTCTGCCCTACCACATAGAGATGTGTTTTGCAAAATCCTTGTGTTTGAGGAACCGGGTTGTTTCATTTGAAGCAGAGCCAGGAAGAATGAACCAGAACAGGAATAATGAACTTGACAGACAAGTGATTGTGGAAATGTGAGGTATGGATGGATCAAAAGCCCTGTTTTCAGAGAGGCAACGGAAATACTGGAAATGTTTAGTTCTCTGAAAATGCCAAGCCTTTAAAGCAATACAGACTTTGTTGGCGCACCCACGTGCCCACCATGCCTTACTCCATGTGAAAGGGAATACTGTTACTCCATATAAGATCTAGCCTGGTGACCAATGATCACCTCTAGTTGCAGGCTATATCTTTAGCACGCACATCCACAGTTTCTAAGCATTAAGTAGCATTTATGCCCATCTATATTTTGAGAGTTCACGATCAGTCCTGACTAGCAGTCCTAAATAAACAAGGCTTGTTTATTAATAAGCTTTGTCTAGTGGCTTCCTACATCAACACACAATCAGGCTGAAGTCAGTGATATCACTGTAGAAAGGGACAAGGGTGTCCATGCAGCAAGAGAGATGACAACATGACACCAGGATGAAAACTGAACACACAGCTTGGGGGCATAGCAAACGTGCTTTTCATCATACCTCCAGCCAGATAGCACAAGAAGAAAAGACCATGCCACTGAGCTAAAGATTGCTTTTGTTTGGGGCCTGGGGGTTGAATATGAACTGAAATACCTGAACAGATCTCTGAAGGTAGTTCTGGCAGAGGGATTATATAATGTCTGTTTCTTTGCTCCACATGTGCTCTCAAGTAGTTGGTACTTCGGAATAGTAAGTTCTGTATCACAGCTGAGTTTACTCACCAAATCCTGCTCAGACCAAGATAATTGTACCTAAGTGTTTTAGGCACATAAATAGAAATTTCTTGCACTTTTACCAATTGCTGTTCAATAGGGTGAGATTCTAGTTACACAGACAAGCAGCAAGTTTGATGTAATATGTAACAGAATGAAGGACTGTGAGTTTAAGAAAATAGTTAGGAGAACATGTCAGCATTTTTTCTTGACCACAGTATGTGGGTGATAATCCTAAGCACCTAATCAGAAAATAAAGATCCTGAGAATCTGATACATTTCACGTACTTTTTTTCCAACAAGAGATCAGGCCTCACTTAAGTGATTCATTGCAGATTACAGAGATATCACTTTATTTGAGGGGCAGAGATGACATTTTGAGCACCATGCTCTGAATTATTATATCCATAATTATATTTAGTATCAAAATAATCTACATAAACTTTAATTTCAAGGACTCTTACAAGGGAACAATGGAAGGCAATTTTACAAGCATTCAAACAAGAAATTAATCCCATTTTTTAATCAGCTGTAGGATGTAAGTTCTAATACTTGGGCATTCTCCCAAGAACATAGCTTCAGCAGTAGCATAGCCATTAGCTTTATTACAGGTTTTTATATCACAGGCTATCCTCCTCCAACATTACTTTCCGTTATCTTATCTTCAGATACCTTTTCGTATAGCTCTGCTTTGCGTCACAGCCTAGCAGTTAGTCAGAATGGTTATACATAGAGGATTCCCACAGTGATTTTGTTCCTGTAGCGTGGAAGTTTAGCCCAACACTCCAACCAGAAAAGCTGATGTTACAGTGATTGTTCTTGTAAGGAACACTCCTTTAAGCTTTTAGGAATAAGAGGTCTAATGTTTTGCATCAATCAGAGTGTGTCAAACAATGACAACGTGCTTCAAAATGTCATTAAATTTAAAGCAAGAAATAAATATCATTAATCAATTTCCAACCTACTTACAGTCAAGCTGTTAAAGTTTAATAGTCTTTCATTAGATAAAGACAAGGATCTTTCAGGAAAACACAAGATACTGAAAAATCTATGTATTTTTCACTAATCTGCAATTATTTAACATGGAAAGAATTTCAAGCCATTTTAGTGACCTATTCTTGGATAATTTTTTTTTGCAATATATCTACAAATTTTATTGCTGACCTGCAGTTCAAGCATCTGGTTTAATAACCTTTTTTACTTATTTCCGCTATGCACATGAAGACCTTTAACTGCCCTAGTAAAAAGCATTCATAGGAACCAACTGAAGCAGGACAATCTAGCAATATGTAATAAAAACAATGCAGGAAATAAAATAAAAGTTGTCTCTCCCATTTGCAATTACAAAAATCCTCAACTCTCTCCCAACCAGCCATATAAAAAAAAACTGACAGCATCAATGGCCAATGATTTTTGCTATATTACTTGTGTTCATGAAGCCTCAATTGAGATTTGAACCTGACTTGTTTAGACGATGTGGAAACTCACTCTCATTTTCTTTACCTAAAAGAGCTCGCAATCTGGACAACTGGCCAAAGACTTCCTGTTAGGGTAGCTGAGGGGGCTTCCCAGGGTCAAATGCTACACCTGAGTCAGAGAAATGAGAAATCTGTTCTCTAGAGTACTGCTTTAGCACCCAGTATTGGCACAAGGTAGTCCTTCAAAAATGCAACCTGAAAAGGTTCTAGCCGACTGGGATGCTGGAAGAATGCTGCTGTGGGTAAGTGGAAGTGGAGCCTTTCTGTAATGTGGAACCCAGGGCCACGTTCCAGCCCTGTATCACATCTGTAGGCAGCTGGAAATGAGGCAGCCAACACAGGTTTCCTCCTCCTCCTTTTAGGGTAGACTTTGAATGTTTCGAGGAAAGCCGTGATGTGTACCAGCGAACTGGCAAGCGCTCTCACCATACGTAGTCCTCCAGATCATTTCTCTGCATGCTTTGTACAGTGTTACAAATATATATGGCCCTGAAACGCACAGGCGATGGGGTTGGCATCTGAATAAGTGGCCTTGGCTGCTGAGCTGTAGCATCTGGCTGCATGCACTGATTGTCCTTCACTAGAGCTGGGAAGCAAAATAGATTACTGCTGGTGGTGATGCACATCAAATGAATTCAGCCATTTCCCAATACGTCACAGAATGGGAACAGGCTTTGGTAAAGCTGGAAGGCATTTATCATACAAACATACCCCTGGACACTCTTGACTTTGTAGGGCAGGTAGAATCTCTGTTTGTCATGTTTTTTTCTTCAGCAATTTATTCATGAGCTGAGTAGATTGGAAATAAAAGCTTTTCAAACTTAACACTATCATCTTCTAGTGCCACACCCATGTGAGCAAGACTGGGTCAGGCACTTTTTCTGACCATTTGGAAAAAAAACCCCACCCCAATTATTTCAGTACCTGTGTCATTAAACTGCTCAAAATTCCTGAATAACTTTCAGCCACAGCCACAGCAGATATTTGCTGCTGCTGTTTTAAGAAAAGGAAAGATCTTATTTTTCTTTTTTTTTTTTTTCTTTTTAGTAAGGGAAAGCTAGAGTAATAGTCAGGATAAAACACTAGCTTCTATCTTGTATAATAACTTGTCTAACTGGCTTATTTATCAATTTTCTCTTGGTTCACCTGCATATGAAATGGGAATGGGTCTTCTACCTTACCAGGCTATTTTGAGACTTGGTTAATTGCTTGTAAGCTGATTGGAAAATCTGTCAGTGTAGACTTCAATAAGCATTAAAATTTATTGCTCTTGGAGCTATTCATTGTTTTCTTACTCTCAATGTTTAATCATTGTGCTGTAAAAGCAACTGTTGTAAATAACAACCACTAACAATTATTTTGTTGCTATTTAGAAAAAAACCTTCTGTGTTATTGATTTGATTTTGCAAGCCTCATTTGTGGTTTTAGATCTTACTTGTTTTTCCATTGCTTTAGCATCTCCATTTACCTGTTTTTCTGCAGAGATGGTTACTGCCCTTCCATTCTCTCCTTGTCTACATCAGCAGATTTGTTAGAAGGATATAGGCTTTTCTTTCGCTTTCAGTTCTCCGATTTCTTTCTCCATGGACACAACTCTTGGTATCCTGTGAGCTTGTAACCCTTATCAAAATCATGTCTTTAATTAGTAGGTAGGGTAACGTATACACTGAGTTGCTTCAGATTTTCAGTCCTCCCCAGCCTCTGTAGATCATATTTATCACTCTCCCCATCTGGCAGAGAAACCACATTGATTTTTCAGCAGGCACAGCTGTCTCCTTTCTCAGTGTCTCAGTTTGCATCACCTCTTCCCACACAGCCAATGGTGTCTAAAACCCTTTGAGCTGTTCTTCTCACTGGCAGATTCTTGCATCACACTGTTTTTCAAAGAATTTGGATGTTCAGACTGAGGTTAAGCGATATTGAGGCTGCTGAGTTGAGTTATGATAGCAGTGACATCATTGTAGGGTAGGATTACTCTAAAAATTCAACTCCAGACTCTGTGGCCTTTAAAACAGTGCTCATATGCACTTGGCAGAAGACTCAGAGATCTTATGGCTGGCCTTTCCCCAAACAGAAGCCATGCACAGCTCTGAAGGCATCTAATGAAGAGAAACCCAAGCGCTATTCAGGCTCAAGCAATATCTAATCTGATCTTGAAAGGAATGAACCACAGCAGGCTCTCAAAGGAAATATCCCTAGCCCCCACTGCTATTTGATTAGTGATGGTGGATAATGAGGACCTGAAAGTCATAGAACAGCTGTGAGTAGCTCTGGAAAAATCCAGTCAGATTCTGAGATTAAAAAAAAAAAAAAAAAAGAGGAAAAATGAAGGCTTTCTCAGAAAGAGAAAGCTGAGATAAAAAATAAGTCTTAAGATGAATTCTGTGGTCTGTGTTTTCCAGGGGGTGATACACTGCATAGGAGAAAAAGCTTTATGGGACTATATGTACAGAAACAAAACTCAGCACATCTGAAGAAAGAGCAAATTTTAAACAGTTCAATAGAAAATGAGGTAAGATGCAACACGCATTTACCAGTATGACAAACTTGCCTGATGTCTTCCTTTGATAAGGCAAATGTGGATAATCTAATCCATATGGTCTTCGGTAACTCAGTAAGGCAGTGATAACACATGGGAATTAATTAATTAAAATGGAAAGTAAGAGAAATCTTACAAAAATAATTATGACAGAAGGGAACTAGCTAAAAGTGTATTGACAAGAGGAAGGTTAGTACTGCTGTTTGATTTGTTACAACTAGTGCTCATAAAATTTTCCAGTGATGCACAAGAGACCTGCTCAGCAGAACAGGACCAGAGTTTCCACTCTGGAGAGGAGTGGGATGGAGAGTGAAGAGGGCTATGTGAGAAAGCACAGTGAAAGAGGAATACATGGATGCTTTGTTAACCCCAAAGAAACCTCTAGGCCAGCAAATGTGACAGCTGTCTTTGTCTGCTAGAGTGACTGGGGAATAGAAAGCCTATCATAAAAGAGGAGTTTAAAATAAGTTGGTTTATTTTGCCTAGCCAAATACAGCTGAGAGAAGAAATGACTGCTCTCTATAAATGCACCAGTGGTTGTACATATGAGGGAAGGGCAAGAGCTATTTAAGTTGTTGTTTTATGTTGGTACAAGAGCAAATGGGAATAAATTATTCATGTGTAAAATTAAGCTGAAAATGAGAAGAGAATGTCTAAATTTTTAAGCAGGGTGATCTTCCCAAAAGTAAGGGAGATCCAAGAAATTTCAAGTAGCAGCTTGACAAATTTGTGGTAGGAATTATGAGGCATGTTTAGGAAAAGAGACCAAGTTTAAAGAGTGTGGAAGTGCCTTTTAGTCTTACATTTTTATGAAAGGGAAGAAAGAGATTAGGGAAGAGAGAAAGGAATAATACTTTCCTCCCTCTTGTTCTTTTTTTTTCCTGTTTTCCTTTTCTTTCATTCTACCATCTTTCCTTCATCCTTCCTTATTTCTTTTCTTTTTTATTCATTTTATTCCAAGCTATCATACTTAAGTTCTAACAATGTTCTTGTGTTTTAGGTTTGGACAAGGGACTCATGGAGATTTTCTTGTCTAGACATTGCCAGGTTTGTCTCATGAATCTTTTTGTGTGGCAGTTGAGAAACAAAATACTAGCACTGGTCTAACCCTAAAGCATGCCTTGGATTAATGAGAAGATAGAGAAAAGCAAAGTTCTTTACACAGAATCAGTACTTGGGCATTACACAGTTTCTCATCAACTCTCACGTTCACTTGCGTTTAATTAATAGGCTTTTTTTTGTAAAGGGATTGATAGACAGAAGGTGAGAAAATGATTGGTCGAATCAATGCATGTCAACAGAACATTTGAAGTCTGACTGAGATAGAGGGCCACCTTCATCTCAATTACATTTATTTCCCATGGCAGTTGCAGTGTGCAATACAAGGCTACAGTCTGATAATGACATTTGGGATTGTGCTGGGCAAGCATGTGTGCCTATAGCTTTGGCCAGTGCTAAGAAGAGTCATGGACACTCAGTCCCTCTCCACATAGAAATTTTACTGCAGCAAAACTTTTGTGTCTCTTGCATTCAGCCAGGATCCCTGTCTCTGGAAATCAACTTTAAAATTGAGGTACTTTCATGACATTGGCCCAGCAGCTAAGAAAAGCAGCAGTCACCCCATATGAAGCTGGTATTTTCCTAGGTACAGTCAGCTTCATCTCTCATTTATTTTCTTCTAGCTAGGCTCCTAATCACCCTGGAAAACTGGTAACTCCAGTCCTGAAATGGACTTCTAGACCTGAAAAAGGGGCAGAGCAGAGAGCAGCCTCCCCCAGCACAATCTACCACAGGGCAAATAATATAGAGGAGGCCAGCTGGAAGTACTGATTCCAGGTGACTCTGCAGTCCTTCAGCCGCTCATTGTGCTGAGCTCTAATGCAAGCTGAACTGTCATCTTCATGCAAAATGATGTTTATGAGTTAGCCTCTTCAGCTTGTATGTGGAGAAAGCTGCTGGTGTATAGGGCCGTAAAACTTCAGCCTGGAAAGAAGAAAGGCATGGTTTCCTCAAACTACTTATTTGGAAATACTTCATAGAAGCAAAGATAGGGATTTTCTCTTCCTTCTTGCATATTCACTGTAGCTTGACCTAAATTGCTAATGAATGTAAATTTTCTCAGTGAAAAAGGATTACGGATATTCTTTCCCTTATCAGGTTTCAGAGTAGCAAACCCTTAATCCCTGCAATAAACTTCTTCTCTAAGACATGCCCTGGCATTTTTTTCTGCTTCTTTTATTTCCTTTTATGGAAGACAGTTATTTCTTTTCCCATTTATCCTTCATTTATCTTCTTCACATTCTGAATAAATTTTTATTTGCTCATGGTCTAGACCTAAGAGGATAATGAATTTCCATGTTCATTGAGGTTACCATATCATCAGCCACTGTTTCAGTGGCACAGGCAGTTCATCATTTGTCCAGCTTTAACCATATTGGCAGTGTTGTGAGACACAGTATGTTTTTTCAAGATTGGTGAGGTCACACATTGCAAAATATTATCCAAAAGTCTCTGTAGGGGAGGCAAATGCAGCAGAAGAAGGCAGCACAAATACCACAAACCTTCACTTCTCAAAACCATCCAACAGGGATTGCAATATGTGCCAAAGAAAGGCCCCTCTGCCCTGGATGCCCTGTTGGCTGAAGAGCAATAGCATGTGTTCAGGGGTACCACATTCAGTCATCTTTTGAGTTGGAAGTGTCCAGTTCTGTGGCTAATCCGGCTGCGCAGCTCTGAAGGATGAGATCTGTGAGCCCCTCACAACAGAGGATGTGGCTTCTGCCAATTAACAAAATCTTTTAATTGAACTTTGGGAAAGTCAAAATGCTGCTTATACTTGAAAAAAGGGTGATTTCCCAGACATTTGTAGCCAAACCAATTCAGTGGTCTTTTTATATTGTGTCCACTGTGCAACATCAGTAAAGAGGGCAAGACAGGGCAACAAGAATGAAAGTAATTATGTGCAATGAAACAATAATGTCTTTCAATCTCACAGCCTTGTCAAAAGGTGATCCTTTTACACTATGACCTAAGATTATGTGAACAACAGTTTTTACCAATTATCTTCATCGGAGTAACTTCAGATTCCCTCCTTGTGCATATATATGTCTCATCTTCTCTCCTCTTTTTAGAATTCTGTGTCATCATTAATTTAAAAAAATTAACTATTAAAATCTCATCCTGATCCTAGTCACAATTAGTTGTTACACCTCTTGCAATGAAAAAAAAAAAAAAAAAGACAGACATTGTAAATTATCTGGGTTTCTTCCAAATTGTGCAGGTTTTAAGTAGATGAAGTCTCTACCTGTCTGTTCCAGCCCTGCCAGCAGTGAGTGCTACAGGGTATTCTGCAAACCTAATAGTTTCTGGTTTTATTTTGATTTCAATTAAGTGTGTTGCCTTTTAATTTCAACCTTTCCTTCCTGGTCTCTGACCTCCGGACATGATTAGCCCATACTCTGAATCATCTGACACAGCAGACAGCATCCCAGAGGGTCATGCTTTGTCATCAGAGAATACACCAGGCTTAAAAAAAATTCTAGTCCTCAAATGCAAGTTAATGTTTGAATGCACTTTCAGCCTAGCCTGAATCCACAGAGCTCTGCCAGTCTTTTCTGCACTCTTGGCCAGAGCAACAAAGAGGATTGCAATTTAATGAAAACGTAAAGCTCAATGGTAAAGAAAAACAATGAAGATACATCTGGTACTTTCTTCCAAAAGAATCTAACAGATTTGGAAAAAACAGTATCACTTCCCGAAAATCAGGGTGTTCTAATGAAAACTGTTATGTGTTTTTCAGAAATAGACTTGAAAGCACCTATACTAGAAATGTGAGATTTTTTAGGAGATAGATACAGTGACTTTAAACTGGAGAAATTGGGGTCCTACCCCTTGTTTCATCATAGTCCACATCGGTGAGCTGGGAGAAGCCTACGCAGCACCAAGACAACAAATCTCCTTCTCTGGGTTTCAGTCACCCATCAGTAAAGCAGTGATAGCAATACCTCACCCCACAGTCAGGTCTGCCAAGACCTGCCTCTCACTGTTAGTATAGAATGCATCCAGTAGTTGCTGGTGTTGGCTATGGCCCACTGGTGCTGTGGTGACGCAAACGGTGAAACAAATAACAAAATCACACACTAGACTCAAATCAAGAAACCTAGCAGCTATGCTTCTGTACGCACAGGGGTTTTGGTTATTGTTCAGCCAGATTGTCTGGAGGATTGGTAGGCAACCAATGTTTTTTAACCATCTTTCCCTGTCTCCTAGTAGTTACATGCAGCATGTCACCAGTCCATGCAAGATATATTACTGGGACCCAGTAACATTACAAATATGTGACTTTCCTTGTTTGTACACGTTTCAAGCACTGAGTCGGAAAAATGATGTGCTTAATGTTTGTATGCAAGGATTTTCTGGGAGGAAGATAATGGGGTAAGAAAAATGTCAATGAACACTTGTATCTATTGACAGAAATGTATAGGGAGGGAATTTCCTTTGTGTCTCTGAGTTGGTTATACTAATTTCATCTGTCTTCATCACAACAACAAGAACACAACAACTGATGAAATGAAACCCCTCAAAAGCTGAAATGGGTATTTGTCCTGATCCACTGTCTAGGACTGTGTCACCATGGCAGTATCTTCAAACATAACTACCATTGACTACCTTTTCCAATGACAAATTCACTAATCATTAGTATAGCTAAAACCCCCAATTTTCCCTGCCTCTGGAATGAAATGATGTACAGGCTTACAGTGATAACTTGTCTTAGCTCTGAACAGAGATAAAGACAACCTCTAATAATTAACCTCATTCAGGAACTGCAAACTATTTTGCTTCCTCTTTAACAATACATTTGTATTAAAAACTTTGAGCAATTTCGAAAACTAAATAAACATTTCTGGTGAGCTGAATATCAAATACACCTGTACCAACAGTAATATACTTAACAAGAAGCAACTTGGGATAAGAAGCATTTTTATGGGCTGAGTTTATATGGTTACTGGGTTATTTATCTGAGGTTTCCACAAACCACCTTGGAAACAACAAATGTCAGCAAACACCACACTTTTCCTTTGAGTGACCCTGCTAGTATTTTCAGGTTCTGCTCTTAAATCTGGCATCTCAGTGTTCAAAAGGGACTGACCCTGGCTTTCAAATGACTAGCTGGTGTAGGCTTCACTCTCTTGGCCTAAAGAGTTAAATGGATCGACCATATTCTTGTAATAACAAAGAGACAAAATGAATGGGGATGAATGAATGAACAAACCAGTGAATGGAACAGCTTATCTGCTTCTACTCCAGTTTCTTTAAAGAAAGAGTTGTCATTTTAATCATTCAGGAAATTATTTCCATGAGGGGGTCCCTGCTACCAATCTCTTTTCCATGGTTTGCTCTCCTGTCTGGGTCTACTGAGACATATCGTTGCCATATGGAAATTACTTTGCTGCTCAAGTTAAATAGGCATTGTGCAGCACCGTCACTATAAAAGAGCCAAAGAAACAGAAAGGACTTAACTAAAGTTATAAGACAGTGTTACACTTTAATTTCCTTAAGGAAATCAGCAGTCAAATATAATATTTAGGAGATCTTTTCTAAAACCTGACATATAATTCCTAAGTTAAAGGATATAAAAGAAAACCAAATGCCGCTGGACCTCAATCTTACTCTTTTCTCCTACATTAATTGTGATTACAGGCAAATCACAAGCTATGAAATATTTTGCTGAGCTCACAAATGCCTCTTTGATTTTTTCTTTCCCCTTCTGTGAGATGATGAATGGAGGTGGATAATGCCGCAAGTGAATGAAAGGTGTGGAGAGAGTCATACCCCTAGGTGGATGTGGAGGAGGGAGTCAGAGACAAGCTGCAACAACGCTGCACTCTGCTTGGGAGTGTGTTATGCCAGTGTGAATAGCTGGTTGTATTGCGTCAAGTCCTGTGGTCAGCCGTGATTGAGATATACATTCCACAGCACAGACTGCTGACGTAATGCCTTTTGGTCCCCCTGTCCCCGTCCCCCTCCCCAGCTCCCCTTCGCCTGCGATGCTATTGCCCTTGGTGTTTGGTAAAACTGCCAATGCCATGGGCTCATTACCTTAGGAAACTGGTATTAAAACACCTTGTTTCTTCAATGACTTTCTTTCCGCTCTAGCACGTTAACAAATATAGACATAACAACAACAAAAAAAAAGTAAAATGAAAGAATTAAAGGAAAATCTTACCCTCTTTTTAAAAAACTGAAAGGCTGAGCATTTCTTCACTGGAAATCCATTCATGTCTTTGTTGACCATTTTCCACAGTGAAAGCTACACAGTGATAGATCCAGTGTGGCACTTGCTTAGTGCATCTGTTTTCTTCTGTATCTTTTCAGTTAATGAAGACAGAGCAGGACGGGAGACTCACCGGCATGGCTCAGGCAGCTGTCCTTTACACATTCATCCTGCTGCACCAACTACTGCAGCAGCAGCAGCAAGCGGCAGCCTGTTCAGCTTTCAGATGCAGCAGGCTATTAGCTTCTTAAAAACGTCCCCTAAATACACACACTCCTATAAAAACCTGTGACAGCACCCAGATCGCAGGCAGCAGATCTCTCGCTAGGTGGGTCTCATATAAACCCAGGTCCTTCTGTCCTGTGGGTGCTACTGGTACCTCACACTATACATGCTGCAAGGCTACTGTGCTCAATTTGCTATTCTCCTTCTTCAGGTGGTGTGATTCACTGTTTGAGATGAGAGCTGGTTTTGATTGTGCAAATTCCAGTGGGAGCTGCAGTTCAGCAGCAGCACAGAGAGAGAGAGAGGAGGGAGAGAGAGAGAGAGAGAGAGAGAGAGGGAGAGAGAGGATGATGCACAGGCAGAGCAGCCGAACACAAATAACCATACAAAGGATAGAAGGAAGGCTCAGGGAAAGAAGTGCTGAAAGACAATATGTTTCCCTTGGAAGAGTGAAAGGGATAGCTCTCATTTTCTATGTGGACAGTCTTTGAGCAAAAGGAAAACAGACACAGGTCAATTAGAAAAATATTTTGCTTTTGTTACTCTCCTTGCAATGATTAGGACAGTGTTACTTTGGACAAAAGCCCATCCAATGATCAATGCAACACTGGATTATGTGACAGAACATGTTGTAGACAGAGAAACACTGGAGCTTCATTACGAAGTTCAATGAGCTTAAAGGAAACCAGCAGTTCTTCATAAAGTACATTTACCACAGGTAATGCAGATAAACATAAAGCAGACAGGCACAAACAAATTTGTTCAGATATTTCCATACAAACACAGGCATATAGCTTTTAAAATCAGGGCTGTTTCATTACAGAAAAACAGGGCTAAAAGGGATCTTGAAAGGACACATTTTCAACCTCCTTTTTATTAAATTCAGTTGAGTTAAACTTCAGCAAGTCCACTGAATCCAATAACATGTGTTCAACTAAACTGTAAAATATCTTTTAATTCAGTTATTTTCGAGGAACGTTTGCAAAATTAAAATAGAGATTTCATCACTTCCTCTCATCCTATGTTCCAGGTTAAAAAACTTCAGTATCAAGAAAGGATCTTATATCTAATATTGATCTAGCTTCTAGTTCTAGACATAGCCTCCTGTCCAGCCTTTTTCTAAGAGATTGGTCAGCCCGTAAGTACAAAGTACATTTGAGGATACTGGTCTATTGTAAATGAGTAACTCCTCAAGCATCTCTATGGCTAGGTAAATTGAACATTTCACATTTTCCATTGAAAGCCATTTTCACTAGTCCTTGAAGTCCTTTTCACAGTCCTTTCACCGTCCCTTTCATCCTCTTTTTTGAAGACCCTTGAAAAATGAGAGCATCCACATTGTATATACCACCCCAGCACAAGTTTCTCCTTATAGCAGGTAGAGGTGAATGGCCTTTTTCCAAGTCAGTATAATGTATTTACCAACTTTGTACCTCTAGCCTTCATTGACAGTTTGTAAACAATTTAATTTGGCTGCACTCATATCAGACTTGGAATTCATAAGAAAAAAATTCTCTTAGTAAGTGTCACATCATTCATTTAAAACCCCCTTCCCTTCCCTTCCCTTCCCTTCCCTTCCCTTCCCTTCCCTTCCCTTCCCTTCCCTTCCCTTCCCTTCCCTTCCCTTCCCTTCCCTTCCCTTCCCTTCCCTTCCCTTCCCTTCCCTTCCCTTCCCTTCCCTTCCCTTCCCTTCCCTTCCCTTCCCTTCCCCTCCCCCTCCCCCTCCCCCTCCCCCTCCCCCTCCCCCTCCCCCTCCCCCTCCCCCTCCCCCTCCCCCTTCCCCTCCCTTTCCCCTTTATCTTTAATTGCACCAACTGCAGCTGTTACAATCATACTCTGATAGAGAAATATTTCTTGGGTCCAGGATGACAATTCTGTTCACTACTGCAGGGGGAAGGCACAGCCCCATCCCTGGTCAGAAATCAGAGAACTCCCTTGGGAGCTACATGCTCAAGGTCCAAGCAGCACAAAAGACCTAAGTTTGAGTTTGATTGCTCTTATAGGACTGTCCGTAGCAGTAAGCTGAAGAGCCAATATGTCATAGGCATTATTCCACTTTGTATAACTAATTGTCAGTGGAGCAATGAGAGACGGAACATTCCGGTCTCCCTCTCCGTCTGAAGCTAATAGATTTCACCAAGGAGCAATTCAGCCCAGCCTCTGAAAACTGACCAACAATACAGAGTGCCCAGCCAGAGGCACGCTGAAGGGATTTTAAGAAAATCTGGAATTCTCAACATGCCTCAGCCAGACCTCCCTGAACTAAGCACCCCTCTTCTCGACCCTGCAGCCTGTCCTTCAGTCTCCAGTCATTTGGGAAAAATCTCTCACTAATCCTTTCCTGAACTTTAGAGTTGTGATACCTATATTCTGGTATTTATAGATAGAGAAGTAGATAATAGTGAGTGTTCAGTTTTTATCAGTGGCATCTTCCAGTACTTTATTCTCAGAATCACATTGTTTTGTCAATTAATCTGATATGTAAGGAAACTATTGTTGAAAAATGGCTTTAACTCAGGCAAACTAGGTGACTTGCCATACACACGTATTTTTGAGATCTTTGATCTATTCAGCCACAGCTTTGATCTGTCTCTCAGCCTCAGATATTGCTCCTGAGGGCTCCTCTTTTGCAAAAGCATTTGTGTTGCCTCTACCTCCACCATAAGATTCCCAAATGCTGACTGAAACTCTGTTCTACTTCCAGCCTCTTAAACTTGGCACCTTGCATTCTGCTCATGGTAGCAACTGCCCATTTGAACATATCTTGTGGGTCCTGGTGCCAGGACCTTGACCTCTGGACCTTTTCTTCTATTTATTTTATTTGAGTCTTGGCCTCCTTTCAGCTGGACAAACTATGCACTTAAGTATATTTCTATTAGAGAGAAAAAACTCCAATTATTTTTAAAGTAGCGTGATAGTTTTAAAGTATTTTAAAAGTTATTTTTGAGGCAGATATATTACTGCAAGGAGAATGAACTGGAACTCTATCCTTGCATCACATAGAGCCCTTTTGACCTCTCCAGAATATCCATATTTTGATAAGAATTCTTCACAGCTGAAATCCCTTTGGCTCTGTGGCCTCAAAGAATTTTATTAGTAACTTTTTTACCATAAACATCAGAAGTGTGACTCAATATCTGCAGGGCTTATATCTAGCTCAAGAGGTCAAAAGCCTTCGAGAGGCGCAGAAGGGGAATCCTACATATCTGTTTTCACACCAGTAGGCAAAGATTTAAAGCCAGAGAGATTTTCCAAAGTAAAAATGTTCCACTTTATTATGGTGCCAAAAGCATGGCTTCATAATTAAACCTGAAATAAGCGTAAACCTGCATGTTCACTGCATTTAATTGCAAGCAGTAGGCATAAAAATTGAGTAGGAAAATACAAACTTGAGCCAAGCCAACCCCCTTAGTGGTGCTTTATTGTGACTGTCATGAAACACCAAAGGCTTTCATCAACTTGGTGGCCTGCTAGATGTACCAAGCACTTTAAACAAGTCATACAGGTACTTCATACTTTAACAGCCTTTAGCAGTTTCCATTAAACTGTCATCTACTCACCCAATGATAAAATAAGTTTTTTATTAGGGCAGTCAGGAAAGAAATTTACAAATATTCTAGCTGTAAAAATTTAGAAAGCTGTAAAGCATGCAGGAATATCTGAATTCGTGTGAAGCACCCCATAGGAGAACAGGGAGGTCTTTTAATCACAGATCTTCTTGAAGGACTAGTATAAACTCAGATTAACATATTATGCAGAGGGCCTAAGCACAGACCAAAACTCCCATTCTGCCATGACTTTTACAAACACAGCATCTCAGTGATTGTTCCTGCCTTTAGATATATACAAGTGCAGTATAACAGATAACTACTGGTAAATCAGTCCAGGGCATATCACAGAACAAGTATACCATACTGAAGAGTTTGATCAGCTACAGCCTTAACAGCCTAAATCTTCTTATTTTCCCTCTGCCTAAGAAAAACATTCAATGTGAAGTCTCATGTCTTTAGTATCACAGCCCTTCATGTAATTGCCTTTGCTGTACTTTCAAAATTGCCTACATCTCTGGCATGGGCCAAAAACACCTGTTGGAGATCATTTCCAGTATCTTTGCAGTTACCGGCTCTTACACAGCTGCTCAGAGTCAGCGAGTGCTCCTTCTCTCCTCTTCCTTCTTTGTGGGCAGGGAAAGGTAGATATCTTCCAGCAACTATGGATCTGATATTTTACCCTGATATCCAGTGATGAAGAAAGGATAGAGCTTGTTTCATGGAATACCACTGGAACAGCTGAGAGAATAAGAATGAAAGCTGAAGACAGAAGAATGAACATTTGAGCTTCCAGACCTGATTCTATTTCAGAAATTGGAATAGCTGATTCTTCATATGACTTTTATCACAGCTCTGCCTTATGGCAGTTCTTGACACTTCATTGGCTGCTCCTGTAGGCTAACATCCTTGTCAACATTTATCTTTCAACCTCATCCTGTGGGCATCCCCTTTATTCCAGCTCTCATGTATTCTTCATCTTGCACCACTCACAAGCAACACTTGTCCCACAGCTTCTATTTGTATTTGCCATTGTGCTTCATTGCCACCCCGGCTCCTGATCATATGCAACCCAAAACCATATGGACTGCATGGTGCTGCTTGTTGGCCAGGTCTTCCTGCTGTTCTTCATCTCTGCTTGTTCCTTGCTGACTCAGTCACTGTGAGGAGTGACAAAGTGACTGACAGAGTAATAGCCCCCATGTGTACACCCACCATGTTCACATACCAGAAATTAAAGCTGATGATGTAATGCCTAGCAATAAAAGAATAACATAAAAACCTGTTGTGAAGAAATAAAAGCATGATGAGCACTTGGGAAGCTTGCACAAAACCAGCAGTGTGTCCACTCTTGGTGTTTCAGCCCTCTCCTTTGAGAGGTATTATCAGGGGCTCTTCACAGTGCTGACAAAGACTTTTGATGCTCAAACTTGGTTTTATTCAGGGAAAAATAAAACATGATGGGACCCTAGGAAAGTTATGGTACTTTACTGCAGAAACAGGACACTCATGGTATTGTAAGAAGGCAGAAGGAAGAGGGTAGGGTAATTTCCTCATCCGTGAGGCATGAAAAAAAGACGATCCTTCTGAAGAATGCTGCCCAGAAATAAGGCACAGCCAGGGCCGGGGCCTGACTGTCTATACTGGCCTTTCGCAGCCTGTGCTTGCTGAATACAATAGGAGATCTAGTTCCTTTCCAGCAGACCAAACTTCTTAAAAATGGCTCACAACTGTTTTTATTCACACACAATATCAGAAGCAATTTGAAGGTCTGATAGTCTGAAATCACAGTATCACAGTATCACAATATCACAAGGTTGGAAAGGACCTCTGAGATCATCAAGTTCAACCTATAACCCAACACTAACAACAACGCCAACACTAACACCAACCATCATCTAAACCATGGCACTCAGTGCCTCATCCAGTCTCCCCTTAAACACCTCCAGGGTTGGCGACTCCACCACCTCCCTGGGCAGTGCATTCCAATGACCAATCACCCTTTCAGTGAAGAACTTTTTCCTCACATCAAGCCTAAACTTTCCCTGACGAAGCTTAAGTCCATGCCCTCTAGTTCTACCACTGGTCACCTGAGAGAAGAGACCAATTCCTGCCCAACTACAACCTCCTTTTAGGTAGTTGTAGAGAACAATGAAGTCTCCCCTGAGCCTCCTCTTCTCTAGACTAAACACCCCCAACTCTCTCAGTCGCTCCTCATAGGGCTTATGCTCCAGCCCCCTCACCATATTCGTTGCCCTCGTCTGAACACACTCCAGTATCCTAACATCTTTCCCAAACTGGGGGGGCCCAGAACTGGACACAATATTCAAGATGAGGCCTGATCAGTGCCGAGTACAGGGGGACAATAACTTCTCTGCTCCTGCTCACTACACTATTCCTGATGCAGGCCAGAATGCCATTGGCCTTCTTGGCCACCTGGGCACACTGCTGGCTCATGTTGAGCTTCCTGTCAACCAGCACTCCCAGGTCCTTTTCTGCCTGACTACTCTCCAGCCACTCTGTCCCCAGTCTATAGCTCTGCATGGGATTGTTGTGTCCAAAATGAAGTACCCGACATTTGGACTTATTAAACATCATCCCATTAGAATCAGCCCATCTCTACAGTCTGTCCAGGTCCCTCTGTAGGGCCATCCTACCCTCTAACAGATCAACCCTTCCTCCCAGCTTGGTACCATCTGCAAACTTGCTGATGATGGACTCAATCCCCTCATCCAGATCATCAATAAAAATATTAAACAGGACAGGACCCAACACTGATCCCTGGGGGACAGCACTGGTGACCGGCCGCCAACTGGATGAAACACCATTCACCACCACTCTCTGGGCTCGGCCATCCAGCCAATTCCTAACCCAGCACAGAGTGTTCCCATCTAAGCCACGGGCTGCCAGCTTCCCTAGGAGTCTACTGTGGGAGACAGTGTCAAAGGCCTTGCTAAAGTCCAGGTATACCACATCCACAGCCTTCCTCTCATCCACCAGGCGAGTCACATAATCATAAAAGGAGATCAGGTTGGTCAGGCAGGACCTACCCCTCCTAAACCCATGCTGGCTGGGCCTGATCTCTTGACCGTTCTGCAAGTGCCGCATGATTTCACCCAGGATTATCTGCTCCATTATTTTACCTGGGACCGAGGTCAGGCTGACAGGTCTGTAATTACCTGGATCATCCTTACGGCCCTTCTTATGGATGGGTGTCACATTGGCCAACTTCCAATCTTCCGGGACCTCTCCGGTGAGTCAGGACTGCTGAAAGATGATGGAGAGCGGCTTAGCAAGCTCATCCGCCAGCTCTCTCATCACCCTAGGATGGATCCCATCCGGCCCCATAGACTTATGAGGGTCCAAGCGGCTCAGCAGGTCTCTAACTTCCTCCTCATGGATTGCAGGAGGGCCATATTTCACCCTGCCCCCATCAACAACTTCAGAGGGCCAACTGTCAAGCGAGCTGACATCCTTGCTGTTAAAAACTGAGGCAAAGAAGGCATTAAGTACCTCAACCTTCTCTGCATCTTTGGTTACTATATTTCCCTCCACATCCAACAAGGCGTGGAGGTCGCTGCCGCCCTTCTTTCTAACATTGACATATTTATAAAAACTCTTCTTATTATCCTTAACAGAAGTGGCCAATTTGAGCTCCAGCTGGGCTTTTGCTTCCCTGATTTTCCTCCTACATGACTTAACAACATCTTTGAACGTGATGTGGCTTACGTCCCCTTCTTTCCAACGGCGATACATCCTCTTTTTCTTACTTAGTTCCTTCAGAAGCTGCCTACTCATCCAGGCCGGCCGTCTGCCCCTACGACTCTTCTTACAACGCATGGGGACAGCCCGCTCCTGAGCCTTCAAGATTTCATTCTTGAAGCGGAAGCAATTGTTCCATATTTCACAGGTGAGCTGAAATCGCCTTCTGTACAGCTCCATTTCTAGCCTACAGAGAGCTGGAGACACAAAACCTGTTCCACAGGAAGAAAACATCCATCTTTATCCTATAGGCCACAAAACAATCTCCAGAAAATAATGAGCTTTATTAGCTGCTGACCTGAGTGGAATTCAAACTGTGAAAATTTCTATGACCAAGATCAGTCGGTTTAGCTAAAGAGCCTAAGTGGGTAGCTGGTTTTTAATTTTTGCATACTTGACTTTTTCTGTTTGATTATTTCAGGCATCTCATTTCCTTGAGTATCACTTAGAGGAGGGATGAAAATAAAATGATACATGAAACAAAATAAAACTGCCGTTCACAAAAGAGAGAGAAAGTGGATAGCTGGTTCTAAAGGAAGCAAAATTTCACTGTAGTAAACAGATATGCTTTGTTTGTGCCAGGACTCTCTTTTTCCCACAAAAGTCCAACCTAGAAAAAAACATGATAGAAGAAGGTCATCTTTATTACTGCGGGCACTTAATTAGATTTCTCTATTTCCACTACTGATACCTTGAACACGGAATCATTAGTGGGTTTTGATGATGTTGCAAACAAGCAAGCTCTGTGGAGGGCACTGTCAATTTTCATTAGTTTAGTAGTCTAAGTTCCTATTGCAGGTTTATTTAATGTACTGTATTTTGTTAAAAAACAATTTAAAAATATCACATTTAGGACATATGCTTCTCCAGGACGTTTGCCAGTACTGTCAAGGACAGTTTTATGGACAGGTATACACAGGTCCTACGTGGATATGCTGTTCATTTTCCTCAGCAGGCTCAGTACACGTGCTTGAGTACTCACGCTGTGGAAATCTGCTCGCTCTGACTAGCAGGTGGAGAAACAAATTATAGCAACCATCCCTCTAGGCCAAAGAAAAAAAAAATCTACTGATTGTCACAGTAGTTAGGTGTGAGCTCACATCGTCCTTCACTTTGGGGAGGGGGGGATGTTTTTGTCTGCATTTCAGCTAGTGGTATCATCTGCTCACTTCCCAGGGTGTTATTTCTGCTCCAGTCGGCTTTTTCACTTGTACCACAGAGCCATTAGGCACAAACTGTACTGGATTGCCCTTGTGAAACCCAGTGACTACCATATTCAGCTTTTGCTGCCCCTTGTCATCTGGCCCTTGGGGGACTGTCTTTTGACATATCCCTCTTAATTCCTCTTGGCAGTGTATTCTAGGTCAGTGCCTCTCTAGGCCCTGTACTGTAGCAAATTTTCTCTTGTTTATTTAAAAAAACGATTATGGAACGGATTTTTTCCAGCTACTCTGGTCAAGTCAATAGCTACAATTAATCTGTGACATAAATTCTTTTGTTCCACTCTGCTTTACCAAATAGAAATGAGACAAGTACCCAAAATTTACAAAGCCAACCCCATATAGCCAATAGTACATAGCCTGTCTAAAATGGTCTTGCTTATGACTCTTTGGTACAGAGGTGAGGAAAAGACTCTGATGGGACTAACACCAAGTTAGAAATATTCCCATGAAACCTGATTCCCCAGATGAGTCACAATTACTCATTTGCTCTTTCAGTTGGGGAAGGGGACATGGAAAAATAGCTTATTAATATTGGCTCATAGTATCTAAAAATTGCAACAACCCACGTGCAGTTCAGTTACAGTGGCTGCTGCAGAGGGGAGACAGAGCCAAGATCCACCCTGTCTTCATTGCTTCTTCCCCAAACTCATAGCTTCACTGACTCCAATTTTATCAGACCCAAGGTATGAGCTGCCTGGGTAGGAGTGTTTGTAAGCGGTATTTCTCCAAGACACACTGTAATACTGACACACTCACAGGTGTGTCAGATTTGTCTGCTTTTAATACCTTGGCTGGGCAGCAGTGGGGTCCTCATGAACATTTGACATATTCTCAGGGAGAAAAGGGGATAAGTTGCCTCTCCTGAACATTATGCTTTTGGTGGTTTAAAGACAAAAGATGCTTGTATCAGAAAATAATTGTGTACAGGCAATTTGAAACATTCAGGTAACATTATGACAGAATTATCTGGCTCTGTTTTCATAGTAAACTCAGCTATAGCAAGCCTCCATTTATAGCAAAGCAAATCAAAGTCACTAATTGTTTCGTATGTGCAACATGGGAATTGCGGTTTCATTTATAATGAAACTTTGATTACACTATAATTGTTCTGGCAGAAAAATGACTCCGTTTTCAGAGGCTTATGCTGTGTTTTCAGATTGCGTCTGTGTCTGCAGTAGTTTTTACATTCCTTGACTAGCATCATGCAATCACATCCCTATAGGCTTCTCCTGATTCTGAAAATCCAGACAAGCTCAACAGAAATACTCTCTTTCAGATGGAAAATCAAATAGAAATGCAGTGTTTTGGAGAGTCCTGACTGTTCTGTGCAGAATCCCATGGGAAATATCAACTCATGCTTTTGACTTTGCTCGACAGACCTCTGCACTTGATGCTCTGATGCTCTTCCTCTTACAGAAAGCCACTTACAGAAGTGTAAGTTCCCTTACAGAAGGTGTTTCTGCTACTTCTCACCAGAGCTTATCTAGTAAACATCTACAAAGTAAGCACGTCTGCAATGAACATCTGGAATGAAAAAACATCATTGGAAAGACCTTAATGAACTCGTTCTCAAAGCAGTTAAATCCATAAATCACATTCTTCGCGACCTTCTCCCTCCTGCAACATGTTTTGCTTCATGCTTTTCCGTGAAGATCACTGCCAAGGTGTTTATTGGTGTAACTTTGAATGCTACAGTTGTTGGCATATCTCCTACCGGTTTGCACTGTTGAGGACTCTGGACTGTTTGTAGCAGGGATCTCATTTTCTTGGATTTCTGTATCCAACGTCTACAGGCATGAGAGCATTACAGAATAATACATAATATTAATAACCTGAAGCTCATCAGCTGGGCTTCCTTTACAACTTTTCTAATGTCCTCTCTTATCACTAAGGAATACTGTAGCTATTGGGTGGCATAGAAATGGGGCAACTCTGCACCTCTAGTCCCATAGAAACGCTATGGCAGTTACACACAGCACAATGAAGGAAGAAGTATTTGTAATTAATGTCAACAGATACGGGCATGAAGTGGCTGATAACACTGTGTAACTGTGGTCCAAAGCAAGGAGACTTGCAGCTGAGACCCAAGGTGTTGTTCCCCTGTCATCAATGCCAGAATTGAACCATGAAGTGAATATTCACATTACTGGAATGAAAAGCATTCAACTTCTGCAAGATCAAATCTCTGTAGTCTGAAAGTGCGAGGAAAATATGTTGGGCCACTTTCTGGGCATACTTTTGTGAAAATGAAATAGATTTCCTAGTCATGAGAAAATTAACACCCCAAATGAAACTGTTCCGCCAGATGACTTCAGCTTTTTCAGAGTAAACAGTCTTCTGCAATAAGACTTACATTTTTCTGTAGGCATCAGCATATAACATGATTTAGTATTGAGCTGCATTATGAATGAATTTTTATGTACGAAACAACTCCAGACAGAAAAATCTACAGCATTAACACTGAGAAGTGGAACCATTTAAACCCTGATTATTTAGAAGCGTTTCCCATGCTTACATTTTATAAATACTACTGTCATGTTTCACTGCTTATGTTATGTATCATCCATGTGATACAGGCATTTACTTCTATATATTTGATTATAGCATTGAACAATGTGTGTCACTATTTTAGAAGATCTCTGTATTCTCCGCTGAAGAAACTGGTACTTCTAAAAGTTGGTTCATCCCTATGCAGTACTTGCAATCTTTGGAAAAATCCCAACGACGGGAGTTTGGTGACATCAAAAAATCTGTCTTCAGATTTCTTCTTGTGATTTATGTTTTTATCTGAAGGCTTTTCATCAGTCTTATATTTGTCTCCTTGAAATTTCAATAATTCTGTATACATAGAGGATGAATATATGGTAAATACATTTGCATCTCTCAGTATGTCATGGAGTTTCAGGTAAGCTAAAAAACTCTTGATCAGTTATAATAAATGTCTTCATTCAGATAATGTCAAAAATATCCATTAACAATTAAAATTAGTGCTGATGCACATCCCATAACTGATTATGTCAAATTGCATTCTTGATCAAACATAGAGATGTCTGATGATGCTGGAAAAATATAATTAGCAAATTTGATTGTAATCTATCATAAACCAAATTAACATATGGAAAATGATTCAGATAATGCTATAGGAATCTAAAGAGAACTCTTATTATCTTAGAATGTCATAAACCAGACACTGCCATGAAAGGAAAAAAGGTAAAACTAATTAAAGCATTTCCAGTAAAAAGAAATTTTCATTACAAAGTTCCATATGTCAAAACTTAAGCTATTCACAGAAAAGGGTTGGCTTTAGGAAGTCTCAGAATATTTTAAAATTCAAATTGTCAAAATACCTTTTTTGGTTTATTTTAGAGGAAAAGTCGTGTTTCTGACATAAAATTACATTTGTTTGGCAATTTTCATTAATATATTTTGAAAAAGGTTTAAAAAATAAAAGTCAATTTTAAAAAAAGCAGGCTTTGATTAAAACAATCTTCTTTACTTTTATGACACCACAGAGTGTTTCTTTGTTTTTCTTTGTCCTGAGTGAGCCATGAAATCTCAAAAATTCCTACAGATCCAGAGACTGCTTTGCATTCAGCTCTTCCACACATGTCAGCATTTGATTATCTCAGCATATTGTACCATTGGTTTTAGTCAGGAGTCATGAGACAATGTCAGTACTGTGAAACCTATCCAAACTTCTGAATTCTTTACTCAGGGGCATATTTTTTAGACTGTGTCTTTTCTGACAGATGCAAGTTTTAAATGTTCAACATTTTGCACTCTTTTCTTCCCCTAGACCTTATTATATGATACAAATAGCTATCACATGATGTTAGGTCTCTCTCTGTCATCCAGTGATAGCTGATCCACGAGTGTGCTTTTCTTGTGCAAGTCCTTTCATTTTCTGGTATAAATGTCCATTGCTGGTTCTGTAACCTTTTCATATGCAGTTCCTTTGATGTTAAAGAAATTAATTTGGAGTCACAAGTAATTGACTAAGTTTCCCACGTAAAAGCATTTAATATACTACTTTTCAACCTCTGCTCTCCCATATGCCAAACAGAATGTTAAAATTCATACCTTGTTTTGAAGGACAACAAATCTGGGCTTGTGAATATTCAAACAGAATTTTAAAGGCAAGAGCCATGTAGATAGCTCTCCAACTACTTGCTGCTTATTTGAATGCCTTTAGTTAAGACTACGGTGTCATCATGGGCAAAGATAAAATGTGTTGCAAATTACAACTCTGAAATCATTGCAGGGACTACATGATAAAAGCTAATTTCACATGGATCCTTATCATTAGACAAACCTAAGCATCAAAGTACTAGTTCAACGTACCAAGGCTTGAGTTAGAGGAAGCTATCTACTGCACATCAGCTTCAGTTTCAGAGGGGATTAGATGACAGGTTCTTTCCATCAGCAGGAAAGCAGCCTGTTCCCAAAGTGACTTTTGGTGACTGAGGCAGCACTCGCAGGCTGTGTTGAGGTGAGACACAATCATGTCCAGGGTTACTGGCTGGCAGACACCTGGAGGCTCTGGGACCAGCACTGTTACTCAGTGCTACATTTTGGCTTTGAGCACCATGAGTCTATGGCTGCTTGGTGTTTGGTTTATCCAAAGCACAGACAACGCAATCTCACAGACAAGGGGCTTGTACCTCTTTCACCAACAGCAGCTGGAAGGGTCCTCCTAAGTGTAAGAGAGCCAGATAATAAATGCAAATGACTGATGATTCTGGACAAGCAACACAGTGGAACTGTTGCTAGTTGTCCCACCAACCCCATGATATTAGTCATGCTTTACCTCTGACCCTCTCAGATATCTGACAAGGAAAGGAACAAAGGCTTCTTAACATCTGTCTTTCAATGTACTGAAAACCAGTAAAGGTCAGCTTGTCACTCGTTGACAGATCCTACAAATTTACACTTAGCTGAATTAATGTAAATCTGATTTTGACCAAAATCTTTATTATGTCACCCATACTGGAAACTTCAGACTTAATGTGAAAATGTTCAAATCTGACTGAATTTTCTTCATTATCTGGGCAGGACTGAATTGAGGCCACATAGAATTTAGGCTAAAATATACCTATACACTAAAACAACCTTCCATGTCTTCCCACACATGACTCCTGAGGGAGAAAAACACTCTTTTGGCACTGTAACAGCTGATCACAATAATTAGCAATATCAGTAACAGGTGACCTCCATTTCTTCTGAGTGCAGATGGACAAGTACAGGGCAGGGAGGACACAGGATGATGCACAGTGGTGGCGGATGTTTGTGTCCAAGTTAATGCAGGTGCTCAGTTTCTGGCTGCCAGCATTCAGGATAAAGCAAAAAACAGTAAATCTCAATCTTGCTTCACTTTTCTGAGAAACAAATATCTCAACTACATCAATAGATTGTGTAGCACATGCAAGGAAATAAAATAGTTAACTAATCTCTCATTGGAACAACCAATTATCCAGTTCATCTGGGATGTTTTTCTGATAGCCTGCAAAGGGAACCTAAACAGTCCTGAATACCACATGGATTCATAACAAACTGTATTCTCAACTTAATTTCTCATAAAAGGAATCTATCTAAAAAGACTCACACTTTCAGTACACTGTTTCCTAGAATGTGTAACAGCCTTCTTCAGATCATAAGCATCCAGTCTGTAGCCAAAAAAGTTCTAATGCCTTCTGCATCTCCACAATTGCTGTTTTTATAATTCCTTGTCTCACCAGCTAGGAAATCAGGCAAAAAATAAAATCAAGACATACTGACTTTTATTTTAATGGAATGAAACTGAGTGTAAGGATAACATGCAGCTACAGTGGCATCTTCATGACAGAGTTACAGATGACAGTAATTTAGCAGCTCAGTCAGCAGCAACGCATTAACAAGTAAATCCAAAGGCAGGTATTTTCAGTTTTGTGGCCTTACCATGAGTATTACAGAGGTTCATCTCTATCCATCCAGCTTGCTATTACCAGAGGTGGGGTTTTGCACTTACACTCAAGATGTGCTCAGCACAGATGCCTCTTTTACACAAGTTTTGCTGTGGCCTTAAGGTTGTGTTTAACATAAGAAAATAATTTCAAGCATATAGCTGAACAGTGGCTGTTAGAGGATTAGTGTGCTCATCCATGCATAAGTATATAAGAGTGTTGATCTGAAAGATATCCGAGCAGAGAGGGTTCTGATTGGTTGTTGCCATCCCTCTCCTACCCCTTGATATGGATAGGTGTGGCCTTTGCCTCAGTACTGTCTCCTCTGAGATACAAGGTCAAGAGCTAAGAAGGTGATCAGTGATTAAGGGTTAAAACTTATCACACCAGCCTCAGGACCAAGCATCCAAAATCTGGATCAAAGAAGGCCATATCAACCACATAATGAAAAAGACGTTTGCTGCCTGATACAGATCCAGATGTCAGGACAAACAAGAGACATAAGGATCACAAAAGCAATAGCAGAAAATATCAGCAACTACTTAGGATTGGTCCAGAACAGACGTTATGTTATATTGTGTTATGTTAAATATAATCCAAATTCTATATGTGGTTTGGTGGAATATGCTGAAGTCTGGCTGCTTCCTGTCATTTTTTTGTGAAAATACCACCTAGTGATGATAATTATTGAGCCATAAACCTCTGCAGAGTTCAGGAAAGATTTCTTATTTTTAGAAAATTCTTCTGATGCTACAACAATGTGACTCGTGACTTATAATGTATGGCTGTTTCTTTTATCTAGTGTACAACGTCAATTTTAGGCACTTCTCCTGGAGCTACATGAAAAATGAAGTCTTGATTACTGCCCAGCTTTATGGAAATTCAGTGCAAGCAATTATGAGCTGAACCCCAAGAAGGTCACATTTATAAGTGAGAGTAAATAAGGGAACTTAGTAACAGTGACTGCTCTGTGAGCAGCAGAGACAAAATGAAGTGCAGATGTACTCACTTGCTCACTCCCTCCATGGTGCTTGCTGACCTGATGACAACCATCACCTGGCCTCCAGGATCACCTCCCCATGCCATTGCCCAGCAAGCACTGATAGGGGTAATAGCACTTCTGCAAGTGAAGCAGGAGGCAAACAGGTGAAGGATTTGAGGACTAGGATGATCCTGTAACCCAGGTGCTACTCCCACTGACAAAGATTCTTACCCTCTCCCAGTCATCTCTATATCTCTGATCTGCTTGGGCATTTGAAAATTTTGGAGTGGGGTTATCCTTTTTTTGAGGCATCTTTTTAAAAAAAGTACTCATGTCAGTACTTATGTTGTATTGGATTATTCTGAGACAAAAGGACTTAATATCTCCCCTCCATCTATTTTGTGTCATCTTTGTTTACCCCTGAATAAAATTGAAAAAATGTAGTGAAAAAAAAGGCTTGCATATATTTCACTTCTCTTTTATTGAATATTCTTTTTTCCCCTTTCTACATCGTACCTTTGAAATTCTTCTGTTTTCAGAAAAGCTACCAAAAGGTAACAACTAGAATAAGATATTGTTGTCCTGCAGAAACTGATTCTTTCTAAATGAAACAACTTTTGATGTGGTATGTTTTCAAAATAATCCTTTTTTACTCTGCCAGGCCAGGCCCACTACTCAATTTTGCAGTGAATATATAAATACACGTATTGTTTCCTATAAGCCTGTATGACTTCAGAAGAATTAAGATGATTCAAGATTTTAATTTTTATTTTATTTCATTTATTTCATCCGTCTTTAATGAATATTTTGGAAACTGTCAAATGTCCATAATTTACCACAACAGTGAGACAGAGGTCTTATTTCCCTCTTCTAGGATAAATCAGAATTGCTAATTAGTATACTGTAACCATTCTGAGATATCTACTAATGTTCAGTTTTAGATTTAAATGGTAGAAACATCAACAGTTGCCTATAGACAAGCTGACTCTTGGCATCACACTGAAGAGTTCTTATGTACCACAGTGAACTGAAAGAAGATGTTGTCTGTTTATGTATTTACAACATAAATCTCATTTGCACTTACTCTTGCAAACCAAAAAGCAAACGTAGTAAAGGTTTTCTTAAATAACAGTGCGTGCTGCTGTTCTGGTAGCATTTCAGATGCTAACTAGGAAAGAGATAAAACTAATAAGTAGGCAGCTTGTACTTGTGATTTGATTGATAAAAGTGCTGTAAAAGGTGGGGTATGCTTACAAGATATGGCTGTAAAAATTATGTCATAGTTTGTTTTGTTACATTTCATAAAAGTGCATTCCATACATTTGCTAGCTTACTACAGGTGGTAAATCATATTGTCCTTCGTCTTTATTTTGTTCTGGCATATAAAAGTTCTGCAGTTCATATGTATTTTCACAACCACAGGGATGAAACTGGAAAGCAGGGAAAAGTGTCCTTCCATATTCTGCACTGCTTTAAGCCAGGAGACTTGGTATCTAATATTAAAGAGCTGATTTAATACCTGACATAGATTAGTAGTGCCTTAGACCTACCATCTCTCAAGCCATATTTGTCCATTAAATAACTTTGACTCTTTTGTAATGCAAACTAGCTGAACGATAGTTCCCCAAGCATACAGAATTGCTCATTATGTCAGCAGCATTGTCTGATTTGTGCTCTTGGCTGTGGCAGTAAAAGGTCCTGCAATACCCCCTTCTGCTAGCTGAGTCTACTTTGAAGGGGGTAATGAAAACAGAGGAAATTTTTCCACTTCTTTTGCTCTTTATTTTTGTTGTTGTCACTAAATAGTAGCTTCTACCTCTCTGCAATAACATGGAAATGCAGCTAATTAAATTTGAGGATCGTAAAGTATATGGTGCTGAAAAGGAAGCTGCCACAAAATCCATTTATGCAGCATATTAAAAGGAAAAGAGCAAGTGCAACTGGAGAAAACAATAAAATTTGACCAGTGGAATCTCTTAGATAAGATTAAAAAGGCTGTGGAAATTCTTTAGTCTCTGATGGATTGAACAAAATGAAGGTTATGACTTGGCCCTAAATGAATAATTAAAATCATGATAATATTTATTCAACACGGGTTCATTTAATTTGGAATAGGACTCAATCATTCATAAATCTGTAAATTGAGTTGGGGAACTCAGATTTTTTCATGCCTCTTTTCAGTTGCTCACATGTGCATCTTCCTCACTACATGCTGAGGGTGCATGATGGATTCAACCCAGACTGCACAGATAAGCAGTGGGCAGCCATAAGATTTGCCTCAGTGCACATGTGCAGCTGCAAATGGTGTGCCAAAGCTGCAGGCATGTTCAGCAGATGGCTAGGAGCATTTGGGGCATGCCAGAGCACGTGGAGCTATCGTCAACATCTAGACACAGGCAGGTAAGAGAGATTTTCCCTCTCACACACACAGCTAGTCTATCAGGGGAACTAAAATGAAGGTTTAAGACAAAAGCCAACCCAAAAACACCTGGTAGAGAAAAAAGGACACTGACAGTAGAAATGAAACCATGACAGGGCTCTTATACTAAAGGTTACCCCAAATAGTCAGAAGTATCTCTCAGTTGCAATAATTTGTACATCTGTGTCCATAGTCCTCTAAAAGTCTTACTGCTTCTTTTTCTTCTTTCACTTCAGACAGCCACATGCCTGCAGAATGTTTTGTCTGACTGGGGAGGGAAATACACTGCTCTGCTTTTCTATGCTAGATTATCAATTATGTTAAAGACTTCTCTGCCTACTAATGAGAGAAGGAGAGGATGAGCTTTCACTAAGTTTTCTTTGAAGTGAAAATCTTTAGTAGAGCCCTCTCATTTCTAAGGATGCTATAATCATCTTGATGGAATAAAAAAAAAAAAAAAGGATTCTGGCTCTGTACTTATCTTCCTCTCTTCCTCCCACTCTCCCCCTCATTTTCCTTCTCCTTAACCTTTATGCACATGTGTACGTGTGCGTGCACACACTCTCTGTATGGGCTATGGATGTAGCAGCCTATAATACATTTATTTTCTGAACTGCACATTTACATCCACACAGGTACAGTTATTTTTTCAAAATGGCCCATACCTGTAGTGCATGCACACCAACACTCACACACTATAATTCGAAGACTTTACTTTTATTCTTTTCAGTACGTTTTTATGGGTTTGACCTTTATTTTCTGCACACATCCTGTCAAATTTTTGCAAATGAATTTTACAGACACAAATATTTGCTCTGAAGGAATTTGGAATTATAAACACCCACACTCAAGGAGACTTTACTTTAAACATGAATGCTTTGCTATGGAAATACTTGCATCCTTCACTTGGGGAATAAAATCTGCATCTTGTCTGACCGCTTCCAACCAGGCAGCACAGCTTGACTTCCAATTATGCACCATAATTCCCTGTGATAGAAGTATACTGACAATAATCAATTCAAATGCATTCAGATAAATAAATTCAAAATAAATTCATATTGCTGGAGGATGTTCACAAGAAGAAAAAAGAAAAGCCCAATAGCATAATATGTTACTTCTTGGGAATAGCTCTCTGTGTCCTTATGCTGATACATTGGGAACACTTTAATGCAATTCCTATAATTAGTGAGTACTTCGTAAACATCTAAAGAATGAAATCTCTCTGTAAAACTTGGGCTGATTTTGCAGGCATCGTAGTGTAAATGGCTTTCTATCAGCAGAAGGAAGGTTGTGGGAGGGGGCCTCTAAAACATTGCCAGGAGGCATCAAGGTCAGTTCCTGTAGCAGACCACATTTCTATTCTTTGAGAAATGCTAATGAAATTCTGGTCTCGCTGAAGCCCCTGGGCATTTTGACAGCTGCTCCTCTAGCAATCCAGCAAGGGGAATGGCTTCATTTACATTGTGCAAGGTGGGGGAAGCAGTGAGGTATGTGGGGACAGAGTCAGGTGCTCCTTTCCTTTTCTGTATGAGGAGGTCACCTGTGAGTTGTGTCCAGGCCTGGGGAGGAAGTAGGCAGCTCACTCCTAGGCATTTCCCTCCTGCCCTGCACTAACAAAGCCCCTCCAGCCACTCTTGTTCTGTTCTGAATACTTCTCTCACAGTCACACCCCAAGGCTATGATGTCTACAGGCAAAATGTGTTCCTTTAAATAAGATTAACTGCTTGTGATAGAATAGAGAGATTACCATGTGGTCTTAACCCTTTGAGTTTGTCCTGGGACAAACATTATAGCATACTGAATGCTGCCACTGTTGCTTGCTAGTGCATTTTCTATTTTGTTGGCACGCCGAGAGATGTGGAAAATGATGACTGGATATTGATCTGATATATTGTTATGCTTGGTAATTATTCTGTCAAGTGTCTTGTAAGAGGAGAGAGTGGTAGAAAGAGCGACGGTAAACTGGGCAAAGACTGTTGTGCTTGCAAATACCTTTGAGCTTAATGTTCATATCTATAAGAAGGACCAGAGTTTATAAGCCTTATTTCGTTTGAATTAGCCTACTGAAGGAAATGCCTAGAAAAGAAATTGTGTGAAGATTTTTACTTCTGGTTCTATTTGCCAGATATTTGAGAACCTAAAAGGAATTAATGACTAAAAAACCCAAATCAGGCAGGTTTAATTTTGATGCAATTTTGTCCACCTTTTTTCTTTCTCTACAGAGTTAATTTTATATGAGAGGGTTGCACGTTAAAATAATACATTAGTTGATTACATCTCAATTCCTCAAGCTCATGGGTCCTGTTAGTAAGCATCCCCAGAAAATTTTCTGGTTTTCAGTTTGAACCAAAGAAGGCTCTTATGACATTTCATGCTAAAATGTATTGACCTGAAATAATTGCTCAGAAGTCATCTGCAAGATTTAAACTGCTCAGAAATACTCTATAGGATTTAGACTGTGATAGCCAAAGTATTTAGACTGTGATAACACTCGCTGTCTCAAAAATCAGAGCAAAGAACTAATAACCAAATGGAACTGTGGTAATCTAATTAGACCACGCTCGCACATACTGTATAATGCACCACATAATAATATAGCTCTTTGATTTCCTCTAGAGTGTCTAACACACTCATGTTATAATATCATTCCACAGTTACTGGAATAATTGGAGAGAACAGCTGAAGAACTGCACAAACACTAGGCAGCATTTTGAGAAGATAAACCAAAATGTGGAAGGGGCCTATGTCTTTCAAGCACCTGAAAGCAGCTAGTTAATAGGGTGATTTGTTCATTGTTGGAAAGTCAAGGGGAAGAGCATTTGTAAGACTAACCTTTCATGCAAGGATAAGTTAGATTAATGGTTTACAAAATGTTCTGGGTAAAGTAACTCTTTTACCCGCAGGGTTTTAGGTAGACAGGTATGTGAGAAGTCTGTTTGCAGTACTGCAGGGTTGGCATGCACTGCTTATTTATATTCATACCTGCAAAGCCAGTAGTGATTTCATGCTATCAGAATGAATTTGGAACAGATTTCTTTGCTCTTTCCAAGAGAGATAATTTGTGAGAAGCCCTCCTGGGGGAGACTTATTCTTTCTTTAACCTTGACACCTTTTGAACTGCACGCTTTTTAGGGGGGTGTTAAAAGGATATTTAACGACTTTGGTCAAAGTATAAGACCATATTCCTGAGTCCTAGATCTCTGACTATATCTAGCACAGAGATCCTGTCTGGCCTGGAGCTTGTCATCTAACTTTTTATGAGCCTCGCATCGCTTGCTCTGATAATGTAAAATTTGTCCAACTCCCAAGTAACGAAAATTTATACTCTAGAACAGAACATGTACTATGTAATAGAAGAGAGGGCTGGGAGTTCCACTTCATCACTGCTTGTATCACACTGTCAAATTAACAGTTTCCAAGGTGTAAGTTGGGATGGGCACTGTCCTGTGAGATGCCAAGCAGACATATCTTCTGCTAACCAAGCTGGCAAAAGAGGGAACTGAACATCTCCTGGGAGAGCCCAGAGAATCAAGTAACACTGTAGAGCAGAGTCAGTGTAGATACGCATATACACAAATGTACCGTAAAATACTTCATAATTACAATTTTCTCAGACACAGGGCCTGGTCTGGCTCTCATTCAAGCTGATGCAAAGTAAGTTACTGCCATTATGTGATCGTATTTTTCATAATAATAGCAGAAGGAGAAAGAGATTCAGAGACATATATTCAGACCATTTCAGTAAAGAAGACTAGACCCTACACAGAGACTCTTCTGTAAGTGTCATGGAAAAGGACCTCAGAAATGTTCAGTTATGTTTAACCATACTGTGATATGATGCTTTCTAAAGAAAACACTCCCTGCATGTTCTTTTCAAGCCAAGCACCCACAAATGAGTCCTACGGGGTACTATTGAATATTGATATTGAAGCCCAACTGTCACACCAACGCAAGACGATAACAGTGGCTGCCGCTTAATGGTTTATCGAGTGCCTATTGGAGAAGAGTACCAAAAAGGATGCTCACTGCTTTTTCTCAATAGCCCTTTTGAAAAGAAGAATCAAAGAGGATTGGTAGCTGTTAAAGACGAAGCCATGTAACACTGTGGAATCAGCCCCTGAATATATATGGTCTGAGTTCATTGAACTCCATGCATCTCTGAAAAGGCTTTACCTTGTAACTGAGGGATGACCATACTCCCTGTTTCTTTTCCTACCAGAATAATTACAGTATATTAAAACACACCAGGCAGGTCAGAGCAAAGCCTGCAGTTTGGAGTTTGCGTTTCAGCTGCACATTATGCACTTGCATTGTAATATATTCAAACTGACAGAATCGTTATGGTGAATTAATCTAAATTATGTCTAGACATATATTTACAACAACAAGCACCATAGATACTGTTTAGTGGTTGACTGCTCAAAGGAATTAAACAAGAAAATCCCAGGCTTAAATCTTACAAATAAATGACTAAACTGTTGAATGGAGGAATAAATGAGTTTAGGCTGCGCTTCAGGAACACCATCAAAATCTTCTCCCTAGAATTTTACTAGTTTATATGTTCCTTTGCCAGTTTCTAATTTTAGTTATCATCTTCTCTGCTGTAGGGACATAACCCTGATGCAATGTTATTGTAGACTCAAAAACCTGCACGGGTGAGTGCAGGGAAGTCACAAAAAGTTATAGGAAGCACTACATGATTTCTGCTTCTGTGCAGTCGTGTCTGAATACACCCACACTTTGAAAAATTACCGCAAATCTCCTATGGCTATTTTAAGTCAGGTGTGTCAGGAAGGTTAGCTATCATTTTAAAATTGGTAGAGTTAAAGACATAAATTAGCATTGTTCCACCTTTAGTGGTGATGGGGGTAGAAGGAAGCTTGTATTTCACAGTTATTATTTATTATTTGTAAGGACAAAGGCTTTAGGAACAAGGATGATTACTTTCAGTACTTCCCACCTACAGATAATAATTTTATTATCCATCTGTAACTAATCCTCAACACTGCCAGTGAATCAAGTAATTAATTGTAATTTCGTAGACTGAGTATATACAGTACTTCATCCTAAAGTCACTGCAGGGTAAAAGCTTGTAACTGCAGGGTGAGGGACAGGAGAGGACTGGTGTTTTGCCTGTGGCAGTAGCCATGACTCTCCGGTTTGCTCTCAGGGCAGCTAGGCATGCGGGGACACCTGATCCAGCACCTGTGCTGCCCAGAGGATCTCCAGGTCAGCAGAAGGGACTGTGCTGCTGCGCCACACAGCATTCCCCGCTGGTGACACAAGGAGAGCGTGTTCCCAGCTCCCGGGGAAATGAAATGTTTTCTCCCTTAGCATGAGCTTAGTGACAGAGGAGGGACTGCCTCTGCCAGCCCGTTTGATGTTGAGATCTAGATCTTTCTGCTGCACCGCAACCTTTGTGTGGCTGGGGAGGGGCTGAGGGAGGAAAGTGGGCTGAGCCCAAACAAGGAGGAGTTAGACAATGGACAAGGGAAATGTAAGACCAGAGACTGGTTCAGCACCAGGGTTCTGCTTATCCCAGTGTGCTGGAAAGCGCTAGTAATTTTTGTTCTTGAGGAGCACAACAGTAAATTCAAGTCCTTATCGTGCCTTTTTTCTCCACGGGGAAGCAGGAAACATTAGCATGGGCAGCAACACGTCTAAACAGCTTCCAGCCTGGAGAAGGCTTTCACTGGCTGACTCAGAGTGTGGGTAGAGCTACCGTCTGTGCAGATGTGCCTGCAGATAAACCAAGTGAAAACAGAGCAGTGCAAGTATTGTACGTGTCCTATAGGAATGGGGCTGAGGCAACAGTGATGTGATGGCAGCACAGAAAGGTCAAATTAATTTCTTAAGATTGCCCAGTGCTTGAACCCCACCACCTCCTGAAATCCAGGATCCAGGTGACTAACTGCAAATGTAGTAAAGTGTTACCTTCATGAACACAATTGATGCTACCTTTAATACCCACTTTGAGCACTCTGTCAAAAGTATTTAGTAGTTATTTAGAAAGCAGAAGTCAAGATGTGAGCATATGGCATTAGTTAGCCACTGCTAGGAGCTGGCTTATGTTTCTGGTCTCTGCTGGTTAGGGCAAGCGAAGGGAAAACTACAGTGGTTTCAAAGGGGAGCCCCAAAGCTGACTTGTGGGCTGTCTACCAGACTGTAGAGAGGAGATATATGGACGATAATTTATTCAGTTTACTGGAAAAAAAAGGAAGCCACAGGTCATTTGGGTATTTTGTACAACTGTTAGCACATGGGATGGATATCTGAGAGTAGAGAGCTTTTAAACTTTTACTAACAAACGCATGATAAGATCCAATCACTGATAAATGTCCTTCAGTGGGAGAAACTCCAAATCACAGCCTGTTATCAGTGGCAAGGGCCTCACATGATTGCCTCCAGGCTATGAAAAAATTCCTTCTCTCTGCCTCTAAGATGTATTTTGATTACTTCCCTAGCCACCCACAACTTTTCAATGGATCAGACATTGGCCACCAGTTGGAAATGGGACAGCAATGGGGTTAGACTGATAGAAGGCAGAACATAGTCTGAGCTTTCTGCTTTGTGTATTTTCCTCTGAAGTGCAGGATCATGCTCAATTTTGTGGTCATAAAAGCATTTTATAATACTCCAAAATATAGGCAGGGAACTTCAGTTATTTTTCCGTTATCTTCAACAAAGAGTGCAGTTTGCAGTTTAGAATTCCTCACTGTACCAAGGGCCTTCAGGGTACAGATACTTGGTTCTCTTTTCTTTTGTACCTGGTGCATAACTTTTTCTCCCAGGAGCTGCAACACTTAGTATAACTATAGTCTTTGGGACATGCAGGAATCCAAATTATCCTCTCAGACCAATTAAAGGACATTGCTACCCAAATTAAGCATTTAAAACAAGGTCCCAGAAAGTCCTTCACAGCCACTGTCCCATCTTGGCAATGCACACGCTCCTCATGCAAGGGTCCCAGCTGGCAGCAATAAGCACCTTGAAGCCTTTTTCATTTCCATCCTCACTATAATCAATAAACTGGAATTCTTCCTGCTCATCTGCCTTTAATAACTTGATCTACTTGATTATTTCCCTAGCCACCCACGACTTTTCAATGGATCAGACACTGGCCACCAGTTGGAAACGGGGCAACAGTGGGGTTGGACTGATGGAAGGCAGTGCATAGTCTCAGCTTTCTGCTTTGTGTATTTTCCTCTGATGTCCTTTAATTGTAGCAACGTCCTTTAGGCTGTTCTCAGAAGGCCCCAAACTGAGCACACTGAATTCTAAATGGAATGGCAGTCATGTTTAAAAGAAGAAGGTCTTTATGTACCTGGTAAAGTGTGAAAATGCCCAGCCAATTTATGATCACTTGACAGAGGTATAATTGTCCTTTGTCTTCTTGGGCGAACATAAACCTCACATTTGTAAGGGAAGAAATCTTTGCTTCTGGCACTCCCTTTAGCACACTAGTTACACAAGCATTTTACAAGGAGGCAAACACCATCAGTCATGGTTTTGAAGAAAAATGTAATGTCTGCTCACTGTATTTGAAGGAAGAGGACTGACATATCCTTTCTAACGTAAATTAAGGCCTGGGATTACTGAGTGAAAGTACTCAGATACACACCTGCAAGGAGAAGTGGAGTATAGGAGTTTTAGTCTTGTTGTCAATATACACCATTAGGTCAGCATCCCTGCTCTTTTATCTACTTCATGGCATGCAGTGTTCCCCTACACTACATGAGGAGCCTATCACAGGACTAGCAATTTCCTATGAGCTTGCGCATACGTGGTAGTTATTCTGTGGACCTGAAGCTTAAAGATTCTAAAATTTCCAGCGAGATAACAGAGAAAGGCTACATCAGAAGAAGGAACGTGAAAATATTATCAGTATAAGGACATTTCTGTAAACTGCCCATGAGAAATACCTGGGTGTTTACAAAATTTTTCGTGACAAGTGAAGCTATTCTTTGAGCAGCAGAAAAAAAATCTTTGATGTAAACCAGTAATTACTACTATACTTCTTTCATCCACATTTTTAGCCTTTTTAAAATTGGAAACATACCTAACTGAGCTGTCTGTGTTTGCAGTTCTGTTTCTCCTTAGTTTTTGAATTTACTTGTTGATTTAAATAAAATTTGAGATAAGAATAAAATGCTCAAACATTCTCTCTGCCAGAATGTTATTCTGGACCAGAGCTGGAAGGTGAAAAAGTGTAGGGAAATTTGGACAGGGGACAGAAAATCTTAACACTAGTCTGTTAAATCAGCCAAGAGACATATTCCTGTAAGAAATCTGACTTCATGTTTTGTACTCATTGGTTTTATGTGACTTTCTCTTTCTTTCTGCACATAATAACCACAGTTTCTGAAGGGCAGAGCCTCACTTTTAAATTCCTATAATAGCTGCCTGTTCTTGTGACCCTTGAAGGAACTTTGCAAGAACCATATAGTTAAGGTTTGTCAAATTTGGTCCAAATCACCCAACAAGTTCTGTGACTACTGAAGAGGAAAATGTATGCACAGTGCAGTCCCAACAGAAATGGGAAAGCTTGTCAGCCCTGAAGCCATGAACAAACCATCTGATACTAGCCAGAGATAATAAAAGAAGGGCTCAAGCTACTTTACCCACTCCAACATATCCCACTTAAAACAACAGGTTGAATCTCAGGCTAGTAGAAACTAGTTTATTTCTTTTAAATGCTTAAATTTTTGCTTGTGATTCATCAATAGAAGAGCGGGCTACAGCATGCGGGGAGGTTTGTTTGGCCAGCTGTGAATCTGAGCAAGTCCAGACTCATGTAAGCAGTCATCACTTTCTCACTGTTAATATACCCATGCAGAGCTCTCTGTTGTTGTTCTTGGGAAGAGTGGGTGAGGATGGAGGAAACGTGGATGAAATATAGTTCCAGGATAGGAAGGGTCATTTGTTCAGCATGTGGAGAGGCACAGCAGAGGAACATCTACATTGTGCTATCATACAAAGACATTGATATATTCTGACTGCCTGAATATTGCAGACATATTTAAGAGGTTTCAAAGTGATAATCAGCTTTTGTAGCCAACATTCTGGGGCAAGAATATTGTTCCTGAGATTATTCATTCATGCTGTCCAATGTGCATCCGTTAAAAAAAGGGACATTTGTTCTTTTTACCCCATTTTTCTGTGTCCTTCTGTAGTTCAGAAACTCTTATCATCTTACAAAAATTAAAAATCTAATTTTCTAAGCAACACAATCTAAATAGTTATAGTAATATTATTTCTGCAAAGATTATGTTTAGTATCTACTTCTTCGCAGATAACCCATCCTACTGTGTAACAGAAGTTCATTTTAAGCAGTGCACAGTTACACAGCTCATGTGAGGTCTGATTCTATTTTCAGTTATTAGCCATGAGAGCTACAACTGTACTAACTATTGGTTCAGTGATAACCATTTGGCAGGTAATTGCATAACTTACATTAGCTCAGTGCCACATGACAGCTAAGGCACGAAGCATTTGCTCAGGAGTAGCTGTGTGCTATTAGACTTCTGCTGAGAAAAACTCTGCAGGCCCTATTTGCATTTATGCTAATGGATTTCTGCTCAGTTAAGGCAGGGAAAAGGAACCTTAAACCAAGTATAGTTTTCTCATTTTCTCTCCTCTGTGTCCCATCACACTTCCTGAGCTATGTGATTATAATCTACATATTTGGATATTTGTGAGGAACATCTGTGTGTTTTCATACAGCTGATTATATCATTGCAAGTACACACATGCAGCACAGATAATCTCTGCATGCACAGTAGTCATACATATGCTGGGATGTTGGATTTACTGCTTAGGTCTGACTCACAGTAGAACAAGTACGCAGAGCAAGTACGCAAATGTAGCAGATAGATCTGCACAGATGCTTTGCAGTGGCTGAATTCCTGTTTGGGAAATACCTGATCCCAGCAGAGATCCTCACTGTTGCAGCAATAAATGAGGATTTGGGCCAGATATGAAGAAAGGTGAGTGTATGTGGCAGTACAGCAGTTCCACAGTGATTAACTGAATTTAATTGAAATCGATTTAACATTTTCTGAACTGCTGGAATATTACTTTTGGCACAATGCATCCGCACTTCCTTCTGTCTTTGCAGCCAGCCAGCAGCTTCCCGTGATGCTGAATTCCCTGCATGTATGACAGCCATGTCGCTTTCCCTGATGTCTAAGTAGGCATTTCATTTGCTCCCTGACCAGCAACTTGACAAGCAACCCAACAAGAAGATGAAAATACAGTGCTTTTATGAGCAAAGGGGAGATGACTGCAATAAAAGCTGCCCCTTTTACTGATCATGAGCCTCTCCAGTAAACTCAACTAATAACATTGCAATGCTGAAAAGCTGGAACTTATCAAAAGTGGGGAGCTGTGCAGCTAACCGGTTGCGGGCAGCCTGGGAGGTAAATTAGTAGCTGCGGGGGCTGGCGGGTGGGGCTACCCAGAGACAGCCCTCATAGAAATACCAGCACGCTCCAATACAATCCGAAGTCTCGACCCCCAGACAGAGATTTGTTTTTTTGGAGAGCGTGGCACGCGGCTGCACGGCCGTGGCACAGCAGGGCTGCTGACGTTACTGCCCAGCAGAACACAAAAGCTCCTTGTCGGGCTGCTGATGACTTGTCCCAAAACACTGCAGGCCCAGCTTTGTTTTCTTGTCTTAATCACTTGATCGCTTGCCTGTGGGTTTATCCCTGCCTCTGCTCAGAGTGATTTTAACTAGAATTCAACTATGTCAGCTATTAAAAAGAAGCATTCTGGCTAGGGGAGTGAGCAGTGGCTCAACGGCTGTCAGGGCTGCCTTCTTGTCCACAGGGCTTCAGAGAGCCAGGGAGGCACTGCTGGGCACACAGCGAAGCCACATGGCTGCACTTCACCTTGACCTGCCCAAACCACCTGCACCTTGCATAGTCTATGCCATGGCATAAACACTGCGAGTGGAAGCTCCCCTGGCGAGGGACACCTGCTTCCCTCAGCATCCCCAGAGCAGGGACAGGAGGGACTGCGAGGGCTGCCAGTGGTAGGTGGTGGTGGCAGGAGAGAGGGGAGGTGGCTGGGTATGGCCGCAATTACCAAGCTTGGGAAACAGTTGTCATCCTAACAGCCCAGCCTCTGCAACCAGATAAAAGATCTGCTGCTGCGATCCAGTGGGAGGTAAGGACGAGCATTAGCCAAAGGGCTGAGCTCACGTGCCCCTACTGCCCTGCCAGGGCCTCTGCAGGGATGGGATGGGGGCAAATGAGCAGCTTTGGCACCTCCTCACCCCACTGTAGACATATGCTCAGGGCTGAAGGGAGCCATGCCCTGGGAGCACCCATTTCTCTTCCCTTGCTGTTAAGAGAAATTTAATGTTGGACGTTTTATAAGCTGCTGCTGAGAGCTGCCAAGAATGAGGATAAAGTTCTTAGTTCTGTCCCCTGTACAGACCCTTCCAGGGCTAGTTTAAAACCTCCTCATGCTGATCAAATAGAAGAACATGAAAAATTAATTTAAGTAGGCATGCTTGTATAAGAGGTAGGCTTCAGCAATTAATAGAATATGAAATCAGTTAGAGGCAAAGTGAGATGCGCTGAAGTGGAACGAGAAGAAAGAAGTTTGTTAAGAAAGAAGTTTGTTAAGAAAGAAGAATTGAGAGGACTTAATAAGTGATGAATTCGGAGGACGTGCTTCACGTCCATGGAAAATTTGAAAGGCTTTGTACTTTATGTAGTCGGGATAGTATATAAATCAGCTTGCAACTCTGTATCTTTGCTATCCACAGTAGTGGTAGCCCAGCCCCGAGCTGTATAATTACAGCAAACCCAGTGTTATCCACAAACTTTGTTGATATTTTTTTTTAGACTTACAGCCAAGGTGAATCTGAAGGAGCATCTCAGATGCAGAGGTGAGCAGCACCAGTGTGCAAAGCCCTAATTGTCATCTTCTGTTAAGTTGACTGAATCTTCCCAGTATAATGATTTACGGAACCAGAAGCCACATCTTATGAATGTCTTTGAGAAGAGGTTTTTTTTGAAACAGACATTTACAACCACACAAAAGTGAATCAGATCAGTCCCAGCTTCCAGTGGACTCATTAAGACTTGACAAAGGGCAACACTCCTGGAAATCTGGTGGCTTGTAATAAATTGCCTAGTTGTCAGCACCACATCAAGTAACACTGTCCTGTGCGTAGGGCACCTACACGCTCATGGCTGCTCTGGAAAGCAGCCACGGCCCTCAGCCAGCCCCGTGCTACCTAGTGCCACACCTCTGTGTATAGTTCATGTGTGAAGCTGCCATCAGGGATGCTGGGCAAGCCAAACAGAAGACTCAAGTGTGTGTAGCAGGCTGTATTTCCATCCTGCCAAACTGTCTTTGTATTGACCTCCCTGTCCCTGAATGAACAAGCTGTCCTCGTTTACACACCCGCTACATGCCAAATATGAAGGAAGTAGCATTAATTTTCTACTATAAACCCATTGCAACTGTTTGTCTTTTCCAGTGAGTACATCAGCACCAAATGTAGCCCTGGATCTCACCTCCGCCACCTCAACAGGGTATCTACCACTCACATCTCTGATGAATGCAGGCTACTCTTCTTCAGATGGTTCTAGAAACTCATTTAAGAAAACACACTTCAAAAAATACTTCCTATAAGATTTTCAAAAAGTTTGGTTTAATCTTTTTCTGTAGGGTCCTAAGGCAAGTTTGTCAAAATGCTTACAGTTTCAGTACTGCTGAATCTCACTGGACGTACAAGCTGAGTTGCTAAATTCCTAGATACATAGAGCACCTGGGTTTCATTTGCTTCTATTTAGTTCACTCTGCTTAGGAAGCAGTACAGATAGGATAAATGTATATAGCATAGGAGAAGACAATAGCTTTGACTGCAGCTTGCCTCCTGTTAGTTTTATGCTTTGCTGGCCAGTGGGATGACACTGGTGTGCAAGGGGAATCACTGCCCCAAGGAGCTCAAGACTGCTCTATTCTGGGGCACTCCCAAGGAGGAAAACAGCCAGCCCTATGGATTGCCTGAGGATGGAGAAGCCATGTCACATTAGGCACAGGCAGCAGCTGGGAGATGCCACGTCTTGCAAGGCCCCAGGGACACATGGTCTCTCAGATGGCAAATCCCCAGGCCTCTCCTATGCATCCCAGCTCCCCATGCCATAGGCAGCTAGTCAGCCTGATCTGTGATCTCTGACCAGCTGCGCCTGGTGTGGGGGATCACAGCAGCAGGGTCCTGCTCAGCAGATGTTTGTTGTGCAGGGCATTTAGGAGAAGGGAAGGGAGAGGAAAGAGGAGAAAAGGCAAAGCAATCAACATTTACTTTCCCAGTCTCATTTTCAGCATGTAAGACCTGACAGTTGTTGGCATCTTGATTATAAAGGGGCTGAGTGTAACAATAGGAGTCTGCAGGAAGGATCAAAAGGGTCGTGCATCTCCCATTCACCCTGAGCATGTGACTTGTTTCACTGGGAGCTGCTCTGGCTTTTAATGAAATTAGATAGTCAAAGCAGACGAAGGGGAATTGAGCATTTTCTTCCTCTTATGTTAAAAATAGTTTTGCTATGCTGACCTAAAACTAGGTTTTGTTCATCAGATCATTTATTCAGATCTATAGTCTGCATGATAATTAAAATTTAAGAGTTAATTAAACCAGCAATGATCTGAGCATAAGTCCTTAGAGGAGGCAGGGAATCAGATACCTTATATCTCCTCTTAGAAGTCATGACTTCTATCATAAGTAATTACTTTCTCCTGTGGTGTGCATGGGAAAGACCTGTTTCTAAATGAGTACATTTTCTATTAAAAACAGCAGGAGAAAAGTTCAGACACTAAGGGCTTCATCTGCAAGGCTGATTTTTGAATGAAATCAATCCCAGTCTGGCAAAGCAGCAGTGCAAATGTTTATTTATAAGTGTGTGAATAGTTCTGTTGCCTTTAATGTCATCTCTTCTGCTCCTGTAGTTAGGCACATCCTTAAATGCTTTGTTCGAGCATTCCCAGAGCACTTCTGGGAGGCTTGTTCAATTGGCAGCACACAAACCAAGAATCTGGGAATCATGGTCTTGGAAAAAGTGACAGCAATACACGGTTCCCAAGATCTTGGCACCTAGCAGTTGCTCTGGCACTGACATGGCTGGCAAGTGGGCTGTGATGGAGGTAGGACTTGGGGAGACGGGATGAAGAGCTTTGTATAAAGTCATGCATGCATTGAAGGGGAAATATGCTGAGGATGCACTCAAGGGATGAGAGAGTTAAGCTGCAGGGGGTTTTCATGGGACTGGGACAAAGTGGATTGTAGGGTTGTATGGAAAGGTGGTGGACTCATCAGAGGTGGACTGTGGACCACACTGAAGTTGAGAGAAAGGTGCTATAAGGTTTGGTGGAAGCCTGTGGGGCTGCAGAACTGACTGCAGAGAAGTAAGCTAAAGAGCGTATGGAAAACTCCCTGGCTAGCAATGGTCACTGTAGAGCAACATCTGGAGATTATTTCTCTTACCATAAACACTGTCAACTTTTTTTTTTTGTGTTCTTTGCAAGATTCTGCACAGATTGCAAGGTGACTTAGGTCATCTCAGTAGCATGGATTAATCATGCAAGATCCAGCTGTAGATGCGGGCAGTTTCTACCCGCCTCTTGAATTCTGAAAATATAGATGACATGTTGATTGGAGAATGAGATTGCTGAAGAAACTGCTTCAAGAAGCTCTTTCACTTCACATAAGGCAATGACGTAAATGTTCTTTAAGGGTACAAGGAGTGGCTTTTGCTGTAACCGAGTTCATCAACAAAACTGCACTTGAAAGCAAATCTGAGGAAACAATACAATTTTTTTTCTTCAGATTTTTCTTCATTCAACAATGAATAGATTTAATTTCTTCCTCCTTACAACTGTCAGCTTCTCACACTTCAGTTTTGCCCCACTTACCTAGCAACAAGGAATGAAAGCCACTACTTGGCTGATTCCTAATGTCTCAAGGTAGAAGATATCCTCCTTGTCTGATTCTCTGTTTGAGAAAGCAAGTAAGTAGGGTGTTGAATACAAAGATGGCTTCATCTGAGCATCAGTTTACTGTTGCTCTTTGTCCTCCCCATTGAAACATCTCCTTCTGCAGAGAACCCAGTTTCTGGTGTCCTGGAGATTTGTTTGGCTCCTTCTTGTTTGGTTCTGAGGATGGATGGGTAGCTTGTCCAAACAGCACCTGGGAAGTAGCATAATTTAAGTGTTGACTAGTTATCATTTGTCCAAACCCTGAAGAATTTGCAAAACATATGGCAAAAGCAGTAATGGGTAAGCAGCAAACAGAAGAATAATACTAATTGAAAAACACTTAGTGCAAATGATTTGTTGAGCTCTGTTTGCAGTAGGTATGAAGTTTAGATAGATCTATATGTTTGTAGATCAATAACATCTACTCTTTCAAGGTGCCTGCCTAGTCACATGGTATATCAGCCTATCCAGCAGGGTAACAACAACAATATTGCATGAATTTCATGCCACTGAACTAATATTTTTGGGCACACTTGATCCTTCTAATTCCTACCTGTAGTAGGAATACATTTCAGAGCTCTCATTTCTTCAAACAACAAGCAGAGGCATAGGCTGTTAGAATAGGCTCTTCCTGATTTTTTTTACTGTCTTAGAAGGACAAGAGTAAGTGCTACCAGGATGCTCTGCTTGAATTCACTTAGCTGAAAGAAATCATCCAGTATCATCTGAGCTTTTTCAGTAGTGGTGTTTGTATGCAGGTAGACTTTGCTTTTAGCACACATAAGGCAGGCCTTCACAATGACGTTGGTATCTTCCCCTGAAATAAAAAAGCCTGCCTCTCAACTGTGGCTGGAGTTACCAGAAATCAGCTAAACTTCAGGCTTGTATGGAAAGGTACATAAAGTGTCAATTAAATGAACCTAGATGGTCCCTGTAATGACTGTTCCTTTGAGATTCACGAGACAAAATGGACAGAATTCTTCAAGGTTCTCATTTTGATGTTATGAATGAGCTGGTTTGGGACTACCACTGTTAGCTGAACTTGCTTTTTTTTTCACGTCTTTTGTGACCTGGTGGAAATGGAAATTACAGAGCTGTCTGAAACCTGAGTGTAGATGTGGGGGAGAAGAAAGGCTGTGCAGTCACAAGACTGCTGCATCTTATGACAGAGAATATATATGCACAGCAGGGCAGGGCTAGTGGTAGAAAAGGGAAAGAGCCTTCATGTTTGTGTTATAGGTCTGCATCATTGGGCTATTTAGTATCACAATGACGCCAGCTTTCACAGGGAAAGCACCTACTTCAAAACAGTTGTCAGTGGGGCTCTTCATCCAGCAATGACTAGTTCATCTCTCAGACAATCCTGTTGAGATACAGGGGTGAACTTCTCATCAGGTAGGAGTCACAAATGTTTACCTTCTTATTGAAAAATAGGGGCCTCCTACATACACTTTCACACTTTCAACATAGGCATACACACACACAGCTACATAAAGAAACCAAGCAGTGTTTTAGCTTTCTAAGTTAAAGAATTGCAGAGACCTAGCAGACCAGGAGAAGAGCTTCCCCCGATGTGGAGGTTGTGTCTGGACCCTCCTTGAGTTATGCCATAGATGTGTGGACAGCCAGTTTGAAGAATCATTCTCCCCTGTCTATCCTCCCCCACCTTTTGACTGCCCACTACTACCTCTCATTCTGTGCTAGGAAAATCACTAATGGATCTATGCGTAACTAGATTGGGAGGATGGAGCTGGGACAGAACTCTTTCTTTTTCTGCAAGTTAGTTTTTGTCCATAGCACCTGTGGGACCCAGTTTAGTGCATGTTACATGCATGTGTGTGCAGTAGAAGGGAAAGAAGGTGGTAGCAAAAAACCTGAATGTGGAGGTGGACAGGTTTGCATCTTTATGGCACATTTCTGGCTTAAAATGACCATGAAATATATGGCTTTTCTGTAAAACATTATATCAGGAAAACTTATCCAGTTTGATTATTCAGGCTAAATTTGTGGAAGGAGACTGAAAAATAAAGCTTTATATTTGAAATTCTAGCTTTACTATGCAGAAATCACTTCCATGCATCCATGCACCCACCTGCTACTGTAACACCTGCATGCTTCTCACTACTACCTAACACATTTATTGATGGATTTTAACATTAATCTTTATTCTCATGCAAATGGAAAGTAGTTGGATTGAGATCCAGAGAAGTAGGCAGAGTATGGAATGGGTCCATTAATTTATTTTTTATCAGCTACTGTTATGTTCTTAATGTAGAAAAAACAATGGTGGTGATAGAAAGGAAGGAGTAAGAGATGCTGAGCCCAGCATTTCAGCAATGTCCTTGAATTCTTGTTTTACCCGTTCACCTGTAATTCTAGCTTATCAAAAGCACATCAGAAGCCTCAGGTAGAAATACAGACAGGTCACTGGGCTTGAAAAAATGAAGCCATAGTCTTCCAAAGTGCACAAGGCTAGAACAAATAATTTTACTGAGAGCATAGTGAAATGTATTAGGCTTTCTATAATAGAGAGATAAATCCTTAAGCTGTACAGAGGAATATCTTAGGAACTGCCAGTGTGCTTCCCTCCTCAGCTAAAACACTTGTTTCTAAAAGCGGCTGTCTGCACCCACTCTGCTGGCTTATGTCTAGAAAGACCTGCCAGGATAAACAGACCGTAATCTTTGTTTTAGTGAAGTTAGGCACCTCAATGCACTTGAGGGTCTGGGTTCCAGTGTCAGCTGTGAAGATGGGCTTTCAAACACAGAATTGCTCAACATACTATTGTGTTTCACAGGGGTACCATGTAACCCTCAAAAGACTTCAATGATTCCTGATCAGGGAGGTGTATTGAGATAGAATCATAGACTCATAAAATCATAAAATGATTTGGGTTGGAAGGGATGTTAAAGATCATCTAGTTCCAACCACCCTGCCATGGGCAGAGACACCTTCTACCAGTCCAGTTTCCTCAAAGCTTCATCTGTCCTGGCCTTCAACACCTCCAGGGATGAAGCCTCCAAAACTTCTCTGGGAAACCTGTTCCAGTCCTCATTACCCTCACAGTAAAAAATTTCTTCATGATATCTAATCTAAATCTTTCCTCTTTCATCTTAAAAGCAATTACCCTTCATCCTATCCCTGTGCTCCCTAATAAACAGTTTCTCTCTAGCTTTTCTGTAGGTCTCTTTTAAGTATTGGAAGGCTGCTATAAGATCTTCCTGGAACCTTCTCTTCCAACTTTCTCAGCTTGTCATCGCATGGAAGGTGCTCCAGCCCTCCAGTCATCTTCATGGCCCTCCTCTGGACTCACTCTAACAGATTCATGTCCTTCCTGTGCTGAGAGCTCCAGAACTGAGTGCAGTACTCTAGGTGAGGTCTCATGAGAGCAGAGTAGAGAGAGAGAGAATCACCTCCCTCGACCTGCTGGTCATGCTTTTGATGCAGTCCAGGGTATGGTTGGCTTTTTGCGCTGCGAGCACACATTGCCGGCTCATGTTGAGTTTCTCATCCACCAACACTGCCAAGTCATTTTCTTCAGGGCTACACTTAATCCATTCTCTGCCCAGCCTGTAATTATGCTTGGATTGCCCCAGCCCATGTGCAGAATGAGCACATCCACCTCTGTAAATGCTTCAGAAATCCAGGCATACAGTCATTTAATGATTTATTTAATCTACAAAAATCATGAAGGGTGTGAATATCAGGAATTCTGGAAGATTCCCACAAAGCATTCAATGTCTCTGTTAGAGCATTGGAAGGGAAAGAACATGATATGATACAGTACATTTGCTGCAGATAGCCTTGCAAACCTGCTGCAAACCTAACATGATGTAGAACAGCAGATATATGTCTTCCAAACAGGTAAAATCCGCAGAAAATATGAAAACTTTTGGAATTCTGTCAAACAATTCTCACTTCTCCATCAAGTGTGTATTTGCAGAACTATTTCCCCAAGTACAGACCGTTCAGAGGGCAAGAACAAAAAGAAGTAGTAATTCATATCAAGTGACAAGAAGGTAGTCTTATGACCTCTCACACTTTCTTGGTTACCTTACAGAGTTTTAAAGTATTGATCGGTATGTGAAACACAGAACCTTCACATTTTGTGTGCTGTAGATTTCAATGTGCTGAGACAGTGGTGTGCAGCAATATAAATCATCAAGACACTAAGAACTTGTCCCTGTGTCTGTAGTGACATGTATTATTCAGACCATGAAAGGTAAATGACTTCAGCTGATTAATCTGAAGACAGGATCTCACAAGACTACGTGTCTTATCAGACCAGAAATAAGGATGAATGATCTATACAAACAGCACTAAACTATAAAACACTCTACAAAATTAATTCAGATTCGGTCTGAACTACAGTGAAGTTCTAAAGCATATCCTGAAAGCCATTCAGGTAAGATCTATGATCTAAACACCTGCTCTTTCCTTACATGTTCTCTCACTCTGTAACAAACTGTAATTCTTTGATTAGAAGCAGAGATTATGTTTAAATAAGTGGAAGCTGATGCCAACTAGGAAATGACTGCAACCATAGAGTTGAATATTCCTTTCCAAAATCTTAAAATTCACACACAAAATGAGAGTTTTACAGGAATATTATTACATTCATTAATGTTTAGAAACTTTCATATCACCACCATGCTGTAACAACCTTGCTTGCAGATTATTAGACTGTACTTCAGTGCAACACAGTCATGCATTGCCAGATTTAAAGATTTTGTATATTCATCCCTGTAATTTCCAAGCTCTAAGGAGGAGCATCCCACTCTTTCCTTTGCTGAGATAACCTGGAAAAGTGCACATTGCCATGATACTGCACAATCTATTTGGCTGCAAATGGAGAGTTTTACCAAAATGCTATTTTTCACAGAGTAACAAAGCTCACGTTTGAGAAAAGCAGTCTAGAGTTTCATTTTCTATCCTGCCTAGAATGACGAAATGGATAGATTTACCAGGAATGTTTTGAGAAGTCAGAATTGGTAGCTCCCTGCAAAGTGGCACTGCCTGGGGTGACAAATGTGGCTTTCATAGGGTCACTGGAGATGTTGTGCAGCTCCCCACCCCCTCCTTCATATCAGTGTCTAGCCCTGCTCCAAGCTCTGATAAGCAACAGATTATTTCCAGACCTTTAAATGCCAGAGATATTACTTGTGTGTATTACCACAGCACTTCATATTTAATACCATCATGACCTTGTATTTAATAACTGCATTAAGATAGTAAGTATGTACACACAAAGTCCAGCATGTGCATGCTCAAAGAAATGTTTCCTCTGATTCCTGATAAATGAACAGGGCTTTGTCATTCTTTCAGTTTATCTGCTTTTCACCTTCTTCTCTCCTCTAAGACTTCTATTTAGTGGGCAATGCTGGCAACATGGTGGTTGCCTGGAGGATTGTAATTGCTTGTAGATAATGTCATTTAAATTAAAACCCTGAGGCTGAAATGGAAAGGGAAGGGCCTTTCTGTTTTTCCCAAATGCGTATGTGTTCCTGTTGTGTTTCTTTTTTTCACTATATGATATTCTAATAAGCAAGATGTTTTGTTATGAGCACCAAGAATCCAATCAATTTTCACAAAAGGCAATGGAAAAAGATGTTTTGTTCTTCATGGGGCTCAGATTGTGCACCAAATGTGTTTCTTCTATCTGTCTAGCAAATATATGAATAAAATGCTGCAGATGTGCTTTTGATTTTCGTTAGATGCTCTTTAGATCATGTTATTTTTCTGCTGAGCCAAATTATATCATTAGAACATCTGTTTATTCCAGATTTTTTCCTTTTGGATATATTGTCATCGCCATTTTGAAATCCTGAAAGTTGTTCTCCCCGAGAAAAAGGAAGGTCTTAATTTTTAATACTGTGGAGTAGCAACAGAATGTCAAGGACTAAAAACCATATTTCAGCTTCAGAAACATGGAAGAAAATTGTTTTTTTTCAAGACTGTGTGCCTCTGTCTTACATCTGCAATTTAAATATCTAGCGTCTTAACTGTTTTCTTCTCTCTTGTCTCTTAGCTGATGTCCCTGTCCTCCCCTTTTCAGTCAGTGGCAAGAAAGGAGGACACAATGCATCTAGCCTTTTATAGATGACTATGTATAGAAAAGGCGAATCGGGTTGTGTAATTTCTTGTTCCTCACCATTAGCTTCAAGGTCAGTAAAAATAACGGAAACAAATCCAGTTGACGGCATTTGTAGATATCTTTCTTAGATCAGATGTTGCTCTCCTGAACTGTTGCCCTGTCAGAGGACAGACGAAATCTGGTCCTAAAGAGTCAAAGTCATATTTAGAAGCAAGGTAGAAGAGTTAGTTCTCTGAAAAACATAGAGGTCCATCAATGACGGGTTAACTCACAACGACTATTTCTGAAGACTGGCAAACAAAAAAGCAGATGTTTGTCCACTTGGAAAAGACTTCTCAGTTTCTTACCCTTCATAGTGAACCTCTACATATATATGAACTTTTGTAAACCTATCAAATACTTTTTTGAGTGTAATTCACAGTTCTCTTGCCAGAGAACTACTTTTCTTAGAACAACTACACACTTTTTCTCACATGTTTTTATGTACACCTACATCACTGTGCACTACCTGAGGAAGCAAACCAGGGTTTGTTAGGTTTTTTTTCATTTTAGTGGAAGCCTGCATGTTATGTGATAAAAGACCTATCTTAAAAAAAATATTTTTACCAGTTATTAGTATGTATTGTGCAGTATGCGTTTTGTTTGTATGTTTCCCATAATTTTAATTTTAATAATTCATCTTATTATCAGGTGCCATTTTGAACATTAGTCTGCTGTGAAGTAGCTAATCTAAAATTTTTGAGTATGCCGAGCTTCTGAAGCTGTAAATCATAAACAGAATCATAATGAATTAATCCACACATAATTTGTTCATTTTCTCCAATCATTTTTCATCTTCACCTAAATCTTTTCACTGGTCTAAATACTTCTGTATTTTGAAAGTGAGTGGGCAGAAGTGTGTGCTTGTCTCTGATAAGTAAGAGGATTATATATACACCTCAAGCAGCAACTGTGGAAGGAGGTGAGGGAAATGTGTTTGAAGCTTGGGTAGTATCAAATGTTCTCTTTTTGTCACTTTATTGGACTCCTCTCATGTAGAGAATATCTGCAAAATCTGTTAAAGTTCTTGCAGTGAGGCAAAACAGCTTTTTGTGGTTCTATTTCCTGCCTCTGTGTGGCAAGCACAGCAAGAGCCAAGTTGCTGCCCCAGGTCCATGTTTGGAAATGGATGTTTGCCATGGAGCCTCCCTGATTGGACTGTGCAAGGAACTGTGCAGGAAATGGTGCAGAAATGCACTGGTGGTTGGATGATTATTGCGGTGGTTTTCTCTGTGGTCTTCTCCATTGTTTCCTCTCAGTTTGACAAAAAAAATAGAGGTCTTCTTTCTTCCAAGCCTGTCTTCCCTTTAAACCTTTCATTGGTTTCCTAATGACTTTCTGTAACTCTCGAGACTGTAACTTTAAGTGCCTCTTGTACACAGTTGTGTCTCAACGACTTCATCCTTCATCTGAGCATGGGTGACCTCTTCTTCCCATCTCTAACCTGTTCATAGTGGAAGGGCTCTTTTCGTACAGAGGTGTTGTCCCCTTCTCTTTCCTTCACCAAGAAAAGCTTGCTTCTATTATGATGAGGCCCAAGCTTATTCAATGATATCTTTAGAATGAAGAGAAGCATCAACAAAACATTACTAGTACCAGGCCCAAGCAGTTACCTTTTGAGGTGAAGGCTCTTGTACTCCTTTAGTACATAATCATCATGTTGTCTGTTCTCATTGTAGCAGCAAATCTAAATTTAGATTGTATATTCTTTGCCTGTTAGATTGCCTATTCACTGTGCCAAGTGCAGAACACAATTTAGGCCCTGCATAGTTTGGCAATGGGTTAGGATTACTTACAGCTGGTGTGACCAGGCTTTCTTGAAGGATGTGGTCTCTGCATCAATTTAATTCCTGGGTGCAAATCAGGGTATTTTCTTTGACCATTAAACGTAATCGGTTCTGGAAATAGCTTCTTATAGGGTGCCCCTTTGCTTATGTGAGACCATGGAAACAGAGGATTGCTGAGATGGTTCATATATTTCATAGCAACCCCTCATTTTCTATGCAAAAATGTTTCTGGAAAAATAATTTCCACAGAAAGAGCTCAACTCCAAGGCTCCCTTTCCTCTCATTTTGAATGAGCCAACCTGTGGAATAACAGTCATCTAGTTCTACCTCCTCCAGTGAGGAGGAGGGAATAGATACAGTGTCTGAAAAACTGAAAGTATGTTAAATGTGTGTGTTTTGAGGGCTGAGTAAGTATAGATAATCAGTGATTAACAAGGAGAATTTTCTGGATCAGCTGATCTGGTGTACATTTTTCTAGATTGTCTTAAAAAAAAAAGATAAAAGAAATGCATTATGTAAAATACATGTTAAAAGGCAGCACTAAGATAAATACTGACTGCTGTGCTTAGCACAACTGCAAACTTTTCACTGTACTCTTCTGTTTGCTGGCAAATAGAATTAGGCTCGTATTGCATCCAGTGTACCACATAATGACTTTTCAGGCTTAGCTAATATTTAAAACCAAATCATTTGAGGCCCAATGACTTGAAAGTACAGTCTAATCTAATCAATTTAAAAAACAAATCCAGGTAATTTTTTTGTTTTAAAATGTCGAACTAAAAAAAATTGAACTTAAATAAGCACATTCCTTTATTTTTTTCTCTAGCTGAAACAATTCCATGAATTTGCTAGGGATTTCCATCCAATTTAGCCCAACAAAATAACGTTTTCTTGAGAGAATAAGACACATAGACAAATAAGTTTCCAATTCTTTCCATATTTAGAAATGTGTAAGTGAAAAATCATATCTGTCTGCAGGACTGGGGTGTGGCCTTCAGGGGCATAACTGGGCATTTGTGCCAACAGACACAGAGAATCTGAGATGAGCTTCATGGACACTCATAATATTTTTCTGCAGTTTTGACTAGCTGGTGCCCACCTCGTCCAATGCTTTTGATCACCTGTATCCCCTAGACTTGCCCCTGATGATTCCACTCTCTTCCATCCTCCCATTCTCTCTCTCCTTCCTTTTCTTTATCTTTTCCTTTCACTTATCACATTCCATTCCCTGCCCCAAGGGAAACCAGGGCTGTGAAAGTACCATAGTGTTTGCTGCTGTGGATTTCTGTGTTTTATCTCCTTTCCCTGGTATTTGGCTGCCTGGTCTGTTTTGACTGTAAGCAATTCAGGGTACGGACTGTCTCCTTGTCTTCATCCACATAGTGCCTAGGACAGTAGATCTTTGCTCCTGGTTGATCCTTAACAACATGAATAATAAGTATGTAAATCTTACATACTTATTATGATAGGAAATAGTGAAGAAACACTATTCTAGCTCCCAAAACTCTCCCTATACGAAGCAAAATAATTCTGTCTATCTATAGTGGGCTCATTCTGTGTCTATTTTAAGTGTGTTTTGGGTTTTATCTTCCACTGACAGCCTTATGTGGTTCTACATAGCAATCTTTCTAGCATAATAATTTCTCAATCCTATTTTTCTTTCCTTTCTCCTGCAGACCGAATTCAAATTTCTCCATCTCCATATCCATAGCCTTATATAAATTCTCTCTTCTGTCCTACTCTGCAAACCTAATTAATGGCAGAGTCCTGCAAGAAGTCAGCACACGTAAAACTGGGGTAGACTCCTTAACTGCAATGTCTTTTTAAGCAGTGATGAAACAAAGTTGATAGAGGCGTTCAGTGTATCCTACAATGTTTCTTATCTCTTGTGAGGATAGTCTCTCACACAGCTGCTTGCCAGTATTTCTCTGACTCACCCAGTAAAGCTGGAATTGGAATAATTTGAAAAGAACACAGTTTCCAAGCTTTAATCCTAATGTCCTACACCTAGTTCCAAACCTGCACTAAAGGGCTTGCTTGTATTCTCCCCCGTCAGTCCACAAAGTCTCTTATATAAAATGCTTTCCTAGGTCACTAAAAAAATCATTTCATGATGATTCAGTGGTTCATAATCCTTAATGAGCTTTTGGCACTGTTTGGTCACTGCTTGAAAATTTGAGGAGGGCAAGTATAAGATGCACTGCCTAAGTGTATGAGGGAAAATACTTTTTTGGGGGTTCATAATTTATAGCTCAGCAGAGATCAAGTATGAAAATAGTACAGTCTCAATTCGCTGCTGGTCTGGATGATACTGGCAAGCTGTAAATAAAAACTGTCTGTGTTTTGCTAGACTGTGAATAGGCTGCTTCGAGACATGGCTCAAGCTGGCTGTAAGAGGCTCAGAAAAGACCCAGTCTGCATGACAGGCTGCTTCCCTGCTCAGCTGTTGGCAGTTACCTAATAGTTTGGGGTTTGGTTTCCTTTTTCTTTTAAATTAACTTGTGATAAACTTCAAGTTAACTTTGAACTGAGGTCAGTCTAAGGCTAGGTACGTGATATATGTGCATGATACTAAAAACACCTAATGGGTTCTGATTACTTCAACTCCTGTCAATCTAGTTACAGACATTAATATAAGATAGAAACTATTCTGGTACCACAGATCTCTAGTCTTCCTAGCAATAGGATAAGAACAGGCCTCTTGGCTATTTTTTTTTAGATCCTGGATTTTTGTTTCAATATCAGTGATCAACACATGGTGTTCATTTCCCTCCAAAAGTGGAACCACCAGAGCTAAATGCAAACACAAATGAAGCCTGTTTTCCACAGACTAAAAGCTCCTGAACAAGGAAACTTTGTGCCCTAAAAAAATAAAAAGAAAAAGGAGAGAGAGTGAAAGAATAGGAGACTGTCTCACTTTCCTACATGTTTCTACGTGCCACTTCCAAATGTAATCTTCCAAAGAAAAGCCAAATACCACCTGCAAGATCTTGGCATGATATAATCTGCTGCAGTGAGATCTCCAGCCTCTTTCTCAGAACTTTGTCAAAACTTATTGTCCCACAATTTTTTGACCAAAGTTGACCAAATGAGAAGTCTTTCTACTGAACTTAAAAAAAAGTTGATATTGAAATTACACATGAACACCAGTTGATTTAATTAAATTTCTACTTTGGAAAAATATTAGGAAAATATTTTTAAGCTGTTAAAATACCCACTTGTGTCAAAATATTTTTCTAGTGAAGAAATTAGTTTAGTTTACATAAAAAATGCTCAGTCATTTTAAGTGGTGAGAAGTGAAGTTTGTTTAAATATTATGTCAATGTATTATTTAGATATACCAAATCAAATCTTTTTTTTCTAATCTTACAAAAATAGTCAAATGTCCCACTTGAGCTGAGGAAAACTATTCAAATCTCAAAAGTTCTTGTAGAAGCATTGAGTGTGAAATAGGTTTTAGGTGACATCTTTTCATTTTGCAAATCTGCCAAATGTGTTCTTCAGTCCCTGTGAAATGGTCAGGTGTTAATCAACATTACCCTATTAGCTACAGTTCTCTGTTTTGACTGCCTGGGAGTAGTAATGTTTACACAGGTGCCCTAGCTGGGGAACTGAATTAATATCCATTTTCCTTGGCTAAAATGCTTGTTTTTCATGTCTTGCCTGTCTTTTTGGAAACATAAATGCAGAATGTCTTTTGGACTCGTGTTTACAATTAGCTGTTCTCACACAACAGGCTTTCTCTCCTGCTGTTGCTGATTAATTAGTATACAGATACATTTTCATGCCTTCACCTAAGGGCCTGATCATTTAATCACTGAAATAATTAAATATGCTGCCATTAATATCAATGGAAGCAGTGTCTGGCCTTACATCAGCACTCTTCTTTTCCCGAAGGAGTTGCAGGCTTTCCTAAAATTAGTGATTAGATTGTAGGTTGCTCTCCATTAAACACAACACTAAGGTGTAAATTTTATTATAGTCCACAGTTCTTTGTGTTCTCAGTTATTCTGAGCATGCTCTCTCTCTGCTGACAGTACTCAGTCTGTCATAGTACCCAGGCTTGTGCTGTCCGTTTCACTGAAATCTGGATACAGTTTTGAACTGCAAATGTTTCTTGACAGATTTTCTGCCTATCAGCCAGCCACTGCTTAATAAACTAGTTCATTTATTTTTCCTATGAGCTAACAGTTTTCAAAAAGAGTTCTTTTTTTTTTCTCCTTAGCAGTCTTTGTTTCTAGTGTGAATTTCCCTAACTCTATGTAAGAACAAATCAGGGAGATCAGCTTCATGTTTAGCTCTGAAGGTGGAAAGGCTGGTTTACTCTCTAGGACACATCCAGATGCCATTACATATCCTCTCCTCAGTAACTTAGGAGGGATTTCTAAGTGAGTTCAATCTTTTATTAGAAAATTATACACATTTTTCCTGACACGGAGCCCAATTAAACTGAATATGAAAGTTCCTGGAGTTTCAATGAGATTTGGCTTGAGCTGTGAAATGAGCCCTTTTCCAGGGTATTTGGTCTTGCTTCTAAAGAAAATGAAGCTTACTTAAGCTTATTAACCAGGAATGGACATATGCCCTAACCAGTTCTGTGCAGAATAAAATAGGCTACAATTTTTCTGTATTTATTTTTATTTCCACGTAATATTTCGGACTATTTAAAACACCGAAGTAAAAATAATGTATGACAATGAAGTGACACACTATTCTGTTTAAGCATACCTCTCACAAAGGCACAAGAACTATCTGTTTTCTGCTGTAGAAGACAAAGACTCCATCTAATAATATGCAAATCCAGGAAGCCTTAGATACATGAACATTTAGCATACAAATTACACTATTCTGCCTGCACCTCCTCAATTTTACCTACTAGTTCACTTCTGTGAAGGTCATAATGAAAGAGTGCCTGAGAATGGGTTAAGCTGCTAGTTTCTTCTTTTATAGCATACGGAATATCAGCCCAGAAGGACAGACTTTGTAGCTTTTCTAGAAATCCATCTTATAATGGCAGCTGGGAGACTAGATAGCATGTGTGAGAAAACTGGGTAGGATATATGTAAAGATCACCTTATTCTATCCTAACCAGGTTTCATATCCATGGGATATGGAGCTGGAGCAAGGGAGGCAGGGGTGGAGGGATGGCGACATGGGGGAAGCTTGCAGCACAGCATCTGGCCTCCCTCTATCTCCAGCCTCACTGAATGCATGAATACACTTGAATAATTTTGACTCAGGTGAGAAGAGAACAAAATGGCTACTCCATCTTTTTGCTATCCCTTTGCTAAAATTAATACGAAAACGAAGGTAGGGCAGTTGACAGACTGGATAGATGTGTGATGTTTGGAGAAGCTGATTTCTGGAAGTAGAAATGAAATGAAGATAGCCAGCATTTCCTTATCTCTGATTTTTGAACAATTTTTGAATGCCTACTAATGCATTTATAAGTTGGCACTTGTAACTACTCTAAAATATTGTTTGAGTGCTGTGTTTTTTGAAATTGCTTCCAAGGGGAGAGTTTTCTGAGATGCTACAATATAAAGAAATCGTCTCACAGCTGAATTCCTTACCTGCTTCTTTCCTTTGCCATTCTAGTGACACAAGATGCCACAGGCATGCACTGCTCACAGGTCCTGCACCTCAGGTGCCCCTCCCTTGGCACTTGCCTTCTTTTCCCTCCTTCCTCTGCCCCATCATCAGGCAGCTCTGAACCTCCTTCCTCATTTTACTCCACAAACTCTTAACTCTCAGTCATCATACAAAGTGGTTCTTACCTCTCACTTGAACCCCATAATCATAAATCATTAATTACTAGACTTCTAGAAATCTGTTGAGGATGCTTATTATTTAGATGACAGAGAGAGTGTTTCCTGTTTATCTGGTTCTGTTCTTATGAAGCATCCTGCTACAAATAAATACTTTGACTGAAGCCTCAGCTTTCATAGCACCAACCTTATTTTACCAAGGCAAGTCCACATCCTGGAATCTGCAATTGCACTTTAATACTCTGGAAACTATTTTCTTGCTCACAAAAACTTTATTTTCCAGCATTACAGTATAGGTCATCACCACATGGTGCTCTGTTGTGATGTCACTGTGTTGCATAGTGAGAAGAATTACAACCCAAATAGGGGATTTTAATCCAGGTTTGTGAGTCAAAAATAAAACAGAACTTTAAAACATATCACAAAAGTCTTTAAAGATAATTTAAACAAAACGTTGTTCATTAGTCATTCTTCTGTTACTAAGCTGCTTCATAATTATTGTTTAGTACGTAGGAAGCTTGTTAGTTGCTTTTATATTGAAATGTCTTTTTGAATATTTGGCTTAACTAAATAATGCATTAAAACCAGCATGACAGGACATGACATTGAATAGCTGACTTTTTTGTAATGAGGAAAATGCCTTGAGAGAAAGGTATGTGATAACAAACAACCTCTCTGTAGCAAATGTGAAAGGAACTGACCTATTTCAGTACAATTCCCAAGAAAAATACTGCACAGAAATGATCTTCTATCATTGATGCAATTTTTATTCAGCTGGTTCTTTTTCATAAATGACTTGTTTGTCAGTGGCCAAGCTGGACCATGTAGAATCTCTTTTTCTTTTCTGTACATAGGGAATCCCACTTTTACGCCAGGTACAGACTGTAGGGATGCCTGAGAGGGGTTCCCCCTTTCCTAGCAATAACTTGAGTTCTCTGTTATCTGTACTTTGTTTTTAAACACTAGTTATCTCAGATCAGAACTATTTCTAGAGGCTCACATGCAAGGATGAGCAATTTCCTCTCTGGTAATCTAACTGGGCAATTAAATCTAAGATTAACAGTCTTCCTGCCTGAAATGGTCTTAGTGTCTCTGTCTACAAAGTCTTCTGTGTTAGAAGGATGATCTAGTGACAGCATTACTTTCGAGAACACACATCCAAATGATTGAGCTCAAATTATTCCATTAGTCATCTTAAGGAAAACACTGTATAAACTTACGATCTTTTAATTTGCTCACTGTTTTCCATCATAAAGATACAGTAATTCTTTCTAGTTATACATAGTGAATTTAGTTTAAAGGTAAATATATCACAAGGTGAATTTAAGGGCTGGCATATTAAAAGGATTCCAGTTAAAATATCTGAAATGTGTCAGAAGCTGGAGCTAGAGCTTCACAGCTCAATGACCAGTCTGCTCCAAACAAATGAATTGGATCACTTCATTGATTCAGTTATGGGATTCAAGATAAGGTGCTTTCAGGTTGCTATTTTCAGCAGTGGCGTGTACTGTGTTAGAGACCAAAATACTGTATTAGCCACCCAGCTATTGAATTAATGAATAAAGATCACCTTGCAGTGACAGTGCTTAGAAAATTTTAGCCAGTGTATACAGCTGTATGGAAAGAGAGTGCTGTATTGGAAACAGCTTTCAAGATTATGTAAGATATATCTCTAGACTTGTTGTTTTTGAAAAACTTGTGACACAATTACCTTAGCATTTGCCATTGTCATCTTTAGTTTTGTGCACGTCCCTGTACAGAAATATTCAAGAGGGCACTTTTTCCAACAGCAAAATAATAGGGGAAGAGGAACCATAGGCCCCAATATTCCAATTCTGCCATCAGAGTTGATTTTGACATTGAATCGAGTGAGAGTAGGACTGATCTTGAGACAGCAGGCACAGACACAACAGAAACAAGTGCTTCCTGGGTTTTTTTTTGTGTTTTATTTTGCCCTGGGTTTGACAGTCCTATCAAATGCCAACTACCCTGCTTGATAAGGTCACATCATGAGAATGAAATGCAGGCAATGTCCTGTAAGTCACTAGATTTTAATCTTTTGTATGAGAAGTTAGAAGAAGACAATTTAATTCTTGAAAGAGTGAGTCAGCATCATTTCATGGCCAAATTCTATTTTGCGTTATTAGTTTCCCTTTGTCTGTATTCCCTCACACTTTCAGAGATGCTATGGTTTACATCCAAACTCACAGTACTCTGACGCACTCTTAAAGGTCTGCTTCCTTCCCCTGCACAGGTGACTGTGCCAAGATATTGGGATGAGTGTTTCTTGATTGTTAAATCATAGAATGCTTCAGTCTTGGATTAGTCTCTATGTAAAAGCTACTGTATAAATATAGATTTCAAAGGAAATCTATTATTCTTTATCACCTTTGTTGTGTTATGTTTCTTTATTTCTGTAACATTTTGTAATGTGAAATATTTCTAATTCTTCTTCTTTAAAAACATGAACTAAACCCTGTGATCTCCAGAAGGATCTGAGCTGGCATGTGAGCTTTGATGTAAATCTAACTCTTTTAGATCTTTCAAACAGTGTTGATATGACTGGTGGGTATAGTTTCTGAAGAAACTCAAAGTCACAAGCAATATAAACCCATATTGACTTGGCCAAGCATTAATATTTATTAAGCTGCTGTCACATTAGTAATGGTAGTGTGACTTCTTATAAACACACTCTAGAACTCTAATAAAAAGTCTGACAAACAGGAACATGTTTACCTTACAGCAATAAAAATAATTATATTTAAAATAGAAACCTCAACCTCTGTTTACCTACAAAGCATAAGGAGATTGTCTTTGTGATCCAGCAACAGACTGTCCTTGAATTCTTTCATCATAAACTAAAGATAGCAACACAGGAACCTCCAAAGGAATGAGTCTCTTTTCTGAGATGCACTGACTACACCTGAGCTATGTTTGAGTCAGTCGGTGCAGTACTTATGGAGTCTTAACACACTGGTATAATATGCTGTATATCTGGCATTGCATGCACTAATAGCAGGGTAGGAGCTAATCTCACCTTCATGCACTCAAGGCATAGTCACTGCTCACAGAAATAGTACCACAGAGCTGTTAGATCTTTTCTGAAATTTCTGCCATGCAGCAGCCCAAACAATGAGCAGAAAAGAGCTGAGGGGTGACCCTGAACCAGCAGGTCCTCCCCAGCCCTGGGGCTGTACTCTCCCAGGCCGGCTGCTGCAGGGGAAAATTGGTGTCTACTACCTTGCTGGGCTCCTCCAGGTTGGCAGAACTTGAACTATGTAAATTTCTTACCAGATGTTTACAGGCTGCAGGTTGCTTTTGTATCATGGTTAAATACCCGTCTGGGTCTATTTGGTTTCATCTGTGGGGTTGTCTTTATTAGATAAGCAGGATCTCTTTCCCCAGCACACTTCTTGTGCTGTTTGTGTGGGACCATGGTCAGGCAACTCAGGCAGACTAGGATACACATTCACAGAAGGTGTATCGTTACTTTGTCTGTTTTATTTTCCTCAGCAACTCAGTCCTGGAGGATGTTCCTGTTTTCCCTGTCTCACAGTGAGTGGATGTTAGCCATGCACCCCCTGCATGGGAAGAGGAAACAGTACTACATTTTCAGAGGTCATAACTCAGCTCTGAGTATGCCTCACAGAGCCCAGCCCAGGTCCTCTCCAAACTTTGTTGTTGGATTTTCGATGTACAGTAGAAGTCTGATTTTACTCCATCTGCCACAGCTGATCAATACACTGGCACTGATTATTACAGATGCAAGATCATATGGTGAGATGTAGAGTCTTATCAGACATATCTGGAACAAATTAAATAATTTCTATAACTTGCTTTGCTTCTCCACAACCATCATTTTATTCAGAATATAAGAACAACAGCAACAGAAGCAGTGGGGAGCAGACAAAGACTCATCTCTTTCATTTTGAAAAAGGACCGTGTCATTGTCATTTAGACTTGATCCCTATGGTGAGCGGAAGTATTAGAGGATTAGTGAGTCATTTATACCCAGATACACCTCCAAACATTGGAGTGGCTTTCGTTGCAGCTCAGGGTCACCACTTGCGTGTGTGTGCAGAGAAGAGGATTTCCCAGTGTGGCCACTACACAGAAAGAAGGGTTAGCTAATGATTTATTTCAAGTGAATTAACAGACTAAGGGAATCCTGTGTCTGAACTGCTTCCTAAAATAACACTGCTTACTTGTTGTAACAGTAAATCCTAGATTAACATGCTCTTCTCCCTTCTACCTTTCCTTCTGTTTCTTGCTCGTGCAAAAGGAAAAAATAATCTCCTCGTCCTCAAGTAGGATATTGAACATGAGTGTCCAGAAACCTGTTTTCATCTGAGAATGTGACATGCAATAGAAAGCCTAAATCCCAGAGTTCATGAAAGCTGACAGGAGCAGTGTTTGCAAAAAAAAAAAGTAGGACTTTTAAGAATTGCTGAGAAACTAGACACGGGAACTGCCCAGACAGTGCAAATAGGGACAGGTAACACAACAAGAGGAAGTAAAAGCAATGAGACTTCCATCATGGTTTGAAGATCTGATTGGTGCAAGGGTTTAAGAAAATCCTGAAATTATTGCTGGAGTACAGAGATATCAAAGCACACTCAAGCAACTGGAGGTCTTACTGTCAAGGATGAGTTTTGCACTTCATACTTCCTCCAACAGAGAGCAAGATAGCTGGTGCAGGTGCTCGATTATATCTGCCATTAGCAGGAAAGTACTCTGAAAGTGATGCCTAGATCCTCAAAAAGATTTTGGGGCTACAAGCCTTTTGCCTTTAGCAGAGTTTAAAGTCCTACTTTAGGTACCCAGACTCTCCCTGCCCTGTGTAAAAAAGGTCAGAAAGGTGCAGAAAGGAATGGATGCATACTGGGGATTTGGGAGTTCAAAAGACAGGGTACACCTCAGTGTTCCCACCTTCTTTCCCTGGCTGCCCTCCCACCTTGCTCCTTCATCCCCTGACCAGCGAGTGCTGAAGAAGGACATTTTGCTGACCCTCTAGCAGGGGATTGGGGTGGGGTCTCCATCCCACCAGACAGTCAAGGGCTGAAGACAGTTGCCTCCAGTGTACTCGAGCTGCTCACCATGCTGCTTTCAAGAGGAATGGGAGGGCTTTCCCCTGAGCTCCTTATGTAAAGGAGGTGACTCAAGAAAATAAACAATTATGTGCTCTGCTTCAGGGAGGATTAATCTCCACATGGGTGGATGTTAGCAGACAGTTGGATTTGTACTCTGTTAAATGTACTCTAAGCACTTCAGGATGATTCCCTCAGGTTACAGAGGTGGCAGGGAAGAAAGTTGGGTGCATGCAAATCTCTTGAATTCTCGGTGTGGAAGTCTTACCTGCTGGACACAAAGCATGAATGAGTGCATAGGCTCATCTGATCAGAGGTCAGGTGAATTCGAGGCACAACAAATCATCTAGAATGGTTGAAATGTGCTTTCCATGTTAAATTGCAGCAAGGGAAATCCCCTCTCCTGTTGTGTGACCCCCAGGCACCAAGTGTGTCAGATGCCGGATGCGCACCGGTAAGGCAGAGTGCTGTATGCACTTGGGAAGGAAAAAAAAGGCAGAGATTAATCTGCGTTGGTGTGCATGGGAATCCAACTAGGAATTAAGTCCAAATTGCTTCATTGGTAGCATCAAGGCTTTTGGCGGTTTTTTACTTTCAAGAAATGCAACTTCTTATACTTCAAGAGATTTAATATTATAACACCTACAGTGCCTTTAGATGTGTTTCAGATCCAGCACACAGCCCTGCAGAGGTTGCATTCCAAAATTGGAATTAGGGGAGATTCAGCGATCTCCATCCCTCTGTAGCCATTTTATGCTATTCTGAAGTTTTCACAGCCCGTGGGAGTTATGAAAGGTGATGCAAGAAACATACTTGAATTCCCTGACTTTAGTGTTCTTATCATCACTGAAACATCAGGACAAGCCAGAGAAAAGTTTCATATGAATACTTCAGGGATGAAGTGCAATACTTAAAATTTGTAGCATATAAAGTCACACTGCCATTCACATTTGCTTGAACATGACATGTCTTTTCTTTTTTTATTATTTTCTTTTACATTATTTTGTAGTTATTTTTGTGTTATCTCATTGCATTTTTTTATATTGCTGCTGTAGCAAGTTTTGCATTCAGCATATTAGTCTCTGGCAAGAGAATGTTAATGAACTCTGATTCAGCAAGTCAGAAGCACTGTGAGAAGGACTTCAGGGTCAAAGCAATCAGCTGCTATAGACATAAAAGTATTACACAGAAATAGCATTGCAGCATCCACAGAAGGCACAAAAAATCAATTTCTCTTTAGAGAGCACAGAAATAATGATGATGTATTTCTTTCAGTAGAAGTTAGAATGTAATTTTGTGATGATGTCAGGTCTTTTAGGTACTTGGTGATGTCATTTGTATAGGTGCTCTAGGTGGAATAAGAAAACCACCATCATAGTTCTCATTGGTAATGACTGGGTTTGCAGTTTCATTTCAAATAGATGCCATTCAAGAGTAGGAATATCACTTAACTACAAGGAACACAGTGACCTGAAAAACTGATACACCCTCTCTACCCCCACTACTGGAATTCAGTTTCAATCTGGATTGGGTTTACTCTGTGCATCCTTAAAATGCAAAAAAATAAGAAATTCAAAATCTATTTGTATTTTGGCTCAGAATCAGAAAACACTAGGGCAGAGGAAACTTCCCAGTGTGAGGTTTTTGTTTGCTTTTGGGTTTTTGTTTTTTCATTGGTTTTTTTTTTCAAAGCAACACTTTCTCAATACGGGAAATATTTCTCAACAGGTTTGGCTTGACCTTGGCATGAAGGTTGCAGTTGGTTCCTCAGACATCTGACCTCATATGTTTGCCTGTATTGATCACACAATTACTGCTCAGCCCCTTGTGGTCCAAAGAAGGACAGAAGTGCTTACTGTTGCCCTGTGGTTCAAAACCTGCAGGAGATTCTGGGTTTTACTTTTCAGAGTGACTTCAGCTCTGAGGATAGTGCTACAGGGGACTGTGGAAAGAGTTGACTCCTTTTGTTGAGAGCCTGTGCCCCTCTTCCATCTTATTGCAAGACAAGTAGGCCATGATGGGGCCCTGGGTTTCAAACGAGCTCTCTGTTGAGAGATGACATATCATTCTTGACAGCCTGTGAGCAACAAAGTCAACGTGCAAGTACTCCATGCTTAGCAAGCTAAGCCTGGCCAGGTGTTTAGCTCAGGAACTGGGCTAGATATATATCCTGCCATGTTTAATTGTTTGCAGGTGAATTAAAAATCACAACCAATGTGTGAGGAATATAATGTGCTATTGAACATTATCAATTCCATTCTGAATTTACATCATCATCAGTGAATCAGCCAGGTGCATGCTCTTTCATTATACTTGTTTAGTCATAAGACTACCTCCATAAAGTTTAGGATAGGAACAGCATTTGACCGTGCAGAAAATGGAAGAGAACCTTTACATCTCAAGGTAGTATTTTTAAAGTGATTAAAAAAAACACAGTCCAGCTAGAGTTGTAATAAAAACTGGAAATTAAATGGAAACATTTAAAAAAGCCAAAGCTTTTCCGCTTTGAAACCACCAAAGTAGTTTTAGATAACTAAAATAAAGTTCTTGTTCAGGACAAAATAACAAATTTCTTTTTCATACCTTTCCACTTTGAGAAAATTCTCAATGAATTCATAAGATATGAAATTTCTAAATTATGAAACTTCTTGAAAATAATAATCTAAAGCTGACTAAATTTTTCATACAAATATATATTTATTTTTACACTATTCTAGGCTTTATGATAAATATTTTCAGAAAACAGCAGAGGATTCAAAATTGATTTTGGAAACAAACCAGTAGCCCACTTTTGTTCAATTCCTTCAGCCAAAGGTCAACAGAAATGGAAATTTAGTCTGTAAACCAATGGGTGTCTTACTTTTCATGCTTCAGTAAAGTAATATATGGATCAGTTTGTATTTTCAGTTTAGGTGAGCACTTCATCCTTTTGTTGTATATATGCTTATGGAAACTAATAGTGTCACCTCTGACAGGGGGACAGTGACAGGAAGGTGAGAGTTGTGCTGGGAAGGTTTTCAGAGTTATTTTTGTGCAGCTAGAACCTGCAGCTAAAGGGATATGTGGAAAAACCTCAAAGAAACAGCAAAAAGCAGACTGCAAGAGAGTTGTTGCACTAAGACCTTTGAGGACTCTGACCAGGTCTCCAGCATAAAGAAGTACTGACCAAGAGTTACTTTCTCTTCCACAACGTATTGCCATACTTTATTATATTTCTAGATATTCCTCAGGAATTTACACGTGCACAAGCTCCTATTTGTGTCTAGTTACTCCTTAGGACATAGATACCTACAGGCACGGCTGCTTCTGGTAGTGTTTTCAGCTCAAAGGGTCTAGCAGACACTTTATGTCAATGAGCTGTGCAAGTCTAATTGCATGTTTTGGGCAAGAATATTTGCTTCTATTGATTTTAAAATAAGATTGCATTTGTACAAGGAGGTCCATAAATTCTTGTAGTTAGGACGATAGATCAGATCTTCTTGAGAGGCTATTTCTTTTCTTGCCTCTGTATCTGAGGCAATTTAAAAATTTACCTACCATAAAATGAAGACATTGACTGAGGAAAAGCCCATCCTGTTTCTAATTTGATTTTGCTTCCAGCAGCAAGGAGAGCAAATAACTTTCAGAGACTTGACTTGCTGTAGATCTGGTTATCAGTGAAACAGCAAGGAAAGTTACAGAGCAAACTGCTCAGTCCTGCCCAGTGGCCGGTTCCAAAGCACTTCAGAGAAAGAAGGTACTGCCAAGCTGAGCATCACTGCATGATCACAACAGAGGCACATGTGGAAAGACTTAGGAGTCTGCCAGCTGGTGTCCAGGACCCTGGAGCTCATGGTTCTTGATGGAAAACATAGCTGAGAGACTGTGTTCTGCTGTATTTCTTTAGCTATAATTTCAGAGTGGCTAGAAGGTGCAGTTCCACGTAGTTGTAATTTGACCTCAGGGTGACAAACTGAGATCGATAAATTTATTGAGGTCCCTAGCAGGAGACAAGGACAAAACTTGCCTGCCAAATACAGAGTACAAAGATCTTGGCAAGTCTCTCTAGTTCATTATATTTAGTAACTCACTTACTGTATTGGATTTCCTGTGCCTGGTGCAAACAAAGATTTTGAACTATTGGGAATATCTTTCATAATGATCCTCTAATCCTTTTAAGGATTTTGCATTTAGGGATCAGATTAATATATCTGTGTTTTTTTGCTGCACACCATAAACAAATAGAAAAAGCCAAATAAAATACCTTTATGTTCTCCCAGAATGTTCTATGACTCTATAGAAGGACGAATTTGTCTATCACTTCTCCACATGTAAAATGTTGAGAATAATAATCCTTAGAAAAATAGCTAACATATGAGTATGTTTTAAAAATCTTTAGAGTTGCCTTTATTTTTAGTGTCAAAAAAAAAGGTTTTCTGTACTATGGAAGATCCAGGAAAGAGTAATCTGTTGACAGTTTTTTGGTTCTGACACTTACAAATAGCCAAATGGGGTTTTAATTTTTTTTAATATCCTTCTGTCCTGAGTATATAGGCTATGCTGCTAACATAATTTAGCTAAGCATAATTTTAAGGCCAAGATACAAATTCTCTGGCAGACCTGCCTACACAGCACAGCTGGGATTAGTTCAGTTCCAACCTTGGATGGATCCTCCAGCTCCATTTGCTTCTGTAATATCTGACAGAGTTGGTACTGCCTTTCCAATTACACAGTGACAAAAGAGAAAGTGGTTTAGAGGACATCGCTGCCTCATTTAGAAGGAACACGGTTGGTTTTCAGCCTGGTGATCTATAACAGAGCTGGTCACCGGCAGCTCCAATTTTGCTTAGCAATAGAGTTGACACTGCTGCATCAAGCTGAGCCACGTAGGCAGGGGAAAGATCTGGTTCAAACAGGCAGCTGTAGCAACCAGGAGCCACAGCAGGAAGAGGCAGGGATTAGCAGAGATGGCAAGCTTCAAGGAGAGGGAGGGTACAGAAGTTCAAGGTGTGTGCATATCTGAAACTTATAAGACTGATAATCTTCCAGTCTTGCCACATTGGGACTTTCTTTTTTCCAAAATCACTGCAAGTAGAAAAAAATACTTCTGTCAAGTGATTACGTAAAAATCTTGGCCCCAAATCAATGAATGGATGAACACAGTCCTATCTGAGGCTTGGGGAGGTTTTAGAGGGGCAGGAGGGAAGTTTCTCTTTCATGAGAGCTTATGGCTGTTTATTTTTCATTAATGCAAGTCACTACCCAGCTGTCAATTAAAAGCAAAAGATCTAACATGTCATTGCATGGGTTATTTTTAATATGTCCTGCTACGTAAATAATTCACTGGACTAAGTATGAATACTTCTGCGTCTTTTGTGATATTTAACCCTTTCTATTATGGTTCTTCCTCTTAATATGAAGCAATCAAATGTCCTTGAGGACAGAGAGAGCAAGAGAGGGTCCATTTCAGATGTCCAGTGGATGAAGCAGGGAGTGCAGGAATTCAGCTGCTGCATCAGTGGATATCACATTACTTTACACATTGCAGGCAGAGAGACTGGATTGCAGCTCTCCCTCTCTTTTATATGTGCAAAAGTAATTACAGTAAGAAGTATCCTCTAATTTATAGTACAGAAATGTTGTAGGGTAGACTTTTACAGGCCCTTGACATGAAGTTTAGCTTATTCTGTGCCCATATGCCTTTAATAAATCTCCTTCATCCCCTGCCTCCAGAGAAATTCATACTGCTTGCAGAAGGAGGAATGCTTATTCTCAGAGAAGCAGTCAGCATACTATACTTTCAAAATTCCTGCTAGGTGTCATGAGTATAGGGCATGAGATGACATCTGCCCAAAGGCTTGGGTTATCTTTGAAAATATAAAATTAACATTTTCCACAGTTCAATAGATTCTTTGTGGGTAATTTGCCACCTACACATACATTTTTAAAGCTCTTGGTGCACTCAAATGCACATCTCTAAGTTACAGCAGTAATATGAAATCCCACATAGTCATTATTATACATTTTTTCTTGCAAAGATGATACTTTACTGCTGAAATCAATTCCCTCTAGGAGACTCCATAAGATTTCATATCCATTCCTAGTGATTTATAATGTCAACTTTGTGCACATATCTTGAGATTTCCTGTGACCTACTGAAGCACAATTAATGGAAGCTGAAATAAGGAAAAACTTCCCTCTTCCTACTGAAGAGGAACCTTTACAAATAGAATGTATTTTGAAGTTTCATACAAAGTATTATAAAATGCCAGTGTGTCTGTGCTTTGTTAGGGAAGGAAACAGGAAGGGAAAAAAGATCAATTAAAATAAGAGGAAAATGGAGAAGAACAAGAACATATTAAAATAAAAACAATTATAGGGAACCTGACTACAATGGAGTGGAGAGGTGGAGAGAGAAGCATTATAATGAAATAATTATGCATGTTCTATTTGGTATACCCATTCTGACAAGGTTTGTCTTATACAGAGTAACCTTTTGGCTTTGTTTTAAAAATCTCATTGTCCCAGAGACCAAACAGGCTAAGACACTAGTAGGAGAAAAAGCCTTAGACTTTGTTTCTATGTTGGGAAACCCAATGCCTGGGAGCAAAGGCAATGCCCTCCACATAAGAGCAGAGAGCTGTAGCCGTCTGCACCATTGCAGAGAACTAGGGTCTATATCTGCTTGTGTTGGGGGGTTCTCATCCCTCGTGATGAGATTAGGTCTGGAAACAATACTGTATTCTTTAAGGACAAGGAACATAGAGTGGAATTCAATAAAAATTCCACCTGGTGCGGTATTCTCCTTCATTTCCTTTTCAGCTCTGCTTTAGTGCCTTGTTGCTCCTCCTGGCTACTGACTGCAACAAAACTTGTCTGGGGAGAATAAGGTTTATGTACAATAGCTGTTTGCAATAAAGCTGGCTGGGCTAAAGAAGAAAGTGTCACATAAAGCTGTTCACTTGCTTTAAAGCCTTGTCTTTATTGCTTCAACCCTGTTGCACCAAAGGCCTCTACTGCTTTAATTCTGTAACATGGGATTGCTACTGAACTCACAAGTGATATATGATGAGATCTATAAGCTTTCATGTAGCACATGTCTCATTCTCAAGCATTATTACTTTTTAGGATGCAATCTAGTATTACAATTATTCCAAACAAAAAATACATTCACGACTGCTGTTAAAACCTCCCTGGAGTAGATGACAGCCCTCTATGACAGCCTACCAGTAATGGGAAAGGAATGCTTTCCTTTTAAACCTTCATAGCATCCTTGGTTTTATCTTGATTAGCTGAAACAACATTTAAGGAGAATTTTCTGACTTGTCTTACTAGCAGGTCCCTTGAGCTCACAATTTACAGTCTTGCTTATGTCCTTGGAAAAGTATCTATATGTTCTTACCTTCAGATTGAAGTATAAACATTTTGTCTGCCCTGCTAAAGCCCTAATTTAGGTTTTGTGCTGGGATTTTACAGCCAGAAAAAAAATCTGTTATCTTTTTACTTTTGAATTATGTTGTCTACTTGAGTTGTATCGTCTTTTGTTTAGAACGTAGTTTTGTGTTGGTTTGTCTTGAAGTAGTTCAAGGACTGAGTAGGGAGAGTCAGAGTGTTACACTTTAAAGAATACATGAAAGAAACATTTGCAAAAATAAAATCTAAAGGCAAGCAGCTAGGAGATTTGTAGAGATTGTATGATTTCATTTTGTGCAAGTGATGGATTGCAATTATTAAAGCAGAGTGCTAGTGACTAAGCAGATGATAAATTTGCACTGACGAAGAGTCATTGGTTTGCAGCTGAGGTTATGATACTATTTGTAGGTGAGCCTACATGGTCTCGTTTGTACATCTGCTAATTCTGTGTGTGTGTCCCTATGTGCATTTGTGCTACCACACAGTGGGCTTTATTTAGATCCCTTATACACAGGGATGTGTAATTTGTTTGTATGTACCGCCTTTCCTTTTTAACTTTTATTTGTTTCTTACAATACTCTTTCAAACTTATTGTAAAGTTTTAAGCTTATGCAAGAAGTTACATGCTTCAAGCAGTCATGTGCTGCTATTTATACTAAGAAATAGTTCATGTCGCTTCAAGTTCTACAGTTTTCCTTGAAACAGATGCCTAGCTTTGTATAAACACATGAATAGATGTAGAGAGAGCTGCAAAGCTGTCATCTTATATGGTACTACTTCAGTTGCTAATACTTATTCACCTTTAACATACATATATATCTTGATTGCTCTGTAACACTTGGATATGTATACATATATGTGTTTTAACATCAACAGTTATAAAAATATTTGTCTGTGCAAATATAGATGCATGTGTATTGGTTGCTTAATTGTTGCAAAAGGACCAGAGATAAGTAACAGAAGCATGAGCAGTACTGAATATTTTAAATAACACACTAACGTATGTACTTGTAATGCATTAGTATATGGAACTACTACTACTTAAAAACTACTACTTTGCCCAGCAGTAGCAAAACTGCCAGTTGTATCTCTGTAAAATAAATGTACATAACGTTACAGTAGTAACTGCTGACAAGTTATGGTACTGAAAGCACAAAACTATACTGAAAGACTATTTAAGTGAAAACCTCTATCCTTTTACACAGAGAGATAGGTTTTGTAGAGCACAAGTTGTAATCTCCTTCCCAAGAACGTACCCTCCTGCCTATTACATAATTATAGTTGAGCATCCAAATGCTAAATACAAGAGAGAGAGGAAGAGAATTCAGGAAGGAAAGACATTTACAAGGGAGTAAATTAGTTACTGACTAAACATTTTCAACATTTTGATAAGATGATTCTTGCGTGCCAAGAGACATTGCTGAGTAGGTGTCAAAAGTCCAAACAGATTCAGTCTAAAGATAACCTCAGAGAACATTCCCTGCCAGCATTTTGTTGATTTTAGCAGTTCAATATGTTTCACAACATGCGATGAATTTTCATTATGTATTACTGGTAGTGTATCCCACTGCAAGAGCCTGCAGTGATCTGACTTGAATTTTTCTCTCACTCAGAAACAATTTTGCCATTAGCCAGGTTTCATGGGGGCTGAGTGTGTAAAGTCGTCACTGCTCTGAGGCTGAAGAACGTAGAAAAAGTTATTTGGAAGATGAAAAATCCAAAGACAACTCTAGGAAAAATGGAGGTTTAGAGTTAGATAAGACGTAAATAGCTAGGGTCTAGTGACATCTGACTGCTGGGGATGGCTAAGAAAGCACTTTCTCAGAGCACGTGACAGAAGATACTAGGTCTCACTCCCTGTGGTGTAGCAAATCTTTTTTTACCCCTATGATATAAAGGAGAATACATGTCCCCGTGTAGCATGTCTTCTAATGGGGAGTGGTACGATTAATTTATCTTTAAAATGTCCTTATAGTGCTCCAGGAAATACTTCAACGAAAACGGGTTATGTCTTTGGGGATTTTTCTAGTTCTCAGCACTCCAGATCCCGGTTGATCTGCCTTTGAAAGGACATGCTTGTCCAGGAGGATGGCATGCCCATGCATGGCTCAAGAAGAAGCAGCAAGGTCTGTAGCTCACCCTTGAACACTAGTTAGTGTGATATCTGCTTCCAGCCATTCATACACACATGGTCACATCTGGAAGGTCCTCTCATGTCTTACCAAGATAACTTCAGATATTTTCTTCACATAAGGACAACATGATTCAGTGGGCTTTTTATTGTGTGAAGTCTCAAATGACCTAAAAGCAGGGAAAAGAGTCTCAAAAATGTGAGTATGATTTTGATCAGGCTGTAAAATCAACACAAGAAATAATATACCAAAGAACCACTCTATCTACTGACTACAGGCAATCCTTGTGCATAACTAGTGAGGAAATTAAGTCCTTTGTTTCATAGTACTAAATCTGAAGTGATGGTTGTACCGCACTTATATTTTGTTGTTTGGTTAGCCAAGAGTATCTCTTTTGTCAAGTCTATATAGTGTCCAACAGAACAGAATCCTCAACCAGACATGTAGTCTCTGGGCACTAGTAGAATACTTCAACATTGCTCTTTGGAGACCTGGAATTAAGTCTTCCGTTTAGCTGTGATTATTACATTGACAACACAGTTTGAGGTTATGAATATTGGTCTTGCGGTTAATGGGGCTCTAGAGATGCATGTTCAGCTCTTGGCTCAAACACAGGCTCCAGCTGTTCAGTTAATCTCCACGTGCTTGTCCCTAACCTGTAAAAGTCAGATGATAAGAAATAATCTCTCCGTTTTGTGCTTGTTTCATCTAGTTAGCAAATAAACTCTGCAGGGCAATGACAGTCTCTTTCTTGAGGTCTGTATAGCTCCTAATACAATTAGGCTCCGATGTTGCTGCACTTCTGCATCAGAATAATGAATAATTGCAAAATATTTCTCAATCATCCTAGCTTTTAATTTCTCATTGAAGCTCACAGTCTTTCTTTCTTCCAGTTCCCCTAAATACACCTTTTAAAGATTTCTTTGATTCTGTGAAATGTGCTGGGCCACCTCCTGGAAATCACTTTGTGCATAAAGATTCTTCTGATTCTGCTGTGACACTGGTACACTTCTTTCCACAAAAAATTAGATACTGCAAGTTATTAAAGAGGATGACATACCCTACCATCTGACAGTGCCATCAGAATGCTCCATGGTCCTCCAATCGAAGCACAGATCATGGTTTATTGTTAAGTGTTCAATTAAAAAAAAGAAAATAAAGAAGAGAAAATGTTTTCCAAGGTCATAATTATGTCTTGCCTTCCTTTTTTTGGGGTAGTAATTATGCTGTAGACTGACTAGTTCCCCCTTTCTGCATATAGTATTCAGGGAACATTCAGAGACACAAAACGATTTTTGAAGGAATAGCTTCTTCCTAAGAGAATTGCAGTGTGTTGACAAGGTATCAAAATGAATTTATTCAGATTCAGAGAGGAGACCTTCTGCTATGCCATCAAGTGTGCACAAGCACTCCTCTTAGCCATGTTTACTTATCTTAGTCTGAAGAAATTTCTTCCTCATAGCAATGCAAATGGCTATAAAGTTATTAAATACCAAGGATCATAAATACCCAAATGCTAAGTGGGACATGATGCTCATAATATGTCTTTGCAGATTTTTGTTTCATTTTGGTTTTATCTGTGTTGTGTAATGGGAGGGTGCCACAGTATGCCAGTAGAAACAAAGGATATTCCCGAAATTTATAAAAATACTCATTCCTTTCTCATTTTCTGTAGGTTCTTACTACTGTGATTCCACAGTCTGGTTATGCATATCAGTTTTGAGTTTGCAGCCTCTCAATTCATTGAATGCTTCCTTGCTGCTGCACAAGCAGCTCTATAAGATGCCCTACATCTATCAACTGTAGATCTTTCATTACCCTGCAGACTTGTACTGTGCCCCTTCTTATTAGTCTCTGTTCTAGGATCAACAATTCCAATCTTTTCAATTTCTCTGACATATGAAAGATTTTTTTAGCCTCTGCTCATTCTTATCACCCATCTACAAACTCCTTTAGTTCTGATGTATCCACCCAGAAATTATGTGGCTGGAACCACATACAGGATTCTGGAGAAGTCCTCAGCATTGCTTAGAAGCAGGCATCCTAAGATGATCTATATTCTTCTCTGTTCTATTCTTCATTTTAGCTTCTTTTAAGACATTTTTAGGATGTGCAAGTTTTTTCTGCAATTCTTCTATGACACGATGACCTGCTTAGTGGGTGAGGGAAAAGCTGTGGATGTTGTTTACCCAGTCTTTAGTAGAGCCTTTGACATCATTTTCCACAACATTCTCCTGGAGAGTTTGGCTGCTCATGGCTTGGACGGGCATATTCTTCACTGGGTAAAAAACTGTCTGGATCACCAGGCCCAAAGAGTGGTGGTGAATGAAGTAAATCCAGTTGGCATCTGGTCACACATGGTGTTTCCTAGGGCTCAGTATTTGGGCCAGTTCTATTTAATATTTTTATCAATGATCTGGAGGAGGGGATGGAATGTACCCTCTGTAAGCTTGCAGATGACACCAAGTTGGGCAGGAATGTTGATCTGCTTGATTGTAGAAAGGCTTTACAGAGGGATCTGGACAGGTTGACTGGATGGGCCCAGGCCAACTGTATGAAAGTCAAGACGTCTGCATGCCGGGTCCTGCACTTGGGACCTAAAAACCCCATGCAACACCATAGGCTTGGGGAAGAGTGGTTGGAAAGCTGTCTGGTGAAAAAGGACCTGGGGGTGTTGGTCAACAGCCAGCTGAATATGAGCCAGCAGTGTGCCCAGGTGGACAGGAAGGCCAATGGCATCCTGGCTTCTATCAGAAACAGGGTGGCCAGCAGAACCAGGGAGGAAATTGTGTCCCTCTACTCAGCACAGGTGAGGTCACACCTCAAGTAATGTGTTCAGTTTTGGGCCCCCCACTACAAGAAAGACACTGAGTTGCTGGAGCGTGTCCAGGGAAGGGCAATGAAGCTGGTGAAGAGCCTGGAGCACAAATCTCATGAGGAGCAGTTGAGGGAACTCGGGATATTTAGTTTGGAGAAAAGAAGATTCAGGGGAGACCTTATTGTTTCCTGCCTGAAAGGAGGTTGTAGCGAGGTGGATGTTGATCTCATGTTGTACTAGGGAAGGTTTAGAATGGATATTAGGAAAAATTTCTTTGCTGAAAGGGTTATCCAGCATTGGAACAGGCTTCCCAGGGAAGTGGTTGAGTAACAATCTCTGGATGTATTTAAAAGAAGTCTGTATGTCGCACTTAGGGACATGGTTTGTTGGTGGAGTTGGCAGTGTTAGGTTTATGGTTAGACTTTATTATCTTAAAGGTCTTTTCCAGCCTAAACAATGCTATGATTCTATGATGCTATGGGAATTTCCTAAGTTAGCACAAGAAGAAGATGCTCATTTCTAAAGAAATTTTTTCGTAGATGGTCTTGTTAGAGAAGGGCAACAGGAGTATCATATGCAGTATGCATAGCTACAACAGCTACAGTGAGAGCTTCTCCCAGGAATAAATGCCTCATGATTTTGAAGTGTTTACAAGCAGTTCACATGTTCCTGCCTCTGTGCTCAAAAAGAAATTTTTTTTCTAAAACAGATTTGATTGATGAGGTCTTGGCATGAGTAGCAAAAGTCAAATAAGTGAATAAAATTAAAAATTCTGGACTACCAGAAAGCATATCATGGACTTGCAGGTGAAGGCCTTTCCTAAGATACTGCTCTCTGCAGACAAGTCTCCTCAGATAATATTCTGTCTGCAGAAGGGTTTTTTTCCTTATTACTTATCAACTAATATTCCAAGTGAACTTAGTGCTACTAGAAGATGCCAATTCAACAGATGAGAGGACTGAAGGTCCTTCAGAGGGACAAAGGGACACATATACACCCACAAGCTGTTCCAGCTCCAGTACATTGGCAACGTGGCTCAGTCCAAAGGGAACTCAGCTGGAAAGAATTCATTTTCTGTCTAGTTTATATTTATATGGCCTTAATTACTGTGTTATCTAAATTATTCATAATCTAGAACAGTATCATTGTAGAAAAATGGAGCGTTTTTCAGGCACGCATAAAGTCACACGCACCACGCTCTGGAGCCTCATGACAAGAGACTTTTCCTTAGCCATGGCTGCTACTGCGGCACCTTAGTGGGCAGTGGGAATGTGTGTTTTGCTGTGGAAGACATACAGCAGGTTTTGAGCATATGCATGGCGAGTATTTGCCTATGCTCCTCTCTTCCCTTCCCAGCTGCAAATCTTTATCCAAGCTGCTATTTGGATTGCAGCATACTGGATATCCGTCTGGCTTGTCTGCTCCACTTGCCAACAAATGCACATTAGTTTGGTGTTTGCTATTTTTTCAGTGCGTGAATGTGCTTTTTCAAAACAGGGGGAAACTATGATCTCATTTCATAAAACCTATCAGTTTTTCAGACATTAAAATGCAACTTAAGGATACATTGACTCACTCACTGACAGAGACTCCTTATCCTTCAGTCCATTTAATTATTGAGACATTTTCTAGTTCCTCTGAAACTTTCAAAATATTTGTTTCCTTTTCCATTTGGTTGGACGATAAGACCAGAATTACTTACCATGCGGAGAATAAAAGCCCTGTTGCTGGAGATACAGGCTGACAATCTCTGAATTTCATTTCAGTGTCCTGCAGCGGAGCACAGGTGACAAAGGTTCAAATACCCACTCAAGAGGTGTCCCTGTGCCACCTGCAGCCTTCCTCACCCCTCCCAATGGAGCACCCTGAGCAGCTCAGCCTGAGACACATTCTGTTCATGCTGCTTGGAGCTGCTTGAGTTGCAGCCTTTGACTTGCACTGTTCACAGGGCAGGCCATCCAGAAACAACAAGTTGAGCTGTCGTGCACTGAACCTGACACAGGGCATGCCAAGAAGGGGAAAACATGACAACGGGCTCATCCAGTGAGATGTAGATATGATAGTCTGAAGTAGTAGAGAACTAGTCTGGCAAAGAAACTGCAGCTCCAGCATTTCAGGCAGCCGAGCACACTAGGCAACAGGAAGGCACAGAGTTTGCCCAGGGCTGAGGTTCAAATGACTCTGAGTAACTGAGATGGAAAGCACTGGAGAACTGACACGCAGCGGCCTCGCTCTAGCCACAGGTAACAACACTGTGTTGCAAACACAGCTGTGTTACTGTTGTCCAGAGGGTCTCTGGTGGGACTGAGTGAGGTTCTGTCAGGCATGAGATATGTGGCAGTGGCAGCACCGATGACAGTGCACTTGTACTTACATGACTGACCGCGCACCGCAATCACTTGAGACACAGGCAGACTTGGTTTTCCCCACCTTGCTTCACACCATCTTTTGCCACCTTGCTGTGGGGACACTGGCAGAGGGATGAAGCAAACAACTGAGGGGCAAGCCATGTCTTAGAGGGTTTGGTTCATTGCACTTGAGTTACAATACTAAATACAGCCCAAACCAGATGCACGGAAGAGAGGACAAAACATGTAGGAAATATTTCCTCTTGGCCACAGGAGTCAGGCTGCACAGGTTTATCCTCAGGCAGCCTTTTTTAATGGTATTCTTTAAGTCTCCAACTGCTATATTGTGAACATCTCTCAAGAAATACTGCCAGACATCACATTCACAGCTTCATTCATTGCCAGCTCTTACATCACCTGTTGTTGGCAGACTTCATCAATGGGGACAGTTTTCTGGCAATTATGTCAGCCAACCTTCTCCTTTATATAGTTCTGCTGATCTGCATTTGAGACCAGCTGATGTGGTTTATGAACTGTTTTCTTGAAGGCTTTCAACTGACATATTTGCCTATAGTTTCCAGTTTCAATATGCCTTGACTGCAGGTGGAATTCTGTCTTTTGTGCATGCCTTTTTTTTTCTTTTTTTTTGAAGTGGGGCTGTCAAACAACTAAAGGAAAAGCTACAGAACCTCTTTGTGGAACAACAGCCAGAATCCCTCTAAAATGTTGAGAAATATATAGGAGGTAGATCCTGCAAACCTATCAGTCAGCTTCTATAATCCTCAGTGAGAACCTGGAGGCTGAAGATGGTTGGTTGGGGATTAGGTGGAAGCAGTTATCACAGGCTGGCTAGGTTATGCATTTCCTTCAATTCAAACCCTCCTGTGCACAGAGCAGCAATGTACCTAACAGCTGCATGTTCTTTGCTTCTCTTCTGAGCCCTGCTCTGGCCAAAAAAGCCTTTATCAGAGGACACATTTGGGCACCTTTGTTCATTAATGATAACTGAGATGGAATAAAATTTCTTCTCTGTTTCCATAGCCTCTGGCAAAAACCCCTATGGAATAAAACTTCCTGGGACTTTGCAGTACCTCAAGTCAATTGCTAAAGGAAATTTCAATAAACACTAAGTGTGGCAGTAGTAATCAAAGGTTCTTTTCCCTTTTGATGTCCAGTCAGCAATTGCAGAAACTCTTATTAGCCCAGTTTGAGGGAAAGAAAGTCCTGCAATTTTGTGCTCTTTTCTTGAGCATTTGCATGCTTGTCTTTTCCTTATTCATTATAATGACTGGAGGATCACAGCCAGCCATTAGCATGGGAGGGAGTCTGGATGTTGTTCTTGTGGGAAGTCCACATTCCTTGCAAGTCTTGCATAACGCAGACTTTCCCTCGGACACGGTCCAGGATTACTTCCTGCCAGACAATTTTCCTTTAGCAATGAGACCATATGAGGAAAAAAGAAATCTTTATTCCCTATTAGGGAAACACCTCATTCTTCTTCTTCCCCCTCAAATCTAAGATATGTTAAAACTCTCATGATGTAAACATAAAATAGCACTCTAACAAAACAACCAGTGTCTTTTTATGACCTCCCAATATTCTGGTTTGACAAGTTTATAAAACATGTATGCTCTTTGCCAGTCTCCCTACAGTGAAACACCTTCCTCCCACCACCAGCTAATGACATTACTTAAGTAATCTGTGTTATGCCACTGAAGGTCATGGCTTAAATCCTGCTGATCAGCCAAAGCAAATGTCACCACAAAAGCAGTGACTTATTTTTATCCTAGAATTACTGCTGGTGAGAAGCACAAGCACACGTTCCACTGGCATGGATGCCTCATCAGGTAGGACCTACCATGTCATCTGTGTTTCAGTACTGGAAAAACAACCATTTACGTAATACTCATACTGCCAAAAATCCACACCGTAGATCATAGCATCATAGAATGATTTGATGAACCATCAAAATACAAGCTAAATTTACTGTAGGGCCAGATGAACAGTCAGAAACCAAATACTTACTTGGAAGAACTGCAAAAATAAATGCCCAGAACTCCAAGAGGTTACTTAAAGCAGAGTTGTGCATGACCTTATCAATATTATGTTTTAAGCACAGTTTTAATACCAAGGGCTATATTGCAGAGATTGAGTTATCTTTTGGACCATAAACTCTGAGTATGTACAGGCAATGAGACAAAAGCAAAGCATATGAAGTGAAATTCCAGTCCTCTTGTTCCTTAACTCCTTGTTTTTAATTTGCCTTATTTCTGCTTGTGAGCAACCATGAATCAGATTTTGTTCTCACTGGCAGTATGAAGTAATAAGAAGTAGCATAGCTTTAGGTCAGAAGATTCGCAGCATCATCTTGTGAAACTTATTAATAGGGAACTGTCTTACCAAAGAAAACACAAAGCTGATTTTATGTGGTGTAGTTCTACAGAAAGGGGTAAAAATACATTCTAGGTAGGCTTTGGCCAGCAGGGAGCCAGTGTCACAGAGAAGAGGTCCTTGGCAGTTCCAGGCTGCAGTGAGTGCCAGATTGTGGTGACTAAATGTCCTCAATGTGAGCAGATGCCCCAGTGCCAGGTGGCTCCCACATTTCCCCCTTGCTTTCCCATTTTCCTCTCTGCACCCCTTGCTATTCTGTCTTGGCTCTGACAGATGCCAGAGAGATAACTAACCTCTGCAGTGTTGCAACATTTGCTTTTACCACAGGAAAGTTCATTTTTTCCAAGTAAAAAACAGGGCAGTACTCTTACTCATGCTTCTTGAGATAATGGCAAAAGCCAGGAGACACAGCAGAGACAAAACAGAAAAAGAAAAGAAAGATGATCAACCTTCTTGCATCTCTGCAGGAGAGAAGAAAGCTGCTATATATAAGAGGCTGCATGTAACTTGTGAGGATGTTGACACAGAAAACCAGAGCAGATGGTCACTCCTTTTCCAGAGAACAGCCTAACCCATTCTCACTCTCTGACTCTCCTGGAAAAAGAAGGACACTTTCTGGGCTGGGTAGGAAGAAGTATTTTTCCTGTGAAGAATCACAGAATCATAAAATGGTTTTGGTTGGAAGGGATCTTAAAGAGCATCTAGTTCCAATCCCCTTGCCATGGGCTGGCACAGCTTCCACTAGGTCAGATTGCTCAAAGCCTCATCCAGCCTAGCCTTTAACACCTCCAGAGATGAGGCATCCATGACTTCTCTGGACAACCTGTGCCAGTGCCTCACCACCCTTACAGTAAAAAATGTCTTCATATTATCTAATCTAAATCTATCCTTTTTCACATTAAAACCTTTACCCCACACCCTAGACCCTGATAAAGAGTCCCTCTCCAGCTTTCCTGTAGGCTCGCTTTAAGAACTGGAAGGGTGCTAAAAGGTCTCCCTGGAGCCATCTGTTTCTAGGCTAAACAAGCACAACTCTCAGCCTATCACCACATGGCAGATGGTCTAGCCCTCTTATCATCTTTGTGACCCTCCTCTGGACTCTGACAGAACTATGCTCTTCCTGTGCTGAGGATTCCAGAATCTAACACAATAATCCAGGTGAGCTCTCATGAGAGCAAAGTAGAGGGAGACAATCACCTCCTTTGACCTCCTCATCACATGCCTTTTGGTGCAGCCCAGGGTATGGTTGGCTTTCTGTGTTGTGAGCACACATTGCCAGCTCATGTTGAGTTTCTCATCCTTCAACACCCCCAAGTCCTTCTCTTCAGGGCTAGTCTCAATCCATTCTCTGCCCAGCCTGTAATTGTGCTTAGGATTGCCCTGACCCCTGTGCAGGACCTCGCACCTGGCCTTTTTGAACTTCATGAGGTATGCACAGACGCACCTCTCAAGCCTGTCAAGATCCCTCTGAATGGCATCCCTTCCCTCCAGTGCGTCGATCACACCACATAGCTTGGTGTCATCAACAGACGTACTGAGGGATCCTTCAATCCCTCTGTCCCTGTCTCCTACAAATATGTTAAACAACACCAGTCCCAACACGGACTCCTGAGGAACACAATTCATCACCAGTCTCCTATTGGACATTGAGCTGTTGACCACAACACTTTGAGTGTGGCCATTCAACCAATTTCTTATCCACCAAGTGGTCCATCCATCAAATCCATGTCTCTCTAATTTAGACACAAGAATTTTGTGCAGGATGGTGTCAAATGCTTTGTACAAGTCCAGGCAGATAATATCAGTTACTCTTCTCTTATCCACCAACACTCTAACCCCATCGTAGAAGGCCACCAAATTTGTCAGGCATGATTTAATCTTAGTGAAGCCATTTTGGTTGTCACCAGTGACCTCTTTATTTTCCATTTGCCTCAGCAGAGTTCCTAGGAGGTTCTGCTCCATGATATTGCTGGGCACAGAGGTGGCACTGACTGTCTTGTAATTCCCCAATTCTTCCTATTTAGCTTATTTAAAAATGGGACTTAGGTTTCCCCTTTTCCAGTCAGTGGGAATTTCACAGACTGCCACAATTTCTCAAATATGATGAATAGTGGCTTGGTAATTTCATCCACTGATTCCCTCAGGATCCATGGATGCATCTCATCAGGTCCCATGAACTTTTGCACCTTTAGGTTCCTTAGATGGTCTTGAATCTGATGAAGCAGTAAGATAGATGAACTCTGTCTCCCTTTCATGGGTTTTTTCAACTGAATTACTAGTTGTGGCTGGGGTTAGCACAGGTGAGCCCTGGAGGCAGCATGATATGAGCTGCTAAAACACATCCAACCGCTGAACATATTTGTGCCATGACCCAGATTTCATCAATGCATGGAAAGTCCCCAAGCTGAACCAGGAAAATACTCCTCAGATTCATTAGAAAATTAAAAGCAATCAAAGACTTGAACTCAGCATTGGAAATGCACTCACATCTTGTTCGTTCCAAGAGTGGTGAAACGAAGTGCAGTGGAGATTATTAGAAGTTTGCCTAATTCATCTATTACTACTTTAACATGGCAAACCACAGTTAGAAACCTTGACTATGATTTTGATGAAGGTTCCTGTTATAGAACCGATGTTCTCAGGACTGGAACAGTTTCAAGTACCAAAGTCACAATTTTTTTCAGTATCAACTTACACGTGGCAAGGTATCCAGATGTGAAGAACTGTAGCTGCTTTTCTTTGTGGTTAGTTTTTTTTTTCTCCTTTTTTCTCTATATGCAATTAAATGTTATGACCGTAAGCACTGAGCCACAGGATAAAAGTCATGTAGTTGGAAGCAGCAAAGTAAAGAAATTACAGGAACAGAAGAACTGAAATGACAAGTTGGCCAAAAGCTCCTGTGATCTGAGGGGTGTGTTCTCAGAAAACTCCCAAGCAACGTCCCTGACCTTGGCCATTGCTTTTGATAATCATAATCCAGAGCCTGCATATCAGTAACAAAAAATGATTAAAAATAGCATAGTATGGAAGAGTCAGAGCAGTGAAAAATATATAGAGGTGGGCAGGGAAAAGCTGTTGCAGAGGCAAAATGGGGAAGAGGAGTCAATGTACCTGATTTGGCCCTGAAGCTGCCAGCCTTGACCTTGATAGCCCCAAGAAGCCTGCAGAACCTGGTCAGCTTGCCAGCAGGAGATACACCCTTATGCACTCCTTCCTGGCCTTGCCTGCACTCTCAAGGATTGTTTTAATCATTAAAATGCTGGATCTTCCTATGTGGCATTTTTTATGGGGCTGTGTTATATGACAGGGTTGTGCTTTGGCCTGCTGCTGATGGCAAAGCTTCAAGTCCACAGGTCTGTATAATGAAGCAAACTGGCAAAAGGTCAGGGCTGGCAACATGGGAGCAATGCTATTTTCTTTTGCAGTATGAACATTATCCATCATCACGTCCTGATACAAAAAATATTCAGCTGTTGTAAATGTGAAACTTGTCATTCCTCACGTTTTAGAGAAGTAATTTTTTTTCTGCGAGGTGAGACTGGAAGAGTCAAACAGAGCTCTGTGAGAGCTAATGGAGACTCACCCATAACCATGGGACTACTTGTCTACCTGTCATTATTTAATGTGTTGTCATCAGTATGTTCTGCACTGTAAAGGCAAAAAACCCAAAAAGAAACAGGAAGATAAATTAAGACTGTCTGTTATGGTGACTGTGTTTAAAAGAACAAAGAATATTTCACACTGCCTAGAGTTAGATACCTGGGGTGGGATTTATCTTTCCTGGCTTTATATGTCTGTCAAGTCAGTCATCTGTATCTGAGATAGGCAAATTTGCCTGCCTGCATAGACAACTGAGGAGAAAAGGAGCTTCCAGAGGGCAAATCACTCTGTCTTATTTTAGACATGCATAGTAATCAAAAGGAGGACCCAGTCTACACGGTTTTCACTTAACGCTGTCTCCGGTTTGGACCCAGGGACATCCACAGGCAGCCAGGGCATGTCTTCAGGAGCCTGGTTTATGCAGCCCAAGATGATTTGCAAACGATAGCATGCAGCATATGGGGGTGACTGGGAGACTCATTTCAAAAATCACACTCCTGATGTTGGCAAAGATGCATATACACACATACAATCTTTTCTTTACAGAAAACAAGGCTTTGGATAAACATCAAGTACAGGTTGTACCAAGCAGGATGCTCTTGATTGATCCTTATATAACACTGACAATATAGGTGTTCAACTTGCTTATCACCTGCATTGGAGAAATATTTATCATTTATTCCTTAAGTAGTAGACAAGAATGGTCTTTGTGGAAAGAAGATTTCTAACTCTGCATTCAGTAAACTCCTGTTGTGTGAACATAGAATCAAACTGATTCGGCACCCATGAACCTTTTGTTCCATATTTTAGTCAGCATTATTGCTGCTATAAATAAATATTATTGCTACTTACACTTTGAATATAGTAGGTGTGACTAGGACAGGAGAATGTAAAGTGGGAAATGCAGTGCACAAATTCATTCCTGATTTATTTTGATTTAATTTCTGCTATAACAAAATAATTTTGACAATGTTACAGATGTACTAGATAGTATATAATTGCAAAGGTCATTGTCTTTCTTACAGTGATCTTACAGCTGCACAGAGACCAATACAACGGACAGGGCAGAAGGTCGAACAACATCAAACACAGTGGTGGAAAGGTGAATAATTGCATCTCTGAAAGCTGTTTTCACATACTCAATTTTTCTGAGATGTTTTATGCTCTCTACACACATTCTGCTAAATGGCTATTTCTCTGTGACTATGTTTAGGGGAACTCTTTTTTTCTGTTACTATGCATGGCTAATCAGGCTCAAGCTAATGAAATCCTCAGTACTGGGAGGAAAAGTAATTAGTGTAGGCCTCAAGTCACTAAAAGCTCTTCTAGACATGTTCCCCTTTTCACGGAAGTCAATGCCAGGCTGATATTCAGTAGTCCTGCCATAGCTGTTTCTCAACTTAGCCCTTAATGTCCCCTGTGAGAATGAAGGTACTTCACAGTAGTGGGCACTATCTGTGTCAGCAAATGAATCATAGAATCACAGAGTGACCTGAGTTGGAAGGGACCCACAAGGATCATTAAGTCCAACTCCTGTCCCTGCATAGGACAATCCCAACATTCACACTGTGTGACTGAGGGCATTGTCCAAATGCTTCTTGAATATTGTCAGGCTTGGGGCCATGACTGCTTCCAGTGCTCCACCACCCTCTGAGTGAAGAACTTTTCCTAATATTCCACCTAAACTTCCCCTGACACACCTTCCTGCCATTCCCTCAAGTCCTATCATTGGTCACCGGACAGAAGAGATCAGCGCCTGCTCCTTTTCCTTCCCTTGTGAGGAAACAGTAAACTGTATGAGGTCTCCCCTCAGTCTCCTCTTCTCCAGGCTGAACAGACCAAGTGGCATTAACCCTTCTCATATGGCTTCCCCTCTAAACTCTTCATCAACTTTGTAGCTCTCCTCTGGACACACTCCAGTAGCTTTATACTGAAGCTCTTATGCAGGCAAGAACAGAATAAGAATCAAATCCACTGGGACTCAGAACAGTTCTCTGTATTTGGGACTTTAAAGTGGTAATTCATCTCAATGAAACTGAAAGGGAAACGTGAAGCATGTTGATTTGAAGCTGTGCATTAATACCCTATTCTGAAAACTGCCAGCAGGACATTTACATGGCACACGGTGTTTCTGAGTTGAGAGTGCAGAACCACTTAGTGTCACATGCTCCATGCTAGAACAGTTGGGAACATCTTGGGAAGTCTTTTGTTTTAATACTATTTAAGATATGGGTTCAATAATGCCCTTAATGAGAATACCAAAAATGTACAAAAGGTCAGGTCAGTTACCCTGTAAACGAACAGGAAATAGTTGCAAAATGCATCGGGAGGGGCCAGTGTTAGAGAAGTCCAAGGAAATGCCTTGCCTTAAGTAACTGCTGATGTCTTCTGTGACTAATGTATTATTGTTCGTAGAACAACACAGGTTATACACTTACCCATACTGCTTAATGAGGTATTGAACTAAAGACTTCCGTATTTTCAAGAAAACTCTTATTTTTCTCCCGAACCTTATGCATAAGGCCTAGATTTGAGAGAAAACTTCTCGTCTTTAAATTCCTGTCTGAGAAAGCGGTGAGATATGAAATGTTGAATCATAAACAAGAAAATCTTGCATTTCAGCAACAAATACATTCTGGCGGATCAGGAAAGTAGAGCTGGCACTGTGCAACTTTGAATTTGCAACTGTGCTCTTGTGCTTGAAATTGCCTGAAAGCATTTGCAATCAGCGTCTGACAGGTATAAAGACAGACTAAGAGTTCCAATGCAAAGAAGTGCAGATGTTGCATAGGATGGGAATTAAAATGTTTTAAAGAAGTGTCTGAACAAGAAAAGGGACTTAGTGCATAAGAAAGTAGAGGTAGCACCCACAAAGAGGAAATGCGTGGTAAAACACCCAGGAGGACAAAGATTCCAAGCAAGCAGTATGGAAGATATGAGAAGATAAGAAGCAAAGCAGATAGAAATATAATCGGAGAGGAAAAACATTTAGCTCTATTATGGAGGAAAAAGTAGCAGAGCTTTTTGAATTCTAGTATTGGAGAACTGCATTAAATATTGGAGTGACAACTAGAAATATGAGGCTGGACAGTAGGTAAAAGGTCAGAAGTGAAGAGAGAGATTTGTGAGTCACTGTTCAGGTAGCAACTATAAATACTACAGCACATGAGGTCATATAGAATTGTACACATAGAAGCCCATAATAAATCCTCATCCTCCTTCCCCTTTCAGTTAGCTGGATATATTCCAGTTCAAAGGCAGGGATTCTTTAAGATCTTGGTTGACTTCTGCCTACCTTCAGCATTCCCTTCTTAGAACCCCTTCTTCTTTCACATTTGCGCTACAACCATGTTGATGTAATAACGTAGCCAGGTCTTATACTCCAGAAAGTATTTCAAACTATTTAATGTTTACACACAGAAATATCAGATATAACACTGAAGCGCTTCCTCCTCACAGAAAATAAGCTGTTGAGGTAAAGCTCTGGCATTCCAATGGTGTTGTATGGACATATCAGGTACCTAGGACTGGTGCTGTAAGTAGGACTATCACCACCGTGAAAGGAGAACAGGTAAATAGCAGCTGCCTTTCTCACATGCAGAAAATTCAACTGTTTACCAATAGCATAGTTTCACAGCAGAAACAGAGAACTGTTTTGACTGAACCAAAGGAATGCTGTAAACATATGTTCTTTAAAGATAAATTGACTTTGCGAGTTGGAATGAAATGAAAATGTTTTTCTTTCCCAATGTCACTTAGAAATAACCATTTTTTTTCATCTTTCTTCCCATTAAATGGATAATTTTCATCAGAATTCAAATGTTCTTATGCAAAAAACCTATCCTTATACAGCATTTTAAGAAAGAAATCTTTTTCACAGAATTGACAAGCTATGTTTATTTGTTTGTCATTTGGATTTTTAAGCATGTCAGGTACATCATCAAAAACCAGAAAAAATTGTTACTGCTCTGCTGAGTATAATGAGCAAATTTAAAGGCAATACTGCAGTTTCCAAGCTGGTCATAAGGGCTTTGTTTTGAGGATGCGGATAATCTCCTGAGGCTTCAGAACCTACCTGGCAGTCACTGGAAGGCAGTGAAGATGGCGGGGTACAAAGATCAGGTCACTCTCATCTCTGGCTAAGATTTTTTTCTTTTTTACGAAGGAGCACAGATAGAGCATGAAGGTCAATGAGGACAATTTTACCCACGAGACAAAAATGACACAAGCAGAGCAATCCAGGTGCCCAGATCTCAGTGTACCAAGGAGATGAAGTCAACTATGTCTCATGTCCAAGAGCAGACCCCTCTGTAGAAGCAGCAGGAGGTCAAGCAATATGGCTGAATGTGACCTCGGATGCCTCTGTGTAGGCATTTGAATTGCTCCTGGGACATTTTGACTTCCCCACTTCCTGCCTTCCAAAACTGCTGTAGTGGCTGCTTAGACCCTGGAGTGTGAAACCACAGGATGCTTTTCCAGGGAATCATCCTCTCTTGGAGAAAAACAGCTTCCTGGTCACTCTGGGCCAGAGGGGCCCTGAAATGCCAGCTGTGTTCACGAGTAGGCTGTAGCTGTCTATTGCCAGAGAAGTAACTAGGACAAAGCCAAACAAGCAGCAGGTTTTTTTACTTGTAGTTCGTTCTTTCGTCTTTTGTTAGTGGCTGCTAATTGAGGTATTATCATGATTGTGGTCGCATCAAACCCAACATCAGATTTGACACTGACTCTTCTGTGAATCTTGGGACGTCCAAAGGAAGCCTAAGTACTAAATGGAGAAATCTCTTCAAAGAGGTCACAGTCCAAACAAGAGAGAAAACAAGAGAAAAACTCATTATTTTTCAGTTTGAATATCTATGTAGACGCTGTATTATTAGGCATTTTTTTCTGCTGACCTGTCCTACCTGAAACTGAGTTTCCTCAGCTGGATATCGTCAGTTCCCATGCCTCCCACTCAAATCATTTAGACCCACCGTGGAAGTTTGAAAATGGCCTACAATATTTGGAGGCTCTAATACAATTAGTGAAAGTACAGCAAGATTCATAGGGCTATCTACCTTGAACATCACATTGTATTACATGCGAACTACAAAGGAAGAAAGCCAGAGGGGAAAATGAGACTATACATCAGGTTCTATAGTATTGGATTGTATAGTTGCAACCCAGACAAATTAAGGAATCACATGGGCAAATTCAACATTAATTTGTTAAGAGCTTGTTTTCGATCCAGTTCCTAGACTGCTTCAGGACCCAGACAAAACAGAAACTCTTCAGTTGCTAACCACTCTGGTGTGTTCCACACTGGGATGACTTCAGTAGCTATTTCAATTTGTTCTAACTCAGCCTTAGGGAGAAAAACTGACAGCGTAGTCAATTTCAGGAAGTTAGCCATTTGGATGAAAACATGAAGCATAAAGTAGCATGAAAACACAATGGGTCTATTTTAAACTGATAATAAAAAATAGCTATGGCTTGAATCTCTCAATCGATGTGCTTTTTCTATTATTTTTCAGTGCTGTGCAGCATAAATAACCTACGATACTGTCAAATTGTAAGCTGTTTTTCTTTTGCTAGCATGATCAATTCCTGTGCCTGTGAGTGACTACCTCCTTCTGATCAATAGTGGAAACTCTTGAGGAAGTCTGAGGTCAAACACCCAGGATGACTTCCATTGGCTGATTAAGCAAGTTATCATTGACAATTATGTTCCAGCCCGAGGTGGTTCCTCATATATAGCATTTTATGTATATAGCTTATAAGCACAAAATGACCAAATCAGGAAGCTGTGTCACAGGTCCATTTTGCATAATTTACTCCTAGAGATTCAGTGGTTTGTGACTCTACCACAGATGAATGCATCAGCATGAAAACTTCATTTAATTATACAAAACAAAACCAGCAATGCATTGCTTCCAGAAGGATTTAACACCTAGCAATTGTGGGCAATACAAAAGGTCAAGGGGTTTATTCCAGCTGTATTTACACTGGGCCTTCCACAAATTTCTCCTGTCTGTTCATCTACCGGTTCTTCAGTCCCCTCCCTCTTGGGTCATTTTAGCAATCACATGCAACCTGGATGATCCTTAAAGCACTAAAAAGCTTTTCATGGAGCTGTTCCAACAGGGAAAATGGATCCAGGTTACATAGCTTGATGTCACAACCAGTGACTATTGGTCAGGGATTTCTCTTTACTCATTTCTCTTTCGCCTCCTTTTATTGTCTTCTGATACATTAAATCAAAGTCTTTCTGCTTACTGGCATGCTTTTCCAAGTTGGCTGCTTGGGATTTTTGATTAGGCAACATTCTTTATCTGTTTTTTCCCTAGTCAGATGGTGGGGAAAATCCCACCCATACCAAATATTTAGAAGATACCATTATCTGCCTATCTTTTTATTTGCATTGAGCATCCTTTGTCTGGGACTCAAAAGAGCTGTATGATTCAGGAACAGGAAGAGTCGAGACAGACAGACTGGGACTGTATAGGGAACTGAGGAAACTAAAGCAGAACAACGTGTCCTGTGTTGTGTCCTGGTTTGGCTTCAGGGTAGTAAGTGCTGATTTATTCTCTGAGTTGGACAGGAACTGCAGGTATTTCAGCCAAGAGAATTCGGAACATCTGGGCAACACCTGTGGGTTGATTTGTGCTGTTAATATGCTGGTTTCCAGCCACCAAGGTCTGCAAGAACCTATTACAGTTATTATAGTCACAGAGGGACTTTTTGGTAGTCTGGGACCAATGCTTTTTTTCTATTAGAAGACCACTTCTAATTCTGTTAGGTGCTCATTGGTATTTTGAAAGGAATACATATTTTTGTGAATGTTTATAGTATGATTTTCATTTCCTCTAAACGAGATTCGTGTTGGTCCACTGGTCTAAAACGGTCTTCAGGTGATCCTGAAGTGTATTATACAATACAGATGGATCATTCCCAGAGCAGAATGAGAGAGGATGTTTTGACTCTCAACAATTGCTATTAAAACTGAAGAATATTTCTTAAGAAAAAGCTGATTGCAAGAAACTTTCTGAATTTCTGAGGACAGTTTTAAAAGCAATAGAGATGGTTACTTCACTAGTAACCAGGTGATTACTTGAGAGCTGCTTTCACAGAACATAGACCATACAGGGTTAAGCTGATAATGGCCTGCAGATACTAGTTAAGAAACAATCCATCAGGACCAGACACTTAGCCTTTGAATGATGGTTATTATGGTAATAACCATTGAAGTCAATGTGAATAACTGTGACAATGGCATTGTGGAATTGCAGCCTTATTTCCATATCAAATCACTTTTGGTGACAGGTGAAAGGGTGAGACTCTGGCTTGCCAGGCACACAAAGTCACAATGGGCAATTGAGGTTATGTTGATGCTTTCTCTTTAATGTGTCAGCTGGGATCAAGATAGGAAAGCCAGATTCTGCCTTCAGATACAAGTATGCAAATTTGTCATCTTAAAACTTTGTAATTGTTCCTGGGAATTCAGCAGTCACTGTGCTTAGATTGTATCTTCAGTCACAGCTTGGGCAATCTTCACAGCAGCTTGCACTAGACTAAAGAGACTTTAGTTAGGAGTCCTTGCAACCAGTTGTACATCAGATGAAGTGATGGGTATCCACATCTGTAGCCAACATGGTTATGCTAATTTAGTTTTTTCATCTCTTTTCATTATTCCCATTAAGCAGCATCACAATCTGCACTAAATACCATTTTGGATATTTTGATAAGAGAAAAGAAAGATGCCTTTTCCTGGCAGTGGATTGTGGAAACAGTTTGTGACTGAAAAAGTGGTGAAACCACAGCCTTAGGAAATATGCACAGTTTCCACACACAGATAGAAATCATATTTGTAAATGGAGAATTTCTATAAATACACAAGTATTGGTTGACAGCTATCACCTACTGCTAGTGCACAATTCTCTATGTCATGTAAATGCACATGTAAGCACTGAAAAGGGAAACAGTCTGGATTGCCCAGGCTAAAGTTACTGCTTTCGGGGGTTGGAGATGTGCTTGAGCACAATAAATCCACATTGGGTAAGACTTGTCTACAGCTTGTCTTTTGAGAATCATTCAAAGCTTTGACCAGGAACACTAAGCCACCATAGCAGTCCATTAAGTTTGGACAACTCTTACAAGAACTCTTAGGAGAAGATCATGTCTAGGATGACATCACAACTGCCAAATTCCAGATTTACAAACCTAATATGGTACTAGGTACCGGGCAGACTCCCTTACTGTGTAAGTGCCCATTGTCATTAATTGCCACCCTAGTCTGATATCGCTTTTGGAATGGGTCTTCAGGTTCTTACACATGCTCCAAAGCTTGATCTGGACACAGCTTGTGACTTGTGTCCAAAGCCTCCCTTTCCCTGCCCTCCAAAATTAGTGATGGTGTTTTATACACCTGCTCTCTTCCCAAGAAAATGTGAGGCCTTGGACTCTACAATAGAAACTCTCTTTCCTATATCCCGAGGAAGTGCCCTATCTGTGGACTTCAGAAGATTAGACCATGGAATAGCCAGGAGTACAGTATCTCAAGGCCAAAGGAAGAAACTATGTCCCTACCTAATGGTTATATCCACCTGGCAGGCAAGGTGGCACTGACTACAGACCCAGCTTCCTCAGTTCCTCATACATTAGATGCTTCATGGCTGAGGAAAAGCATCAACCCTAGGAAACTCTCAATACCTTTGCTCCTGTGAAGCACTGAGACTCAGCTTTGCACACTAAGGATTTGCTTGCAGTCTCGTTTATTTTTTCCTTTTGTTTTCGTTTTTGGGGCAATACAAAAAACCCTAAATCAATGGGAATATTTCCATCAGCTTGGATGTACGTTAGATCGGGCACCATTTTACTTGAAAAAGCGACATCACACTTCTAATAGCACAAATATTATGAATGTCTTGGCTTTATGCAGTGCTTTTAAAAGAAAACATTATGTAGTTTTAACCTCTGTATACAGGTTTTGTTTTTACCAGCCATTAAAGGGCAACCACGTGTAAGGGCAATGTGACTGCAATTGAACAATTCATAGCAAAGTTATGTTATGATAGATCATCTCTGCAGTTCATGAAGCTCCTGGCAGGAGATAATATACTAACAACACAACAAAGATATGTGGTAGAAAGCCAGGTAAAAAGTGGGATCGACATTATTTTCAAATCTGAATTAGTTGCCCACGTTGATATTTTGACTAGAAAAAGTTATTAAGATTTCTTTGGGATTTTCAGCCCCTTCTTTTCTCTCCTACATGAACTTTCATTTCTGAGCAAGTTCAACCATCAAACTAATCTAACTAATATTTCTCATTTCAACCCCTTTGCCTTTGTAAAGGAATAGTAAATAAATCAATGATCAATCTGTGTGCAGCTCTATTGCATAATGACACATATTTCAACAGACTTGTTGAAAAAAAATTATATTTTGCAGTTAGAGGATAAAGAAACCTTTACAGATTTTAAATTCTGAAACACATTCTGAATCATTTGCAGATAGACTCAAAATCCAAAAGGAATATATATGATCTAAAGAGACTATGTCTATCCCTTGGGATATTCTAATACTGGAACTTAAAGAAAAAAAGAACCTACCCTTTCCTCTTTCCTTCCTCTTTCAGGCAGCTGTGCTCCAGCACAGTAGCACTAAACTTTCAGATTATATGCATCTGTCAACACATGCTTGCTTGCTTGCTTAATTCACTTAATTTTAACAATTATTAGCATATTTCCTACAGACACTATATTGTGATGAAGAGCTGCTGTTTAAAACTTACCCTGATACAAACATGGAGAAAACGAAGAGTTGTTTCCAAAAAGCTAAAGTGGGACAGATGGAAGCATTGAGCGATTGTAATTGTCCAGGTCATGCACGTGTTTGGACAGCTGAGTTGAAATGTAAGGGGTCTGTGTTATGAACGAGTTGCAGCCACAGGGTACCTATAAAAGGCACTGAGAGGCTGGAAAGAATTTCTAGGAGGGATTTGCAGTTCCAGAATATAAGCAGTGGATTTAATTTCAGAGAAAATATTACAGAAGCCTACCCTCCCCTAAATACACATAAAGCAAGTGAAGTGCTCAGGCATTGGGTCCAAAAAGCAAAGGCATTGGCAAAGTTAAAGCATTGTGAGATGGGAGGGATTTTGTAAGTGGTGGATTAGTTTGTTGCAGATTTCTTGCCATGTGCCTCCCAATGCTGCCTCTACTGGATTGAAGTTTACTTCCATAGGACAATCAGTTAATGTTATTAATAATGTTATTATGAATCTGACATTCAGGATCACAACCAAGCAGCTGTGATGTGAGTCAGCTGCAGAAAAGAGGCTTGAAAAATGTCTGTCCTTAGGCAGTAACAAAAATCAGGAATGCCATTTTCCATAAGATCCGAGCGGAAAGCTTTGCAAAATGTCAGGCAGGACGCCAGTTCTACAACTCTCCATCTTTTCCAGGATATGGACTTACACTTAGTAAGATCTCACACTTAGACTGATTTTTGTTTGGATGAACTGGTTTTTAATAGTAAACACAAATTTCTCATCCAAATTTTGAGCTCCAAGTAAACACCACTCTGTCTTATTTAATTCTACACTTTCCTTCACAAACTCTTCTGTGGCTCTCAGTCCAACCAAAGCTTTTATCTCCCCATAGCCTAGAATATACTCCCTGCTTTTTCTGAGGGATTTCCCATTCTGTATCAAAACGCTCAGCAAAATATACTGTTTCTTTTTTTCATTATAGAACTGAGGTTACCCTTACATTTCCTAGGAAGCCTGGCGTTAACCAAGGGCGTCCTGGAAGTAGGCTTGATATTTATTCCCTTTCCACGACTGCTAGGTTAGACCTAGCCAAATGCCAGTCCTAGGCTCCCGTAAAAGACCAGATCACTTGGTTACACCCAGGAAAACAGAATGGATTAAACTGAGTCAAAATGAGCATCATTAGTGTTTTTTATTTTAGGGTAAGAATTACGCCTTTATAAAATGCCAAAAGAACATTACCTTCCTCAGTTTTCACATAAAGTTCATCACATTATGTATTAATATTAATATTTGAAAGAGATCTGCATAATTTATGTGCAATAAGTGCATAAGTGATTATTGCTATAATGGTGAAAAAAATCACTATATTTCTGGAAAAATTTATAACTTTTCTTGCTGTCTTTTCATAAAGGCAATTAAATATGAGTTGCCACAGGAACAAAAAGCTGTAACATGAACCTTAACGTGAACGTATTTTTAAGAACAACTCTGAGTTTTAAAGAAAAACAACCAAACATCAGGATAATATGTCACCCACGAGACTTTCTGATTTAGATTTATTCTGCTCCCTTTCTTCTAAGAGATCTTATGGGATGTGACAAATATTATGCACAGGAAAATCATGTACCTACTTTTGTTTATACAGGAATGGAAGAAGGTTGAGGAAGGCAAAACTGCTGACACTGAGAGACATCCTCCCTCTGTAGTCTGCCACCATGGCTGCCAACCCACTACTGGAGTATCTAAGTTTCGGGTGGCTGCACCTTCAAAGGTGAAGTCCTACCCCTTGGCAATGAAACAGTCGGGACACTAGCCTCTCACCACATGTTTCATCATACTCTGCTACCATTACACAGCAGCATCACTCTCTGTGTCAAAACATGTCATCTTTCCATTCATAGTCAGAGACTGGGACTGAGTTCTTCAAGTCCAGTGGTGCAGATTTGCTGTCAAGCACAGCAGTCTCTAAACCATTTCCTTTCCTTTGGATGTTCAGGATGCATTCCACAGGTTTTTTTTATCCCTTCCCTTTAAGTCAACATTTTAAAAATAAATGCTTGGGGAAACTGGACTTTTGGGATCAGGCACAGGGCAAGGGTCACTGCTGGTGAGCTCTGCAAGTGAAAGCAGCAGCTGACATTGCCATGGATACCTGCTGGGCCTTTTCTGCTGATCCTTTCACAGGTTCAGGTCAGTTAACATCTGTCTGTCTAAAACGAGAATCTATTAAAGAATATGGACACAAGCTTGCAAGAGAGAAAAAGATAAAGGTCCATGAGCTCTATCAGGTAAGAGGAGAGAGAATCATCAGGGTGCATTGAAAGTCATGATTTACACTCAAAAAGCAACAATGCGTTGAATTACAATTATTTCCTGCAGTTAGACTGTGAATAGCAGCCCACAGCAAAAGGAGTCAAGAACTGTAAATTTATTTTCTTTCAAAATCAGCCTACATTGCATAAAATATGCATTACATGAAATGCTGTAGGGAACAATCTTACATTGTTACAGGAAGAGACTAAATGACCAAACCATCTCCAGCTTCTGTGCAACTGCCTTGAGCATTTTTTAGCTTGTGCAACTAGAATAATTGTTTTATCATAGAAACTCCCTTTTGCTGGAGAGGTTGTTCTTGGCTAAGAGCTCCAGGCAAGATTCATTCCTGGTGTGGCCAAGTTATTTCAAATATTAATACAGCAAGTGTGTTCACTTATGGATGTATAGTTGCTGGTGTTGTAATCTGTGCTTAGTAAATCAAACCATTCTGCTAAATATCTTCAGTTTAGATCTCTACCTTAAAAAATCAGCAAGAAAGGAAAAAAAAATCGGTATAAGCTGGGCAAATAAATCTCACTCTCCTGCATTATTCCAAGTCCTGCAGAGGAATTCTGCATAACCCAGTGAGTAGTATAATCCAAGTTCTTTAACCTCATCATTTTTTCAGTTGAACTTCAGAGGGTTTTTGTTACATTCTGGTTGATGTATCAGAGAACTACTCCCTGCTGACTAAAAGATGACAATAAAAAAATTGTATTGAAAGCTGATTCTTAGCTTGTTCAAACGTATTTACTGATGTTTGCAAGTCTCTAACTGGTGAGCTTTAAATGAAAAATTGAATTTCAATTCAAATAAACATTGATAAAAATGAAAGTAACATGAAGGCTTTTCAGGTCTTTCCTCCCTGATTTGGCCCTCTGCTGTCTCATGAAAAAGCAAGATAGGAAAGCAGTAATATAATATTAGGAACACTAAAAATTGCCACCCACCAACACAAAAATATTCTAACTAACCAAATCAATTTTACCTCATTTTAATGATAAACAGCAAGTGTCCAGTTATAAGGTTTTTACGGGAAAGCAAAAGTCATATTTTTCCCCTAATGTATTTTCAAAGAAAACTTTTACGAAAGAGTTCTGTTATTTGCTTAAGCATGGAAATGATCAGCAGAGCTATGATTTTATTAGTAGCGATGACAGAAAGATTTGACTTTCCAATAATGTTTCTGTTTTCTTCAAGACAGAAGTTCTTCTCTGAGTTGCATTTTAAACAATAATAATAAGAGTGATTCTTGGCTTAGTCTTTTTAAGTACAATTTTTTTACAAAAATAGTTTTATCCTAGTGACTATGCACCATCTGATATCTACAGTCTGATAAGAGTGTGTCACTAACATTTTTTTTCTGACTGAGGCACTGTTGAGTAGTCTGTAGTACACTGTTCTTGAAGGCTAACTTCCCACTGCCTTTTACAAGCTTTCTGATGACAGGTGAGATATCATTATATGAGAAAAAGTATTTATTCTGCATTCTGTGAATGGTTTCTCTTGCATATTAGGAAGATAAGATTTCTTTATTAGTTTCAACTGTAATATTATGCTGTCATTAAAAAAACATCAGTTGAGATTGAATTCTGCAGAGGTATGTTCAAGTTTTTCCATCTTGTGCTGCGAACAGTAATCAGCCACTCCAGTTACACAAACATCTGCATTGTCTAAAGCGCATGAAAGTCTCGTGGTTGAGGGCAGCCTTAAGGAATTGGAAACATCAGTGTAAGCAGAGAAGAGGAGGTTATGTTAGAGGGGATGCACACTATATCTTTGCCTGCAAAAAGATTTGCCTTAACAGACAATATAAAATAGGGGAAAGGTTTGATGATGCAAATGTAAAATTAGATTATTTTATCTGATTAACTGCAAGAAAACAAAATTTTTAACATGCGAGAGAACAAAACTTCAAGTCTAATTCTGGCTGCTTTCATGAACTGAAGTAGCGGTTATTTTTTGGGGGGGTGGGGAATGAAATTTTGTTACAAACTCAGACTTCCATCAAAAAAATGACTGTGAACATTTGCCTGAACTTTCTTTGGAGCCTCAGAATTTAGATGAGTTACATATCACAGAGGCTGTGGGGATTTCCTTCGGGAGAGTCTTCAGTACAACATGGCAGACAATACTGGATGATCTCCACTGTCTAAGTGCAGTTATAAGACCAGGACAACAACTGAAGTGAAACGCACTGGTTGAAGCAACAAAATTGCCAATAGCAATGTGGAAATGTCCTTTGCCAAGCTGTCTAAAGTTATTGTAGGTTTTCATTTTTTTTTTGAGTTAACACAATATTTTAACTTTTTGTATAGTTATGTGTCCTGAAAGTTTCTAGAAAATGTGTGTCTAGTACCTCAATAAATCAACAATTTTGGCTGGCTGGGAATTTTCTTGTTTGGTTTTGGAGTTTTATTTTTATTAGGAAAAAAATATTATAAATTCAGCATTGTCTCCATAATGCCAGTGTCAAACCTCTTGCTCTTTTTGTTGGAGCCAGAATGTTGTGCAGGTATCCTGATTATTTCTTATTTGTTTATGTTGTGTGACAGCTAAACTATCAGTTGTTTGTTGGTGGCTTTAAAATGAATCCAAATAAGTTTCATTCTGTTAAGTGGGTTGGTCCTTCCTCCTTCCTCTGCTGGGTTTGCCCTTGTCATTACACACATACAATAAGAATACTTCTTTGCCACTGATGTTTACAATGCAGTCTCTAAATAATGGATTTCCATTGTTTACTCAAAGTATAAAAAGACTTTTTTCATGCAAAGCTACAAGGTTTGCAGAGCTGGCGTCAGCCTCCCCACACACAGAGTCTCCTAGTTTCCAGGAAGAAGCCCAGGGCATCCTCCCCTCTTGTAATATGTTTCTGCCAGAATCATTTAAAATTGTTTGACAAAGAGAAACGTGCAAACTGAAGCATTGCAAATGAGGAAGAGGCTAGAAAAGGGAGACAAAAAATGAAACCTTGCAGGAAAATTCTTCAATTTGTCTAATGATATTACTTGACAACAGAGTTTGAGATCCAGACTGTAGATGGTGGCTCCCACACATAGAATTTATCTTCAGTAGTAGTAAACATTTATCCTAAGTCGCAACTGCACATCTTAAAGTTCTGTTCTAGGAATTCTGCTCTGCCAGCATTTTACCAATATATCAAGGAGAGAATTTATACCAGAAAATGCTTACAGTCTAAAAGGTATGAAAAGATAAGAGGTGGATATATTCCTTTGAATTTCTTTCCTTTCTAATTCTGGAAGATAAATTGTTGCTTAGGTGTAGCTAGTCTGGATATAGGGACTCATGGTTATTTCTTGGGTTACGGTGCATTTACAGTGGCTTTCCTTTATTACTGTGCCTAAATGTTTGCAGTATTTTTTACGTAATTGAAATGACAGTTTGAGATACATTGGTCAACAGGGAAAAATTTTTTACCACTCCCGCACCTGATTTATGATAGCATTTGTATCCAGAGGCTATTTTTCCACTGGTAAGATCTAAAGGGATATAAGGATGATGATACCATGCACCGTTACCCTCTGATCTCAAAGGTCCTGGCTATGAGAGTGGAATTCACAGTCTTGTCTTAGCCACTTATTTCCCAACGCTGCAAACAGGGAGTTTAGAGGTGGGGAGACTGGACACGCAACATTGGAGCCTATAAGACAGCCAAGAGGCCAAGGATGAAGAGCGAGATTTATTTGAAATGTCACTCTCAGGCTTGAAGATGTTTTTCTGTGGCCCATCCTGAATAGCACACCATGGTGAAGGAGGAAACTGCTTTGAATGCAATTCCAGAACTTAGGCACCTGAGTCTCCCATTCAAACATAGATAGCCATCTTATTCTTTTCTTCCAGACCATACCTGATGCTCCTTCTGGATGAGAAGCTGGTCCTATTTTTGTTGAATACTTGTGGTTAAAGCACTTAGCTAGGATGCAAAAACCTGTGTGTGTTCAGGTCTCTTGAGGCTGAGGGGAACAGAGTGTCACATTTCACATCCTCAGAAGATGGTCCATATTAGGAAAAGTAATATGGTAAAAAGTGTCTCCTTCTCATGATTAACCATGGTCAGGACAAGAGAAAGCTCACAAGGCTGGAAGGTGATAGCAAGCTGAAGGACCATAATTATAGCTCGGTGAGATCTCTTGAAAGAGAGAGGTGTTTGTCTTTACGGATTTTATTAATTGACTTTTTAATGCAAAATACACAGAAACATTCTGAAAGTTTTTAAGTATCAAATTGTTGCAAAGATTCTTACTTTATTTACTATAACTAAATCTCTTCTTGGATTTAGATTTAACCTGTTGTTGGTTTCATATCCTACCTTGAAAGCAAGACATTAATGCTCTCTTTCATGCTTAGATAAGTTTATCCCTGAGCTGTGGCACAACCCTGAACTAGTCTCAGGTTTTCCTTCTTTCGGATATTGTTGACACCAGTATGGCGTGGCGATCTCATACAATCTACCAATAACACCCTTCTTCTTAACACCATAAGTAATATCACCTCCAGGGAAAAAAAGGGGCCAAGAATGTTTGCTCTCTCTTTGTAAAATAATCAGGCAATCAAGATGGTACAAACAGCAAGAGACATTAGACATTCAACATTTCATAAATCTGGTACCCCGTTGCAGAAGAAACAGAAGCTCACTTACCTGAATTGCTTCCTAATCCCCTTTTATCACTAGCTTATACGAAATGCACCTACCCAGAAGTCCAGGCACTTTCATAACATTTAACATGCACATAGGAGAGCATGGAGTACTCATGCCCTAGAGTCACTTTCCAAAATCGCCCTCTTTAAAGATATCTCATATTTTTCTTCCCTAATATCCAAGAGAATGGATGCACCTTCTTGGATTTCCAGAAAGACAGCCTATCTAGATGCCATCAAAGAGAAACTCTTACGGAATTTCTGTTTTCTTCTCTTTCCACTAGGCCATGGGACTTTTCACCCATGAGAAGTGCATCCAAGTCTTTTCGCTGCAAGCAACTGCCATGTCTCAAGGAGAGGAAAGCTGTCTCCGGGATGATAAAGGCCTACACTCTTAAATGTCTTAGAGTCAGAAGATTGCTTTTTAATCACAGAACAGAAATTAATTAGAAAATAATGCAGGCTAGTGCTGAACACTGACCTAATATATTTTTTCCCTGAAGCAAAGGTCTGAAGACAGACATCTTCCGCACTAATTAAAGCGAATGGTCCCAACATGTATCTTGCAATAGGAACTCGCAAAGGTTTCCTTAAGATACAGTCATTGCCAACAGCAAGAAAAGGAGAAGCAGCAAAACTGCTGCTAGGCAAGCCCAAGGCATAAAGAAAAGTCCCTCATCTACGGGGCAGTGCTCATGCATTGCTTTGAAACAGCAGGTACAAGGACAACTTGGGAGCCCTTCCTTGCTAGGTATTTGTCAGTGTGTTGCAGCAGGGAGCTGTAAATGTCTGTTACAGAGCTGAAATAAGGAGTCCTGCAGAGGAGTGTTGATCACTGTCCTGTACCCAGAAACAATCCCCAGAAGCCACAGGCAAAGGAACAACAAGTGGATGAAAGGAAGCTAGAATTGTTGTACTAAGGAGTTGTGGTGGATACTCCATTTAGCTGAATCAGGAATTCTTCTGATGATTAGAACCAGACACCGCATTGGGGCAGAAGACAGAAAAATGTCAGAAAGATCATACTGCAAAAATATGTTAAATTCCAGTGTCTCTGTTTCCTCAGTTATGTTTGATGCATTAAAAATATTTTGAACTCCTCATTTACATGCATTTTCATATAATTATGAATATATATATCAATATATATAAATGCATCACTAAATTAACAATACTTCATAATTTTTTCTGACATTATACTGCATTGTTTCAGCATTACTGAATGCAAATACTGTTATCTTAGCAAATGCTGTAGCATTATAGAAAAAAAAATTTCCTCGGTGTAACATTAAGAATTTCAGTGACATGGAAAGTTTGAGTGTGTTGAATTTTTATTCCAGTTCAAAATGAAAACAAATGTCAAATAGCTGTGAATTTTTAAGGAATGGAAATGCTGTCCCTGACTGGCCCTCTAGACTGTAATTGTAGAAGGCTCTTAAGCTGAAAATATTTTGAAGGTCAATACAAGTGGATCTGTGGCAGAGCATAACAACTAATGATTTCAAAACCAGCAATGCAGTCAGCTAGTCAATCAACAAGCAGTAAACAGTCACTTCACGGGAGGGTAGAGAGGATTAGAGAAAAGGGACATGAGATCACTGTCTTGAAGAACCCGAGTCAGAATGTTAGGTGAGAAAGTTTGCTCTGGTCCTGTGAGATACAGCTGCCTCCAGAAGTGTTGACTGGGCTTGTGCTGAGGCTTGTTCCCCAACTCCAGGACACCCACGTGGCTCGGGTACGGCAGCTGGATCCCAGCACCCAGGGAGTGTATGCGTTTTGTAGTCACATTGAACATATATTGGCCCTGTTGACACAAGGTGCTTTTAGACAGGAGTTGAAAGTTGCAACAGCATCTCCCAGAGTGAGTGGCTGCTTGCTCAGTCACCTGCCTGCTGCTGTCGCTGGCAAATTTCACTGGTGTATGGTAAGTGACACTGCTGGCACTGGGACAGCCAACGACGACAGCCATTTTAGCCAGTCCCAGCCCTTGTAGGGACCTGTCTGTCCTGCAGAGAAGAGTTTAGATGTTGAGTTGTGAGTGTAACAGCCAATATAAAAAGACATGGATGTTTGGAATGGCAAGGTGGTGATCCTTCTTAGGATCTAACTTGTAGTATTTGAATGCAATGGGAGTTGCAACTGGGTTAACTGTGTATGTAATGTGGCCAGAGCAAACCAAGATATATTTTCCATTGACTGCCTGGTGAAGAAGTGTCCTTGGGGTATTGCTAATGTCAGTGGAAAGTAAAACACTGTGCTGTCACTGGGCACTGCCTGCCAGTGACAGCAGGGAGCTGGGTGTTATCTGCTCCCTTGTGAATACTCACAGGTGTGAAAAAATCTTCTTTCCATCTCAGGTATTCTCAGAATGATCTGTATGTCAGCTCACACACATTTTGATTCCTTAATTCTGAACCAAACTTCACTTTGTTTATTATTTTCTATCAAAAAACGTGGCTCATCAATGTATTCAATAATGTTCTTTTTCCTCTTGCTTTTCCTAAATATTTAAAACTTCTGATTTTGAAGGATCAGCAAATGATTTTTTTTTTTTTTTAGCTCAGAGACAGTACCTTCTTTGCTCCACAAGGAAGACAAAATAGCTCCTGAGTAGAAGCACAGAACACAGTTGCCCCATGTCTATCAAAACGTCCTATTCATTTCTTCTTCCCCTCCAGCTTGTGTCTGTGGTGCAGGTTTAATGAAGTCATCCTGATCTTGCCACTTGCAAACTGCAGTTACACTGTGTCTCGTAGAGTCTCTTATCTGAAATCAGATTACTGAGTATGACAAAAAGCTTTTATTAGTTTTGGGCCTAATTTTTTTTCCTCTTTTCCTAGATTTTGGGCTACGAGTGACTCATTTCTCCTTGTTTTCTTAGTGGTAAACCCCAAGATATTAAGAACTTCTGACCTGGATGACTAGCCTGACCTTAAGGACAGATTGTAGGACCCCTTCTTCCTGTGACACAGAAAGAACTTCTTTCTCAAGAAGTCCTGGCTGCTGTGGTAGCAGAAGTTTCTTAGGAAAGCCCAAACTGAGGAGTTGCCTACTCAGGGAAGCTGCTCTTGAGTCCCCGAGGAGGCTTTTTCTAGATATTCAAGGGAAAAACCCTTACCAGCCTCACACCTACAGCATTTCTCATCATCTGTGTGTGGTACTGAGTGGAGATCTTAAAATCAGTAAACATAATAATTTAAAAAATCCAGCCTACTTTGAGACTGGGAGACTAGAGTTACATAAATGCACTGTGTCTCCAAGACACTGAAGAAAGGGACAATACTGCAGTCACCTCAGATTCTCACTACATCGCGGAATTAAAAGAAGGCTCCAGCATTTGTCTGGGTCAAACGGATGTGAAGGAAACCAATAACTGTGGTGGGATGATGGAGGATGAGAGATCACTGAAGAAATGTTTCAAATGGTGGTCTTTTCTGAGTTGCAGTAGTGGCCCACGCAAACCCTTTACTGTTGGCCTAAGCTGTTCTGAGAGTTGCTACTGTAGGGTAATAGTCAGAGTATCTCAAGGACAGCCTTGGCTCCCCAAGGGCTTTCTAAAGAAGTCAGAGTATCATTATGTCCCTCAGGGTATATGTCCCTCAAGGTCCTCCTACCAGGGAGGAACTGAGAGGCACAGAGGTGTCAGTAACATCAGGTATGTGCCACTGCAAGAAACCTTCTGCTTTTACTATTGTGTAAGGCTACCCCCTCTCAGTCCTATAGTCCTAACTCCTTTTTCTGACTTTCAGATGCAAAACCAACTGATGCTGTGCTGCAGACAGCTCCAAAGCAAGTGCAGAATGTCGCCTTGAAAGAGAACAGTTAAAGCTGCCCTGATATTTCAGATGCTCCCTTATCCCTAACTGAATGACTTTGTTTGCCACCCAAATAACCCCAGCATGCGCGATACCATTTCCACAACATTGTTTGCCTGCTGCCTGTGTGGCTGGATTTGGAGCACATGTAAAGTGCTGTGGACACAGTTATCCTGCATTGCCGAGAGCCTTGGAAGGCTCTAAGTCAGTGCCACCCCTGTTTATGCTCCCTGGCTACAGTCACTGACTGGATAGGCTCAGAAAAACCACCAATTGCAATGCACCGCCATGCTTCAAACCTGGCCAGGAGGCAAGCAAGGACACGGGGAAATATCACTGGATCTCTGCCAGCGTTTAGGGATTTGCACTTGACTCGTAGGAATGCAAAATAACACTTGCAGAAAACCAGTCAAGGTGTCAGCTAAGGTCTTTTATGTCCCTCTTATATTTATAACTGTAATGTGAACTGTCATGGGGTTCATTTATATGCAACTTTTAGAAGGCAACTTACAGTTTATCTCTGCCATAGAAGTGCATGTTTTTGTGAAACCTATCTCTTCTCCCTCTACGTAAGGTGAACAACACTATAAATAAGGCAGAGCAGTGTGCTTTACAACAGGATAGTAAAGCATTTGAGTCTGTTTATCTGTTGTTACCTTGATGGGAATAATTTTGTTTCTCATTTTTGGGACAGAAAGGGAGAGGAAGGAAGGGAGAAAAGGAACTGCCTCTGTAATTCACCTCCCCTGACAAAGCTAGAAGTGCCTGGTTATTTCTTAGAGAAGGAAAAGAAAATAATCTGAGGGAAGAGTGTAAAGACTTTATCATTTTGCCTGGCTGATGTGTCCAATTTCAGCTTTCAGTAAATACAAATGGAAAAAATAAGTTTAGCTGTAGGCTGGACAGTAAGCCTAGAGGCAGACAGATTTATGCAGGCTGTTTGAAGTATATAGTTGAAGAAGGCCTTGGAGAGAGGCTGAAGCTGGCAGCCCCTCTGTGAGGGATTAGTACCCAACCATGCCCTCACTGAAGAAGAGCAACAGTGTGAGGAGAGACCAAAGGCCAGAGATTGCATTTAGGATGCTATAATCATCCTTGCTGTAGAGATGTATAAGTAAAGGATAGCATGCAAAGGAAGACATTCTGCAGACAGAGATTAAGTGAGAATTAGAGGGAGGGAAAACATTAGCAAGCCAAACAGACTTCATCAGTCCTCCAGCTGCATACCTACCAGTGCTTGAGTTCCTTGTTTGTGGAGCACTGGCACGGGAGTTAGCTGACTCCGCACATCCCTTTGATTACATGTTTTCGCCACTGACAACTGGCAGCCAGAAATCCTCGAGGATTCTAAATAACCACTTATATCTCTGCTTACTCTCTAATGACCGTTCATCTTCCATGATCAGGCATCTCTTTGGTTACTCACCCACAACCTCATTCTCATGCTTTTTCCACTACTTTATCTGACTTGTTCTGGAGAGTTTTCCTAGTTAATAGACAACAGTGCTTCTGCTGTGACTCGGTGTTATATTACATAGATGATGGTGGGCAGTGGTGGTTTTCATGCATAAAGAGATAGCAAACACCTCATATTACATGAATATATCCAATTATAAGGCCATTGACAGCAATAAAATCAAAAGTCAACATATACATTGAGTACATTTGGGGTTAAACTTTAAGCTAGTTTTATATGAGTAAGAATGTAAGGCACCAGATGTTTTTCTTGCTTATGGAGTCCTTTGCAAGGAAGCTAGCCATGGCATGTCCTCATTAGTATTGAAAGGGCTTCTTCCTACCAGCTCTTGTCTTCCCAAAGGGGATAAAGAGTACCCTACAGCTACTGCTGATTCAGTCACCAGAACCCAAGAAAAGCAAAGAGAAACTATTAGTTGAATTTGGTTTAGAAGCCCAAATTTTGAGCCAGATACTTAAAGTATGGAGATGCAGAAACATCCAAGTTCATACTCTCTGTGCCAGGCCCACGCCTAGCTGGGTGCTAGCTTATTTGCTATGTGGAAAAAAGCTAAAAAGCCATGTTGGCCAAGTGCTGACATGGAGCATCCTCCAGGTAATGAATCCTATTAGACTGGGTTGTGCAATGTGTGGAACTTAGTGGCTTGGATCTCTTCAATACACTAAATTTCCTGGGATGAACATGTCCTGAGTAGATTGATGTAACAACAAATATTGGCCTAAGGCTATATTCAAGCTGTTCAAGCTTATAATATTTGTCTAGACAGCATCATTGCTAATATCTCATATCTCAACCCATTTTTAATTGGAAAACAGATTCTGTTTTTGAAAAATAGCGTAATTTATTCCCGTTTCTCCAGATTTTTTTTTTAATTAACAATACATCAAAAAATACAGATGCATTGAGATCTTATCATTTCAGTATACATAAGGTTTTAGTTTTTGTGGATTAAATCTGTATGTCTGCTACTTCACACTTAAACCACTAGAGCTTGAAGCAGAACTCATCTCTAATTTAGACTGGATCTCTAGGGTATGGATGTGTTGTAACTAGTTCTGCTGACTTTAGAGTCAGACTTACAATTCATTTTTCCTAAAGGCTTCCTAAGATGTCCAGTGATTACTGAGAAATCTCGACTTTAATTTAAGTGAAAGCCAAGAGGTCTTAGACACCTCACTGAGAATTCCAAATCTGATCTCAACGAATTAAAAAAACCATCAGCATGGTTATTCTTCAAAATCATGTGGTTTTAAATCACATAACTTGGTAGGTATTGGTAGTATGCTTTTCAGTTCTGTATCCTTCTTGACCCAACATTAAGCGTGTATTCAGAAATAGTAATAGGCTACAAAAGAGTTGTGGCAGAATTTACAAAAACAGCATAGTGATCTCTCTCCTCAGTCACTGTCTTCTATCCCAGCACACCCAAAAAGCAGATGGTATTAATAGGAAATTTATAATGATCTGTAACGGAGCAAGAAGGTGAAATGCCAGCCCCATGATGCACGTAGAGAGTAGGCTTGTAACAAATGGCTTCCTAAAAGAGATGAATGAATGGATGGTCTCAAGTCAGGATTAATCTCAGAAAAACTGTCATCTCCTTGGTAGTCTGCTGCTCTTCAATGTGTTCCTCTCTACTGAAGTCTGTGACATATTGCTTCACAGCTGTAGTGAGATCTTACCGTGCTCTCACACCTCTTCTTTGTGTAGCACAGCAGTTTTAATCATGCTCAAACCACCAGTGCTCTTGATGATTAAATCCTCTTTTCAAAAGACAGGAGTGCACAGAGGCTTGAGAGGTCTCCTTAGAATTTTGGTTTTCCTCTTTACAGTGCCATTTTGGCCAAGGGCTGTTCTGCATATTATTAGTGTCAATTTGCATTCAGGTTTTGTGGCTACACTTTTGCCTGTAATGAGACAAAACCAAACACTTTAGGAAAAATATGGCTTTAAATCCGCACATTCCAGTTTTTGCTCCTTTCTAGTTTGGTTCTTCTAACCCCTGAATGGTTTTTGTTTGTCTTTAAAAAGCAAAATCCATATTTAAGCTTACCTCTTAAAAACCCCAAATGGCATGAGTTTATACAGTAGGAAATGCTCTACTAATGCAATTAGGAGATGGGAATCCCCCCTGCATTACTGCAGAGTTATGCTAGGGTAAGGTTGCTTGTGCCAGTAGATTTCATACAGTGGAAAACTGAAATATAGCGATCAGTCAGACCTAGTGGTTTTGTTCACTTGCGAGTATGAAATAGTTAGGAGTTATTGTGCAAGTTCCCTCTGTGTTTAAGAGGAAAAAATATTTTCCATGCATCATTCAACATGGTACCCCTGCACCAAAGAGAAACTTGTTTCTTTCAAAAGACACAACCTCTGAAATACCAAGTATCTGGTATAAAACTAATGGATAACTGCATAAAACTAATGCCATTTCCTTGTTCAAAATATATTTTTCTTAGTCATGCACATCTTCTTCACACACACAAAATAAATGTCAATGGTTTACTAGAGAAATAAGATGGAAAACAATGCAGCTTTATATGTTTCATTCAAATAAGTTACTCATAAATAGTAAAACACAAGAATTTGCTGCTGTTGCAGAATGTTCCCTCTAACAACTTGCTCAGATGTGCCTGATACCAAAAATGCCAACAAATAAACTCTCTAAGACTCATTTTGGAGTTTTAGAAAGCAGCATCCTTTATTTCAGTGCTGGTTGCATGAGGGAATGTTTTCTATTAATTATGTACAATGAGACAAGAGCTGGTTATAGAATATATATATCTAATTTACATGCATATATATAAATTCTCCCAACAGTCTCATGCATAATCCACTAGTTTCCAAGGACTAATCTTCATTTTATTTTGAACTTCACAACAGCCAAGTCTGTGCATTAGAGATTTGAAACTAGTTTTCTGTCTGGCCTTGAATTCTTTAGATAAGTTAAGAAATATTGTCTGAGTACAGCACTATTTAAAAAAACATACTGTCAGAAGAACAGTCTGTGTCTGACTAACTTTCAAAAATACTGCCACTTAGATATTGTTTAACTGAATTTAGTTAGAATACCAACTCCATAGAAAAACAACTCTACTTAAGTCAAAATATTCCATTCTCTGCAATAACAATCACTTCCTATATCATGTCCACTGAAAGATTTCCAGCATGTTCCTTGCCTGCCTACCATTTGCCAGTTGCTCTCACCATTCCTCTCTAATCTCATTTCTTCACTTTCTCTGCCCTTCTCCTTTCCCCTTTGGGATCACGTCTTTGTGGCTCTGATTTTGTTTTACCCTTTCCATTGCAATCTCACCCTCTCTCCCATCAAGCCAAAAGCAAACCCCATTCCCGTACCATCCTATTTTTGCCTGGCCTGTCCTCATTTCACCTAACCCTGAGTTCCCTCCAGCTTTACACTCTTTACCTTATGTATCTGGTGCTTTCACACCTTCATCGCTTGGTGCCTGTTGCTCTTTTGCATTGTTTCTAAAGACCCATCTTCATTTCTACCATAATCTGACACTGTTGAATCCATTATGACCTGCTCCCTTCAGCTGCTGTCTACATCTAAACTCACCCGGCAGTCTTTCTGCTGCTGGTTTCCTCTATCAGACTCACCAGATTATAATAATCAGCTTCTTCTGTTTCATTTCTGCTCTTCCTAGTTTTTCCCACTCCTGCTCCTAGCTGACTCTTTATCTTCACTTCTCAACATTTATGTCATCAACCACTTATCCAGGTCTTCCTCTTTGGTTTGCATTTGCTTCGAAATAAGAACTTTTGTTATTTAATTAATTTACTTTTGTTATTTAATTCATTTAGTCTTTTCTTCTTACCAGAAAAAAGTGTTCATCAGATTCCCATGTAAATTTTTTTATCAGGAATCTTGGCACTGGCTCAGCTGCCAACGTGCTGAGGCAGTTAACCAAGATATGCTGATCATTACTATGTTTCTGGACCCATTATTCTGGATGTATCCAACTTTTAGCTGTTGATTTTCAGTTACCTTGATAACTCTTTGAAGGATAAATGCCCCCTCTTTTTTTTTTTCCTGTGTTATTATGTTGCCTGAAACTAAGGAGACTTGATCTTTTTCTTGGATTTTCAAACTCCGCGGCAATGAAAATGATAAAGAATATAATTTCAAAATATGATAACAAGACATATGGTAAATAAAGAAAATGCAAAGGAAAACAGAACAGAATGCAAATATTCAGAAACATCGTTCCTTTATGTCTGGGAAAATGAATCTGAGAGGAAGAAGATATAGTTTTCCAGGCACATGAAAAACCACTTTTGCAGGATGATACCGGGTCATGTTTTGGCAACTTAACAATGATTTAACTGTTTGTGCAGTGCTCGTGCAGTCTCCTCAAAAAACAGAAATGAGTTTTAACAGGACCCTTGTTCATCTCTCTAGGTGGTTGCCAGTAGTTCAAGAGAATTCCTGCAGCACAGGCAGACCCTGTCATTTTTCCACTGTAAGATCTTCTACAGGCAGAGAGTGCAGAGAAGATTAACCAGGTTTTAAGTGAAACAGCTAGAGTACTGGGAGGTATTTCATGGTCATAATATGCAGCTCTCCTTGGTTTAATTTAACATGAGAACGTGCAACCTGCTGTGTTGACACAACCTCAGGGGCACTGTAAGAATGAAAAAGATCTCTTCTCTGATGTAATCTAACCTCAGAATCTTTCATTTTCTATTGCCAGAATAGCTCTGATGAACATATGAATGCAACTTCAGCTGCCCCAGATTTAGGTAGATAATGGTTTTAGTGTTACAGAGCCTCAGGCAGACTTATACAACATTTGGCAGCCAACAGGAGAGACAGAGGAACAGAAACTGAGTTTTCTCTGACATCTTTTCCCTGTGCCCTTCTCTAATGCTAACAAACGCCCTTTATACATACTTCTGCTAGCCCAAAATGCAACCACTTCCCTTGCTTTGCTTCTACTATTTCTATTTTTAACCATGCACAGACCTAGAGGTGGAACTGAAAGGACTTCAGTGTTCCTCACCTGTTTAAGGAGAGGCTGAAGGGTTACAAGGTTCTTCACCATTTGACAGTGCAAAGTGCCATGGTGTCTGTTCTTTGTCGTTTGACTTGAGGCTGGATCCACCTCTTGGAAAAATTCTGAAAAAAACCTAGCTTTTATCAATATGTATATACCAAATACATAACCCTTACCTTGGAGTTTAAATTCACTAGAAATATTTCTAAATGAAATTCCTGAGAGGCAGACAATGCAATAAGATCAAGATCCAGCGCATCAAAGGTTATAGACCACAAAAGAAGTGAAACTGAACTTTGAAAGTCCACCTGTGATGCTAGAGCAACTAAAGCCTACTGAGATAGCTCCATATCAATCTCATAGCAGGGGTTTTTACTCAATTAGGGTTCACTGTAGGTCCTCAGAATAACATGCTAGTGGTATTAAAGCCACCTGCAAAGGGTCTGTAGAGAGAAACTTTTAACAGAGGGGATTGGATTCAGCTCCTATAAATCCAGCCGTCAAAAAAATAGGCAGGTAGCCTAGGATTCTTAGTTGGGCAGTGATGTGCTTCAAGTGGTTCTTCCTCTTATAGAACATAATGAGGGACTTTGTCCTATCTTGGGTTGTGGTAAGAGGCTACTTTCTCTTTTGTGACTTAGCTACAGACTATTGGTGACAATGAGACTGAAGAAATAGTAACATGAACTGCTAGAATAGGAAAAAAATGTCCTGTCCTGGTCCTCTGTCCTGTATTGCAGTTGTGGTAAGTTCTATCAAATATTTTGGAAATGCTGATGGAAGATACTGGTAACTAGCAATTCATTTTGGCAACTGAGCCTCAGCAAAAATGCAACTCTCAGTCAACAGCAGTTCAAACTTTCAGAAAGGGTCTGCTGAGACTTTGCTCAAGAAATTTGGTAACTAAGACAAATCACAAATCCTGATCTTCTGTAACATTTTTTTTTCTGGGCTATATCTACTCCCAGTCAAACCAACTAGCAGTTTTGGAGAAGAGGATTCCTCATCATAATACACAAAGAAATCTGTGTCTCTCCTGTACCTTTTCTGTAGGTAAACAAAGGTCTAACCTTCTGGACCATCAACCAATGACTTCCTGAAACTGCATTTACTTTGTCTGTGAGGCAAACTAAAGTTCCACAACCATGCTGTGTTCAGATTTAGGATTGAATTCCAAGCACCACACAACATCATGTCTTTCAGTCCAAACATTTGCCTGTTACAAAGATTCAAGTTCATTATTGAACTAGCAGAATTCACGTGCAATTGGAATTTTGATTCACTGCTTTCTTGTGATGAAACTCGGGTACAAAAAACACATGCATGCACACATATAGATACTGTGCTGCAAACTCAAGTGTTCAAGAAACTAATAAATTCCAGAACTAGAGTTTTCTGTCCTTTCTTATTTCAGCTGTCCTAGATGTATACCTTATGGCAAATATTTTTTTTAACTACACTACAGATTATGCTTGCCCTTACCTCACTTTGGGCCTGAAATGTGCAATGCTCCACTGAAGAGCTGCTACTGAATATTACAATTTTCCTCCTCATCTAGTGGCTCTCATTCTGCAGAGGCCAAATCCTCTTTCACGGGTAATATTATTTACTAGCTCATGAGATAATAAATGAGCTCTGCAAGCCTCTACCAGTCACCGTGAATTTGTTCTCATATCGGGAGGAGAAGAGCTGGAAGAAAGAAACCTGGACTTTCATGTTTCAATGTTTGATAACAGATGTCTAGAGCATGTATTCAAAGCATATCACATAGGGAAATCCTGTGATCAATGATAAATCTTTACTAAAAAGAGTTTACCAGCATCACTGAACCGACTCTTCAAAGAACTGGAATAATCTCTGTTATTTCATGTGTTTAAGGTATTTATTTACAGTTCCCTCCACTCCCTTAGAGTTTATTACTTTTTACATTAGAGGCCTAACTGGGAGTAAGAGCCTTTTGATTCACTCTTTTATTAACAAATTTGAAAGGACGCTTTTGGATAAAAAATGGGGAAATAAAATAGCGTGAGCTTTTACAGAATGAAGTAACAAACAACTGACTTTAATTACACCTAGTGCCCTTGCTTTCCATGTATAGGAATCCCAAGTCCTCTCCCCTACTGTCCTGCCTTCCCCAGTTTCTATCCCCCCATTGCTACACCCCAAGGTCTCAGTAGTTTCAGCTGAAGTTTCAGGTGCTTCTGAAAAGTCCGACTGCCCTCTTGCTGCTGATTTTGCTGATGCTGGGGAGCACAGACATGGGATGTACTGCTCCCCAGCTATGAATAGTTAGCTATATCATAGTTCAAGCCTTCAGACAGGACTGCCACCTATGAGGACTGGGTGACTTGGGACAGAAAGTCCTTGGCAGGAGCTAAACCTTAACGAACTTAAAATGCATTGAAGAGTTACGAAATACAAAGCCAGGCCACAGAATAAGTAGCTGCAGAAAGTTTCCAATGAAAAATGTTAACAAGACAATTATTTACATTATCTGGATGGTTTTAATTACAGGATAGTTCAGACCAGTTGTTTACGTTTTCCCAAGGTGTAATTAGTCACCCTGTGAATTTGCATGTTTTCCATTGCTGTATTGAAGCAAGTCAGCTGTACTTATCAGAAGATTGACCTGGCAACCTCTGTTCTTGGCAGGTTACAAGTTTTCGGTTTCATCATGACAGTATCTGATGTATTACCAAATATTCCGCTGTAGTGCTACAGCAAGCAACCCTGGGGGACATCACAGAGCTTCTCAACATAAATCTAAGAAATTTCAAACACAGACAGAAGAATGGGGCCATTTTTACAGCCACTACTCATATACCTTTCAATACCTTAGCCTCTGTCAGTATGGCAAAAAGACTTGATAATCTTAGTGATAGTAATAATAGTCACATGAACTTCATATGTTCACATTATATACAGACTGCTCCATGTTACGAAGATTGTGTTTTTAGTTATGCTTAGATTTGCTAAACTGAATGGAAGTAGATTCATTTCCAAACAATTCCTGACAAGTAAATAGACTTTACAATGAAATATGGCATGATATACTTCAGGTATCTTGTTTTATCGTATTTTATCACCTGTGTTCTTTCGCTTGGCCATGGGATGCATGGAGAAATCCATAGCAGAGATCATCAACCATTTTTGATTATCGAATCAAAACCATCATATAAATAGAAAAATACAAAAAATACAAGAAATTATATATTACATATTCTTACAGATTGCACAGTACAAAAGAAACATTTTTTTTTAAAATTAGTTTGTAAATAGCAGCTTTTTTTAAAATTCTCATACTGCTTCGCTTTATTCACGTTTTCCACTGCTTTTAATTCTAATTTCTATTACCAAAGTAATGGTTGCTTCCATTGAGAAAAGGTGATAATGGGCACAAATCACAGCAAATTTAAATTGTGATAGGTATTTAAATAAATAAATTACATTCTTTCAAAAGAACCTAAAATTGATACTTATCAAATTAGAAATTTGTGAAAAGACAACTGGCATTATTCAAGTGCCATCTAGCCTGGTTAGATGAGGTATCCTTGAGCTCATGTACTTTTTTATATGCAGTGAAATATACAAAATAGACAAAGTAGAATATTCTGGATCTTTTAAGTTACTTTTACTAGCATTGATGTTGAAATCTCTGAATACTCAGAATAAGCAAATCCTAAGTTTTTATGTATAAGGGAAAGGACTGTTAACAAGTGACACACACATTTTCACATATCCTTGGCTTATGAAGCAGGCCAGACTGATATTAATAGATCACATATATATATACATATGGGCGTATATAATCATATAAACATAAAATATCTTAAATAAAAACTGCATGCAAAGTTTAGACAGATAATTTCTATTGCTTTATATGTGAAAAAACTAGAACATTCTCCTTTTCTTGGCATCTGTACCTTTGCTTTACCATGTAAGTCTTTGAATCAGTTAATTTTTCCCTTTGTCATTTCTTAAGCTCCTGTTATCTAGGTCAGATGTCACAATTAGAATGGACTCTTAGGTCTGAAAATTAAGGAAGACTGTTGACTCTTAGACAGAGAAAAATAGCAAGCGACCAGATTCTCTTCTGCTAACAGTCTGCACCTTGGAGCACTCACCAGCAGCCTGTTTATGACATACAAGGGCCAGAACTGAGGAGGGGCTCATATTGCACACGCCATGCCTGTGATAAAGATATCCTCTTTGTACGAGACAGTAGCAGTGGACTACTGCCCTGCAAATGCTTCACATGTTCACCCTCCTAACATACAGTTTGCACCAGGGAATAGGATACAGAGCTGACCTGGAGCAAGAGCCACTTCTCCCTACCAGTTCTGCAGGATCCAACTGATCTTGCAGGAATTCCTTGCTGAGCCAGGTTTCGGTTCCTTCAGATTATGTGAGCACTGCAAAGACCATGGCTCTTTGCCTGTCTGCCACGTTGCCTCCCAGAGCACTTAAAAAGCACACAATGTCTCTCTCCTTGTCTTTTGCACTGCCACCCGTTTATAAGCCCACGACAATTGATCTAAAGCAGGAGCACAGCAAGAAAGCCAAGGCAACTTGCCCATTTTTCTCACTTGGAATAGAATTACCTGCATACTCACAGTCTGATGGACAAGCATGGGGAATCAACAAAGTTCAGTAAATTGTGAGTAAGCACACATGCATATATGTAAATTCATTTATATGTGTAGTTATCCCTTACTTTCCAAAGATTTATCCATACTAATTCAAATCCAAGCAATAACATACCACAAGAAGGAAGAGTCTGCAGATCTTTAGGGCTAATATGGAAATTAATGACCTTGAAAATGTGTTTTCTGGAGGGAGGCAGCAATTCAGTAGTAGAACTTCATCTGAATCACACTACTAATGTGACACTACAGAGGAGGAACCTTCATTATACAATAGCCTGACACCATTGGCTAGATATTTAAAAGGATGCTCTGATTGTTAAACTCCATTTCTGTAAATTTCTTATTATGCACCAAGTTTCCAAATGGGAGAAAAATTGTTTACTCTAGGTGTCCTTTTCTGAATCATTACAAGTCAGTGAAAATGTACTCCTGCAGCAAATCTTAAAATAATAAATTCGTAATAGGGCGCTACACACTAAAGTGCTTCTCAAGTCATACTTTCTCTTCTTAACAGAGTCATTTCATAGCTTGTGGCAAAAAAATAATTTCTCCTCTTCAAAATAAAAGAAGTTGATGCCTGCTTTACTTGAATGTGCTTAGCAAAATGCAAGTTTTTACTGAAGGTACCAAGAATTATCCAAAGCACTTCAGAGATTCAGACTCCTACTACAGGCAGCAGAGTGACCGTGATTTTATTGCCAACTTTGCCTTTGCTGGAAAGCCAGACATGCTTCTGCTTCAGCTCATGAAGACTCATGAAGGCAAGTAGGGCTGGGAAGTAGCCACCTAGTGTCGCTGTAGTAGCTACCTAAAGAAGTAACCATCCCGGAGGGGCACCCTACTCTAGAAGAAACCTCAGAGGGAATCCTGACCCAGCAGCTGCCATTCGTCCACATCTCAGATCAGTCACTGCTAATAGCATGGTCAGGAAACTCAAGTCACCAGGCCTCTTCTCCTCTACATTTCTTTATACACGGGTTTTAATTTCATTGTCTTTTTATTCTACCCATGCAGCAACAAACATAGAGGATGTCCAGGTTCATAAATGTGCAGTAGATACAATAACAGCAACCTAAATAACGGTCATTGCATCCAAATAAATGTTTAGGAAGGTACATTAATGGAAGGGAAAAAAACAAGTGATGCTTGCAGCAAGCTGAGAAGTGAATCAATTTGCATAAAAAATGTGAATATTTTTTTCCACAAGCAATCCAGCTCTATGCATGAATAAAATTGTTTCTAGTGGCAATCAAACTGCACATAGTTGCAGCTTATTTTTCTCTGGTGAATGAATGTGATGGGGATGTCTCTGTCTCCACAGTGCAGAATTCTGCTGACATTGAACTATCACAAACCAATTCTTCCACAGAGTATTCAATACTGGTTAGGAATATGGACGTAAGAATCATGTTTACCAAGCACAGGCAAGCTGAAAGATTTAGCAAAGATTCCCTTACATTGACAAAGCCAAAGCTACCTACCGATGGGACAGGGAAGGGCTTCATGTAGTTCTGTTGGTTAATCTGTGCCAGGAAAAATTTTGGCTCATAGTAAAAGCTCAAAGCTAAAGAGCACAGTATATTTGTGAACACATTTCCAATGAACATGATGTAAAGAAGTATTCTTCCTGTCTAATGTAACTGAATTAAAGGAGGGATATTTTGACCCTCAAACAATGAATAAAAACAGAACCATAATGAAGCTATACGTAACCCAAGAGCTGCAAAAGGAATGTTCAGTAAAAATTTTAGTTTTTCCTCCTCATCCTTCTTCTTGAGTTCCCTTCAGCTGCCCCAGTGATACATCTGCAAAAAAAGAATAGAGCACCAGTCTCCTGAAAGAGCTTGTTTTGCTGAAGTGGGTAAGACCTCAAACCCAGGCATCATTTGAGAATTACGTAAAGTCAACCCTCTTCATTGTTTCTTCGGATCTTTAAGCTGTCTGGTGATGTGAATCCTTTGAATGGAAAACAACACAATGGTTTCATAATGAAAGTGGTTGTGCTGATTAGGGAAGTGGTTTTCATCACAAAAGCAAATATGTGGCCACACTTCCAGCAGGTATGGAACACCATGTGCTTACTTTTCCATTTTCTTTTTGCAAGGAAAACAATACCCTCAACTCTTGCTTGCTATGGAGGATATTTATGTACGATGTGGACTCAAGAACTGTTTGAAGATTGGAGGGTTGAGATAATCATCAAAAGCTGTCTATTTTCCTCTAGATTTTACTTTGCAGATGAGTGGTGTTTTGACAGAGTTCTATTAATTTCTGCCTCCTCACCAACCTATCAAATCATCCTTTCCTCCTGGTAGCTGAACCAGATTGTATTGAATTAGTCAAATTTAGCTAAGGAACCACAGTAAATGGCTATAGAAGTGTCTGTATAGGGAAAACACAGATCCAGCTCAGTTCCTATTCTTATTGGCATGCTTTCCATCACTGGTAAATCACAATAATCCATGGAGTGATACTCAAATGCTGTGCTGGAGGAAGGAAAGCACATTATTTGCTATGTTGTACCAAAAGCAGGTGAGTAGGCTGTAAAGGGCATAGATAGTATTGACACTGTACTGCATGTAGTGTATGGATGCTGTACTGCAGCAGGAGCCATGGCAGCCCATGATGGGTGGATGGCCTTAACATCTGTTGTCTTCATTGGCTTATTAAATTTGCTCTTCTGCTCCAGGCTGCATTTCAATTTCAAGGTCATCACAGCGCTTCCTTCTCTATTTTGACCTGTCTTCTGCTGTAATGAGCCTAAATCTTTTTTCGTCACCCATTATTTACGAAATTAGTAGAAAGTTAAATATCCTTGCAACCTATGTGTACCTCAACGCAGACAGATTCAAATCAGATAGTGATCTCAAAAAATGTTGCTTGTGATTAGGCAAGGTGTGCACAATTATACAGAGCGCTCATGTAAGCTTGTAATTCTCTGAAAAGTCAAGCTAAAATTGAAAAATCACCAATGGTTCAGGCTGCTCACAACAGAGATTTTTGTCCCATGCTTTGGGTTTTTTTTGGGTTTTTGTTATTGTTGTTGGTTTTTAATGAATAGCTGTCTAACTTCATTTTCTGCTAAGGTGAAACACAGTGATCACTTGAAAATTAAATATTTAAGTTTTGTTTTTGGGAAATATTCTACCCAGTAAAAGCAGATCTGTTTAAAAACCAGAAGTAGAAATTCTTGAAAGCTGTAATGATGTATATACCTAGATTTTGTCTTAAAAAAACCCCCACATCTTCAGCTTCAGCTGATTTATTCAAAGACACACCGCTTGTTTGCTTGAAACAATTTCCTGACTTCGAGCCAACTTCACAAATAGTTTTCATTTTCTCGCAAAGTATTTCCTTGCAGATATGGTTGCTCCACTCTTTTCAATGTTTTCTCTCTCAAAAGAAAAGTGCATGAGGCTATAACATAAATGGTAGCTGCACACAAAAGAGGAACAAATGTGTATAAAATTTGGAGGAGGTAGGGGATCTCGAATTAGTTTTATTTTATATTCATTCAGATTGGAAAACTTAGGAAGGGTGATTCTTACATACCCCCGTGAGTTGGGCAATGAATGATTTACTTGAGAACTGAGACAAGCCTTCCCTCCCTGCTTTTGCTATAGTGGTATTCTGCCCAGAATTGATCAGCATTGAGAAATTCCCATGTGCTTCATTTTTGACAGCCACCGTAGAGACTTCAACTTCTCTCTCCACGCCTTTTGCTGCATCTGAGGAAGCTAAGCATTGCCAGAAGAGCATCAACAGTTTCTCAATGGTTCCTTGGTCCCATGCAGCTGGCAGAGCAAGACACAGGGAAGGCTTGGCACTGAAAGCACTGGGGATGTGCTGGAAGAGGTGATCCTGCTCCCCTCCAGGCATCTTCCACTACATCCACAGCATATCCTGTGCTGCTCTCATACATGGTGTTGTAACAGGGGACAAAGGCCACACTGAAACTCTCAACTATCCTCACAGTGGAAGCAAGAGACACACTGTACGCCCATATTTCAGGGGTGAATTTTATCTCTCTTAGTCATGCTTGCACATAAGTTCAACGTTTCTGAGAACCTCCTGGACCCCAAGATCAACTGAAGTATTCAAATCTTCTCTATGTGACCATTGTTTGGCAGACCTTCCTTCAGTTCAGTTATAAATCACAGTGCAGGACCAGGAAACAGAAAAACAAACTCCAGCATATTTAGCAAGGAACCAAGTCTCCTCTTTACATAACCATCATGACTTCGTGTTGGAAAATACTTGAAAGCACAGGCTGGACAAATCAAAGACCATAGAACAGCAAGAGTATGTTTTCTTTTGTCCTGCTCAGAGTACTACATAACTTTCTGATCAAATATTGCTAGAACTGTCTCTTGTTGGCTTCAACCGGTAATTAACTGACGAGTATATGCACTTATGAGATTAATTTCTAATCCTTAAAAAAAAAGTAGCACTATTGCCTTGCATCAAAACAAAGGGTGAGAGTGATTTAGAGAACAAAAGTGCAGTGCACTCATTAGCTAACAGGATTAGAAATCCAAAGGTACAAACTAGTTTGAACAGTGTATTTTTCACAGTATTTGATTTGATAAGCCACGTCAACTTGAAAAACATCCTAAATCATAACCAAGCACTAGACTAAGAAAAATAGTGGGATTTCCAAAGAAATATAGTAGAAAAAATGTTCAATAATCTTCAATAAAGAGTGTTTGGTAACCAAGAGTAAAACTCGTTGAAAATTTCTAGTAGAATAATATTCTGTTAGAAAGCAGTGATGTAGTGAAATCAAGACATTTCAAAGGAGTGCAAATAACTATTGGACCCTTCCTCTAGACTTCCATAAACATACTTGCAAAGGGTCTGATAGACTTGTGTCAAAATGAAACATTCTGACATAGAAATTTTATAAGGCCCTTTTGATATTCTGTGGACCATTTTGAAATGTCATTTGGTCCAATTTGGGCTAAAAATAAAATTTCATACAATCCATTTGCAAATCCCTCTAACCAAAAGATAGATGACTGTACTTGTTAGCAGTCACTGCCAGCCGAACTACTCATTACAGACTCTGGAAAAAATGTTCCCGGAGATGGAGAGGCACTGAAGAGAGGTTTAAATTCTCAAAATAAAACAGGGGCAAACGGGAGGACATATTTCCTAGTTAATTGTAAAATGAATACCCAGGATTATATGGTCAAGCAACAAACTTGAAACAGTATGAAATGAAAATACCATGAATTTTATACCACCACCACAATGAATTGCGAGACTGTACAGCCAGCCTGTAAGGTAAGATGTATAATGTTACTGCTGCTCCAGAACAATAAAGGACAGTTATTGAAACTAGTCTGTGCTGAGACTACCACTAATTTCACATTTGTTTGTACTGTTCCAGGTCATAAGAATGACTGGATCAAATGACAATGAGACAGTTGTGTCCAGATTTCTATGTAGTATATACAGATGAGAAATTCGATCTCGAAGGCACAGAGAGCTGTGCGTCATTGATGCATGAGAACCTCTTGTGAAATTCCATGCAAAATTCAGGTATGTGCAACTGGATATACAGCTACATTTGTTTTTTATTCCTGTGGCAAGTATTCTACCATTTAATTGGATGCAGATAATGAACACTGGTGCAACATCGTTTCACTTCTTAGCCATGTCCTGCTTCATTTATGACCAAAACCTGAGAGCATTCCCTGAATCATACACAGGTTTGTGCTGACGGTAAAGACAGTGGCACAGTTATAAGACTTTGGAATGTGCTTTCTGTAAGGTTCTGTAACTTATAAAAACAACTGAAAAGCAGTTCTGGTAGTACAGAGTTCAGGCAAATTGGTTAACCAGGCTCCTAAGCAGACTAGCCATGCATCTACAGCCTATCTGTGTCTCTCTCCAGCAGTGTAGGCACAGTTTACTCTGTCACAGTGAATTAAGAAGTACAGAAACAGCAAAATAACATGAAAAATACAAACATGAAATCATGCTTGACAGGTTGTAGTTCCATTCAAAAATCATTTATCTCAGTTGCCTATACCCTTTGCAAATAAGCTATTTTTTTAAAGCAATGCTTAATCCATTTCCAGTGTATCTGGGGTGGGAATTTACCTACATAGGTAAATGTAACACCAACGTGTGCAGAAGGGCCTTTCCAGGGCATTACAGACTGTGTCTGTATTAGCATGTAATTCCGTGCAAGGGATCCTCTTTTGTTCCTAATCCAAAGCAATGCAAACCCAACCAAAGTGTAGTCTGGGAACAACCAGGATTATTTGTGCAGAAATGCACTCTTATTCTAAACAAAAATGCCACCATGGCCATGTTTGTCTTTCCAGAAGGCATCAGACACTTAGCTCTTAAGGGCTTTCTCTATGAAGAGATGATACAGAGAAGTCACTCTTGCCACTTACAAACCTAAATGTAGACACCCACCTGTTTTTCCACACAGCAGGTAGCTTTGGTTATCTGTCAGAGCACCCAGCCTGTCAGACTTGGACCCGCATTTTTTTTTAATGAAGCCATAGAAACAGTTTTGTGGCAGATGAGTGAGTGTATTTAGAGGTATCTTACTAGTCACCTGACAAAATTTGTCCCTAACCTCATTAATCAAATCATTCTCTACTCTAGACCTCACTGAATGCAGCAGCATGACACCAGAATGTAATGCAGCTTTTTGTGTTACAGCAGTTACAATCAAACTATTGTTTTTCATGCTTTAACGGAGTTCTTAGAAAAGGAGATTTGAAAAAGCGGGTTAAGACTAGGTTTATAAAACTTAAGTATGCACCTAATCTGTCTGGGAAAATTCTTAATTCTCTTTGCACATTTTCGAAGCTGCTTTTGACCTTAATGTCAGAGCAGCATGCTGAGTCTGGAAGTTTGCAATTAATGGCTCCACTTATTAAAAAAAAGAAATAAACACAGAGAAATTACATTTAAAGTGGTCTGTATGCTAAATATATATACAAAGGTATAGTGTATATTGTGCATTTGTTTATATGTATATGAAAACATACACATCTACTGTATGTATACATATGCATACATATGTGTATATATTCTCTATGTATACATACCACTGTATGTATATAATAATAAACCAACATTGGTTAATAATAGCATGACGACTTTTACTTACACAACACCACTGAAAAGATTTCAGAGCCAGATTTCAAGTGTCCTGCCTGACCTTTCTACCAAGAATACGAAGATAAGTGGCCATTGACCACTTCTACAACACTAAGAAGCAGGATCCTCTTTCCATCTGACATTAAGCTTGTTAAAGCTCTTTTAAAGAACCAGTGTGACTGGTTCAGTGTTCACCAGCTGAAGTGCTGCCTTGTTTTTCTCTTCTAGCAACTCCAACTTTACATTATTTGAGCAACCTGTCTGGTGTCTGTCAGCGCTGGGGGAGCCTTTAGAGGTAAAACAATACTGACCACCAAGACAATTCCTAGAGCAACTGAAGGCTGCCTGTAGTAAGAGGTGAAGGCCACATCTATACAGAATGTTATATTGACGTGTCCTTTAGGTGCTACATTGCCAAGATTTTAAGTGCCTGCCTTGCAGTGCAGAGTTCAGTGTTAGGCTCCTGGACTTGTTGGACAATACAGGGGGACAAATGGCTGCTTCAAAATAACATTCAAGGCAGTCAGCAAACAGAATTTTTTCCCAGAGTCTCTTAGGAGTTTCTTAGATTCATTGAGATTTACTCAATGAACTGCAACCTAGGATCAACTCATAGGAAAGGCTGGAGACCAAACCACTTCTTAAAATACATCCCTGATGGTCCATCGCTTGGTGGGCAAAGGCAGTGATACTAAGTTATGGCAAATAAAAGTTGTCGGGAGCACTGGTCCTTGTTTTACCATATTATTTGTAGAAAGCCACACCTGTCTTAGGAAGGTGTTCTTTCATTTGCTGGTGTGAACATATACTCTGGGAAATACTTGACAGGCTGACTCATCAATAGGGGATGTGGTGGAAGAACACACAGAGTGGTATTTAGCTGAGTAGAGACTGCAAATTAGATGTGAGTTAACACCACATATACTGGTGATAACTACCAAATCATTGCCAGTATTTTGGATATCTAAACCTCTTGCCTCTGTTAGGCTTTCTGCTAGGCTTGATGTTACAGTGTCTTCAACTTTTCCCAAACCCCACAGGAACAGAAGTATCTTTGATGCTCCAGCCATCTTACAAGCATGATGTGAATTGTCCCAAGAGTTCAAAAGCAGGAAGCAGACCATACAATCTCATGAACTTATTTCCTTAGAAAATCGGACTAACGAGTCTGTCAGGGAGCTGTGGTGCTTGCAGGATTTGACAGGAGTCAAACAAGAATTCTCAGCTTTACTTAAATATTTACCTAAGTACTTCCTTTATTAATATGCATTTGAACATTATGTAAGTCTATTCTTCCATCATATTCTTAGAATTTCTTGGGTTTTTTTACCCTTTGCAATGATAAGCAAGTTCATTACCTAAAGCCATCTGCCTAGCCCACTGGTAAGTAGCAGACAAGATTCCACCTGTTGCTAAAGGACATGGTCTTTTCCAAGCTAAACATTTATCTCATTTTATCACTGAGTCAGGAGGGCTAGAGCCGGAAGGGTGGTAGAATGGGGCTGAGAAATGGCTGCAGAAAGTGCAGGGAGTACACAACCCCTTCCTCTTGTCAGCCCTCAGTGAGCCACTTGAGAGTGGGCTTTTCTTCTTTCTCACAAGCTACAGAGTAAAGAGTGATTTGGTATCTTGTATTTTTACACTTGCCGAAGCGGAATGCCACACATCAGTTCCCTCATTCCCACCGCCAGGTTTTGGCTGTTTCCAAAATTCTCGTATTTGTAGTACATTAAGGACAGCTTCACAATACTGCTGCCACTTATTATGATGTTTTAGCAGACAACACAGCAAAAAATTCTTCAAAGAGTGAAGTCAAATTTAGAGGTAGTCTAAGCTGAGAAAAAAAGGCATTGATGTGCTCTCTGACTTTTAGTTATTTTCAGCTATTATTGAAGTCTAATTCACTACATAAGAGGAGAGACTGCACCAATAATCTATGTTTCATACAGCTCATTATTACAGAAATGGTCCTCATCCAATTTCTTACTCTCAGCAAGTTATAAGGGAAATCAGTCATTTTGAAAGATTACTCGAATTTTCAGTAATTGTGCAGTCATTTTTTAGTCATCCAGTTAGTGGGATGTGTTAAGGTAACAGGCTTTCAGAGAACTGACTAGTTTTATCTTGTTTTTTTTCCTAGTCATTTTATGAAATGCCTAAATGTTTCAAGCGCTCATAAAACATCTGGGTTACCATTCCCATTACACTGTGAAATCTGTTGTTATGCATTCATTGAGAAAAGTGACTCTTTTGGGCTGAAAAAGTCTCAGACTTTGTGTGACACAGCTGCCAGCCCCTCTGGATGAGGCAGAGGTGAGCCTTGACTCTGTGCAAGACTCTTCTCTTGTGTCTTGGAAAAAATGGGCTGTGTAAAATGTCACTATGCACTTGGCACGCAGGAGGAGAAAACAAACAGATGCAAATATTTGTAAAGGAAGTCAGTGTGTAACAGGTGATGTCACAGTACTCTTAACAGGGAAAATAAGCACCAGCTCCTCTTCAGTTGTCTATCATCATGCTGTTCACATCTCCAACACTTGGCCAGGGGAGCGGTTTCTCCCTTTGCAGTATCTGTGCCCCGTGCCTGTGCTGCTTCCCACACGTGCTGGGCCAAGGTCCTCCTTTTGCCTGTCTCTTCCTGATCTCCTCCTGTTGGCTCTTTTCTCCTTCTCTTCTTTGCTTTTATAGTTAATTCTGGCAACTTATTCATGAGTTCAAACCAAAAATTAGTTCTTTCTGGAAGAAGATGTGGTATCTTGTAGGGCAGTTTTCATGCTGCATGGTGCTTACACAGATTAAGGCCTCTCCATCCTCTTCATCTTCAGTCCTCCATCTTTCCCTATCTTTCCTTTCTCCTCTCAAACAGTGGAGCTGAGAGCGTCAAATTACGATTTTTACGTTTTTCTTGCTATTTGGTTTAAACTATTTGCATATTTTTCTCTAACTTGTAATTAATATTTTTATCTATTAGCTAAATCTCAGTTATTACTTTTATTAGGCTGTTTTACACTCTGACTTCCTCCACATCCATCCCATCTTGGTGACCTTTGGTAGCCAAGGGCTGGTGATGAGCAATCATGATGCTTACTTTTATTGACTGGGGGAAGTCCTGCGGTCTTCGGCCTTTTGCTCTGGCACTTGCAGCCCTCTCACAATGCCAGGTTACCAGCACAACTGCTGGGGGCAGAGGCAGATCCAACAGCAGGTGCAGCGCCCATGAAGGGGAGACAGGAGAGGATTGCCTTGTGCTGGACCCTATAGATCAGAGTGTGCACCTTGGCTCACACCCTGGGCCAGGGGAAGATGCAGGTTTTTCCCACTGCAGCATTTTCCCACTGGCTCTCAAAGCAGCTGGAATCAAGGCACAATGATTCCTGGGAGGCAGATGTGTTTAGGCTCCTGGTGCTCAGCTGAGTCATAGCAGAAAGAGTTGGTGTAGAGAGTTTTAAAGCTCACCTCAAGTCCTCTCCCTGGGGAAATCCAAATATGGGTGCAGCTTCTCTGCTTCTACACATTCAGACTTCATAGTAACATGCACCAAGTCCTGAGAGTTAATTACATGTAGTTAGTTCTATTGATTAGCTGAGTTGCTGTCTGAATTCAAAAGGCATCTGTTCAGGTAAGTGGTTGTACGGAAAAAACAGAGGCTCCTGCTCCAAGTGCCAACAGCTTCCTGGAGGGCTTCACATAGCCCTGAAAATGCCAGCAGAGTAGCATGTTCTCTGTTTACCTTTCATTCCCTTTTCAGTTTGTCCATTTCCTTTATAACCATTTATGATCAAGTAATTAGTTCGACCTATTTGCAGTGGTTTCTTTGACTGCAGTTTGTTTTTTTAATTGAAACAGCTCTGTTTAATCTCAGGGCCTAGCCAGAGAAATGCACTAAAACCCTCTTCAGAAAAGAAGATATGTATGATTTTGTTTGTACTCTAATACAACCCCGCTTTTCTTATGTTATTCAGTGCACCAGGTATATTAACTCTTATTTGTATTTATTATAATAATGTATATGAACAGAAGAGGACTCTGGATAAAATTTATCTGTTAAATGGTTCTGAAAGTGAGAAAAATCACATGTTGATAAGAAGAAGGACGAGTGGATCACATTTCTAATCAGAGTAAAGAAACGTTACAGGCATCTTGTCCTGCCCAAGTAGAGTGACCTGCACCAGGGAGCCATAAGGTGAGGTTCCGTTCAGAATAGCATCCGCATGGCTGTGTATCAACCAGGCCTTCTGGACTGAGTTGGAAACTCAGTTCAGCAGTTCTTTGAGCTTTAGCAATTGACAGAGGAAGAACACAGAGAGGGGCTAACTCGTTGAATGGACACTCATGTCACCACATCCAGGCTGGAGAAACCTCTATGTCTTCTGATCTTTCCCTTTCTGATCCCTTCTTTCTCTGTTTCTTCTTCCATTGTTTATCTCTGAATATTGCCTGCCTTGAGGGCATGAAAATATTTGTTATTCCAAGCACAGAGTTTCCTCCTCTAAATCTGGGTTCATACAGTCCTTTTCTTTTCTGTTTATGCGCTCTTAAAAAACATATTTCTCAAGAGAGCGAAGAAGGACTTGTGATACTACAAAGCTTGGTTAAGAAAGCAACTATTTCAAAAGAAGTAGAAAATTATAATGGTAGTATATACTGCATGGAAAAAATTCTTTCCTATTTCATTAAACTCCTCAGGACTGAATCAGCTGAGTCAACTCAAGTGGCTCTCCCCAGAAAAGTTAAGTGGCCACTTATTTCCCATTGCAACATAAAACATTTCTCAAATGTACCTGAAAGTTATAAATAAAGACAAAGGACAATGAAGAACTTTCTTTGCATTTTCTTCAGATAGGACAAAGTTGCAATTGTTATTGCATACTGAAAGTGAGAGTCCTATGCAACATAAAAATACCTTCCAAGGAAAATGAAAGCTTTTGTGCAAATTCCTACAGCGTGTTTCCAGATGCTACATCCAGTCAATCTGCCAAATAGTTGATATAATGCAGGCTTGCTCTTGGTGTTCCTAGAGAATGTTTCCCTATTAGAGACCTTCCAATTGTTCCTACTGGTTCTAAATTTCTTTTATCCCCTTTGCCAAAGGCTGCTTTCAAATCACATCTCTCAAGAGGAATAATAATTTTTGCTCTCACTTGGCAAAATGATGATCTCTTGTCCTTTCAAAAGGTGTCTCCTGTACAATTGATCCTAATAATGTCACTGAGGTCATTTCTCATCATGGAGATTTGGGTAGATGTGCAGTGTAATGTTTTGCCTTAGCAGTGGTCTTGCTGTGTTATATAGGTAGGCAGTGCTCAGAATATGCAAAAGAATCTGTCTTGGCAGACCAACTACAGGAGCATGAAGCCAGTTATTATCATTTCAACTCATTCTGTGGATACAGCCACAAAGCACTCAGCATAATTATCTTAAGATTTTTCTAAGGAAGAATAATGTGATATCTGTTTAATGATATCAAAATATTGTTGTCCTTGACTCCCACTGCTACAGTGTTTAAAAAATAACTCCTTTGAAGACACTGGGTAGGGTCTAGAAATTCATGTTATACCTTCAAGGTTAATTTGGCATGGGACAAAAACATAAAGCTCAGTGGAGGAGAATAAGGCAAGCTGTTTGATAAAAGCCTCTGTAGATTAGATCACTGCTGTGCTTCTGCTTGTGACACTAATGGAAATGAATTGATCCACCTACAAGGACATGTACCTGCGACTAATACAGGCACTTGTACACCTCTTCACTCTTCTCTTTCAGAGGGAAAAGATGAGAGGTCAAAGAAGTTCACAGCAGCTTTTTATGTCATTGTGTCCCCTCTCTGTGTTTGCTCCTCTTAAGGAGCATAATAAGCAGTTTTAACAAGCCCTGAAGCTTCACAGTCACTTAGATTGCCCAACGTCTTAATTGTTTTCTGTGGTATGTATCAGAGAGAGCGTGATAAAGCTAAAATTCAATCCAAAATCTCATGAGTGTCGACAGATGTAGGAATTTGATTGGAATGCAAAGTGCCACTGTATTCTTTCCGCTGGGTACTGCCAGAACCCTAAGCCAAACACCCTGAGTATTGGAGAGTTCATAATCATTCAAGATCTGCATAAAAATGTGCAGCTCAGATCCACTTTTGGTCGTCTACAATATGCCAGGCCATGTGCCAGAGGACACATACCTAATTACCAGGCTGTGATGATCAGTCCTTTTCCTGTACTATTTTCAGTAAATTTAGAATAAATTATATCTTTGGAAAATTTCACAAAGACATGATTATACATTTAATTAGATGTTTACCTCTTGTTTTATTCATGCAGTAGTAACGAGTGCAGATTATAGGAACTCAGAAAAATTTTTCTCTATGGCCACATTTTCACAGGGTTAGAGTCAATAAAAAGAAGCCACCAAAACCCAAAAAAGGGTTTTAGTTAGGGCAACAACTAGAACATTTTCAGATTTTTCTCTTTCTTTAATATGAAAATTAATAGTATCAGGGGATGGTGTCTTGGCTATTTGAAATCCATTGGAAAATGCATATTAAAGAGGAAAATGCATAATTTATTAAATGTATTGCTTAAGGTAAGAAACTTGAAATTGAGTTTTGTAAGTCTGGATATTTTGGGTTATACTTGGCATAGGCTACTCTGTCTGCAGAATTATTCAGCACTAAGGCTGCCAGTGGGAATAACAAGAAAACAGACATAGATTTTGAAATGTGTTTTCATTTGATTGGGAAAAAATAGTTTAAAATTTAAATAGCTATGCTCAAAAAAATCTTTATTCCCTCCTTATTGAACAACACTTGATGGATGACTGCAGTTCTGCCTGTGAAAGGAGTACCCATGTGTACTCACTTAGTGGCACTAATGTTATGGAATATTATAAGAGACTGTACTGTCCATTATACTGCCACAAATGTGAAATATAACTAGAAATTTCTTCCCATTGCAAACATTTTCCCCAAACAACCAAAAATTACACATGTATTAGAAGATAAGGACAGAAGATCATGAAAATGCTGATATCTCTTTCATCAATTTGAGGAAATCAACTTAAAAGAAAACCCTGCCAGGACTGTCTTTTCACCACAAATTCAGTTTCCTGTGTTAGGAGAGCACTCTGATTTTCTTCAGAAATGGAAAGAATTGTGCAAATATTGTGCAAATAGTAGTAATTTTTACTCAAATTTAAATGTTGTCAGAGGAAATCTTCACTTTAGTGGAAGCTAAATCTGACTTTTGTTATCCAAGTAACAGATTACCTAGTGTTGAAAAATTTATTTATATAAAGAAAAACAATTTCTCGGCAACAAATATCTTTAAACACTACAAAAAAAGAATTGTTTTAGGAACTGAAGTAAAAACCTTTTTTTTTGTCATTTTTTTCATCTTTAATAGGGAGTGTCTCCCCTTGATAACAGTAGGCTCTATTCTTCCTCATCTCAAGGTTGAGAAAGACCTCAGGAAACGAGAAGCATCAAAGTAACTAAGACTACACTCCCTCTTGCCTATGCTGAGTCATCCTGTTTAGTTGGGAGCAGGAATTGCTAGCAAGGGGCAAAAGACCCCATCTGAATCTGAAAGCTTTTCATTCCTCTCATTTTTCCACACCCTACAATGTTCTACCCTATGACCAACATTTCAAATAATCACAGTGACAAGGGATGAAGACAGAGTCTTTGCGCATAGTTTTAATTTCACACCTCTGGTTCTACACTTGCTCAGCAAGATATACAACCTGAAACTGATGAGGTGAAGGCAGCAAAATGACATTTTGGCAGAATACCAGGAACTATAATGAATGAAAGATCCAATTGTAGCAAAATTCCTAGGTCCTTCAAAGTGTGAGCAAGGTCCTCAGAGTCCTCCATGCAGAACCACAGGCAGAAAAGTGCACCGCAGGAGCACAGCCTTCAGGTATGGGACAGAGCAAGTCGAAGTGTCCACTGGAACAAAACAAACCCTGAAATACTGCAATGAAGCCAGCATGGTGGACCTGTAACTGGACCTTGATCAGTTGGGAGCTGCTATGTGACTAAGTAGTAGCACAGCGCCTTACACAATGACTAAGAAAAAGGAGGTACCAGGCAGTTGAATTTTAAATCTGCCAAATTCATCATACGACACCTTTCCTTGTCTTTGGATAGCACTGACTGGATTCATGGACATTATGTTAAGACAGTGTAAATGCGTTTGTTCACAGAGAATCAAGAGTTACAGCAAAACAAAAAGCTGATTTCTGGACACACAATTCCTTAAATGCAGGAAATAATTGACTCTCACAATAAGACAGCTTTCTGAGTTTCATGTGTATGTACTTTCTCTGAATCACTTTCTAACATTCTGTTTACTATGTCATGAATTTGTACTACAATTGACCGCTATATGTAATAGCACTAATCTTTCAATAATATACTATTTTATTTATTTACCATGTTTTGGTAAAAAGGAAAATGTTCTTTGTATTTCCTTTGATTAATATTAGCAACAAGGGAAGCAGTTGTCAAGCCTAGAAACAGGACATCTGCAGATTAAAAAGGCTGTGGAAAATTTCTAGGTTTGTCAAAGGAGACACATTCTAGGTGAGGAAGAAACCAGTGAAATTATTCTAAGAAAAACGTAGAAATACTTGTTTAACCAACATGTACAACTCTTATTGGAAGAAGTGAAGTTGTCCCGCTTTTTTAATAAAAGACATACAAACTAGCATTTCTTATGTTCAGGGAGTTCACCAAACACCAACTAACATACATACTTTTGCAAAGCTTTCCAACTTTCTTTTTATTTATCAATATAAGGCAAATATTTCAGCTTGATGATGATGGATTAGAAGTATGGAATAACAAATACAAACTGGTTTTTTTTTCACTCTAGGACTTGGGAAATAGCCCCAAGCTGACTAATAACTCTGGTCACTTCCCCTCTGTCTCACTCTTGTCCTGTCTGTGAAGGATTCTTAAATATCTGACTAATGCAAACAAGAAATAAGAAATAGTAAAGGCATGGCTACACACAGGAAAATGGTTATCTATAATTTTTAAAGAAAAATTTAGGGGGAAGAATAAATTATATGCATTAACCTGCTCCAGGACTTTTCCATCAGCCTCAATGACCTTTGTACCAGATTGTTATAATGAAGTGCAGAGTTCTCATCTCTTGCAGAAACTGTCTATTCAACCTAAAAGCCAGTCCTGTGGCTCTCTGGGGTGGCAAGCCCTCCCACCCCAGCTGGGGCTGCATTCAGGCCACACTTCAGCCAGGACACCTGAGCTGAAATCTGACCTATTTAGCAAACACAGTACATTGTTTATTGAAGCAGATACCCCACTTAAAATGCAAAAATCATGTGGATGGACTCTGTCCAACTCTCCTTTGTGTACAACTAACTGGAATCAAATTTATCCTTCTCCTGCCGCTCGTGACTGTCTGGCAACAGAAGCAATCGTGAACTTAAGGGACCACTTGAAACATACTTGGCCCAGGTATAAATGCTTGCAAAAGGGACAGGACAAGGTAGCATGATCTACTCAGCACAGCCATTTAAGATAGGGTCATTATTTTTAAAGCTTTATTTTTCCATAAGTGACCCCCTTGCTCTGCACAGCAGTGAGAATATGAGACTGGACAATGGATGACAGCTTGCTTTTATCACAGGAACTTTTCCAGTGTTTTTCCTGCTCTGTAGAAGGTAAAATAATTCACTTGGGTTTCCCCAGCTCCTTTGCAACTCTATAAAAGGCAAAACGCATGTGGAAACATAGTGCTTATGGGCAAGATTAGAGGTGTGTTTTGTTGTTTAGTTGGTTGGATTTTTAAAGAAAAACAACTCTTGATTATTTCAGCTAATTCAGAAATTACTTGACTCTTTCACCGTCTGAAATATTTATAGCAACTTAAATAGCGTAATCTTTTTAGGAGGAACATTTTCTAAACAATTCCTAAAATATTACTAAGTAACTGCTCGTTCCTTTCCTTTCCTTTCCTTTCCTTTCCTTTCCTTTCCTTTCCTTTCCTTTCCTTTCCTTTCCTTTCCTTTCCTTTCCTTTCCTTTCCTTTCCTTTCCTTTCCTTTCCTTTCCTTTCCTTTCCTTTCCTTTCCTTTCCTTTCCTTTCCTTTCCTTTCCTTTCCTTTCCTTTCCTTTCCTTTCCTTTCCTTTCCTTTCCTTTCCTTTCCTTTCCTTTCCTTTCCTGAACCTACTCAATCTTGAAACAAACTTGAACTGGGTTTTTTGAACGATCTTTAAGTTCTTTTGCTATGTAATGAAGTAACCCCTTGGGCTTACCCAGAACTGGATAAACTTACATGAAATACAATACGAGCTGTTACGGAACTCAGCTTAACTGCAATAAAGAGGGTTTTTTTCAGAAGTATTCATCCATTTTGTTCAGTAAGTAAATGCACACATGGATCCTCGTAGCAAATGACCTTTCATAATTCCTGTAATGAACCAGTTTTCAATAATTTCCCTACATAACCCTCCATGCTGTTTTAATCTTCTTCCTATAGCCCTGGAAAATTTGCGAGTTCCATTTGGTAGCTAGTTCTTCCTGGTGTGCAAGTATCTCAGCAGTTACTTACACTAGGCCATGTTTCTTCTTACTGGGAGTTGTACACTTTCCAGCACAAACCACAAGAGCAAAGCAGATTTCTATCTGCTTTGCAACAAATCAACTTTTAGAACATTTGAAAACCTAGAGGTTTTCAGAGCTTCATTGACCTCTCCCTTTTCGTTCTATCACCACACTTACTGATCTTTCAGAAAGATAAGAGAGGTTGGGGTCTTTCCATAGTTTGGTATCTTTGCTCCTGTATTACCTCACATATTTTAGCTTTTCACTTCTAGTTCTTTAAAATGTTAGTGTACTTTGTCTTGGGAAGATCATTCAAAAACCTAAACTTAGAAGCATAATGCCACATCTACATATGCATAAATATACATGTTTATATTTCTAAACGTGTCTCAGATCAACAGCCTAAAAAATGTGGTATAGAAAATTATCTCGAGATATCTGAATATCAGTTGTATTTATTAATGTCTGTGCACTGAAAGTATTAATGACTATAGTGCAACAGATGGCATCCCTTGAAGAAAAATGAGTTGGGCTATATGAAGCCAAATTGCTATGTTCCATTTTCATGAGAATAAAAGCCCTGGCAGATATCCTTGCTGATAGTTGCACCAGCAGCAAAACGGGTTCTGAAGGGCTAGTACATATAATGTCATGCCACCCTCTATCAGTCCTGAAAGCTAGAGCCATTCTGGGGCAATGCACAGAGGGCAAAAGAGCCTTCAGTTGCCAGTACAGAGTAGGAAAGCCATCAAGGTGCACCAATCTGTTTGAGTGCTGGGACTCTTAAATTAAAATGTGCTTTCCCTTCAAGGAAACCAGTAGAAACTGAATATATCTAAATATGCATAAATATAGATGTTTATGTTTCTAAACATGTCCTGCCAGAAACCAGGTTTCCCTCTCCCAAGTATTAATTTATTCTCTGACACACACATATTTCTTAGAACATAATTCATCAATACTTGAAGGACTCATTACAGTCCATGCTCAGAGCTCTCATGCATTAGTGATATGTAAATAGCAGCTACACTAAGAGTAATAAGTATAGGACATACCTATAAATCCTACAAACTAATCCTGGAAGGCAGAGTTGTAATTTTTTTTAAATTGATTTTATTAAAAAAAAAGTTATACTTTCCTGAGATACGTCTTAACATTTCACATTGATAAACTTACTAGACATTTAAATAAATGTCTAGATATAAACCAGTGAAATAAATGACTAGATATAAACCAGTGAAGAAATAACGATGACATATTTTAGGCAGTTTGGGTGTCTGCCTCCTTCTTTTTTCTCCTTGTAAAGGTTCTATAGGACTGCTAGTCATTATCCACACTGATGCAACCATGTGCCTCTGGTACCTAGTGATTTGGCTCCCAGTCCTCCAGGTCCTTCAGCTGGCATCACACAGCTCCTTGTAACTCAGCCAGAAACTCCTGCGTGACAGTGGCACCTGCCACTAGACATAAAGCTGTTCGAACATCTTTTGACGGAGCGCCTTGCCCATTGCAGCTGTGCCCAGTGCAGCAATAAGAGTCCAAAGGAGGGAATGGAGCCTGCAGTCTCAAAGAGTGCACCGGTCTCAAAAGTTTTAATGGCTGCTCTGGACTTTGCTTCCTTAACTTACATGGTTGTGCAGGCAGCTTTGTCCCCTGCAATGGCGCTGCACAGCCTCCAGCCACCAGCCATAGCACGCATGTCCTCAGTATCAGAACACAAAAGCACCAGCTGACTGTGCTGCAGAGCAACCCTGTCATAATTTCAATGCCTTTGAAGAGAAAAAGAAATAATTAAAAGGACAATCATTATTTCTTAAAGCCAAATACATACCCCATGGGACTTAAAGAGACCCAGGGTCAACTGCTACAACACGTGAATGTAGCCACTCTGCTCTAGAATCTTTGGAATGGAGCTGTGTGGATGGAGGACATTCTGCTACCTTGTGGGCTAGCAACCACTTAATTTAGTCTGCAAGATAGTCACAGCCAGATAGACCCCAGTTTTGACATTATGATACAGTATGTGCTTCTTATTATTACTAAATCTAAAACTTTTTGCCAGTAGCATTTACAAGTCAGAAAAAAATGACATATAAAAGATATGATGGGTTTGGTCAGAACAAAGAACAGAACTTTTGACTTCAGTGCTCAGCAAAGCTGCTCTGTTTATGTTGCCTAACAACTTGAACGCAGATACAGGTTCTAGGATGAAGAGGGGATATGCTCAAAGAGGAAGTTTTGATATTAGATTGTGCAAGAAATCACAATTTTTTATTATAAAGAGAAGGTTGTGAGGTCCTAGGTGTTAACACTGATCAAAGAAATAAAAAAGTTGAAAAAGTTTTCTGAGGTAAAGACAAGAAGCCTAAATTTGATTCAGTAAGTCTCTGTACTGATTTGCATTCCTAAAAATAACCATCACTTCAGAACATAGATTTGGTCCTCTGGGTGAAGTTGTTAGTCAATCCTGTCTAGTATTCAGCCTGGGTAGTAACAAGTAGAACGTGGTGATCAAATGGAATTGAAGCCAAAACGTGCTGTCCTTACTCAATTAGGCATCACTACACATAGAGTAAAGTATTTCTTTCTAGCTCTTGCTGTTGATGACTTTATGCCTCCAAATATCAGGCTGCTTCAGCCTTATCTTCCACAAAGCTATGTACGGTATTTTGCTGTTGAAAAACCTGGCATTAAAGGGAGAGGTTGTATACATTAAGCTTAGGCTGGTTGTAGTGATTGGAACTAGTGGACTTTCCATCACTGGGATATTCTAAAAATACCATCAAAAGCCTTGACTGTCCACGTGTGGAAAGCAAGAGACCATAAGAAACTCTTAGAAAAAGGTGCACAATTTGCTTCCAGGTAAGTTGATGTCTTATGATTGCAGTAAGTCAGCTGGAAGCAGAGCTGAGCAGATAGAGGTGGTGTGAGATATATTGATCAAGTGAGAAGAATGAGTATGTGCCAGACCTCCTACATGTCTGTACCGACAGATCCTGACATTTCCATTGTGTGTGGTCAAGAGAGTCATTGCTCAGGGTCATGGATCAGAGCAAAGTGAGGTGCACCAGCTAAGAAGCAGCAAGAAGTAGCCAGCAGTTCATACCCTTCTCTTTCTTGTGATGAATCAATTTATATCAGAGCAGAAAAGCTGGACTCATGCACTCCTGACCCTGGGTTTGTCGTAAGGGAACGCCAAAGCCTAACTATTATTAAATATTTTTTCCTGACAACACAAACTGCATGAAAACGTTATGAAGAGGTAACCTGCAGGCAGAAAGAGATGGCATTACCAAAGAGGAAACACCACCGCAACATGTTCCTTGAACTCAATGCATCTCTTTAAGATTGCGAATGTTTTTAATTCTCACGAGGTATAAACAACATTAGCAGTAGATGCCAACTGATCCTGTTCCCATGTGGCAGCTAGGGAAGGGCAATTCATGCAGCATCACGGCTGCTTCTTCTTTGGAAACATGCACCTCCAAAACAAATGGAACAGCCAGAAAAAAAGGGAAGTAATCAGACAATGAACCACCCACTTTTTTCTTGTTTCTATTGTCACTGTTGCAGACCTTCCTAGTCTGAAATTGCCTTGAAGTCACTTTCAACTTGCAGATTAGGAACAGTGACAAAAGTACATAAATTTACCCAGTAAGTTGCTTTCCCTGGCAGCCCTCTAGCCTGGTCCAAAAGCCATCCATATTTATCACCATCTAACTGAAGTGTTGTACTGCTCCCAAAGGAGTTCTTTGGTTTTGTGCCGCAGAGCCATCATTCCCACAGTATCAGTAGGTCCAAAGTGAGCAGATGACTCTCCTGGTAGAGGTTCCAGGAGGCCTCCATGATCACGCTTTCCCAGAAAAAGGGCTAGCTACTGTGTTTAACTCCTTCCAAACATGTTTTTTGTTTTGTTTTGTGTTGTTTTGTTTTGTTTATAATACCTGTTTGCTCTGGTATTATCTTTGTCATCAGAGCTAAAGCTGATCATTGTCAGCTAAAGGTGTCAATGCAGTTTGATGCCTAAACACATAGACAGGTATTGACTTGCGAGTCTCCAAAGCACATCACCCTGCAGCTCACGAATCAGCCAAGTGTGCAAAGTTTACATATTCAACATCTATCTAATCTCTATTTTGGGGAACTTAAATACAAACCTGTAAGCCTCAAAGGCTCCAGCCTGCTACCACTGTAGGAGAGAACAGCGAAGTCCCCCTGCCACTGAGAGAGGTGGTCAGAAGTAGCTCCATGGTGAAACTGCTGAAGAAGGAAGCAACATGTTCTTTCAGGTTCCTTTTCCTTTGGCCTTCACAGCTCAGCCTAGGGATGTCTGGTGGCCAGACCAATATAAATTAGCAGCCATCATGCTAAGTATGGTGACATTTTGAGCTTTTCAATATTTTGTCTCTTGCAAATTTTTTCCGCTCCTCACAAGTATTTCTCTGCTTCCAAAGGCACCTAAATGCACCTAAACATCTGCTTCTGGTTGCAGGAGAAGAATTTATCTCTTTATTTAAATTTGTACATTTTCACTTAAATGAAAATCCTACTTTCAGCTACAGCTTTGTAGTGGATTATAGGATAACTTAGGAATTTTAAGCAACAATATTTGTGATTATTAGTTATGGTTCACCTTGATTGCTCTGGGGAAGGGTAGCTCTTCCAGACACAGGAGCTTTCACTGTTTTTTTATTCTTATGGTTATCTCAAGGTGTTCCCAAATACTAGTATGTACATCCAGAGCTGTCTCATGTGCCCTAGCTCCCTATTGAACTAACCCATCAAGGCAATATTCATTGGCACTCTTCAGGCTGCTGTGACATGTATAAGGTATTACCCATCACAAATAGGTCTATAACATGGGGGAACAGTCATGGATTTAGTCTTTTCTCTTTTGTTACACTGTGCCAAATATTTGCAGTTTTGGCCTGTAAGTGAACTGGGGTTTTCATGCAGGGATACCTTGAATTTCTCTGTGCCATACATTTGCAAAGATTTTGTTTTGTTAATCCTGGACCTCACTGCTGTCATGTCAGCTGTTAACGGTATAATTTTCCCTTTGGGCCATATGAAAGACTCCAGCAGCTGCAAAGGGTGTATCTGCATTGATTACTGTACTAATGTGTCACAAGTTATCATTTTCCCTGCCTTCACAGAAACAGCATAGCATCCTCAAGAAAACGGTTTAAACATAGCCATAGGCCAAATTCATTCTCCAGGTGACCACAAAACTAAAAACTTAATCCAGGCATACATCTGGCCTTATTTGTCAGCAGTTCTTTCTAAACCTCTCTTTCTTTCTGTCTAGTGGAGGCTGGTGGCAACCTGCCATCAACAGCTGACTAACATGACACTTCATCCAGAAACAGGGCAAGCAAGGTTATCAGGAGATAACTCAGCATCATTGTCACCATTCAGTCACCATCTTCCCTGGCTGGGTTGCCATAGAGTTGTGGTGTATGCGACACAAAATAACAATGTTATTTTAGGAGAACTATGCAGTGAATTTCTGTCCTTACTCTACCAGGCTCCCTACATGCTGATTTCTGGGATGCTAACTGGAGCTTTCAGGGTTTCCATTGATGGAAAACTCAAAAGTTTGAATTTTGCTGAATCATACGATGCGCCTCTATGGCATGGGCACAAGACAGAGTTATGCATGACCGATATTAGATGAATGCATTTAAGCTGTATTTGTGGAAAATTAGCATTTCCCTCTGATGTGCTTGACTGGCTTTGCGTCATTCCTCTGGCAAGAGGGACAGAATTACAAAACCTTTTTCTTTTTTCTTTTTTTCCATGTGCCATAGCCAACAATGTTGTACGTTATTAGCCTGTAACTCAATTTCTAAAATTGGAATTTCCATTGCTTGGAAAGAGAACTAAATGTTTTCTTTTTGGAAAGGCTCTATCTGTTTCTCTCTCTGCTGCCTTTCTCCCATACCTCTCCAAAAACATCTGGTTTTAATCTTTTCCATTTATATGTACAAAATCACGGCTGGTGGATATTTTTTCTTTGCAGTTTATCTCCCACTGACCTCCCACCAAAAAAAGAAAAGGGAGATATGGAAGAGAAGCCAGAGATTAATTTACTGGTATAGTAAAAGAGAGAGTAGGTAAAAAAAAAGAACAAGTCAATTCCTCAATTCAAATGTGAGTCTGACAGTCTGAAAACCAAAGATTTGCTGAAATCAAGAAATGTTCAGATCATTCTTCCTTTTCCTTTTTTGTGCTTCAAGATGCCGCTTGGGAGCCATGGTGCCAAACCATTGTGAGGAAAGTTTTTTTTCCCAGTATCTTCAGTTGGCACTGGAAGCACCAGCTCTAGGAAGCCTCCCAGGGAAGCTGCTTTTTATATCTCTGCTCTAATTTTTAGAGACAACAGGTTTGGATAATGTGAGCATGCATCCACCTTGCAAGAGGCTTCTGCAAACTGCACCTGATTGGAGCCTTTCAAGGGCCATACGCTTCTCCCAGAAGCTCTAGATTTCAAATGAAGGTCTTCAAAAGCAGGGATCACTTCTGATTTCCCCATTTGATGTAACCATGACAGAATCAAGCTCCAAGTTGCCAAATGTGGGAAAGTTTTTAGAGATTAATAGTGTCTGTGAGCATGAACAAAAAAAGCAGAAGACATCTCAGTTTCCTACGCTCAGTGTAAAAGCTGAGACCTTATTCAGGGATGTGATTGATCCAAAGAGAACTTTCTAATTACAACCAACAAAAAGGGCCATGTTCTATGAATCAGTATCCACATCTGTGATTGCTAAGGACTTTGCTAACTTGGTCCCCCAATGCATCTTCCCCCCCCATAGCCAGAGATCTTTGTCATGAGTCTGGTTGGTCCCCAGCACTACCTACTTCCATCTGTACTGGATGCCATGAGATCCCACCCAGAGGAGTCAAGCGTTCCCAGGAACAATGAGTAATTCTTGGGAGACGCCACTGGAAGGCTGCAGTGGCACGGAAGGCTGATAACATCTCCCAAGCCACAGCAGTCCTTTGTGTCGACAGACACAAGTGGGATGTTCCTTCTTCAGCTTTCCAGAGTCGGAGGAAGTGGACTTTGAAACACAATGCTCATTGAAATTGGCTTTCATCTAGGGGATCTTGCAGCATAAGTGCCGCTCGGTGATGTGCTTTCCATCTGCAGCCGAGGCCTCCTGATGCATTTCCTCTGTTTGTTCCAGAGGGATGGATGGCAGCACCTTAAAGCAGGCACATATTGTACTGGCTGGTGGGCATTATTCTGGACTGCGGAAAACAGAAATCCTGAGTGATAACAGTATCCTCAGGAGCCACTGGTGGAAGTGGATGACATGTAGAATTACCTCCTCCTTCTCCTTGCCTCTCCACATGAATAGCACACTTGTTATAGAAGGGTTTAAAAGCATTTCACGTCTAGCCACAATGATGTTATTTGCTCTGTTGTACAGAGTTTCTCTCAATAAGGAAAGGCCCTGTACACACATGAAACTAAACATTTTAAGCTCTGGAGAGCAATACTGTAAATAAGGGCAAACCACTAGTGCTAGGAGACTGCTGAGAGTTGCACACTGTTGTTTAACTGTGCTTGACAGGGATTGAATTGTACAAGAAACAGAGTTGAGAAGGACATTGCTGCTGAGAGAGAGTCACTTCAGCCATGAACTAAAGACTGTGAAAGCAACTCAACCCAACAAGGTTTTTCTCGTCATATGGCTACAGACTTCTGCTTCAGGCTATGGCTTTGTAGAACTTCTGGTTGTTCATGCAGTCATGTAATTAATCACAAGGGAGATCTAAGCTGAGGCTGGTTGCAAGTATTAACAAGTACTGTATGAGTCTGCCATGTGGGCAAGTGTGTAACTAAATATGGGAATATTAGGACAAAATGGAGCCATTTATAAAGAGTAAATATTGTCATTAAATCCTATGGAATAAATCCTGTTTTCTGCTATAGAGTACTGCGGAAAGAGATAGGTGTGTTCTCTACTTATTCGGCCTCTCCCCATCAGAAGTGTTCAAGAAAGGCAAAAACCGCAATGAGATGAGATTTGTAATAAGAAACTGGAAGTAACTTGTCTTTCACAAACTAATTACTGAACATTAAGCCTGAGCCCAGCTCATGAATCACAACCAGGTAGCTGGAGATATCCAAACTATTTAGCCACTCTGAGAGGTTTATGAAGGGAGGAAAATGCCAGATGAGTGTATGTGAGGATGGACAATATGTTGTGTAGCAGGAGGAAACTAGTATCATCCCATCACAATCCTTTTTGGTAACAAAATCTATTTTCAAATTGTCATATCCAGAAACACTGCTGGCAGGATCCCCTCTGCTGCCTATTCAGGCACTTTAAAGAAGATCCTTACTTCCATCTACCTCCAATGAGTAAGTGCCATCCAGTCTGAAAGGGAGATGAATGTCTTTTTTTTTACTCTTGATCTCTTGAGTGTTTGGATCCAGACATCATGAGGAATCCTGGTTTAAGCTGAGGCTTTTCCCATAACTTTTAGGTACTTAAAGCTAGGTGAAATAAATTTCATCCTCACTGTCTTTCATCTGAACAGCAGTCATAACAGAAATGGCATTAGTGTACTGATTAATAATATATAAAAGAAAATAAGCCTGCAATTTTCCAAGCTTCTGAAATTGAGATATAACTTTAGAAATTAGATGCTGCTGAAATATATTCCTTCCCCACTGCAGAAATCAAGGGAAATGACTGCTAAAGAGTATTGTATGGTAAGAAGTGTTTTAGTATGACTGTGTCTTTTCAGAGTAATACATATCTCTAATACAAACACTGTTTAGAAAGCAGACATTCCACCTCAAAACATGCCTAACCCTTTTCTGGGGCTTCTCAGATTCTCTGTGTTGAAAGTAAGTTCAGTATTGAAAGGCTGAAGGTCTCAAACTGTACAGAGACCCACTGCATCTTTCATAATTCTCAATGCATCTCTAAAAAGATATCTGCCTAAATCCCAAATGCATTCTTCTAGAAAAAGTGAGTGCCTGAAAAATTTACACTGGCATGTAAGAGCGTACATGGAAAAGAGGGAGGGTTAGTAGACTAAGGTGAGATGTCCTGGCAGTGATTTAAAGGGAGACTATGAAGGAATATAACCTCTTAAGTCAGTTGTCACACTGTTTATGCAGTTCCAGTTTTAGCCATGCTTCAACAAGCTTGCCAGGAACCAACAGCTGCTTCTACTTGCTTTTACTTAATGGAAATCAAATCATACAGTCATCATGAATGAGATGAGCTTATTAAACAAAAGTCTAAATTGTCAAACAGAATAGTGAAAGAGTAAACATGAATTCATGACTTCTGATACCATTGATATTTTTCTTTTTTTTATCACAGAGAACTACCTGCAGCTTATGGCAAAGAGTACCTTGAGAAAAGCCCTATCAGACAGGGACTTTCATTCCTTGGACTCTCTTTTCCTTTAGCTGATATTAGTTTGAAGCATTCCGTGTAAGATTTGATGATTAAAAGTAACACATTTCATTGACATGGATCTCCACTTCTTACCACAATGCTGAATCTCTAGTAAGTGGCCACAGCATGTGAGACTGTCAGGTAACAGAAAATCTGTAAAGCAGTACAGTGGACAGAGTAGTCACAGCATCTCTCAGTTACCCTGCGTTGGGCATGGGGTGAGTAAGCAGTGTCATGCCAAACGTGGGTGTCGCTAGATAAAGTAAGTCAGTATGACTACAGCATAAATATTATAAACTTAAAGCAGCTTAAGTCCCTAACTGCCTTTGCAAATGTGCAAAACTGACATTAAACTCTGGAAAACCTTGGCTTTGCTCTTGGTTAACCTTGGAGGTGCTTAAATTCTTCATGACACTTGCATTCCTCTTTGGCGCATGAGTCGAAACACGCAGGCAGCACTGCGGAGCGCAATGGTTCCGGGCTGAGCTCCCAGGAGGATGTAGAGACCAAGGGAGCTTTTGGAACAAGGCTTGTTCTCCTCTGCAGCATTTCTAGACAGCTAACACAACTCTGTGGCTTTGCTGTTCCCCACTACCAGCCTCTTCCTCCCTGGTTACTGCAAGAAATTTAACCAGCATTTCAATACCTTTCGCTATTCTGTCTTTCTACCTTCACCTCTGCTCAGTGCTCCCCAGCCAGTTTTTTCACCTGATTCAACAAGAATTGCAAACATCTGCCCACTGACCTCCTCCCAGCTGGCTGCAGCTTTTGTGGTTGTTTTTTGGTCTCCATGCATTCAGTGTATATTGGTTTAATAAAACTGATGGTGTGCAATTAAACCTACAATTTTCATTACTCTCCATGAGACTAATTCTGTGCTTTGTCATATTCCCTGCATCCCTGTCCCTAAGTCAGTAAATGCTGAAGCTTTTCAAGAGGGTATGCTTTTGTTAAGGAGCTCATACTCATATCGACATCGTGTTCCATCTAGCATTAATTCAACATTTAGCTCGCTGGTAAGGCCTGACTGTTACAAAAAATGCTGGAGGGAAAATCAACACTGAAAACACTAAAAATAAAAATTCCTTCTTAAACTGGGATACCTGGGAAAAGGCCCAGAGAGTCAATGAGAAAGAGAAGGCCAGATCCAAGTTTCACTGCCATGAATCTCAGCCCAAAAGTGCCTTCTAGGCTGACCCTGTGCCCTTGAGCCCTGTGTCCCTTGGGGGTTGCAGAGCAGGAACAGAACAACCCCTCCAGCTCTCTGCCTGCCCTGCCTGCTCCCTGTGACGCATGCACCCGGGTACAGCAGGAGAGGAGGTGAAATTGTGAGTCTGAAGAGGCCTTGGGAGCTTTACATTAAGTACAAAAAAAGGACAAAAAAAAACAGAGGCAGGGGGTTGGAGTCTCTAATCAGCAGTGATTGCTTCCTGTGCAGAAGTCAGCTGTTTCCACACAATAGCCAAGTTGTTCAGTCTCTAGGCGCCATCCCAAGGTCATCACTTTTCTATTGTTCCTCACTCCCATGGAAAATTCCTGTGCTCTTTTATGTATATAAGGGTGTTTGTTGTTGTTTTTTTTATTTAAACTTGGAAAACTCATCCATGTTTTTCATGTTGTGCAAGTATTCAGCAATAGGTATGAACTTGAACTTGGCTGTTCAGGGCTTTCCCTTCATTCTCCATTGTCAGTGCCTTATGTGCCTCTTAACAACTTTTTAAATTTTTTAAACAAAATAGTTTTCTACACTGTGCTATATGTAGGATGTAAATCAAATTCAAATCTGATTTTTTTTCCTACTTGCTTTTCTAGGAATTCATGTGTCATTGTCCTCTGAGACAGTGAAAAATGAGGCCACATCAGTTCCTAGATGTTATTCCCTCATAAAATATTTATTTACTCACTCACATAAAAACTTTACTCTTTTAAACCTACCCAATAGAAACTCTGTGAATGAAAGTGTTTTATTCCAAGAAGCCATCGAGCCATCATTGCACTGGTTTATTTTGAGATCTGCTGAGCAAAATTCTAAAACATTCAGAATTCAGAAGTCCTATAGATAAATATTAATTCTGGGCAGTTTCTCTGGTTTCTCTGAATTCTTCCAAATTCCTTTCACTGGGCTAGAGCTGATCCTGGGCAACACTAAACGTTAAAAACCGCTGCTTGTTGTCTTTTGCGGCTGATATCCATTGGACAAGGAGGTCTAACTCTTTGCAGGTTTGATGTAACCTATAGCTCAGGCCACTGTTTTCAGAAGCTTTGACAAGTTCACTGGTAATTTTTATGGGCAGATGTAGTTCATTAAGCAGAACTGGGAAAAAAATTGTGGATTTCGGGAAGGGCCTGTTCATTGGTACCACATGCTACTTAGGAATGCAAGATGGGAACTGTTTATTACCATACCAACATTAGAATCTCTGCATCAGATATTGGCCTCTCAGTGTGCTCAGTGGTGATTGTGATCTCACAACATTGTCCTTGGTGCCACTTACTACTAATGAAAGCCTATGGTTTACACAAATTCTAGGACAACTCAGTGCTTTAACATGCAACCACTGAAGGAGGCCCAGTCAGATGAAAACTGTGTATTAAGTTGTGAGAAATATTTTTCCTTAACCTATCCTTTTTTTTCTCTCTTCTCCCAAATGAACATGCTCTAATGTTCCCTACTATTGCTGAAAAAAAAGCAAGGCTGATCCACAGCAGTGCTTCTCACCATGTCTGGGTTTGGTGGTGTGGGAGCGCTTGCTTGGATATACAGGCTTCTTTGAATCTATAAGTTATTGCTTCTTGTAACTCACCCATTAATTGCTCTCTAGGTGACTTTTTTGCAGTTTGTGCTCCTTAAGTTCCCTTAGGGGCACAGCAATCTGCTACTCAGCTACCAGCCAAGTTCATGAATATATGTGCCTCTCGGAATCCTCTTCAAGATGGTATGGCCAGACAGGCTTCACAGTTCTGCTGGGAACAATCCCTGATAAAATACTTTTGTTTGAAGAATTCTTCACAGTACTATGGACTCTAATTATTTCTTTCCAGTACATTATTTCACTGTAATAGCTTCTTTGGAGCTATTTGTAGCTGCTGAATAGTTTATCATTCTACATTAGGCAAGACACCACAGATCCCCTCTCCAATGACTGTGTCGTTTTGAAAACCCTGAGTTACTGTTTAATGTGAACCATATGTATTGTACATAGGATACAAAGTAAACTATACGCTTTTAGCTTCTGTGAATAGATTTTTGTATTATTTGGGGTTATTAAAAAAAAAAAAAATACAACATTTTCCTTGTTAGCCATTGCTTTGTAATATTAGCACATTTTCAAAAAGACAGGTAAAAATTTAAGCACGAAAGGCTGTAGGGAGTTACATGTGGCATCTGTACACTGCCTTTTTACCCTTTCCCTGATGACTCTCACCACTACGCTATGTCAAGTGCCAATAGGATTGTATCATTTTGTTGAAATGCTGGTATTTTGTTCTACTACGCAACAGCTTTTCATTGAAGACCCTTTTCCAGAGAAATCCCCAAAATTGAATCTCAAAAGCCTTTCCTCCTCAAGGGTGATATTCCATGGTATATATTTACTGCCACAACAAGATATCCAAATACTTTCTACTATGTATGCTATTCTTCGTCACTGCAGATTGTCTGCACTAGTACAGTTTATTTGTTTTGTTTTCCAGAAAATGTGAAGTCCTTGATTGGCAGTAAGGCTTAATACAGGTTTCTCTACAGCCCTACAGCAATGGCTCAGAGCACTAAAGTTCTTAAAAACGCAATCCTAGGATTTCAGATAACAATGTCACAGCACCATCTCTGGTATTGATCCTTAATGAAAAAAGGGAATGTATATATTTAAATCCTTTAAAGAAAAATGCATTCAAATAATGTTTTTGAATTGTGTACAATAAGAAATGCTATTGTAAATTCTTTGCTTTTTTTCACACATAAATGTAATTTAAAAGAAAAAGTGAATGCTGCTCCTAATTTGCTCACCAGCATTCTTACTAGGCTTTTAGACTGGACACATCACTCATCACCCAAGTGCCACTCAGCAGACTGTCACACAGACTGAGCTGCACCTCTTTAACGCCCTTTCCATCCTTCTCTCCCCTTCCTCTCCCTGGCAGAAAATGGTACGAGATTTATGGTTTAAAAACAAGCCATTTAAAAACAAGCCATATAAAAACTACTAGAGCAGAACACCTTTTGCTTCTCAGGACAATTGCAAATTCCTTCCCAAGAAAGAGTCAATATCACCTCCACCCTTTATTGCAATGGTTGAGCACTGTTTTTTTTTAATATCGCTTATTTTTGTACATTTTTTTTTCAGGGTAATGGGTCATTTAAATCCAATAATATGTAATGCTGCAGCCATCAAATTTTATGATCACACAGGAGCTTTGCACTATTCACTGAAACATATAAACTATTCAAGAAAAGAGGTTGGAACGGCAATAATTTGGGATGAAGTAGAAGATTACCTTGGGATTTTATTTTATTTAAAGATGAGGTTTGGCCTCATATGTTATTATATGTTATAATAATATTTCTGAAGATGATGGACAGATTGACTTCCTCACCTTTGTTGTGAGATGTTTCCCAGTTGTGTTAATAGCCTAACACATCATTTAAATCTTTGAAGAAGATGATTCCTTTCTGCTAGGATTCAATATCTGGTTTATTAAAATCTTGCCAGTTACTTAGATCATTTTTACCCTCAAAATTGCTGTTTTAGAGGTAAAGCTGCTTGGAATAATGACTATAACATAACTTTTAAAATACCCGTAGTAGTTAATTACACTCCTGGAGATCTGGGGTAATAACAGGAATACTCGAGGTTGTAATAAAAATGTAAGAAGATTTTCAGAAGGCTGTAAATCAATATTTAACCACAATCGGTTTTGAATTTTCAAAGGCAATAGGGAGAGGGAGAATGGGAGCAGAAATGAGATAATGCACATGAATCAGTAACACAGGGAATATAAACTGTATGTAAGCTAGGCTATGAAAATACACCAACATATTCACCTTCAAACAACTTGTAAACAACTTTCCATGGGGACTAGAAATAACTGCAAGTAGCAGGTGGTCATTTGGGGCCCAGCACACATGGCTTTCACCCCTCACAGCTGATCCCAAGGGAGGGAGGTATCCCCATACCACTGAAGTAAGGGAAAACCTGTCACAGGTGACTGAGGGTGAGAGTACTGGAAGTGCCTGGCAGGTATCTTCCAGGTAGATCACCCACACCTAAATATGGACACACAGCATGGTATGGTATGTTTCTCCCATAGGCGGTACTCAGCAGCTCTGACTGAGGCAGCTCTCTGTGGTGGGCAGAGGCTTTCCCACACAGCATCCTCCACCGCCTGGGAGCTGCACACAGATATTTCCCTCCATTGCAAGAGGGCTTGAGGCCTCACCTTGCACCAGGAAGCTGCACAGGACAAGGCTGTGCAAACACATCGTTCCCATGGAGCAACTGGCACCAGATAATCACGTATAAAAGTTTAGTACACATTTAACATGTGGAGAGGCAGAGAAATGCCTGGGGCTCTCAATGCTATCAACTAGAGGCCATTATTTTTTAGTTTATGGCAGCTGGGTATTTTTTAAGAAAGGAAAATAGAGTTAAGCTTGTTGGTGATATGAGCTTGTGCAGCAATTTCTATGTTCCTGCTCTATTTGTCGGACATTCAAAAAACAGCTATAGCATAAAGGACTATTCTGGGTGCTGCTTCTCACCTTCTGCATGGATAAGTTCCTGTTGCCATTTAATATAAACAATGGGGTATTTTTCCTTGGCCTGTGACTTTCATACAGAAGAAGGTTTTTTTATCACTACCTAAAAATAAAGAACACTAACAAAATGCTCTGATCAAAGTGATTCATTCATCAGCAGAGTGATATTTTCATGTTACTACTTTGCACATGAGAACTATTCCACAAGGAGCAAGACTGTGAATAGACTTAGTGTTTATTTAGTACCAAAGTATAAGGTTGCTCCTTGTCACCAAAACAGCACCAAACCCTCATGATAAATTAATATGTGTGTGGTAGCAATGACAAATCATTGCTGCCTACATTAGCACAGCAAAGATGCTTTGTTCTCTGATGTCATGAGTTTCAAATCCCAGCTGGGGATTTACTGACTAAGCCACAATGATCTGCTGTGAGTTTCCTCCCAAAAGGAGAAGAAGAATAAAATAAAAAGGCTTTCTCTTTTCCATTTCACGTCAGAAGTACTGCTAAGCACTATGAGTTATTTTCCTGTCAATACCAAAATATTGCTACAGTTCTCAATGACAAGAGCTACATGCAACTATCAGTGAAGAAAAGGCTCACTAGCCATCCCAGGACAAGGCAGAATAGAGAATCCTCTGAATTCAGATATATAACTCACAGACGAAGTCCTCATTCAAATAAAATTAGAATCTGCAACTCCATCCTACCACGGGCTGGAACTGATAATTACTCAGCTTTTCTCTATAGCAGGCCACTTGTTCCCCTGAACAAATGCAGACTGAAGAATTCCAGTTTTACTCTCACGTAGCCACTTCTGAAATTCTTCTCTTATGTTTCTGCAAGTTCTTGTCTTTCAGTAATGGCACAACATATATTGTGTGTGGAAGGTGTTAGAATATACAACCCTCAAATAGACACTGAAACAGGAAAATATTTTTTCTGCCTTCTTCACTGTGAGATGTGGGTAGCACAAGTGTGTCACCAGAGCCAAGGCTAATGAAACTCTACAGGAGCTTGAAAACTAAACCAGAAGAGGACAGAAGCCTGATCTTCTGCTGTTACGGTTATTTGTGATCTTTTTGAGTGATGATCCCAAAACACGACACAATGGTAGAAAAATTAGCCTCACAGCATTCCTAGAAAGCAGGAAAGTGGCTTAAGTCTTTCATCTTTTCTTCCTAGTTATTCACTTCATGATCTTGGGCACCTCCTGTATACCAGCTCACACCAGAGAAGTGTTATACTAATTTGTATACGGACAGCACATGGAGATACTTGGACGCAAAAGGTAGCTAACAATTTCTCATTGCTGTTGTCAAGAACTGTGGGCCACAGTCAGGTGGCACTTGAGCCAGGAAGGGTTTGCAGAAGCCCGGTGTCCCATAGTGGCGGCAGCAGAGCAAACACCAGCCGGGCTTTTCCTCCCACAGCAGCAATCCACTGCTGGACTTAACTTCACAAAACTATGTAAAAATGGGGAAAGGTGGATGCTGGGGGAAGAAAATAGACTTGAAGTGATCCTAGAGTGTGAAATTATCCAAAATCATATGGCTCCTGCAAGTTATTGTATCTAAATCTAAGAGAGGTATGAAACAAGTCCTAGGCTGAAAGAGAAAAGAATCAGCAGGAAGACAGACAAGTCTGGGTAATGATAAGGACCCAAGGGAAGTTTGAAAGAACTATGGAAAAATAATAACCAAGACTAAAAAAAGGATTATAATTGGCCTAGTAGGTTGCAGGTGTCCACAAAAGTCAGTCAGAAAAAGGTTCTTCTCATACCTAAATCTAGAAAAATTAAAGATAACTTATTTCTTCACAGTGAAGAAAAAAGAAGTCTTCTGCTGTTGCAGAGATTGCAGTACATAAGATGAGGGGGTTATGAAAGTTCAAACACACCCAAAATCTGTTTCCTAACTACCCATTTTGAAGCTAAGTATGCCCTAGACTATGTGTGCGAGCAGGAGGGTTGCAGGAAAAGTAACTAATTGTTGCATTTGAAACAGCACCGGCTCTTCCTATCTTACATTGACTACACAGACAGGCACACCCATTCAGGCCTGCTTTGCACTTCAAATATTTTACTGGTTTGGCTACTTTGATTAGAGATGTGATTTGTTTTTAACTGGAATTACCATGGCAGTAAAAGCCCTCAGTTAGAGGCCACTGTACAGCCTTATATATATGACCACACTTATGGTCATTCAACATCCCTTTCCATTTCCATATGGAACTAGACAAAGCAGTATAAAATAAGACTGTATTTCTAAACTATGCCAATGCAGAGGCTGTTGAATTATTTTAAGTATACCATGTGGTAGTTAGATTTTCTGGATTTATCAGCTTACCTGAGTGGAAATTGCAATACTGACTTGACAGAATCTAGGTTGCCTCACAGTAGCTGAGGGTATAGCTTGTGTCTGGCCAGATTGTTTGATCAGTGTCCAAAACTGGGCTTAACCTTGCATGTTAAGTCAATTCAAACCTGACCGTTTCATTTGGCTGCCCTCTCCCTCTGGTCACTGTGGGTCATCTGTAGATTACCAGTTTCGCAAAATAATTAAAACTAATGGTGCAATTGCAGTAAATTTAATTAAATTACAACACCAGTTAATAAAGGTTGACCAGCCTTTATTAACATCATCATTGCTGTCTCAAAATAGGCCTTTGTAAGACCTGTTGAAATCTTGCACGGCTCCTCACAGACACTTTCTGGGTTGAGGTGTTCCTGGTTAGATATCAGAGTTGCAGGGGGAGTGCAGCAGCACAGGGCAAACCGTACTCAAGAGATGTCCATGGACAAAGGTTCAGGCCTTGCAGATCCTAGGCCTTGCAGATCCTGCCACAGGAAGAGAAGGATAGGAGAGGTGCAGCACTGCAGGAGGGGGCTGTAGGGAAAGACTTGCTGCTGCTGGTGTTGGTCATGCTGGTGCTGGCAGAAGAGGCAGTGGTGGTCAGTCCTCGTGGAGGCCCTGGCCCTTCTGAACTTCTTTTCCCTTCATTCCCCAGAAAGTAATCTCAGATCCCAAACACACTCAGTCTGACTTTGTAGATGTTCTGTGCAGCAGGCATGGGGCTGTTTGCTGGCTCTCAGCTCTTCCCAGCTGAGGAGCAGCACTGGTGGCAGCTGTTCAGCAGGACAGGAACTGTGGCACGCTCAGTGGCAGCTCTAAAATGTGAAAAGGGAGTTCCAGAAAGATATGGGAGGAGATTGGCACTTGGGACGGTGGCTCACAAGAGCAAAACAATCAAGTCCCTCCCTCACCGCCGCATGCTTGGAGCCAGAAAAACTATGGTCATGCTTGAGGTACACTGGAGCAAGCATCAGGGAGTCTCTTCTTTATTGTTTTATAAGCCACTCTGTGTGGGCAATGCATCTGGCCTTATTCTGACTTGCAGTAGTTAAGGGGAGGATCTAAATTGCACTGTCCTGTGTGCAATCTGACTGTGGCATCACACATGGCGGGAGAGGGCTGTTCTCTACGGTTGTAAGCTTACCTCTGGGTGAAGGGAATATTTGAATGATCTTACTTACTAAACTCAGCAGTAAGCCTGTGCTTACACATTGAAATCAACTATGTCATCCTAGTCTCAAAATGGAAGAGGGAGAATCAGTCCCAACTTGAACTGGATCCCAGAAAATGTATTTGTGGCCTTCTCTGCTTCACAAATTATTCTGGAAGCTTAGCAGAACCAATAACTCCTTGCATTTATGGAGAGCCAAAAACAGCTCTCCTAACTCCTGACAGTACAGGCCTTTGGGATATTTTCCCTCTTCAGATCTTCCACTTGCAACAGAAGCACCACACCAGGAGCAGGGATTCAGCAACAGTCCACATCTGATCCTGTACCCAGTGCTGGCCTGCCCTTAGCAAGAGTGGACAAGGCTTTCCTTAAGGAGATGCAAGCCAAGCAGCACTCACATTCTGCAGAAGTTATGTGGAGAGGACATTTGGAGGGGAGGAACAGGGGAGGAGCAGAGCCAGTCTCCTCTCGACTCTGAAGATGAATGCTGAGAGGGTCCTTGTTCCATATGTGCCTCCTATTTTGTCCTAATGGCTTGGCAGGGAAAAAACACTAGTGCCTGAACAAAAAAAAAACTGTTCATGTCTTTTTAATCCATTCCTAACTAAATCCCCATCATTATCTGCACCCAGCACTACATATAATTAAAGGGTTTATTTTTGCATTATGAAATCTCTTCATAATTATGGAGTGTTTGTGAAGCGCAGCATTTCTGTGTGCATGTTTGAAAAAGAAAGGGACCTACCATTTTCTCTATTTCCTAGTATACCACCTACATTTTCCTTCCTGCCCACACATCATTAGCTTCCTCAGCTCTACCATACGACCTGCTCCATTAAGATTTTTTTAATTTAATGAAAAAGCAAAGACAAAACTTCTTGTGAAACAGCTTGCAGAGAGAAAGTGAGATGACTGATAAGACACCATTTTTGCTCTGTCATCTTTCCCATCTGGTGGGATACTTTGAAATAAAAAGTAACGATGTGAAACTGAGTTCAGAGCCAGGAAAGAACTTTCCAAAAATTTGCTATTGTGCTGTCAAACAGTTGCACAACTGTTAATTATAACTCCTAAGAGAAAGGAGTGACTTTATTTCAGGGTGATAGGAGAATCCTGTAGTTTCTCTTCCATATTCTTTCAATTTCTACTTACCTAAAGGATGTTAGCAGGAGAAAAATTTCATACCATCAGAGAAATTGAAGCTGAGGGGGTAAAAAAGACCATAAACAATAAAACATGCCACAACATTTTGAAATGAAAGGACTATCATACATAAATGCCAATAGCCAGCTCAGTACTTAGGATATGCTTAAATGAAACTTACTTTGACATCTATTGATAAAGAAATGCTAGTGATGTTGGGTTTATCTTTGCCCAATATTCTTCATAAAGCTGTCCATTAAGATTCCTGGATTATTTATCTCATGTATTTGCAAAATATTTAAAAAGAGACATTTAGGTTTAGCTGTGACAGTAGTTAAGATTCAAAAAATGGACTAAGAGTAAAGAAAAGATAACAGCATTTGATTTTAGATAATCATTTGATAAGAGCTAACTTAACATCTTAAATTGCAAAGAAAAGCGAAATAGGCAAAGATATGCATGTACATATCTTCTGATCTTTACGGATATCTCTCCTGTTTTATTACACTGTTTCATACGTGCTTACTCTCCTTTTAGACTTGAAAACGAACCACAAAGTTATGCAAACTGCACATCTCTGATTTGTTTGCTACTATCAAGTCTGATAGGAGATTTCAGCACACGGATTCCTTGTAGTTTTTTATTTAAAATGTTCTTCCTCCTTTAGCCTGTGTGACTTCTCACATTTTGATTCACAAATAATTAATTTTTCATAGTTGGAAAGATGAAAAATTTTTGTACCTGAGAAGAAAATTGTTTTGTTTAGAAAACCTTTTTTAAAAAGAGTAATTTAAATTTGACCTAGTAAAGTATCAAGTGTTTCTTATCTATGGCAGTGGCATTATTCTTATCAAGTTATACAGTCGTCAGGACAACTCAGAATTAGCATGCCTCTATGTTATCTGTTATTATGATGATAATTATTATTTACTAGTATTGTGACTATAATATGGTCCCTGGAGGCTTCCTATAATGGAGGTTACTACTTTCAACAATTTAATCATTTGAAGCACTTCTAACTTGAAACAATATCATTAGCTAATTAAATGGAAAGGCATGTAAGTATTTCATATTTCTCTTTGACGAAAAAAAAACAAAACAGAAGTGTCCCTCATTTTAGACGCTTTTCTGTGGAGAGAGTAAATAATGTAAGTAAAGGAGCTCCTGTAAATTTATTGAGTTCTTCAAGCATCCTATTCACAGAAAGCCTGAATGGGACAAAGAAACTCATTGCTGGCCCAAGGACAGCTGGGTTTGGGAACATTATTCTGCTTCTCCTAATGCACACACACAATTAAAGCTGAAGCAAATGTCACAGAAAACAGCTGGAACACTAGCTAACGGTTATAAGGCAACAATTTCCTGTGCTCACGTCATTCCTGTGACACAGTTGTGTTCACATGGGAGAGTTTTCCCATGCCCTCTTTGTTGCCTGAACAGAAAAAGATGATGAACTATGAAACTGTTGGCTGCTCTTCTGTCACAACCCTCTAATTTTCAGGCTTTTTGAGGGTGTCTGTCACAAGCTTTAAGAAAATTAAGTAAATGGATCTGTTACTGGCAAAATAATTATCTATAGCTGTGCTTCCAATGATGGGATTTAGGGAAAGAGTACACTTGTACTATTCACGGTGTTCTTTTCATGTAATGCTTTTACATCATGGGGAAAAAATGTGAGGAGAGCAGTAAGATTTTCCTAAACTGGAATCATGAAATAACATTGATTATGAAAGCTAATCTTTCAGCTGGGCAAGGAAAGAGCCATGTAGGTGACTACATTTTGCCCCTTTATGTTGCCCTTTTACTCATCATTTTTTCTTGTGAAAATACCTTTAGTATGATTTTTGCTTGACTCTTTGAATCCGTATTTGCCTGAATGCAAAGTGGATGGAAAAAATTACCAACTTAGAAAAAGGAACTAGCTTTAGCATTACCAGTGTCACAAGATACAGGATATAAGAGAATCAAGCTTTTCAATTCTGCTTACTAGATAAGAAGAGCCTACTTTTCATAAGAAAGCCTGTTCTACTAGCTCAACTACACCTTTTCTCCCTTCTTTCAATATTATCTCTGATTACCTGAACTGAGTAGTGAAGAGAACATAGTAGAATAAAACAAAAAACACAGGGCAACACAGAAGCCTGAATATTACTTACATATGAAATGAATTTACTCTGGCCAGCTGAGTATGTTTATCCTTCTAGGGAGCAGGAAAAGCACTATGACTTACCTAGCCAAGCAAGACTATGGAACATACAAACAAGAGCAATTCATCTATTCATTAATATTTTAGGAGCACCTGGAGGCATCAATCAGGACTGGGACAGTGATGTGCTATACAAACATTGAGCAAAAGACCCCTTCTACCTGCAAGAGTTTACAGTTTAATTAGACAAGAGAAGCGAAACAAGATACAAGGCTACACACAAACATAATGCAAGTGTGAGTCTCTGGTTATATTTCACTCCCAGTGAGTGCAGGCCTGGGTGAAATGTTATAAGTGTAGGCCTTTCTCCCAGAATTTTATATCTAAATGTAAAACTGTAGAGAGTTTTGCCTCTAAAATGCCACAACACTACACCATGGATGTTATTACCTTCATGGTGGATAATCTATGCTGTTCTTATTTTGGAAAATATTGTTCTCTTAAAAATCCAGTGTGCTAAATACATGTGCACAAACAAGCAATGCACACACTCCTCTACCTCAAAGTTTTTTATCAGGGCTGTCACCAGCGAAGAAGTATTAGAGCTGCTGATACAATTCAGACTATTTGTCATGAATTCCAAATTACGAAAAAAGGTTTGAACTGCATGTGACTGCCAGAGGTGCCTGCCACAAAGAAAAGAAAAAAAAAAAGATGGTGACTATGTCCATAAAAGACAAGGTCAACAACCTTCTGGTTGCCATGAGCTCACAGCCTTCTTGAACCTAATATATTTTTTTAAATCAACCAGTGATTGAACGTATGTCCAAATAGAGTACACAAAGTGCCAACTTAAATCTTACGGGTCCATTACTGAAGCAGAGGAAGCTGTCTTTTGGCAATGCACATACAATTCCTGACAAGTTCAGGTCTTGTTTATCTAAGGCTTAGGTCATATACTATGCTTCATTTTATATAACCAACTCACACAACAGGAAAGACACTGGGAAATATCAAAGTGAGCATTCGCAGCCCCCCCAAAAAAATTCTTCAGTTCAAGCTGCATGATGAATGACAAAAGAAGGACAAGGGAAAGGAGAGCAAGGTCATTTGGTTGGAAAAGACCTTTAAGATCATCAAGCCCAACCCTCAACTTAACACTGTCAAGCTACCACTAAACCATGTCCTTAAGTGCACATCTACATATCTTTTAAATACCTCCAGGGATGCTTACTAAACCGCTACCCTGGGCAGCCTGTTCCAATGCTTGATAACCCTTTTGGTGAAGAATTTTTCCCTAACATCCAGCCTAAACCTCCCATGGTGCAACTTGAGGACATTTCTTCTTGTCATATCAATTGTTACCTGGGAGAAGAAAGCAACACCTGCCTCACTACAACCTTTTTTCAGATAAAAGTCTCCCTTCAGCTTCCTTTTCTCCTGACTAATATATTTGCGTATTTATTAAAATCAGTTTGGTTTTGTGTTTTTGTATTAGAAACAAATTAATGGGTAGAAAAGCAGAATTAATTTATTAAATTAAAGTATGTACATACAAATAAAAACTATTGTATTGTTATTACTCCTGTAACCAAATTCAGAACCTTGCTATCTACTTTCCTTCCTGCGTAAACTGCATAGATCTTTCTCAAAGTCTTTTTCTACAGTGTTCCAAGTGTATTCTTTAGGCCAAAAAAAGACAAAAACTCATCTCCTCTGTGAAGCTGCATTAAATAGGTGCAAGTTCTCAAAATATGGCTTTTGGTTTTTTTAAGGACATGACAATCTGCTATAGACAAAGATGCTGAGATGGCACTAAATGTGTGGCTGAATCTTGATGGATTTTGATGACCATGTGTCACATGCTGCCAATCTGTCTCTAAACAGAATCATTTATACATTAACAGCAGCTGAGAAGTGAAACTCAGATTAGATGACTTGTTGTTTTGAGGGATTTTTCTTCTGAGAATGGCATCTGAAAGCCTGATATGAAAAAAAGAACTTTGGAGAAAAATTTTTAAAAATGTTGATGCAATGTTTTTTTCCCTCTGAATGGGAGAGCGGGAAGAGTGGGAAACATACGTCATATCTTCACTACTGCAGATGAAGTACATAAAGATCAGAGCAGAAATTAAGATCAGAATATCCAGATCAAGTCCTTGTTAAAGAAGTTACAAGGAAAAACTTGCATTATGCAAATATATATAAAGATTATTTTATTACACAAAATGTTTAATTTATATTGTTATTTGTATACACATTATCTAATTTTGCCACCAGCTACAGCATTTTATCCGTGATGGTAAAGCAATGTGTAGGTGCCTAATGACTACTAGAAAGTCTGGAATTACACCAGTTCTGCTGTTAGACCTTAAGCCTGAGTTGAGTAAATTACTCTAAAGTATATATACAGAGATATCCTTTTCCAGACATTTTTTCTAGAAGTGTATTTATTCTCGGTATTCATTATAACATTGACAACTTATGAACATTATGGCTACACCTTTCTTTTACAGTTATAAATTAACAATATTTATTGATGCCTTCTATTTGCATCCTGTTCTTCAGAGACTCGCCAGCAAGCAAAATTATTCTTAGGCACCTTACATCACAGTATATCTCTACGACTGCATGTATTTGTCTCTGTGCAGTGGAAAAGAATTTAAACACCGTTGCATATATGCTTACAGCATAAGAAATACTTTTCACTTGCTAACTGAATTGCATGCAAACATTTCTTGATCATAAATAAATAAAGAAAATTTCATTTCTTTGACTAGCTATTTATATTTCCCAACATTTTTTTTTCCTGTTGTTATTTTTACTATCGAGAGATTTTTTTGAGCAGGGGTCTCTTTCCTTTAATTTCCAATTATTCAGACTATTTCACCTTTAAGTGTCCTTCAGCAGACATCCATTTAAAAAAAAGGGCAAGATAGAGCTACTAAATATTTGCTGTACTATAAAGGAGCCTCATGCATTCGAACTCAGAAGATGTTTGTTTTCAATAAAAAAAATTACATGCATGGAATTGAAGCACAGAAAATACATGGTGCAGCTTCTCCAAGAGACTCAGCTACCTTATATTGTTGCTCTGGGCCAAGTTAACTCAAGCAAGAAAAGTCAGTTGCTTTGATGAAGGACAGATCTCAAACTGCCTCTAAAAGGGAGTATTCTTTACCCCCTTATTACTACATAAAAGAGAAAGAAAGCTTAATCACTCTACGACGCAACTTGAAAGAGGAGCTGGTGCACTAAGCGTGCCAGTACATGCTGATGCTTTTCACAGAGATCTTGCTCTGGGATGACGTCGAGACATTCTCTTGCCTTCTGGTCTCAGTGCTCAACTTGCAAGTAAGCATTGTCAGATTCACAGTCATGCTTACTAAGGAAACAAACAAACGTGCATACCTTGCTATTTGTGCATCACTGTTTAAAAAGCTGAGATGTAGGATTTTCAAAGTAGACAAACAAGCCAGGATGCAGCCTGGTCACATTGCAGGACAGATCTAGACAACAGATCACATTCATGACTAGTCACCAAGACTTGGTCTGCAAGGACAACTAATGAAGTATAGCCAAGACACTTCAGTGAACAGCTCAGACTGAAGCCAGGGAGGTTAATTTCCCTCATATTCAATTATATTTTTACATGGTGTCTTGTTCAGTAGAAAATGTGATATATAATTCAGAGAAAAAAAGAGGAATACAAAACCATGGCAAAATACTTTGTAGAGACTTATACATATACCATATTAAAAAAGAAAAATGATACATGGTATATGTGTCAATGACTGGGGCCTGTGGTCTCCCTTGTCTCTTGGGACCTGCTGACTCCATAATACATAATGCTCACTGGTTGTATTTTCGTGCTGCATGAGAGGAGGGTGTCCATGTCGCCATGTGTGTCCCTTCCAAAAAGAGCAAATTTGCAGCTGGAGTTTCCTGTCATGGCTTGCAAAAATCTTCGAAGAGAATATTGGCAGCTTGTCCTTCTCAAGTTACTGTCATGCCCCATTATCTTGGGATTTTTTCCAAGGTAAGGCCACACTGAGAACCAGAGCTGATGCAATCATCCTTGGTGGAATTAACCACTGGACTCTGGATAGCAGCAAACACTGCAAGCTAGCTGTACATTTTTTTACAAAATAGGGCTCTGGTTTTAAATGTCGCAGTGAATGAAAACAACAGATAACAGGTAGTAAAATTAATTGAATAGAAGAAGAGTGAAAGACCAGTGAAAAGCTGACAAAATAATTAAAGAATGTTAAGGTTGTGTGGTGATAGAGTTAGAATCTATGTGCACATTTTAAAGCATGTTTGGATTCTCTATAATCTCATATCTCAGAGTTCTGAGGTCTGCCTGTGTCACTAACATGGAGAAAGGATGAAGGATACACCAGACGAAGGGAAAAACTAAGCAATTTGACAGGAAAAAAACAGAGGGAAGGAGAAAACAAAATTATGGGAGAAGGAGGCAACATCAGGACAGACAGCCGCAAGAATGTGGTGAGGGAAATATTTTTCACACTTGGAGCAGCACAAAATGATAGCTACCACCATTGATGTAAGATCTTGTGAAGCCTTGGAACAAAGACATTGCTTATGGAGCTATGTAAACCACTGCTGACCTACAGGAGGGAGATACTCCTGCCTTTCCTCTCAAAAGCTACTCACTGGGAACCAAGGCACGGTAATACTATCCTGAGGGAGGCTATGCTTAGAGATGATTCCGCTGATTAGAAACTCCATGAGGGAATGTGGCAGGCCAAGCTAACCCTGAAGCTCCGGTCTGGGACAGCCAGTGTAAGTGCAGGTTCATGCTGGGTGAACAGAAGGCTGGGGAACAAGATTAAGAGATTGCATCTGCAGAATTATTTATTATATTCTGAAGTTATAAACAAACATGTGAGAGCAAGCACATTCCAAACTGAAGCACATTCATCATTATTGTTAGCAATAATGATTAAAATAATTCTTTAGGCTTCCAATAGAACTGCAGCGCTTAGGAAAAAAAATCCTGAAAACATGAGAATATTATAATGAATTCACAAACTCTGTGCAGTAGGCACCCTTATCTACACATTACAGAGGAGGAAACTTTGGCATGGAGAGATTGTGATTTGCCCAGGGCCAAGCAGGAAGCCCAGGGAACAGCTGAATAAAGCCCCAAGCTCATGAATCCCAGCCCTCTGCTGCAGTCACAAGATCATTTTTCTTTTCCTTAATTTGATAATTTTCAAAATAAGTTGCTAGGCAAATCCGTAGTTATGGATTCAAAAGCAACCTTTACACTATCTCCCAAGACAGAGTATTCAGAAATACATGGGCACAGAAGCCTGGTAAAGGAGGTTTTCACTCTTTTCTATATATGCCAGGAGTGCAGAGGAGCTAGGAATTTTAAGCATCAAACTTGGCAGTCTTTATAGAAAAGTCCAGTATCAAGACTTAGAAAGGGGTCATGAAACAGACCCCAAACTTTTCTAGATGCATTTTAGGCCCCAAGCATGAATTTTTGAATTCTGCCTCTGAACCAATGTACATTTAATTACGCCTGGGAGGCTGTGCTGCTTTCACATGGGAGCCAGCAAGCCCCACCACAGAATACACGGTCACTCTGTGCTTTGGGTAGTTTTCTGGAGGCTGGATAAGGTCCAGGATCCTTTTCACCAAGGCAGGACTCAAACATTGCTCATCCTAATGAGTAATTTTTTTCAGCCTTAAACAATTTCTCAAAAGGTGGAAACAGTCACTATCCTCCCTGTTTTGCTTGCAGCCTAATCTGCCAGTGATTTTCAGAAAACTCCTACCAGCTCAGATGCCATGGGCAGGAAAGGGCAGGAAAGATTGATATTGCTTGTGAATGCCCTTCAGACTCAGCTTGATATGGGCACCCAGCTGCAGAGCGCTGCTAAGACCATCACCAGCTCTGCTTAGTCTCTGCAAGAGACAGGTAGGGAACATCTAAGCTTCTTGTCACTGCTCTTGGAGCAGAACATAGCTAAAAAAGCTTGGGCTCTGGGAGCCCTTGAGGTGCAGCTGTTTGTCCTGGCTATTTTGCCTGCATGCTGCATCAGCCCAGGAAGCCTTTGCAGCATCAGGTTCCTGGGTTGGTACTTCTGCACAGCACTGAATTGTGGCAGTTAAACATGCCGAATCATTCAAAGCCAAGCTGGAGACCTTTTATCCTGCGTTGCATATTGCATAAGCTAGGACACACAAGCAGTGTTAGAGGTGGAAGCATAACTGCCTAGTGACTTTATCTATTTCCAAGGCTAACAGCAGCCAACACACAGATTCTGAAGATGTAATTTTAGATTAAATGGTCAAGAGTGCAGGTCTGATAATGTCTTCTTATGGATTTAACTTGAAACCACTTACAGACTACTACTAGAGCCATATCAGAAGTGGAAGAAAGACTCTGTAGTGTAGCTATTTAGGGTTTTTTACTTACCTAAACAGATAATTTGATATACCTTTTTCCTCCTTTAAAACTCTGATCCCATAATATCTTATTTGTATGCTTCTGCACCTGATGTGTCTTGTACCAGCTTTACAGTCAGCCATGGCTGAATGATACTGCTTTCATGACTTGCTAATAACTCGGCAGAGTAATCTTGCTCATGGTAGCACATGTTAATCAGGAACCATGCTTGGTGCAAGTCCTATTCTGATAAAACACTACTGCTGATTCCTTTTTGTATCCCTCTCATCAGCCAATTTTATCATTCACCTATTTTATGCAGTTTGACAAACAATGCTCCTTCAATGCCATTCTAAGCTATCAGTGTGCACTTGTGTCCATAGTATCCCTGAAATTCAGATAACCATGTCCTCTACATCTTTCACTGAAAAAGACTGTCAAGATGTTTTTTCAGAGGCTCAAATCCAGGACGAGACCCCTTGATCTCAAGGTCAATGGGCCATATTCAACTCCTGTGAAACATCACTGAAGGTGGTAACAACCCTCAGAGGAGAGGCTTGGCACTAGAATTTTATTTTTCATAAATGGAACTAGAATTTGGTGTAAGTGGACTTTTTTCACATCCAACATAAACAGAAAGCAGGGAAGAGTGTTAAGAGGCAAAACAGGTTCTTCTATAGAGTAATTCTGTCACACCGTAGCAACATCAGAGATGTCGTCCCACCACCCCCTGGCAGTGCAAAAGAGTGGCCCATGTGTCACACCAGCCCTGGTAAGGAGGTACCCACACTCACACCGAGACAACTGACACACCAAAGAGACAGCTTGCAGCAGCCAGGGTGATATGCTGGTCTCACAAAGACAGCACACAGGGTAGCACACAGTGCTACTGCTTCACATGATCTATCGTAGCATAGATCAGCTGATGGCATCTCTGACTATCTATCTTTAGTCTTTCCTCCTTTGTGATCGCATAGTAACCACGTGAGGATGACCCTCAGCATCTCAAGCAGAAAAACACGTATACAGTTGTCACTTGCCTAACTACTTCTTGTTTCTCCAGCAGTGTCACAGGGATTCCTCATATGATATCAGGAAAATCAGTTCCTTTCTCCTATTGCCAGTTATTGTCAGTTTCTAATCTAATCATTGTCTTTAGGTATTCTACAGATAGCAGAAAAGAGAGAGCAGTAACATATCAAGTCTATGAATAGTATTAAGACAGAAGACAACATTCTAACTTCAGAGGAAAAAAGAACTACCAGGAACAGCCTGTGCTAGGAACAACCAAAGTCTGAAACTCTTATAAAGAGTGATGTTTTACTCTGTAAGCTGTTCATAGCAGGTATCGGGACTACTCATTGAATTAAATGCCAGCCATTGTAAACATATTTAGCTGGGTCCTAGAAGAACAACTCCAGGATCATCTGATCCACACTATGAAAGGATTGTGCTGGATGCCTTTTGCAGGGAAGGCAATGGTGATCAATGGCCCCTCTGGCCACTCTGACTGCCACTGCAGGGAGCACCATTCCTCATCTTCAGGGTCCAGCCCAGGGGTTGCACTGGGAAGCTGGGCGGGAGCTGTCGCTTGCTAGCTGTGATGGATGTGAGAGCTTTGGCTCTGTCCACTGGGGCAAACGGAGCAGAGAAAGAAAAATTATCCCAAGGCTAAAGCCAGTCAGCCTGCAGAAGTGCTGGCAGTGCTGAGCGGTGGCATGACCAGGAAAGGCACCTTGTGTAGTCAGCTCTGTGAGGACTTGTTGCCATGCTCTGTGTCCTGGGAGTTGTCTTTGTTTTACCAGGTCTGTGCTATCAGAGTGCCACGCTGCAGCACTCAAGCAGATGCTGGTTTGCCAAAGCTCCCTGTGCCTGAGCTGCAGAGAGGACTTCTGCCACCACTGAAGGTAGTACCTGGCTGCCAGCAGGTTCTTCTGCACCAATGAGTCGTGCCTGAGTCACTTGTCCCCATGCCAGGAACAGCCACACTTCTTCCAGGGAACACAGTGACCTTCATGGCTGACACAATGAGACTAAGCGAAAAGGACAGGTGAGACATCACTGTGCATTTGTTCCCAGCAAGGTTTCCCAGCACCATCAGCACTCAACAACAGTTTGAAGATGTGTTTAAAGTATCTGCTCCTTCCTCTCCCATTGATTTTATTTTACTTTTCAGCACTGAGAAGGAAGTTCTCAGTGGCTGAATTGTAGAGAAGGGCTGGGGGAAGATGAGAGGCATCTGTTTTCAGCTCCAAGGACTTCTGCTTCTGGGTCAAATTGTTTGTACAGTGCAACATTAATAATGCCCTCTAGGAAGTCTCAGGGGAATACCAATCTCCAGAATAACAAACAGATCTGCCCAGGCTTTTTGTTGATCCCCAGGTGGTTTTGTAAAACCTCAACTCACTCCCTGTGAACTTTCTTGCATATTCCACTGACTTCACAAAATAAAACCCTTCCGCTCTCTCTATTTGATGATGAGTTCTGTGGGATGGGACAAAAGGAAATTCTGGTTAATTCTGGAGTGACCAGACCAGGAATGCATTGCTTAGAGGTGATTACTCAAGATGTGAACATGCAGACTCGTTCTGCTCTCAGTAACCCCCCCCTCAAATAACCCTTTAAAAATGGATCTACTCCAAATTCACTGCAGAAAGATGTCAGGTGGGTACATTTATGCACAAATTCCCCCTTTATTTAGGAAATAATGGTGAGATCTTAAGGCTATATCTGATTTCCTTTTGTGCTGTCTCTTTTCTGATAGAAACATTTAAAATATGTTTGAAATGTGAAAATACGTATGAAGTGTGAAAATATTTGCACTTCAGTTGGCCTGCTTTGATTGCAGGTACCCGGTATCTTACTAACAAGAAGAAATACAGACAAATGTGCACCCTGTTTCCCCTCTATGTGGTGACCAAAATAATAGAGAATGCCAAAGAATAGTAAACTTGGCAATTGATTCAAAGGAGCTGGGAAGAGGCCATTCTTGTGCAAGCAAAGCTGATACAAAACCCAATGATTCCAGCACCTGAAATATACAAGTAACATGAGAAGCAGAACCGAAGTGATAAGGTTCTCCTCAGAGGAAGGAGGAAAAGACTATGGTGAGGTCAAGAAGCCTGTGTAGGATCTTCAGAGTGTCCTTCATCAGGACAATGGTGCTTCAGTTGTCTGGAAGTATGAACCTCCTCCTCTCTGCAAAAGAAATACCTTTGAACTTATTTCCAGCACATTCAGAGAAGCTTCCAAGTCACCTTCAGTCCTCACTTAGTAATCCTCAATAGACAAAAAAAATACAAAATAAATGTTCTGATGCTTCAGTAATAGACAGAACTTACTACCATGACACAGAGCAGAATGGGCCGGGACACACTTTTGCACATCTTTACCCACGCAAAGGGATACATCACTAACAGCTGTGTGTTCTACAACAACAAAACTAAGTAATATTGGGTTTCCTTTCAGAGGTTGTTGACTTGCTTTCAGGTATCAAAACATATTCATTTATTATTGGGAAGTAAGGAAAATTAACTTCATTTTGAAGGTATGATACAAGGACACCAGGAGCTCATTTAATCTTCTGCATATGGTGATAACAGCACAGCAAGAATGTCACTCCAAAGCTATAATTCTATTTCTCTTCTTTAGTTAGTAGATGATGCTTCATTTCATAATATACCACTCTCTGTGCCCTACCATGACTCTGTAAATGAACTTGTTTTAACACGTAATCTGCAGGAGTGCTTTTTCTTTGAAGCAATCACATCTCAAGGAGCAACATATTCAGTAAAAAGGTATACACTTTTTTTCTGCAAAGCTGAGGAAAAAAGTAGTACTTACGTTGTGTTCTGCATTATGAGAAAAATAATTGCAATTTGTTTTCCACTTATCTTGAAAACTCTCAGTGGGAGAAATAAACCCTGCCAGAAAGTTCATCTTATAATCTTTTGGTATAATAGTAGTGAATTTCACAATATACCTGGTCTGATTAATGCTCAGTTCTGTGTTTACTCCTAATCAGGTTATAAATACAACATACGTGATGATTTTACTTAAGCTACTCATGAATAGCTTACATCACAGGGTCACTCAGGGAAGCTGTTGTTTAGGCCTTGACACTCAGCTTTACCTAGTTTTGTACTCATTTCTTCCCTGGTAATGCTGTCAAAACATGTGACAACTCTTTAAAACCAATCACTGAGACATCAGTTTTTTTCTTTTTTTTTTAAAGGAAAGAAGTTTTTTTGGTTTTTTTTTTCCTTGAACTCTCTACTGATAAAAGAAGATGAAAAGATAGATAGTCTTCTAGATGGTTCCCCTGTCTGGTTAGTAACGATTTACCCATCCAAGTGGAGACATAAACGTGGTGAATCATATTCAGCACTATGAAAATGTTAAAACTGAGCCTTTGATGAGGTTTCTTCATATTTTTCCCTCTGGGAAAGTTCACTGTTCTCCTTCTGCAGGAAATAATGTCCTCTCTTGCATTTCAGTGTTCAAGAGACCTGCAAGGGAGCACTGAGACCAAAAAGATTTAAAATACTTTTAGAAAATCCAGGAGTTCTGCTGTCTTCTCCAGGTAGCTCTGCAAATCTAACATAGCTTTTGTCAAGAAGAGAAAATGCATGGAACTAGTGTTCTTTCAGACTTTTCTGAGATGAAAGAACCAATCAAGGGGCATCATATAGCACATGATTAATAATTAGTAATAAATCAGTTTAGCAAATTGGTTTGTTCAGTTACCAGCAATGTTTCTATATTCCGACAAACCAATGCAAATTCTAATGTAAAGGTGTTCACCTTTGGCAATATTTTAAGTAATTTAGCTTTAGGCAGCTCTGTAGTTGCCTACTGTGTGCTTTCCTGAACTGTCGTGTGGTAATATCTGCATTGCAAAATTCCCACTTGTCTCGTTCCCCTGGCTCCTAGATCAGGACAATCATCCCATACTGGATTCTCTGCTTCAGACTGGAAAGGACAGCTGTCACCAGGTCATGGTATTGCCATGGAAGTAGCAGCTGATTGTATACAAATATTGGACTTACTGCAACTATAAACTCTAAAACCAAACAGTGATAAAATCTGGAATCTTACTCAGTGAAGAGATTGTATTTCTCAGGCCTGTCAAATTTTAATATTTAGTCAAACTAGAATTAGGTGTTCACAATAATTACTTCTCCCATTTTAAATTGTTTTTCTTGAAAACAATGGAGTATGGTTTCCAAATAATGCAGTGGAAAATTGGATAACTTGTCATAGGGTCTCTGATGAAAAGCGTGGACACTGATAAGTTAACGAAAGTTTTGCAGTCATAGAGGCAAGGTAAAAAGCAATAGACGAAAGGTCTTATTTTTTGAACAGTGGGTTACACCTGCCAACTTGTAGGGAAAAGCCTAAGAAGAAAATATCTCTATAGCTATAGCTAAGCCATGTATAAATGTGATAAAGATCACACATAATCCCACATGGCCTCGGATCCGTGCTTTTTAGGCAGACACCTAAACCGATAGATGCTGAGATTACCCACAAAATAGCACAACCCAATGAGTGCCAATTCCAGGTTCTGACATGAGGCTGACACATTTGAGGCTGACAAGATTTGAACTATCTCAGCCCTGTCCACTGCAGGGAACCTTACTGCTTGCTTTGAATTAGGAAATGTTTGGTTTGGTTTAGGTACCAAATTGTATTCTACCTCTCAGCCTCAGTGAATTCACCTCAGTTTGAACATCATATTAGGAATTGCAGACTTTGTTGTTCAGGCTCTCAGATCTACCTGCATCCTGTCTCACATGGACTGGGAAAATACTCTTTCACATATGGTCTTGGGATCAAGCTTAGCAAAATGATCATGAGGCAGAGCAGCAGTTTATAGCAGTAATCCAGGCAGAGACAGTGCTCTGAAACAGCTCAAAGAGAGTTCCCCGTAAGGTCTGAAAACTTAGTTTCCGGGCAGCAGCGGTCCTGGCCTGGTGCATTTTCAATGTCATCCCCGTAGGCGTCCCTCCCACCCACAGGTAGACTCCGGTGCTACTCTTGAAGGTTGCCAAGCTAAACAAGACCTTCTTCATGTGGGTGGAGGTAACCCACTCCAAAATAGATTTCCCCAAGAAGGCTTTGCCCTAAGTGATTGTGTGATCAGATACTTATAAATAGCTCAAAGCAATGGAAGGCAGATAAGTACTGACCTCTCCTCAGGAAACAGTGTCCCACTAAATTGATACTCATCTGCTGCCTATTAGGTGGTAATGAGGTTGGGCATATGGTCATTTTAAATTTGTTACGTGGTGTAGTCTGCCTTTTTGGGGACATCACAGCATGTGTAGAGAAGGTAAGAATCATCCTTTTAGATTTCCAGATGCATGGGACAGTCTCAGCAGCACCACTAGCAATGCAGCATGCTGCTCATCAGACCATTTTCATAAAAAGCAAATAGAGCCATTGCCCATGAGGTGTTCTTTGAAGTGTGGGACCCTAAGCTCTTGGCTGACTTCCCTCTCCTGGCTGACTGGCTTTGTGCATGACTGCAGTAGCATACTGAAGTCCCACAGGACCTCCTTATTAGTTCCAAGTAAACTTTCCCCCTCTGACATAAGAGAACAGATTCACACTGATAGAAAGCCAGGACATTCTGCATGCTTAAAATCATAAGTCTTTAAAAATTATTTTTAAGTCCTTTTTTTCCTTCAGTCAAATGCCAAAGAAAATAATCACGTTAACCCATGATTTTAAAACCTGCCTTTGATGGCTTGTGTGTTTGCCTTCTAGTACCTCCAAGTCAAATACTGTTTAAAACCCCATCAGCATACCAAAATATATGGAAGAGACAGGATTCAGAAGGCTGGCAGTCAGATAATTGTATTAGCTGCAAAATAACCGATTGCCACTACGTCAGGGCTGATGCACATGGATAAAGGGAGCTGCCAGGAGATGCAGCTTCTGCAGCTCATATGTTTCTTTTCAGCCAGCTGCCTGTTCAGCCCAGCTCCTTTAATCTCCGGCCACCAGATCACCTGCAGCCACCTACCCCTGTGCCTAGCTTCAGGGAAGCTCTCGTCAACTTGCAGCAGGAGAGAAGGAGAGGTAGAGCTCTGAGAATTACAGGGAGGCTAAACGAGGGAGTAGGAGAGAAGATTTTAGTTGCTCGGTGTTGCTGGCAGATGGATTTTGAAATTGGCAGCATCGCAATTATGACCTAAGAGGACAAATTGATTTGACCTTTGTAATAACTTATGAAGTATTGTCTTCTGGATGTATCTGCTGTGCTGGATTTAAAAAATAGCTTGCCCTGGAATTTCTTTCTTACCTCCTCTGGTGCAGGCAGGTGGCCTGGGAGAGATGACAGCTCATTTTTCTGTTGGCTCTTGCACTCCTTTTTTCTATGAAAGCTGTGACTATTCATGTGCGAATTAAATAGCACTGGCATTATATCGATGTAGTGCCACAGTGAATAAGAAACCTTTTCAAACCACTTGAATTTTAAGGGAACCAAAAGAGTGGATTTAACTAAACACAAAAAAATGAAAAATAAATGAAAAGTGAAAACCAAAGAAAGTAACATTTAAAAAAATGATATATTTATGGTCATTTCAATGTAGATCTCTGGCTTGTGGTCCAGACACTCTGCTGCCTACAGATCGCAATGAAAGTTAAAAGTTATTAGAAGTGTAATATAAAGTAAAAGTCAAATATAATGTAAAGTTGTTGAACTTCAACAATAGCTTAACTATTTTTTGCATGTGTCTGAATCTAGAACTGCAGAAGCTGGAATGTATAGGCGTACCTATGACAAACACAGGACTGGAACATACTGAGTGTGTTGCAGAGACAAACCCCAGTCATCCTGTTGTGCCGCCCACTCACAGACAATGAACTTTAAGAGGAGAGCCCTTTGCTCCTATTAACCACAAACTGCAGAATCCTTCTGCCCTGCTACAAGAAACTTTGGACCTACAGTGTAAAAGAAAGCCGTATTTCTCTGGTGCAATGACAGAGAGCAGGGGACCCTGAGGACTTCAATGCTATCCTTAAGCCACAAAATGACATGAGATTTATGAAGGAAAAAATTGTATTTGTTAACCTTTTCTTTAAGGATGCCCAATTATAAAACAAAACCTTTATATAATACTATAATAATAGTTTATTAATTATGTACTATACCAATATAAATGTTATGTAACACCATGTACATTATATATCTAAATATACTTAATTATCTCTTGATTCTACCATACTGGAGGAGTCTAACAAGCACTTTGAACTACTTATACAACACAGAATGATATCCTATAGAAAAACATATTCTTTTTATATACTGGATGAACGAAGTGTGCTCACTACTAAACAAAAACAAAGCAATATAACTTGAGTTGTAGATTAAGGGGGGAATCGCAAATTAAAGCTTTGTTGGATTCTTTAAATGAGGAAATATACTAACACAAGGTAGGATTTCACTAGGAATCATTATTCTAATGAACACAAGAAGCAATGTGTCATTGTTCAGAATCTCACTTATTTAGTTCAAAAAGAATTATAACAAAGACAAAGCTAAAACACTTCAGTAGTTTTGTGTATGAAAAGAATCCTATAAAATGGGGTGTGCATGTGCATGTAATCTCATACATGCATGCACTTTGTCACCAAGGTGTTCTGAACAGCATGTACCACTCTGGAATCAGAAGTGTATAGTACAGTCACAGATGATATAATATGAAAGTTGCACAATGTAAACAAATACTGAAAATTTTATGACTGAACTTTTGTGAAGCAATATAATATGGGAGCATAAAAGGAACTCATAAAAAGAGGGCAAAAGCCAAAGAACAGATGAGGATGTGAAAATTATGAGGCACGCAGCAGAGAAAGAAATCTAAACCCAAGCATGCCTTTTATTGGTCATATATTCAGCAGAACATGCATTAAAGCTGTGAGTCTATTTTAGGAATCAGGAAACGAAAGCTTTGCTCTTACATTACAGTTATTCCCACTATCTGTCACTTGAGTTACAGCCTTGTTAAATTCTGCTGAAATTATATTATTCCTGTGTTCCAGGTATGCTTTGGAAATTCTTAGTTAAAATGCAGTATAGCTGAAACTGATTTATTTGTATAGAACACTGTAACTTCACCACAGCCCATACTCTGTGTTTGTATATAGTCTCTGCATGTCAAGATTTTATAGCAGAGAAAAAGGATGACTGCAAAAATCAGTATCTGTTAGTAAGGTCTTGGAAAACACTCCACAGGGACAGCTTCAGTTGAGGAAAGCTAGGTGTGCAAATGAAGACAATACTACAGTTAGTTTCTAATCAAAATAGCTTAAAATAAAGACCAAAAAGTTAGATTCCCCAACAAAAATCCCAACAGGACATGTTTACTGGTCAAGCAGGTGTTCAAGTATAACATAAACTATTACAGTTGTTTTTTATACTCACAGAATATAAAAGAGGGCCCAGGGCTCCAAAAAGCCATTTTTATTCAAAGACTGACCTACGCCATTCGAGATGTCTCCCAGCTGCTCATGGAGCCTCCAGAGATGCAGATTCAACAGCTTTTCTTAATTACTAGCTAACCTGGCTGCACAACCCTGTATAGGCGGACAAGGAAGGTTGTGCAGTGTCATGAAATAGGTTTGCCAGCCAGCCTGTCACATCCAGAAGTAGTCTTGCTGATGTGGAGCTGAACAGACACGTTGGGAGACTGTACGAAACTTCTGTAGCCACTCGGGAAAAGTGGAAATCCTTTTGTGTTGACAACCTTAAATATTACATGATCATTTTATTGCATGTAAAGAACATATGAGCAAAGATTGCTATCAGTAGTACCAGTATATTTTTAAGTAACTTTCCTGTGCCCAACATGAATTATATCTGAGTCTGGACTGATGAACCTGTAGCAAGTTTTATAAAGCTGTCCGTGTCTTCAGGATAATTAAAACAATATATGTTTCTGTTCAATATGCTATTTCAGGTCATTAAAAATCAGTACAGTACAATCATATATTGAATCACTGGGTAAAGAATTACTATGCTGTCACAATGTCTCCTAATAGCCTGTTTGTTAAAGCAACAGGAATATAATTTATGCCACCTTTAACCAACCAGTTTTGAAAAGGAAGGCTTCTTGGAAATAATTTCTGATCTTTTCAATATCTGGCAATCATGCAGACTCCTTTGAAAATTAATTACATCAGTAAGAACAGCAAGGTAAATTATGGAGTTTGTTAACGGTTTTAATAGGTGCATCTATTTTCTTAACCTCTCCAATAATAACAGCAATAATAGGCTCAATGGTTGTTTTTGCAGCTTGTGAGCAGAGCTGCACAGTGATGCTGACTTCAGCACAAACACACTCCAGCAGCCACCAGGCCCAACATTGCTTACCTCCACAGTGCCTACCAGCTGCTCCAAGTCACACAGAGCACACATCCATCTCCAGTTTCTTCTCAGCAACTCTGAAAATTGTGGGCATGCTTTAAGAAGAAGTGTACCAAAGACAGTTCTCATGCTACCAGACTTTCCCTGTTTCAGAGGGCTCCTCTGCTCAGATCCTCTACTGCAAACATTATTGTCAAGCTTCTTGCTATGCCTCTGGATACCAGTAGCAGTAAAACCTTCAGTCCAACCTTGTATGTCTTTTTTTTCAGCATTTTTGTGGGTGGAAGAACTATCTCCCAGTACGTGGCAGGATGTGGAAAATATGGTCTGCGGCATTATTTCTCCCGGGTAAATCTCATGGGGATGTGGGTACCCCAGAGATGTCCTGACATGCTCTGAGTTCAAGGGTATTCTTAAATTTCACCTGTCAGGTGCCTGCAAATGAACGGGAACAGACCCTGATAATGTCACTCTGAGCCATGGCTCCTGGCACTTGCCATTTATTTTGTCTGCATTTTTCTGCGGGTGAAGGTACAGTCCTATTTAATGAAATAAACAGGAAATATGAAAACCTGAGCAGTGAGTGGCTATAAACAGGTTGCTACCTCTTGCCTCTATTTGGTGAAGCAAAAAGATCAGTTGGAGAACAAGAGTTTATATTTCAGGCCATAAAGCAATAAGGATAGTATTCCCAAACTCAAGAAACAGCTGACAAGAGGCTGTTCAGGAGGACAGAGATACAGCAATGAGCAGAGGCAAAGCAAGGAAAGCAGAGGGGCATAAACAGAGGGTGTCAGGCTACACCACCCTGAGCTGCTGGAGGTCACACTTCTAGTATGAAAGAGGACAAAATGTCAACACAGCATGGAAACGATACCACAGTGTTGCTAACCTTAATAACCAAGCTCATGGGTGATCTCTAACCAGCTACTGTTTTTTCTCTTGTTTGGTAGTACTCAAGGCAATAGTTTTTTTTTCATTTTCCCCAACAAAAGCTGAATTGAGGGCCTGACAAATTACAAGTGTAATGACCTATCCTGAGTGTTCCTGCCATAATTACTGCCTGAGTGGCTAAATCTTGGGTAAGCTACTATGATACCACAAACAAGACATTGCAGTAACCTCCATCCCTTCAACTCCCTGGCTACTGTGCACCTAGGAGGTCATCCAGGCCATGCATGGCCAACTCAGTGACCTTAATCCAGCATTGAGACAGCTTGCTCTGGTGCCAAGCTGCCCTGCAGCTGGCCTGGCCAGCCCCAGGGGTGACTGCTGGCAGTGCCGTGCACAGGCAGGCACCCTGCCCCTATCCCAGCTGTTCTCAGGGGTATATTAGGGAGCCTGGTGCATCGCCTTGCAGAGAGTTGATGCTAGCTGCCCTGGATATTGGCACAAGGCAAACCCCCAAATTCCAAAGCGGAAAAGGTCACTCAGGGTTAGCTGTCTGCATTTACAACAAGTTAATAGCATTTGATGAATATCAGTTGGGTTTTTTTTTTTGTTTGAATTCATTGCAAATCTGAAAAGGAGGCTGTTTACAGCATATGGTATGTCTTTTATTACGCTGCATGAGTTTGGCTCAGTAGGGATAGTAAGCTTGGAATTTTTTACAGTTCTACAAATGATTTGCAGGCTTGTGCTTTCTCTCCTGATCTTACTCATCATTGTGACAGCAATCCACATCACTGCTGTGGGCTGCTTTTTTAGGAAGTGGGCACACGATGACACACTGGAAAAATAAAGAGTCAAATCTCATTTGAAGACACTCCTTTTTATTCACCGTTCAGCATCATGGTGTGCCATCACTATTCATCTTGGCACAAAGAGGCACAAAGGGGATGACAAGCAGATGGCAAAGGTGGGAAGTGAAAAGGAGACCCCAGTTTCTACAGGGAAGATTGAACAATCATCTATTTCTGATGTTATTCTGATGATACACTTTCCTGAAGGTCACAGAAACGCCCAGCTGTCATGGAGACCGTTCAGTAATAACGCCTCCTGATGCTCCGGTCAGGCAGCTCTGCTGCTCTAAATTGTCCCCAGTTCTCTTCTTCGGGCCTGTTTTTTACCGCGCGTTGGTCACGGCTCAGGGTACCGGTTGCCGCTTGCCTCCGGCTCCCTGCCGCCCCCTGCCGCCCGCGGCCCTGGCTGCGCGCCTTCCCCGGCTGCCCCCGAGACGGGCTTTGAGGGCTCGCAGGAAGAATTTGGTGGTCGAGAAGGGCTGGCACCCTTGAGCATCTCTCCTACTGCTGCTTCTTATAGGACACGATTTTTCAACAATGCAGCACAAGTTTCAATTTATTGTCCTCAATAAATATGCTAGTAAAGGAAGGAAGAAGGTAGAAATTATTTCATACATCCATAAGGGAAATGGAAGACTACCTGCAAAGCTAGAGCTGAAGTCCAGGGAAAAAAAAAATAAAAGGGCAATTTGCCTTCTGTGCTCCCTAAAGAAAGGAAACTCAAGGTCGGGTTGATACAGGCTGTGAAGCCAGACGCATCGACGCTCAGCCTTGCTACGGAACAGCAGCTGATACTGGAGAAGTTCCTCAAAATCTTTTGTCACAACTTCTGTTTCAGTAATATACTGATGCTAATGTTGCTCAGCAGTCAGGATCAGGAAACTGTCTGCCATGGTATGACATTACATTATTTTTCAAAACACTTTAAAGCAAGATTAATAATAAATTCGGTTTCCAGGCAGGGTATTCCATAATTTTATCCTCCTGTGTTCTCCTTCTGAGATATTTGAATGAAAACACTAGATGGAACAGAGAGATAAACACTTAACAGCAGTCTGTTGGAAGTCTACATTCTTCTTTTGACGAACTTAGAAGGAATGTAATTAAATATTAAATATGTATTAAATGTTAAATATTAATTTTCTTTAATCAGTAATAAACATTCAGATTGTCATGGCGAATGATGAAATGGAATTTTAGAAATAGAGATAAGGCAGAAGGAAAGTCTTGGTGAATGCATTCTTTCACTTTATTTTCTGTCCAAAAGATAGATCTCTCCTAAGAATCACCTTAAATAAATATCACAGGTCATACCTTAATCTCTCTGTGATAAAATTCCCCATTAAAATATTAAGAATAAATAACATCTAAGTGAGTGCTTCTCTGGAAGCTTTAATCCAAGCAGTTGGAAAGTTGGTATGCAAGTTATGTGAGTTAATTTTGAAACAAATTTACAAACAAACATAGCTAAACACTGGTATGATTTTACTGCTGCTTGCAGTGGTAGAGAGCCTAGCAGTCCAGTGTGGAGTATCTCCCTTCCAGAGTGCTGACTCTGGCTGATGACCAGAAGACTGGCAAGTGCTTCTCATTTATCAGGTTAATATGTTAAGAAACTTGGTCTTTTCACTTACTCTGGACACATGTATTGAAGAACCGTTGCCTTCATGTCTAGTATTGGTGAGATGCACTTGAACTCAAAATAAGCATTCAAATGAGGATAAACAAAATATTCAGGTGATTCAAAACTGTTACAGTCAGATCATATACTCTAAAGAAGTCACAATTTGTAATTTTTTTCATGTTGGAGTTATTGGAAATGACTATATGACTATATAGTTTTGGCTTAAAAGACCTAGATTATACTCAGTAATCAACTGAAGCAATTCTGTGTCAGTATAACTAAACAACATACTTCGTCTTCACCCCATAATATTTTTTTCTGAGATGGTAACCAGTGATAGATCTGCAACCTGCTTGATTAATTACCAGCTATCTATGCCCTACAATTACTGGTAAAGAATAAAACCTTCAGGCAATTGAAAAAAGAAAGTAGTAAAATATGGAAACAACTGCAGAAATTAAAAGATTTTTTTTGTAGTCTTTTGGAAAAAAAGTCAAATATCATAGTTATGTCTTCTGCTCAAAATGATTGCAATTCTGCTTTTAATAAGAGCACTAAACTTGATGACATTCCAGTTCCTTTCCATTTCTAGAAAACAGAAAATACTTCTGAGCTTGATCATTTCGCAATTATAAAACAGGAACTCTCTGTTTTGAAACAAACTGATCATTCAGTTTGGTTACATTCTTTGCAACGGCTGACCTGCAGCCTCTCCCCTAAACTATTTCTACTTATATCTTATAACATTTTGGAGTTTCATAGCCTGTGACATCCTCCCTGAACTACCTCATCACTTCATCTCAGGTCTAGACTGCAACAAAGTCCCAGGGCTTACAGTAAGGTATACTCTCAATTCAAATGGAGGCTGGTGTAATCCAAGAGCTGGACCGTGTTGAGATTTGAAACCCTTTTGCAGGTTCAGCTGAAGGGGCATGATAAAGCAGATCAGTGCAAGAATAACGTTGAATTAGTAGCCATAAGAAGAACAAAAAAATGAAAAATGTCCAACTAAAGACAGGGGAAAACAGAACATGCCAGTACTAGTAGACACATTTCTAACATCAGGGATCATAAATGTTTATTTCCTGAGGCATGGACTTTAGAAGGACCTTTCTTGGTAATGATTTGTGGGTGGATAAGAGTTGGAAAATACCTTTTACTGTTGCAGCTCTGAAGTGATACAGTTCTATGGCACATGGCTCAACCCGTAGATAAAAATAAGCCCTATTTACTTATGGAAATAAAAGCTATGGGTTTCTCCCTTCCCCCCTCCCACTGACACAGGCAAGTCCTGACATTATTCTGTCTCATCCTTAAATCTTGTAAGTAAACTTGAGGATAAAAAGTGTGCCTTTGTTCCCTAAAGTATCAAAGGAACTATGATGTTCCTTTCTCATGCCAATCATTTTAATAATCATTAAGTCAGTACAATAGGTGCCGGGCTTTCATGTTCTTAGGGTTGATGGCACATACACAAAATATTACTGTTATTGTTATTATTACTATTTTTAGGCATACTTTGTTAAGACTATATCAAGTCTGTGAAAACATCAGATATTCAGTCAGTGGCTGCAGCTGCTGAAAGGTCTCCCTTGGTAATCTTCTGCAAAGCTCCGTGTGAGACAGATTAGGTGGGGAAGAAGCACCAAATGAGAGACCTCAGCAGGAAAGAAAGAAGCCAGAACAGCTTTGTTCTGGTCCTGCTTCCACTGGGTTAAGTCTGTCCCGAGGCCCTGGTCGCTTTGGTAGGACTAGAATCAAGCACACAGGCATAATCTAGTCTTTCTGTGAGCCACCAGTGTAACTTATTTGGTACTTAATTCTGCCAAGGAAAAGATCTGGCAGCTGTTCCTTTCTTTTAAATATACTTAGATGTTATTGTAATTGAAAAGAAAATACTGTAAACAAGACTACCACAACATACTGACTCATTCTCAGGCATTTTTTGAAAGCAGAGGCAGATTTTTTCAGGGCTCTTCCCTAGCGGGAAATTCAAAACCTTACCTCAACTGGATTTTTTTTAAAACCATTTTAAATTTTTGTTTGTGTTTTTATTATTAGCATGAAAGAAATTGTGGATCTGGAACCTTCAGGATGTTCTGGAGTGTGTTAAGTTTGAAGCTAGACACATGATTATTGATATCATCAGTACAAAGAAGTCCTCAAACCTAATCAACCCAACACCACAATAACAATAAGAATTATGATATCAAGTGCCTATTCCATTCACTCAGATTTATCTTGTTTTACAAATGAAGAAACCGTGGTCCACTGTGGCTGAAAGATGCCAAAAGATGCAAGAGAAGTCAACGGGGAATAAAGATTAGTTGTTTCAGATTCTAGCCTCAAATACAGTGCTTCCTCTTAAACAAAAAAACAAAAATCGGCTTGTGTAAACAAAGAGTTCATAAAGTTCAAATGACTGAACCTGAAGTTAGTAATGCATACCCTCTAATTCCCAAATGTACATGATTACACTTGATTCATCTAACTAGTGAGATCAGTGCATTGAAATATCATGGCTGATCATATAACTTAGTTCCTCAAAGTCTGACATTGCAAATCCTCTGTTGACATCATGGAGCATCCAATCTGTGTAATCCTTGATGGATAAAAAAACCAATGGAAGCAGGTATTCAAATATACCTTATGAAAGTCAAGCCTTTGAGGTTAAGTGAAAGGCAATAATAGTATAAGGAAAAAACAGACCGAGCAAAGGTTTGCCCAGATGTACGTGTCTGGAAGATCTGACTAAAACTTTTTAAAAACTTTTCTTGTGGTCCTTGCTAAAAGTTTGTCACAAGCCCTGAGGAATCAATCCCCATTTTTTAAATAAACCTCAGTTCTTGTTTTTACAGGAGCACATATGTGCATGTGGTCACTGCCACAGACATTTAGAAATCCAAGCAGTGTGGAGGAATTGAGGAAAATTATGTGTTCTTTATGCTTATCATTAAGAACTACCATGTTAATCCAAGGTAACAAGTAGTCCGTGACCGAATATGTAATTTGACCAAGTATTTTTTCAACCCCCGTGTATGCCAGACAGTTATAGCCAGAACTTTCTACTTCAAAACATTATTTCCATAGCCCACTCTATTTTGTGTTGGTTTGGTAAGTGTTCATTGGCTGAACATTACGGAACAGTGATGCCTGCCAACCATAACCTCCTTAACTAGAAATGGAGGCAGCACTCACTATTACTGACAGTCAACTCATAAATCAGTTGACTTGAGTCTGGAACACTGATCAGCAATTAAATGTCTCAAATTTACAAATGCTTTTCTTCATAGGGTGTAAATGATCTGGGTATGGTAAAGTAATATTGATATAGAAAATCAAGATAAATTACTGTTGATTATTTAAAATAGCTATCTTTAGAGGATATATTAAACCACAAAACTGTAACATGTGACTGGCGGCTCTTTCTGGCTGGATTGCAGAACAAAAAAAAAGCAAAAACAGAAACAACCATAGGGCATATTACTATGAGAAACTAAGTAACAGTATAAGGCGCAGGTGGTTGTATAGTCACCCATTTAATCCATCATATACATTTATAACGTAATTTAGCAGCTAGTCATGTTGATAAATACCAGAAATGACATTTCATAGGAGCATTGTCAGGCTGGGCAAGTCTTACATACTGAATGTTAGGATCTGTCCTCATGCAATTATGTTGATTTCCCCTCACTCCTCCTGTTTGAAAAAAAAAAAAAAGAAGAAAAACATTAAATGTTTTGTAAGTGTAGGCCTTATTCCAATGACCTCTTGCATCTGGCTATGGGGTAGGGAAGAAGACACACAGAAACAGAGCACTCTTACTGGACCTTGCTTCGTGTTCCTACGAGAAATTGTAGTTTAATGTTGCTCAGTCCCTATGTAACCTCACATAAGCCCTTTCCTGTCCATTTACTTGATATAATGCAGACACACAGCAGCATGGAAGAAAATGCATTAAGCCTTAAATGCCTCAGAAAGGATATAAACAAATTACTTGCCCTGTTTTGGCCATAGTTGGCCACTCTTCTGTAAGCAGCAGCAGGATTTAGGAAAATATGCTTCTGGTGAATGGTAGCAAGTGTCATTTTAAGTGTATCAGATGACATCCTATGGACACATCTTGCTTAAGAGGTGGAATAGAAATTAGTTGCTCCAGCATTTATTCAGAATTTGCATGTTTGGCTGTTCCTCTGAGACTGTCAGGTCTTTGCTTCCTGCAGAGTATCTAGTAATCACTTCAAGGAGCTATACAGAGAGGTACAGCTCCTGAGCAAAGACTTTCAGACACAGAGTCTCACAGGCAGAGGCTGCTCTAGATTTAGCTTTGGTACAGGTTGCAGACAGACAAAATGCAATCTCATTCCCTTGCCCTTGTATCATCAAATTTTCTGCCCAGTGCTGTGAGGGTGTTCCTCATAAACTACTTCACTTCACATCCGGAGGAGCCAGTTCAATCTCCCTTTCCTCTTTGCCCTGCTTCTCTCAAACCATGTGAAATAATGCAGAAAAGTAAAGATTTGCATTTTGATAACTTTTCATCTTCACTATTTGAGCACACTCTCTTAAAATATGTACACTTGGAGAACTGGTGCAATGGAAGGATGCTGCAGTTCCTACTTTGCAGACTGCTCGGAGAAACTAAAGGCCAGGTCTTCCAGAGTATGGAGAAACCTAGGGTTTATTGATTTCCTTTAAGTCATATAGGAAGTTGTTGCTAAAATAGAGGTTCCAGAAACCAGGCTAAGATGTTAATCACTGTCATTTCCCAGTTAATGCAATTATCCTTCCTATTTATTCAGTACTTTTCAGTCGGTTGTGTAGAGTGGAATGTTAGAATGTGATTTTGGGAGTACAGCAGCCAATTACTTGGACATATTCACACTCATGGAGACCTATCAAGCTATTATTATACATGTTTTTTGAGACTGGGCACTGTCCTAGAAAAGGCTGTACTATAATTTCCATATGCAGTCAGAACAGATCGATTAAGAGCAGCAGTTCAAGAACCTGGCCTGCTGTGGGGGATGAGGGAATAAACGGTTGTCCCTTTTTACTGATCAGCCACCCACCCCTCCACAGGCAGCTGGCAACGCAAGCAGGACACCTAAGAGCAAACTGCAAAAAGATTAATGAATTCAGAAGCCTGTAAGGTAAGCAAATGTTCCTCAGATGAAGACTCTGGAGCCAAGCCCCTTGCTCCCATTTGGCAGTCATTAAGAAGAGAAATAATCCAGTGGAAATAGCTGCTTATACGAAACCAAAACAGTCTCCCTTTCCTGAGACAGATTTTGCAAGCCAGATATATTTTCCATGTCTTTATGTGATTTATTGCAGCATGTTGGTACTAACAAAGAGAATTTTAAGCACTGTATATCTAATACAAATTCTCATAGAAATGATTTTTGATCTGTCGTGTCTGTCCTTAAGTTCAGAGATCCTTGGGAGAACAACTTTGCTCAACACATATGTAAATAGTATGGAAATTAAACTCTTCCTCTTGTAAACTATTTTTCAGGTTGAGAGCCTCACTCTGATTCATAGATCTATAGTGTTAGAACTGCTTGGACTTGTTGTTTAAGCATCACTCTTTACTAATGAGCTCTGTGTTCAATAAAAGGTACAATTTATCAGCTGACAGACGGCATTAATTTGATGACATCAAGAATGTTTACAAAATTAAATTACTCTCAGCATTGGTTAAAAAATAAAATACAGACAAATAGGCCTTGGTAGAAACAACATGCATTTGAGAGAGGTTTCCTTCAAGTTTTGTCAAGGAAAGAACCCTACAGCACTGCATAAAGTATTCCTGCTCTCTTTTAGCTATATGAAACACAAATATAATTGGGAGGGGAAGGTTGCAATGAGGAATTTTGATATTTTTACTGGAAGCGATGCTTAATGGCCCAGTAAAGCTGCAATAACATGCAGAGCCATTCATCTCCAGGCCTCTGAGACAAGAAGAGTCCAGACAAAGCCTCAACAAGGATGTTATCTGGTGAACATCCAGTAAGACAAAGTTGGATGTGTTCCAGTCATTTCTAAATGAACCCTGTGTGAAAAGCTGGTAGTTATAGAGCTATATTCAGTTTCCATCCAGAAAGGTAACAAGGCAAAAGAGAAGTTCAAAGATCTCGCCTGTGGTTTTGGCAGACCCAGTGAGAGCTGCAGAGAAGACTGATCAGGGGATGTGGTGAATTTGGGTTGAGAGGACACGATAAGTATTTCTCTCAGTTTCCACACATGCAGTGCCAGTCAAACTATGCTGCACAGTAAACCCCACGATCGAACCAGAGGCTGAGAGTTGCTTTCTATATACAGTCTATATACACGGTGACATGCAGTCTCAGAACAAGCACAGCTGGTGTCTGGCAAGAGTATGTGACAAGCTATACAAACAATTGCTAAAAGAACCTATGACAAAGACCTTGTTACAAACCCCTTAGGTTGTACTTTTCATGAAATGTTAAAAATCTGCCACAATTGCATTTGACATTAAAATTTATAATCTCTGTTCTAAGCTGTTTTCTAGCAGGGATGTCGTAGCTACAACTCAGATTAGTCTATTTGTCCAGAGGAAACATCATCAGCAAAATGCTTCTCCGACAACTTTAACAGATTCTCCTGCAACAACTGCATGGTACCCCTCTTTCCCTTTTGCGCGCTGCTGGCGCACAAATTGACACAAGTAACCAGGGGAACAGAAGGGATTTATTTTGTTGCTGTTAGGACTTGCCTCTCACATGAAGGAGATAATCTCCCAAGATTTACTCCTACCATGGGATATTCCAATCATTCCATGGATTTCAGGATTAGTCATACCTGAGGTACAATTTTTTTTAGCTGCTTTAAATGTCAGGAGTGAGAGATCTCAAAATTAAGTGTTTATGTGACCAGTTTTGAAAGGTTTGATATCAGTCCATACTTTCTCAGGTTGTTGAGCAACGAAAAGCAATTGGATGACCTAGTTTCTGATTTTAGAAAAGTGTTGACATGGGGCAAGCCAATTTTGAATTTTGCAATGGATTTTAGGGCCTTACTGAACATCCACATGAAAACTCTAGTGCTTGTTTCACCAATGGCACATGTCATGGACAAAATTTTCTATTTGTCCCTTACAAACATAAGAGTGCCTTTGTCTGAGGGTGTTGTGTACTTTGGTTTCCTGTTGGTTCATGGAGGGCTGGCAGAAAAGGCAGGATAAAGCACTTTCCTTTCACCTCCAAGGGCTTTGTGTTCACATCCTGGGCATTGTCTGAAGTGACATAAAGCCTGAGTGAATTTCTGTTGACGTACAGGTTCCTTGTATCAAATCGGTGAACAAACCCCCCATAATATGACCAAGACAATGGACCACATCTTTTTTTGATAAAATAAGAGGCAGTAACCTAATCAGTTGTTCTACCTGTAAATTTGACTGAAATTCCTTACAGACTTCTGGTTACGCATTTTAGAGTAAAAAATCAGAAACTAAGAAGCTTGATGATCACTGCAAGAGATTTTATACCAAAAGAGCTGCATTGTCCTTATCCTTAGATACCATGCACATCTAATACACAATTCACCTCTTAAGCTAAGTTAAAGGGGGCAAGGGAGTAGCAGAAGGAAGGAAAAGGGAGTAAAACTCTCAAGAATGCACTCCAAACTGTTGGGTTTTCAATTTCATTTTTTATGAACAGGTAGGTTGTAAAATAACAGCTGTTATTTTACAATATCTGGAGAGATTTAATTCAATGTTTTCTGACAAAGAACCTGTCATTACAGGGCAGACTTGACCAAGAGGGTTCTGTCCTGCGATTATTTGTATAGGAAACTGTGTTAAGGAGTCATCCCATGGGTTCAGGGAGAGGTTTGATTTTACTCAAATGATTCATGATATTACAGTACTATGTTCCCTTTTTATGTTTGATGTTCATGGTGATGTAGTTTTCTTGTTTTGAAGTGTTGTGCCTTCTACTTTTCCTTCTAGCTGCTTGCTTTTGGGATAGTCATCACACAAGGAATAAGTTCCTCTTGGGGAGTACTCTGAGTTCTCATAAAAAAAAATACTTTAATTGGCCAAGTACTTGCACAGCCCTGCCCTGTTTATGATAACCTCAGGAGTAACCTCTGTGCCAGAAGTAGTTTATTAGTGAATCTGGAAGTGTTTAAGCCACGCTATAACTCGCACGTGGTCAATGTAAACGTTCTGCCTGGGCAAACAGCTAGGAAGGACATGCTGTTACAAATCTTCAACAAGTGACACCAGAGTAAAAAGCTGCACCGAAGACAGAACAGTGTGACAGATTACTAAGACTTCTGAAACTAATCATTTAGGAAGAAACCCTAAATTCAAACCAGTCAGATCCCACTGACTGAACACAATACCGATGTCTTTACACCTCACCTTGACACTCCAGCTTTGCACTGCTGATACTTGCCACTCAGCACCACTGTCTCTCTCTTGCAAAAAGACTCGATATTTTAGAACATGTATGATCCAGGGCTGTGGCAGAGAAGTTCAAGTGCGCAGGACAAGCTGCAGCAGATCTACAAGGAGACCAGGGAGCAGGTGACCCTGAGGACTGTGTTCCTTGGTGTCACAGCTTCTTCCCATCTCACTACCAGCCTTGGACACACCAGCATGTTTGATGCTCTCAGAGACCTCTCGATTTTTGGTGGCTGATCCTGTTCACGTGTCCACACTATTGAAACAACACATTAATCCAGACCAAGCCTTCAATTCTGTGCAAGCACATGCCGAAAGCAATCCTCTTCGACAATTTTAACAAACTACATATGCTTCAGAAAGCCTATTTTCAGCCTGAAATTTGAAACATGCAGCTGAACATGTTATAAACCCTGGCTCTGATTAAAAGCAAAGCTTTCCTTCTGGGTCTCTTCAGATTAGGAGAAGAAAAGCCCGTTTCTCATACTTTAGATCTCTTAGTCTTTGCCTCTCTAATTTTGTCGGTGCCAATATTGCTTTGCAATGCTATTTTGGCAGTGGTGAAATGGTATATGCTTACAAAAATATTCATTGATAATTTATTCTTAAGTATTACAACCAACCTTTTGTCTTCAGCCAAAGAAAAGAAATGGACAAACATATTCATGTTCCAGTTTTCAAGCACTTTATTCACCGCATTTGAAATAAGCTGTGCTTCACTTTTCTGAAAATATTCATATCCTCTGTTTCTGGCAGGTACTATACTTCTGGATCACTCCAGTAGAGCATTGGAAATAATTCAGGAATATCCTCAGAAAACTGGATGACATTTCTTCGCTCTATGACCACTTCTAGTTCATCTCCACATTTGCAGTTTTCTTCCTGGTGTACGATGAGGAAAAAGAAAAGGTACTTCTTTTAAAAACAGCCACATCTGGTCTTAGTACCTTGGGCTGGCCACACTCACATGCGCAGGTTTCATATCCAGGGTCTGTAGAATGTCCTAAAACAAAGCCAGGAACTTTCTCAAAGACATAGACATCAGGTCAACTTTTTTGCACTATTAGCTTTTGCCAATTGTATATGCCTCTTTTACAAGCATGTTGGCACAGTGAAAGTAAGAGACCCATGCTGGAAACTGAGGCTTCAAAAGGTATGTGTGCTTTGTGTCCAAGTATTGTCTATCGAACAATGGAGCTATTCCACGGAAGCAGCAGAGCTGCCGCTTCTCTCCCCCCAGCCTTTGTAGAACAAAGCACCAGGCTCCTCAGGAGTCAACTTTGTTGTTTTGCTGTTGTATAACGAGCTGTCATCCGGCACAGGCGCCAAGGGCTGCAGCCCTCCTCACTGGAGCAAACAGTTCAAAAGTAGGGCTGGGTTTATGCAGTTTAATTTGATGTGTCAAGTGTCTTTCTCACAATCATTCTTGCAATGTTTGCCGTTGACACTCAGGAAAGAACATCTAGTCAGGACATGGGGAGGGACAGAGGACAGCTCTGTCAGCATCAGATAACTTATTCTGATTGAAACTGCAATTTTTCAGGGCCAGCACGCAAACTATGAAGAAAATACTTCAACATGCTGTAATATCTTCCCTAAACATCAGGTGGGATTACAACTGATAGTGTTTGCCACCAGCAATGGTGGTCTTTGCCCCTTCTTTATATCCTTGACAGTCTCTTCCAAGGAGAGAAAAGAAGTGTTTGCAGATAAACAATTTGTGGCCAAATTAGTCAGACCAGATGTGAGTTAAATGTACAGTAATCATAATGATTTTCTCTCTCTCTCCAACTGGCTGTATAACTCCCATTTGGACTCTTGGGAACAATGCGACACAACATCCCATTCAGTAAACACTCAATAGAATTCCCTCTGCCAGAGATAACATACTGCAAATATTACTGCCTTCAGTGATCTCCGCATAGTAATAGATGCTACTCGTCAACATATTCTTCAAGGAATGAGAACAAAACCAAAAAATAAACTGGAACAACAACAAAAAACAGTTGCTGACAGTTAGACCAAACCCATCTGGAAACTTGTAAGTATTTTCTTCTGCCTTGCCTGTTGCACAGGCACCACAGTAATAAGTGATTCAGATATATTCCTGATGAAATCCAAGAAAGATTACCTACTTCATAATAATGATAGGCATATGGAGAGAATGATTTACAAAGTAGTCGTTCATTCCTGTTCCTCACAATACCTGTACGCACTTTGAGTCACAACTTAAACCTCCAGGCTCCAACTAATCCTTTCAGAAGTAAAATTGACATACTGGGCAATAACAGTCTTAATATAAATGAAAAAACTTTTCTTTTCTGTGAACTCATTGACTCATTCATCTTTCAAATCTCTGCTCCAAACACATCCGTAACTACGGACAAGAAAGAAACGAAAGCAAACTGCTTGTTCAATACAGGAGTAAGAATGGTGTTGTCATTAAGATACTTTGGCTGTGACTGAAGACATATATTTTCCCTTCCTTATGCAAAACCAGAAATTTCTGTGTGATTTCTGTGTGATTTCTGTGTGAGTTTGTGCTAATCATTCACCTTACCTCTTGTCTTGATTCTCCTTCCCCTAAAGAGAGCATTATGATAACAAAGCTTTCAACCCACCCTTGGACAATGTATTTTCTTCATTCTGACAATGGAATGCACATTCACTAGTTTTAGTTGCATGTATGAGTAATCAAGTTACCATAAAGAGTCCTATATTGTAATTATGTATCTGCACCAACTTCTTTAACAAAACTTTCCCTAAAGTCTATATCTATGCTGAGCGTTGGGCAAGCAAACAGCAGCTGAGCTAGACGACCAAGCCTTGTTATGGTAAGTAGATAGACGCCACCCAAGGAAGGCAGCCCAAGGCAATGGACAGCTGGATACAAAACAAAGAAAATTTTTCATAAATGAGCTCCTCCCCAGCAGCACACAAACACGCCTAAACTAGATCTCCACAGTTAAAGAAAACCTACCCCAGCCTTCCATTTTTTTTCCTACGTGGCAACAGGCTCCCTCACAAGGACTACATGCTCTGACACAAGCACATATGCCAGTCAGTGCTCTGTTATTCTCCTGTTTTCATTCAAAAGAGTAGGCAAAAATTTTTAGTGTGGATGTAAAAGGGCATGTCTCATATGTCATTTTACTACCTTTTAACAGCAGCACATTTTTACCAGAGCACGGCCTAATCAGTTGTTTAATAAAATATGTCCTTCCCCATACCAAGCGGAAAACAAACACACCCTTTAATGAGCTAACTCTTGAAATCCTTTCCAGCAAATATGCTTTGTCCAACCTGACAAACCTCCACAAAACAGTGTAACTGTTACAAAATGGTATTTGTCAGTGGTGAAAGAGAAGGAAAGGAGTTGTGACATCTTTAACCCCCATTTCTTACACACTTCCCTTCAAACCTCTTCCTGCCTTTCTGCTTCATGCGCTCCCCTGGCCATTACCAGATGAAATATTCTGTAAGGAGCTGGAGGAAGCCTCACGATTGCTAGCTCTCATCCTTATGGGGGACTTCAAATCTACCAGGTGTCTGCTGGAAATAAAATACAGCAAAGAGGAAACAGTCTAGGAGGTTCTTGGAGTGTGTGGAAGATAACTTCCTGACACAGATGGTGAGTGAGCCAGCTAGGGAAGGTGCCTGCTGGACCTGTTATTCATGAATGGAGAAGGAGTTGTTCACATCTTGGTCATAGTGATCACAAAATGATAGTTTTCTGTCCTTGGAGGAGTGAGAAGGGAGGTGAACAGTACTGACACCTTGGACTTTAGGAGGGCAGACTTTGGCCTTTTTAGGAGGCTGGTTGACAGAGACTCTTGGAAGAGAGCCCTGAAGGGCAAAGGAGTACAGGAAGACTGGACACTCTTCACGAAGGAAGCTTTAAAGAAGCAGGAGCAGACTGTCCCCATGTGCCAAAAGATGAGCAGGCAGGGAAGAAGACTGGCCTGGCTGAACAGAGAACTTTAGCTGGAACTCAGGAATAAAAGAAGAGTTTATCACCTTTGGAAGAAAGTGCAGGCAACTCAGGAGGGCTACAAATACATTTTGAGCGTATGCAGGGAGAAAATTAGAACGTCCAAAGCCCAACAAGAATATGGCTGCTGTGGTAAATGACACTAAAAATGCTTCTACAAATACACTAGCAGCAAAAAGAGAGCTAGGGGAAATCTCCATCCTTTATTAAATACAGGGGAAACATAGTGACAAAAGATGAGGAAAAGGCTGAGGTACTTAATGCCTTCTTTGTCTCAGTCTTTAATAGTAACATCGGGTGCTTTCTGGGTACCCAAGCCATTGAGCTGGAAGATAGGGACAGGGAGCAGAATGGAGAACCCATAATCCAAAAGGAAATGGTTAATAAACTGCTATTCCACCTAGATGTGCACAAGTCTATGATGCCAGATGACATCCACCCAAAACTACCGAAGGAACTGCCAGAAATGCTCACCAAGCCACTTTCCATTATTTATCAGCAGTCCCGGTTAACTGGGGAGGTCTCGGTTGACTGGAGGTTAGCAAACTTGACACCCTTCTACAAGAAGGGCCAGAAGGGGGATCAGGGGAACTACAGGTCTGTCAGTCTGACCTTGGTGCTGGAGAATTTTATGGAAGAGATCATCCTGTGTGCGATAATGCAACACCTATGGGACACCACAAGATCAAGACAAGTCAGCACAGATTTATGAAAGGTGGGTCCTACCTGGTTAACCTGATCTTCTCCTATGGCAAAGTTAGTAGAAGAGGGAAATGCTGTTCATATTGTCTACTTAGTCTTTAGTAAAGCCTTTGACACTGTTTCCACTACTTTCCTGTAGTTTCTCCTGGAGAAACTGCCTGCTCATGGCTTAGACATAGGTATACTATTCGTTGGGTAAAAAAAACGGCCAGATGACCAGGCCCAAAGGGTTGTAATGATTTCAGTTAAATCTAGTGGATGGCTGGTCACAAGTGGTGTTCCCCAGGGCTCAGTGTTGGGGCTGGTTCTATTTAATATCTTTATTGATGATCTGGGTGAGAGGATCAAGTGCATTCTCAGCGGGTTTGCAGATGATACCCAGTCGGGCAGCAGTGTTGATGTGCTTGAGGGGAAGAATGCTTTGCAGAGGGATCTAGACAGTCTGAATCGATGAACCAAGGAAAATTGTATAAGGTTCAAGAAGGTTAAGTGTCGGGTCCTGCACTACGTCCACAGCAACTCCACGCAATGATACATTTTTGGAGAAGAGTGAGTGGAAAGCTGCCTGGTGAAAAGGACCTGGAGGTGCTGGTTGACAGCCAGCTGAATATGAGTCAGCAGTGTGCCCAAGTGGCCAAGAATGCCAACAGCACTCTGGCTTATATTAGAAATAGTCTGGCCAGCAGAACTAGAGAAGTAATTGTCCACCTGTGCTTGGCACTGGTGAGGCCACACCTTGAGTACTGTGTTAAGTTTTGGGCCCCGCTGAGGTGCTGGAGTGTGTCCAGAGAAGGGCAACGAAGATGGTGAAAGGGTTGGAGCACAAGTCTCATGAGTAGTGCCTGAGGGAACTGGGGTTGTTTAGTCTAGACTGAGGGGATACCCTATTTCTCTCTACAACTTCCTGAAAGGAGGTGGTAGGAAGATAGATGTTGGTCTCTTCTCCCAAGTAACAAGTGATAGGACAAGAGGAAATGGCCTCACATTGTGTCAGGGGAGTTTTAGATTGGATGCTATGAAAAATTTCTACACCGAAAGAGTAGTCAAGCATTGGAGCAGGCTACCCAGGGAAGCAGTTGATTCAACATCCCTGGAGGTATTTTAAAAGATGTGTAAACGTGCCACTTAGGGTCTTGATTCAGTGGTGAGCTTGGCAGTGTTAAGGGTTGGACTTGATGATATTAAAGGTCTTTTCCAACCCAAATGATCCAATTTTATTCCATTCCATTTCATCTGTTAGAATCCTTATACATGATCGTGAGCACTTGACTTGACCCCATATTATTCGTTGGAAGGTAGTCAAAACACTCTTCAGAAAGCTGCTCTGTTTGCTTATCATAGCACTGATCTCACCTTATTTTTAATCACTCTGATATCTGCATCATGTGTTGCATACCCCTGGGCTCAGAAACCTTATCATATTGTTGATCTGTACAGAACCATATATGTTCTCTAGCTATAAATAACAGAATTAATTATTACTAGTAAATAATACGTACTAGCTCATTTAAAATGAATCATGTTCTCCAGTCATCCTGGCAAATGAATAAAATAGGCAAAGCTACATGGCATCACTTTAAAATACTTCTTATATAATTATTATGAAATTGCATTAGGCTATGACTCATCCCTGCAAATGCAGGGTTCATTGAGGGTAATTAAAATAAGTTACTATCTCTTCAAAGCAGTGACTCATAGGCTGCTGCCCATAGCAAAGTGCAGTGAAGTCAGAGAGAAGCTCCTTTCTTCCCACTGGAAAAAGCAACGGCAGCTTATTGGAGCAACAAAGAGACTAAGTTTGCCCTTTCCTTTCGTCCTTTTAGCCAGCAGGGTTAAAATTTTCCCTTTCCAAGAAATTAAATTAACTATGTATTAACTGCCTTGCTAGAATTATAGGCAAAAGTGAAGGGGCTAAACAAAATTTGGATATACCCAGATGTCATTTCCTTAAATAACTGTTTGCAGCATTTAAAAAAAAATAGTATTGTCTGTGTGTAGTGATATAGTAGTCACCTAATCAAAAGTTGCTAAGAGTAAGGTGTCAGACCAAAGTCAAGTTGCATCTGAGGTTGATCTAAGAGAACCCAAGAGCAAAGAAAAGGAAATTAAGTGTTATGCTTCTTTGATGCTACAGGAAGAATCTAGCAAGACAGGTGATATCAGCCTCTGCACCCATGTGTATCTGCACAATAGCTGACAAGAGTTCATATTCTCAAATCTTTCTTAAAAAAATGCACATTTTAGTGGAGTCAGTTCAGAAAAAATCATATGTTCATAATTGAAAGTTTGGTTGCCAAAATACAAAGCCACTGAAAAAAAGAGTACAAAAGACTAGAATTTAGCTGCAACGCTCTCCCACACTCCAGCCCTAATGACAGCTCATAAGCAGATCTTTGTTTATGTCTACCATGGTTTTCTATGCTCTACAATTGGTGTTCTGTGTTTTGTAGTATGCTGTGCTAAATGCATTTTATTTTTTATGTGTGTTCTATTCATGAGGTTTTCAGGTCTTTTGATGTGGGATAAGCTAGACATCAAATACATTTCTCATTGCTATTCTTAGCAGTGTTTCATATCAGCAGCTTTCTGTCCACGTGATGAGAATTAACTTAGGGAAAAGATTATCCTTTTCAAAATATACATTAATCTAGTATCTACCAATGCTGGAAAATTTCATTCTCAGGAATACATGATTAAGCAGATAGCATGTTGAAAGAATGCTTTCTCATTATAAACCTCTCTGCAATAACACAAATAATAATGGTAGGAATCTGTGACAGTTCAGTGTTATTAACTGTCTTCTTTTCCTTAAAGCTTATCATCCCTGTCACAGATTGCAAAAAGTTGTGCAATATCAATAATAGAGCTCATACAGAGTTTAACTCGTTTTATGAACCTAATCAGAATGAATTCTCTAAGAAAGCTGACAGAAATACTGAAGGAGGTGCACAGTTCATGATGTCCAAGTCAGGTTAAGTCAAACAGTGTTTTAAACATTTACCTTCTCTTTCAGGCTTCACAAGCACATTCCAAGTATTGAACGGTTGCTTCACCACTTTCTCTGTACCAAGAGAAACACTCACGTATCACCTCAACAAACCCCATTTGTAAAAAAACCCAAAACCACTTATATGAATAAAAAGTGTAAATTTACATTTTTATAATTGTACTGGATCTGCCTGGGATGGAGTTCACTTTCCTGGTAGTAGTCCATACAGAGTTGTGCTTTGCATTTGTGACTAGAATGCTGTTGATAACCCCCCAGTGTTTTGGATATTGCTGTGCAGTGCTTACAAAGCATCAAAACGATGTCTCCAACCTTCCCCATCAAAGGCCAGTAGGTTGGAAGTGAGCAAAAGGTTTGGAGATCACACAGCAGGGACAACTGACTCTAACTGACCAAATGGATATTCCCTACCATATGATGCTGTGTTCAGAAAAAAAGTTGAGAGAATAGGCACCTAGGGGGAGAGTGGAGTGCAGGAGATTGAGACATTTGTCTGACAAAGCAACCTCTACGTGTAGTGAGGTCCTGCTTCCTGGGAAGAGGCTGCATATCTACTGATGAGAGAGAGAGAATAGATCTACTCATTTTCCTTTGCTTCTGCGTGCAGCCTTTGCTTTTCTCATCAAACTACCTTTATCTCATTATTGTCTATTGTATTTTCTCCCCCTAGGGGACTGTCAGATTGACATGTGGGGGAGAGGTGTCTGGCATCCAGTCAAGTTAATCTGTCACAATAACATTCTCTAAATTTTAACCTCTGACTCTTGGATATGCCATAAGTTTCAGTTCAGGTAGGAAAAACTGGAAGGACTTTCATAACTCATTGTTGCATCTGTTTGTTCTTCATGCCTCATTCGTATGCTTTATTATTCCTATGGTTCAGGTCTTCATGTTATAGAAGATATAAGCTCAAACCATTCATTAGGTATTGTACCTATCTATCTATTAAACGGAAGCATCATATTATCTTTTTGCCAGACCAATTTGCACAGTCACTTTCTTGTATAAAATTAGGTTTTCATTTCAAAGCAGTGTGTCATGGACACACAGCAGTATCCTAAAAATCAACATCACAAAAACCATCCCTAGTGAATAATTCTTGTGAACTGTTTCAACAGAGAGGTGCTATTTTTGTGACAAAGAATCCAGAAGATCACGCTAAAATCCTTAGCTACTCTTTTATTGATTTTGATTATATTTATCAGTGTTCTGGCAACTCTATCCAATGTCTCATTTAAATAAAATTAGTCTACTCCTCTTTTTTTCCCCTCAGAAATCTTTTAAGAACATATTTGGACACAGTAAAGAAGCTTCCTAAAAGGTTCCCTGTTGTGTCCTCTTTTTCTAGGCATGAGCTCAAGCACCGTGGAAAAGAATTCAAATTTTTTTACTAAAATGACTTCTAAATTAAAAAAAAATCCCTACTAGGGGACATCAGTCACCTCATAAGCAGAAAACCTTTGAAAAGTGTTCTGTATTTCTGAAAGAAATATGGTCTAGCTTCCAAATTTTTGGCATTCCTGAAATGTGTTGGACTTCCCTCTTCTCGCTCATCTCCATCCTAAAAAGATCCCACTGCTGTCTCTCACCAGTGGAATCCCATTAGTACAGAAAAAGAATGACCAAAGCCATTATTGCAGGACCAGGAACAAATGTGTATGAATTATGTATGCTTGAGCACTAAAGGCTGTATGAGATGATTGTTTTTATTATAACCATTATCCTGCCTTTTCCACTCCTCCATTCCCATTTATGTTTCTAATTTGTCTCTATATAAACTCCGAAACTTAGAGATTATGTTCCTGCAATATCTGTGACACTAATGGATGGCACTAGAACAACAATTACTACAATGCCATTGTTCATGATGTTCATACCTGGCAGCAAACCCATCATTGGTACAAAATTAATTAGGATAGACATATGCGAAGTGTAAAGTCCTTCTGTCAATACATCACTTTTATTGAACAAAATTGAACACTCGTCTGTCTGAATTGTGTCTAATGACTACATTTGGTGCTGTTCTTCATGTTAACTAGTGCTACACCAAGTATCAGGGCATGTTGGTCAATCTATATAAGTCAATTGCCAAGACAAAGATCTTGCTTTCCACAGCAAAAGATGACTCAAGGCTAGATTCTGACCAAATCACTACAAATGTAGTTTATGGCATAGTACAGCCCTCAAATTGCTTGTTACAGTACTTTGGGATAAATTGAAAACAAAAAAATAAAGTTATTCTTGATCATATATGCTTTATTTAATTCAATGAGCTAAAGTAAGTAATAGTCCGCTCCCACTTTGAGTTTGTATACATTGAGATAGCAGTGTGTTGACTATTGATAGAATCAAACATTTTTCCTCCTAGCTATGTTAACATAGCATCAAATGCTTTAATTTTTGTCTTTGTGAAATGTTGGTTCGATTTCAGTGTGGAATCACAGATACTGTCATGCCTCAGACATCTTGGGAGGCATTCACAAACTCAACGGCTCGTTCATCTAAAAGTTGTGTTTACACTGCTTCTGTGCCACAGAAAATATTTACAGCTATGTTTTCAAATAGTGCAAGGAGTGTTTGAAAGACAGACACACCAGTACTGAGACATGTAACCAGGTTTGCTTCTAGAGATTTGTGGCAGTACAGTTTATGATCCCCCTTTCACTGAAACACACACCTAGGACCATATGAGGCTGAGATTGCTTATCAATTCTCTCTCACACACACTCTTTGTGTCCTCTTTTTTAAGCAATCTGTTGGCTTCAAGGGGGAAGGAAACAAATGTTTTCTAAAATAGGTAACTGGTTTGACACAAGGATGTTTGAGTGGGCTGGGGGTCTTCCGCCTGGGAAAGAGTCAATTCATGACAACAAAGAATAGAAATATACAATATTACAAATGTTTTGGAGCCAGTGAAGAGGCATTAGGTTTACATCTCCTCTTAATAAAAATCTAGGGCCCATCAAAAGAAGACTGTAGAAGTAAGGCTCATAACCATGAGAGCTGGTTCTTTGTGCAGCAGGTGCTAGAATTATGAAATTCACTGTCCAAAGAAGCCACAAAAACTATAGTTTAGCTGAGTTCTCCAGGAAACCAGACAAGGATATGAAAAAGAAACATTTTATTCTTGAGGCCCTATCAAACAAATTTATCTTGTTATTGCTGTTCCTGAAGTACCTTCTCATTTCCAGGGTTGAACAACAGGTACAAGGCTAGATGGATACTTTGATCCCTTTGAAACGGTTTTAATGTTTATATGCTATGTATTCTTGCAACTGGACGTCCTAGGGACCAAGACAAAAGCTCCTGTGTCACTCAACTAACTCTTAGAACTTTTGCAAATGGTTTGGAAGCTGCTCACCACCTTCAGCCTAGGCCAACAGCAGAAACAACATTTCTGAGACAGTAAGAGTGTACAAGTTTTTTGAAAGCTAGTGGAAAGAAGAAGAAACAAATCCAAATTATTCACAGAGTTACAGAATGGTTGAGGTTGGAAGGGACATCTGGAGGTCATCTTGACCAACCATCTCTCAAGCAGGGTCACCTAGAGCCAGTTGCCCAGATTCTAGGAAAAAAAGAAAAGACTTAAGCATTCATCCGTCAGACCCCAGAGACACTATGCAGAAGAGATACAAGAAGAAACATTTGATACATTTTACAGCTCATGGAACTCAGTCCTTACTATAGAAATATTTTGGCGGACAGAAGTGATTGGAATTACACCTTCAAATTTGAATTTGACTTCATTGAGCTGGGTAGTTCTTAAGCTTTATATTTAAGTCGTTTCCTTGGCATAATTGCACTATGCCCTGTGACTAAGATGTTACAAATAAACTGCAGCCATAAATAATTCATAGCTCTCACATATAATATATAATAACAAGTTATGAATGTAATGCATGCACAAGGCATTCATGTTGCAGCAGCACCCAAATAATTGCCCTATTTTGAATATATCTAAAAATACTCAGATATGATCACAAAATCCATTCCCATTGTAACAGAGCAAAATCTTATCATGAACTTCACATAATTCTTATTGTCAGCTGCATGTGGAACTTTCAAATACAGCACATCTGTCTTGGCCCATAAATTCTCCTTTTGAAAAGAAAGCAGAAGCCTTTCTCTCTGCTGCCATGTACAGGATGTTGCTGATTACCTAATATCCACTCAGCTTGTTTTCATCTAATTTAGAATTTTACTTCAAAAAGTGCCTTGGGATATTTTAAGTATGAAGGAAACAATTTAAATCCCATTTTTGTTCTCTACCACGCCAAAAGGCAAAAGTAATAACCTTATGCAATGATGCACCACGTTGCATAGGCTGATGTGATATTACATAACATCGACTAGGTACTGAAAGAAACAAATGTTTTCAACATACACTGAAAAAGCTCTAAATGCAGAGATCTTTTCAGTGCCCTGAATGAGCACAACAATATAGACACTGTAAGCAACAAATCTGGCTTTTCAGCTGAACTCATTCAGACAGACGTGGAAGACCAGTGCTCCTGTTGCACTTGCTTTGCCCAAAAGCAACCAGGAAATGTTCTGTTAAATCTCCCAGCAAAAGCAAAAGCATCTTGTATTGTAAAATGATGTTCCACTTTTCAAACAAAAATTACAATGTTGGTGACTACTCACCCTTTGATGATCATTTTTGGATCTTTTATTTTTATTTCAGTTATGAAACCAAAGTCAAAATTGAAATTCAATGTTTGTTTACGCTCCTATGGAAAAGTAAGGGATGTTCAAGAAGCAAGCTACAATCTTTAAGAATAAAGGGCCAATATTGGACCATTGTCACACATCTCACTGCTTCCTGTATGTGTTAGATCACTGTTGATCAAGGAGGACAAGCTAAGCTTCAGAGAAAAACTTACAATGTGTAACCAAATTTGAGCTGCTTCCTTACTCTTTTAAACATATTCAGAAACTCTTATATTTTATGCCTAAGTAAAACAAAACTTGTAGTAAAATTAAAAGAGTTTTTCTTTATTAAATAAAATCACTGATGAGCATAATATGCTATCTGTATTATTCTAGACACTAAGGTAGTGCCTGCTCAAGGAGTGCTACTGTACTAACCAACTATGAGCACTGAACTGATAGCATCTACACGAACAAAGATCTATCTGGGAGCAATAAGAGCATTACTTTAAAGTAAGATCGTTTCTGAGGACACTGCTGAGAAAAAAATGAAAACATTAGAGAGTAAAATTTTAAACCAAATGTAAGACTGTGTTTTGAGGCACACAACCTCCACAAAGTACATGCACTAATGCATTAATGTAGTCATGTTAGAAAAAGATGGCAACGTATCTGGCTGATGTTCTCATGGGAGGTTTGCATGCTCAGATATTATACTTGCCGGTTCCATCCGCATTTTACATCTCAACTATTTAGTTACTGACAAAAAAATCTTCACTACACTAGGTATTGTACAGTTAGTACCCTGCTGTTAATCTTCTTTTGAATATTCAACAATTCTGCCAGCTAACTTCTGATAAACTGCATACTTTTTTCCCACTTTAATCTTTAGAGCCCTAACTGAAAGAAAACCCTGGAAATAACTGAGAAAAATGCCTAACAGTCACATTTCAAGTCCCATTTTACTATTAAAATCGTAACTTAAACTCTGTTCTTTTAAAAATAATGTACATACTAAACTATGAGAATACGCTGGATTTTAATGTCCTAGTGAAGGGTATCATCAATTAATTATAAAACAACCATTTTTCAATGTATTGTTTTTTCAGATAGGTGATAGTAAAAAGAATATAAAAGGAAAATACAGGTAAAAGCTACTGATAGACAAGGTATGGCATGTGAAAATAAGAAATAAAGCCATTTTATATCTGTGCTTCATCTTCCTTGGCACACTGATATAATGCACCAAGCAGAGCAACAAAGCAACAGTAAGTCTTTATGAGCAAAACTGAAGGAAACCACATGAATATTCATCTAATTACCCAATCTAATTTGTATGTCCATTTAATTTCCTATGTTAACACGTTCAAGTTGCTTCGGGAAGCTTTTGACCTTATGACTTCAAGGGTACTATTTATAGCAATGATGAACAAGCATTCTTCTGCAATATTGAATCATGAAGCAACCATAAAGAAAGATGTTCTGGTTACAATGGCCAACAGACTTGAAAGTGATATGAAAGGTTTTATTTCTCTCAACTACTTTCAGAAATAATTTCTATTTTTTCTGTGTTCTAGGATCTTAAATCAGAAACAATAGTAAAATACAGTTGATTTCTGAGTATTTTTTTCAAAATAAGATTTATTAATCTAAAAATAGTCAAAAAAAAATTCAGGCAATTTGGAGCTCTAAATCATGCTTCTCAATTAACTACTCTAAATTAGACTAAGAAGGATTATTTTCTGAGTTAGAGGAAAGTCAAGTTAAGTGCATGTATATATAAACAAGATCATATTATTGATAGAATATTGTCCATTACACAATTCAATGCTAAGAGACTTTAGAACTAATTGTGTTACAAATAAGTGGTTAAATAAAAACTCAGCTCAGGTTTCTCAGAGTTCATACACTTCAGCAAAGTCAGATCACAGTGTCCAGTGGCCGCCACAAATGCCAGCTCAGCTAATGGTTTCGCTCGTAAATCATTAAAAATCTGGTTTTACACTTATTTTATATTTAAACTAAGCCAAACCATCAGAGTTACAACAGAATGTACTTGTGAGTGATGGACTCATTTTGATGGATGCCTCAAAGTCATCACAATTTGCATGCAAGTTATGCCTGAAAAGTTTGACTGCTGATAAATGACAGCTGTCTCTTTCACATCCCAGTCTGGGAAATCATGTTGAACACCAAGTCCTAGAACAGAGAAGAAAAAGGCAATGTACAGACTCAACTAACAGAAAAAAACACATTGGAAGGAAGCCAAAGACGTCACTGGACATTTTTGCTTCCCAGAGAAGGGGAGGGTACACAGTACATAATTTGTTCCTCAGAGCGTTTCACTATGGATCTCTCAGGGACCACCTGGCACTTCTAGCTATTGGCCAGGCAGTCTACACCAGCACTTTGATAGCATTTTGAAGGGAAAAAAAAAAAGAAAAAGGAATGTGTGAGGCCCCCGCAGTTTCATCCAGCTTTATGTATTGTCATCATCTGCAGATAAATCACACTAACGCAGCCTAAGTTATCACAGTATCACAGTCTAAGCCAGAAAACATGACTTTTTATCTCCAAAGAAAGGCAAAATGTTAGATCCTGAGGCGTTTCTAGTATATAGGCAAAAGTCATCTCACAGGTCACCACCAGTCTGTTATGGAAAAGAGAAGAACAATTTCAGTAATAGTCATGGCTCACTGTGTCTAAGGTCAAAGACCACGTTAAAGTGATTATGAGCTGGAGCAACACTTATACCAGAGAAGAAGGCTCTACCCAAACTTTTTGTTCAGAAAAAGGTGCAGGAGTCTAAGGCTAGTCTTAGCAGAGTCCCTCCTCTGCAGAAAGGGAGCTATCTTTAATAAATGACAAAATACTGGGAGCACAAGTCAGAAGAACTATTGTGAAGTGGTGAGAAAAAGTGGTGAAACAGAATAGGAGTAAACCACTCATGATGTGGCAGATTCAGCTTCACACTAACAAATAGGGGCAACCATATCGTATAAATGAGTACGAATGTATCGTGTTTCCTCTTTACTTTCCTTATTATCTTTAGTTATAAACTGCATGAATTATGTAGGGGTCCAGCTAGACTGTGCAATTATAGCTGTGAAGATAAAAGGAAGTCAAAAAGCTTGCTATCCTTTTTCACTTATTATTTGCATCTCACTCTCCATGTATCGTAATAAATATGATGATACCTGAATTCTATAAAAATACGGCAGAAAAATCCCCAAATACTGAAACAAGATCAGCCCTGATCCAACAAGGCAGTTACTTGCAGACCAGACTGTAAATGCATGGATAGTCTTACTGAAGCAGGAGTGACTGCTTGAATGATGATACTGCTTAGTAGTAGGTCCTTCATAGGATATAAGATGCGTCTTTGCATTTACCAGAGGACAAACAGTAAATCATGTCGAGAGCTACCCATACACACTCTGTATTATTGATTGCACTGTAAATAGCTCAGCCACAAGCTCTGCTTGCTTACAAAGTGATGTGCACGTCACTGCAGAAATCGAAGGCCGACGACACCAACACATATCGCTGTCTCCCAAACAAACCAGTGATGAACAGCTTTTATTTCAGTCACATCCTATTTTATTATGTAGTAGCAAGAGCCATTCCACTGCTCTGAATGATAAAGGGACTACAGACATCATATCACAGTAATTAAAGTTTTATAGTAGTGTAAATAATTAACACTCCCCCTTTCCACTGAACACAAAAGTCATGCTTAGATGAATAAAGAAGCAGCAGTAAGCTCATACCAGGCAGCTGAAACCAGTTTATCTATAATACATCTCAGAAGCCTCACATCCTCTCTCAAAAGAATATTTTCTGTTAGGTCAGAATATATTGGATATAAAGTGATACATTGCATATTTAGTTCTTTTTTTCAAAGGAATGAAGATGTTCCCTATTTCAAAACTTCTTGATAAAACCAGTCTGTATTTGTATTTAGGCTCCACAAAGTAATGCACTGAGCTCTTCAAGTACTGGAGACTATACCACTATGGTCCTGACACTTGATATCTTGATGCCATCTGGAAACTTCGTTATAAGAGAGTGCTTTTTCCCCTTGGAATTTTAGAAGCTACTACATTAGGTACCACTACTTTTTCAAATCATTTTTCCATGATATTTAACAATCATGAGTTCTGGATACAAATTCTTGAGCAATACTTACCAGAAATGCAGGCCTTAATTTATGTGTTGTTATGCCCCTACTGGAAAAAATATTGTCTCTCATTTTCATTGGATCTTAACAGGATGGCTTTAAATCCCTTTGGATTACACAGTAGGCTTTCAAAGCAATGTTCCAAACCACAAAGTATGCTCAAATTAATATGCTAAAGTTGCAAAGACCACTACTCAGAAGGGACGAACCAATACCAGAAATAAGGACACTGCGGTAAATTTAATATAGATCCATTGTTCGTATGGATTATGGTAAAGTCATTAGCTGCTTGGTTCCTTGTCCTTTATTTAGAGGCATTTTCTTTCAGTCACTGCACAGAGTGGAGTTGTTCTGGTATGAATGAAATGTGCAATGACAAAAGTCACTTGTCCACAGTTTCTCTGCCTCAGCTGCTGCAGAACCTGGAGCGTGAAGGGTAAACAAAGTTGGCTGAACTTGAAACTTCTGTCTGTTAGGGAACACCAACGCTCTCTTTCAGGTACCTCAAGTTAAATTAAAAAGGAAAATAATATTTCCTGCACGATGGCAATTCTGATGAGGTTTTCTTCCAAAAAAAAAAAAGAAAAGAAAGACAAGAAATTTGTTTCAGGAACACATTTAGAGCTTGCAAGTTTCTGATTTCTTCAGTGACAGAAAAAAATTGCCTTGAAACTTCTCTCTTGTCAGCATTAGGAAGACTCCTCCAGCCTTCCTGGTAAGGAAGCCTTGTGGGACTATGCAGCCCCTCAGTCACTAGTGATCCCTGCCAGGGCAGCCCATGGGGCTCACTCCTTCAAGGCCCACAGGCACGCCAACTGGCCCAGGCCACCAGCAGACACTTCACTTGCTCCCAAGCAAGCTCCTTCTTTGGCTTCCCTGGACAGCTCATTTTTGCTGAAACACAACTGTCTGTCCTCCCTGATGTCCCTGGTGTGTTAGGAAAGACTGAAAAGAGCCAAACAATTTCCTCAGGAAAGGCTAGTTTGGGTTGACATGTCCTCATCTCCAAGACACATCTTCAAGGAAGATGTGTTGCCTTCAACAAGTGCACTCGAGTACTTGAGCCGCAAGAGGGGCACTTGGGACTAACAGGCAGCTGTTCCCTGTGCTTTAGCTGCCTCAGGTCATGCTTTCATCCAGGCTACAACATGAAGTTTGGTGAGGAGAGACGTCCATGCCATACTACACTCAACTCCAAGCAAAAGGAAAGGTGACTTCATGTACCTGCCTTTCAGTGGGGCCAGAGAGAAGGAAAAAGCCCCATCTCTGGGGCTGAGGGGAGAATTCTTGACTGCGGCGCCAGGAAGGCATGCTGACAGGTGGAGGTTATGTGGAGGTAATGCCTGCCCCAGGCTGGCATTTCTTCATGGAAGGGGTTGAGTATTCTTGTACCTGGGCCAGGACTTCTGTGCCAAAAATCTGCCTAATAAATAAACCCCTGCGCCTTCCTTCTAAACCAGTTTCACTCCACACAATCATTTTTTACAGACAGGGAAACAATATTTTTGTGAAAGTCCATTTGTAATATGCCTTTTTTTTCCTTTGTCTCCTTCCTTCTTTTTCACAGCAGCATGACCTGACCCTGGGTGTCTGGCAGCCACAAGCCCAGCAGCATCCAGGGTAGCCTTGCATACACTGAATGGGTCTCAGACTGTGCAAGGGTCATATTCATTTCTCTTGAGAGTTTCTTAAGGATGTTTAGTTCCAACGACATGAAACCAGTTACTAAATAACAAAGATTCAAACATTAGTGTTACTGGTTCTCATCAGGCTGCAGCCAGGCAGTGAGGGGGTGGAGGAAGGCAATTATGTGAGCTGCAGAGGACAGAGGACCTGCAAGTTCTGGTGAAAATTCATCACGATTTCAGGCTGAAAAGTTAAACTCAGCTGATTTCTGTGGTCTGTGGCTCTCTGTTGCATCACTGATGACCGCACAACGTATAACACTCTTTTCCCACCACTATTTTGCTTAAGATTTTTAAAGGTAAAAAGCCCTTATGTTAACCTGCTGTAATGTGACTTTATCAGTGCTTTACTGGTGGAGGAAGACTAGGATTATGTAACTGTTAAGGAAAGGATTTCTCTGTTTCTCTGAGACAAGGAGTATGAAGAGAAGAAATGGAGAGACAGCAAGGAAGATTGTCGTGAATGACTGTGTATGTGTGTTGCATAATATCTTGTTAACAACGCAAAACATGTGAATCATCAGAATAAAGAGCAGGAGTTCCTCTGATTTTCATTAGTGACCAAAAAAGAAAGAACAACAACAAAAAAACAGCAAAGCAAGCAGGTGTATCTTTTTGCTTCCCTGACACAGAAATACTCTTCTCCTGTTCAAGAAACCTCTGGAGCAGTCTGCAAACTCTTTAAAGTTTTTCATTGCACTAAAACACCCTCAGATTTTGGCATGTTCTCAATAATATCCCTCTGCAAAGTGGTAAAATATTTGTATGAGAAAAAAGGTCTATAAATATGTTTTAGTGGAAGTTCAGGCATTTAAAATGTTTGGTTTCAAAATCTCTGCCTTCAAGCATAACCGATGATCTCAGTATTCCTTGAAAGCATCTCAAAAAGCTCCATGAATGTACAGATTCATCATAGAGTTTTCCCCTAGAGTCAGAGAATGAACATTAAGAACATTCAGAAGAGCAAAGACCTTGAGGGCTCTGCATTTTAGGCTTGTGCTAAGGAGGAAACCCAACAAGAGGAAACCCACTCCCAGGGTTTACAGACAGCCCCTAGATTCAGCTGGTGTCTTCTACCAGCCTACACTATGCTCTGAATGAGCTTTGACCACGTAGAGCTCCAGCAAAAAGAAAAGAGCATGTGTGCTGCTGTCTGGTTATAACATGCCTGCTGACATTTATGTCTCTTCAAAAACTTGTTCTCCCAATGTGTACTGCTGCCTCTTCATCCTGTGCTTGGTATGGTGAAGAAGCAGTTTTGAAAGTATGAAAACAGGAGCTACAGGCTTTGGCTAGGATCTTAGTGTCCTTGTACACATGCTTCAACTCAGCCACCACAGCCTTTCCAAAATATGAAAGCTTGTTAGAGAAAGGTATGTGATTTTCCCCACAGTTTTTGCTGATTCATTTTGTATCTATCTGAAGCAGGTAGGAGGAAAAATACCTTGCAGAAATTTGAATACATTTTGTAAATAAAATAAGCATGTTGAGAGCCCAAAGCATTTTTTAAAAATCCTATCTCCACCTGTCAATAACAAAAACCTACATAGCATCTTCCTAGTGATTACTAAATAGAATGAGGGGTATCGGAAAATATGCAAGAAGTCTGCTTATGATTCTGAGGGTAATCATGCATGTTGAGGTTGTCTGAATAACTTGAATAACTTGTGATTTAGATGTTAAACTGTACATAGTATTAAGGAAAGCTCTGAAATTTATATTTTACTTGACACAGCCAATAATAGCTCCAAAGAAAATTAAGTAGCTAAAAAAAAAAATCTCACTCTGTAGAGGTCTTGTGGCTTCTCTTTCTCTTTTTCTGAGCGCTTGAAAAAAAATTTAGGCAATGGAAATATTTAAATGAGACGGTAACAGCCTGAAACCCTTCGATGTGAATTACCACTATCCATAGCGCCAAGAATTCCCTCAAAGGAGCCCTAAGTGCTGATGGCAAGGACTGAGAGATATCTTACTAGTTGGAGTTCGTTTTAAATTGTCATCCATGGGTAGTTAAAGTTCCCATCACACCAGCAATTTTCTCTGGCTCACTGATCAGGAAAACAGAACTGGCCAGCTCTTCCCCTAATGAAGGATTAGGATTTCATTCTGCAGACACTAACCATCCTCTTCCTTCACTGTTATTCATTTCACAGGTTCATTGACTTATTAGCACTTACAGAAGAGAGGGTCAAGCAGCCCTTCTGCATCGCTGTGGTGTTATTTAACCCTTACTACTGCATGGTATGTCAGAGCCCTTTGAAATAAAACAGAGGAGAGAAGGTGCTCAAAGAGGTTATCACAGAGACATACACTGTTGACAGCCCCTTCCTCTCTCCTCATGCTTTTTTTATTTGAGAACAGATTTCAAAATCCCTCTTGGTTCTCGGTTGATGTTATGACATTGATACAACTTCCCTGAGACTTAATTGCCCACCTCTGGTGCAATTTTAATTTTCTTGACAATTTGAAAGATTCTTTAGAAGTGAAGTTAAGAAGATGCCCCTTCCTTTCATCATGATCAAATTATCATCCCAGTTCTACTTATTCAAATTTGCTGTCTCTCTCCCACTTCATATCACATAAGTTGGAAGCCAGCTTTCTACTAAAGCTGCTATTGTGCCCATGAAAGCACATTCCTCCATGCACCTCAACACCCCCTGGGTGATCCCCTATCATCCCCTTTTCTCCTGTCTTTCTTTAATTTCCAACCAGGTATGTAAGCTACCCCCTCAACTAAAATTGATTGTGATCACAGTATCTTTAGCTTTCAGTATGTATAAGACTTTACTCAGGGTGAATTTCTTTCAGCTTCAGTACTTTTATTTGCATCTAGCGAGGATTACAGAAGAAAAGTATGCACTGTCTTATCTTGACTATGATGATGTGCTGAAGCCAGAACAGATCTTTGCTGTATTTCAGATGCAGGATGGGTCTTTTATGTTCAAGTTGTTACTGTTGATACTTGGAACAGTGCCAGCTGCACTTGTTCTAATTTGGCAAAAAGCAAGCATAGGGGATTATTGCCTGCAGGCACATGGTCTACGCTTTCCCTCTGACACCTTTTCTTGTGCGACCCTAGCCTTCTCCCAAGAGTCAGACTAAGATGCTGCTGTAAGATAAGGCAGGAAAAGATCTTCCAGTTTTAGTAGCCAGCATATTTCACTTATTTGAAATAGAGACCATACCTCGGATATAATACAAGAGTAACTAGGTCATCAAATAACCTGGAAATCTACCAAAAGGACACAAAACAATCTGTATGGAGAAGGTTTTGGGTAAATATTTTATTTAAACAGTGAACAGCTATCATTAGCCCTTTAACATGCACTTTGTATAATCATCAGATAATACCCAGCCTTCTCTCCTATTTCATTTTTTTAACTCTCCTTGTCACTTACTATCCTCTTGGTATATTTCTGTATTGCCATGCAACATTATGTTGTGTAACTGCTAGACAGATTACCCTATTTTGCAAATTGATCTTCACTGTAAGCTAACAATCTTCTGCTAAATTAAGTTTGTAATAAAACTATGTCCATCATAGATCACCTTGGCTTTTAACTGTTGGTGAACAGGAACTTCACAAATATTTTGGTTTTTTCACTTTTTCCATGTGCCAAGACAATCAGAATAGCAACATTCATTCATGAAATCCATTATAGCGTAATATATTATTATGCCTCCATTTTATGATTTTAATTATTATTCTACTTTGAATTTTTGGCTATGTTTTCCTCTCTGTAGCATGAGATTCTCATAGGTTCTTGTGATGAGAGGTCAAACTAAATAAAAATGTCCCTGCTGGTTCTGTCAAGTAAATTCAAACATTTCTGTGAAGCCTCATATCAATAATGCCTTTTGTGCTACTATACTCTGTAAGCAATTCCAGTAGAATCCCTGTTCTGAGTGGTTTATTATATCTCAACCATAAAAATGTGCTTTGGGCTAAAAGTGGATTTATAAGATTTCTGCTCAGGAGCATATGCTTTGTAAAACTTAATTTAAATCAGCTTATCTATTTTTTTTTCTTCACTGAAGAATAAAAACAAAAACAGATTATTAGTCTTTTTCTTAGCAGTAAAACCTTCTCAATTTTGTTTTTTATAACAAGTAGGCATTGTTCTTGCCCTTCATGCATGTATGTAATTCGATCAACTTCAGGGAAGACACAGAGAGGACCATGAGAGCAAAACTAGTCTTCCATATTTTAAATGGAATATGGAGGCTGTCTGGCCAGCTATTTGGACTAGGATTTTCTATTGGGTAAAAGGAAAAACAGGATCAGCTATACTATTACTACTGAAAAAAAAAAAAAAGAGGGTTTAGTGCACATAAACTACTTTTCACAACAGTTAACAGCAGAGAGATCTGTGAAATGGTGATAGGAAAAATCCCATTCTGTTTGGTATAATTCTGTTTACAGACCCACTATTTCTTTTGGGATTCCTGGACACAACTTTTTTTTTTTTTTTTCCCCTGCTCTGACAGTTAGTTTGTGTAGAATTTAGGGGTTTTGTTCTAGGTTTTCTGGATTTTCAGACATTTGGACGTTTTGCTGTGAACTTCCAGACAGAAGTATGGCAACTGTCTCAGGCATTTATAGTCAGCTAACAACATGCACTAATTCCTCTTGCAGTCTTTAAGTGGTATTTGTAATTTGATATGGAGTTATGTGTCTCGGTAATATTTCCATAAAAGATAGAAAAGGTGTGCCTTCTGGAATAATGCGATCTGGGACAATGAAAAGAATAACCATTAAGTCTGGTTTTATCTAAAACTAGTATCACAGAAAAGATTTTTCAAACCACACAGCACTTGTTATTTATAGTTCTTGAGGAAAAAGGAGAATATAAAACTGAAAAACTACATTGATTTCATCCAAAGTGACAAACTTCCAATTTGACATAAAATATTACGATTTTTTAATAGATATATTTTTAACTTTGTTTTACTTCAATGAGATTTTCCTGACCACTCAGCCTTGTCAAACAGCAGCATCAACTTAAAGAACAGTAGTCCATCAAATATATTGAAGTTCCTCTGAAAATATTCAATTTCATGCCAAGAGTATTACTTTTGAAGAACTACAACCCCAGCTATATTTCATCTTCGAAGTTTTTTCACCTTCTTAACTTGCTAGAGGTCACATGGTCTTTGGGCAGAGTACATTGAGTTGAGCAAATCGTCAGACAAGGCTGCGCCATTTCATCAGAGCCAGCAGACAAACTGCTCACCAGGTAACAAGGAGCTGGGAAATGCAGGAGTGGTATTGCTCATGGAAACTAGGAAAAAAAACTGTCTCATGGCAGTGTACAGGACATATACCATTTAATTCAGAGACCTCACCAGTTCTGAGGGAATATGCTTTCCACTAATTTCTGTTTCAACATAGCTGAAGATGAAGCATTTTCAGATCTCTCTTTGAGAGAGTACCTGTCATGTGCCCCATGTTCTGAGCACTCTACTTCCAGATACTCGTTTGTAGAGGCTTTTCCTTTTCCCTTCCCTTCCCTTCCCCAAATAAACAAAATCCCATGTTGGGGAGGTACTCTTTTCATCACCCCTTTCAGTGGGTTAGCTGTTAATCAGCAACTTCCAAGGAGAGCAAGATGAGTTGTAATAAATCAGGTGGATAAAAGTAAGACAGTAAACAGGATGCGTTTAAAAACAACTTGGGAATGAGAATAAGTAAAGAATGATGTCAAAAGAGCTTAATGTGTTTCAGCAATACCAAGATAAGAATATATGAAAAAGCTATTTTAATTTGCAAGAGATCGTTACAGTCAGTATCATGTACACATGTATATACAAATACACAGGCAAGCACACACATATACATATATATCTATAGTCTTGATGTTATTTTAATGTTGAATTAATCTCAGATTTTAACACTGCCAGGTATTCAAGATGTTTATTCATTATACTATGTGCAGCTGATGCATATCCAGGAGCAGGACAGAAGGAACCTGAAGGAATGTGGTTTACTACACTGTGCTCACAAACTGTTTGATGGATAAGGCAGTACAACAATTTACTAACAAGCTGGAAACAGCCAGCCAAGGGGACTTGGAAATCCAGCGGCAGTAGGCAGTGAACAGGAGTCAATACCACAAGTCAGAGATCCTGCAGCTGTATAATGTCAGATCCTGCAGCTGGACCCAAACAATAGCCAAGCTCACTGCTGACTTAATTTATGTAAGATGGGTCAAAAGCTATCATACAGTTTTGCCACATTTCAGCCTTCTTGCTAAGGCATACCTTTTCAGACTATCCACACAGCTAAAGTCTTCCACGAAATTCTCACATCTAGGTAGTTCTCACATCCCACATCTCAGTAGCATCCTTAGCTCTGCCATGGACAGTATGTACTGTTCCACTCATTTCTGTTCATCTAGCTTGTTCTCCTATGGCTTGTGTTCATCTGAAATCTGGCTCACAATTCTTCCATTTCTCCAACATATGAAATATAGACAGGTTCTTTTTACCTTGGTAGCTCTTCACAGACCATCATGCCTCTTCTCAGGTTCTTCTCAGAAGTATCAAGTGATATGAAAAGAGGCAATGGGAACACAGAAACAGGTTGCCCAGGGAGGCTGTGGGGTTTCCGTCCTTGGAGATACTCAAAACTCTGGCAAACTACTGTAACTGACCCTGCATGAAGATAGGTTAGACTGGATGATCTCAAGAGGTCCCTTTCCACCTCAGCAATCCTATGATTCAGTGACCTTATCTACGCACTCTTCTTCATTACTGACTTGATGACTCTTCCTTTAAAAAAAAAAATCTAGTAGTTTATGCCACCTAGGAGTTATATTTCCAAACTTATCCCTATGCCTAGGAAAGTCTCCCTACAAACTTCTTCTGAGCTCCCCTTTTCAAGACTCTCCTGAAAACTCTACTGCAGACAATAAAGCCTATAAATTAATTTCTCAAAGACGTAAGTAGATGGTGTGTCTACTTGTTACTCTGACTGTTCCTCCCTTTATAATTCAGGTGCTAAAATGCCTGAGACACAAACTATACTTGGGTTTTGTACCTACCACCCCTGTTTGTTATACATAAGTGGGACTGCTAGGCACTCAAGGAAAAGTGGGTACCCCTAAAAAAGTCATAGTCTCTTCCGGACTCCTTCAAAATTAAAATAAAGGCTTTAACTACTACTTCAGTACTAAGGACTTGTTCTGCTTGTACAAATACACAGAATCTGTGAAACATCTAGATTCTAAGTTATTTCTTTGTTTGCTATACTATGCATTTAAGTTGCATCAGTTCAATGGAACATAGTCTGAACTTAATAGGTAACTATGGTGACTGACTCTAATAAATGATGTGACAAAGATGCCTCAGACTTTATTTATCAGGGAATAAGGAACAGTTGGAAACAGAAAACTCTGCTTTTCACAGACAGGTCATTCAGTCAGCCACTTACATAGGTTGCTAATATACAGATGAGTTTTGAGTCACTTGCCTCCACCTGCATGAATAGATCTGTTTCTCCTCTTCTTTAACGGCGATGTGCTGGGTGCAATCAGACAGGCAGATAAAGTACTGAATCAATTCCCATCAAGGGATGGAGTGGCACTACCTCCTAGACAGACATTTTCTCCAGCTTACCCTATGCACTGCAGTGTGAATCTGCTGCCCGAGCAGGAATAGTTACTTTCTCATGTGTTTCTGGCTCTCACTGGCAGCAGAGATTATGCTGTGTTGAATGTAATAATTATACACCCTGCTGTCCCCTTTCTTTGATGCAATGGAGTAGGAGTGAAGACCTTAAACAGGACTGCTGTTGCTGGTGACCAATTAGCTAGCAGGATGTTTGGGAAAGGTCCTTTTGCTGCTTACACCTTATTACAAATTGTGCAAAAACCCATTAACAGCTGGCCACTCTTTTTTTCATTTTTAATACCTGTATAAACAGCAAAAAGGATGCTACAAACAGCAGAAGAATTCAGCCTGATCTCTGTGATTAAAGTGGTCTACTCAGTCCCAATGAATCAAAACTAGCAATTATCTGTATTTGTCTCATACTAATCTTCATTCAAATGAAGCAGAATCTGGAACAGCCAGAAAACATTGACCTCTTTTTTTTGTAAGGATAATATCAATAGTGTCAAAGTGATATAATACCTATGGTGTCAGGCAGTATGAAGTTTTGCCGTTTTTCGTTGCATCTACTTGAATATAAATACACGTGTATATTACTGTGATACCAATTTGGTATCAAATTTTACTGTGTGTGAAAATTTGACTCTTACTTCACCAGAACTAACTTTTCTGGTCTCTTTTCTGTGTCCCATATCCAAAATCATTAGAAACAGTACACTGGCACAATTCTGCTGGGTATACAGAAAGAAAAGCCAAACCGTAATCTTTCCTAGTGCATTATCCAGAAACACCTCCTTGCCCAAAGCACAAAAATGTTTAGTTCCTCCTGCCAACCCAGTTTTCTTAGTTTGGGAGTAGAGAGTCACTACTCGGCGAAGTCAAAGTAGCAGAAACTGACACAGACAGAACAAGTTCTGAGATTTGCAAACAGAGCAAAAGTCATATGATTTTGAAATATAATCTATAGCTTGTGAAATGTGTAATTAATCTGGTGTCCAAAGATATGGATTGGGAAATAAAATAGCTCGAGCTCCCTGTGAGCTTGGGTGGCATAACCCAGAACAGAGATACAGCTCAACTACACATAGTTTGTGGCAGTGCCTTCCTCTAGGAAACACAGCTATGCAGCACCAGCTTTGTCTGTATTTCATGGAAGTCCCAGGCTTTGTCCCAGAAAGCTCCTGACTCTGTTGTTTTAGCATCCTGATAAAATAATATCCAACATTTTTATCTGTGAGGCAGTGGTACCGGCTTTGCATTTGAGAAATTAGGGGTCTTCTCTGAGCTCGACTAGCACCCGACTGTGCCATGCTCGTCTTCTACTCTGTTCCAGCATATAGTCTGTCTCATGATCTAAAACCACAAATCACTTTACAACGGTGTTTAAACTTGGTGTTTGGTTTAGCCTTGGCTCAGAATACTTGATTTCACCCAAGATCTAAAGAAGTTGGCAAACGCCTCTCCCATCCAGCCTGGGAGAACTCCCAGGTGACCTTTGAATGATTCATGTTTTCCTCTAAGCCCCCAAGTCAATGTACAGCCTTATAACAGACACATCTTGGGGGTAAGCAATTATTCATGATACAACAAGAAAAGTACAGAAGATATGTCACTATAATATATAAGCTGGTTTCACTTTCTGTTCCCAAAGTATTTTCTTTGTTTGATCTGTCATAAGTATTTCTCTTAGCTATTTAAATAGCATTGGCTTATTGATATATGTGGAAAAATGACTTATTGCAGTGGTAGAACAAATTAAATTCTCTTTTAAATGTGAGCTACTAAGTGCTGCAAAAGAGAATAGGTGCTTCAATGCAAGATCCACACCTCAAAGTCTCAGCATTAGTTGCACAACTCAGAAGAACAAATGTTGATGTGACAAACTGAAGAAGGTCACTGTTGATATTTACTTCCCTTGATCACAAGGATCATTATTTTTATTTACTTCTAACGTGGAAAAAAAAGTGTGCTGGGCACCTACATTTTCCACAGGCCAGAGAATATCAATGGCATGAATAACTATACAAATTCCTATGATTTCCAAAAACTCATCTATCATTCAACATTATCTGAATAGGTCTTAATTATCACAGTAGGCCTAATATTTCCTTGCACTTTTCATTATCTCGATTTCTAAACTTTATTCAAGTTTTTAGGGGGACTGGAGGGCAGAAAGAAAAAGAGAATGCTTAAAATGCGTTAAAACCATGCTTTGCCTTGATTAAATATGTATCAGTGTCAATAAGCAATCCTCCAATCTATCAAGTACTGATAAACAAGTATCATGGAATACTCCTTTTTAATCATGTCTCCAATGATCACTATGTTGGCATCAAAGAACTGGGCAGCATGACCTTGCATTTCCTTGGCCTGCTCCTGCCCAGATGGATCTTTACAACACCAGAGCCTGGATGAGACATTAAGACTGTGTTTGCATCCAGCATCATCACATCCAGACAGCCCTAGAAGTCATTGCACCCTCTTGACTGTCAACAGAGCAGTGTCCGATATGACAGTCTCCTCTCATCTCCTAACTCCCTGCTGGCCATCATCCCTGGCAGACCCTTTGGTACCAACAGGTCTGGACTTGTCAAGTGTCCTCACTCACCTGGAGGTGAGCACTTCCAAACCCATTGCCTTTCGTCAGGAAAAATCTTTTCACTGAAAGGGTGGTCAGGCATTGGAACAGCTGTCCAGGGAGGTGGTTGAGTTGCCATCCCTGGAGGTATTTAAAAGACGGGTAGATGAGTTTCTTAGGGACATGGTTTAGGAAGGGGACAGGTACAGTTGGACTTGATGATCTCAGAGGCTTTTTCCAACCTTATGATTCTATGATTCTTCTTAAGGGAGAAATGAGGAGTATCACTAAGCTTCTAAGCTATGCTGGGTTCCAAGGACCGAAATGAGGCTCATATTTATATTAAAGTGCTCTGTAGGCACAGTAGCTGCCTCTCCAGCATCACTGTCCAACATCCGTGCTGCCTGCAGCTGGCATGGATTCCTCTCTCCCACCCCTCCACCGCCTTACAGTCCTGGATGCTTGATGACGTGCATTAGTAACAGGGTTTCCTTCCTCTGAAAAATGACACCATGAACAGAAATCTGCATTTAAATGACCTGTGATTTGACCTACTATAACAAACTCTGTTTCTTGAAGGAAGAGTGAAAATCAATTACACGTTTATGATTATAAAAATCACATCACGAAATCTTCGATTAGGTCTCTAAGTTGTATATTGAAGTCAGTAGGAAGACACATTGCACTGTATGCATCTTCTAGACTCTCAAAGGGTGACACAATGCCTTTAGAGTCAGTTTTCATAATTTATATGTTCCCACACTCAAATTCTGGTGGGCTTCACGGGAAAATAAACCCTGTTACAGCATCTATTAGCAGGCACGTGTACAGTCTGGGTTACTTTACTGTTCTGTGGTAGCCCATGAAAAGCCAGTCAATTATTCCTCTTCACTCTTGCTAAAAGTCTACTCTGTGAGTGCTAGAGCTCCTCATCCTCTTTAGACTATGGAGAAAGAAATAACTGGATCACACCTGAACTTTCATTAAATAAAAAAAACACAAACGATGAAATGGGAAAGTTCTTTCCTCCCTCTGTGTTTTGGCAATATGCAAGAATTGAAAAAGTTGTTGTGCAGCAATATTACCAGGTAGGACTTCACTCAGATTTGAAGCCACCTGATAGGCTTACATATTAACCCTGCTGATTTACGTTAACACTTAACCATGGTGACAAGTACTCTTTGCACTTGCTGCACACTGGCACTTTGTCTTTCTGCCTGCAAGGAATTCAAGTAGAGATTAGTGACATAATGAAGAAGAATAAGAGGGTGGATGCAAGCAAAACTTGGGGTATTGCCATGTATCAAAAAGTCTGCAAAGGCAGCAAGGAGAAAATCCTGATTGACACTCAACACAGGTTGCGCTTTCATCAAAACACAATGCTTGAGAATTCAGTTCTGCTTGGTTTTGCATGTACTCTTTAAACCATTATTGTGTTTTTTTCAAAGAAGGAATTCCATTTTTACTAATTTGCTACAAATATTGAAATACGTTTGCCTTTTTTTCTAACAAAAAGTTATAAAATTCAAGACCAGAAACCACTGTCAAGTATTAAAATCTCATAATTCAGATAGTAACACCCTTTCTGGACATCCACAAGAGCTATCTTTCACTGAAGCAGAGAGGAGGCAGTTGTCATTACTGCTCAGTAAAAGAATTTATTCTGTCTTTATCCTGTACAGGATTTTGGTTTTGGAAACAGAGATGCATACATGAAACAGAGACACATGACTTAACCAAAGTATAGACGTAGCTAAACAAATCACTGACTGCAACTCCTTTGCCTGTTTGCTACTGCAAAACACCAACCTATGGACAAGTTCTTCCTCAACAGCAGTTGTGCATTACGCATCTCCGAAGTGAAAGTATCATAAATTATTTCATCTCTGTGGCACTGTTTCTACCAGGGTGGTTAATGCAAGGTAGCCACTGTGTTATAAACTCACACCTAAACTGAAACACACCTTGGCTATGAAGATGACCAACATCAACAACAAAGCACACACCACATGTTCTATTCTTGAGAGGACAGGACCAGGCTTTGGCAAAATAATGAGTTCAAGGAGCAGGGTAGCTCTGAGGTGCCAGGCAATGGGAAGCCAGGCGGTGCCTAGGATGCAATGTAAGGGAGGTAAAGACCTGCAGGAGATTCCAAGACTGATGCTCCTGAGGGTTATGTGTAGAAAAGGCAGAAACTTTGAGTCCTGCCTTTAACAAATAATAACCGAGGAGCCCTTGTCTTTACTCACACTGACCTCATCATTACTCAACCATATAACTGTATCCTCGGACAAAAGGTCAAAAGCCAGACAAAGAGACGACTCTTGTCAGACTGTCCTGTTATGGGTCACTTAGGGAGCAACCACTGATCCATTTTCCTGCAACAAGGGATCAAATCCATGATTCCTAAAGCATTTCTGATTAGTATTTTCTGCAGAGCCAGCCTTGGCTGTGTAGCCAGGTAGTTTGCTCTAAAGGGCACACAGTTGCTAGAGCTAACATTTACTCAGCTGCAGGTGGATGCTGGTGACGTTAATAGAGACGGATAGGAGAGGAGATGGAAGCCAAGAGTAAGATAAGTAGAGATTAGACAGGCATGCAAAAGGAGCAAAGAGAAAATATTGATTGGCACTTAGCATAGGACTGTACTCCTAAGCAAGAGTACTCAGCTGACTCAGGAGGCTGTGTTTTTCCTCTCATAATTTCAACAAGTCATTTCAGTAATTTTACCCTGTTGCCTCTTTCCTCTCTGGCAAATAAGAAAAATAACTTTCTTCACAATACTCTTTTCCCAAGCCAGGTAAGTAGTCATGGCCCTTCAATCTTCTGCTCAATTAGTTTCCCCTAGTTTTGTCCCATACATGTTGATTTTGTGTACCAATGATTTTGATGTTCTCCTCTGAGTTCCCTGACGGTTGTTCAGTTTAAAAGAGAAACGCTCATGTTAATGCTAGGAATCTCATCCAGACCTTCCTCAGACAGTACGGGGCAGAGCAACTAGACTACAACATGTAGATCCTGTTGTGGTGACACATACCCTGGTGAATGGTGTGGTAACAGCATGCTGGTAACTCACTGAAACAAACATGTGCCATAAACCCCATGCTGACCTCCCTTCCTCAACAGCAATGTCCAAATTTCCTGGCCCTGCTGCCCTTTTGTAATCGATGAGGCAGAAGGGACAAAGGTCTCATAAGATTTCTGATCAACCATCAAAGCATGACTGGCAAGGGGATGGGATTCAGGAAGCAAGTGATATGACAAGAAGGCAAATGGGACTCTGGTGAACAGTCAATAACAAATATTAGTTGTCCAAGAAACTAGCAATACAAGAAAAGCATATCCTATGCTCAGCCTCCTTTCCCTCAGAAATGGTGGCATTAAGGCAGATCTTTAGAATATTAGAGCAGATAAACTAGGGAAATATTTTCTAATTTTGTCGATTAGAAGGTAAACGTGTGAGTCAGAAAAAGCTAAGAAACAGTGCGTGTCCTATGAGTCCTTACCGGCATCTGCAAAGGTCTCCAAAGGTCTGCAGTTCATGGAAATTCTGCCCCACTAGACTGAACCAGGAAAATCTTTGGGCAGGTAAACTTGCATGCTGGATAAATACTTTGAAGTCTAAAATATACTGAGTAGGGGATGGAAAACACTTTTATCCCTATAGAGGTACATTAGGATCTGCACCAAGAGATCCTGTGAACATTCAAGGTAGACAACTAACCTTGGGAGATACTTTAAAAAGATAGTGTAAAACTGATAGGTCATGGTTAACAAAAGCAAAGGAAACAAACAGAATGAAACTTCACTAAAAAAATAAATACTTGGATCTGCATTGTACCTCAGAATACTACTTTAAGCATCAGTTCTTTTCAGTTGAGCTACAGCATTTTTTTAGATTTCTCAAAGGATTCGAATGCTCTATTGTGGCCAGACTGTGATCTGGCATCACTTCCCACAAATCAGTATCAAATGAAGAGAAGCAACCTGCTATGCAGGCGTTTTGCAGACTAAAATAGTGCAGACTCTAATCAGGAATCTCGCGACAGGAAACAGGCCTTCCTACAACAGGAAGCATAGGAAAGACTACTGGAGACAGCCATCCAAAAGCAGTTGCTTTGCCAAAAAAGACAAAACAGCTATATTCTGGCAACTCCTGCAGCAGGAAATCGCTGAATTAAGAACTCAATCTACAGAGCAATTTAGTATGTCATCTGCTTCCTGGCAACAGATATTTGGAATCAATTTTACATTGCATTTCATCTCTATCTGATAATCAAGCTGAGGACAGTGCCCTCTCCAGTAAGTAAAGAGGTCAAGGTCAGAGGCTTCTCTGAATCCTATCCAGAATAAATATTTTAAACCCCTTTCCTTTCTCGATTTTCATCATTTTATAATTTCTAATTTAGGGGTCTGCCATTCCTGTTTCTACTCTGATTTGGGGCCAGGGCAGACTGAGTCACCGATTTAATGCCTGCCAAAGTTAACTGTGACCTCCATGGGACTTTATAACAGAGTCTGATAGAAGATAAATACCACATGCCACAGTAAAACAGAGAGAAGGAGGCCAATGGATTCTCTCTGTGATTTGATGACGGAGGTTCAGGAAACTTTTCAGGAAGTTTCTCCTAAACACTCAGAAAAAGAAGAGAAGGGAGAAATAGAGAGAGGGAAAACATAGAAAAAGGAAAGGAAAGGAATATAGGAATATACAAAGAACAATATAAAGATATTTATATCATTATAAGTCAATAACTATACAGTCAATATCTATATATTTAATATAGACATGTAACTACAGTAATATAAATAAATATATAATACATAGAGAAAAATATATAAACCACAGATAATCACAATGGTAGAATACGATTTTCACATAACAATATAAATACATGCATATCATATCAAAGAAAAATCATGCCATTTCTGACTAAAGGCAACAGAAGGATGCAACCAATTAATTGTGACTATTTTTAGCACAGATATATAAAATAACGGAGTTTGCATAAAATTATTAACATCAGTTACATTTGCTGGAGTCAGTGACATCCCTCCACTCTTTTGGTCACCCAGGAAATCGCCCAGTTCAGGAGATTTGGAATCTGTTCAGTGCCACCTGCTAGAGACTTTCAGAGGCTTTTCACATTTGGTGAGTCAGGAGGTGTGAAATCTCAAGATGAGGCTAACAACAATAATAATCACCTCAATTCAGCTTCAAGAGTTTTGATGAAAACAGTCGATTTCTTATTTTCTCCTAATAGTTTCAGTATCCATTATAAGAACAAGTTTTTATGACAAAAGAGACAGGCTAGCAACATTATATTTACAGCGAGCAATGAAAAATTGGTTTCTGAGGAAAGCTTGCAAAATGAGATGTGCCAAGTTTATAAGATCTATGAGCAAATTTGATAATGAACAATTCACACTTTGGTAGAAAGAAATGACAACTATGGCTTTGTTAACAAGTAGAGTAAAGTTCACACTAAAACTTTACAGAATAGTCTGACAGTCCCTAAATTATGATTTTGCTTTGTTTTTTTTTTATGTGACGTTCTTTGGTTTATTATTTGTCAGTTCTTTAAATGTTTCCTGTGACAGAGAAACACCCTCTTATAGCTATGAGTATTAAACACCCGGTCAAGTGTCATAGTCAGACTAAGGAATTGCACTTAATGTTTTCACAGCTAAGAGTTTTTAGAAAATTATTACTTCTGCAGAAAGAGCTGAGGTTGCTGCTGGGTCTTAGCACATACAGTCAGGGCTCTGCTAGGTGAACAAAAGCGAGAGGACCAGGATGAAATCTGAGGGAATTAAAGATGCAGTCAACACATTTGAAGTCTAGGCCTTGTGTCAAAATCCGGTTTATTTGTTTGCTGTAGTTTCCATTGTTTCTCTTCTCTCATATTCATCTGCTTTTACTCCAGAAATAGCTATAGGATAGTGTGCAGTTTAGCAAGATGGTTTTCCTACGTTAAATGTGAAGGGGTAACATGAGGTCCCTGATCCAGCTGAGCAGTGCTTAGACTTAGGGTCATTCCTCAGCCTGAGAGTACCTAAGATTGCATGTCCCCAGTGAACGCTCTAAACAGACATAAAAAGGCAGCTCTTCCTGAAGCAATTCCACTTTGCATAGACTGAGTAAATGTTTATTGGGTGAGAAACAGAGGCAGAATAAACCTACAGCATAAGAGCTGGGACAGTCTCTAACACAAGGAGTTAGGTAAAACATGAGCTCAAAGAAGGCAGAGGAAAGAAATGAAGCATGGTCACTGCTGCCCCCTGCACACAGCCAGGCACGCTCTGACCCCTGATAACAAACATAGCCTCTGCCTAGCTCTTCTCCTGCCCATTTAAGTGAAGGTTGCTATAGGTCCCAGCATTGTAAAACATTCAATGTCTTAAATTTAGTCAGAGTTGAAGACTCCCCTATGGCCCAGACTAAACCACATTTTCTTTTCTGTGAATGGGGAGCCTTCACCAGTGCTGCAGGTGTTTCGTTGCTGCTATCCCCTGAGTTCTTGTTGACCATATCCTCTTGCCCACCTTGCATCAACAGCAGTGTGTAAAACCAAGCCACGCTGTGAGTACTATAAAATCTTACAGAGCAACCCAGAGTTTATTTCCTACAGCGCATCTTGTTGATAAAGCCCCAACTTTGGCCTCTCCTGACATGGAGAGGCCAGACAGAAAAAGAATGAAGGAACACAGGTGAAACAAGAAGTCAAAAGAAATAGAAGTTTGGACTGAGAAGGGGAAGAGAGAAATGTAGACAAGGTGTGTAGTCCTGGTCACATCACATTATTCTGCCAAGACTCAGGTAGGATATAAAAATATGGCAAGTATTTCTGAAAGGACGACCTCTCACTAGCACCAGGCATGTCTCTAATCCTTCGACAGCACTAATGGGTGTGCAGAGCTTACAGGGCACACAGAATACAAATGTCCAAGGACCTACTGCATTCAAATCATTATCAGACCCCTTTCTGGCCTTTTTCTTCCTGTTAGACACAGAATTATACCAAAATCCCAGTATCTAGTTTTACTGCACCACAACAAAATTTAGTTCTGATGCATAATCAGCTTCTTACTTCAATGTGGCATGATCTTTGAATTACATGCCTGTGGATGGACTTTGGATACTGACCCAAATCAGGATTTAGCAAGTCGGACACATCTGAAATTCAAAAAGAAAGTTCGATACTGCAACAAAAGCTCAAGACTCTTTGTGTGTTGTGGGACAGATCTCCATTAGAGCAATTTCACATGGAAACTAGGTGGGTGGGTAAAACGATTGAGTTCAAATGCAAGGGTGGATGACAAGAGGTGAATAGGGAGCTGAGGGTGGAATGTTAGCAGCACCACCCTTGATTTCCTTTTAACCTACTGTAGCCAGGCGCGTATCCACTGAGCAGATTAGCATGTAACAATCAACTCCTCCATCTGAGAAAAACAGAAGAAAAAATTTTAATACGTTTTCAAAGCATTTTCTTGACATTTTGTCTTTGCTTGTATTTTCAACATTCTGAGATAACTTGAGGCAATGAATGCAAATACTATGACAAATGGGGAATTAGCTAAAGTGCTAATTATGCTACAAATAACACAGTTTACATCCACATTGCAAAAGCATTCTTCCTATTTAACAGTGGAACAACAAAAATTATTTAACGGCACTGTTCAGTCTAGCCCTCCAAACATGGCTTGGTTCAAATAGATAACTTAGAAGCACGGCAGAGCTGTTCAGAGCGGCTCAGCACCCACTGGCACAGATGAGCTCTTTGGACAAGAACTTGGTCAATACTAAACTGGTGAAAGAAGCCCCAAAATTCACAAGCGGGTACTTGGTGTGCCATCCTGAAAAAGTTCCAGCACTTTATAGCAGGGGAATACCTGCCAAATTGTGTCTTTGATAAACTTTCCTCTAGGTCACTTGTCACATGCTATCCATAATGCATCTGAAACCACACTAACCTATTACTAACATACCAGGTAAAAAACACAAAGCACCAAAGGGATGTTAGAGTTGGAAATTGCAGCTGGAAGTCTTACATATTGTGTAAACACTTCTGCAAGATGTGTTTGGTCTATGGGGAGCACAACTGCCTGCGGCAGTGGTCTTCCACTTCCTGGACTAAGCCTATATCCCTTGAATGAGCACTTGGGCACAAACGTGCCTGAGCTATGTTAGAGGGGTTACACAGCAGTGACTACATTGCAGAGCACTTAACTGCAGATGGGTTTTAACACATGAAATCATGCTTTGCTCACCAGAAAACAGAACAGGAATTTCTCTATTGAATAAAGGCATTTGTAATTAATTATTTCAAACAAAGCAAATAAAACCAGAAGTGTCAGTACTATTGTGGACAAGAAAGCGAGGCAGATGTTGAGAGAAGGATCCTTTTGACACTGTCTCCCACAATACTCTCATAGTCAAGTTGACAAAGTAAAGGTTCTAAGTGCAGAATGAGGTGGACTGAAACATGGATCAACAGCTGGGCCCAGAGGATCAGCAGCACAAAGTCCAGTTGCAGACAAGACACTAGTGGTGCACTCCAGGTCCAGTACTGCTTAATGTCTTTGCTGGTGACCTGAATGTTCACAGATGATAAAAAGCTCTGCGGTGTGGCTGTTAAATCAGAGGGTTGTGCTGGTATTCAGAGTGACCTTGACAGGCTAGAGAAATGCACCTACTGGAAACTCATGAAGTTCACTAAAGCAAAATGCAAAACACTACATCTGGCGAGAAATAACGCCAGGCACCGGTATCTTCTGGGGTCACCCCATTGGAAAGCAGTTCTGCAGAGAAGGACCTGGGGGCTGGGGAGGACACCAAGCTGAACATAATCCATTAATATGTCCTTGTGACAAAGATATGCTGGGCTGCATTAGAAGAAGTGTTGCACGCATGTCAAGGGAAATGTTCCTTCTCCTCTAATCAGCATTGGTAAGGCCGTACCTGGAGTGCTGGGTACAGTGCTGGGCTTCCCAGTACAAGAAAGGTATAGACTTACTGAAGCATGTCCTGTATGCAAAGACAGTTAAAGGAATTGAGCACCTTTCATATGAGGAAAGGCTAAGAGAGGCGGGTCTCTTCAGCCTAGAGAAGCACAGTCTCAGAGGCATCTCAATAATGTGTGGAATATCTAATGGGAAGATGTAAAGAGGGTAGAGCCTGGCTGGTTTTGTTGGTGCCTAATGACAGGATAAGATGCAACATGTGTAAACTGAAGCAAATGAAATTCTGTCTGAATTCAAGAAAACATTTCTTTACATGAGGGTGGTCAAACAGAGGGACGAACTGGACAGAAAAGTTGTGGAGTCTCCATTCTTGGAGATACTAAAAACCCGTCTGGACAGTCTTGGGCAATCTACAGTAGATCAGTGATTCTATGATTCTGTCTCCAGAAGAGAAGGGGTCAGGATCTGTGGCAAATTGTTCGAAAGATCAAATGACAATGACTAATGACTCTGATTACTTTGTTGACAGCTAATGAAAACACGTCACTTGGTCAGAGCAAGTTTTGCTTTTATTTCAGTGCCTGCTCAGATCAGAGTTTTCCTTCACCATAGGATGGATATGCAGTATCGAGAACAAGTACCCTGCCTCTAAGATGTGTTCACCCTGGTGAAACTAAACTTTCCCCTCAGTTTCTGTGTGTTCCCAGCTTTTCTGGGATACTGGATTAAGCCTCCTGAATACTGGATTAAACCTCAAATATGAGCACTCAACAAAACAGGCCCCTTTGACACCAATGTAGAAGATGGAGTTGGGTATGGTGAGCCTGTTTTCATGGAGCTCTCGCAGCCTATGCTTTCGGAAACAGTGAGCAAAATATACTTTTCAAGGTGAAACTCCCTAGGAGAAAAAGAGCTGAGATGACCACTGCAATTGTGTTGCTACGTTGCTAGATGTATAGTGTTGTAGGCTATATTTTGAAGTATCATGTCAGTTCCACGATCACAGACAGGAAAAGAGAAACTGTGTTCCTTTCTGTCAAGATTGCTCCTTGATTGTTTGTTTGCTTTTTCCTTCAGGGAAGGAAAAGAAGCCATTTGCCTTTGTCCTGAAGTCCAAGCTGTATGAAGGTCTGTGGGGGTTCCTGCCTTCCAGTTAGATCCTGTTCCAAAAACTCTGCCAAGAACAGAGTAAAACTTTCCCCTCCAGTTAGAAGAAAGAAAGCATACTAACAACATTGATTTTTTTTGTATTTAAACAACTCCTGTAGAGATTTAACAATGAAAGCCTTGCTTCTTCCTAGGCTGTTCCTGCAGCCATGAAAGAAAGATTTGACAGGCTGAGGACGTTTGTAACATGAAGAACCACGTTGCTTCAGAGGTTCTGACATTTCCTCTCTGAATTTTAGTAAAGAAACTCAGCAGTGGAAGTTGCACAGTGCGGAAAGCACAGCATGCCCTGCTGTGAAAGAAATGAGTCTGACAGTCAAGTTGGAAATTACAATGCCACCCTGAATGAAACTGAAGTTGTTATGCAATGCCTATTAGACCAGGTGACTTGAAGGCACAAAAAGCCTTACTTCACTGACTTTGTGAGACAAAGTCTGATGTAGCATGTTACTGCAACACAGAACAGCTGCTAATTTCATTTCTTCCTTAAACTAAGTATTCATATCTTCACATAATACCAGAAAGTACTAAACACAGGTTTAATATGTTGTGTACAGAAAAAATAATGCTTGTTAGGCTTTTGCGATGGTTTGGTTTTTTGGTTTTTTTTTTTTTTTTTAGAAAAGCCAGAAAGGACATTATTGTGATAGCAGTTTAAGTGTTACAAATGAAAATGGAAAATTAAAAACTACAGGCATAGCAATCCTGATTAGAACTACTAGACAAAACTCCTTAAAAGTCATAGAACTGTTATCTGGTAAAAAAATGCTAGCAGGAACCATATTCCCAGTGACTATTTGTTTTTTTAAACTCAGTTGACATTTTATACCACATAAATGATTCCACTAAGAAAAAAAATGACCCCATCCGCAAACGCTTGTACCTTGTCAGCATTATATCACCACTTCCAGTTCAGCAAAAAAAAAAAAATTTTGTAATAAAATTATATCAACCTATTCTTGTTCACAACCTTCTTAACTGCTACAACTGATGCAAAACACCACTGAACCAAATAAAAAAAATAGTGAGGCTGTCTGGCATTCCTGCAAAAGCTGGAGGTGAAGGTCTTTAACTATCTACATGTAAAGGTAGAATAAAGAATGTATCTATTTACACCCGGGAGTGGTTGTATACGGATTGTTTCTTATCTGTATTTCCTCTAGCAGAATAATATTTGGGGGGAAAAACTCTCACTTGCCTTCTAATTAATATCCCCAGACTCTAAGAATACAATCAAAAGTCCGACAAAATATTGCTTTTATTCTGCTTACCCTTTGGCTTCCAAAGTATTATTATTATTCTAACAAAATACAATTTCATACCCGAACACTGAACTACTGGTGACTAGGTCTCATAGGCAACTGCCTGAAAACTTGTCTGGTAGTCTCCCAACTTTTTTTAGCCTCTTTTTTTATATAGAAGAATACAAGGTTATTATTTGATTTATGCAAAATTTTTCCTCCATGTTTCAAAAAGCCCAGTTAAAGCATAGAAGTGGCACTAAATAAGTGAAGAATCACTTAAACAAAACATAAAGTGGATGCAGTCCATTCTAAGTATAGAGATGGAATCTTTACAGCACAACTAGATCTTTTAAGTCACTTTATGCTTTTGTAGCTATTTATAGCCATGAATGTCCATCATTTGGATCCTATAGTTTGGGGTTTCTTTTCCAGATATAAACAGAACTTCCTCTCTTGCTTTGTTTATGTGTCTGCCTGTCAACGTAGCGCCAGCGACTGTCTCTCCACTTTGCTGCTGCTGCTCCCTCATCCTGTTTATAGGTCAGCGACAACTGCCATCGCCTGCACACTGCCGAGCAGAACTTCCCATAACACTTCAGGATGTTTTAGTGACATCAACTTGTGCCGCCTCGCCTGTCTGGAGCCAAAAGTCTACCCTCTATGCTAGCAGAGCAGGCAGCATTCACCTCAACAAAATTTAGCTCTTACTTCCTGGGAGGCCTAATCCATTTCAGCTGTCTGCTGTGAGAAAGCACAGCTGGGTCCTATTCGTTGACCCATCCATTGCAAAAAACTTCAATGGACACACACAACTGAAGAGTGAAAAGGTCTCCTACCCATCCAGTCCCAAGCATGTGAAATGTCACAGTGGGCAGCATCCTTGCCAGCCACTGAACGTGGAAGCAAAAACCTGAGCATGCCTGATGCACACTGCCTCAGCAACAGCAAAGGCAAGCAGGGTCAATTGCCCTCTTTAGGCTGTGCCTCATCATTTTATAGTGCCTGTTTGCTGCTCTTGGGGGGAGAATTATTTTTGTTACTCTTCACGATGAGAGGGAGATTGTCTGCAATGGGAAAGCACCACTTCAGAGGACTGAGCTCTGCATTCCTTCCTTTTTGTCCCCCAGGGAGTGCATAAAGGGCCCAATATCAGCCCACTTGCTCCAGATCACAGCTCTTCCTAGAGGTCTTCATGTCCACATCAGGAACGGGAAAAGGAAAAGTCCTGATCCCACAATAAATTATGCCATAAAGAGCTTAGTATAAATGTGAAATGGGGCACAAATTATCATTTCTGAGCAAAGGGATGTGAGCAGAGCTGGAAGGGAATAACAAATGCTTCTTCCTCTTTCTCTGGTGCATTTTAGCTGGATGCAGATATTTACTTTCTCTGTCTAGCAGAGTCCAAGGCCATTAATACAATAATTCTTTTGGTGTTTATTTCAGCAGGATGTAGCAAGAAAAACAGGTTAGCAGCATCATGTGATGTGAACATGCACAAGGCACAATGCGGGAGGTAGAGTCAAATCATCTGTTGAGCACAGAGCCAATTGCTGAAATGAAGCCATTAAAGTAACGTGTCTACATCCCCACAGCACTGGAAGAACTTTCTTCCCCTCCAAACAAGCCAGGTAAAGATAAATAAATCCAGAACCAATGACAAATATTAAAGCTTTGTGCTTTATGAAATCTATACAAATAGGAGCGTAGTCCCTGTACATATCACTCTTTCTGGTTACAAACACACACTGGCAGAGAACTATTAGTAAACTTAGAATTTTTTGTCAGAGGTTGTTGAAAGACAGGAGCATCAACCTCCATGACCTACTACCTCCTCCCTATTACTGGACTCATTAGCCTATGCCTAGCAGGAGTATGTAAATGTTTCCTTTAACAACAACCTCACCGAATCTGTTTTACAGCATACACTGGCAACAATGTTCATAACTGCTCCTGTACTACCTTGCTCCATTTTGCTATTTATAAAGATACCCAAAGAACATAAACTATGCTTAACCTCCTCTTGGACTGGGAGATGGGGTGCAACAAATAAAAATAACAGCAAATGAGACAGACCTGACCTCTCCCAGAAACTACTGCATCATATACTTCCTCTACAGAGGTTTCCAAAGACCTAAGTGACACTTACACAGCTTTTCACAAGCTTTGCATTGGTAGTGAGATCCTTAACTTCCACTCATACCTTTTAAAAATTTCCTTCCTGGTTTTCAGAATAAAGTCAAAAAATGTGGTGCATGAAGAAAGTCAACACTTCAAGTTAGAAGTGTTTGCTAAGGACAATTGAGCAAAATGCATGTAATCATCAAAGCACTGTTGGCATGTAGATTGAAGTTAAGCACATGGCACAAAAGCATATTCTTAGAAAAAAAAAGGCTGATCTCATAATTTTTTCTTTAGATTTCACTGTAAGTGTTTAAAAACCTTTCACTGCAATAAAAAAATGATGATTCTGACATACAAGCAGCTTCCTCTGCACTCAACATCCACTGATAGATGTGGCAAGATCACAACTTCACATGACCCATCTTTGCAAACGCTGTTATGAATCTCATAATGCTGTGTTTTTTTCTGTGATAACACCAACTCTTGGAGTCATATGAACAAGTATGAATGTTTTCGGGTTTCTTGTTTTATAAAGAAGTGCAGTTTCATTCCACATTTTGGGAAGATGAAAATGAAGTTGAAAATTTGAAAAGATCAGAAAATACACAAGATCCTAATATTTAAAACCTTTTATTTTTCCTGGTTATGCTTAGGTTTTCCTTCTTGTTTTACTCCATAACTTTGTTAGAATGCAAGATATTATACCTATATTTATTCTTTTCCTAATCTGTGACACTGAAAAAAATTTATTTTCTTACTTCAGTAGTGCTGAAAGAGTGAGGTCCATTTTTTATTTAGCTCAGTATCTTATCAGAAGAGTAGTGCAAGACCTCCTTTGTGGTGTTTCTCATTGGTGTAATCACAACACTGGGTTTCTGTGGTAGACTCATTAGTTTTGTTCTCTCATATTGTTCTGCTCCTCATTTAGATATATCTGTATTCATTTCACAAGCAGCTTCCTTCTTAATCTTTTGTTCAAATGGTAATTATGCGACACTTTCTTTTCAAAGGCTCACAATAAATGTAAAAGGATCTGATGGTCCAAAGAGTTGCACATGCTTCATATATTCCAAGATTCTCATTTGTACATTAGGTTCTTATTTTCCTCAAAAATAAAGAGAGCAAACCAGAAAAGATCAGTACTTGAACATGTTCCTGTACTTCTCAACCAACTGTTGAGAAATGCCAAAATATTTTAAACTTGCATAATGTCTCTGATGAAAAAAAGTAATGATAAGCTATGGAAAAGCAGAATGACATTTAACTCATTTTCTATTACTTCTCTGCCAGGTTTTGATGGTGTTCAACGATATAGCTCACTAGAGCACCGAATTGATCAAGAACGGGAAGAACTAGGGAGAAACTCAGACTCAGGCCCAGAGCTTCCACCCAGAAATGATGACCTGGGGGTAAAATGATTTTTCACTGATCTTTTAGAGTCACTTCTGCACATGGAATGATGCCTGCCTTTCTCCTGAGATTCTTGGTGTTCAAAATCAAATTCAAAATATATCTAGTTAACTCAAGGCGTGCAAGGACAAGAAGCATCCCAGTGACAGAGAGGAAAACTGGAGTCAAAATAAGTAAGTGCCAGACTGCAAAAGGGTAAACTGCTATTCAGCCCCTAGATATGTCTTCCAGTGGTGTGATCTCACTGAAGGATGTGTCCTGCTCTCCAGAGCTATTCCGAGTGTGTTCTAGGAGAGCACAAAGCAGAGCAGGTGGTGCTTTATCATCTGCTTTTCCAAACCACATCAAGTTAAGATGTAATCAAGGTTTGTCACAAGTCAAAACTAACCTTAACCCACTTCTATTTTTTCACTGTTCTTACGATGAGTGTAAGGAAGAGTTACGTTTCCCTGTACATAGACATAGACATAGACATACATACAAGTATATGTGCATATTGCATTGCATTCTTATTTGCTTTTCAAAACAATTTCAGGCAGCTCAAACCAGTTCAAGTAGCCAATATGGACAGGTCAAAACACAGCTTATTCGGATTGATTGACAGATTTTCATGTAATACAAAATCTATTTTGAAACACTTGTACCTATGAAGTCTGCTTGGGAAAGGTGGTTTTACCTTTGAGAAAGACTGTGTAAAACTCAAAGTAGCAGATCAGTCTATGGAAGAGATATTGCATGGATAAGACATCATAGTTTATAGTTGCTCACTACTTTTTGCCATGACATTTTAACACACTTTTTCTTTCCCTAAACATAAACACACTTTACCTTTGCAGAAAGATATTTACCTTCAAAGAAATACCAGCTTTGCTTGATGACCTGTGGTAAGACCAGTTTCTGCTTTATTCGCTCAAAAAAAACAGCAGTTAAAACAACGCTTAGTTCTAGGAATAGCTTTTACCAGATGCAGACAGCAGTGTAGGAGCGCCTCCTACGTTTTGACAGAAAAAATACAGGGCAGAAAAGCCATTGAAAACTTGAGTCCAAAGAATTAAAGCCCATCCCTCTTGAGCACAAGTTGAGCTACTCTTAAATCAGACGAAGGAAGGGTGCAAGATCTTTCTCTGTTAAAGAAAACAGGACAAACTCATCGTCAGTGTATCTGTTTTCTTAGGAGTTTGCTTATAAATACTTCCTACTCCACTGTAGGTGTAGTATCTCTGAAGAGCCTCAGCAAGAGTTCTATCAGCAATTAGTTTTTAAGACAAATTTTTAAAATAGTTTTTGCAATTTTCTCTGTGACTTTTAAGGAGCTATGTGGGCATTAATGTGCTGACTTCATAGGGCAAATAGCCAAACAGAGATGTGAAGAATCCCTCATTCTGGAGTGTTATTTTCCTCCTCAGTCATTTCAGACATCCAGTTCATCATGCAGCTTCACAAACAGTTGTAGCTGCCCAACTAATGGAGCAGCCAGCTGTGGTGGGAAGGTACAACACCACACCACCCTGACCCCTCAACTAGACAGAGTGATGGGACAGGAGTTATTTAAGCTAGCACAATGCCATTGTATATAAAACTAATCAGAATTTGTACCACTGACAGCCACCTACTGGACTAATTCCTAAACTGGAAAACCATGTTATTCTTCTGTGGACAGATCGAGTAGAAAAGACACGATCTGGCAAAGCCTTAGGAACGTGCTCAGCTTCAGCTGCACAAATACTCCACATCACCACGAAAATATAGGTCCTTAAAGCTGAGTACATGTCTTGGCAATGGGGCTTACTGTAAGCTGTATACAAAGGATGAAAATCTAACCCCTTTGAAATCAACTGCACAATAGTCTTGCATTTCCATGCAACAGTTCTACCTTGCTTGTCCAATCATTTTTTTTCCCATTTTGCTTCTTCTATACTCACTGATGTTTTATATAAAGACTTTCTCAATCCATGCACAATCTCTATATGAATAGAAGTAACTATGGTCAGAGTGAGTTAGTTTTTCACTTCCTGTCTACCTTTCCATCATTCCAGTACATCTGTAGCTGAAACTAGTACATCCAACACAGCATTTCATGTGCCCTTATATGCAGGAAAGGACAGCCAAATTGTGTTAAGTAAAGCAAAGAGTTCCTGAGAAGAGATTCAACAGTAGTTATAGGGCTGGCATGCAAGTTGACACAACACCTTTTCATTATATTAATGTATAATCCATTTCCCCACCCATATCCAGAAGAGAATTCAGCCTTTGCTGAGAAACCAAGTGCTCTCATTAAGCTTTTTGTGGCAAGTCAGCTCAAGAAAAATAAGACCAATGATACTGTTTAATGGTTGAAAACACTCCATTTTCCAAGCCAGGGAACCCTCTACACTGCTGAAACATTGATGTGTGAAATGAGGTAGCTTGGTGGGAACGGATACATGTCTAAAAGGGGATCACACGGATATGACCAGCAATCACGTGTGCCCAGAGGAGTCACTGCTGCAGTATAACACCAGTGCAGTAAAATGCCTTGCAGTCACAAACTGGAAGCCTTATCGGCACATCACATCAGTCTTGTGTCAGTTAATAAATCCTTCTAGGATACAGCATCATGCTAGTGTAACAATACCACTTTGCAACTCCAATTATTGTCTATATGCTTTAAGCTAAAACAAGACTACAGAGCCCAGACTACTGGCCTTCTGTAGCCTAGGAAAGATCTACAGGCAAACTGTCCTGGCAGACTCTCTTAACCGAAATGAAACATATACCAGCAAAAGATATTTCTCCCCTAGAACTCACACAAAAGCCTTCTGTATTACAAGTGATTTCAGGGCTTAGACAGACAGCCTTTTATACCATCATCTGTCTTGTTACACAGGTGTGGTCTACATTTGTCAGAGTATTACTCTTGCTTGGGAGCAGAATAGATGATATCTTAGACCAGCGAAAGCTGTATTATGAATGTCACTGGATGCCACCTAAATTGTCTTCTTTCAGTGGTTGCAAAAAAAAGTTTTAGTCTAATCCCTAAAGAATGTTTTCTTTACAATTAATAAAATAATCTCTCACACATACATAGAAAAGGACAGCATATAAAAGTCATAGTAGAGGCAAGGCATAGATTTTGGAAGCTAAAATAGCCATTTCAAAATACATCTGTCTCAAAAGGGAGAAAAGATGTGACTTACTGAACAGAATGAAATCTAAAGGGAATAATGTTTCATCTGTTATTATCCAGACCAGTTTTCATCTATGAAACTGGCTTTCCTATGAACATTCTAACGTCCTTAAAAATTAATAAAAGAGGAGAGGGTTTTAAATTTCTTTCTGCAAGCAATAGATCTTCTGTGATCTATTTTCAGCAACAACAGAACAAGAGACACTAAAACTGCTTTTATGCAATCTTGAATTTTTATCTTCTTACATTTATTTCGTTTCAAGTTTACCATCTCTTACACAACAATGAAGTTATTCACCCAGAGGTGTACTGGAGACAAATTATTTCTTGTTTTAAAAGTGTGATGAGAGGTGGCTGTTTTGTGAAGTTCATAATACTCAACATCGTACCTCTTGTGCTTATTTGATCGTCACAGAGCCATCCATATTGATTTCAAATATAGCATATGCATCAGCATACAAACCTGAAACAATGGAAAGTGTGTTTCCCCTTTTATGTCATCGACCTATTAACTTCATAATTAGGCAATTTATGCTACCTCTCTCTTCCTCTTCTTTTTCATCTGTCCTGTTTATGCTAAAAGCTCTTCAGAGCCAGATCTAGACTATATTTCATGTATGGGTCCCAACCAGTTGAAAGATGTCCTAAACTTCCCTGTATATTCTCTATGTCACTGTAAAATATTAAAAACTAAATGTATTTTGATTTGAGAACAGCAAATATGGTAACCAGTGATTTAACCAGCAATTAGTTGCCGTAAAATCACTCTCTTAGTTGTCTCACAGAGTTAGTATAGTCTACAACTTGAGGAGTTTTATTATTCTGGAAGTATATTACCAGAAATAATCCAAATTTTAATGCTCTTTCAGTAGAGAAGTAGAATTGACAAGTGCCACATACTCAAAACAAAAAAAAAAAAACAACACAGTATATCCTTAATGTTTTTTTCAGGTGAGCATAAAGATGGATTTAATAATTTTTTGCATCAGAGAGATCTTGACATCTGATCTTATGAGATGAGGGAATTATATTAAATGCTATGTGTTATAAAGTTTCAATTAAACAGCCAGTGTGTTCAGAAATGCATATATATATTTCTCAATTTGCAACACTATTCAATAAATCTCAGGAAATTATATAAAAAAGAGAGGAGCTTAAGGTCAATATTTCAAATACTGATGAAGTTTTAGTTACTGAGGAGCTTTATTTGTGCCCATGAATATTTTTCTCTCATCTCAAACACATTAGAAACATGTCTCAAATCCAGAGGAAAATGGTCTAGTTTTCACAGCACTCACTTGAAACTTTGGAGTTCTACCATGAATTCATTATTCTGCCACTGGGTACCATTTTAGCTAATTAACAAGAAACTTTATGCAGCATAAGTCAAGAAAGCCTGAAGTTTTTAGAGATAGCATTATCTGTTTCTAATTACCTAGAGTTTTCTCTAGAAAGATGTCAGTTCAGTCTTGCAGTATTTGATTCAATTGTGAAGGGTTAGTCCCTTTTTTGTGCATAATAGAAAGCAAATCCATATCTGGCACCAGGATGAAAACCTATCCAACTCTCTATTGAAGTTCTGCAACAATAGGACAAAAAAATCAAGATCCATTGAAGCAGAAAGAGCAAAGGAAAAATTGTTATTCTTCCAGACTCATCTGAGAAAAAGGAAATTTAGATTTCAGTCCTGTCACCTCTGACAGTTGTTTGCATTTCCTATTAGAGAGTAATTGGATAAACACGCAGATATAATACCATCCACTGATCTAAGCACCCACATTCCTTTGAAGTCTCAGTGTTAGAATTGCAAGTAATTTTTAAAATAAAACAGAGGGATTAGTTAAGTAAGAATCACAACACTGAGGAGACCAGTGACAGAATATCTTTACAAATAATGTTCTTTCACTTCCAGATCGTGCCTTTAAACATACCTAGGTGCCTAAAGCTACCTGAAGATCATGTATGTTATGTGCTTAATAGCTTTGGGGTTCTTTGGTCTCCAGATAGGAGCACTCCATCTACGCTATATTGTAGGGAGCAATCAATAGAAAGACTGTAGGGTGCTCATTTGTAAACCATCTCAAACATAGTTACAGATTCTGCTTCCCTCTTACTGCTTGAAAAGACCACACAGATTTGTGCAAGTCTTGGGATGAATCTTCCGCAGCCTCAAACTGATATTTCTGCAAAATCCAAAGCTTATGAAATCCATTGAATTTACAGCCCAAAACCTATGCTGACATGGTCACAGTGGTGTTAGAAACCAAATATGCAAGATGAAAGTTGAAAGTTGTCTGTATGTCTGTTTGAAGTACTATGGAGTGCTTTCAGACATACCTTGCATTCCTATACCATCCAAGCCCCTGACTTATATATACTTCATGTGCATGTGAAACACATGGGGCTTCACTGAGTGGGAGCCCAACTCTGTATCTTTTTTTGTCAGTCTTTGAGAATGATAAAGTGTAACACAAGTTTTGGATATAAAAGATATTATCTAGCAGATTTTCTGCAAAAGCTGCCAAAACCTGTAAAGGTAAACTACGACCAGACATTTCTGGTATAGAAAACTAAATGAAAAGAAAGAAGTTGATAGAGAAGCCATAGCTTTGCCATGTGATATCATAGTGAAATGTCCACTCGTGATGCGTAGAACCACGCTTTACAAAATGTAACAGATATACATACGTATACTTATTGTACCATTTTGACATTTGTTTCCAAAAGCCGCTTACAGATTCCACTGCCTTAGCATGTAAATAACTTAGAAATCATTTTACTTTACCTAGGTAAGTAATTACATGGTGGTGATTCTTGTTTGTATTTCTTTGAATCAGTAGCATGGCATGTACCAGAATATCAGACTAAGAAACATTCTTAACACTTTTGAAAAACATGTTTTTATGCTGCTACTGTCAAGCTTTCAAATCACCATTTCGTATCTGTCCAGACAGACACTCCCCTAAACAATGCAGGGAAACTCCACCTTACTAGTTATAGGTTTTATGTAATCCCACAACATCACTACAGGTAAATTCCACATACAAGAAATTATCTACAAAAACCCAGCGCCATCCTGAAAGCTAACTTTATTTTCCACAGATTGACAGGTACTTCATTTTTATTAAATTTTCCTCTTTGGAGCATTTACAAGGGTATGTGTGTGTGCTGTATATATACAGACGTATATGCAAATAAGTTGTGCAAGTCTTTCACAGGTTAAATTTTATGGTCACATGCTTAAATGGAATCAGATGTAGAAATTTTCAGGGTGAGGATCATGGTTAAGATTGTTAATCTATTTCTTCAGCTGTTTTTATAAGTATATGCTCCAAGAAATATACTCCTAAGACATGCAATATTTGCTGCTATTTTCCAGAACAACCATGAGATAGCAGGGTATATTTACCATGCAACAAAGCCAGAGCTGAGTCCCAGAACTGCTGTGTTCCAGAAGAGGCACTGCTTAACAAACCATAGTCTCCACTTGGTGCAGTTGTATCCAGAAATCTAATTTCTTTTTTATTTCTTTCCAATTTCTTTCCTATCTTCTTATGTTGTCAATAAGATTAATTACCACCAATTCCAGAAATCATTGCTGTGCTCGTTATATTCGTAAAAAGTAACTCACCAAATAGTAATCTCCAATAATGTTTTCAGTCATGGTTGACCTAATCTAACTTAGAATTTTTCATGCCGATTGCTTTCCTACTTGAGCTCACAAATTATAAGATACAGCACTGGCTGGTTGATGGTTTGAAAAGTATTTTATTACTGTAATAAATACAAATATACAGAATAAACAAAAGAGGCTTTCTAAAATTTGAAAATTTCTCATGAATTGCGAAGTCTTTTAAAAAATATGTGGCTGGAGGATTGACTGTACCCATCCATTAGTGTTATCAATGGAAAATAAATATTTGAAAAACCACACTTGAAATCAGAAGCAGCGCTGGACCCCAGGATTTTGTTTTCTGTTACTGGCTAAATCAGTATCTCAGGAAGTATGAAATAATATGTAAAAACTTCTAAAAATACATGATTCAGTTTGTTTGTTCTTTTCCACTGCTGCTAGCTGGAAAGCAAATCCACATAATCTGTTCATAAACTTTAAGGGCCTAAAAGGACTGCTAGGTTATTTGGTGTTCCCTCCAATATATAACACGCAATTAAGTTTCACCCAGCTGCCCCTCTACTAAACTCATGAACCTGTCAACACAAAAACATTGAATTCTGGTCTTAAGAATTTAAAGGGCAGCAAATCCACTTCCTAGTTTGTCCTGAAGGTTTGTGTACTTTATTAATGAGTAATTCCTCCTCCAGATTTGTACAGGTACATCTGCTAAGCCTTCACTGTGCTGCTTTCTTTGTCTGGGCCTTTTTACACTTGGCATGCACTTCCTATGAAGACCCACTGTAATCAAATCATCTCCCAGACACCTATTTTCACCTGAATGACATATTCTTCAGCCTTCAAATGACTTTTAAGCATGTCTTCTGTTGTGACTTCAGTTTTTCGTTCTTCCTTTTACAAAACAGTCTTTGCAGTCGAACACCATAGCCCAGCAGCACTGTCATAAAGGGAGAAGCTGTCTTGCTGGTTCTGCTGTTTCGTACAGCCCAGCACTGCCTTGCTTGCTGCTCTCTGCAGAGGGCTGCTGCTGAAATGTCTGCACAGGCACCTCTCCAGATCCTAAGCCCATGCTCTGGGGCTCTCTTTGGGGCTTTCCATCTCTCTTTGATCACAGATTACAAGCTTTCATTTGAAAATTTCTGAATGACCTTGCTTGCCACATGATTGTTATCTCTCCATCAGCTGCCTCATCCTCTCAATTTAACAGTCTGCTGATCATTGTATTGTCTCGACATTTTCTCAGTAATGAACTTCAACTGTTGCTAAAAATAAGAGCTAGTTTCAGCCTTCTGACTGTCTTGACAACGTGTCCCTTAGATATTAAAAAAAAAATCTATGAGATTTCCTCACTTGCAACCACTTGTAGGATTTTTCGTTTACCCTAGTTCTGACCTATAGCATTGCTTTGATATAAAACAGTGTTAATATGTAAATCAGAACACTGAGCAGTGCTAACAAAGCACCTTAATAGTTACTGAACTCACCTGGTTCAGGTACACCAGTCATCTCTCCAGCCAGCTTCTCTACGCTAGAGCACAAGTCAACTATGTCTACTGGTTTTAAAAGATTTACCATAAATATTTGCCATAATCCTTCTCGCACAGTAAAGGACTACAAGATTCTCCATAGTGTACAGGTGAATTTTTTTCCTCTTTCAAATCTCCAGATAGCATCGTGCCTCCTAACTTTCAAAACTTCCTTTATTGCTCAAGAATTTATGTTCTTTATCCCTTTTTTCCTAGATCCGTATTTTTCTTTCATCTATTTTTCCCTAATAATTTCTCGCTGTTTCATAATCTGCTATTTATTTTGATTACTATACAGTTTTATATTTTAGTGTTATATATACATATATTCACTTCTGTTTTTCCATTTCATCTTTAAGTCGTGAAGCCCTCTTCTTCCTGGCTTTCTGGTACACCACTGCCTCACAGAGTCGCAAGATGTACAGCTGTACAGAGAACATGGAAAGTAGAACTGTCTTAAACAAGGGACCCGCAATCACCAATACAGTCTTGTGAAAGTCCTGACATAGTTTTACCGAAATCTTTCACTGTTTTCACAAAAGAAAGAACATCAATGACTGCATGATTTTCTAATTTCCTAGTTCCGAATATAACACGCATATTTCCTTGGGATTACAATATGCTGATTTACCCAGAACTACAAAAGACAACAGCAAAAGAGGCTAAAGGCACTCCTTTCTCCTCTTGCTGCTCTAAAGGGGAAAGACACCTTCTCCTTGCAGCCACAAAGACCTGCTTACAAAGTCACTCACTTCCCCAAAGAGGTCATTCACACTCTTAATACTCAGATGTTTTGGTTGCATCTAAATCATAAGAAAATTAAGAAGATACATTTTTGAAGTTTGTTTAATTATTAGCATTAACCATGGCAGCAATTAGAGCTCAGCTTCACCATATCCCAGCTGTGGTCACTTCGAACTGGCACCAACAAATGCAGTAAGGTTTGCTGTTCAGACTGTTTGAAGATCAAGAAGGACAGGCACTTAGTCAAGGCTGAACAAAGTGTTATAATGCAAGCAGAGATCTTAAAAGAAAGAAATGCCATGCCTTTAAGATCCATAAATTGTGAAACTGAAGTGAAAAATAGCATGTACAGCACAGAAGTAATTTCATAGGCAGCAGAAAAAAAGCATTGGCTTATGCAGTGAAAGAAATCCAAAACCCAGTTTTGAAGTTGGACAACTTCTACTAGAAGCCAGGAGAAAGCACTGACGAGGAGGAGAAAACAGTGACAGTTCCATAGCAAGCAAGGTTCATGTAGAAAGCAGTTAATCCATTTCTTGCGCAGTATTCACCTTGCAGAGACTTGGACAAATTACTTTCTCCTGTGCAGAGAATGTGTCCAACAAAGCAAGTTTCCAGATTGAGGTCCATCAAGGGGAAGTGAATCCATCCAGTGAAGGAAAAGGGAATATCTGACAAATTTCAACTTAGAAAAAAAAAAAGGTGTGGGGAAAAAATTGCAAAGGATACATTGTGAATCTTGAAAAACTATTATTATGTAAATTATCAGCTTCAGTGTCTTATACTGACCTACTCTTCAATTTTCTCTGCCAACTCTCTCCCTTCACCTCAAATTTTGTGAATTTTTAACTCAGAACACGGTGGCTTAATCATGTGGGAAAGTGCCTTTGTTCCATTTGGTATTTTCCCCTGTCTTCATTATCATGAAATGCGGTATTTAAAAAGGATAATAAATTCCTCTCTTACTCTCCTACCAAGATGAATGAGCTCCATATCCCAAACACAAAAATTTGACATGTGGGAGAGCAAAAGATAATTTGAAAGAAAGGCCAGGTGCAACAGTAACCCTTTGTTTACTTTTCTCTTCACTCTTCATAAACAGTCAGTATTGTGATCCAAAGAGGAGCACTCCCAGCAGCATTATCACAAGACTCCTCTGAGAATAAACTTTATCTTTGCTGTGTCTTTTTTTTTCTTCTCCTTCTCCTCTCCTAAAGCACTTGTGTACTGTTATGCCTTTTTTTCTGCAGGCTTTGAGCAAAGATAGTTCAGGGTAAGTCAGAAGGCAAAACGTCTTTTTTTTAAAAGTGTAAAAGTAATTGCATTTCACACTCCAAAGTGGCTGCACAGATGTGACTTTTCTGTTTCTGTCTCAGCTCTAGCCAGAATCATGTTGTTACAGTTCTCTCCGCAAGATCTTCCCCAAAGCAGGTACTGTGTAGACCCAGAAGACAAGTCACTGACCTGTCTCTCAGTGCCTGAAAATCAGTTAAAATCACATTTGCAAAGCAAATGTAGGTGTGTTAGGAGCACACATAGTCATACTTCCACTAGCTTTAACCTCTCATTCACAAGGAACAGTAGCTGCAAAAATAAGACAGCAAAGACTTCAGTCTCTTGTACACTGTGTCAAAGATTTAGGAGATCAAGTCACATTTGTCTATCCAGTAATTTTCAATCCACAACCTCTAAATTGAAGATGAGGATTTCATCTAGTCTTGTTGCAACTGGTCTTGTAGTCAGCTTTGTAAAAGTGCCTGGTCTGACCATAGCCTTGTGCAAACTCAGTATCTAAAAGCAAAAAGTTGTTTAGAAAGAAAGGTAGACTGTTCCTCCTCTCTGTGTTATATTTGACATGCCTTATGAAACATGCAATGCTCCTGTGCCATCCTTTTGCGTCAGTCATTCTCAAGGAATTACAGGGAGCGGGTACAGATGATGTGTCTGGACAGAGTAACATGGCTTTGCGGTTATTCCCTGACATACACTTTCAGTTACCGGCATTAGGAAATGAGAGCTCATCACATAAAACTAATCTGCTTTGGAAAAATACTCAGGGAACACGTGGAAGAGATATTAACAAAAGCTTTCCAGCTATCCCTCATAGCTGCCAGATGCTGAGTAGCCAGCAGAAGCAAACTATTTTTAGGTGGCTGCTCAGCATCTTTCATCAGGTCAAGAGTGGATGACCTTCAGAGAGAGGAGGCACGGCACACTAGGAGGGAGAAGGGCTGTGCTTCTCCCATTGACTGAGTTTCTGTGCTTTATTATAAAATATGTGATCGTTTTTAATGACAATGATCTAGAAGGTAGATCAGTTAGTGGATAGAAGCAAAGAACACATCAAAGATCTGTGAATACACAATTCTCTATTGCTCGTGCTCTTTCCTATGCCATGTATCCAAGATTTTTCTATCATTCTCTATATGTTTCTGTATCACATACTATATCAGATTTCGGGGCTCAGCTAACCAAAATTGTTGCTTTCTATGGATAGATTACTCAAAAACTCTGGTTAATTATCCACTGGATCCTACTCTGTTGTTAATATAGAAACAAGGCATATCTTTAGGATCAAATGAGTCCCCCTTGAGTATCATAAAACTCCCAAAGATAAACTTTTCTGGACAGACAAGAGAGTGTTTGAGAAGCCATTTAAAATTCCATATTGAAATAGTACTGATATAGTATTTAAAATATATATTATCAAATATGCTTCCTATAATGAACACATATATTTATAACACATGGTAGCCTTAAGGGCACTGTTTACTACACAGATTATTGTTTTCCCTTTAAGCCCAACAAGGCACAGGAATGCATGGGTCTGTTTTCACTGTAATTTGATGTGCAAATATTATAATTTGTAAAAGTATTTACTCCTGTGCCTACCTGCACACTACACAAAGGAGAGAGGAATGCAAGGGTCTTTTATGGTGAGAAGCAAAACATTTTGTTCTCAGTTACTGACTCAGCTTGAGGTCAGCAACAATCCAAAGCTGTCTGCAGATGAATGGAGTTCAATGGTTCACGTGAAATAAATCACAGCTCTCATCAGTCAAGTCCACAAAACAAATCAGTCATGTTGCTAAAAAAAGCAACATGAAGAAAAAGAGAATCCAGAAGTCCATTCCTGAGCAGACACATTCTCCAAGGTCCCTTGTAGGTAGCCCGTGTCCCACAAGGCAGGATAGGGAGGAGAAGCTGTGCATCGTTTGCTTTTCTTGAGCTTATTCTGTGAATGAAGCTGTAAGTATTCTCCTTTTCAGAAGTAAACAGACCTTCAATAAATGAAAGTCTTATTTGAAAAAGAATTTATACTCATTTCCATAGACCTCAGGAAGTAATTTGTATCAGCACAAAGTGAGTGAAAAGCATCATCTGATTCGGTAGGGTTTTACACTCATTTTTCATAATTTTGGCAGAAATAAGGAGGTAAAAATTATATAACCACCACCAGGCAGCCCCAGTATACTGCTCAGTATGTGTCTTGACCAGCTTGGGGTGAAAGTTCTCCAAAACCAATTCAGTCCTACTTCAATTAGATGGTAGCTTTCAAGACTGTAACATTTTTCTGCCATTAAATTACAGTCCGGATTTACTGATGACAACAATCCAACTTCCCAGGCTAGCATTTGGCATGAAACATCAGGAGGGCAATGATCTGTGAGTACCTTTCTTTAAGGGAGTAGACTTCAAAATCCAGATGTCCTACAGAAGGTTCACATATGCCCTGCCCTGAGCTCCTCCAAGCAGATGCAAAACAACAAAGGGAGAGAATCAAAGAATATGGACTATGGAGAAGGAGAAGAGAAACATTTAATTCTTGTCTATCCTGAAGGACATAACAGCATCACCACGCAAGGCAGGGCATCTAGTGATATAGACAGATTTTCAAAGATAGTTATTGAGAAGTTGAGCAGATCTGATCTGGGATGTCCCCATCACACACTCAGTCCAGGTGACTCAAAAGCGTTCTTACACATGGCAGCATTTTTGAGAAATTTTTACTTCAGGCGGATGCAAGTGGGATAAGCCTTAGTGTTAACAAAATAAACTGGGGTCGGTTATTAAGGCACCACACATAAACTCTGTGATTTCCAGCTTGAATCACAAGCGCAAGCCAGCATAACTTCCCTATCAGTAATCTTTCCTCCAAAAGAGAAAAGATTGACTCATGCTTCATGAGAAAATGATATCAATAGGAGGAAAATGATGATCATCTGTTGAAAAGCTTTGGACATATTTCTTGGGAGCTTCACACATGCAGCTGGAAGAGCTATAGATAATAAACTTGCTAATCACCTTTCAGCTATAACACTTGTCTAGGTTAGGTCATAATTCATATAAATGTGCTTCAAAGCACTAACTGTCTGAAATTACTGTCCCAAGATTGTCTGAATTATAATTTTTATTGGTTTTGTCAGACATTCTTATTTATAGAGGAAGAAAAAAGTTACTGACAAATTATTCAAGGTGCTTTACAGACAGTATAATGGGATCCTGGTTATGCTGCATCTCTCCTTGGAGAACAAATCAACTCAAAGTGTCTTCCTGTGGCAGAAGCCTGCAAAGGAGTCCATGTTACAGACTATGTACAAGGACTAGGTCTGATTTCTTCCGGTTTGGTATAACTGCTTTGTCTTTTCAAAAAGTATATAGTCTGGCAGTGAGCAGAGCTGCAAGATGAGCAATTGAGAAAGGAGTGTCAAGTACTGAGTGTTTTAGGTCCACACTGAATGTAACAGACACAAGTTCAGCATGCCAAATCAAGATACACAGATGCATCAAATACTTCACTGAGCACCAGTCCAGTTACTTGTTAAGCCTATCTATTTGCTTATTTGATTGCCTTAGGTAGGTCAGAGTCAGTCGGTGCTGACCCGTCAAATGGGAACCCAGCAACAGTAACACGGCTTCACTCACAGATGTGCTGTCAAGGCAATAGGTTGACAGGTTTGTACGATCCATTATAAATGACTCAACACAAAACCTGTAACTTGAAATTGGCAATTGCTTTGGCAATCAATTAAAAGTAGTTCCTGCTGCTACTTTAGTGACTGCTAATATTGACTGTTATTAACAAAACACACCTCCCTTACACTCTATGTTGATTGAAGGTGCAGTTTAGACACTTGAAAAAAGTTTCTTCCTTATGACTCAAGTAAGAGAAATAGTATATGTGCCAAGTGTTGGGAAATGTTACCTACACTCTTGAACAGAGTTCCTATGGACACATGAATTAATTCAATATTTTTATACTTTCAAACATTTGTAATGAGTAATTGAAGACCAAAAAAAGAAGAATAATCTGGCGTTTCCACAAATAAGACTAGTTCAGCTGTTCCTATGGCACAGAATGAACGGGAAAATAACCATAGGAATGCAAGAGTAGATGCTGACTCACAAAAAGACATCTCATGACTGTTGGTTGCAGCGTGGACAGGGAGTATATAATAGGGGCAACATCAAAAGAACCAGTCTTGGATGCTGAGAGTTCCCACCTGAATGAAGTGTTGAGGTGGTGAAAAAGGCTAGCAGAACCACATTAGTGTCATAGTCCTTGGGACACGCCCTGTGTCCACGTTGCATTTATCATATTTCCCAGTGTAGTATCAGGTATGGTGCAGTAAAGGTGCTTTGACAGCTGCTGCCAAAATGTGCTGCGTTCAGATGGCACACACAGTAGAGAGGGGAATGGTCTTGAGAGTCCTCTCTTTTTTTCAGGCAGATGATGCAACAATAAAAGAATTATCACACACAGCATTCTCCTGATTTATTTCCCAAAAAAACACTGAGAGGTGTTTACCTCTCAGTGGATGTTGTCCAAAACTAGTGCTCAGAAAAACAAAGCCGAATATTTTTTGATTCAGAATAAATTTTCAAAATAAATTACAATTCTACAATACTTATTCCTATTTCTTTCAAATGAAAGTAAAAATAATTGCATTTATTTTTAAATAAAAATATTTTGCTTTAAATCACATGACAAAAAATTAATTAATTTTTCCTATTTACATTTCTTTAATCACAGACCTTTCTCTTTTTTCTTTATTTTTTATATGTGCACATTTTTAACCTTATAAATTTTGACTAAAACATGTTAAATCAATTTAAAGAAAAAAAGCTTTATTTATTTCCATGCAAGTTCCTTTGAAAATCAGAAATAGGTATGGAAGTTATTGGCACTATTCATCAAATAAATTTTTATTAAAGTCATAGAAATATTTGGGTTAGAGAGAACCTCTGGAGGTGACCTGGTCCAATCCCTCATTCAAAGCAAGGGAGAGTTTAATCAAGGTCTTCCCAAGCCGTATTTTCAGAATCTCCAGGGATGAAGGGTTCCCAGTCTCTCCAGCATTAAGTTGCATGTCAGGCATGTTTACTCCATGAAGTATATTGAGTGGGCTATCCCACTGAGTGATCAGATATGCACAGTTAATAAAGATCAAAGTATAACGGTTGCAAACAGAACAATGTTCATATTATCATGGGCTATTATAAACAATTGCACGGAGATGCTGTTGTCACTGTTACAGGAGACAGGACTGCATGCACAATGACGTCTACCTTCTGTAAATATAATCTTCAGGAAATTCAGGGAAGTTACTGAAGTGTCATAGTCATTCTAAGCCTGAAACTGTACAGGCACCCAAAAACTGTCGCTTTTTTCATGTTTATTTCTGTGGATGAGAAGTAAACTACAACAGCTTTTAAGAAAGCTTAAACTTTCAGTGAGTTTTCCTGCACTGCAGATTCTCATAAGCTCCTCCTTAAGAAAGCAGAAACCAATGTGCTCATAAACAGCAACAGTTTATTAACTCAGCAAATCCCATTTCAACTGACTCTTAGAACTATAATCAAAGCATCCTTACAGCTCACCACTGAAGTAAGATCTGAATCAGACTCTGGAGGTATCTATCTCCCTTAACGATGGACAGAGCTTCTGGTGGGTAGGCAGCTTTGATTATTTGCCCAAACGTAGTTAGGAGGAATCAAGGTCAATGTGTATGTCTTTTAGGAAACATGCCCCATACTTGCATCCAACTGTTAGAACAGTTTGCCACTGGTTTCCTTCTTTTAAGATGAGGAAGCTAAGCAGTCATTACTACAACAGTGTTAACAGGAAAAAAAACAAGAACATTTAAGTATATGTTCTTGTTACGCATTTCCTGTTCATTTTTAGTGTGCTTATTTCCACACTAAAAGCAAAAATTTCACAAAGTCTCCAACATCACTGTCATACCAGTTGAAAAACCAAGGTACATTCAAGGTTGGCACATGCCCAGACTCAACTCTTTGTTTCACAAATCTTTAAAAATAAAGTCCATAGCTCCTCACATACTGATACTGCAAATGGTCCCATGATAAGCAGCAACACATCCAAATTCTGAGTATTTCTCCTACAATCTCCTGCCAAGTCCTTTTCACCTCAAACTCCTTTTCGATCCAAGCCTTTGGCATGTTTCACCTGCTGATACTGAAGTCATATGGATGTCGGAGTCCTTGACAGTCTACTTCCCTTGATCTCTTAAGATCCTTCATCTGATTTCTCTTCATTACATATTTCTTTCTGCTTGTCTTCATGATCCTCTTCATGTTTCCTGATTTTCATCCCTTTGTTATGTCTCCCTCTTCCCAGCCATCTATCCCAACAAATTACTTTGTTGAGGTCTTCCCAATACTTTTATTCCTATGTTTCGTCCATAATTGCTGCTAACATTCCTTCCTGATAGACGTACTGTCATTCACTCTTGAATGTGTGCTTCTCCAAAGAAGTCTACAGATAGTAGTTCTTCCCCTAGAAAACTGCTGACTGATCAAACATGTTAGAGATATCAAACATTCTTGGGAGTGAAGTGGGGGTGAGTAGCGCACATATATATGAGCAGAGGAAGCCAGTGCTCAATTATGTCCTTTCTTTGAATATTGTGTGTGCTATCAGGTTTATGAGTTAATAATTTCATTGCTGTCTGTAAAATGCCTTATTAATAACAGTAATAGTAATCCTAGTCATCATCCCAGTCCAGTTAAGCACAAATATCAGTCTTACAATTTTCACCTGAATGAAACTTCAGGGCAGTTTTTCAAGACTGAAAACATGTAGCAAGAATCCAAAGCGTTGCCCTCCTTCCTTCCTGTTTCTGGAAGAATCATCCTGCTGAGCATCTCATCCTAACAGACAGCATCTCCTGTACCATTTTAGTTAGCTGGAAAGTATGTTCCAATTCTAAGTCTTTGAATTCTAGCTTTTCCAAACTAAGTAGTCTCAGCAGAGTCTCATTGTTTTTTTCTGCATTGTTTTATTTGAAAGGCTCATTCGCCTGACAATGAATTGTAACATGTGTTAGTAATTGGCTGTGGAACTCTCATAAAATGCTAAATAAATTCCTTGTGATCAAAATCGTATTAAGTAAATAAATAGCAAAATAATTGATAAAAAAAAGACTGTTACGGGAGTTTGCTGTATGAAGAAAATTTAACTAAAGTACTGTGCTCTCAAGAGCTTACCCAAAGAATGGAAAAGCAACTGAGGCAGAAAGGCAGCAATAACAGCAGGATCAGCATGCTCTTAAAAGGAAACAGAAATTAAAATGAGAGGACTGAGGAGCTAGCCAGAGGACAGGACAAGGAGGAGGAGGTTGAGTCATTCAGAGACTTCTGGGCCTGAAGGTTACTTTATCATTCTTCAACATCCTTTAAATGCACTGAGAAATAGTAGTTTTCATTTAGTGCAAAAAATACAGCTCCATTGAGTTTGTCACCTTCAACAGAGTAATACCGATTTACACTGGATGGAACCTGTCCTACTCATTAAAGACTCATGCTTGGTATTATGCTGCTTTCTGGCTTTACAATCAGGCATTAGAGAACATTGTTTGTCTTTTTAATCCAAATTTCAAAATAAAATCATTCTAAACCATTGTTTTTTCTCTTGTTTTGGAAGGGGATCGTTTGCAGGGGGAAGACAAACCATTTGGTTCTTTATTTTGATAAGAAGAAAATCAAATATGAAATGTAGAAGAGCAAATTTTCTCATCTGGAATCAAAATCTGCTGGACCATTACACAGCTTTAAAATATCCCTTTGGGGATTCATAAATCTTCGATTAATTTGAGCAAAGATCCCCTCTAGAGGGATAAAACTCCTAATGGAATTTACAAAACAAGTGGAAAATGTGTTTTCTACTCAGGCACACACAATTCCTGACTCAGGAGAAATGAAGACATAATGGAAAGCTCAAGGAAAGCAGTTCTCTTGAGGTTTCTTAAGAACTGGAAGCTGGGATAATCCTCCCAGTCTTCAAAAGGTGAGCTTTTAATTGGACCATCCATGTCCTGGTTTTTAGAAACTGAGCATGCAATGCTAACTATGAGTCATACTTACGTGAAGGCAGCTCAGAATGACATCCACATTTCTCTGTCCTTTACTCCTATTGTCATTTGGAATAAAATAAGTAGAGCCCTCCTGAAACAGAAGAACTCACTGTCCAAGAGCTCTTTTCTTATTTGAATGTGGCAAGTATGAATACGCATAAATGCAAATGACTGATGAGTAGCAGGTAATAAAAAGGCCTTTCAGTGGAATATTTATCCTTTCATTGCATAAAAGTTTCACATTGTCCATGTAAAAATAAGTGGCCATACTTTCAATATGAGAATCTTTTTTCTTTGGAGAGTGTTATTCAGAAAACTGCAGCTCCATCTCTGAAGCAAGATCCCTAGCTCCAAATCAAACCAAATAGTGACAGATTTGTTGCTGTGATGATGGGTTAGCCCTCCAACAAGGAGCATAAGACAAAGCAGCTCGTTATCCTTAATGACAGCCTCCCAAATCCTCTACTTCTGGGCTTTAGGAAGGAGGAGCTTTGTAATTTTTAGCAGAGAAAAAGAGCAATCCTTTAAGATGCGGAAGTGAAGAACTCAGTCCATGTCAGGGCCAGATAAATTCGACAGCTGGAACAGATTGTGCCCTTTACTCTGTCTGTGATCTTCACCAGGATAATCAATATGAAAACATGCCCAAAATCTAGATATTTGGCAACATGCTGATTTTATTAGTCAGTCCATATATAGAGATTTTAACAGTTGTGTTCAGGATCCACGAATAAAATTCAAAGAATATTCAAGAATAAAATTTGAAAATAAAGAGACACAATACCTTTTTGGCAATTTTCTTTCAAAATTAGACTGTCAGCATGCTATACCTTTCCTCTTATTGGAATACAATACTGAAAGTCACAAAGTACTTTCAAACAATATTGTGTTTAAAACCAAAATCTCAGGGCAGCAAGGACATACTCAACTCAGTGTTAATATAGCCAAAGCATTCTTGACACCACCTCATTTTCTCCAGTCTGCGGGCACGCTGTCTGCATGTCAATAGTCTTACAGAGCAAACTGTGCCTGCCCTGAATGAGTCTCTAGGACAACTCTTAGAGTTGTTGGAATGATCAGTCAAGAATCTTTTGCTGCTAGGTCACTAATTAAATACCAGCCTCATTATAATAATGACTAATCTTTATTACCTACTGTTTTAATATCATGTGCAAAAAAGGGCAGTGGTTTCAGCCCTATTTCCAGCAGCCAGAAGCCACAAAACAGAATGTGCTTGCACGGCTGTGACCAGGTAATTTGTTTGTTACATTGGAAGCTTCCAAAGAGAGAAGGATGGGAAGGACTTGACAAAGAAACACTATTGTCAGACACAAGTATGGCATTTGCTAATCATGGCTGCAAGATACTGGGAGATTAGCATGAGAGAGCTTCAGGACTATCCATAGTCCTAAGTAGTAGTCCCACATACTGTAATGTCAGGGCAAGATATCATGTTCTAGTTTCCTTGACAGGACCCAGGAAAATCAGACTCCTGTAAATGGGGTCATGACCTAAGCTCCCCATCTCCCATCCCATTGCCACGCAGTAATATATTCTAAGTTCAGTTCTTCAGGGGTGTGCTCCTCATCTCCAGGCTAAAGATCCCCCTTCTACAGCTTCAGCTCAGCCCTGTCCTTTCCTCTTTGGGGAAGCAAGAGCTTTGCCTCCTTTTGAAGAGCTGGCTGCAGGAGCACTGATCTGCTTCTTCCCCAGTTAAATGAAGAGCTCACCCATTCTGTGCCCTGAATCTGTCTCACTATGCAAGCATGGCTAAGCCCTGTCAGCTTTCAGGCAGCACTGCCTGATGACTGGTTGTAGGATGTCCTCTGTCAGTGGCTTTGCAAAGATTTTGCTGTAAGAATTCATAAAGTAATTATTCTAGGATGCAAGCTTTTCAGTGCCAAGCATAACATTAAATCCCATGTCTACATACAACTGTAAAGAAAACTTCTGATCATGACTGCAAATTTATTTATATATTCGATTTTAAATTCCCTTCGGCATTTCTTCTGGGGATTTTTTTTTTTTAAATAAAGATTAAATTGCTAGAAGGTTTGCATCTGAAGACCTGATGTTGAAGCAAAATTCAAACTCTTATATGTCTAGACTGCACAGTGGAACCAGCTCCTTCCTCTGCAACTTGCTAACTCCAGCATCCTCAGAGGACTGCAGTAGAAGATAAAGGCATCTGATGACAAGGAGCAGTCAGAAAATGTGTACGCATAGAGTATTTTCTGTCTGGGGGATTTCAGGTTTTTCCTAAGTTCTTTGAATGAGAATGTGGAAATGTCAAGCTTCCAAAGCAGCGGGTACTTTTCAGGACTCAGACCTGTTAAGAAATGAGAGCACTCAAGACCTGATTAGGAAACAGCCTTTTAAAAAAATCACAAACTGTACCCTGCAAAAACTTACTTTCTTCAAACCTCCCACTTACATAAAAGAAAAGAAAGAGCAGGAGCTGTTTTTCAGTGTTAGCACTGTTAAATCACTTTATGAGTATTTCATAAAATAAATCCACTTAACTATATAAGAGTTGTAGAAATTTACTTGGCAGGCATTCATCAAGGCACATTGAGAGCCATGCTCAGCATTCCTCCCTGGTCACTTGGAACCTGGCTGCTCTTGCAGTTACACACGAGGCACAAACACTTGGCTGTGATGTGTTGAAAGTTCACCTGCTACACATGAGGGTGGCTCTTCCCTAACACCAGATTTCCCCCTGGCTTTTCCTTGCTTCTGTAATGGTCGATCCTACCGCTGTTGACTTCTTAAAATATTTTTATTTATTTATCATTGCAATATCGAATTCTAAACCAATCTCAGCAGTAACATGAAGGCATTTTTTGAATGAAAAGGCTTGGAGGTGCCAGGGTGTCAGGAACAGCTGCTTTAGTGCCCAGGGAGCCTTGCAACATAAATCCTCAAAGGTTTCCTCATTAACTCATAATCTGTAAGTGTTTAATTGGTACCACTGGATATTCAGAATGTAGAAAAGTCAGTCAGATGAAGGAAGCAGTAGGGGAAGAGCTGTTTCAGCAATGTTTCTCCTGACTGTTCATATAAGCTCTCCTGTTTATCAGGAGAGCTCTCCCTTCCATGCAACATTCAGAGTGCTCCTGCGGGATACAGATGTCTCATGGTTACTTCAATAGATGCTGTTTCTGTTCTTGTGGCTGTAGAGTATGAAGAAACATAACCAATCCCACCCTTGGGCCTCATCCAGAAGCCACAGGGGGCAATGGAAAAGCTCCTGTTGATTTTGGACCCAACCCTGCCTCAGGGTAGGGAAGGGAAGGCCTGCATAATAGCTGGAGAGTCTGCTCCAGGGAAGGGTTTTGACTGCAGTAAAAAGTCTGTACTACCTAAAGGCCATGACAGTGTTCTTGAAAAGTCATTATATTACCTAAGGGTGAAAGTCAGCCTTGTCAAGGCCTATTTCCAAAGCATCCAAGGAGAACAATGAGTCCCATCAGGCAAAAGGACATCCTTCCCACCCTTCGTCTTGCCAAATACGTGCATGATCTAAAAGGAGGCACGTACCTTCCCATTAGAAAAAAAAAAAGTGCCTGGTACAAATTAAAGGTGACATAAGTAGGATTGGGAAGCCTTTAAGTAAACTCAGATATTTGAGTAAATGTATAAAATTTCACTGTTTCAAACCCCTTTATTAAAGCACTGCTGTGCTTCCCCTGCAAAAGAAACAATGCTTTGAGGCAAACTCCCAAATGACTGTGTGGGAATGTGAACACAGTCAGACTGGTAGAGGCCTCCAGTGCTGGAGCTGAGAGTTGGCTCTCAGAGTTGCAGGCATGAAAGTGCTCGACGAGTTGCCACAAAATGAGCCTGGCAGCTGTCGTGATGCCCTCTGCAAGACTAACCAGACCTCTGATACTGGAATTTAAAAATGGGAGTGGCAGAAGAGATGTCTGCAGACTGAGATCTCTTTTCAGATCCTCGGAAGGAGTCCTGTTACAGACAGCAGGGACAGGGCTTTTTCTCGCTCTCACAACTGCATGAAGACCCAAGAGGACTCAAAACTTTTCCCTAGCACTGTGGAATTTTGTTGAATCTGAGACCCTTTAAACAACACACTGTAGATTCAGAGACAAGATGTGTTTTGGTTTAAGCACTTTGCCTGAAGGTTTCCAACTAGTTCTAACTATGACAAGACCTTTTAAAATTCATCAGCCCCCAGTTAATTGAACTGTTTTGCTAATATATCTCACAATCTCCGCTTCAAACTTCTGCTGGGCCATAGCATCAACTAGCACTGATCCTCCCTTTCTCTGCTGAACCCTCTATTTCAAAATATTCTCTGCAGTTTCCTTCTTTCCCTGTGGCCAGTAAAAACAAATTTAACCTGTATGCACAAATCATTCAGATTGTTCCTCTCTTATTGTTTTGCCTCAATGTCTGTAACAGTGTTAAGCTGTTGTGACTGCTGATTGCTATGATTAGTGCACTTCTGTCCACAAATAGCATTCATCATTAAGTTCAATACAATAATATGTGTATAAGAAAAAACGTGGCAAAAGCAGGAAAGGTTAAGAAATACGGCATTTGAGCATACTTTACCGTCTTCTGCAGCTTTTGCCTTTGGCAGGTATTATACACTCTTAGAAGGGTTTGTTACCAGGTACTCAAAACATACCCTACCTGGGTTAGCTTAAGAGCAAATAATATTTTTCCTCAGCAGCAGTTTTTTTCATTAAGATGTCTTTGTTATTACAAGTTTGGCATAACTCAGCAAGTATATGGTAATGCCTCTGAAATGAATTGTGTAAATTTCATAACCCTTCTGGAGACTGTTCAAAGGAATGTCTTTATGTCTTTACATTAACTTTGTATTTGCCATATACTTTCTGCCAGCCAGAAACATGAATTGGATTTCCTATTACAGCACAAACTGTAAATACTGTAAATACAACCTCTAAACACATAGAGTCATACAGACTCTTGCCTTATGCACTCAACGTGACAACTAGCTCAAAGCTGGTTGAACAGAAATCTTGAGCAAACCTGTCCTCCAATTCAACCTTGAATCTGATGATCATCTCTCTTTAGAAGAGCACAGTTCCCTCCCTGACTGAGCCTCTGAGTTGAGACATATGTGATCTGATCCAGGAAACCAGGAGTTTTGTGGTCATCTAGGTTTTGTCATGACTCATACTTGATGAAGGGAAGTGCCAACACTCCATGTGAGACTCCAAAAGGCCCAGCTGCAAAATGAGGCCATGAACAGAGGCTAGGTCACAGCAACTTAATTTTCAGAGAATAACTTAAAATTCATGCACTCCATGGGCTGGCATCAAGCAAACATTCAGGTTCAGCAGCTGCACTATTCAAAGCTGGATCTTGCCCTCACCTGAGACCCCACTTTCTGAGCAGGGTATGCCCCCATGCCTGCTGCTTTGCTTGTGGGCACACAGGGAGTGGGCCTCCAGTTCCTTTCCTAGGCTGCAGGTGATTCAAGGTGAAATAGAGATGTTTTCACATCAACTGGAAGCTGAACCTGTGTGCAGCTGCCAAAGCAAAGACCTTGGGTAAGAAGGTGAGTAGGTAGATCAGAGCCAGAGTGGGGGATACTCGTGTTGTAGGCCCCAATCCCAGAAATTGTTACATATTTCACATTAGACACTCACATTGCCACCATCACTCTCAAAAAAAAACCCCACCAATCAAAAAGAACCCCTTTAGTTTTATGCCAAACTGCTACTCCGAAACATGTGCAACAACTTTTTATCAGGAGACAATTATAGGTCAATAAGACCACCACTTAATTGTATCTAATGGCACTAAAAATATCTTCCAAGCAAGAGAACACTTGATAGGTAGGCAATAGAGAGGCAGAGTAAAAAGAATATTGAAGATTTTCTTTGATATATACTCTACTTTTTCACATAATACTATTGCTCACAGATCTTCCTCTAACTGCATTTTAGAGCAATTTATAAAAGTTTTATCTCTGTTCACCTTTGCGTTGCATACTTTGCATGCCACCACCTCTCAACACCTGCTTAACAGTGGGGTGACAGGTTACAGGTGCCAGAGCTTCAGACTTCAAAGCCTTCCTGAACTCCCAAATGCGAGGGAGGGATTATTTTAAAAGCAGCAAATGGACACACCAAAAAACACAGCCACCAAAATTCTGTGCAAGTTGTCACTGAGTAAATTTTTTTCAGAAACCTCTTTTCCTTACCTACACATAGCATTTGGTACACTGATAGATATTTGCCAATAACAGCAGCTTGCAGGGACTGTTGCACATGACTGGGTCACACGTGCATAGTCTCTCCAGCCTGCCTGATTCCCCATGTTCATCCCTTCCTCCAGACTGAATAACCTTTTTTTTTTCATTGACCTAATATTTTTTTTTAATTCAGAAAGCTTTGCATGCTTTCACTCATCCAAGGACTTAACGTCAATCCTTTATCCATTGTCAGGATCAGCCCTGCTCTGGGGATACACCTCTGTAAATCCAGCTCTGTTCCTGGACATACAGACTAACCCAGTCCATGAAGGGAAAGTCCTTTAATATAATTCGCCCTGAATACCAAAGTTGGCTTCTTCTTTTAGAAATGCAAGGTTGAGAAGTTAGCAGACACTTTCATTTCCCAAGATTTCAGAGGTGTCTGGATTCTGATGTCTCCAGTGGGAGGGTTTCTGACATAAGTTATGTGAGTTGTAGCGGTATTTTGAAGTTGACAGCATTACCTGCCTCAGCTGAAATATCAGCTCCGTAAATGTATCTTCTGGCCTTGATGGTCAATGCCACTGACTTTGAAGATTCACCTGATGTAGGACTTTATAGACATCCCTCCTGAAGCTGGACAGCAGTTTTTTCAGCTGTTGGTCCTATTCAGATACCATTCCTCCACAAAACCAGCATTTTTATGTTGTCTCTTTTCTTCACTTCTAAATATATAGCCCAGTATTTCTCTTCTGACAGTACAAGGTTGGTATTCATATTATATTTGACAGAAGCAGCTAAAGGATAATTTTAAGGGACAAATACATTAGCAGTCTTAACTGATTGATAACCTGTGTTTTATTGCATTGAATAAGAAACAAGTTCACTCTTACCATAACTTTTATTGAGCAAGGTCTATTGCTAAAAGTGATGAGTTCCATATTGTTGAATTTCCTGTGCTATACATTTCATCAAAAAAGGAATGAATCTGACCTCTGGCTATTTTTTGCAATACTCCTGTACTTGCAATTGAGCCGAAGTTTTAGACGATATTATCTGTCTAGCATAGTCTTTTATTTTTTAAAAGCTTTGCTACTGGGACCATCATTTGTTGCAGAGATGTTCAAGAAGCCCCTGGAGCAGAGCTATTGTAAGGAACTGTGCTGTTGTCCTTTGAGCATCTCTTAACACTAGATTTTAAATTGTTCAGCTAATATTATTAATTACTTTCCTAAGTTCTGACTCACCGATACTGTACATCTAGTTCTGTCATTCACCATCCAAACTAGTGGAAACATTATGAAATATTGCTGTTCTGATTGGTAACAAGCCAAGAGATTAATTCTATTATTCATCTAGTTAAGATGTAATCCTCTCGTTAACAAAAACAGAATTACTTCAGCTAACAAAACATTCACTTGCCTTAAAATTTGTCTGCTGAATTCAACTGATCCATACATTACAGGTGGAGAAAAATCACTTTGTTCCATTAGTTGAAGTGCAAAATCACAATTTGCTGCAGGAGGAAAATTTAAACTGCAGGCAAGATTTACACAAAATTGTACAGTGACGGGGAACAATTTTCTGCACAAAACCTGATTGCAGGTTTTGCAGAGCATTTTTGAACATCATCCTTCTCTGAGAATCAAATCAAGGGTATGCCGACACTGCAGTCACTAATGTTGCTTCTCAAAGAGCAAATTAGAGAGCTCCATGCGGCCTCGCCTGCCCAAATCCCAATAACCACCTAAAACAGCTAATATGTAGCACAACCCTGACAAACTGCTCTGATGAACCAAGCAGTGTTGTTGAAGATCAACCAGACTAGCAGTATGAAAGCTTAGTTTTTCTGCAAAGCAATTTTCCCTTTTATTTCAGTGCTGTCAGGCTTTTAATGGCTCTTTTAGATTGTGCTGAGTAATTATAATGTTCCTTTAATCCAGGCCCAGATGTTCCCTTGCAGGAGTCCTGTGACACCCACTGACGTACCACAATCTCTTCATCCTGAGCCAGCTTCACTTCTCACCCTAATGCGAGCAGTCACAGCCAGCACTGTCGTTCTCTGTTACAAATGTTGACACCGCTTAGTGGGTATAGAAGCCTATGTAGCAGATGTCACCCCTTAATAAAGGAAAGAGATGTGTAGAAAGACTTCCCTGTAATAGGAGAAAGGATGGCCAAATATGTATATTTGTGTATGCAAATGGTATGGAAGTACTTTTCTACCTTTCATAAATAACAGACAAATTGTTACAGTGACCTGAGAAACTGAATTCAGTTAAGGAACATTTTCATCAGTTCTTTACTCTGATCCTTCTGTGTTACAATCCTCCTTGGGAGTCTACCTGTTTAACAGAGAACTGCACTAGTATAAGCACTTCACAGAGACATCCACTTTTAGCTTGCTATCTGGGTTGCTATAAAGCAGCTTTCATAGAAGAGTGTTAATTACAAGGAAAAATCAGAACAGCTTCTGCTGTCTTCTGTTAAAAAGGAAGAGTTTTTAATGACGGAAAGCAGACAGGTATGCCTAAGGGAAAATCCGTGAATTCTACTGTGTGCAGCCAGCCTTGGGAATACATGAAACCCACAGCAGCCATGAGAAACATGTTGTCTAGGCTTGAACAAGATATTACAGTCATTTTTGCATAAAGATTTCTTTTTACATTTCAGTGCTATCTTATTTCTCCATTGTCTGCTTTCCTTGAGACAAATATTGGATTATCCACTGCTTCTTTGGTATCATATGCAATCATCTCTGGAATTTGAGATTATTATGTTACTTAACATAATTTCCCACCCCTCTGCTAGTAACTCCCGTTACACATAGAAAAAAAGCCTTTCGTGTATTCACACAATTTGCTAGGCTGAGGACAGTATTAGGCAGGATTCAAAGTCCAATTGACTCTAATTCTACACGCTAGTAATTTATGCAGCATCTGTTATCCAAGGAACTTGCTGAGTCTCCCTATACGCTCATGTAAGACATGTGAACTCACCAAATAGAACAGCAGATAGTGGTTTACTGCCCAGATAGTACTCCCTTTCTAAGGGAGGCACATTCTTCTGAAGAACACTGTAATCAATCTGACCAAAATTTTTCCCAGCACAAGGAAATTATGAAAGAGCAGTTGGAACTGAGGAGCAAATTCTCCCAATAAAGACAGAAAAAGTCTTGGACTACCACTTTTCAAGTAAGGAGTATCCAAAAATAGATGCTTTACCAAAATGTGAATCAGATGTTGAAAACTTTGATAACTCCGCAATCTCTAGGGGCAGAACTGAGTTTCAGTTTCCAACTACTTTGACTGCCATTGCTAGCAATGCTCGTAAGACTGGACATAACTTTTCTAAAAACACATCTACAACAGTCTTCTTCTACCACAGCATTCAACTTTACAATGTGTGTCCTGGCTACTGCTGGTTTTACCTAAGTTATGATGGGGGCACCTACATTTTACTTATCTCTAGGTATGTCAGCTAAATTGATGAACGAACAGCCTTTTGTTTACACAAGTCACGTCAGGATGTAGTCTAGGTATAACTTATCATAAGCATGAAAATAATTAATGTAATTTGGAGGAAAGTTTTCCAGGCCAAAATCTATATATGCTGTGTGGGATGAATGAACGCTTCCCAGACTGGGTCCATGTACGCTCCCCAGCTGTGTCCTATCTCTGCACTAGAGACATGGTTGTTGGCCCCTCTCTCTTGGACCTCAAAGTCCCTCTGTGGAGGGGACAGGGCATACCCCACCAAGCTACTTAAGTTGGCAAAATACACCTTTACTGCAAATAAAATTGTGAAATGTGTGGGTCTTTTCCTAGGAGTAGCCATATCTCTCCAGCTTCTCATGAAGTCATCTGAAGTCAGAAAACTCTGTAGCTCTGTCTTCAGCCTTTGCACTGGGAATGATCAGTCTTCAGCCATTGAGGAAGGCACACTCCACCATTGTACTATTGCAGAGTCAAACAGCAGCAGGTGTCCCATCAGAAGGGAAGAGACACAAGTCCAAATTCATGTGGATATACTACAATATGGTATGGTAAATGTATGCTATGAAAAATAATGTTTTCACATACCTACTAAGGCTGAAGAAAGGTGGTGTATGACTCTTCAGGTGTAGGACAATTGTTTTTTATATGATGGTCAGACTTCTGGTTGTATGATTAAGAAGGGTTGTGGGATGATACTTTCCAGTATTTCCATCATCAGTTTTCTGCAAAATAGAATTCTGCCTAATCCTGTCCAGAATAGGTTTACAGATCACATACATCTTCCTCTATTTATTTCAGAACACAATACTGTCGTAAGTGGCAAATTTTTGGTAAAACAGTCTGCAGAATTGTTTAAAAATATGCCATAGAACAACTCTCTTATTGAATTTGTAAAACAAAGGTGCGCAATGAAGTGTAACACTGCAGCATTTCTCTACTCGTGTATTTAAAGACCACCTCCTGAGCGCCCTGAGAGAAGAAACCCAGTCTCTGGGCTGCTTCTGATTCTCATTTTGAGATTATTATTCCAAGTGTAATCCCCAGCAATGAAGTAACAGAGATACTGTTGTTCCTCTGTAGGAGGCCTCACGAGTAATGGCTTTGGAATATATTAAACTGTTCTCTTACAAATCAAAAGTACTTTCAGTGTTGGTTTTGTAATTAAGATGAGTGGTAAATGACCTTAGTCTTTTCCTTATTTGAGGGAGTGAAAAAAATTCTAAGGATCCAACCTCAAAAAGAGAAAGGCTTCTTCTTTGTTATGAATTTTCCCTTTGACTACCCCCCCAAATTTCTGTCATCAGTAAATAGGGAGGTAGATTGTACTTAGACTCCAAGCCAGCCAGAAGTTTAACAGGAGTACAATAAGATCAATTCATACAGTAAGAAAAGCTGTGAAGACCTAGGTGTTGAAGTCTCACCACAGAACTGAAGACGCTGGAATAAGCTTCTTTTTTTCAATATTCCCTGTTGCCAGCTGCAAGTGAGCTGCAACCAATAACATGAGGTTCAAAAAGGTCAAGTGCCAGGTCCTGCACTTGGGACACAACAACCCCGTGGAAAGCTACCATGTTGGGGAAGAGTGGCTGGAGAGTTGCGTGGTGGAGAAAGGCCTAGGGGTGTTGGTTGACAGCTGGCTGAACGTGAGCCAGCAGTGTGTCCAGGTGGCCAAGGCCAATGGCATCTTGACTTGTATCAGAAACATTGTGGCCATTAAGACCAGGAAAGTCATCCTTCCCTTGTACTTGACACTAGTGAGGCTGCACCTCAAGTACTGTGTTCAGTACTGGGCCCCTCGCTACAAGAAGGACATTGAGGTGCTGGAGCGTGTCCAGAGAAGGGCAACAAAGCTGGTGAACGGATTGCAGAACAAGACTTACAAGGGAGCAGCTGAGAGAATTGGATTTGTTTAGCCTAGAGAAGAGGAGGCTGAGGGGAGACTTCATTGCTCTCTACAACTGCCTGAAAGGAGTTTGTAGCAAGGTGGGTGTTGGTCTGTTCTCTCAAGTAAAAAGTGAGAGGACAAGAGTAAATGGCCTTAGATTGTGCAAGGGGAGGTTCAGATTAGACATCAGAAAAAATTTCTTCACTGAAAGGGTTATCAGGCACTGGAATAGCTGCTCGGGGAAGTGGTTGAGTCACCATCGCTGGAGGTATTTAAAAGATAGGTGGAAGAGGTGTTCAGGGATATAGTTTGGTAATGGACAGGTACAGTTGGACTTGATGATTTCAGAAGTCTTTTCCAACTAAACAGTTCTGTGATTCCATGATTCTAAGTCAGAAAATACATGAAGTTATTGCTGTTATATTATTTTTTTTTACCATTAAGCACTTTACACTAATGTTTTTCTTCAAATCTGTGAGAAAAGACAGTGAACACATCAATCTGAATTCAAAGACCTTCCATTTCCTTGGCCCCTCCACTTCTCCCAATTGTACCAGTACAGAAGTGGCACTATTTCTTCAGGGTAAGTACACCATTGCCCTTAAATGTCCAACTTTTCACAGCCATCTCTGCTGGAAGAAACATTTCCACAAGAGAACTGGAACTCCTTGAGATCCTAGTTTAACATTTCTTTGACACTCTGATCCAGAAAATCTGAAATTGTTGCCTGATTTTTTTTAAACATACTTTTTAAACCTATGCTAGTAGATTAATGAGTGGAAATTCCTAGCAACTGGAACCTAATTTTCTGTCAGTGAAGTTGTTAATATATGGTTATGGTTCTCATCAATGCACATCTCTGGGCCGTGCTCCTTAACTGTGTTGAGCTGGGATTCAGCTCCTTCTCTAGGTTTCTGTTGCGTTCAAAGACAAATGTTTCACCCAGAGAATGGTTCAAAGCAGGATTCTCAGCTTCTGACTCTCCACTGACTACCAGAGACAGTGAGGAGATTATTCTCACCTGGTTATGGTGAGCCTCTCCAAGCACTCTGCTGAGAATTGGTTTATTGGCCCACCATTGCCTGAGTGTCATGCAGTACAGATATCCAAAGTCATCTGACTTTCGGAATATGTTTTCTTATCCTTTTGGAAAGGTCTGGAAAAGTTTCTCACATTATAGCTATTATTCTAAAGTTGGCTTCTAACAGAATTCATTTCCATAAGCACACTTTGGTGTATTCCTTCTTTATCGTTGTTTAATGACCAAGGATATAAACAACTTTTCTTAAAAAAAAACTTTTATCACAGGGAAAGAAATGCTTCCACCTCTCACTGGCTCTCCACGATGCCTGAGATGTATGATGTTCAGTTCTGCGACGTTTGATGTACAGAAGGGGAGAAATTACCCGTTCATTTTTTTTAAAAGAGTGACTCAGATAAAGTTGTTTGATTCTGAATACATTTTCTCATACAACAATCTTGAGGCAGTTTTTCAAAATTACTGTACATTTATATCACAAAACTGCTGACAGAGTCTGTCAATGATATCCAATAACCGGCACCACATAGAGATACTCTTGTCTTTTCATACTGCGTCTGTTAAAGAAAAAAGATCATTTTAAAGACATTTATGTTGTAATGAGAAAATAAACAGAATTGCTGGCCATTTCCAGGAACAAAATTCCATTTGCCATAACAATAAGAACCATTCATTTAATAAAAGATAAAGTTAATTTTCTGCTTTATTCTCAGACTAACTTATCCATTCAACGTCAAAAACAGTGGTTAAAAGGAACCTACATCCATACCAGATCAGTGATTGCACGGATCTTCCAGTGCATTGTACCTTCATTGCATTGTACCTTCATTGCCTGACAAGCACTTCATGTCAGAGGTGTGTTAGAGGGATGGAGAAAGCAAGCTATGCTCACGCAGTGATGCCATTCACAGCATTACTCTGCTCTGGTCACACTGATTCAAATGCCTGCAACCAAACTAAGAGTGGCTGAATTTCTCTCAAAGGGCAACAGTCTCAGAGAAGTAGTCTTACAAATGGAATCCTATACATATACATTTGTATGCAAGTTTCTGTACGCAATGCTGTGTGGGATGCTTTGCTGAAATCTGGCAGGTAGTGGTTGTCAGAGGCCCCAGGAGAGAGAAAGCTGCCAGCTTTGAGTGCAGGGCTGACTTTCACTGAAGATTGTCCTTGAAAGAAATTAGGAAGCATAAGGTTCGTTAAGCTGATCATAAGTGGGTCATTGAACTGTGTTACGACTGAGCAGGTTTTATAGAAACGTTTTTCCTTTAGTTAAAATTTCAGCCCCACAGGGACAACTGAAATTGCATGGATTCACTTTTTATGTGTAATGTATGACTATGAGAGAGTACAGAAAAGAAAATCAGTTCTGCCTCAGATCTGGAAGCTTTCTACACAGATTGTTCCTGAGGTACATTGTTTTAAAGAAACCTACTTTCCTGGAACTGTCTGGGAATTTAGAAAGCCAAGCATAAGAAAAAACATCAAAATGTTGATTAGGCACACCAGTCAAACTAAGCAAGAAAAGAAGCTTTTGAAATCCTTCATGTCAGTTTTACAGTAATAAGCAGTCCTCAGAGACACAATTGACAGTTCTGCCTTTTAGTCTTGAAACCTGATTTTGCAAATTTTAAACTTTTATGCAATTAACTATGCTCATAGAAGGTTGTTATGAGAGAATCCTGATTAAACTATCAGCAAAGCATTTACACCTACATCATGCAACATAATTAAGCTAAAATAATTGCTTATTAATTTGGTTTATTAGCACCTTTATATTAATATTAGTATTTGGCTTTATGTCATTATTTTTCTTGACAAACAATTAAAGCCACTTGCAAATATAAGTGATCGAAGCTTGTAGTTATTATCCCAGCTTTCTTGCTGAAGACACCATGTTGTGCTCTGTACTCCAGCCCATATATGTAACAGGACTTTACAACTGCAGAAGAGAAATATCATCAGGGTAGAAATAGGACCAGGGTAACCAGACTTGACATGCGCATGAGGTGCAGAAGATGAATGTGAGTCTTCCTTTCCCAACTATCATGAGCAGAAATAAAACGAAAATGCTGTGGAACTTAAAACTGTGCTCTGTACAAATGGCAACACTAGCCTTCTTTAGAAACTTCAAAGCTACTCTGGCTTTTCCTTTCCTCCCCAACTGGAAGCAAATGGCAAAGCTCCTCTGTGGTGCTGGGGTGGCAGTAGGAGCACTCCAGGCACAGAATCAGTCCAATACTGGGGATGATCTGGCTGCGCAGAGGCTCGAAAGGATGGAGCATGTGCAGAATTCTACTGGTAATTCAAGCAATCTGTCCTGCTATTAGCACATTCTTGTTACCAGTAGGGGCATAGAGCTAGTTTCCACAGTCATCCAGTTCAGCCTCTGGCATAAGAGTCATTATGAGATGCAACCTGAAATCAATAACTTTTAATAGGATAAACTTTAAAAGTAAATAGAAGGGCTGACAGCGAAATTCTGAGGCCAAGCTCCAACTTTTCTGGCTACATGCAATTATAGGAACTTAAGGTAAGTAGAGACAGAGGTTTGGCATCATTCTGTCTGTCCTCTCTAGATTTCTTTGCAAAATTCTGCATTTCTCAGGATATTTTCAGAAAAAAGAATGAAGATCAACTTTAAGTGACAAGAAAAATTCATCTGAAAACAAAGAGCTGTTTTATACTCTGGAAGAGCAGAGATGTGCAACTGTACACATTCATTTCAAGGCAGGTGAAACAAAACACGGAAAATTAAAGCATGCACAGGGTTATCAGTATGAAATCTTCTCATTTACTTCCCACTGTGTAATTTATTCATCTCATAGCATAAGGATATAAGAGAAACAAGGGAAGGTGTGTTTTATCAGAGTTCAATCAGTGTTGCAGTCCTTCTTAATTGTGAACAGAGTCCAACACTCTAATAAGGCTGCTCACTGCAACTTGTGAAAATAATTAGTATGGATGATGTTCACAACAGTCACTTTATGAAGGCCAGAAGAACTAAGATCCCAGTGTGAATCCAAGCTTCCTACCATGCAGCACCTGAGCAGCACAGCAGACCAAACCAGCCCCATCACTAGGCACGGTACAGCAGCCTAATCATCTCATAGCTGGTGGGCAGCCACATCCCCCAACTCACACGCTGTGGCTGGTGCTCTGACTGAAAAGCACAAAACCCTGCAAGGTAGCTGCCTCCACCACTGCTACTGACACACGCTTCCAGTCAGCTCCTTTTAAGCAGAGTCCAATCATGACTTGAAGTTTTAAGTACTTACTTTGAGTTTGGCTCCAAAATGCCAGGGGACTGAAAGACACGTTCAAGCAGCTCATAGGACCCTTGGTGTATCTGGAAATCTCTCTCCAGTACCACACTTCTTCCTGCCACTATAGGTTATGCAAGAGCCTGACCTGCAGTTCTTTCTCACTCTTCCAAAGACATCAGGTTTTCTCATCATGACAGGCAAAGGACACCAACTCAAGCATATGAGAAGTTCAAATACCATTTACTCACAGAAAATTTTAGGTTCTACATATTGATGACAAAGCTAGATCTCCTGTACAAATCTTGCTTTTAGGATGGCCAATGTCCAGCTAAAGTCTGAACAATGTTGGGGAAACAGGTATATGATAAGGAAAGTCCCTCTTTGTTGAATATTGTGTGGGAGCTGGGGTATCTGATCACTCTATTTACCCTTTCTCCAATGCATTATCTCCAGTGCAATGAAAAGGAACTTCAAGGCAGCAGAGAATAATATCCAAATAATTTCATTCCTCCATCTTCGTGCCTGGGAAAAGTTTTTAAAACCCCACTGCATAAGGATAATGTTATTTTCCATCACAAGTGCATTGCTGCTTACAATGGCAAAGCATTGAGTATTCAGTCCCTGTTTTTATCCGATTCCCCTCTGTAATGTGGTGGATAAGAATGAGCAAAGTATTTTACTTTTAGACCCTTCATATACCTCCTGGGAAATTAAAAGATGCAAAAATCCACCATGGGATACAGTGGGGTTTAAGGGAGAAATAATGAACACTTGTTAGTAAGAAAGGAAGAAAACTCTGAGGAACCTGAGGACACAACTGTACGGAAAGACAGCAGTGATGGAATGTCTCTGGAGAATTACATGTTAGCCAATGCCAGCGAACAGATCTTAATGTACTGGTCCTTCAACCAGAGGAGATAGCAGAAAAAAACCCTGCAAGATGTGAGTGAGACGTAAAGTTTCTGATCACTTTCTTTCAGGCTCCCAAGGAAAGAGGAACAACATACCTTAAGGAGAGTTTCACACTGAAGGACAGCACCAGCCCATCTGGCCTGCATGAGCCCTGGAGAGCAGGGTCAGAGTTTTCAGCTGAACTCCATTTCAAGGAAAGAATTTGCTTTGAAGAGCAAAATGAATTTAGTATGCAAGCTATTTGCAGCAGAAATAAAGAACAACGAAAGAGAGGATACAGACAGTTTTTGAAGGAATTCATTATTAATTAGTTACAACTAAGGAATGAATACCAACATGTTTTATGTTTCCCACCTGCAGATGTTATTTGATGCCCCGCGTAAAATGTCCACTTGTCCACTGCAGCCCACCTGTGGCCCTGCACTGGTTTTTTCCCAAAAGTTCAGGAAGCTCACACGGACCTGGGTAGCAAGTGCTCCTGGCAGAGTCAAGGATATAGGTAATGTAATCTCAAGAAACCATACAGCCATTGGTGAAATACGAGCATAATTTTCTAAAACTTCAGATGACGGTTTTCTAACACAACTGAACATAGTCTGTTATTGACCTTGTTGTAGTGATATGGATATAATGAGTATTGAAGCTAGAGATTAACCATTTCCTAGGTACATTGCGTGGGTGAATGGTTATTTTTCCATTGTACCAGTTGTCATTGCTTCATAAGCAAGAGTCATGACCAAGTTATAGGTAATCAGAGAAAGTACCAGTCAACAGTGCTTTCTTGTTTCCAAAGAGAATTGAGGAAAATGAAGAATAAGTGGACTAGTAATGATGAAACACTTCCAGTCAATTTGCAATCCACCACTTTCCCCTCATCTACCCAGAGAGTCATGATATCATAGAAGGCTATCGGATTAGCGAACCCATGTTGACTATTTCTGATAACGTTTTTTTCTACTAGATGCTTGGAGGTGACATCCAGCTTAAGCTGTTCCATTACCTTTATGGAGGTGTAAGCGAGGCTGACTGGCCTGCAGTTTCCCAGGTCCTCCTTCTTGCCTTTTTTGAATACTGGATTGATATTAGCTTTTCTTCAGCCTTCAGGTGCCTCTCCTGTTATCCATAATCTTTCAAAGATGATGGAGAGCGGTTTAGCAATAACATCTGTCAGCTCCCCCAGGACTCAGGAGTGCATCCCTTCTGGGCCCATGGATTTGTGAGTGTCCAGTTAGCCTAGATGATCTCTAACACAATTATACTTGACTAAGAGACAGTCTTAGTCCAGCTTCTCTGGACCTTCTCTCTTTCCTCCAGGGTCTGGGATTCCTGAGGGTCAGCCTTAGCAGTAAAGATTGAAGTAAAGAAGGCATTCAGCTACTCCACCTTCTCTGCATCTTCTATCACAAGGGCATCCACCTCATTCAGCAGTGGGCTCGCATTTACCCTAGTCTTCTTTTGCTGCTGATCACAGTATCACAGTATCACAGTATCACAAGGTTAGAAAGGACCTCTGAGATCATCAAGTCCAACCTATAACCCAACACTAACACCAACACTAACACCAACCATCATCTAAACCATGGCACTCAGTGCCTCATCCAGTCTCCCCTTAAACACCTCCAGGGTCGGTGACTCCACCACCTCCCTGGGCAGCCCATTCCAATGGCCAATCAGTGAAGAACTTTTTCCTCATATTAAGCCTAAACTTTCCCTGACGAAGCTTAAGTCCATGCCCTCTAGTTTTGCCACTGGTCACCTGAGAGAAGAGACCAATCCCTGCCTGACTACAACCTCCTTTTAGGTAGTTGTAGAGAGCAATGAGGTCTCCCGGTCTCCCCTGAGCCTCCTCTTCTCTAGACTAAACAGCCCCAACTCCCTCAGTCGCTTCTCATAGGGCTTGTGCTCCAGCACCCTCACCATCTTCGTTGCCCTCCTCTGAACACATTCCAGTATCCTAACATCCTTCCCAAACTGGGGGACCCAGAACTGTACACAGTATTCAAGGTGAGGCCTGACCAGTGCCGAGTACAGGGGGACGATAACTTCTCTGGTCCTGCTCACTACACTATTCCTGATGCAGGCCAGAATGCCATTGGCCTTCTTGGCCACCTGGGCACACTGCTGGCTCATGTTGAGCTTCCTGTCCACCAGCACTCCCAGGTCCTTTTCTGCCTGACTACTCTCCAGCCACTCTGTCCCCAGTCTATAGCTCTGCATGGGATTGTTGTGTCCAAAATGAAGTACCCGATGTTTGGACTTATTAAACATCATCCCATTAGAATCAGCCCATCTCTCCAATCTGTCCAGGTCCCTCTGTAGGGCCATCCTACCCTCTAGCAGATCAGCCCTTCCTCCCAGCTTGGTATCATCTGCAAACTTGCTGATGATGGACTCAATCCCCTCATCCAGATCATCAATAAAGATATTAAACAGGACGGGACCCAACACTGATCCCTGGGGGACACCACTGGTGACCGGCCGCCAACTGGATGAAACACCACTCACCACCACTCTTTGGGCTCGGCCATCCAGTCAATTCCTAACCCAGCACAGAGTGCTCCCATCTAAGCCACGGGCTGCCAGCTTCCCTAGGAGTCTACTGTGGGAGACAGTGTCAAAGGCCTTGCTGAAGTCCAGGTATTCCACATCCACAGCCTTCCTCTCATCCACCACTGATGTACTTGAAGAAGATCTTCTTGTTGTCCTTGATGTCCTTTGTCAGGTTTAATTCCAAGTGGCCCTTAGCCTTCCTTCTTTTATCCCTACATACTCTGACAGTGTTCCTATGTTTCTCCCAAGTGGCCAGTCCTGTTTTCTACCCTCCATAAACTTCTTTCTTCCTGTTGAGTTTTTCCAGAAGCTCCTTACTCATCCATGCAGGCCTCCTTTGCTCTGTCTCTTACTCAGAGGGATGCAACCATCTTGAGCCAGGAGGAAGAAGTACTTGAAGATTGCTCAGCTGACTTGGACTCCCTTACCTTCTAGAGCCCTCTCCCACAGGATTCCTCCAAGTATATCTTTGAAGAGGCTAAAATTAGCTCTCCTGAATTCCAGTTTTCTAATCCTGCTTATTGCCCTGTTTCTTCCACGCAAGATCCTGAACTCCCCCATCTTGTTGTTTCTGCAGCCAAGGCTGCCCACAACTTTCACATCACCAAACAGACCTTCTCTGTTTGTTCATACAGGATCCAGTAGAAATCCACTTCTCATCAGCTCCTCAACTGTGCTGAAGAAAATGTACCTACAACTTTCCAACCCCATGGGCAACAACAGGTCTGTTAGAGAGGGAATGATACAAACGCGCTTTAAACACGTTGTAGAATTAGGTTGCAAATGCAGTCAGGCACTAAGGACCAGCATGACAGTGTCTACCACTCTCCGTGGCATGTTAGTTAGTTGTAAGATTAAAGGTGTTATGGTGTATGGAAATGAACTTTACTGTCAATATTTAGATGGACACGAGAAACTCTGACAACAACAGAAGACAAGAAAGGAGGAGACAAATATGCTGAAAATTGCAATGTAACAGTTATTGATAGGTATGGGTTTGTTGATAAGAAGAGAACTCTCTGGAAGTTTTACAGATTGACAAATTTATATGAGCTTCAAAAATCATCCCTGTTTGAATAAATACCTAGGCTAATAAGCAAAAATCCTAGAGGTGTGTGCACAGCTGGGAAACAAGCTTTTCAATGCACAGTCTGTTCAAACCCCAAAGGGGAACAGTCCCACATGGGACTTGGACAGGAAAGCAGGAGGACACATGGGAACTTACAATGCTCCCTACAGACACAGGAATCTGAAAGATCCAAGCCAAAAGAGATCTGCAGCTGCCAACTGAATTTGAGAGACTTACCACAGATAAGATTTTAAGTACTCCCAGTTTATCACGGAAGGAACGACTGAACTGACTACATACCCAGAGGGAACTTATGCTTGTTAAGCTGAATTCATTGCTACATTCAGACACACTCATGATGCAGCAGTAATGGAGACTTTCTACATATCTCAGCGGAGATATGGCAGATATTGAGATGTATTATTTTAAAAATTAAAAAAAGCCAACTATGCCAGGATGTGATTTCTGCAAGCACTGATTTGTGAAATATGTATGATATATAGATATATGAAATGTGTATATAGTCAATGATTACAGGACCAAAAAAGTACCCTTCAGCTTCCATTTGCAACACAAATCTGCCACTGTAATCAATAAAGGCCTGTTAAATATTAACAAAGAGAGAACAAATGGGGAAATAGCACACCAGAAAAATCCTGCTCAGATTTCTAGCGGCTGCCAAAAACCTTCTCTTTTTAACGTGTGGCCTTTGGGAACTCAGCATTATATTTGGTGCTGGTATTTCTCTCCATTATTTAAACAATTAGTCTTTGAATGCCTGCAGCAGTCTGATGGAAAATATTAGTGAAAAAAAAAGAGATTTCTGAAAAGACCTTGCCACATTTGGAAGATCCAAATTCAATACAGCAATGCAGAAAACGTGTTTCAGGAGGGCCACATACAGGCTTACATTTTTATTTGAAATCACAAGCCCAGCAAGAGAATGAAAAAACTGGCATGTTTTTCAAACAGAATTTCAGTGGAGAAGTGGGGAAGACTGACTGAAACCAGTAAAAAAGAATGAATCCAAGCAGTATTGTCTTCTTGTTATCTCAGGTTCCCTCTTCTGCCTCTATTCTTTAAGTTGCTATTCCTATATTTAACACGTGTAACACGTGTATTCAGCAATGTTACTAGTGTAAAATTGAATGCCTCCAGACTAAGTTTCAACAAGCTTACCTAGGCAGCATACTGAGTAGATACTGTGCTGGGGTCCATGCTCCCAGGCTGGAGAGGTCAGCCACTCCAGCAGTGGGTCACAATACTAGCAGCAGGATGGTTGCTCACAGGACTCCTTGATGTGAGTCTGAAGCTGTTCACAGTAATGCTACGTGTCTGGTAGTCTACAGGACGTAGGTCCTGTCACTATATGACACTAAGTACACAAACTGTATTACAGTCCTTTAAAAATTCAAGATCTATTGAAGAATTAAACCAGTGTTACAATATGCCTCTCTTCTCACGTAGATCCTCTACTTTAGAGGAAAGAGCAATTTTTCAAGAGAGAATAGTCTCCATTCAGTGGGTCTCTGTGATAGGACTGACTATTAACATGACAGGGCGATTAAGCCCCAGAGGATGACGCAGTTGCATACCATTGCTCATTAACTACCACCAGCAATGCAGGAGGCAAACCAAAGCCCTACTGGCAAGTTTTTTAATGTGAGTAATATGACATTTAACAGCTAGAAAATAAGGTCTCAGAAAAAGGAATTTGGCTAATCAGGGTGGTCACCAGAGACCAGGCTATTAAAAACAAAAATTAACTCACATTTCATAAACTGTTGTAGTGTCACTGGCTTTAGCGGAGCTTTACTAGTCCATGACAGCTCAGCCTCCATCTACCAGGGCCAGATCTGTCAGGACCGCACACTTAACCAGTGAGCCATGCTGCCCACACGCTGATTCCTCATGCTGTCTCACAGGTTGCCCCAATGTACCCACCCCTGCACAGTACTTTGTCAATGTGGTTTTGCAGCGTAAACATTCAAGTGAAACATTACTCACTGCTGGTAAAGGACCTCATTATCATTTTTACTCAGAATGAGTGCTATGGTAGTGCTTGGTCCAAGCAGGGAAGTAAGGTATGTTTCCAAGAAAAGAAAACACAGGCAGTAAATTACAGACATGAAAAGTATCCTTAAAGAGTCATCTGGACTAATTATGTAAGCCTTTGTGCTTATTCAGTGCTGAGTACACACAGAGAAGTTCATTTTATTAGGAAAAAATGCTGGATCTGACAAATACATGTGACTAAGAAAAACATGTCCTGAGGAGGCTGTCCCTGCTACAGCACAAGAAAGCACATTGTGAAACCATCGTGATGTGGGTGGGAGAAACAAATTCCAAAACTACGGATGGTATGTGGCAGCATATTGATCACTCCCCAACAGCACTGCCTCAGCCCTGCACAGTCAGTTTACTTGAAGGAAGCAGAAAGCAGAGAAGGAAGCTCTCCTGCAACACATGATCTATTCTTCTGAACATCTAATTCATCACCTTCACGAAATTGTCCTTCACAGTTACAGTTGTTTAGTTTCTTAAAAAAATCTTTATATTCCTGGGCTTTGAAACCATGGGAACAGCGACAAAGATTTACCAAATCAGCTGTTAAACTGTAATATATTTTCTTCAGCTCATATATATGAATATGTATAAGTAAGACATCTGTTTTTATAATAATATAGATTCTTCTGATTTTCTAAGGCCCTACGCAAACTTTTTGCTATGCAACACTAACTTTGGAAGATTTTACTTCTTTATTCATAAAAAAAAACATATGGCAATGAGTTATCTTTAAGATAAAAGGAGCATAGTTCAATCTTTCAAAGTCAGCTGTAAAAACAGTCTTTGCACTACTCTGGAGAACTAGTGAACAGGGTTAACAATAGAGTACCTCAAAAGGAATTGCCTTTATGGCCCACGGTGCTCATAGCCCAGTTTTAGCTCATACTAAGGCAGAAATCTGAAGTGCCTGCTGTTAAAAGGCCATCACACACTGGTAAAGGGCAGTGGGAGCAGATTCAAGTGCAGACATAAACTTTGTGCTTCTCATGACTAAAATTCTTGCCCACATTGCAGGCTTTGCTAGACTTACTGTTTATAGCCTAAGTTCAAACACCTCAGAGATGGCAGCATCCGCTGTCTCCAAGAAGGCAAATTGCACCTAGAAATTATTTCTGTGCCATCTAGGAGACCTGTGGTGAGACCTGGACCTGCTTCTGTTTGATCCACCCAGACTGACGAAGAGTCAGGTTTGCAGTAGACCTTCAACACACTCTGGATCTCCAGAGACTGAGATATATGTCAAGTTGTGCATAGATAGTGACTGTAACTAGTACTTGGTCACAGACCCAGAAGTTAGAATAAGCACGTTCTTCTTGTCTTGCCTTGTCTTGTTTTGCTTGCCTGCTTGGTGGTCTTCAGAGTCCCCTGAAGTAAAGTAACAGCATTTCCTATCACTCTTCACACACATTTGCAGATAGCATCAGCAAGACATTCTTGTTAATGGACATTAGAAATAGGCTTTATTGAAGTGATTTGTCTCATTGAAACCTGTGCCATGAGCAGTGACCAGGAACTTCAGGACCACTGATGAAAGAGCAACCCCACACAAACGAGATCTTGTCAACACAGATCCAAATGTAAGCTCTGTCAACTTTTCATCCAAGCTCAGTGCAAAGTCAGCAGAAATAATCTTCTTCTATCTAGATCAAGAAAACATTAAGCAAAGCTCAACCATTTCATTCTAGAAAAGATAATTTTGCAAAACAACTATTCCACAGAAATAGGGATGATGTTTCATATCAATATATTTGCTATATAAAGGTACCCTGGCACATTTTGTAAGGATGAAAAATTAAACTTTATGATAGTTCATTTCTATTCGGTAATTGGGCCAACTGAAATTATGATCAAATGAGCACCTCAGAACCTGGGTGCCAAAATTAGCATGTGTTCACTCAGATTTTCAAACTTCAGGCACCAAGTTGTGTCAACGTGGTTTCAGATTTGTGGATGACATGAGCCCTCCACACCTCAGAAAGCACACAGACATCTTTATTCTGACTGCATTGTGAACTAGCACAAAAATATAAGGACATAAGGAGATGTAGTATGTGTTTTAAATCAGATTATAGAGTTAGGGACAAAAGATCTGTCAATCTTATGTCAGGTACATAAGCCTTTTGAATGGAAAGGAAATTTACACCGTTTCCCAGATGCTAAGCACCTGGAGACTGAGTCACATCATGGTGCAGAGTACCGTTTTACAGCATGGCTAAAGGAAATTAAAAAATTGTTTGTCAGTTCTACTTGAAAGCTACTCATGCCCTATTGAGAAAGAGAATCACAGCCTATTAACCTCCTTTCTTTGCTTTAATCACTGAATTGTACATTTGGTATTGGAAAAGCTCTGCGCAGAGTGGGAGAGCTGAAATACAAATACCAAATGGTAGGATAGTTGCTCCAATAATACTTTACAAAAGTACCAAGTGACAACGATTTTGACCCGAAGGAAAAAATGCACAAAAATGCAAGTGTGCTATGTTGCTAGAGCAGTGAGGAAATAAATGGAGACAATCAGGGATTATGTCTCCTCAAAATACAGTCATGGCCAGACACAAATATGCTCCTACTGTCGCATGTGCCTTACTGACAATTATTAGCAAATACTACTTTAAGTACTTCTGATGATAGACAGTGAAAGTTTCTATGGTCCAACAATTATTAGGCACTAGATAGTACCTAATACTTTTTACAGTAAGAAAAAATTCTCTCCTAATTAATTCTGGTGTCTGCTACATTTTTCAAGTACTATTTTAACACATTCCTATCTAGACCGAGCCACTCAGTATCACTCATGGAAATATAGATGAACGCATTATCCTGTGAAACTACACTGTGTGCCCAGTGTTTATTACATCAAAAGCTTTTTGTTCAAGCAGTAAAATCAGTTTTAGATGGCATAATACGTACCACAGCCTTATGGGCTTGGAAGGGATAGAAAATTGCCAGAGAATTGTTTCCTACCCGGCATGGCAGTGCCCTAACTGCTCTGGGAAGGGAGAAGTCCTGTTCACAGATTAAAATACAAGGAGGAGAAAGCAGCTCTGTGCTGTCAAAGATTGTCTCATTTATGGCTTCCACTGGAGAGCTGCGAGCTGTAAAATGTGCAGTCTAGTCATTCTTCCTTCATAGGTAATAAACACAAACACTTTTTGGCAGAAATCAATGACTCAAGGAAAGGTTTTTTTTTGCTCCCTGAGTGATTTGGGAAGGCATAGAAGAATGCTGTTGGGGAGTTCTTGGCACAAATTTACAGCATGAAGGCAACAGCCTGCAATGGAAGATGGGAAATACTTAGAAAATTTGAAAACATATTGTGTTATATTGTTCCTGTCTCAAGTGATATATGGATGATGTTCACCTCCCTGCAGGAGACAAAAGGGTACCTGGCTGGGGAGGGAAGCAGTGGGATTTCTGGAATTTGCACTCTCCAGTCCTGCTGGCCTTTGCTTTGTTTTGGTATGGGGGCAGGGAGGTGAGGAAAGGACAGTTCTTGTATGCCTGAAAAATAAAGATGCATTTTAACTAAAAGGAATATATTGTATTTTGTTATATCCTTCTTCTTACCCTCGAGCTAGGCATCACAGGAAAGCACATTTAGAGACAGTCAGAACATTTTACTATATTAAATTTTCCTAAAATCAAAACTTGCCCATTTTGCAAAACATAACCTGTCACTGTTTTGACAGGAAGGAGGGAAGAGGGTGGAGTAGGGAAAAAATTGAGAGGAAGAAGACAGAGCACGTGAGAACAGACACATGTAACGCTTCCCAAATGGTTTAGATTTTGGTGAAAAGTGACTTTTTGACACAACTTAGTTTGGTGAGAATGTTTCAAAGAGCTTGGATTTGTCTCTTTATGGAACCAAAGGATGTTTCAAAACCTCAGTGGACACCTTAAAAAGGGGTAGTCACTCTCCAAAAAGATCCAACTAGATTTGCTCCAGCGTTTACCAGGCAGGGTCTGAATGTGAGTAACCTGACAGAGGCATAATTTACACCCTGGCTTATACCGTGGAAAACCCTGAGCCGTTATGCTACTCATTGAGAGTTTGTGGACAACATATTAATCTGCACTCTCCTGGGTAGCTATCCAGATGTAAATAAATTGTTCCAAAAAATTTTTCTTAATTGTATCTTGAAATTGCTGTTTTCAGCCACTGTAAAACACCACCACCATGGGTTCCTGAAAAGCTCTGAACAGCACAAGCAACAGAAGCTCATTAGAGTTAGCAGAGAGAAAGATAAGCTAAAGGACAATCCCATTCTCAGGTCTATAGAAACAATCAGAAAGAAGCTTTCCACCAGCAAAGGTGGTCTTAGTCTTCTGGCTGCTCAGGTGATTGCCTCTGGTAGTCTCCGGGCCAATGGATCATTTTCTGTGTTACTGATGCCTTTCAAGAACAGTTTTGCTCACCTGTTTACCTGCCCTTATGACTGACACTGGTGCAGCAAGAACAGGGGCCTGAGACCATAATCATCAGGTGCGTTCTTCACAAGAACAAATGGAGTAGAATAGAGTGCCATTTATTTCTGCAGATTTATTTCCAGTTTACAACCCATGCAAGAAGCCAGTGTACATGACACCTGGCTGTGATGAAGCTCTACTTTAATTTAAAAAAATTATAATCTTGCAGTATCGTACATATACGTTTGTGTCAAAATTCTTATTAGGCATAACATTTCTAACTCCTTTGCTTAAGACGCACTGCAAACTGTAGAAAATTCAGAGTATTGGTTTAAACAAAGGGATAAAACAAAGGGCTATTTTTTTCCAAATATGTTGGAAATAATCTCAAAATAAATGTAACTCAGCTAAATATTTGTAAAAACTTAGCTGAAATGCTATGAAACCAAGATTTCAATTCCATTTATGGAAAAAACTATGCCTCAACTAAGAAAAATTCTAATTCTTCAGCTAGCTTTTGTTTTGACTAGGATCACTTGTCAGTTTAGCCAATGCAGCTAGTCCATAGTGACTCCTCGTAAGCCACCACAGATTACTACAGCATCACAAGAGGTCATTTTCAACATGATTTTTTGCCTTCCAATTACAATCTGTGTTATCTTGGTTATAGCAAGTTACCCTGATCACATCAAGTGTAAAGCAGATCAAGGTCTTAGAAACACTAAAGCTCAGTTGGCTCTATTTCTAAGCAGAAATCCTATATTTTGAGATCATCGCAGTGCAGTCATCCAGGGCAGCTCTGCTCAGAATGTAATGAGTCTACAGTGGCTATGAAAGGAACCATGTTTTCATCCTCCTCATCCACCACTGACTGCAGTAGCCCCAGACATGCAGCTGGAGGAGAACTGGAAGTGCCACACAGAGGCTGTAGAGCAGACTGGTGCTCTGAGCATCAGTATAAGCCACTGAATAAAGAAAAAGACTCCGTGGTAATATCTAGGTTTCTAAATTTTAAAGACAGAGGGAGGCATGATGAGTGCACTAGCCTTTCAGTGCCCTGTACCACGCAGCACTGCTATTCAGGTTGAGTGGGACTCAGAGGGAACCAGTGCGACATTTCCCTAATTGCTACTTCCAGTATCCCATTTCACTCAATTTAAGTGGTCTGTGGGAATTGTTAAGGGAGTGTTTACACAAGCCAATCGGAAAGAAGGTCAGTCAATGTTTATCTGCTGAGAAACTGGAAGCTCCATGACCTTGTAGGCATGAGAATTCATTTGCTCTCAAATTCAGCATCATCAGATGCAGACCAGGTCAGGTCAATAACTTTCAGTTCGATGCAAATCTAGATCATGGCCTGACTGGAACAGTCTTGCCAAATTTGATAAATGGCTCTATCATGTCTGCTCTGGCTTCTAATTTCCATGTTAAGCCCTTGCTTGCCGTAGTTAAATGATGCCCGAAATACTCTTTTGACTGAATTCTGTATCATCCATCCCTTACCTATCTTAATGACTCATTATTAGATAAGGGAAGAGTCAGACTTAACATTGTTAGGGTGATGGGAATGTTTCCAGGGTATGCATCTGTTCACTGCACATTAATTGGATCACTGATGCACTAATAGACTTTTTTTATATGTAATATACTGACAGGTGTCCTTCAATGCACAATAAACCTACAAACACCTTAGGCATGTCTGCTATTATGATGAGCAAGAGCTGTGAAAATGCTAGGCTTAAAAACCTAAGTATCTTTTAAAAAAAGATAAAAGAATTTTTCTTCTGCTGTGTTACATCTTCTCATGCACAATTTCTGGAAATGTTCAACCACCTGTTTAATTAGGTTAAAATACCGAGTTTATGCTTCCACATGCATGGACTTTACATTTTACTTCTCTAAGTAGTTACACCAGAGATCTGGTTGCAATCATACTCTTATACTTGAGTGCAAAGGAACAGCATCTCTTATCTATATCTGATGCAAGCTTTCAACCCTGAGCTACAAAGGTTTTGCGTTCTCAGCTCTGAAAACATAGCATAAACAAAAGTCAGGAACAAATTTGTGAAATCATGTTGATTAATGACGGAAAGATTGCTCGCAGTCCATTGCCTCACCAAGCAGTAGGAAGAGTTTCTACAGGTATGAGACAGTGTCTGTCACTGGAACTAGTTGCTTAACAGCAGGTTAATACAAAATCCAATGCACAGGGATCACCAAGGACTGAAAATCACACTAGTACTTACAACAATAAAAAGTGGCCACAGGCTAGAGGCACAGTCTTGCCACATATCCCACAAAAACATTTCTCCAGACTTGCACTGGATGTAAATGCCTTTCTGAGGAATCTGTTCGCAATCAGGAATCCCAGATGTTTATTTGGAGTTGTGATTACAGGGATTAGCTCCAGTATTCTCTATGGAGAGAGTGACACACAGTGAGTGTCAGTCACCTTGAACTCTTTCCATACAAACTGTCACATGCACACTAGACAATGCTCTTGGAGGTGTATCTGAGAGTAAGAAGTGATGTAAGCCTACAACGTTATAAGAATTGGTGGCTAGATGTACATTAGGTTCTGTTTCAAGTGGGTTAGTAAGTCCTTAAGGAAGGAGGAGTACAACTATCTTCAGCTACTGTACTTCCTGGAAACAACAGCAAAGCAAAATAATCCAACATACTGCCTGTGCTCCCTTATACAGCTCTTGCTTTCTAATGACCCGCACTTTTTGGCACAGCTGTCTTGGCAAAATTAAATGTTTTCAAATACTTACAACAGATGCACAGTCACAACATTTTCCATCACACTCATATCTGTATATTTTTTATATCTTTAATTTTCTCTTTAGGATGGATTGTAGGTGTTATCTTTGTTTATAGTTTAAAACTCGAAAAACAGTTGTATGCAACATTTGCCTAGAGGGACTCCTCATTGAATAAATACACAGCTTTAAATGAAGTGCTGGGCTTTATCACCTGTTTTACTTGTATATGCCTGCTCAGTTCTTCCACCTTCAGCACAGAATATCCATTGGCTCAGTTAACTTCAGCCCATTTTAGCAAATGTCCAGCAGGTAGAAACCTGCCCCCTTTACAGTGAAGGCTGAGAGATCCACCTTGGTTGGATGATTCCTGAAGTATTCAACTTGAGAATGTTCTTATCTATCCAGGTTTTGAGCTGAAACAATCAGGTTAAATACAGTTCATACTGTATTGACTCTACAGTAGAGCCATACTTGCAGTTGAAATACAATAGCTAGAACACTCATCAGCCAAAAAAAACAGTCCATTTGGAATGATATAACATCCATTCTAGTCTGTCAGTACCCACATACATGAAATGTATCTGTCAATTATCCTTATGATTTACAGAAAGTGGACTTGCCACAGCTTTTTATAAAGAATCTGCTAAATGAAAAGCCCATTCATTAAAGTACAGCTTTAATTCATTTCAGGCTCTTTCATGCCCTGTCATGCTATGGATATTCTTATTTCATAATCCAAGCAAACACAAAAGAACAATCCATCCTTTGCTTCACCAAAACATTCACAGGAACCAATGACAAATACCTATCACAGAAGAAATAACAGCTTTCACATGGTGCTTAAAAATGAAACACTCAAATGAAGTAATGTTAATAAACAATTTAAGTTATTTTGGACAAATAAAATACAAAACCTTTTGGTTTTCAGCTACTCATTAGAAACAAAAACAAAAGAAGAGCGTATGGGAATTAAAAGAACACCACCCACTCCCTTCTTTCCTCTGATGTTTGTAAACTGTCTGCAGCAAGAGCCCCACATACACTGAGAAAAATTGCTGATCATTGTCAAAAATGAGACAAATGACACTACAGAGAAGGGCTTAGAGTGAAAGAAGGAGATTGACTCTTTCACCATCCATCATCTGAAAGAGGGTTGATGCTGATTCCTGAAGAGGTAGAATGGGATAACTGAGCAGCTTTTCCTGATTCTTGGGTCAAAGATCTTGCAGCATGACAGTCACTCAGGATGAATGGCCAGTGTGCCAAACTTGTCACTCCTTGCTGCTCCCAGAGCCATGCAGCAGATTTGCATCATCTCCTGTCAAGTCACTCACAAAAGCAAGACAGTAGTCAATAGAATACTGATGAAAGTAAAAAGTTGGGTTTAGGGGTTTTATAAGTGTCTCCTCATAGAATCATAGAATCATAAAATCATCTGGTTGGAAAAGGCCTCTGAGATAATTGAGTCCAGCCTCACCTGTCTCCTTACTAAACCACGTCTCTAAGAAACTCATCTACTCAACTTTTAAACACCTCCAGGGACGGCGACTCAACCACCTCACTGGGTAGCCCATTCCAAAGCCTGACTACCCTTTCAGTGAAGAAATTTTTCTTAATGTCTAGTCTAAACCTCCCCTGACACAGCTTGCAGCCATTTCCTCTTGTCCTGTCACTTGTCACTTGCGAGAAGAGCTCAGCATCCACCTCACCACAACCTGCTTTCAGGTAGTTGTAGGCAGTGATGAGGTCTCCCATCAGCCTCCTCTTCTCCAAGAGAAACAAGCCCAGTTCCCTCAGCCATTCCTCGTAGGACTTGTTCTCCAGCCCCATCACCAGTCTTGTCATTCTTCTCTGGACGCACTCCAACACCTCAATGTCCTTCTTGTAGTGAGGGGCCCAGAACTGAACACAGTACTCGAAGTGTGGCCTCACGAGTGCTGAGTAGAGGGATACAATCACCTCACTTGTCCTCCTGGCCACACTGTTTCTGATACAGGCCAAGATGTCATTGGCTTCTTGGCCACCTGGGCACACTGCTGGCTCATGTCCAGCCGGTTGTCAACCAACACCCCCAGGTCCTTCTCTACCAGGCAGCTCTCCAGCCAGTCTTCCCCAAGCCCCTAATGCTGTATGGGGTTTTTGTGTCCCAAGTGCAGGACTCAGCACTTGGTCATGTTGAACCTCATCTCGTTGGTTTCAGCCCATCAATCCAGCCTGTACAGATATCCCTGCAGAGCCTCCCTTCCTTCGAGCTTAGTGTCATCCACATTCTTGCTAAGGGTGCACTCAATCCCTTTGTACAAATCATTGATAAAGATATTGAACAGGACTGGACCCAGGACTGGACCCCGGGGAACACCACTCATGATAGGTTTCCAACTGGATTTAACTCCATTTACTACAACCCTCTGAGCCCGGACATCCAGCCAGTTTTTTACCCAGCAGAGGGTGTGCCTGTCCAGGCCAATGGTAGCCAGTTTCTCAATCAGAATTTTGTGAGAAACAGTGTCAAAGACTTTAGCGAAATCCAAGTACACCACTTGGGAATTATAAGTATCTACAGCCTTTCCCTCATCCATTAAATGGATAACCTTGTCATAGAAAGAGATCAGGTTGGTCTGGCAGGACCTGCCTTTCATAAACCTATGTTGACTGTGTCTGATCACCCGATGGTCCTGCACATGCTGTATGATAGCACTCAAGATGATCTGCTCCATGACCTTCCCTGGTACCAAGGTCAAGCTGACAGGCCTGTAGTTCCCTGGATCCTCCCTCCAACCCTTCTTGTAAATGGGTGTAAAATTTGCCAGCCTCCAACCAAGTGGCACTTTCCACATCAGCCAGGACTGCACGTATTTTCTTTTCCCATTCTTCATTTCCAGATTGAACATTCCCTGGTGCTAGCAGCTTTTGGACTTGACTTTTTAAATCCTGCACAGGATGTTTTATGCTCTCCTATCTAAGAGCACTGGATCTCTTAAGGGGTTCAGCCATAAGCACATCAACTCTCTATATATGACAGGGCCACAATCCATCTGTTGAGAAAGAATCTCTGTATTATAGAACTGTACACAATAAAACTTTGATTTCATATATAATCCATTGCTGAGCTCCCAGCATTTTCTTTAAAAATCTTTTTTCTTTCTTTTAATTTGGCCAACAGTTTGAGTATTTGTATTTAAAAGTCTTTGGCAGCAAAGGAAACTGGAGTAAAAGTACAATAAACAAATATGAGAACAGCAGAACTGTCTTCATACATTCTTTTGTCCACATCTTGAAGAAATTTTACAACATATTTTGAGGTCAGCAGAGGAGTCTTATTAATCAGATTGGACAGTACTGCTTAACCAAAACAACTAATCTTATGTTCATTTTTACTTTGACCCACAGTAATTAATATGGAAACTTTGAAATAGCCTCCTCTTGCCCTGACTCACTCTAAATTGACTAAAAATACAGGGCAAGGGCCTGCTCTACCACCAAGGGACCAAAAGTCAGAAAAACCAGCCTAGAGGCAGCAAAATTACCCCCTGCAATCTTTCCCTCAGGGGACAGACCCAAAATACTTCCCAGCACAATCATTTCTCTTGACCTGCCTGTGGAAAGTGATGCAGAGGATGACTGTTGTCATCCTGTTTGTCATCCTCTGGCCAAACATCTGTCTTGCAATTTACACTCTTTTTTCACCAATCCACTGAAAGCAACAGCATGGAAAAACAGGCTGTGTGGCATAAATGGGTAGGAGAGAGCTGCCTAGCAGGCTTGAGTCCAGTGGGAGAGGTGGTCTTGGTTTCTCTTGGAATAAAAAAAGGAAATTACTTCAGCCACTCCATTGCAGCAGGAGCACATTAATGACCTAAGGTGGGAAGCATCAGGCCACAGGGAGCCTAGATCTGTTAAGGGATGCAAGAAGAAGGCAGGAATTATATGGGAGTTACACAGACTGAATGAAGGATTGATTGCAGCAGCATCACTCTTTCTCTCTCAGTTCCCCTGCTCTTACTCCATTCTATTCTCTTCACTGTTTTGTCACCTAGAAAAGAAGGCAAAGCAAAGAATGCAATGCTCCAGAAATATGTACTGCTGCTGTCAGCAATGAGGTAGGAAGAAAAATGCAGTCAAGTTACTTTATGAACATTTTGCTTATATAGGAAATTTAATCAGCAAAGACATCATATACTTTAGGACTTCCTAAATAGCAGTATTATCTGTAAAAAAAAAAAAAAAATGCTACTACATTAGTTCCTCTTCTGAAGGCAGAAGTACATTTCATCTCCTTTACCTCCTTTGTATGCCTATAAACCTTGTAGTATTTATGGGTTGTAAGCTCCAGGCTACTGGACAGAGAGTATTTTATTTTGGTAGCTCTTAAGCTCTTCTGAGCACCATATGTTTCATGACTCAAGAGGTCAGTTTTAAAACCTCCAGATTCATTCTTAGCAGGGACTTTCAAATCACCACTTGTGCCTGTAGTTGTAGTAATACAGCTCCTGTCTTGTTATATCTCTTGGAAAGATCATATGACACCTGAAATCTCTCAATGTACAGAGTTACACCATTGACTATCACATTATGACAGCTCTGAATTTCAGCATCCCCAAACATTGTCCGGGCCCCAAATTCCATTTGGTTCAGAGGAAAGAGGAGACAAAGCTGTGGCCATTAGCTCCTTGGTAAGATATATTTTAGATCTAATCAGGGCTCAAGGTCATGCTTCTTTCTCAATCTCTTATGCACCTTGGGCAGACACCAGGAGGGGGGAAAAAAAAGAGTTAATCTGAGGTTTTTACACAGCTAGATTACCAGAGAGTTCGTTAGACATTTCCAGGTCTGTGCCTTGTAGGAACTAAGGAGGTTCTTAGATTGTCTTACAGGACTCTGCAACTCCCAGGCATTCTGCTATGAAAATCAGATAGCTTATATCGCCTGATTTCTGTGCATTTTTTAAATATTCCTTGATCTGGCACATCCTACTTCCAGCCTGGTCAGGGAAGGAAGAAACTAGCAAGAATCAATCTGATCGTTAAATGCTTTGAATAGCTTTCTTTTTAACTATCAGTGTCTACTAGCAGTACCTGTAATATCTGAGTGTGATCCTCTGCTGCATACATACCCACATTTTTTATATATATAGTATGCACATGGTATGTATATAGGGGCATACATGTCAACGTCATTTCACGTACGTGAATATTTCAGCTTTGTAAGAAAAAACATATCCTATCCTTTCACTCCTGTTCCTGGTGACCTTTCATTGTCTTTACACCTCTGCTGCCCTAATCCTGAGGGCATTCATTTCAGAGTTGGGTTACCTGCCTACCGTGTGGTTTCTCCTCACATGACCCACTATCTTGTGCAGGATATTTATGTAATGACAGATGAGACTTTTTTAGTCCCTCACTTTATTAACTGTCAGGTTATGAATCATCAGCAATTGCAGCTACTGCTGTGACCGTCACGCTAGCTGCTTTTTATTTCCAGAGGTTACAGAGCTAGGTATGAGAGAGGATGACACTTCAGTTAGAAAGAGGGCTCTGCAGGGAGACTGTGCGGTCTTCCAACTGTCCAATCCAGAGAGAACAAATAAAAGAAGCTCTGATTGCAGTCAGTGACAGCTGAAATGAGGAATACAATGAAGCAGGGGGGACTAGGAGTTCAGCCAGCAACCAAATGGAGAAGCAGATGAGCTCATGGGTGAAGCCCATTCTTCATGTAAATGTCTGTCAAATTAAAAATAAACAGAAAGCAACAGGAAGGACTGTGAAGATATTTGGGCAGAATCATTCAACATGACTGCATTTGATGGAGTCAGCAAGTCTTTAATAGCAACACTGGCATTCTTCAGACCATACATCAAATGAACATCAGTGTTCAATGTAGCCTTTTCTGGATGTTCTCAGTCCTTTTATCCACTTAAGCAATGAGCTATTACTCATTAATATGTTCTCATGTCAACAACTCAATATGGATTTTATTACACTTGCTGGGGAATTTCCCAATAAAACAGATTTTCACTGGAAATTATTCATCGGTCAAAACAAGAAGTTTTGGTCAAATGTAGTAAAAGACAGGAGTTTGTCTGTAATTTTTCCTACCATTTTTCTTTTGGGGTATCTAAAGGTATTAAAGATTGCAGCATTTCAGCTTCTGGGGCATTTTAACGTAACTCAGCCGCCAGGTCTCAAGCTTTGTGACTCCTCATCATTGATTTTGGAGCCTAAAAGAGAGCCTCAGCCACCAGTTTTCACTCTCTGTCGATTTTCCTCATGTAGTCCTGTGCAAAGGTAGCCCAGATGATCAGCTCAACTTACTTCGTATTACATTTCACTTTTTCAGGTCTGCATTTTAGTTTTAAGAATAATCTGTGTTGCTAAAAATAACAGATATGCTACAGTACATATAAAGAAGGAGCTTTCTACTTGGGAACAAGCTATCTCCCAAGACATTGCAGGGCAGAAGTTGAACACACTTCTCATTTGACTTACAACAGTGTAATTTTTGTTGCAAATGCCTGAGGAGACAATTTCTGCTTCTTTGGATGAAAATTAAAATGCAATGGGCAATATGCTGCACTAAATAAAACTGCACAGTCATGTTATACACTCTTAAAGCAAATGAGCTCTGTTTGTTAGATATGTTGTTTAAAGAACAAGAATGAGATTTACACGTGTTTGAAGACATCCCCTCAGGTTTTAAAAGAACAAGTTACCTGGATTTGACTTGTGCCATGAAAAGTACATAACCTAGTGCCCTGCCAGCAGAGAGACAATAAACGCTCAGGCACCACAGATGAAACAGAACAAACATAAACCACATGAATTATTTCTGCGCAGTTGATCATTAATCTGAAAAGAGAGCAGTAATGTTCATCATTTATCTACTTCAACATATGCCATTAAAATAAATCAACACTTCATGAGCTTGACATCTTTGGAGAAGAAAACATTGAGTTTTCAAATAGAGAAAGCCTACAAATTCCAATCCCACACATGCTAATGAGTGACAGAGAACAAACACAAGTCTTTGAGGCCATGAGTATCAGAATGAATAAAAGTCACAAGGCATAGCACTGAGACAGACAGGGAGGGCTTTGGCATTCTTAATTGTTTTAGATATTATACCAGGGAAACAGAGAAGCCCAGTTTTTTATCTTAATCAAAATTTGGCAACTTTGCCCAACTATGCATTTTGCAATATTTTTATCAGTAGTATTAATACTATTTTAATTCCCGTTCTCAATCTTGATATAAAACTGAAAAAGAAGAATAGGAAATAAATTTGCCATCCTGGAATCAATAAAGGATTTTAACTGTTACCACACTTCACTGTACATAAGGCTATGAAACAATAAAAAACATTTGATTAATAACATCATCACTGTATCAAACAGAGTGACCACAAGCCTCTTGGCAAGTCTTCTGAGGATTGTAGTAGTTCTCCTCATATCAGTTGATAAGATTGAAGCTAAAACACAAACCAAAGCTCTTAGGGTGGCTCCTACCATTTTGTCAGGTGGCATTAACAAACAATGAACAGTTCAAGTGAATTTACTATGTTATAAAGGATTATCTGTGGGGAAAAAAATATATTGGACTTTTTTTTCAAAAATTGGCCAGTTCTGACTTCTCTTTGTCCTCTCCGAATAAACAGGAAAATTAAAGTTTTAAAATTCCAGCATTTAAATACAAGCTCACACATTCACTCTTAATAAAAAAAAAAAAAAAATTAAAAAAAAGGCAGTTTCAGCTAAACCAAGATGCTTCCTTTCCAAAAACCACAAAATTAAAATTTTTTTGAATATTCCCATTAGGAAGAGGTAGATGTTATTTTCAAGATGGCATAAATATTACAGTTCTTAAACTGGAAGAGATCCTTTGTCTTACTGCTGCCAATTTATTGCTCTTAACTTCTTCTAAAGCTCTCATCATACGCTTCAAGTACCACCCAATCTTTTAATCTGTTTATCCTTACAGCACCCCTGAGACTTAGCAAAGCACTGCTATCCCCATCTGCCAGGTGAGCTGATGCAGGGAAACCAGCCCCTTGCCCGATTGTGCCCTCTGCCAAGTTTTGCACCTGAGCCCCCAGCACAAGGAACAGGGAAAGTCTGGAGACTGCTGCTCAAGAGGCAGCTAACCCTGCATGTGCCATGGGTATCACAGCTGCTCACTTAAGCTTTCATCAAGTCACCAGGGCCACAGGTCTGTGGGGATGCTCCTAAGACAAATTCTTGTCCTGCTGATTCCTGGACACTACACCAAAGCTAAGTCCTGAACAGTCAAAATCCTAAGAGAAGAATGATATCCCCCCACCAAAGGCTCAGGGAAACATTATCTGTGGCTGCAGTACTCCTCAGGATGAAGAAGACCTTGAGATTTTTTCCCAATTAACTAAAGGAAAGAACTGAATTCCTCTCTCGGCCATCTTGGATATTCTCAGCGAAGCTTGTGTGTATGGTTTAATACCACATCTCTGCATTTGAGCACTTAACTCACTTCAGGAAAAAGTGTTGACAGATAGGAATCCTGTAAAGTATCCATCTCTGACAATGCCTAAAACTCTCCTGTATATTTTGCTCGTGGTAGCCTCTCTGCAGGTGGCTGCCTGTCACTGCACACAATATTGGAAACAGGCGTTTTTAACTTGGTGTTTTGAGTGGCCATGAAGGAGTTGGGTCTTGCAGTGCTGAGGTGAAAATCTGAGCGCAAGTACCTCTGAGGTTCCAGCCCTGAGTAGTTTGCCAACAGTAGTAGAAAAAGGGTGGTTGAAGGTGAAATAGGCACATAAATTCAGGTATTCCTAAATTTGCTCATAAATTCTGGTGTTCCAGTCCCTGGACTATCCTCACTGCTGACCATACAGATTTTTGAAAGGAGATAAGAAGCATTCCTGCCCTGACAAACCAGGACTGGTTTTACCTAGGAATATATTCAAAATCTCTTCCCTCAGCCATCTGGCAGCAAGATGAACACACATGCGGTGGCAATGTTAATCCATGACATTAGTTTTCTTCACCTCCTCCAACTGATATAACCCCAGAGCATGAGAGTCTGTTTTATCCAGAAAGATTAGAATTATTAAATGTATTTAGCCTGGCCAAACAACTTCTAAATGGGAGGTGGCTGTAAGCACTAAATAATTCAGAAAGCATAAAAATTTAGGAAGGAAATTAATTATGATAATCCAAAGGAGTGGAAATTGTCCCATATGGTGGTTAATCACCACTGATTTTTATACTTGATTAATACAGAGATTTAAAATTGCAAAAAGCTTACAGCTACCATTAAGGCATGTATCACTAGAGTAAGGTAATGTTTTCTGGGTTTCAGTGTCAGACTCTCAAAGGACATAAATAAAGGGCAAGTGTATGACAGAGAGAGAGGGATTCCAATTCTGTACCAACATACTCAGTTACTAAATGCCTGGCCTGCTGCCTGCATCTTTTCCACTTTGTGAGCAACAAGCAAGTACTTCTATCTATCCCACCAGACTATTACAGATTTTCTTTTCCCTTTTTGCACGCCCTTTTATAATTTCCTGTTATATCTCACAGAATCATAGAATGATTGAGATTGGATGGGACCTCTGGAGGTCATCTAGTCCAAACTCCCTACTCAAGCAGCCTCATCTAAAGACAGTTGCCCAAGACTATGTTCAAACAGCTTTTGAATAAATACATTTGTGTTGTCTAAGACTTTTAATCAGCAGTAAAATCTAAAATAAAGTAAAGCCAGCATATATCCTGGGAGGTAAAACCGTGACACTTCTAGACTTCTAGTGATCATTTAAGCTAGAGATGTCCTTGGCAAGTCCAGTTGTGGTGCACTCCACACATAGTAACTGACTATCCAGTTCAAGAAAACTTGAATATTGACTGTTATTTACTGTCATCCAAGTTAAATTCCCTTTATGTTCAGTCTAGAAAGATATAGTTGATGAAATGGAGACCTGTCCCTCTGAAAGTTACCTGAGATCTTAGCTAATCTTGATAGATGGCACCTAAACCTCTCTGTCCCAAGATGCTACATTGTAAATAGACAAAGCTAATAAAGACAAAAAAAAAAGAAAGCCAAGAGCAGGAAGAGATGTCTCTCCCATCTTCCAGGAGATCAATGGCACAGAGAAGAGTTGAGCTTCAAGTATACTGCTCCTAATTCAGTGCCTTGTGGGTGTCTGGATCATCCAGCTTGACGTCTTAGAGAGCCTCTCCCAACCTTTTTCCTTTCAAAGCTGTTAACATGATGATGCTTACTTTTAAATTACAATTATAAATAAGTATCCAAGGCACAGACGCTTCCTTCTTATGAATAGTTCTGTGAACACATACTGACAGAGCTTTTACAAAGATTGATCTGAAAAATTGTAAAATCATAGAATCATAGAATTACCTGAATTGGAAGGGACCCAAAAGGATCATTGAGTCCAACTCCTGTCCCTGCATAGGACACTCCCAACATTCACACCATGTGACTGAGGGCATTGTCCAAATGATTCTTCAATGCTGGCAACCTCAGTGCCATGACTGCTTCCCTGGGGAGCTGCTCTAGTGCTCTACCACACGCCGGGTGAAGAACCTCTTCATAAAATCCAATCTAAACCTCGGCGGTGCATCTCCCTGCCATTCCCTGTAGTCCTATCATTGGTCACCAGAGAGACAAGATCAGCGTCTGTTTCATCTCCTTCCCTTGTGAGAAGGCAGTAAACAGCTATGAGATCTCCTCTCAGTCTCCTCTTCTCCAGGCTGAACAGACCAAGTGACTTCAGCAGCTCCCCATACGATTTCTCCTCTAGACCCTTCACCAGCTTTGCGGCCTCCTCTGGACACTCTCCAGTGGTTTGATGTCCTATTTGGGCATGCATTAATAGAACATCCAAAAACTTTTGCATTGAATCTTACACCAAAACAGGCCACGGATATCAATGGATTTTCTGCATGACAAACACTGCTTTGTTTTTAAAAGATCAACTGATCAAGAAGTGTGTTTCCTGGGTGTTAGAAGCACATTAGCAGTAAGCTTTACATTTGGACAAAGGCTAAGGCTATAAAGAGTGTACTTACATAACAAAATCAACAGGGATCACATAATTGATTAACTGCTTATTTAGTTGTCCACTGATTGATTGTTTAATTGACCCATTCTAAGCATAGCCTAAATACAAACCATGACAAGTTTTTCAAATGTGGTTGAGACTATGCTAAACATGTAGACGTTTTATTCTTGTTTTTTTTTCCTTCAAAGGGGTTGACGTTCTCAAAGCAGTCTAAGTAAGTTAGATGTGAAATTGCCTCTGAAATTAGGAGCCAAGTACTCGTTATCTTTTAGAAACACTATTCCTCTTCAAGTATTTTTGAAAGGAAAAACCCCACTGTATTGTGAAAGTTGGAGAGTAGCTATTGTAAAGGTTGATAATGACAGAAACTGATCATTTCAATCTACTGATTCATACACCTGTAAAACATTAAATTTGCTGTAGTGTTCTTTTCCCAGACAAAGTGGAGGTTCATAACTCATGAATAAAGGGGAAATAATGTTGGAAATTATGAGACAAAACCAAAGTACTTTTGGATGCCTACTTCACATTCCTGCAACTTTTGTATAAACCCTCCTCCCTTTCTTTCTCACAAGCGTATATGTTTTCTTCGCATGTGCAGACATGCCATTATATACACCTGTCACATCTAAAACCGTAGTCCTTCAATATTCTTGGCAGTCCCACATAACAGATGTCAAGATCTGAGCTTCCTGTTCCATGATCTGTGTGCAATGAGGGATATGGAAAACTCTTCCAGGTTAATGTGTGGGACAGGTGGCAGGAGCAGTTCTTAACAATGGCTGTAAGGAGAGTTCCACAGGGCTGCTCATCCCTCGTGGGCAACCAGGAGTTGATGCAATTAGCATCCAACACAACCATGTCTATAATTCTGATGCAAATGGCAGGAACTTGGCAAAATGAGGTAGACCATTGGATTAGGATGGAAGAAAAGCTAGATCATGTTTACGCCTGGAGTGAAAGGAGAAGGGCAATTAAGAATAAAGAAGGGTAGGATTGGAGTCCTCATATAGGCACGCATGAAAGGAAAGAAATAGGAGCTTAAGAAGGGTGTGTAGAATTAAGCAAGGAGCTTAAGGCTGGGAAAGGATGTTGGACAGGAGTGGAGTCCTGGTCCGTGAAGCAAGCAGGGACGTGCAATCTGCCCTGAAAGCTAGTAAATGCTGCTGCCTTGAGTAGTGGTTCCCAAACAACCAAGCCTGGAAATCTCATTTCCACGAAGTTCAGCCTGGGTCAAACAAAGTAGAAAGTGGATTTCAGAACAAAGGAATTACGGTAGACAACTCCCTGCCGAGTGTCCCTTCCCTTTTCTTCTGTAGGAAGAGGAACTAAGACAAGGGCTCAACTTTGGAAACACGGCTCCAATCCCAGCCCATTTAGTGTAAGAACCAACACCCTAAAGTAGACCCATGGGATTAGCTGGAGACAGAGCAGCTCCAAGAATAGGGTATCTATCCCATGCTCCCTCTTGGATATGTTGCTTACTGACATGATGTTTTACACCAACACCAGACTGCCAAGAGAGAACTGCAGGGTAGCTTCCAGGTCTATAAATGCAGAGCTATCATTTGCAGCAAAAAGGAAATTTAAAGAAACAACAGATGTGTATACTGGAAATGATGCCAGGGAACAGCAGCCATCAAATATATGTATACTTTTATCCACTGAGCACTAATGGGCATATGAGGATTTGCTATCACTGCAGTAAAGCTGGCCTTTCATCCCACAAATATTTAGATATATTTTGGTCTAGTTAAGCAGGCAGCTCTTAGCCCTAACTTCAGCAGAAATCAAAAGTTAAACGTATCTGTAAGCATCTGCATTATCAGAGATTGTGTCCCCATAGCTATCTTTTTCTAATACAGTTTACAACACTGCCAGAGAACCATATTTAAGAATGCATTCCAGTATGTCCAATCGATTTAGGGGCATCTCGGGATATATAATTGCCACAAATTATTACTGAAGAATTTATTTTCTGATCCCTAGTCATCTTGATCATCTGCTTTCCTTTTTTTATTTCTTTTTGTCAAGATGTAATTCATTAAACTGAAGGGGGATTGACTTTATGTTCATCTCAATCATGCTTGCTTTGCTTGAATTCTGTATATGTTTTTTTGTGATTTTGACATAATGTTTGGAAACACATGAGCAATATATTCACTGAGGATAAAAAGGCGGTTCCAAATGAAGAATATTATGTTCACTCCATTATGTAGCTTCACCAGAAGAAATCTCATTGATGAATCCTATTCCAATACACAATCGGATAAGCAATCTTATTACCTCAAAACAAAGGATAATTTCTTCTCATCTAAATCTCCATTACTTCTATCATCTCACTTTTATGTCATTTCCTTCTTACACGTGCTTTTATACTAAATTTCCCTAAGCAGACAAGAGATATTATATTTGTTTGATATCTATTGCAAAGTCTTTTTTGTGGAATGGAAGTAAGTGTAGAAAAGCTGGAAGATTTTGTCTCCTCATGCACTCTATAAATTCTCCACCGCAGTTTCCTCCTACATGAATATTACACTCCTTCTCAGAATCAATACTAATTCCAAAGGTAAATTTTAGCAAGTAGAATTCCAGGCTCAAAAAAACCTTTTTATTTCGAATTTATTGTTGCTTATAATTATGGCCAAAAAAAAATTTCCAGAAGGCCCTACAGAGTACGAGCTGAACCACATTCCACAGATCTGAGGCAACAGTAGCCTACTTGAGTTCCCTCCTAGTACAGATCTTCTTCCTCTAACATACATATGAACCTCACTTCATTTATCTTATCAAGGTACAGATCCCAGAATCTATTTCCAATCAGAAATGTCTTAAAGATGAAGGGGTGAAACAAAACCTGGATGAAGTGCAGCTTGCATTTGGCAAGTGAATATCAAACTAGATGGACATGGCTGATAGATTTCTCTATCTAAAAAATTTATTGTAACTAAGGAAGGCAATAAGCAGCTAGAGGTAAGTCACTAGTGGTGCATCCCAGGATTTTGTACTGGGGAAAACACTGTTTAACATCTTCATTAATGACCTGGATGGGAAGACTGAGTGCACCCCTAGCAAATTCACTGATGACACCCAACTGTGAGGAGTTGTTGATGTGAGAGAAGGTCATGCTGCCATCCAGAGGGTTCTCAACAGGCTGGAGAACCGGGCAAACAGAGAAATGCAAAGCCCTGCACTTGGAAAGGCAGCCCCAGGCACCTACACAGAGTCAGGGACTGGTTGGCTGGAAAGCAGCTTGGCAGAAGAGAAAGAAACAGGTTACACAGAAGGTCAATTGTATGTTGATTATGAACCAGCAGTGGGCCCTTTCAGCAAAAATGTCTTAGGAAGACTGCTGGCAGCAGGATGAGAGAGGTCATCTTTTCCCTCTGCTCAGCCCTGGTGAGACATACCTGGAGTTCTGGGTCCAGTGCTGGACTCCCCACTACATGGGGAATATGGACATGCTGAAGCAAGCCCAGTGAAGGGCAACAGTAATCATTAAGAGAAAGGAGTAGTCTTCACATAAGGAGAGGCTGGGAGAGCTTCGATTTTCCAGTTTAGACAAGAGCAGGCTCAGGGGACTTTACCAGCGTGTATGTATACCTGACAGGAGGAGTAAAGAAAAGGGAATCAGGCTCTATTCAGTGCTGCCCAGTTGCAGGACAAATGGCAATAGATAGAAACTGAAATTCAGCCAATCCCATTTAAATGTAAGAAACTTTTTTTTTTTTCCTAGGGGGTGTTTTAACACTGGGAGATGTTGCACAGAGAGGTTGTGGAGTCTCCCTCTTTGCAGATACTCAAAACCTAACAGGACATGTTTCTGAGAACCTTGGTCTACGTGACCCTGCTCTCAGCAGGGGGTTGACCTAGAGGACCTTCAGAGGTGTCTTCCCACTTCAGAAACTCTGTTATTCTGTGCAAGTGCACTTAGCGAGACATTTCATACAGTACCATCCCAGAGACTAGCGGTTCAGCTGAAGAAGATAAATACTTCATTGATAAGGAACCAGCATGTGCCAAAAGACAGCACAGAAGAAAGAGATTGTGTCTGAGGAAAGTAACTAATTCAGCCCATGGTCTTTAAACAAACCTTTCCTTATTTTTTTTCACTGGTCTTGATACCAAAGAATTACGACTAGTTTAACAAAATTCACAGCTGATAAACCTGGGAGTTACGGCTAATGGGGAGGGGAACAGAATACCATCACAGAGAGACTGAATGTTCTTGAAGACTGGAGAGAAAAAAAGTTGGATAAGTAACAGAACAAATCCAATCCATAGAAACTGATAAAATAATCACAGTCTTGCTACCACAGTGCGGAAGCAACATTTGGAAACAATCAACAAAATAAAAGGCCTAGATTTTTTTTTGTTAATCTTGGGGTAGCCATAAAATCTATGACAAAACAAGCAGTACTGAGCAGCATAAAGATATTTTAAAACAAGTAGTAGCAAGGTATTAATATTATTGTCACTGCATAAAATACTGAAATGTTGTATACTATTTCAACAACCTACATACAAATATGATTACAGGACTTGGCGAGGGTGCACTAAATTAATTTTTTGAATGGAAACAAACAAAGGGAGACAAGGAGAACTCCATTTATTTCAGCCTAACAAAAGAAAGGCTAAGAAAGAAAATAATGGTTTAAATTAATGAATTGTATTGTGAAAGAACAAATGGCTTTGAGTAAATTGAATCTGGAAAACAGAAAGTATCTAATGAGCAAACCAGTGTAGTCCTTGAAAATTTAAATAACTAAGGAGAAATTAAGGGAAGAAATTTATCTAGGCTTAAGCTGAAGGCTCAACAGCATGTGAAAACAATTACCACAGGCTTGTCTGTCCTAACAAGGGAGAGAAAACAGCAAACCAAGAGCTCCCTTTTAGATCTCATCTAGCCCATGCTCCCTATCCCAGCGTCAGGTCTCTACTTTACAGGCTGCCACAGAAGCCACCTTTGAGATGCCCTGAATTATACTTGGAGAAAAGACTTGTTATAAAAAGGACAAAAATCACCAAGTATAAGGCTGTTCAGTCCTACATTGGGAGAGACTCTGCTAGTTAAGAGGAAGTAGTGAAGTAATTGCTATCTTAAGGCAACCTATATAGCTATAAATAGCTGTATATGTGGAGAAGTAGTGATTCAGGGAGATCTTAGGCTAAGGAGACCACCCTGAACTGGAAATACTAACACTGAACTCTTTACCAGCTGTTAATTTCTTTCTTTTCCTGCCACTAAAAGTGACATAAGTTAATTTAATTAAACTCAGACAGCCACAGACTGTGTGATGGTGCAATCTGCTGGATAAAATCAAGAGACATCTCTTCATTTGTAGATCTAATTTTTTTTATTTTAAAAGACATTCAATTTAGATTTGTCAATAATATTCAAAAGGCCTGAATCAGTACAGCCCCAGGCATTTGAATGGCTTTATTACTGTTCCACATGCCTCCAAAATCAGCTGCCATTTATCTCAGGTTGGGCACCTAAAAGGAATATATGCATTTTAAATAACGGTAACTAGCTGTCCCTAAATTAAAGAATAGCTCTAATCACTGCACTATGTTGAAGAACAGGAGAGCACGTAAGACTCAGACAAATTCACATACGTGTTTAAAGAATGAAAAGAGAGGGGGTTTGTGCTAACAGGTTAGAAAAACAGTATGAAGAATATCCTGGGGGCAAACGGTCTAACAATTGTGCCATGACATGTATTTTAGAAAGAGAAAAAGATTAACTGCCATGGTGAGTAAGTGATCGTTTCGACAATATTGCAGACAAAGGAAAGTGTTTTTTGCTGAGTTTTTAATGACTTGAAAATAGAACAGTGTCCACTTAGACACCAGAAGCCTTTGACCCCAAAAACCTGCTCTTGCTGTGTTCACCAGATTGTGTCCATACTGCCTTTCTCGTTCTGTGTTGAAGTGAAATCCTAACTATTCCAATTTACCACCTGTCAGCTGGGGCTGCAGGGTGGTTTTAGTACATTCAAACTAGATTCTCTGAGGAGGAAACTTATCCAAAATCTCTCCTTCATCTATCTATGCACCAAACTTACCCCAGTCCCTAAAAGAGAAAATAAGTGGCTAAATAAATTACTTGTCCTTCAAACAGCCTCAAACCACATGCGAGATGGAGATATCAAGGGACCAGATTAAATGTAGTCTGGAGTAAAATAGCCAAACCATTAACAATTTTGATGTATTAGATGGTGATCCCTCTGCCCCAGTCTACGGATCTGCTCTTTTCACACAGAATTACTTGCTTATGTAAACATGGCCAGAGAGACAAAACTGTTATTTCTCCAGGTGAAGGTTGTGTGTTAGTAGCTCCATCAGGTCTGTGATTGCCATTGGTTTGGGTTTTTTTTCCCCAGTGGTGAATAGAAACTCATGAGTACAAAGCAGTAATCGTTCTTCTTCCTAGCAGATGCACAGCTCGCTAAGATTTCCCTACCAGACACCAGTACTAACAGAGACAAGGCTGGTTCTTATTTCAGCAACTGAAATGGTTGTTCAGAAGAATTTATTTGCATTTTATGATCCTATTGCATGATACATAATATTCAGATAATGTAACAGCTCCTGCCACAGATCAGCAGAGAAGAAGATGACTCCATTCCCACCAATGATTGATGCGGGAATGAAAAGATCCTGTAACAAGACTTCCAGGCACCAGAGATTGTATTTAGAGTTCCCTGCTCCAGTTTCCCAGGCAAATGTTTGGAAACATAAACTGAATTTTGGCCTTGAGAATTGCCCTCAGTGTCCCTATTACAAAACCCTAATGCTTACCTCCATTTATCCTGTCTAGCACAACTATACTTCTATGGTCGAACACACCTAGCCCATGACAATCAATCTAGAGTTGCTCTCACAATAGTGCGGAATCAGGCCATTTACAGTTTTTGTTTCATCTTGTATATTTTAGTTGCAGCACTGAATCATGTTAACTTCAGACCATGTAATTCCTTATCTAAGTGGCAGGTGAGTAGCCTTACAAGCCATGTAATGTGGGATCTAAATGGTATTGCCTAATGCCAAGGTACCGCTGTACCATGGTACCTGGACAACCCTCCTTGCTGCTACTTCTCTGCATGTCTCTATCTTCAAGGAGTTCTCCCAGCATCCCAACGTGCAGAAAATTAGTTTGCTTTGCAACTGAGCAGAGACTGTATTCATTGTGCTTATAGCTCTCCTCTCTCTCTTGTACACAACGTGATAGTGTCAAAACCATTCTTTCTCCTGAGCACTTCCCTCAGACTGCCTTAGCCCAGGCTCTCTTGGCCATGGGTCTGGAATATGTCTTGAAACAAGATCTGCATTGGTATGGGAAAGCACTATAATGCATCTGCAATAATCACATGAACCTGAAACACGTGTCTGTGCAACACCAGGTGACTGGAAAGTTAGGCTCTGTGAAAACCTATAGCAGATCCAGAGGATGCTCAATGTTTAGTGACCACCAAGAAACCTTTTCCACAATACCTCTTGGCTGCAGTACTTAGCTCTGTCCTAAAAAGCATCAGTCATGGGAGCCTGGGTGAGGTTAAGGTAGGGTGCTGTTAGGGTAGACTCCTGCAGCTGCCTTTCCACAGTTGCTGAGTGCAGGGCAGTACCAGTGCTTGACCCATTTGCAGTTGCCATAGAGAGACTGAAGCATACAAAAGCATCACATCCTCCAATTGCAATGAGGTCTCACAGACATAAATATTTATCTGTGAATTTAAAGGAGAAATACTGTAAAATAATTATTAAAATGTATGTCCAGTGACTGCTGGCAAACATGAATTATCTGAAAAAGATAATCTATTTAATTCATTATCAGTAGGCTGCAGCTCTAGCCTAACCTTTAATAAGAAAAGAGAGGAAATTGGGCACAGCTTTGGCACCTTCCCTTTTAAGCCTTTCACTTTTAAAACTCAAACACTTTTCAGCTTCATGGTCTTCCTACACAAAAATGGATTAAAGCAGCATTAAGCCAAGAACCACATTTTCATGTGCAATGCAATTTATTGCAGATTTTGTAAATAAGTTGGTCTCCCTTCCAACAAAGAGATTTCTGCCTTCTGAAATGGTGTTTCAGCTACGGCAGCTTCTAATTAGAACAGCACACTGATCACACTGATTCTCTGAGACTGCAAAGAACTCAAACACCCACGGCTTCCAAGTGCTACTACTTGGCAACATTGCTTGAAGAAAGAAACACTAGTATATTGAGTTTCATTGAGCCAATAGGAAATTGCCAAACCCCTTTCGTTCAGGCTTCAGACCAAAGTAAATATTTTATGCATTTTTAATACTTCTTTTTTCCCATCAGTTTATTCTCCTTTTCTGCCAAACTGTAAATTAGGGATCCTGGACTACATATAGAAATGCTAAACTACTGCAATCAACTCTGTAGTCATAAGACCTTGCAGCCTTGGTGTCTGAAATTAATTTTGGTCAAACCTTGGATTAAGGATATTTGCAGCATATAATAGCAATAATTTATTGACTCTGGCTTGGTGAACAATGCTGTCTATACCCATGTGTCAGTGAATGGCTCTCAATTAGCCATTTACGTGTATGTAGCTAAGCACATCCATTTATTATTGTTACCATTTGTTTCACAAACTTAGAAGCCTAACTGAGATCCAGCATTCCCAAACATCACTCGCATTTTAGAGAGTTTAGTCTTAAACTAAACATCTCATCTCACTCTCTTCCCACTGAGACTTTTGAGTCTGTTGCATTGGTGACATCAGTTAGAGAGAAACAGGATAAAAAAACGAAGTACAAAAATCATGTAAATAGTATTATTCTAATCAGAAGGTCCCACAGGCAAATGACTGAGGGCTAACACTCCTGAAGCTGTGGAGGGAAACTGTGTTAAAGCACATTTTATTAACACAGACTCTGCTTTCCTTCCCCCCCTCCACCCCCACATATACACACACACACACTTCCCCCCAGTAAATATTGAAAGCAGACAGCTGAAAATAAGAAGGTAAGCAATGTTTTTAATCTATGCCAGAGACAGAGGTAGGTGGTTTGTCCTGTGGTGATGTAGTGCCATCTAGTGATACCTTCCTTCACGGAAAAAAAAGAAACACCCACCAAATTACATTTCCAGGTTTAAAGAAATACCTAAACTACACTTCAGGGTAAGGGAGGAGGTCTGGCAGTCAGCCCGCTCCCATAACAGAGTGCAGATACGAACGGTCTTCCTTCTTACAGGCAAGAGCTGCCAGGGAGGTTTGGGTTGAAAGCCGCTGCCACCTCCACCACCCTCTGCAAGGAGTTGACGCAGGGTTCCAGCTCCCTTCCAGCTCGCCCCAGGCCAGTCGGCAGGCAGCGAATCCCCCCATTACGGGCAAGCCAGCCCGTAATGATGCTCTGGTTTTAACGGTCCCAAAAGCGCAGGTGACAGGCAGCATGGCCTGGGCAGATGTAACTGAGGCTCACTTAACCAGCACTTCGCTTCTCAGGGTTTAATTAGCTGCTGCTGGGCTAAAACACAGCTCCCAGGAGGCAGCGACACACAAATACTGTTACACACTGGTGCCTGAGCAAACCTAATGAAAATACGCAGCTTGGTGTCAGAAGCAGCATGGCCACCCCAAAGCAGTTAAGAGGACTCTTTTTCCTCCCCTCCCACCTCCCAACCACTACCATTCACACTATCAAGCTAAGTTTGAATAATCCGTGAGTGCTGTCCAAGCTCTTACTCTGATTTCTAGAGTCCTGGTTCCTTGGTATTCAATTCGTTCATGTTCTCAGATTTTCCGACCAGTCATGACAACAGGTTTGCTTTCTTTTTTTTTTTTTCAATTTAATGAAAGTAGTGACTAAGACAGTACTGTATGATTCCAATGTCCTGGCAAAAAAAAAACCCAAATATCGCCAGCTATCCTAATTTTTACCCTGAGTTTTGCAATGGTGGAGCTTAGCTGTCTCAACTGCATAGAGCTAAATCCAAAAGATTTATTCCACAGGTAAGTAAAAACAAAATTTCTCAACGCAGAAGACTTTATGAATATACAGTAACCTCTGGATGCTGGCAGTTACTCAAAAGCTGATTTACCCCTGTCCTTGTGAACTGAGGTCCAGGTGTTGGTGTGGGTGCCTTCCAAGAAGCCACACATTCCCACAAACTAATCACTGGGATGGATGCTAGGCAACATGACCACCATGAGTATCCACTGTGTCAGCAGGTGCTGATATGGGGCTACTACTTTTCCCTTACCAGAAAAATCTATGTTTCTTCCTCTTCGTGATGAACTGAGAGGAAGATGAGTGAGAGGAAGACTAGTCAACCAGGCCAAGTCCAGTCCTTACTGTGAGGTATGACCCTGGGGTACATAATTCCATTCCATTTCCTCAGCCTGTCTTCTTCCTCTGTTCCCCATTCTCCCACAAAGAAAGCCTAAAGTGACAAGGAGGAATCAGAGGGTACAAGGCTCTGCCTTTAAGATGAGGGAAGTTAAGAGTATGGTCTTATTTCACAGATGGAGAAAGTAAGTACTAGAATCTTATTCCCAAGGGAATAGGATAAACCAATAGCAATCAGGACCTGAAGATCCAAAGCCAGTTCAAAGGCTGGTGGACAGCTGTGTCTCCTATGGCAAATTCAGAGCAGTTACTTGACAAGTATAACATATAGATAACCAGACAGACTAGATACATCTAATATATATAAAATAATAGCTTAAGGTAAAGGATATACCTTTAACTAAGGTCTTCCATCCTACTTGGAATTCAAGAAAGAGGTTTCCAGCTATAAATAACAGATGTTGAGGAGAACTCTTTCTGCCAGTTACTGCATCCCACATTGAAGACACATGCTCAGCACGCAAACAGCATATGAAGAAAGGCATTGGCATTCCTCAGGAAAATGAGGCTGCAGCAGGGTTGGAAGTGATCAGGATCAGCACAGGATTGATTGTTTAATTTTTGCCTAGTTGTGGTGAATGCACTCCTCCAAATAGTACCATTTCTATTATGGCACGATAAATCCAAAAAATGGGTAAAAGAAATTTCCTGATAACTCAACATAAACTGAAAATTCATGTTTAGAGGAGCAAATAATATGTGTCAACAATTTCATAGTTCACACCAAAAAAAAGTATTTTTATGCTTCGAGATAAAAACTAATTGGAGAGGACTGAAATACCTAACGTTGAACAATGCATTACTTTTAAAACCATTAAAAATATTCAAGAACACTAGTAGTATCATTTATTACTACTTTCATAGCCATGTTTCATGTTGAAAGTCAAAGCACTGAACTCATGAATTGCTAAGATTTGCTAGTTCAGTACCAGAATAAATGGAGGAAGAAGGACTCATTACAAATGGAAAGCCTCCATCTGAAGAAAATGTTTCAGTATGACTGATGAATTTTTGCTGTCTGTGTGAGGACTTTGGGATTAATGCAATACTGGAGATGAGGGTTCTCCCACAGAGACAAGATTTTTCTGTCTGATCATGGTAAAGACAGTGCTGGCGAAGAAGCCATGTATTTGTGAAATGATTATGAGTAAATGATCTGCTGTGTTCTTTCAGTGATAAATAGCAATATATCCAGCAGAAGTCAAATTCCTGATGCAGAACCAAACAGGAATTTCTGCATGTTTGTGTTTGAGCTGCTTTTTCCTCACTGATGCAGCATTTACCTTTTCTCATTGCTAACACTTTTTTTCTTTCAGCTGGGAATATTTTCCTCAAAACTGTAGCTTGCATATTAAGCCATAAAACAGCATGGTCATACAGAGTCTGAGAAGGTCTACCAAAACGGTGGGGGAAAGTCTTCTCAAACTGTAGAGGAGCAGATCCTATGGGCTGTAATATTTCAAAGCTGATCTTTCTTAATCATTAACACGAAATTCTTAAATTCCATGAGGTACAGGAAGCAGTCTTTTGCCCTACTCTGTCCTGGTGAGCTCCTGCTTGGATACTGTAGCCAGGATTGTCACCTTCTCAAAGATTGTGAAGAAATCCAATGAAAACAGAGAACAACAAGAGAGATCCAGTATGATATATGAGAAAAGTTTGCACGGGGTAAAATAATCTAGCAATATATAAAAAGATAGTGAAAACAGGAGAGAAGTAATAAAATCTTCCTGTCCCTCATGGACCAGAGGAAAATGTAATGTCCTTCTTTTGCAGTTAAGAGAATTCAGGTTGCATGCTAGCAAAAAGCATTTTAGCAATACAGGCAGCAAAACTAGAACAGGTTGCCTAAGAACTGGTGGACTTTACCATCAGAAGTTTTTAAAGACAAATTTAATAAACATAGAAGTATAATTGCTATGGCCCAAAGCAGAAGCAAAGCCTAGATAAGTTCATGAGGTTCTTCAAGCCCTATGGCTCCATAAGCCTCTGATATTAAAAATCTAGCCTAGAAAAAACAAGCTTCCTTTCAACTGCAAACACAGAATCAAATTACAAGTACAGCCCAATTTCATGCACACTAGTGTAAATCAGGAGGTATTAAGCTAAGGACAGAGGAATTAAAGCCCCAAAGGATGGCATTCAAAATCTTTAAGCTAATGGATTTTTAATGTAATACAAGACAATTTCAAGATAATTTTTGAACCAATACTAGGTTCGTTGTTCTCTCCTGTTCTGTTTTTTTATAGCAGTAATTATATCATCACCTCTTTACCCTGGCATCTGAGTTGTGTAGCACGATGTAAAAAAAATAATAGCCAGGACCATAACAAGCTGATTTGCTGCCCCTATAACATGTCTGAAATCCACTGATGGAAGGTTTGCAGATAAGTGCATTCTTTATATAACTCTGCTTAATAAACCAATTTCTGTGATTTCTGTAGCTAAGTTCCACACAACCTTTTTTTAACTAGCTAGTTTTGTACTTGATGGTTTTATTTCTAATGAATAAACCTAAAAGGCCTATCTAAACCTTTGACTTCTTCTATACCCCTGTTTCCCCTGTCTGTAACACAGAGATCGTGTTTTTCTCACCTCAGACAGGAGAGCAACAAAGATGGTGAAAGGGCCTATGAGGAGCGACTGAGGGAGATGGGGTTGTTTAGCCTGGAGAAGAGGAGGCTCAGGGGAGACCTTATTGCTCTCTATAACTACCTAAAAGGAGGTTGTAGGCAGGCAAGGGTTGGTCTCTTCTCACAGGCGACCAGTGACAGAACAAGAGGACATAGTCTCAAACTTCGTCAGGGGAGGTTTAGGCTTGATATCAGGAAGAAATTTTTCACTGAAAGGGTGATTTGCCAATGGCATGCGCTGCCCAGGGAGGTGGTGGAGTCACCGACCCTGGAGGTGTTTAAAACCAGATTGGATGAGGCGCTTAGTGCCATAGTTTAAACAACAAGTAGGTGTTGATGTTGGGTCATAGGGTGGACTAGATGATCTCAGAGGTCTTTTCCAACCTTGTGATACTGTGATACTGTGATACATCTGCTGGATGGTTAGTTCATTAAGATTTGTAGGGTGCTTTGCATATCCTCAAGTTATTAAATTAGATGATAGCTGATATTCCAACCATCATTTTAGAAATTAATTCCCATTTATCAGATGGGAATCATATTCTGCTGGAATTCAGAAAACAGATGGACATCTGTTTTTTCCTCCTAGATACACACTGTCTCCCAATACAACTGCCCCTGCTGAAAACAATTCACAAGTCTCCCAGTGGCCTCAGTGGGAACAGAATCAGCTCACATTTCCTCACTTTATCTCCAGGGTGCTTGGCTCCTACTGACACAACCAGCACCCTCCAACTCGTACCTTTACTTCTGCACTTGCATGCTGCCCCAGGAGAACACCCTTGCCTCCCTAAAAGCTGGGCTGACCCTACGTATATCTAGCAGCAGCTTTCATTGCATAGAGGAGTTTTTAAAACCTCCTTCTATTTAATGTCAAGGGCAAGGCAGTCAGTACAACACTGGTTTTAATGCAATTTACTTATTGACAGGGACCAGCCTGGTATCATCTACTGCCAGGAAGAAAACAGCTCTATTCGAGTGTAAGGGGGATGCATAGTCTGCCCAGCTGCACAAATGCCACAGAGCATCACATGTAGTAGTAATTATATTTAAATCTCCATGTGTGGACACTCTTATCTGAGAATTAACAAGAGAGCATTTTCCTCTTTATCCCACTTCTAAAAATAAATGTTGAATGTCAGTAAACTAAGCAGGAAGGACACACAAATGCCATGAGCTAATAAAAGAAATTTTATCAGGCACAGCATTAAGACAAGGCTGAGACACACCTGAAGCTACGGATGTCAAAATCCCAGGCTCAAGGCATGAACGAATCACTATTTGACTGCATATGAGTATCCTGAGTACCAGGAAACAGGTATCTGGATGTGTGATGCAATGGCCACTAACTCACCAAAGGCATCTGGAACACAGATTAATCACTTTCAACTGTCAACGTCTTTGACTCCGGACAGCTTGACTTATCATGAGTGAAGCTGTTCATATGTCCATAGCTGAAAGGCTACCAAGCAAGGACAACTTTCACTGAACACTACAGTAATGAGCTTGAGTAGTGCAATAATTCTCATAATTCTTCATGATTTCTCATATTTTTTGGCAATAGTGTCCTATATTTCTATCCTTACTTTCCACTGTTTCTAAATACAAAATAATTCCAAAATAAGTAAGCATTAAATTCAGGTTATTAACTTTGGATGCCAAATTATGGTTTCCGTTGTTAATTTCCACAAGGTGCTTCTGCCCAGCTAAATTTAAGATTCTGTCTTCAGGCATAACAATATTTCTGAGAGTTCCTTGATTCTAATAAGATAATTACGCATATACTTAAATTTAAACATGCAACTTGTCCTCTAAGGTCAGTCAGAATTTTATTTGTTTAAAAATTAATATGTGGTTAACCCAGTATACAGAGTTTTTTTCCAATACAATATAGCTGCTATGGCAACAATCAGGAGCACAGCACTTGTGGTGAAAGGCCGTGTGTTTTGACTATTAAATGAAGATCTAAACCAGCAGAATTAAATTGTTTTACTAGCAGCTGATGTCCCTCCTATTGGCTCAACCAACTGCAACAAGTCTTTATTTGTTTTGATAAGAAGCACCAAGACAATGACTGTACATCACACTCTTAAAGACCACTTTATATTGTGGAATAAACAAGGCATTGTCTCCCTGTACAACAGCCCAAAGTTGACACAGCAGAACAGATATTTTAAATACAAGGAAACTACTTTTGCCTTGGTAAGGAAATATTTTCATTCCCTCCTTCAAAATTTAACACCTAATAAACTCTATTATGCAAATGCTAATCCAAATCAAAGCAGGTGTAAAACAGAATATCCAATCCATGATAATAAGTCTATAGTTTTGTTGTGTGTGCACAATAGCTATTCAATTTCTATCAGAACGTTATAGAGCAAAGAATAAATACAATATCACCTTGTCCACTGAAAGCAGAGAATATCCCCAGCTAGCTAGAAGAAATAACAGATATGTGGGAAAAAATAAATACAAAATACCAATGAAGACAGAACAGGAAGGGAGAAGTTACTGTTTGGCCTGAACATCACAAGCAAGTTTGTACAAATTTCAGAAATCATTTTCTGTGCTGAAAAACCTCAGACCTCCTAAATTGCCTGCTTTTAGAAGATACTCTCATGGCTGGTCCTGAACTACCTTTGCGGAATTTTAGGAGGAAAACTCAGTTTCCTAACAGCATTCCCATGACTCAACTGAAGCACAGTTGAGCTTTTGCAGCTTCCAGCTATCCCCTCTGTCCTTTCAGTGACCATTTCTGGTAGAAAAAAAGTCAGATGTCTTTCCTTAACATCACTGTAGGACCATTTCTACCAAGCATCTTGTTATCACCTGCCACAAAGAAGCATGGGATTTATATGCAATCTGAATACAACCTGCTACAAAAGAGAACATCTACATAAACACAATGGTCCCAAGGGTATCTCGGGATTCAGCATGTTCTGATACTCTGCTTCAAAGGTAAGACACAGACATCCCTGACACTGGATTCAAATACACTCTTAGAGTAAGAGGTATACACAAAGCCTCCAACACTATAGCTGAAAAAAAAGAGTGAGTACTTTCCATAGTGTTCCTAAAAGAATTTGTACTTATTCTGACAGTTCTCATGGAGAAGACATGACACTTGTTAATAAAAGAAAATAAATAAGCAAAATGACTGAATAGTGTTCATAAGGGCTACCTCACAGAGAGTCTAAAAGCCACTTTAACACTGCCTAACTAAGCTAGCTCTGAAATGGGAACACGTCTGGAAAATTCTTTTGGCTCTGCTACCTATTTTTGGACTGGTCAAAAACAGTTTGTCGTAAAATCAATCATATCACCTAGATTTTTCCTGTTTTCAGTTGATAAAATATTTATTGCTTTTTCCCATGAACTACTTTCACACTGCTGTGCTTCTACATGCGCAGTAACTAAGTTTGCCTTACTTGAGCCACACTGGGGTCTGTAAACCCTGATGTCTATGGTCTGATTCGTAATGTTATACTCATGTCTTACAAAACTGTAAATATCATATACCCTTCCACTTAAGAGACACTATTTTAAGTCTCAGCATAGCCAGTAGAAATCGAAAAAAAAAAAAGAACATTACAGAATTATAATCTGGCACTAGATATGCCTAAACATTTTGACAAGCAGAGTTTCACATTAATTTCAGGCAAAACTCCAAAGATTCAATGTTTGAAAGTATATCACATCTAGATCTGGTCTAATATCAATCTATAAACTTAGGGACAAGGAATCCTCACAGGAACACCTTTCCTGTTAGCTTTTCAGTGCTTTGTCCTTTTCTTGTTCAGTATTTCAAACTTGCACAGGTAAAAGTAAATCATACAGGAATTACATCATGGTCAAAAGCTGAAAACAAAGGTTTTGAATAACAGAACCAAAATCCGTTTCGAGAAGTAGCTGACCTTCAAGTAACTACTTCTTTTACATTCTTATTTATGTTTTTAGAACGCATTCAAAGTCTTTCACTGTCTTTAACATGAGGCATAGACTTCTACGACAAGGATCAGCAGGCTCTGAAGCAGGAATCAGTATCTCCTCCTTGTCCAGAGGAACGCTGGAGAACTAGGAAAACATCTTTGATGGGTATATAGGAAGCCTTAGGAAAATGTTCATCACAAGCCCTAGGTCTCCTGCTCAAAACTAGGGAGGTCTTCTGGCCATACACCTTCCACACTTTAAAATGGTTATATGGGACCCTGTATGCAAACTTCATGTTCCTTTTTGGTTTGCCATTAATCAGCTTTTGCAGAAGAACAGAACTGTTTCATCCATTCTCTTTGTGATTTATATATAAACATTAAGTTTGTAAATATGTAACCAATCATTTTGTATTTCTAAAACTTAAATTACTACAAGACTGAAATATAACATTACACAGGACTGAAAAAAAGGAGGGAAAGAACTGAGAGAACTTTCCTCTCCTAATACAAATGATCAGTCAGATGAGTTTTCTATAGCTATCAACAGCTTCGGTTCAAGAGGATTTCACTTTGCAGTTCAACACTACTAAAACACCCCATAAACTTAGTCATCCTTGACGTGTATTGCCAAAAGAGGCTTATAACTATCCGAATATATGCTTGCTCTAGTAAAAATCATGAACACACAATACTAAATGATTTTATTATTAGAAGTCTTGTAGTGCTTGAAAAAGAAAGGTATCGAATGGTCTTAATTCTGCAGACTAAGGCAGAACTGTTGTTCCTCAGATAAACAGCAACCAGGCAGAAAGGAAAAGTCATTAATTGGCTCTGAAGTTTGTAAATGCTGAGAAGGACAGGAGGTATCTGTGGGCAGGGGGAGTTCCTCAGCCTCCTCCCATCCCATCCAAATCAATCAGCCCTACAGCTCTACACACCCTTCAGGGCTGGTGTATATTTAGAACTTAATAAAGAATGAAAAAAATAGCAAATCATACACCCACTCTGTTTTGGGGAAACAAATGTGCTAGTCAACGGAAGATATAAATAATCATGCGATGACACAACGAAATGCCTCATCCGGTGTCTGCAGTGCAAACTGTGTCCACCAGCCAACAAAGCTATTGGATGAATTCCATTAATCTCTTTTCCAAAGTGATGGATTCTTTTTTTGGGAGCTAGTCCAGTTCACAGAGGAGTCATTTTTTCCCTCCCATCAGCTGAGATCAGTCATCAGTAACTCATCGCTTTAGATCCAGCCCAGGTTCTTCACTTGTAACTGAGACTTTCCAGCAACTATACTGCAGCTGGCCTGCAGGAAACACCTCCAAACTCCCTATTCATAGGCTGGGCAGGGCAGAGGAAGCAGAGAGCAGGCAATCAGATATGGAATGATAGGAAAAGTGTGATCTTCCTTTCCCTCAATAATGACACCGTTTTGTTCCCTCAGCTTTAACCTTTCAAAAATATTCAAGAAACCATGTGAAAACCCACAGCCCCATTTAACCTAGGCATAGAATCTCCAAGTTTTTTAGCTGCAAAGCAAAATCCATATTGCTAGACTCAGATAAATTGGCCAGAGAAAATGGACACAACCACTCAAGCTCCGGGGAAGAGCCAGTCCGCGTTCCTACTCCAGTGACTGCAGGCATTTCTATTAAAAACTGCTTTTATGTTCCATTAGAAAAATTGGTCAGGCTGCCCTGGAAGTAAGAAAACAGAAGTTTTCTATACCCATCTCTCCTACTCTATCACAATTTACCTTCAGGGAATATCTGAAAAATAAAGCTTTAGCAGGGAAATCACATCCCCCTCCCACCTGGTTGCTGGTGAGGTTGGCTTGAGGCAGAAGTAGTGACGCTTCTAGACACACATTTAAGAGGATAAGGTACCTGGAATATTTTGATGCTAAGTGCAGAGACAATGGCAGGTTAACATGGTGGCTAAGCAAGCACTTGGGAAACTGCAACATGAGAAGTCACTGCTTAAATAACACTGAAGTCTCATTTGTCTAAAGCCTTTGGTAAATATGGCCCTATAAGTCTACTTAGCTTCACAAGTGCTTGCAGACACAAATGACTGTGCAAGGATATTAAAACAGACTGAGGTGTATTTTAGTCTTAGTAGAATTCCTTCTGAACTACCCCAAGGAACGGGGTCAAACTGGTAACCAGTGTAAACCTGTGAAGGTCTGACCAGATGTACCAGTCACAGACCAAAGTCCTGTCACCCCAAATGTGACTGGAGGTATACGGATACAGAATAAGAAAAAAAAATATGATGGATTTATAGAGATGGATTTACAGCTCAGCCTCTGCAGCTGAGATATTTACTGCTTTCCAGCTGGCTTAGAAGTAAAGTGTGTTAAGAGTGTTTGTATGGCAGGTTTGTGCTCTCAGGTCACTCCTCAGCGGAGTGGAAAAGGTTGGGGAGTTTATTAACATGCTCAATTGCTCTCTCGAACCTCTAATAGGAGCAAAGGCAGCATGAAATGAGGTCGAGGCTACTGCGGAGAATTGCTAGATAATGGGATTCAAAGAAGAGTACATGTGTTTACATACACCCCTCAGTAGTTAACCACTGTATCAGGTAAAATATATGCTGACATTTCAGGGGTTAAAACAGATTCATGATCAGAAGGGAGACTACAAAGACCCTAGTGCAATCCTACTGTGCAGGATGGGAGGTAAAGGAGTGTGTATATACACCTCTTTCTCCTCACAGCAACAACATTTTTGCTGCTCTTTCACAGATTTCTCACAGCCAGCCATAAACTTTTGTAAGACCTTTTGTAAGCTGGGCTGTTGGTCCAGTCCTGGATCAAGTTTGTGCTGTAGCTCAAAAGCTGTTACTGCCCGACGCCTTTTTGATGAGCAGCACAAAGTGAATGAGGTGGACCCAACCCTCAGCAACACTTTTCAGTCCTAGAAGGACAGAGATGAGGCCCTACTGCAGAAGTTATTACCTGACATCCCTCCACTCATGGAGGAGGAAATGTAGCTCTCTTGGGCTATTAATTTTGCCAGCATTTCTTCAGAACTTCCCTGCAGTTTCCTCAGAATTAGGACCGGTGGAGGAAACAAGTCTAAATAATCACAATGCAAACATTTTACAGTAAAAAGAAAGCACCACCCTAAAAATAGCACAGAGCCATCATTTTAAATTACACACAGCAAGAGTGACGCCTCTTTGAAAATTGTAATTTCAAGGTAATGAGGGTGTTTAAGGAAAAAGTGTGTGACCCTGCTCATATTTCTTCTCAAGAATAGGTGGAGATGTGTCACAAATAGTTGTTACCATCCAGAGCCACTCCTCATTCCCGCACGGCACACAGTGCTTTGCCACCAAGGGACAAAGTGCAGCCGCCACTGCGGCTGCTCCATACAAGCAGCTCACAGCCCTTTTATCACTGTGAACCTGTGGCAGGGAGCCGGTGATGCCAAGAGGCAGAAATAGCAGCGCTCCTTTTATCACCCAAGGTGGAGTGCTTCATGCCACACAATGCAGTGCCAAAAGGTCCATGGATGAGGGAGAGATTCCCCTCACCTTTTCACATGGTTCATCACTTAGTCTTGATGTTTACAAGTAGTGTAGGGAAAGTATTCACATTTCTATGTGTGACAATGTGACCGTAACCTCTCAGCTCAGGACATGGACTTTATAAAGATTAGACTGCACAGGACACATCCTGAGGAAAGGGTGCAGTGCCGCTCTGCAAGACCAAGGTCTAGGAACATGAACCGTATTAACCTTCTGGGGGGCTTGTGGAAGGACAGGGGAAAAAATGAGACAACTGCTGATCCGAGATATACTGCCACCTTTAAACAATACTTTTCTACATTGCAGTCTAATGACCGTCTCTTTACCTTTGCCCCCAACCCACTCCAGGGGAGAATTGAAGATCTAAGCAGAAAGTTAAGAGCTGGAGATGCAGATTTAAACTGTGTTTGGCCAAATGTCCCATCTTCATGACCTGAAGCAAAGTACCCAGAATGAACTGTGTCCACCCAGCTCTGCAGGGCTGGTCTGAGCTCCACAACCATGCTCCCCTATCGAGAGCATAGCTGCCCCTGGCAGTAGAGATACATCCATTTATGATGAAAGAACAAAATGCTGCATTCAATGTCATCCCTAGGACTAGAGAGCATTTTCTTCATTCATACTTTTCCATTAACAAAATATGGATCATTCTCCCCTACAGAGAAATAAGAGTTACTCCCATTCCTGCTGTTTCAGATGTCTCATGTTTTGTATGGACATCTGTAGGATCTCCATACAAAGTTTGATCTGTATTCAAAGCATGGCAAAATGTTCAGGGTCACACAGGAAAAGAAAACAGATTTCACACGAGGTCTGCAAAATCCTGGGCAACTTCCAGTTTAGATAAGGCAGCACAACTTTGATGCTGTCTGCTCTGACCATACAGGGTTTAGTCAACACACAGTCACTCCTTTGAGTGATCACACTTCTTAAAATTGACCTGGAGAATGGTAAAGTAGACAGCACATGGAAAGAGAAATAACACTGTGAATTAATCACAAAAATGATCTGATTTACCTTCAAGGAACAGAAGCAGTTCCATGTAGTGTGATTGCAGCCCATAAGAGCTGCTTCCTTGAACCAAAATAGGTTAAGCTCCTACACTGTTAATGGCAGTGAAATCTAAATGAAACTTCAGCACTGCTCGGAATATTGCTATAGATTTGTGATTTTTCTGCCCTGCATATGAAGGAGAGTCAGTAGTTGCTTTTTTTCCTGTGTTTTTTTCTGTGCCTCTCAAAGGCAGAAGTCAGCAACACTTATAAAACCTTTTTTATTCTTTGCCAAACTTCACTTGAGTCTAGTTCTCATTTATTTATGGCTTCTTTACATCTGCAAATTTTCTTGCGGTATAAATATCATCTACTCTTACTTTAATGTTTTTTAAGATTTAGAGGTGTATAAATGGATTTACAAAAGTCACCCACAATGAAATACCCAGCTAAACTACCTGAATTAAAGTAGTCTGACCATCCAGTAATATATTCTTAAAGCTTTCATTCTTATTTTTCTTATCTCAGCTCTGCTCCAACTCATCCCTACCAGATACCTAGCGGCCACACCATCCGACACCTTCCTTGTGTTCCAGCAGTGAGTGTTTACCAGGATGCTTGGAGACCACATAAACCACATTACAACCAAAGAAAGGAATAAGCAAGAATATTTCAGACAGGAACCTTCTGCCTTCCTCCTCCAAAGTGACTTCCTTCTGGCGAGGTCATTCAAGCCCTTCAGAATATGACTGCACAAGAAAAAAAATATTTTCAACTCTCTTTGATGAAAATATCTTGCAGGTATTAGAGTACATTCTGCCCATGAATTGCATCAGCAGCAAAATGAAAACTGCTTCACTCTTCCAGATGTAAGACGTGCAAAGAGGCTTAATTAGCTAAAGTTCATATGCTGCTTTGAAGATGGGAAGACCTCTGAATGAAGTGCTAAGAACAGATAACCAGAATCCTTATTTTCCGTTATATAAACACCTAAAAAGCAAATTGATGTTATACAGAAAATGTATGCCAGAAAAATTGTCCAAGCACAGGATTATTCATCAAAGTTCCGCTTACTGCCTCGGGGATTGTTTAGAGACTGGTATTTCCAAGCCATATCCCAGTTGCAGATACAATTTCTCTACCTGCTTTTGAGAGGCAACTCAAATGAGACGTTAGAGTAAATTATGCTAGAATACTATGACATTTTCGTCAACATTCAGAGTTCACAATTTTGATATGGAAGATTCCTGACAGCTTCTTCAGAAAGTGTTCTTTTTTTGTGTCTGAACAAATACGTAGCAGCGCAGCTAGAAATGCTGTTTCTGAAGCACGGAATGTCTATTAAATAATGCATATCATAGATTAATGCTCGTTAGAAATTATATCTAGGACTAAAACAACAAGTGAATCTCACTGCCTGAAAGCTCATTTCAAAATAGTAATGAGGAAGGAAAGAAATATTAAGCATACTTAAAAATCAGACAAAAACGCACCTCTTGTTGAATTTTGTCCTTGGACAGAACATTATCATCTTCACCTCAAGACTCCCTAAACTGCAATAAACTAGCCAAACCTCAGAAAGAGTGACTGTAGGAATGACTCTCTTCCCCTAGTAGTGAAAAGAATCATCTCTCAGCTTAAGAAGCACAAGCTGCTTTGGTAAAGCATGTTCTAACCCCACTGAGGAAGCGGTGTTGATCAGACCCTGGGGAAAGAAAAGCAAGTCCTTGACAGGATGACAGCAAAACCAGGACCAAACCATCAGCTGATGATCAAAAGTAGATATTGGTTTGTATCATCTGAAAGGAACGTGACCTCCTCTGGTCACGTTTGTTTTTAAAAGAAGGAAATTTTGTTATTTAGATGAATTTATGGTGTTAAGCATTACAAATAAATAGCAGGTTGTGCTATAAAGAGCGCAGAAATCTGCAAAACTGTTTTTCTTTTAAGTTGCTTATGGAAAGAAACTCAACAGGAAAGTAAGGCCTTGGATCAGAGCAAGATTTTCTTTGGAAACACATGGATCAACAGGTCATCTTGCCCTTCTTACTGGAACACCACACTATGGAAACTACATATCTGAATAGTTATGCATATACACATATTTATTTTTTAAACACAAAGTAAAGGTTTCAAAACATATCACCAGCGGAGGAAACAGCCTGAAGCTCCTTGCAGGGGTCAACTGATTCAGAAGAATCTCACAGTGCTGTAACAGCAAATTTCTCTTTGAATTGCCAACAAACCCTTGTGCACGTGGTTGTTGCGGGATGCTGGTGTTCACCCGTCTCATAAGACTCAAACCCACAAAGTCCACATATATATTCGATGATCAGAAAAACTTTCGGCACTGTGCATTTGAAGAGGCAAAACAGGCAGCTCTAACAAAAAATGGTTAACAGCAGGAATAAAATTATAGGCAACAAAAGTATCGTTTCCATCTTCAAAAAGCCTAGTGTCATTTTGGGAGCAAAAAAAAAAGCACAGGAAGGAGGTAATTTCCTGATCAAATTTTTAAGACTATGTTATCATAGCTACTCAATGTCCTCTAAGTTGAAAACTGACTCCAGTGTCTCCTTGGAAAAGGGAGACTGAAATGTAGCCATTAAGCACAAGTGAAATCGTCCATTTTAAACTCACAAGTACTCACTTGAAAAGACGGATGTTTTAACACAAGAATCCCAAAAGGATCCAAGGATGACATTCTGCTATTTCCACCAACAAATATTTTGGCATTCCTCCTAAGGACAAAAGCTTACATTGTCAGCAGGTAAACACAGTTAATTCACTTAAACCAAGCAAGTGCAGACAAATCCATTTTAAAAAAAAATTGCAAGATTAGAAAATTTTCCTTTTATTTCCTTTTTTTTTTTTTTAAATCAAATCTTGAAAATGCTCTTTTACAGCTGCAGAAAATGTGACTTCTGCCTAACTTTTGTGTTGGGTTAGTCAAGAAAGACAAACGAAATCTTTCTGTAACTGGGAGTAAACCCTCACTTTAATACACCCTGTTCCCAAAGGAGGAGAAAATCCAGTTACTAAAATGGTAGTGTAATATTTTTATTATTATTTCAGGAGCTCAGAGTTAATTGGACAAGTTTGTATGTGTGTCCTTACTTCTCCACAAAAATGGTCTATAAGGACTTCCATTTCTATGAAGCCAGGAAACAGATTCGGATTACCCTGAAAGAAAACTTTTGCTCTTTTGAGGATTTACTTAAGCCCCATTATTATCACATCTGAGTGCTCCACAATGTGTCTCATACACAGGAAAATGTTTTTATTTCATCTTGCACATAACTGAACAGAGGCCCTGCAGGCCTAGGGTGAAGTTGCGTGAGTACTTATGCCTCAGTCTCAACTGTGGTTCAGCATCTGTCTCTTAGCTACTCATGTCCCAGTGTGTTCCTTGGACCAGGCATCTATGCCCTCACCTAAGCTGAGCTGCAAGGTCCAGTACATCTTCCCAAAGCCCAGGACAATGACCACTCACAACCAGGTGAGAAACCTTGGCCTGATTCACCTGACAGGTCATGACTCTGCATCTCCTGTTCTCCATAAATACCATGCTTTAAACCACAGGCTGTAGCCCATTCAGGACATTTGTGCTCCCTTCTGTGGGAGCATTTGCATTTTTTAAGAAATTATTAACAACATCTGGTGCCAGAGGGAAGTAACATAAGCCAGATTATGTCATCGTTAACTCATCACCCAACAGAGAGGACATGTCAGGTGTGATCCACCATCTCCCATGTTTCAGAAGACAAAACTCGCCTCTGAAATACCAGCCCAGAAGCTTACATTTCCCCCTCTGGACTCACTGACCCCTGCAATCATTTCTCTGTATCTGAACACACACACATACACCGCTTGTCTTAGCAGAGCAGGTGTTCCTGAAGCCAAAGGATACTGCAATACAGTCTAAATCTCACCCTAGAATGACCTTTTCCAAAAGAGGGAATAATTTTCCTCCCTTTCCACCAGAAATAGATGCACAATATGACAGTAATACTACATATGAAGGTAAAGATTATTTGCAGTTTCAGTACACTTCTGCTTTTCTTCTCCGGGATCATGCTGGCTCCACCATTAATTACAACAATGTAACAGAGCTCATGCTGAGTTCAACTCTTTTGGGCTGGTTTGGCTGCACTGTTATTTTCATGCTCTTTGTGCTTCCCTTCATGATCTCCAAATCCTTTTAAGCTGCTCCTTTTCAGGAGGCAACACCATACACATACAGTTTCTGTACGGATAACTAGCTTTCAGCTGCATTAAAATGCATCCAGTTTACCCAGTTACAATACTGAAGGACTTCCCGCTTATTCTCATTACACACCACTCTTCATCTAGAGTACAATTGTTGCCAACAGGAATTTTATATATTCTAGAACAATAAAGCTAGGGCATTGGGGCCTCCTAAGCACAAGCATCACCCTCCAAATGCAAAAAGAAATGTTCAGAAAGAAGTGGAACAGATTTCAATGAAGAAAACAGCCCCATCATCAGGATTTCCTGTAACTGTTCTGAGTCTCCTTTATTCTTTACATCTATATTTCTACAACACACTTAAGTACTAACTAGGGTGAAGAGTGGGACCTAGGTCTCCCTCCAGCCTAGGCAAATTTCATTCAATTTTCGTTTTTCGCTCTCTCACCACACAGAAAGTCCATAGGTTTAATAAGAAGCTTGAGGTCAAGTACTTGGACACTTCAGAGGGCATTCCTTCTAGAAATGAGACAGGTGTTGAGTAAACATCCCTCCAGACTGAGTAAAACTTACACCTCAGTCCTGAAGACAAGCCTGACAGGAAAATCCCATTAGGATCCCAACACCGTTTTTTTCCTTTGTTCTTTTATTGTTGTTATAAGTGGAAAGTCTTAGGGAGAACTGAACTACGAAGATGAATCTTATAGTATAGCTTTCTGAAATTCAGAGCTAAGGTTTTAAAACCAGCATAGCTTACATCCTAGTTCTGCAGATTTAAGTTAAATTAGGCACAAAACTTTCTTTGATCCAAAAAATCAAGTTTGTTTTAAGCCCTGGTAGTTCTACAAATACTTCTTGTTTTGCCCAAGTAACAAACACTGTGGGAACAAGGATGTAGCTTGATTTGACTATAAACATTAGAACCGATGTGTCTCCTCTCCAAAGCACACTCAGGGTCTCCCTAAGCAAAGCTGCTTTCAAGCATTATACAATAGTTGGGTACAGATATAAACATGCTAAGAAAAAATCTGATATAAAACAAAAATAACCCTATGCTAGTTGGGAGCTGTAAAGTATGGCAAATATATTACTACCTACACAAAATCATCTCACACCAGTGAGATAATCTTCTAGTGTTAAATAGAACTGTACTCACTCCATCTGTAAGAATTAACAGATGGAGCAACTCTTTGGGCTTTACGTAACAGTAATTAAACAAATCCTCACAATGGCCACATGATTTCATTCTCAAGCCAGGGCACTCTACAAAAAACAGCTTTGCTGTCGGGTTGGAAAATTACAGATTGCATAGCCGAGAGAGCTCCATGAGATCTGTCAGCCTGATACCTTGGATCTGGCTGCCTTGTCCTCCAGGATATCCTCTTTGTTGCACACTGGTACTGACAGCAAAAAATCCAGAAAGAAAACAGCTACAACAGGCACCTTCATCATCTGCAGGAAAAAGTTCTTTGACTACTTCATTTGTACGATGGGAGACAGTTATCCACACAGCTTGCTATACGTATAGATGTCAGTCTGAACAAAGAAAATACCAGAGAGGTCACATAATTTAGTATGTGGGAGAATTCAGTGTTCCCACAGACAGCCCCTGGTAGAGCAGGTTACCTCTCTCATGCCACTTGCCTCACAGCCATGAGCACCAGCAGCTCACTGGTGGGCTAGAGAGGCTGGGGGCAAGCAAGTTCAATGCAAAACCGACCCATTACTATAAACAGCCAAAGAAATCTCCTCACCAAGCAACAGACACGTGTGTGTGTATACAGAGGTGAAAAAAAGGGCAAGAAGTAGAAGAATAAGCAAGTAGTTAAACTGCACCTTAACAAGAGAAGGAAGGAGTCCATTGTAGATGGGAAATACAAAGAGGGACAGTACTTCCGTGTCTTCACACAGGCTCTCCCTCCTGCCCAAAAATAAGCATCATCGTTAGCACCAGCAGGCTTCACTTTTCTCTGAGGTGCTGGACAGAGGGATGGGGCACCCCAGGAGTTCACATCTGAGAAATCCTCAGAACCATGCTGGACATGGAGCCACCATCTCCATACCCCTCACCTGGGGGACCTACAGAGCGCTGTCCCCTCCTGACCTACTACTCCACCTCTAAAATACCTCAGATATCTTGGGCCAGAAACAAGGAGACAACATACAGGCCTTCATCTCCTGTACATTAAGTATATACAGAAATCTCCCACTATATCTAACATCCCATTAAAACTGAACCTAGACCAGATCCAAGTGGGAGACAGAATACATCTGAATCTACTAATTGAGTAACATCCCATCTGTTGTTCCTGAAAATGTCTGCTCCCAAAACTAATGAAGTATTTCATAGCTTTTGGGTTCTTTTGCTCTTCCAAACAGGACTGTCAGAATGAAACAAGCACGATGCAGCTGTTCGTTCCCCTCCCAGCAACATGACTGACTGATGGCGGCGGGGGGGGGGGGGGGGGGTGTGTATAAAAAAATTAAAGCATGTGTTCTGCTGCCACCAAGTGGCCATGAATAGACCTAGCAGAGTTTTAAAACACAATGTGTGTGCTTCTTCAAAATACTCCAATTCCCTAAGCCTATTATTTTTATGCATTTCCTCAACTCATCTCTGGTTGGGGCACTTGTACCAAATCCATCAGATGACCAAGGTCCAAGCCTGCCTGGCAGGTCTGCTCTCCAACCAGGTCGGATCCAGTGATTTCAAGGATCATCACACACTCAAGCCTCAGCTCTAGGGTTGTTTTCAAAGTCTTCTGAGAGAAAAAAAATCAGCTTTCCAGACAACTCAGAACACACATTTCAATGTTCTCAGTGAGTGAGTGACTCTGGAGTGACACCTGGAAAAGGGGGAGTGGGATCCATCCATCACTCTAAGACCTCTAGTGCAGTCCCTGGTATGACTTGCGCAAAGTGAGGACACCACCACCACTGCTTATTCCAATGACTACTTTCACCAAAAAGCACTTAAAGAGAGAGAAAAGACTGCCTTTCTGCAGATGTAATTCAAGATACTAAGAAAAGTGCAAATCCCAGCATTGGCTTGGTCAAACTCTTAAAAAAATAAACTCTCTCTAGAAGAATATACTTTTTAAAAGGTACACTATGCAAAAAACTATCTTAACTAGAAATATCAAAATAAACACATGGATTAGTATTCACGGCCTAGATTCCTGTAGACTGTCTACATCAGTTTTACAAGATATTACAGTCCTGCATATCACAGGGGTGTGGATCTAAAAATGTTATAAAAACTACAAAAAATAAAACTGCATTTTCTATTAACCCTAAATGCCTCTATATATTTTCTTTTCAGCATGCAGAGGTCTAGCAGAGCAACTGGCTACTCCATGCTTTAATGTGTCATCAGTAATATTTTTTTCATGAGTTTTTTTGTATTTTAGAGCTGCCTTTTTTTTTCCCCTAGCAGCCCTGAAAAAAATACCCCAATGACTCATTAGTTCTTTTTGGAATACAGGCATTTACGAAATACGAAACTCCATGCAGCCTTTTTTCCTGTGAAATTCAACTCAAAACTTGAAAATCAAATCACAAAGGGTTGCTGTATAAATTCAATAGCAACATAGCCATCTTAGAGTAGGGGGGAACGGTATCCAACTTTATTTCTGATTTAAAAAAAAAGCTCTGTAAATGAATGAGGAAAAGTTGCCAGCAGTTTTATATTTTCGTGACAAATGATTCCAACAGACAGTTTTCTTGGAAGGCACCTCCAGTCTTTATTAGTGAAGAATGATGCTGCCCTTGATGTAGCCAAATCTTTGTGCAGGAATGTGAAAAATATCATCAGAGGCCTAGAAGTGACTAAAGTCTGTAATTTCAAAGAGAACAAGTCTTAGGATGATTCAGTTGCATAACATAAAACTGGTTTTAATAATAACATTTATTGTCTCTGTGTATCACGAGAATTTCATGAACCCATGGTTTAATACCACTTAATAGATTAAAGGTACTGACTTAGGTATTTATTATGCCGGAGCATTAGTTCTTGTCTGATATCAGCGAAGCGCAATATAGATCGGTACGTGGAACACTCTGCTTGTAGTGGGAACGGACTCATTCCCATTACAGTATGAACCTCAAAACACGCTTGCCACTTTGTCCCTCAAGGTAATTCACCAGCCACAAGTATAGTCATATATCATTCTTTCTCCAGATTGCCTTAGAGGGAGGGATTTTTGAGACAGGAATACTCAAAATGCTTTAGGATCCATAAGATAAGCAAGTCTTCTGGCTTGGGTTGGGTTGATTGCAGAGTCCACACTAATCGTCTCATTTGACATGAAAGCCTGAATTCAACATTAGCATTTAGGATGACTATTTTTGGCTGTCACTGATATTACTTGACCGAAGTTCAAGCAAAACACAGTCACAATAGCAGCCTGTGTTCCAGAAAGCCATTCACAGTAACACAAATTAATGTCATTTATTTTACCCCAAAATGCTTCTGTTTATATGTTTCAGTGCTTTATTGTGATGGTTTTGACCTCGGTGAAGAACTCATAGGAATCCTTTGCTCCCTCCCTTCCTATGCCTGAAGCTTTCATCCCACCAAATGGCAAGTTCAGATCTCTAACAAGCCAGCAGTTGGTCCACACCAATCCAGACTGTAGTCTGTGTGCCATCCGATGAACACGTCCCACGTTGCTGGACCACACAGTGGCTGCCAAGCCGTATTTCACACTGTTGGCTCTTTCAATCACTTCTTCTTCTGTATCAAATGCTACCACACATGTCACAGGACCAAAGATCTCTTCTTGCATGCAACAGGATTCATCCTTGACTTCAGCAATAACTGTGGGCAACATGAAATAGCCTTTCTGGTTGCCCGTTGGGAGAGTCAAGCAATCCACTCCCTCTCCACAGAGGACTTTGGCTCCTTCATCTTGGGCTTTCTTCACATAGCTTCTTACCTGGGGAAGCAGCAGGAAAATATTACTGCTGAAGAACCCCAAATCTGAGGATCCATCTCTCCAGTCTGGGCACATAAACAGGAGCCCCTGAAGATCTCCAACTGGATCACACTGCCTTTACCTCCCTCCTAACAAGAGAGGTCATTCCCTAGCTTTGGTTGTTACGTTTCTGTAAAAGTAAGGTTGTCTATTTATCATTGTAAAACAATCCTTCTCTCTTCTCTAACACTTACTAGCTGAGCAGGCAACACTACTGGCCCCTCTCACGAAGTAATCTCAAAAGGGCAGGGCCCCTGGTGAAAATACAACTGGTCCCATAGCTTCCCTCTCGACCTTATTCCAGTAGTTTGGGCAGTTTTGCACGTATTCCATGCCAGAGTGCACTCTCTTACTCAAAAGGATCAGTAATATTTTCCTACCTCACAGGCAGGCTTGTTAAATGTTTACATGCCATTAGGATGCTGAAGACATAAATCCTATAGAAAGTGTCATCAATAAATAATTAAATGTGTTTCCATGGCTGCTGCTATCACATCCTATCTTGAACACATAGGACATGCTATTGATCTACTTCTACTGTTCAGAAATCATGGCCTTTTTCTTGGTTTCTTTTCCTATAAAACACTGCAAAGACAGCACTGGGCTTCACTCTCTTTTTTCTTCTTTTAACTACCTTGGTAGGTTAGACTCAGAAGTCCTTTCTGGTGCCCCAGACCCAGGACCTTGGGAAGTGTTTCTGCCACTGTACTTCTGAATAGGCCTCACAAACCTGCTGAAGTGTTAGGAAGCATAACAAAGTTTCAGCTTGCTCTCTCACTCTGCAGTTTTCACTCTGCTTCTTGCTTATGCTGATTGTGTCTTTTGGGATGTGAGCATCTGCTCTCCTGAACTCTGCATGGCACCATAAAAATGCATTTCTGCACTAAAAGCAGGCTATGTTTAACTGCACCATCTCAGCTTCCCTCCACACCTACGGAATTCCAAATTACTGCAAGCAGTCCAAAGAAACTGTCTTGCACTTCCAGAATTTGCCAGACAGTGATATAAAAATAAAACTTTTACCTTGTTAGGCAAATAAGTGATGTCGGCAAATGCAATATTAAAATCCATGAAAATGTCACTGAAGTCTAAGACTGGTTAGTATAAATTCAGGATTTAGATTTACGCATTTTGAATTATTTCAATTCAAATAGGAAAAAATATCGTTCATAATTTTAAATTATTTTACCCATGGAAGTAATGTTTCTGGAGTAATCATGATCCCAGGTCACAGGCAACAGAAACCTTATCAAAAACATACCTTATAATGGCTTTAATCATTCTCAGAGCTAATCCTGGAGAGGTCATGGTCCTTTACATACACCTCTGAAATCACCTCTTACAGCCCTCCAAGAGATGAGATGATATCACGTAAGGTCCCTGTAACATCACCTTTTCTAGATGCTCTTTACTTATTAGCGCCCCCACGTCGACTGTAGGATCCGAGGGATTCCCAGCTTTCCACTTCTTAGCCTCTGCCACAAACCTCTTCAAAAATTCATTGTATATGCCCCTCTGTACAAAGATTCTGGAGGTGCAGAGACAGATCTCACCCTATCAAAAAGAAAGAAACAAGAAGATTAATATTAGTTGACACTACATTGCACTATTGATGAGCATCAAGAGCCACATCCCAAAATAAGATTTGAGTCCCTGCGTCCTCAGGATTGCAAACTACATTCACTAACACTGCAAAATAGGACTTCTTCCAGACTAAAAAGGAAAAGAGAAGAAAAACACAAAACAGCATTAATGGGATTGTAGTCACTAATGGAAATGAATTTGTTTTTTTCATTGATTATATATTGTCTTCTCAAACATTTTTCACAGGAAATATGATTTCCAATTCTGAATGGTCTCTACTTTCTTTTCCTGACAATCCCTTTCTGACACCAATTTACCTTTCTGAATGTTTGCCTTCGTAGTTTCATGACATTGGTGATCTCTCTATAAGTGTCGTCATAAGGGAAGGGGAACATTGATAGAATTGGTCGGGGGGGGGGGGGGGCAGTCTCCTGATTCAATTCCAGCAAATCAACAAGCTTCCCACTTACTTGCAAGGTGGGATTTAAAACAGCTGCTTTCTAAAAGAATTAGCAATATATTTATTTTGAGAGGGATAATGATAATTCATTATTTTCAGATGGAGAGCACTAGCAAAAGTCCTTGATTATTTTGTTTCCCTGCTTGCTGGACAATCATTTTTCTTAAGTATTTTTCTATTTGCAGTTTGCCTACAACAGAGAACCTTGAAACAGACCTTGACAATTTAGGATTTGGAACCAAAGGTTTGCACACATGTGCGCACACACACTCTCAGACACTTGCATGCCCCCTGCCGCAAACAGCATTTATACGCTACAGATTTGGGAGGCACCTGGTTAGCAAAGCTGGACCTTAGGGTCGTGGGGATGCATTGGGTCAAGTCGGCATCATCAAAGATAATAGCAGGGTTTTTGCCTCCCAGCTCCAGCGAAAGCCGTTTGCAGTGCGGAGCGCTTTTCTCTGTGATCCGCTGGGCCGTCAGTGTGCTTCCCGTGAAGGAGATCAGAGGCACGTCGGGATGGCAGACAAGGGCTTCTCCCGCCTTGGCACCTGTTCCAAACACCACATTCACCACCCCACGGGGCACACCTGATGGAAAGAAAGACACATAGTTACCATAACCTTCCCCTTGCCCTGTGGGTTTCACTTCACTGTGTTTTGTCTCTGAAGTTAGAGAACTACCAGTAGATCTAGTGTGACAAAGACTGGCCTTTAACTTATGTAGCAACTGAAATGCTGCGGTCATGGGTTAAAAGATAAAATCAACTCCACTGATCAGTCAAGTTTGCTTGACATCAGAGACACAATTCTCGATCATTCAGGGAAGAAGCAGTTGTCCTCCCAGTTTTCCTTAATAGTGCACCAAACACAGCAATGATACAGCCACGATACAGCCACTGAGAGCTGATTCTCACTCTGTTATGCCCTCATAGTTCTTTTGCTGGCACCACAGACTTAGGACACCCTGAAGTGGAGTGTGGGAGGGGGAGAGAAGGCACAGGAAGACTTTTAATGAGAAGATAGGGCAAAAAACTGGGCAATAGCCAGAGTGAGGATGTGGGAATGAGGACATAGGAGAGCTTTTCTTTGTTCTCCAATGCAACATTCAGCTACAGCAGTCTTTCATAAATTCTTTGAGCACTTTCTGACTTCTGCAACAACAACAACAACAAAAAGGTGCACAGGCAAGTATTCCCATCCCATTCCCCCTCTCTAGCATGCTATGAGACCTACCTGCTTTCTCCAAGAGTTTACACATCATCCAGGCTGTGACAGATGTCATCTCACTTGGCTTGGCAACCACAGTATTTCCACATGCAATAGCAGGAGCTATTTTCCAGGTCAACAAATATAGTGGCAAATTCCAGGGACTGATTAAACCAGCTACAAAACAAAACCACAAAAGACAGGAGTTCAGTCTGCTGGGAGACAAAATTTGATTCTCTAACATATGACCCACACCAAATCAGATTTATGAAGGGAATTTGGCTATGACTTTTATTTCCAGACAACTGTAAAACAAATTTGCAGCTAAAAACATTTCTAAGAGGCAGATAATTTTAAATTATTTGAGCAAATGATCCTAAAGGTGATCATCCAAACTCTCTGAACAAACTTTGCTGCTTCTTTAGGGCAGAATCTTACATTCACAGCAGCTTTTCAGTGTTTTTTAGGAACATTAATGCAAGGCCAGCCATAAAAACTACGCAGATCAACTGGTCTGTGATAGCATTCTGTGTTAGCCAACAGCAAGTTAAGGTAAGGTGTGTCAGCTCAGATCACTCTTGCTTTCTCTTGCTTAGAGTTCCCCTCTCCCCATCCCAGCTTTAATACGAAAAAGAACATGCATAACATACAGTATTTTCCTAATAAATTTTAGCCTTATTTCTGAGTGCCCAAGTTCATCATTGAACAAACTGCTGTTTCCACAAATTGCCAAATGACCTTTGGGAATACTTTCACCTTACATATTTACAGGAAATAGTGAAATACAATCTGTAATTGTCATTGCTCACAAAAGCCACACTGTTTGATAGAGCAGATGCAGTGAGTGACTGTTCCTTAAAAGAATAATTTTACTAGAAGTACTCATGTTCTCCGCTCACTGCTCACAAAAACTTTTGAATAGGTCCTCTAGGTTAGCTAATTTTATTTTTTAAGTAATTCAAGTGTGAATGTGGAACATTCATGTATATCTAGATAAAAGACCTAATCATTGAATCATTACTACACCAACAGCCACTGTATTTCTGAAGCATTAGCAGCATCTAGTGGCCGTGTTCAGCTTAGCCACCTAAAAGCAGTTTGTGTCACCTGTGTGCATTCCAGTCACAGGCTGAAATGTCACCTTATAAGCTACTGCTGCTCCCCCCCAAAGGATCCAGCTCTCTTAGCAGGAGCAGCATGGCAATGCTTTTGAATGCCTCACTGATGCACAGCAGTAATATTTATTTACCCCCATAGACACGTGTACAAAACACTAGAGGTATTTTGAAGGTGAGAGCTATCAGGTTGAGCCTGATGATTTTTAAGGCATGTGAGCACTCTTTTTACAACGAAGGTGCATAACTGACTCTACATGAAGTTGCTCATGCTTTAGCAGACTAGTCATGTTTAGCACCTGATCCAGAGACAGAAAACACTTTTGAAAAATCCTCTTTCTTTGTTGAGCCAGTGCTGAGGCAGATACTCTGCCAAGCTTTTCAGCATTTCAGGAGCACCATACCAACTCCCACAGGTGTCCTCGAGGTGTAATGCACACAGCCCATTGTTGCCATCTCAGTGCACTCTGTTGTGTGATGAAGGATGGAAGAGGCAAAGAATCGGAAGTTGTACACAGCCCGAGGGATGTCCACCGTTCTAGCAAATGTAATAGTTTTTCCTGAAACAAAAACAAACAGAGTACTGTGTTATCATGAGCAGAAACAGTGCTTTAAACTCCTCTCTGAAAGCTGATTTGCATGGTTTGGGGAAATTACTTTTGTCCTGTGCCCCAGTAAAACCCAGCAAGTGCAGCCATAGTCAATGAAAGTGTTTGCACAGTGCAAACACAGTCAAAGAAAATAGCTCCCCTGTAGTACTGCATTCCGAGTTTCTAACAACTTAAGTTAAAGTCAGCAGTTCTGAAAGGTGAGAATGCCCCAGGAATTCAAAGTCAGTGACGCCTAAGAAGTCCATGGATATGAACTTCAATTTGCTCCAACAGTTCATAACATACTTAAAATTTGGACCATATCCTCCATTTCAATGTTCAGCGAGACACACTACATTTGACATCAATAGTCCCGTTTTTTACCCTGATCCTTTGACTCTGCTTGTGCAAATGCTTCCAGGTCATGTTCAATTAGGTCTGCCAATTTGTTGAGGACCTGAGATCTTTCCAATGGACTTTTTGAGGACCAAATTGGGAAGGCATCTTTGGCAGCTTTGACAGCAGCTTCCACCTAAAAAAACAAAAGAAGGATGGTGAATGTTAATGAAAGGCCTTATTAAGATTATCAAACAACCATCAGACTGAGATTCTAATAAACCAGATCACATTGTTGGGAAGACTGCATCTCTTCAGAGTTATGACTTTCAACAGCTTCTCCATTTTCATCTCCTCAGGACACTATCCCATTAATTCTACAAGTGTTACCTGGAAGAGAAACCGTCACTAACTCTTGCTGCTCTTTAGATTCCAGCAACTTGAGGGCAACTCTCCAGGCCTGGAGGAAATACTGGACTGGTCAGCTGGCAAGTTGCCACTGGCTGAACCCACGCAGAATCATATTTCTCATGGGGGAAATGCAGCCTTCAGTCTAAACATCCACAGCCCTTGCAATATGGGACTTCAGCCACACTGAGTAAAGCTGAAAGGAAGAAGCTGGAGAAGGACCAGACTGTATGCCCTGCTAGCTTCTGATTTCCTCATCCCTTTCTCCTGACTAGTTCAAGCGATGACTAAGAATAAATTTACAGAATAGACACTCAAGATAAAAAAAAATCTTAGTTGATCACAGTTAGAAACTCATTAATGCACTCACACACAAAAAAAAAAAAGCTCCTTTCTAAATTCTTGGGGTTTGGTCAGTTCTTTCATCAGATTCCTAATGAAGTGTATAGATATGAAAGACCATTACATGCATTTATATAGATACACACCAGTCTTGTCAGTACTTTGCCTGAGATGCATAATACATAACTGCTGCATGGTCTTTCGGGCTGAAATTTCAGAATAGTGGTAGATTATCAGCACTTTTCTGAAGCAGACTTGGCCTTCAAATGATTAAAACTCACCAGAAAGTTTTATCTCTCATCAATCATTTCCTCTGGATTCTTAAATGGAAGTTACCTGCATCTATTGATTTATAAGCTGATCCTTCTTGATGTTTAACAGTTCCTCAGATTACTAAAAATGGTTATCAACATTCTTCCATACCCTAATTAACTGCTCTATTTTCCAGATTTTTCTTCCTATTTGTCACTTCTTTATTGCTTCCAAGGTCTAATGTATGCACCAAGGTGGGCTTTTAGCCAAAGCTGTCTTTGCTGTTTTCCCATAATTTTTGCTTAGAGATTTCTTCAGCTTTTGGAAATCTGCCAAAGCCAATAACTAGGAAGATGCTGATGTAATATTAATAAGATCATTCTGACCTCTCCTAATGTGCCACATTGCTGGTTCTTATGCAGTCACTGGAAGTTCCTTTCCACCAATTCCACTGAACTGAGTTTCAAATTTATTCCTTCAGATCATGACAGGTATTACAAAAACCATCACAAAATAATTTATAGACACTCCAGTGATGTTTTACTAACAAGGGCACAAAATTTCGAGCAGGTGAAAAACTTTCCCCCTGCCCCCTGAAAATAAGTACCAGACTTTGAAGGCAAGAACAGTACCAGTATAGAGATCAAGATGGGAAATAAACCAACTTGCACAAGGTCACACAGATCACCAGCCAAGCTTCAGAAATCTAGACTCTACTCTTTTGACTGTAATCTGACAACCTGCTGCTCAGATGCAGGCAGCAGCAGGCTGTCAGCCACCCAGCAGCTGGAGCAGGGTCAAAGCAGGCCTGGGAAAGGGGAACTGCAGCTTCTTAAGTGAATCAGATGTGGATGACACCTTGAAAAGGTTCACCCTCTCTGAAACCATACTGTCTTTAGTAATTAACTTGTTCTTCCACCCTCCCGTCGTTAGGTGCCATTGTGGTGCTGCTTCTCATCTATCCTCTCTTCTGTATCCTTTTCCATCATGTACTGTGTGCCTCAAGAGAAGGTTGATGTGAAGTTAAGGCTATCTGCACTTTTGACCCTCCAGTGGGTTTTGAAAATGTTGCATTTTCACAAAGAAAAGAAAACTAGCAAAGGAAGGAATTAAGTGGTAATAGTTTGATCTAAAATATACAAGAGGAAAGAAAGGAGATTTGCACAGAAGAAGAGAGCCTACAAAGGTTAAACAGTTACTTAGTTTCAGTAGCAAAAAAGCAGCAAAGAAAGTTGAGCCACAAAGAAAACATGCATAAGAATTCAACTATGAACTCGTGTGTCTGAAACACTTCCTTCTGCTTTCTTCTTCTGCACAAAACAGACACAGATGAAGAACACACAAAATCCAGGACTGTTGTAGAAGGTTGATACCAAAATACGCCAAACTGCCCTCAGGACATTATTTTTGCTTTCCCAGGGGAAGATGCACAAAAGCAAGGTACTTTATAAGAGAGATTTTTTTTTTTTAAGGAGATGTTTGCCAGGACTAATTATCCCTCACCAGCCTGTGTTCTGGAGATAGAAGGCACCTGGTCAGCTTGCTTTAGTGCTGCTATTTGGAATTTAAGACATCTAGCTGGGAGAAAAATTAAGCTCTGAAAAAAAAAAATGTGGTGTTTTTGGCAGAAACTGGCAGAAATGGCCACTTCTGCTGACCTGGTGTTAAATTCTAGAGTCAGCAACAGATTTGCTGCCCACCTCCGTTCTGCCTTCTAACCTGCCACTAAAATTAACCAAGAAAAAAAACCCAAGTGGTTATTGAGCCTTGCTAGAAACCAGCATCTCATGTTCTTTGTTGAACCTCGGTCTAGGTGCTTATTTTCACATCTCTGGATACCCTCCAAGTACTTTGTGATTGCATTTCCCTTGCAAACTGTTCCATTAGACACCAGCGGATGCCACCTATGCAGAACCTGACCTTCTTGTAGAGCTGTCTAAAGGCAGGAGTAAGGCACTTGCTGACTTTACAGGTGTTTAAACCGGGTTCCTGCTGCTATGCACAACAACTAACTCCAAAAGCTGAAACAGAAAAGTCACTGCTCTTTAGTATATTTGAACTATATCTCCAGAATGACCAGCAGCCTACTTTTGTTAGGCTGTTCTGGCATTCTCACATCTGTCTCTTTAAAAATTTTGCAAATGAATGAACAGGAAGATTTGCACCTGCAGCATCAAAGAGAAGTCTTTTCAGGCATAATTAGGGTTGAGCTGAACACAGATGTATTCTAGCAAACCCAACCTGTTACTCTTTAACCCTTGGTCATCAGCATCTAGCAAATATTTACTGAGTTGAAATTACAGTGCAAAGGTTTCTGCTGACAGAAGCAAAGAGAAAAGATGTCAACAGGATTGAAATGCAGGTAATGGGAACAGCTGCACACGGCAGCAATTTTTTTTTTTTTTTTTAAAAATACATTTTGAAAATACAGTAAACTTGTCTGCAATATTTTTCAAGCCCTTTGCTTTATCCAAGCTTTTCCAGTCATTTATCTCTTCAGGACACATACCTGTGGGTCCCTTACAAAGCAACATCAATGAAACTGCAGCTCCCTAGATGAATGTCACATTGCCCACTCACACCTGAACACGTACAAGGTACCAGGAAACTCCATTCCACTAGAGAGCACAGGACTAAGAAACATTACATTGATGCAGAGCACGGGCTACGTTATAAGGAAATGTACACTCATTGCAGCCACTTCTCCACCTCCACTTAATATCCAATTGCTAATTCTAAAACCAGAGAGGTCTGGAAGCTTCAGGGAAGAGTCAGCAAGCCAAAAATTCTTTTTAATGACAACTGCAAAATAATGAGACATTAGGGGAAAACACATTTGGTTGTATATGGTGTCTCTAAGTTTATTTAAAGAAGAGACCAATGAACATTTTCTCTCTTACAGATTTGTACTTGGGACCAATCCGAACCCTACTGTTAATTACTTCCCATGTGAGCTGAAGGAGCTTCACACAAATTACCGAAGCTTTGTTGACTTACATCAGCCTAGGAACTTCCTAAAAGCAAAATGTAAAAAAATAGTAGTAATCAATGCCACAGCAATATATTACACAGCACTACAATACAATCAAGAACTTACTCATTTAAGCATTAAAGACTTCAGTGTTTTTCTGTTCTCTCACCTTCAGCCTCTGCCACTCAAAATATTAAGTGTGGCTAACGTTTGCACTTCTTTGTACATTTGGATAGTACTCACCTCTTCTTTGCCACTGTCTGGCACCCTGCAATAGACATCTCCAGTGGATGGATTATAGGAGTCTATGTAGGAGGAACAAGGAACAAATTTGCCACCTATGAAGTTTTCCAGCACTAAGAGGGCTTTTGAGTGAGCCATCGTTAGCCGCTCTCTTCATCTGCAACTTTTATTATGAGGCACCAATTTAGATTAGTGGCCTCGTAAGTATTTGCACAGCGAGTCTGAACTCCTCCCCATCTCGATTACTCATGACTGGGAATGAACCCTGGCAACAACAGCAGAAAAGAGGAAAGCAGGGGAAAAACTACTATTTCTACAACACTTGGTTGTTTTCTAGGAGTTGAAACAGGGAGGCAGGATCAACTTAGCTGTTAGAAAACAGCTCCTCTCTGTCTACAGGAAATAAAGTACTGAAGAAAAGGAGAAAAAGAATGGTTTGACAGGGAAATTTCTCCCTATACCAGTTTGTCAAGCTACAGTCTGAAGACATTTTGCAACAGGTATACAAAATAATTCAAGACTCAAACACGTATCCAGAGACCTGCTTCTTATTGTCAGTAGGCACAGAGAAAAGACACTTGGACTAGCACATCTGCAGCTCACGTTCACTGCTTTGTCATAATCAACACTTTTTCCTGTAACCCCCCAAACCAATGCTTCTGCTAAATTAAAAGATTTTAAACATAAGAAACTCTTCTTCTCCACCAATAACCCCAAACATCAAACAATGCAAGCAGCGGAGTGTCCCTTCAATTTAAAACAGTTGAGAAGCACAATCTTACCTGGCACACTCTGTTGGAAGTTGTCAGAAATCCAGTTTATAAAAAAGAAGCAAGACACCAGCTTTCATGCTTTACCGTCCACAGATACTCCAGTGTCTCCTCAGTCACCTCACTGTACAGAAGCCTGTTACATATAATCACTTTTTTCTTTACTTCCCATGAATGTAAACTGTCTGGTAAAAGCTGTGTAAAAGACTACTTAGACTATCTAAGTGCTGTAGGATTACATGCCACCTCCTAGCACTCCAGAGACATTCAAAACACTACACCCATATTGGAGAACGGTATGATGTCATCAGGAGGTTGTGAATATCTCAATCAACAGTTTAGAAAGTTTTTGCCCCCTAGACCTCTGCAAAGCCATGAATTTCCTTGTGGATCAACAGGCAAACATATTTTAATTAAATAAAGTTTCTGCTGCACAACAACAGATCATTTACGCATCAACCAACTGGCACTTCCGGGCAAAGTTAAATCAGTGCTGAAAGGTAATGTAGTCGTGTTGAAACTGGATTAGGCAATAGCTCTGGCTCTTCCAACCTACAAAGTGGGAAAGCACACAGCAGCTTTTCTGTCGCCACAGAACAATGAGTCTCAAAATTCAATGCAACCATGTGTGAGAAGGGTTATCTAAGGTTCATCCTGTATCACACTTCTTTATCTACAAACACAAGGAATTTACTGAAGTCTTAAAACTGAAGACATGTTCTTCTGTCTGTAGCACTTCAGCTGTCCCCTGACCCCAAACATTTTCAAGGTTTGAAGGCAAGTTCAAGTGAAGCAGATTCAATGCAGAAGCTTGGCAGTACACATCTCTGGAATCCAACAAGTGCACTGAAACCTTCACAGCTGGCATGTTGAAATTGGCAAGTATTTAAATGCAATTTCTGGATTATAAAAAGACATAACAAATAGTGATAATCTGTAAACTTCCAGTTTGACAACAGGTTTTCAGATATTTTGGACTCATAAGATTCTACAGAAGTCATTTCCACATGAAGCATTGCTGATACTTCTACATATGTCCATGCAGTCAATAGTACAATTAACCTATGTGATCCAGTGTGGGTATCCACTGAATTAGGACTAAAACATGTACGTTTAAGACTTACTTATGTGGGAAGAACAGGTATGGACCTTACATGACTTTGAACTACATAATGACCACAGGCTGTGTTCTTCGCTACACAGGGTACAGCGTTACTTCAGTTAACCCTAGCGACAGACACTGGTACTACAGTACTTCAGTTCCTTCCCCACACTACGAACTGTGGTCAAAGCAGAGTTGTCTCCAGCCCACACTCGCATACAGGTCCTGAAATACCTGAGACCTTCTCGCACTTCTATAAAATAAAAATATTCCAAGCTGCAGTGAAATGTGTCTGTGCTGAACTTGCTCTGGAGAGAAGGACCCCGTTTTCAGTTGGTAGGTTTCGCCTGCCCTGAGACGTGTGAAGGAGTTACAGGTTTGAGTAAGCACAACAATCTGGCTTTCGCATACATGCCAAGATTAACCTGCCAGCTTTTGTTCAAAAGAGCACTAAGTCTGGATGAGAGAGATGTGTGTCCACAGGAGCTGCACTAAGTACCATGAGAAAAACTGAAATTATTTCCACAGAAAGACAAGTCGCGTGCCAGTTTCGCATTTTAACTCATAAGTTTACTCTGAAACTTATGTTATGGAAAGTGAAGAGTGATTTAACGCTATTTAGAAAAGTTTAAGCAATAAAAGATGAAAGAGACAAAAATTATGCCCAGATAGAGTTATTTTATTATTCTTACAGTTTAAAAAATAAAATTAGCCAGTGTTGGCACAGCTTCCACTACACAGCAAAAGAATTTATTTTTTTTTTTTTAAATAAATTCTGGGACAGGGAAAACACTCCCAGGGAAAATACTACATACTACATTCTCGAAACCAAAGTAAATAGTTCTTCTTTTTCCCTGAATATGCATTCAACTCAAACCTAAAAATATATTAGACCAATAGAGTTACTTTACTGAATTTATGTGCAGCAAAAAAGCAAATCAAAGAAAATATGTAAACAATTTATTTCTGGAAGTAAGGAGTTTTCTTCACGGTGATTCATCATCTTTTTCTCTAATTCAACTTTCTAAGATTTTTCCATCGAGCTCTAAGAGCTGAATTCCACATGGAGAAACATATGACGTTCTTGAGATCAAGAAGTGCAACATTAGCAGTTTCTTGTCAGTTGGCATCTTGTTCTGCAGTGGGAGAAACTGAGGAAGGGCTCCCCACACATTTCACATGATGCTACTTTTGTCATCATCTTCTCCCCAGTTAATTGCACTTGTTCCTTCAATTGAAGTAATTGGATTCTTAAACAGAAGTTTGGATATCTCACTGAATTTTGGTTGAATGGTTGAAGTTCTGGCACCACTGTCATTCTTTAATCTAAAAATATATGCAAATGGAAATAAAATCCTATGGTGAAAAGTGAAGCACTAAATGTAAAATGATCACAGCTTCTTTTAAGATGATACAGTTGTTATGGGGAAAAGAAAATCCTTTTGCTCTGAAATTCTCTGGAACAAGATCATGAGTACTAAAACAGTAGTTCCCAAACAACAGAGTTATTTAGTCCCCAATTCTATAAACATTTGGCATCATAGATCTAAATTGGACCCCATTCACTTCAAGTTAAATTAATGTAAAAAGAGTACAAGATTAAAGCCATACTTCTGGATCCTATTTAAGACCAGAGAGTTTATTACAAGCATTAAAGCTCCATAGGCCCAGAGCCTCTGACAGGTCTGGGACACTGTTGCCACAGACACAGAGAGAAGCCAGAAATTCTAATGCTCTACTTTGAAGTTTTCTAGACATCAGCTTTAAGTCTCAGTACCGGAACTTGGTTGATGTGACTAAATTGCTCTCCCTCAGGCCTAGACTTAGAACTTAAATTCTACTTTTAAAATCATAGCAAGATTTTTTAAAGTGACAGATAGAGGGACATTTATATGATTACCTCCTAACAGAAGGCAAAACCTATATAAAACCTTTATATCTAGACCCACAGTCTTTGCTTCCTCTCACTTATGCATCAGAAAATGTTTATAGGCATCACTAAGAATCAAGCCAACTATTTCCTTTAATGCTAACAGAAAAAGATCTGAGATCCAAACTAGCCACAGTAAAAACAGCCAGTACTTCTTATTTACAAACTACTTCTAGTATATACGAAATTAGTTTTCAGAAAGACAGCTGTATGTTAAAGCAGTGAAGGGTTATTTTTTTACCCCGAGGAAGGGAGAGAAGGATGCACAACATTTCAATATTCTAAATAGAGTAATTATTGCTCATGTGAAAGTTAATACCATTTCTTTATACTATAGGAAGTCCATTACAAAAATGCCATACCTCTGTGACAACTCCTGCAGCAATAGTGGAACCACTGTAACGTAACATAAACCTCCCAAGTTCTTTAAAATCTTTATACAACTCTAGAGCAACTGGTCTTTGAGTTTGTAGTTCTATTAGAGCATTCTGTCCTTTAGTCAAGAATCTGCAGGTAAATGAGCAGAAAACTATCATAACTATATGCATGCATAAACGAAAAAGCAAACAGTGAATAAAGGGAAAAAATTGACTTAAAAAGCCAAAAGTACAGTGAACAAGCTTGATTTCAAGTATAACCCAAACCATGAGACTGAAAACTCATCTGCCTGGAGTATACCTTTTAAAAAGGCATCCGAGTTTTCTATAAAAGATTATGGAGAAGGGCATCCATCAAAACATTTAGCAAACTGTTTCAAAGTTATTTATCTCATTAATACCTGTTTTTTCAGGTCTAGCAGTCTTGTTTCAAACCCAAAGACTAAAAAGCCAATTACATTGCTCTGTAGAAGGCGTGATTTTTCTTTCCATTACCTTTCAGCAACCATTTCAGCCATTTGATTTGTGGAAAAGGATTATTCTGATAACGTTGTATGTTTCAAATAACATTTCTACCCAAATACAGCTTTAAGTAACTAGATGGATGTTCCCATAGGTTAACTTTTATGGTAAGACCTCCTAAATCTCTTCTTCTCTGATCCATTGTCTAGCCGAGGTTGTTTTAGACAGTAACCCATCTCTAGAATTATAGCAAGGATCCCATGCTATAACAGAAAGAAAAGAGATAATGTTAAAAAAATAAAAAAAAGAGAAATCCTTTAAGTGCAAGGCTGGTGATGTAGGACTGACTCGCAATTCTGCAAAAGATCTTAGGCAAGTTCTTTTAATTCTCAGGTGTTCAGCATTCATCAAGTGGGCAGGAGGTTTTTCACTTTGTAAAGCACTGAAATCTAAACATGAAACCAACTAAAACAATGAAAGCATATTCTTACAAACATATTATTCTTTCATAATAGAACCTGCTTGATATATTGCATGTTAACCAAAACTCAGGTCATTTTTTGAGTAATGATTAGTTATTCAAAACACTTACTTAGGTTTTTTCTTTGTCACTTCACCAGTGCTCTTATGCAGGACACTCAACAGTCTTCTAACAGTAGCAGGTTCACTTACTGTCTGATAGTGTAAAAGCACCTAAAAATATTTTTTTCAGTTATTAAACATTCTACAATAATCAGAGATCCTAGGTGTCAATGCTTGAAAACATCAACTTCTTTTAATAGTCATTTTTTTAACAAATGCTTATAAATCTTCTCTCAAATTACTGTCTATCTCACAGTCAGTAACTGTTCCTAGTTCCTAACCCTGGTGATTTCTACAGATATGACACAATGGTATTACTTCATCACATATACATTTTTCATTCTTAAGTGTTTTGCTTTTGCCACTTCAGTGCAGTTCTATAGCATGAACTGCTATTTTGTTTATTTTAAAAGTTATCTGACAACTAAGTGCATCATTATACTTCTAAAAGGTTTTAGCTTTCTAAAGGACAGCCTAGCCTGATTGTGGTGGAATTCATTCTCTGAAATGTCTCAGCTATGTATTAAAATCCAGTAAGAATATGGAATAAGCAGCCACAGCAGCACCTTACACCCTCTACAAATTACAGAAGAACCCATTTCCTCTGGAGAGACAGAATCACTTATGGATGCTAAATGCCTCACATCTCTGCGGGGATCAAACACTGAGAGAAAAAGCCCTAAGCAACCTGTAATGAACACAGGAAATTTTGCAGGAACTTACAGGAAATCCTTTAGTGACTGGAACCTCGATATTGAAGATGAGAACCCGAGCTCTGAAACGAGTGCAAACTTTAATGGGTTCCTTAGGATCACAAAATACACAGCCAACACTACAAGAGAAAGGAACAAAAGAAACTGATATGTATCTTGACAAACAAATGCTAATCATTGCACTGGAAAAAAATAAATATTTAAGAGAAGTAAAGACATCATCACTTTATTATAACTTAGGGAAAAAAGAAGCCTGTAATGAAATTATCTCCTAGACAACATCTACAGTACTTTGTCGGCATGCATGAAGAGGTGTGTCTAGTTCAGTGAACAACTACATCCATTGCTAATCAGTTTCTAATAATGTCAGTTTCCTGTGCATAGGTACTTTGAAGAATTAAGACTTTCATTCAAAGATTAACTGTTCCAGATGAATAGCATAGAATACCGCAGAAAGCCCAAAATCACCATGCTGCTGCCTGCAATTCAACTATTTTGTGGATAAAGGAAAATCGCAATCAGGGTTCTCAAAGCTTAAGCTCTCAGCAGCACTCCCAAACAACTCTACATGGAGTCACAAAAGACCTGCTTCTCATTACAAGTTAATAAGGCAGACTCATCACAGTTTTCCCACAGTGGTTAGTTTTAGCCATCTAAAATAAAAGGAAAATTAATGCCATCCAGAAAACCATGACTGAAAAGAATGAACAGCATGATTAGCCACATACATCAAGTGTAATCAAATATCATCAATATGAAGAGGACTTAAAACTTCATAACTTTTTTGACAAATCTAATATATCTCCAAAAGACATCAGTGTAACAAATTTACTCAAGTCTTCATTCAACAATTCACAAGACCTTCCCCTCCCGATTTAGCACAGAGAATCACATCCCATTATAAAATGGCAATACAGAAAAGCCTGTATTTTCCCCATAAAAACAAAGCATAAATTTACAAAACTATGAATGCAAGGAGTTTTTCAAACAGCAGCTTGAAAGTTTGCTGCCTGAAGTCCATCTGGAATGTAAAAAAGCTAAACAAATTATGGATCCAATTTTCTAGTCTGAACAACTGACACCTATGGGCTTGAGGCTAATACTTAGCATGAAACCTCCAGACTGGAATAGAGACAGAGAGATTCGCAGTGTCTCATTAAATGTATCAGACTCCCCAAAAAAGGGTCAGCATAACATTCATCAAGACAAGTGTTAAAAGCAAGTAAATGGCTGAATAAATATTTTCCATCAATTCCACTTGTCCAGATTGGTACACAATTGCAGGTTTTTTGATTTGTTTTATTAGCGTGATTTATGATTCTGTAAGTTCTTCAAAACCCTGTTGTTTTATTTAGCAATAAGGATTTACTTTGTTCAGCAATTAAAATGTCCAAGGGTAAGTCTTAAGGAAAAAGGCTTTGCAGGTTATCCGTGTCAGCACTAGGGCAAAGCATGAAAACTAACAGTATTCTTCTGAGACTGCCGTTGGACACGTAGCAGATGTTTCCAACGTTTGTACACGCAAGCCAGGTGATATGCATCACTTTGGTTTTAAATATCCTGGTAGCCACATCATTCTTCAAGTAAACCACTGATTGTTAAGTGTAATAGTTATAAAGCTTTTCATTAAAAACAAACCGTTACTTAGACTGAAACCCAGTTTTGCTCACTTGATTTTGATGATATCCATGCCGGTCAAAGTGAGACTAACGTGATCTCCTGCTGCAGCCCAATCAACCGGTTCATCGTGCAGTGTGATTCCTGGAAATGAGTAAAAACAGAACCTCTCAGTGAAGTACCTAGGTTCCGAGCTACAAACAAACAGCTCTGTTTGGGCCATTTGTGCTTCATCAACCATTACTCATCAATTTTCAGTATGAATGGATTGAGAGTAAAAGCTTTTTAACTAAGAAGACTGAGGTAGCTTTTTTCCCCCCTTGGTGAGGGCTCACTCCACCCTGCACAATAACATGGCTTTATTTAAGCCAGAGAAGGGGAGCTGGCACTTGTCACACAGCGCAGATGACGCAGATCTGAAAATGCCGTAGTACTAATATCTCCGAATCTGCCCCACCCATCCTTTGAGGCACATGCACACCCTAGACCGCATCTTTCATATACTTTAATGGTACTATGTCAACTTTCATTTACCTTAAGTGGGTCTGCTGACTCTTTCATAAAAAAGCGTAACCGATATCTTTCATTCGTGACATCGCATCTATTAAAAAGCATCTTTAAAAGTAATTTTATTCTGATTCTGATGTATTTTAATCACTTTAAAAGATAACATGGCTGGTAGGTGAAGAGAAAACTTACTGCTTGTGACTTAAAATTCTGAGGTTTCTTGTAAACACCAAGAAGGAAAATAAACCCAACATTTTATAAATATTGCATACATTTATAGGATCTAGTTTTATTTCGCTACAGACTGTTTATTGATTTTCAAATCTGTTCCCAAAACCAATTGTCAAAAACATGCCAGAAAGCATCGTTCAACTACAAGTATGTTAAGCACTGTTTTTTAAACAGTGTTGATAATTATTTCACATATACGTGTCATTCTCACAGAATACGTGAAACTCAGCCTCTTGAAAAAATTAAAAACTGGAACCCTAATGAGCACTCTACTTTTAGAAAATATTGTATGATAAATTACATTATCTCTTCTTTACATTAATTGTAAACAATACATGCTTAATGAACTAATATCCTCAACCTTGAAATGCATTTCAGCTACGTGAGAGGCAGTACAAAAGAAAAATCAATGCAAATACTTAGACAAAGTACATCTTTTCCCATGCTACTTACTCCACCCCAAAACAGAGCAGTGACTACAATGGTCTGATGCCTATATTCATCCACATTATTGTAACATTCCTGCGCATGTGAACCATGTAACTACAACCATATAAACAGACATACTGGAGAGCTTGCAAAATTAGCACTGAACAAGCTGCTATTGGAACCAAAGAGGACAGCTGAACCAGCACATTGCTGAATTCAGACTAAGTAGTTAGATACAGAAATGTATTAATTTATTTTGAGGGCTTAATTGTTAATTGTCAATGTAGGAAAATCATTTTATCTTTTTGTTTGCATATGAAACAAAACCAACTCCGCGGACAAAGATGGCAAGCTTAATCAGGAAATAGCTAAAGATTTAATGTCTTGACTTAGCTATTCCTCTTTTCAGAAATTGAATGTATTGAAATATTCTTCACTTTTGTAGTTGTTCAGGACAATTGTATCCTGCAAGTTTGTATCTTATGAAACGATCAGTGACAAATCTCACGAACATCAAACAGCAGAGACTTAATTCTCAAGTTTTTTTACATCCAATTCATAAGATTAATTTCTAAAAGTTGTTCAACATTTTCACACTTCCTAACAGCAGTGATACTCCAGAGCAAAGCTGAATATTAATGACTCCTGTACAGCATATTTTCATACACTGCTGGAGCTCAGACGCTTTTACAGGTTCTTCATAAAGCAATGTCAAAAGTCATGAGGCTATAACATTTGGGATATCTGATATGGTAAAAAAAACATGCAAAATTTCAAAGACATATTTATACAGACCCAGTCACATCTAAAGAAATTCGTTTTATGCTTTCATATTTTATGTTTGACAGTTAGTATCAGTTTGACAGTCTGTTACCATTTCGGTAACTGTTTCTAGCCCAGTATTGACCTGAAAGTAAACACACTTCTGAAGACAGTACCTTTTGCAGTGCAAGTTTCATTAGGAGGCATTGCCAAAAGTCGTTCTCCAACTTGAATATAGCCTGCTTCTATTTTACCAGTGACACAAAATCCTGATCCTTGGTCTGTAATAAACACAGTAATAATTTCAAAAAACTGCAAAATAAGATCAATTTCCCATCTTATGATAGCTCTTCAGCAATGTGTAGGGAAGCTTTTCATACAACGAAGATGTTTTTTTTTCCCCAGTACAGTGTTCAGTACTTGCAACTGAGCCAGCTGTGCATCATCATGAAAATGAAACATTCAATTCAAAACTTCTAGATCTTCTGTTTTTCAGAACTAAGGGAGAAATATCCTTCTTTAAACAAATGCAGATATATGAAGAAAAATCTTTTAGTTTTTCAATATTAGATTAAGCCACTTAGTTTCTAGCAGTTCTATTTAATTTAGCACTTTTTCATTACAACTACAGATAAAAGAAACACACCATAGACCTCTCCAAAATTCTAATGCATACAGGTACAATTTACCGTTCAACTGAGCCAGAATCCTAAATGCTCTGCCTGCATTTTACTTTACTCCTTACAAGTCAAAGATTGATTCACTCTTATTTAATATTAGGAGCTACTATAATTGTGGATGACAAGTATTTCTGCATCAAAGATCTGCAAAGCTGTTGTTCTTCAATGTCCTAATGCTCTGTTCATTATTTGAACAATATGCCAGTTATTTTCAATATGAAGTGCACATATGCACATTTATGCACATACACCTTAAGAAATGCCTCATGCCCTTTGCATGCCTTGGCAGGAAATGAGATGAATGCAGTGAATTAACAGATGATATCAGATGCCGAAAGAACAGAAAACTGGAGAATCAAATACTTGCTGGAAAAAGAATCCTCAGTCACGGTACCAATATCACCTCAATATTGTACACAAAAAGAACCTGAAGCTGGCTCTGCAAGCACTTGCAAGCATCCAGAAAAGTGAACTGGCTCCCGGTTCCCAAGCCCAAAATCAAGAACATTTCTCATTTTTCCACATCCAGCTTTGGCTTGGTAAACCAGTGTGACATTTGAAGCTTCACTCTCTCCCATGCTGACTGCTTCCTGCAAAGTATCAAGTTCCTTTAGCTGCCCATGAAATCAATGGAAGTACAAACTGGATAGGGGAGACTGAGTCAGAGCATAAAAAATGATCCGATTTCTGTCTATCATGGTACTCAGGTTCTGCCAGGTCATGTTCTTTGTCCTCAGGATTTGGCTGCTGTGCAAGTCATTTCTAAAGTCAGCTCAAGTTATACCTAAATAGAATTAGAATACAGTAAGTGGGGAACAATGCAGCAGTGAAGGAATTAACAGGGAACTCTTGGATCAGAAGACAATTTGCCAGGAAAGAATATTAGGAAGGCTATGTAGAACAACACCTAAAACCAAGCTGAGATAGATGAATCATATGCGTGGGTAACTTTATTAAAGAAAGGGGTTTTCCAAACTATGCAAGAGTAACTCAGCACTCTCACTTTTTACACACTGCTATGGACAGCTCCTCCTCAGCATGCTCAGGCACTGGAATAGAGCTGAGAACAACTGTTGCTTCATGTACTTCGACCTGCAGCTACTTCCTCTGGTAGCATCCAAGTTAATTCAGTTTTGAGATCACAAGGTAAGAAAAAATAGCTTAAAAAACACCTAAAAGGCCACATATAGTGATAAACTCTGTATATGTAAATTGAGTCCCTTCCAAAGCCATTATTTTTTTGCATATTTTAGCAAAAAAAAATCCGATATTAGCTAAAATTGCTCATTTTGTAAAATGTAGCTCAACCCAAAACTGATTAGTACAACACAAATATTGTGATAATATTTTGAAAGATCTTAATAATCCAAACACTTTCCCACGGCTCACAGAATTAACGATCATGAAACTAGTGGTAACAAATTAGGGTAAATTCACATGCAAGATTTCAATATTTAACGTTATCACTTCAGTACCTTAGGTCAGCTAACCCAGGGCATGTACAGCATCTAACGTTTTCCCAAAAACCCACATCAAAATTGCAAAAACTGTTTTTTTCCAATTACAGTCAGTATTTTCACCTAGGTTGTTCATATTTCCCCTATAAACACACTACATATAATATTTAAAAATAAATTTTACTTTAACTTCAATATTTGATTACAAATATATCCAATAATTCAAATCATGCTCTCATTTGGTTTGCAACATTTCTCAAGGGATTTACAGAAAGTTTCAAATGGGACAAGTGTTTGAACCTTATTTCTTCTAAATTAGCTATAAATGTCTTTAACTGCAGAAAATATCAAATTTATTATGAAAACCCTAAGGGCTCAAGGCAGTCTATCTTCTCCAGACAATGGGAATAAGAAGAGGTCATAGTTACTTGCTAGGGAATGGCTAGCTGCCTGTCATTAAATCCTTGGCTGGTTATAACCATCTCGCCACCATCACCCTTTTCTTCCTCCTCATCCCCCAAATGCTTATATAAAAATGAAGGAATTTATCATTATTAACTGCTACAACAATGAACAGAAAAGGAACAAGCCAAACTGTTTTAAAATCTAGGATTGGAAGGTAGAAGAGTCCAGTCACACTTGTAAAAACTTTGAGAAAAATTATTTTTCACAACAGGAACCAACTCAGGAAAAAGAAACTCCAAGCTCTGTCCCACAGAACCATCGACTGGTTACACAGCCAATTAGTTGGTCATGGAAATTTTCTTCCTCAGCGTCTTTTCCAGTCTGCTTCTCCCTCAGTGGCACTATCTAAAATTCAGCACAGTGCTTGAAAACCTACTATTCCTGTTTAAGACTACTGATACATATAAAGCTTCCACTTTAAGTCTTATTTTTATATCTTTTTTTCAACTTTTTCTTTGCGTTAAATATCAGTGAAATGACAATGAAAATTATTATAAAACCAACCTTTAAAAACATCAGCAACAGACAATCTAAATGGTTTATCCACTGATCTCTGTGGTGGCTTGAAAGAATCTGCAAATAGATTGAGAACTTTTAGAATTTTGGTATTCAACAACTATTTCAACAACTCCTCACTTAGGGATAAATCAACTGTATTGCATTCCAAAGACTTCATCCCACATTTCCCCCAAAATGTAAGTTTTGGCATACACAAAGGACTAATATATAGTTTTGAAATGTGAAAAATTGTACTTACCAATTTGTTCCAACAAACATTTCCCTTTATACCACTTTGTGAGGTCACTTGACTGACTCCTTGTTACCAGATTTTCACCCCCAAGGCCACTCGTTGGGATATAAGCCACATCTGATTCCTAATCAAGAAAAAATCAAGTTAAGCATACATTAACAACAGAACCTTCCAGTAGAAGCAGACGGTGCATTTTTTCAATATTATGCATCTAAGCTATAACAGAACAGTTGGCACATCTGTATTTCCCTCAGAGAAGGCAGATTACTCAGCGGATTCATTTCCTTTCTGTTTACCTCTTGTCTGATTACAGTGCTCCAATAAATTGTTGAGAGATATCTAAATGTGATGACAGCAACATTAACAAATAGAAACTGTGTTAAGGTAACAAACTCCATATCCGAAAGGCAAAACTTCAGTTTGAATTGCTGGTTTATGTGTATAGATTTCAGGAAGGCCACAGCCAGTCCAAACAGACAGTAACTGGAACTGAGGAAATGTGAGAAGAACAATCCAGAATGGCAGAAGGAGAGGGTCCTTATGAGTTGATAATCCACACTGACACCTACTATGATGTAAAATTGAAAAATGCTGAGACGATCCTTGGCCTGTCCTGCTTTGTAGACAATAATCTCAAGACATTACAAATGAGGTGAGTCCCCCAAAGGTTCAATTGACTTAAACAAAGATGATGGCAGAGTATTAAAAAACTGATTGACCTTATCCAGGGCTCAAGGTACACCCTAACAGGAAGAAATTAAATCTGCAATACTATGGGCACATAGCAGTAGCAGGAAAATGTCACAAAATTACCTAACTGTAAGAAAAACTCATTCTACCTAAATGCCTGAACAAAGAAACAAAGACTTCAGAAACTTATATTACCTTAAAGCCAGCTTGTTTAAGAAATTGACCAAGTTTACTCGTAATTTCCTGAAACCTTTCCTGTTGCCAATTGACCTAAATTAGAAAACAGATTATAATGATAAAATTGTACATTTTTGACTATGACTTAAACATACAGCTGTATCTCATCAATTCTATAGTACCAGTACGTGATCTTCACACATAGCACCTGATTTATAAATATGAGATTCCAAAGTGGATTCATAGTTGAATACACAAGAGTATACACATTAATGATTACTGATAGTAAACAACACACCAATTAACCTGCAAACCACTTCAGTTTGATTTGTCCTTGAACAGCAACTTTTTTTTTTAAAGTTTACACAAAATTCAGATTTAGGAAGAACACATATACAGCAATAATCTAAAGCACAGCTAGCAATATTTAGCACACTTTACAGGTTTAAAGCTCTTGGGGTCTTGTCCTGAATGACCACTAACATGTCCTTGCAGATGCCTCTGGCTTAACTGCTTATATGAGATTTTCACAAATACATGAGGGACCTCTATTCATTTTGGCACCAAAACTACTCCTCAGCGTGCCTTGAAAAGACACCCAAAAATAAAAAGCATTGCAAAGACTAAATGCAAGAGACAGCTGAGAATCGAAAAAGAAACAATAATTTATTATTAGTTTCACAATATTGATCCTTAAACTTAGGATCCACTATCCTAGATGGAAGCCTTTCAATTAAATTAAAAATGTAAGTGTGTACCTGGTCCATTTTATTGACCGCAACAGCTAGCTGTGTGACTCCAAGAGAGCGCACTAACAATCCATGTTCTCGAGTTTGTCCGCCTGTCTCAAACCCTGCTTCAAACTCTCCTCTGCTAGCATCCACAACCAAAATAGCCACATCAGCCTAGATTGGAAAAAAAACAGCCAAAAGTCGTTAAGAGGTAGAAATAATCTGGGTAAATATGGCAATCAGAAACATTTCACACAAAATGTTCTTTACGTGGGAGGAATCCTGATGTGCCTCAAATGTAATTGAAACTGCTCAGTCCTATCTGTGTCATGCCCACTTCAATGAGACATTATGGCACTGTATCATCTGTTAAACACAGAAAATCCACAAATCTTGCTGATAGCCTTAAATGCTTTGAATATTTCTTCTACTTTTTCTGCTTTGGTAAGTAGTAGCCAGTTAGACTATCGTGCACCAAGCAATGGCAACAGACACGAACAATAAAGGCACTGCTGTCAAAATGCAAGCGTAAGAGAATTCCATGGCACTGATGAGACAGACATAAAGGAAAGAAGGAGAAAAGGTGGTACTTTCTCCCTTTCCTTACATGCTTATGCTTCTGGATGCCAGGAGAAGGAACAGAGACAGCACATTGTCCTGGGTCTAAATTCCCCTTGCCTTGTCCTAGGTGAAATCCCCACAGCTCATACAGAGATGCCACAAGCGTGAGTATGGGAAAAGGATGAGGGATGAATTTCCCCACAGCTCTCAGCCTCGTTAAGTGCAGTGCAGTGAGCTTTTCCCTCAAAAAAAGGACATCCTGTATTTTCTAAAATATAAAAAAACGTACCTCAGGACTTACATGAATTAATCATAGATATCAAAGGACAGATCCTGGCCCTGATAAGCCTCATGTGCATTCTGCATAACAGCAGTTGGGGATTCACCTCCTAACAGAATCCTCCATGATAAAAAAGCATCAGAGCCATTTCCACATTTGCTTTCTTCCACTCATTGCTTCAGCACTGAGCATACCCCTACAGGCAACAGACACTTGCAAAGTTTCAGTGATTCCTTAAAATATTTTAAATAGACCAGCCTCTCACCATCCTGAGAGCTGAAGGAACACAGAAAGACCAAGTCTTATTTGGCCAGCCCCATCTTCTGCTGAACTGTTGGTGGATCTACAAGTCTTCTCTTAACACTTCTGCCTGTATTACATTTCCCTCAAAAGACAAATCAATTTAAGTTGTAAAGAAAATGGCGTGACTGAGTCAACATTTCCCATTGTTCTGAAACTAAATATTCATTTCTAATTTCAAAACTCCTGAACTTCCTACAACATATGCACCAGAATATAAAAGACTGTACTAGTTCTACACGATAATTTGCAAACTTCTGACTATTCTGCAGCCTAACCACTGGGTCATGAGGTCTGAATTCTTCTCAGGCTCTGCTCCAGAGCTAGAGCAGAATTTGGGGCAAACCAGTCTTTCTACAGTACAGTTCTCTATCTGTAAAAATCATACTAATAGTACTCATCCTTACTGAGATCTTAAAACATTTTGGACTATAATGAAATGCACAAAGCAAAATCTCTATGAAGCAGCTTACCTTCAGAAAAAATAACTATCTTTGATTACACCTTTACTTTGGAAAATCAGTTCTACTATTTAAAAGGTGCCTTTTAGTAAAAGAAGAAATCACATATTTTACGTCATGTAACCACATTATTCTTCCCCTCCTCTGATTTATTTCCATAAATTAAATAACTAGCCTACAGGAGCATGGTAAGTACCATACTGAATTCAATGGATAGTGCCCAGTACTTTTGTCTTTATCTACTGTTCCTACAGCAAGTGGCACATAGTTTCTGCAAATGTGCTATTGACAACACAGATGTATTCTGCATAGACTATGTTATGTTTTCTCATCCCATATAAAATACATTGTTAAACAGATGAATACCTTTTTTTTAATCTCTCCATTTCTTTTCTTTAAGCTCAAAACCACTTAAAATCTTTACCTATCAGACCACTTTCAAAGAACTTCTTATTGATTAGACATAAGACATATTTGAAGAGTTTTCAAAGCTCAACTCTGATTTTATCATACTGTAGCTGTAGCTTAGCATTCAAATTATTTCCCTAAAAAAATTCTCCTCCAAAAAGTTAACATCCCCAAAAAAAGAAAAGCAACTCCATTTAAACAAGTGCATTCTTTTTTAAGTTTCGAAAACTCACAAATACCTCAAAGATACCTTAGCACCATCAATGACTCATCTTAATTTTAAAAGAAGAAAATCCATTAAAGAAAAAGTTCTAAATTATAATGCTATTGGAAAAGAGAGGTCGAGACCATCTCTACCTGTGCAGCTCCCGTGATCATATTTGGAATGAAGTCTTTGTGGCCTGGAGCATCCATCAGTGTAATTACTTTAGTCTTCGTCTCAAATTTGGTCATGCCTACATCCATTGTCACTCCCCTTAAACAAAGCATACATGCAATGCACCATTAAATCTGCTTTGAAAACTTTATAGAGATCTAAAGTAAGTTATTAAAATTACGCACTTTATAGCTTTCGTTTTATTTAGCTTGCACAAAAGAAACAAACCTGCTTGCTGGAAAAGCAGACCCCTAGAGTTATCTTTCAGGAACTCTAGTTACAAAGAAACACAGCCAAAATTCACAGTACTAACTCCATGCACCCATAGACTATGTCCCAACAAGCACAGTGAGAACATGAAAATTGTACTGCGTATTAAAATTATTAGAAATACTACTTTTAGTACTCTACAGAAAAAAAGCATCACAGAGTAACAGGAACATATCCAAGGATTAAAAAAAAATAAAATAGAAGGTATAGAACTGTAGGAATTCAGTTATATATTTGCAAAGATCCACACACAATTACTGATTATCAAGGAGGGATCAGAGCACTTTGACTCAGTTCCACACCTCACTAACAGCCACATGCTCTGCGTAGCTCGTAGGATAAGATTCATCTGATCAAACTCAAACACTATTGTGCACATTTTAGTAACCGGGTTAGTCACCTGCATCTCCCTTTATAGACAATGAAGACAGGCAATTTCAAGGAACAAAACCTCTCACATTAGCACAGATATTTAAAATATGCTACTTCCAATGACAAAAAAAAAAACCTCCCCCCAAACCTTTACACATGGCTCCAGATAACTCAAAGTAAAGAGAAAACATAATCAATTACCAACTCTTATTAATAATTACAATTTATCTTCTGAAGAGAAGACTGGTACCTAAACGGACAACTATTGGATACTAAAGAAGTCACAGGCCATGGGATTCACTTTTAAGGCTCATGAAAATTATTCCACAAACTTGACATTCTGTTAACATTTTACTCTGCAGGCAATAAGAACTTGTGTCTATTTCCAGTTTCACATGTAAATTACATCCTATCAAATGTTACTCAAAGTAACATTCTTAATATGGTGCTTAACATGCTATTACAGATCTGTGAAAGGAATTTATCTTTAAAGTTTGCCTGTTTTACACCCAGTTACATCTAAAGGGATAAAGAAGAAGGCCTTTCACCCATAAACTTTTCCTCTTTTACATCCTTAAACTATAATGTTGCGATACTACCACCACAACATCATCGGCCTGAACTGATGTAAGGTTACCTTTAAAATTCTGGTTTTGGTCACTTTGAGATCTCTCCCGCTTCTCCGCACCTGCACCCTCCCCACTCCAAATATCAGTACCACCCCCCCTTAGGTTTGTATGTGCACTTTGTAAATGAAAGGACTCAGTCCATAAAAGTTCAGCTATACAGTGATACACTGCAAAAGTGTATCCACCTTTATAAACAACAGTTACACTGAAGAGGGACTGCTTTCCTCCACGTTCCTCAGCCTTCTATAAACAAAACTACTTCATATTGAAATTTGGCTGCAATAAACCAGTAAGGCCGCTTTAAATGAACTAACTCGGCTACCAAAAGCATTCTGCATTTTAATGCTATACTGCACTCCACAACACAGAAACGCGTGAAAGAAATAACTTCCTGTTCATATTTCCTGTAACCAAATGAGGATATTTTTTCTTTGGATAAGGTCTACTCATGTAGGCAAAGAAAAATATTTCCTAATAACTAGTGAGTAAATATTTATGAACATTTAGAATATTTCTACCAAAGCATTATTAGTAGATTTCCTAACAAATTTCGTTCTTTCAGGAAAAAAACGTAATTGTCATTAAAGATGTTTTTACCTTTCTCTTTCTTCACCAGTTTCATCTAAGACCCATGCATAGGCAAATGAAGCTTTACCAGCCTTCTTAGATTCCTGTTCGTATTTGTGCATAGTTCTTTTGTTCACGTTTCCCAAAAGGTAGAGCAGATGGCCCATTAAAGTACTTTTACCTGCATCAACGTGTCCTATGAAGGGAAATAAATATTATATCAATTGTATTAATTTGTGCATTTTAAATACAATACAGAAGAAAAAACATAATAAAACACATGAAAATCACATGCACTAATAATGCTTATGCAATCCACAGATTTTAACAATCCTTTACATCAGAGATACAGAGAGTTTACTGGACCTGTCAAGTCAGCATGACAGCTATACAGCACCTCCAAATTCGTACTAAAAAAGAACACATTTCTAGAATGAAATCAGACCAAAGTACTTTTTGTTATAGTGTCGAAAGGAAGATAAGTCAACCTCACTGTCCTAGTCAAGGACATCTGAATATACTCCTTCCAAAGAACAATGGTCAAGCAGATTCGGCTGAAAACAGACAGTTTTGCTTCTGTATCACTTCCAGATTCAATCAACACAGCGTTTTATCTCTATGTTTCTCAAAAATGAAAATTAACATTATTACCTATTACCACCAAATTAAGCAGTTGCTTTCCTCCTTGTCTCTTCTCCAACTCTGCTTTCACATCTATTTGTGGTTTTGTTTTGCTTGACTTTTTTACTGGAGTAGGCACCGTATTCTGCTCTTCTGAAACCTGTACTACTTGGGGTGAAAGAGTAGATTTTGAGACTGCCTCAAGCACCCCAGAAGCTACACTGGCATCTTCAGTTAACAGTCCTTTCTGAGGTGTGTTAGCATGGCCATTTTCTTCAGCAATCACACTAAGGAAAAAAAGAAAATACAAGAAATACAGGACAGAACTCGAGTTTTCCCTTCACTATCATGTAAGCCCCAAAGAGTATGTGATTAACCCCATTAAGGCGGAAGCAATAAGCAGCTGGATACAAACTGCACAGATACCAGCTCTGAACATCTTGTCTGAAAAGCACTGCGTAGAAAAGCAAGAAAAGAATTAATCTTGTAAAATACATGACACAGATAAACAAAAGATTCCCATAGCCACTTCTTTTAACATGGAGGGAAAGGACAATTGTGCAGAACAACCACAGAGAGTTGGTGGTCTCTGAAGTAAGGACCCAAGCCAACTTTGAAGCATAAATCCTAAAACAGCTTCTACATACACTACAAGTATTGCAGCTGAACGTAGTGAGATCCTATTGTGAGGAAGGCAATAAAGCACAAACAGTAGATACTAAGCATATCTGAGCTGCAGTTTAAGGTGCAATGCTCATAGAGCCATAACAGATGAGTTACATTTACCAATAACGAGAAAATTTGTTATATGCATAAAACAAAGCATTTAGGACTAAGGAGGTCTGGATTCCCCAATTTGCCTTCCCTAACACCCTGTTCTCTCACAGATCATCATGCTAATCCTAATAGTAAATAATCCTAAACATACTCTCATACTCACTCTTTTTTCTCTCTGATTCCTAAATGAGCGTATTTTCCTAATTTACACAATTATTTGAGAATACACAGTACAATTCTTCACCTTTTATGGTGAAGACAACCACTAAAACCAAAAACTAAGTAATACCTTCAAGAGAGAAAAAGCTTTCTTATTCCCTGACAGAGTTCCACAGTGAGGCATTAATATAAGCAGTAAGACAGGAAAAGAAGTTAATAGAGGTGCAAGCCAGTGACCATTACAGTATATTGAAAAGATCTACAAAACAACATATTTAAAATATTATTCAAGGTGAAGAGGCTTTTCCCCTTGGAAAACTGGAAATCCTTTCCAAAGGAGTACTATCACGCTGCAGGTTGCTTTATTCACACAGGCCCTCAGACTCAAGCATCTCCACAGCCATGTGAATTTTTTCATTCTCCACTTTCTGTTTGCATACCACAATTAACTTCCTAGTTTTTCTCTTTTCAACTTCTATAAGCAAAACTACTTCGTTTGGTACTTCAGAACCCCACATCGTGATATCTCTGCTTTTATTTCACATACTCCTCATTTTCTGTCTGCGTAGGACTACTGCATTGTACTAGTCCCTTTCCACTACAGGGAACAGTCTCAGCAAACAATACAGTCCACACGTTAGTCTGCTGAACAAAGCAATTCAAAAGTTATGATCTAAAAAATTAAACCTAGGAAATGTTCAGACTGAGTGCAAAATTGGCTGCTCATTATAGCACTAAGCAACACGGGACATTTTATAGGTCTCCCCTTTCCTCCTCAGTTTCAGAGCCCACTTAAGTAATCAGTCCTGTAGCAACTTAATGATTTTGACAGCTTCTTCATAAGGCCCAAAGTCAAGTCCTGCTCTTCATTGTGAGACCCCAAAGCAGAAATGTGAGTACTTGTCTTCTTTCTGGCTACAGTTCCAGAATGTAAGGCTTGCATCAAGGCTGGATACACAAGCACATTTCTCAAACTAGCTAAGCAAAGAACTTACTTTATGCCAGCCATGCTGACTGCAGGGGCACAGATGGTACCTGCGTTTTTGCATAATGGATAGACAATTCTGTATAAAGTCTACGCACAAGAATTTGTCCTATAGAAATGTTCTAAACCACCTGAAGGAGGTCAAGCTTATATCATACTGCCTTAGGTCACACAATCACGACATTTGAAATTTGACAGTATGAAACCAGCTGTACTGTATCACCAAGTATAGACTTAAACAAGCACCAGTATATAATATCACATCTTTACAACTGAATAGCTTCTGTAAGACATGCTCCATTCCCTAAATTCCAAAAATCAATGGGTCATCATTGCTTTAGATGTAACTATGGAGAAAGGTAATTACACACAAACATTCCACAGAAAAATAGTCACTACAATTATTGGTGCTTTTTTTTCTACTTTGGAATGGCACAAGAATTACTTTCTCCAATGCCTCTTCAGGGACATTTAACTTCACAAAAATTGACTGATAACAGTCAAGTTGATAGAAGGCAATTACGCAGAGAACTTCAGTGACAAAGCTTTCTATACTTTTTAATAACATATCTCAAATCACGTGAATGATATAAAGTACACCAGATCATTTTTACCTGTCATGTAATAAGAGATCCTCATATACATACAATTAATTTGCCTTAGACATCTTTCACCAAGATTAAGACTTTCTTCCATCTTTTTTCCTTTTCTCAGATAAACTTCAGTTCAATGTCAATGTAACATCTAGCACTTTCACATCGAACTACTATGACTACTATCAATATCCAAAGGTCACACTGTAATGCAAATATGGTGGTCTACATTAGTATCAAGTTTTCTTCCATGAAATTCTAATATCTGAAGTTATGGAGAGACCTATTTGTATAAGAAGCTATATCAAAACAGTCTTCGCAGTTGACAATAGTATTCTCTTCAGTGTCTGCATTTCTTCTCAAAATAAATTTTCAATAATTAAGAAAAAAAATATATTTAAATGAAGATGCAAGAAATATGAAATGATAATTCTTATGGTTTTGTACAGCTTCCCAAAATATTAATATATTAAAAGACAAATATGTATTTAGAAATATAGGGTATTTGTAAGCTTCTAAATTCTATTTTGTTTAGCTAGGTAATGATTTTTTTCTAATCCCAGATGCTCAGATCTTCTTGCAGGTCGGATGGATGTTGAGTAGTAGAATTCAAACTAGTTATAGTACCTGAAGGAATCACAGCTATTGCCAGTTAAAATAACTACTCTCTCAATTCTAAGGTAGCATTTATTGTGACTACCACTGCTCAAGGCTGCAAAATACTTTTATTTTGGGTGGCGCAAAAAAAAAGTGCTAGATACAAGTGAAATAATGAGTGAAACATGACTCCAGACATCATAACATTAGGTGTTGCTTCTTTTTCAGAAGTGCAGTACTTGAACAGTCAGCACAGCGTTTCATTTAGTGTTTTACAGGTTTCAGATATTACCATGCTTTGGAAACCGGAAAACAACCTGTGCCATGATAAACCAAGACTTGCCACTTCAGAGGAGAAATATCAGAATGGATAGAGTATATGATCTACTTACAGAGCATCTCTCATAATTCATAATTTTTGCTGACCAATGTTGAAAGGGAGAGTGAGTTTATTGCTACGTATCTCAACAGCAAGATGGGCACACAAAACATACAATTCCAGTTTCAGTGAAGTACACTAAGAGAGTTGCAGCAATAAGACCCTGACAGTTAGTTATTCCTCATAGCAACCAGCTGAGTAGTTTATTGAAAACTTGAAAACAGCTCAGAAAAATGCTAAAGGAGCTTCATCTCCAATGGTAAATGAAAAAAATAAATGACATTGAAAATGCTTTTCAGTAAGCCTTTTCTACTGAGATTTTTCAAAATTATGGAACTGAAAATTTCTGTCAGAAGACAGAGGATACAACAGTAGCATCCAGTATGTCACTAGTGCAGGCAGTTGAGGGTATAAACAAGTCAACTGCATCAGCAAGCATCTTTGCCAGCAAAGAGCAGTTCCAGTTTGCCCACATCTGTGCCGGTCTGCCACATCACTGCTAGTCCCTAACACGAAGCCACTGACTAAGCAACTCCTAACTTCTTTGAAAGAACAGAATGATTAAGCACTGTGTCTGTGCACTGAGGTCATGTACTCAAGAAAGCTTGACCACCAGCAATTCCGGCACAAATATCAAAAGAGCTTACCACAGGTTTTTGCTAGGAAATCAGCAGACATTGAAAAGCCTGGCAAGGACCAACATTTAGTCAAAATTAAAACTGCCAGGCCAGAAGCTTCCTGTGTTGTCTTGCCAACAAGGACCATAAGAGTAAATAGTAAAATGTTATCGCTACGTCACTGTTTTCTGGGGAAAATTAAGAAACACAACATATGTTTTTGTAAGGCATGTTTGAAGACACTCAAGTCTCACCAGGCTTTAAAAGTTCACACTACCATGCATTCAAAGAAAAACTCGAAAGATTATCTTGCTGAAGATTAACTCTGAATAATTTCACCTTTTAAACACTATTTTGTATCCTGTAGTCTGGACACTAACTGACTGACACTAACTGTCTCTTTCGGAGTACTTACAGTCATTACAGGAATGTCTACATTTATTTCCCCTTTCAAAATTATTAATTACACAATATCAGTCAGGCTGATTAAAATAATCACCATTTTTTGCTCACAAATCTTCTGGCTTCCTTCATGACTTAATAGGAAGAAAAAGCCTGGTAAATAATTTTGTTAGAGCATCAGAAAAAGTTTGTCAGAAGTGAGCGAACTCCATTTTCTGTATAAAACCCCACTAAAAATACCCATCAACAAAGGCAATCAATGCTCAAAGTAAATCAATGACTTCTAATAATCCATTAATCTCAAGTTCATTTATTGTTATGAGTTCATACCTTGTAACAAAATTGAATTATAAAGACTAACTAGCTAATCAAAGAATGGTTATTTTTGCTAATGCTAGGCCACTAGTTTTAAAAACATAGTCCATCATTTACCTTTAAGATCCCACAAAAGATGACAACAAAACCTAGTTCATACATACTATACAATCACCTTCAAACGGTGTCTGCACGAACACCATACAAATATTTGGGGGTGAGAGTAGAGGACACAGTCACAGGTGGTTTAGAATCAAGAGTCTGAAAAGAGTTAAAAGAATGAGCCTCTCAGGTGTTAACAAAAGGAAGACAACTTTGCAAGTCAATGCCAGTGCTTCAGCTAACCACAATATATTTAGCCCAGACTTTATGCAGAGACTGTGGAAAGGAGCTAGTGAAGCTCCAACTGTTAGGAAAAGAACTAGAAGAGCAAATGCCACTCTTCTGCAGCAGAGAAGGAAAAATATGATGCAAATACAGTCAAGGCCTCCTCCCTGACTCTTCATGTCAAGGTTCTAGTGCCTGGCAGTGCCTCCACAGTGGCCTGTAGGATAAAAAGAAGAAAGGAGGCCATCACAGACCCCCTGAAGTAGGGGTCTTTAGACATGGCAGATAACATTACAATTTAAATTGCTCTTCTTTGCATATACATTGAGGCGGCTGTGCTCCAAAACTCATATTCTTTTACAATTCTGGCTCCACTTCTTACCTCCCACTTCAAGCTAAATGCCTTACATGCATCTAATTTTTACAGCAAGAGACTTGTTCTTGCTTAGTATTTCAGCAGCAGCACTGAATAAGTGATGTGATTTAAAAAACTGCAACACAAGGTTGAGAATTTATCTAAAGGGATTCTTGGCAGGTCCTGCAGGCTTAACTTCTTCTGTCACAAAAATCACTTATCTCCTTCTCATACACAAGATGTGGCAGCTGTTATATAACTATCAGAGATATAAAATTCTGTATTTGCTTTTTTATAAACAAATAGTCATTATTACAGCTAAAAAAAAATCAGTCACCCAGGAACAACTGCAACTTCTAAGAAGTGTAGGAGAAACACACTGAAGGTACCATGACCTTGACAGGAATTTCATTATCAAGTCCAGTTGTTACACCCGGAGTCACTGATTAGTAGAGGCAAGGGGAAACCGAAAAAATATGCTCCCTTTTATATATTGCAAATCTCAAACAGTATAGAAAGAGGATTTTGAAAGGATCAGGATTTTTTCATTTGCAGCTTATTGCATCTAATTAGCTGAATGGAAGTGATATCTCTTAGAAATAGCATTTAGCAGTGTAAAGGGAATAACGACAGCATCTTCACACCTTGTATTAAATACGCTTAAGAGACTACGTAGATTCAGCTGCTTGCTTTAAACTCAAACATACATAAGATACTGTAAAACAAAGACTATGCTGCTCTCTTACGCCCTAAAATGCTTTCCACTACAAAACACTGCAGGATGAGGTGGGGATGCTGGCACTGCTTACACTTGTGATCTTTTTTACTGAGGTTGAACTATGGGATTTCATGCGCAGATTAGGTGGCTACCATAAGATTGTTTTCAAAAACTGAGTAAGCTCATCCAAGTAAGAAAAATCCATTAATTATTCTTAATAAAAACTGCCTAATGCAATGTGGGGAGCCACAGAATGCTACATGTAATGACATTTCACGTACTGCATTCCCAACACGAATATCCAGTCCTTATGTATTTCTTTAAGCAGTCTCTGTTGGCTGCCGCCGTAGACAGACTCTGATGTCTGTTTTCACATTCTCAAGAGGCATCCCTCCAACAGTTCCAAGTAAGGGTAAAATTAGAACTACTGCTTAACCACTCTAGCTAAAACAGAAGGAGGACCAATTTCTTCTCTACAACAGTTGTACCCTGGACACCTGTTACAGTTAATAAAAGCTGCAGAGGAAGGCAAAGTTTAGCTATAAGTGATTGTTTTCACCATAAATTATTCTTAAAAGTATTACTTCCTTTGAAGAACATGCAATTACAGTTAAGATTTATTGATTTCATAATTCCACTTAGAGAACTAAATTTGAAGTAAACGAACCCCAAGAAACTTCAGTATTCTATGAAGCGGATGTTTAAATAATCTGACGAGCTGATATCTCTCTGCACTATTCATAGTGAAAGGATTTGTTAAACTCAAAACGTGAGGTACCATCTTCTGAAAGTTATTCTGAGTCAAACAAGAAGCTAAGATGGTTAGTTCTGAAGAGTGACACTAAAACTGCTGTGAAAATAGAAAAAAAAAGAAGAAAACTTGCTACAGGTGCATCAGTCTGAAAGAAGAGCTGCTGATGTACCTTGATGTACAAGTGCTTGGCTTACCATGGAACTTCAAATCCCATAGACTGTTTCTTTCCAGACACTGTCATTTTGGCAACTTTTGGCACAATTTCAGATTCCACTCTGGCTGACTGGGAATCCTTTGTTTTTCCTAGTAACAGACAAAAAGCAAGTTTGAACTTAAGTTTGTGACTAACAGGTGTTAAATATAAAGTTTAACAAGCCACATTATTTCTCTTCAACCCAAAGATACCAGTCTGTGATGATGGACTCTTATACTTCAGTGTCTTACTTGCATATATTACATATTTATTCAAAATAATCTAAAACCAGTTACATTTATTGTGAAAATCTCATCTGTATCTCCAGGCATTCACATGAGACCGAACTTTACTCACAGCACTTCTGCAGGATGCTAGAAGTATTTCACACAGTATGAGGATGAAGAAACACATTGCAGCTGCTCACTAGCAGCTCACTCTTGTAAGGCAAAAAAATTCATCTACCTCAAGGCACTGCCAGCAGCAGCACATGCTGCGTGGGCTACCAGGCCCTCCCTGAAACCTGGAAACAGAATTGTCTCATACTACATCATGCTGAAGAAGCCAAACAATACTCAAAAGCTATCTAATTTAAAGGTAATTTAGAAATAATTACCAGAATTGAGTAATTTACTTACTTTAAAGGTATAATTTTTTATTATAACTTAAATGAAAACACAATTGCAGTAAGGTTCATTCTTAATTCTGTGAAACTACAGTTTCTGGTCAAGCTGCACAAAAAATATTTACTTTGGGAAGGGGAATTTTAAATAAAAGTAGTAAACTAGCTCTTTTCTTCCCACAATTTCCTCTTTAATATATTAGGATTCCCTTCAAGGAAAAAAAAGACTTCCAGCTTCACAGCAAGAGTGAGAGCAGCTGTACCTTGTGTTCTGAAGGATGTTATACACACAGGAAAGCTAAACAATAACCCAGATTCAGAATTAAGCTGCAAGTTTCAAAAAGATCTTCACTCACAGATGTCTCTGTTAACCTGAAAAATGCCACTACTCTTACAGCAATAGGTCAATTCAGATAGTCAGAGTCAAGTATATACTTATTTTGAATAGCAACTTAATCTTGTCAGTATTTTAGCCTACTAGTACAAGACGAACTGTTGGGAGTCATTTGTACTTATTAATTAAGGTTAACTCTTCATTGCAATCTAAAGCTTGTCAGCTACATGTTTAAAACCACAGATCATATTGCTTTGCATGTTCTATTTAAAGTGGTCAAGGCTGCTTAATATTTCAGGTAAGGAAACAAGACTACTGCAGACGTGTCTATAACAGACAGCATAACAAAAAAGCTGTTGTGCAACTTCTTCTAAACAATTACACTACAGACTGAAATATTCTTATTTAACTGATGAGTTGATCTTTATCGCCTTCATTTGTCTTATCTGCCGACATTTTATTTATATTCCACCTGAAGATCTCTGGAAGAAGTAGTTTGTACGTGTTGCATACCAAGTACACTGTAAATATGGAAAACCAGTAAAAGAAATAAGAGGAACATCACAAATCATGGTTTACAATAATCACAAACTATGTAAATGATAAAAAATAGTAAAGATTCAGAACATTCTCAGACCAGTGGATAAGGACTACTAGTTAAGCACACCGATTTTGTTTTACCTCCAAGCTTCCATGTAGATCACATACAGCATTTTGTAATAAGTAGTTAATCATTTGAGTTACAGTTAAAAATGCATTGCTTTTGTTACCTGCCTGATATGTTTTTTCCACTTCAATTCTAACAATTTTCAAGCAGCCATCATGTTAAATGCCAGTTAAAACACAAATGCTTTACATATAATTTGAAAGCTGAGTTACAGTTAGTTCTCAGAAAATACCATGTTTGAAATCTGGCTGCTAGGAACTAATAAATAACAAACAAGACAATGATATCGGCTGAAAGAAACCAAGATGATAACTCATATCACACAACTTGAAAATAACTTGCAATCTATTAGCAATCTTTGCTACATATCATCCAAAATCAAAAGGTAAAGATTTTACAATATACATATTTTCTAATCAGTTTAGAAATTAAGCTTCACTCTGTACAAATATTGTTGGGGTGTCTAACACTGATCCAAAGTTAAATGTACAAGGAGACAGAATACATTCAACAAATCAAGTATTTGACATAGAAAACACAGAAATTTAAAACTAGATATTAGGAAACACCAGAAGCTGAAAGACAATACAATAATAAAATTACAAAGAGCAAGAGAAGGTAATTATCTATCGACAGCAAGGATCATTTGGGTGGGGTTTTTTCTTTATTTGTTTATTTTTATAAAGCACTAATATGTCTACATAGGTAGAGCCAGGAATATATTTTATATGTATATATATTTATATATATATTTCATAAATAAAACCGTATCTACACATAAAACACCTACTAGCAGTGTACCAACACTGGCAAAGAAGTGCATCTCCAAGGCAATTATGTGCTAATTAACTGTTGTGAGATTGCAATTTCTTTTTCTTTAAAGCTTTAAGTCATTTACATATTTTGGAAATTTTTACTTGCTTTATATTGATTCTTCTATTTTCAAAAGTGGCACGAGCATGTGAAGAAGGCTGCATACTATTTCATTTCTTGATGGTGCTGGGAGCGTATATAATATTGACAATACACTCAAGCAGGTCCTCCCAGCATTGTCTAAACCAACACTCCCATGGAAAAATATACATGTAACACCATGCCTTCTGATCTAGAAGATAGTTTGCATCCCTCACTCTGTTACAGACTTGCTACATAACCACAAGCAAGCCAGTCACATCTTTGTCCACCAATTATGCAGCAACAGCCACCAAATGCATAAAAGAAAAAAGACAGTGCACTGGTTTGTGCACCATGTCATGAACTTGTTCCAAAGACATTTCAGGACTAACTGATTAAAAAAAACATATGTTTTGCATATACTACCAGCAGCACAACTAGTGAGTATATTCATAAAAGCACAGACAAGACACAGCACTGTTTGAAAAGCAAGTTTAATAACTGAGGCCTCTATCAAGATAATACTTCCCTTCCTATATGCTGTGCTATGATTTAAAAATAATTCTAAGGTCTTAAAATTGTAAATATATTCCAAATACGGACTACACAAGAGAACCAGATGCAGAGATGCCAGCCTTGTTACATAAAATTTCATGCTCAAAAGCATGTATCACCTTTTTGCACACAAAATAGGAGGGTTTCTATCAACATCAAATACATCCATCTGTCATTGTAATGAGCTACTTCAAAATGTTGACTGTAACATATCCCAGCTGACAAAATTCAGTTTATACCCTTCTATTTATGCCATAAACCTCACAAGCTTCCAGCCTTTAATTAAAACCTTTAATTTGCCTAAAAAACAGTAGCACTGTGTTTTTCGCCCTTCAAAATTCACAGCACATGAGGAAAACAATAACATAAGGAAACACATACATCTGTCAAATTAAAGAGATACATTACCAAAAATATTATTTTTTTTAGTAATTCAACAGAATTAATTGACACTCAAGTTCTACAAAATGTTGTAGGGCATGGTGGCAACTTTCAGCACAGTTGAGTTTGCCACAGATCACACTGCATCTTCAGCGGCAGTGGTACTGAGCACTAGTATTATCAACACACTACAGTGCTGGGAGTAATATCAGAAGTTCAGGACTCTCAACTATGTCTTAGAAGTACATAATACAGCTACTGAGCTCAGAACATCCCTGCTTTCCTAGATTTACACAGATCACCAAGCTTCACAACATTCTGTCTGCATATAATCTGTCATGCATTAAAACAACTGCCAATAATTTAAATCTCTTTGGATGTAATAGATCAGTGACAACATCTGTTGCATATGTGAGAAGTAACTTCAACGTACAGAAATTCCTTCTTATGCAAACACATGGGATACTTAAGCAATATGGGATACTTGGAAAAGGAAAAATTAGAATTATTTAGAAAAGTCTCTCCCACTCTTCTATGATCCTAGAAACATCAGCAGCCCTCCAAGAAGCACCTCTGTTAGCAAAGAAACACCACCCAGCTCTAATAAAAATGCCACATGTGAAAAAAAAATTCAAAATAAAATGTTACATTACTATTTAAATTATGCCAGTTCAAAAAACCCATTTTTATGAAAAAACATGGCACTATACCACTACGAACTGCAATATACTGTTCAGTGCCACCGAACGTCCACAGCACTTATGAAAATAATGCAGCAATCCAAAATAATAGGAAAGACAACTTGCAAAGGCAGCCCCCAGTGCTGAGACTTAGCCATTCTAAAGATACGACTGACAACAATTCTCCAAACAAGAACATTGAACTTTTTCTATTTAAAAGAAAGGTTATTTCCTAATAGAAACCACAGTCAGGGGTTTTCCAGGTAACTTCATCTTGTTGTCATAACTATTACCTTCTCTGCAAAATTTCAGATGGTGAATATAACTTTTTTTTTCATGAAACTAGGAGTAGACATTTTTACTGAAAAATGCTGAAAATAAAAATGTCTACTTGCATATGACTAAAATAATTTTTTTGTTTTGAATTTAAGGTTTGATAAAGCAGAAAGGAAGAGATATACAGCAGGCTATTGAGTATACTCCCAAGTATCTCCAACACGGGCCTGTTCTCTGTGGCCCACAACATGCATATAGCACAACAATTTGCTACCCCAAGACTGCAATTCCAGAAACAGTTTGCTTCACTATATGCAGCTGCAACAAGTGGATGTGCAGTAGGCACAGTCAGAAGGGCTGAGAGCCCCTTACAGTGAGTTGGCACTTCTTCTTGCTCAGGTTTTAATTTCTTTAATTTTCGATGCTTGCATCTTTCAAGCTGAACTGAAAATACTACTTGCACGACTTAAATCCTTCAAGTGATCTTTCCACCTTCTGAAAATCGACTCAGTTTGGTCATAAACAATTTGTACATACTCTTATGTCTTAAGTTTTAATCCCCAAAATACTTCATTAACATTCAATATGCAGATGCTGTGGCTACTTTTGACCAGGCTGGACTCAGTTGGGTCATCTGAGAACAAAACCTACCTCTCCTGCAGTCTCTGTAGTTTCCTACCATATCAGTAAACAGAAGGTCAATTTGCCTCGGACAACCATAAAAAGTAAACAAAACTGGGGGAGCAATAGGAAAAAAACACAACAGTACAGAGACCACTGGCAAGCAGTAAGACAAGCATATTATCAAAGACAGACAAGGACTACAAGAATGAAAATCAACAGAGAATATGAAATGAGAGCTACAGTGACTACAAAATATTGACAATATTAGCTAACAACCTAACTTGGGGGAAAACTGCATGTAAGAGGAGGAAGAAAAGAACAGGCCACATATTCAGTTACATGCAGAGCTAAACATGAACAAAGGAAGCAGAAGAAGATCAAATCTGAAAATGAATGGAAACTACAAGTGGAAAAAATGAACATGGAAAATAATAATGGCCAATGATTGGAAAAATACGTAGGAAACTGGGAATGGTTAGATAAGGGGTTGGGAAAAAAAAAAGTGGAAAAAATGCAACTGCCACAAAAAACTGCGAATGACATGAGGAAATGTTTTTAAACAGGTATTAAACAAAAAAATTTGAAACAATTCAATAAATTAGAGGATGAGAAAGAGACAGATACTGACATATCAGGTTGCAGTGGATGGGATGTAATGTGTTATAACAAGGCAATAAGCCATCTTCTTTCCCACTTGGAACTTAACCAAGATTAACGGAGCCTCACCATTTCTCTTGCCTTCAACTCTCCCTCTCTGACAGAAGTCAAATAGTACAAAACACAGCAGCCAGCTAATGCTGCATTCTCTTGCTCTCCATACATGAAGCAAAAAACTTCCCCTGGAACTCTTTTGGCCATCAAGACTTATAAAAATCAAATGTATTAAAATACTCAAACTGCACAGCTATTAAAGCTATTTTTCCTCTGTGACTCTATTGCAATCATTCTATTGAATGGTGTTCATTTAATTTAGAATATGTGACATCCCACAGAAACCTAGTGTCTCAGCAAACTGAATATTTTTATATCAAACTTTTTTTCTGACCTCTATTACAGCTTGTGAGCATTCAATTTTAGAAAATTAATCTTGTATGTCTCAATATCTAGATGCTTAATACAACATTTCCATCAGCATTTATCTCTAAGAAGTCATGTTTAAAGCAACACACATCAACAAAGGAACACATAGTTCAGATCTATATGCAGACTATTGGTATGGTCTTTCCAGAAATACAGATAACTGGTCTGGTTTACATTCACTGTTTATTTATGAGGGGAAGCAAAGGCACTGCTGCTGGAGTAAAACTCTCAAGATGCCCAGTTTCACTAAAGCCAACACCTCCCATTTAAAAGGTGGCAGATTCACGATACAGAAAGGTGGACTCAGGGGGGTGTCTGTTTTCTTCTAGAGATTATGCAAACATCAGCTGCCTCCTTTTGAAGTTTCTGACACGTAAACAAGTAAAGGTCCAATAGGAATTCACAACAATCAGAAGAGCAACTTACTCATCTGTCAGATTTTTGAAAAGAACATCCCTGCGGTATTTCTCATGCCTACCGCTTATACCTGAACAGACTAAAAGCCAGTCCTTCACATAACCATAACTCAGTACAACTCATCATGTAACTACTGAAACCTTATTTGTGGGAACTGTATTGCTTTGCTCTCTAGCAATGCCAATGATGCCGCTTCTCAATCCGTAACTGAAGCTGCAATCTGCTGTAAAAATAATTTATTAGAAATTTTCAGTTGTTCTGCAACAGCACCTTTACTCTCCCACACATACACAAACATAAGACGTTGGTGGTGTTTTCTAATTCAACGAATTTTTCTCAAATGACTGTGAATTGTCTTCCACTGAGATTTAGAAAAAGCTCAGTCTGATATTTCTTCCTACCATAAATGGTCATGCAAAGAGCAGAGTCAGCACTATGGGCAGGATAACCCTAAACGATACCCCCTTTAGCCAGTCACTTAATCGAACAGAATACACAGACTCCATGCAAATTATCAGAACTTCTGTTAAAACCTTGGCCCAAAATGAGTATGTAAAACTGAAAGTACAATATGTACATTCTATTATAATTATATTGAATTTCCACAAATAACAGGTTTAATTTCAGGTTTAATTCTTAACTAATATTATAATGCCAGAGGATGGTGCTATTTGCCTGTACATCATCCAGGTAATTCAGAAACAACATCATGCCTTTTACAGCTTGAAGTTGTCTAGGCGAGTACATCCCTGTTGATTGTATTGCAGGAGTACCAAGGCATTTTACAGAAGAGAGCTTTCTTAATCCATAACTTTTATTAATACACGAAAATTACTTCAGTATGAAACAGAAGTAGAAGAACAGCCAACAAGTAAAGCACATCAGCAAACTGATAGCATATAAACAACAAAATCATCTTACAATTGCTAAAATCTTCCAGAACTATTCTGTAAACTTTCTCTAGAAGCTTAATGAGGTGGTCTTTTAAAGTTGCAGAAGAAAAAATGTATTAGTCCTGCACAATTAAGTATGTTGAAGCTGCAAGTATTGTGAGCAATAAGTTCCAGAAATATGTATTTTGCGAACTTTTAGTGTAGAGAGAACTTCAAAGTAAGATTAGCTAAAAACTTATTTAACTTCAATTCTCTGAATTATCAACTCTAGTACTCTGCTGGTTACAGTACAACCATACTAGACCCTGACTGGGTCAGAGACCTGACGTATCTGTGGGAGAACTCATCAATTTTTTTCTCAAAAATCAGTCAGAATTGCCAGTTTTTACTTGTCCCCACATTCACCTTTTTATTTCTCTGCAAAGCTAGCCCTGTATGAGAAAAACACATTTACCTGACGGCCCTCCATAATTTCAGGGATGACAGTGCATACTGTAATGTCACATTATAAGGCACATTTCAGAGGGGAAGATTTGAGGCTTCAGAGGACCAAAAGAATAACCCAATTATATATCAAGAATTTATCAAGCTATCAGTAAAAAAGGAATTTAAGAACTTATGTAAGACATAAGTTCAAAGAATTGAAAACATTCAATACATTTAGTATGGTTTAGAAGAAAATGTATGGCAGTACAGCTTTCACTGAAAACACCATATATACATACATCCCCCTCATTGTAAACTGAAACACATACGCATTTAATGAAAAATAGGAATTGTTCATGAGTACAAAAGAGAGGGGATTCACTGACACTGACTTTCACACCACTGCTTGCAAGGTTATGGTAATCAACCAGCAAGTCCTCAGAGACGTCCCCTTTTAGTTTGTGAGATTTCCCTTAAAAAGACAAAAAATAGACATATTCTACTTACACATTTTACAAAAAGTCAGCCAAAGATTCCAATTTTGAAAGCTTTACCCATAATGAAGGTGAAGGGAAATGACAGTATATATTAGAATTTCATTAAAGGTAAAGACAGTAGAAATGCTGATATGAGATTGCCAAACAAATGGGACTGAAAAGATAGAACCACATTATGTGGAACAGTTCGTATTCCACAGGCTTTTACTTTGCATCATGGCAAAACTGACTTCTTGATGATACCTGCCATGCCCACCACCTCCTACTTAAAAAAGATTAACAAATCTTCCCTAGTCACTACCTAGGGCGCTCCTCTGCGATATGGTCAAACTAGGTACAAAGTCTTTACTCTAACCAACAGAAACCGTAGATGATACGTACATCATCCACAGTACAGGAAATATTCAACTCTAGACAGTTTCTCAAGGAGCGTTTCACTCTGGCAAGCTACAATCTTTCAATTAAAAATTATTTCACTATAGACTACTAATTAGCTCTGAGCATGAGCCTCAGTTGAAAACCAATAATCTTTGTGTTTGGATGTTTAGTTTTGTTCATATACAGAACTCAAAGCAGACTCATCTCACATTTTGGGTACAAGTACTTAAATTATAGTTAAATTCTAGAGTCTGTAACCATAGCGGAGATTTGAACTAAACAAGAGCTGCTTCAGGACACTGCTCTGATTCCATTAAGAAAGAAAATTGCTTCGAAGATAAAGATACTAAGGTATAAAGACAAATACAATTACAGAACTTCTTCTACATGAACCATAAATATCCTTATAAAACCCCAACATACCAGAGTACAGCAACTCTCTCTAATGAAAACTAAAATCAGATACAAGAGCAAAACCAAAAAATAATTGTCAACAAAAAAACTTGTAACGTGGTGAAAACCACCATGCTATTGTAAATTCAAAAATAAAAATCATTAAAAGCTATTATTTCAACCAAAGAAATCAGACACATTAATTTTCTGAATTATCACAGAACAATAAGTATTTAGGGTTTCTGTTCCTTGACCATGAACGATTTTAATAAATTAAGGAAACTGACATGGAAAAAGCTGACAGTATTCACCAGAATGGAAATTATTCTGGAAGACAGGATTCAACGAGTATGAAACATGTAAAACACAAGACCGTCATTCTACAAGCATGTCTGCTTTGCAGAAACAATTGTGATCTCTACAAGGCCTCCAGCTCAGTTAATAAGCAATGTCTTTTACAGTGGACAGAAAAAAAGCTTCTGAACAAGAATAAGCAGTGAAATAGGAACTAACATGTTACAAATAATAGGCACTCCCACTTTTTAAGGCAGTCTGGCAGAACAGTGTCTACCCATTCATTCCCAAGACAGTGAGAATTTTTTTCAGAGCAAGTATTTGTACCTGCACACACGGATGTCTTTACTTAAGTAGCTAATTATTGTAAATAAAATGTTTAAATAAAAAAGTCAAGATGTCTGCTCACATGAACTAATAATATAGCTAAGGGAAGGATGCAAAAGGTAACTGACAGTGGACGAACCTAAAAAAATAGAACTTCCAGACCCAGCAGCTGATAAGTCCCTGATTACAAAAGAGCTGTATTAAAAGTTGGAGGATAGAGTAGGAGATAGGATATTTTAGTGTTTTATAAAACAGCATACCTCAAAGGTACTTTAACTTGAAAATCCTACCTCTTCTGCTGTTCCAACCAGTTTCTTATTATCCAAAACTTAAGCAGTTACTGGAAATACATAACCTTGTAAGGGTGAAATGATAGATTAACTGTTTATTTTAAAATGCTGTGAAACGTAATTGCTTAATACATACATTTCAAAGCCACCTGAAGAATTACTTTGAAAATAAAAATGGCAAAAAAAGTTCAGTTTTTTACCATTTTTAATGTATTAGCAAGAATATGTTAAGAAATTACAAGCTCGAAACAAAAGGCATTAAAAATGCATTGTTCTCCTTTGAATGTGTAAATTAGGAAAAGTTAAACATTTTACACAATCTGTTCAAAGGAAATTTGCTGAGTGAACATACACCTTTTACAGTACTCATTTTACTAGGACTACATGTAAATACTGAAGAAAAACAAAAACTTATCGAAAACAAGGAAAATAATTAACAAGGTGCTGGTATTCCTTTGGGTTTTCTTCCTCCAAATTAGAGACTAATAATGATCAAGTACGTGCACTTCCCCTCCATAACTGTTCCAAGATTTCATATTAAGGGGTGGCGTTTTATGCTATTAATTCAATTTGCCATTATTCATCAACTTCAAAATATAAAGTAGCTTTTTTAAAAAATACATATCTGATTCAGCTAAAGATAGTTAAAAAGAAAAGAGATTTATAAATTATTTCTATGTAGATGGAACAGTTTAAGTATTCTGCAGATATCCAACATCAATTTTAAAGTGGTAACACCAAAAAAAACCACTTCAAATTTCCTTCTCCTAGGTGAATTGTCTTTATTTTTACATCATGAAACCAAAGACTGTAGGTGCACCACCAAAACAAAACACTTCTAGCGTATGCTCACAATGAAATGGGAAATGGTCACATTCTTATCTACCAGTGTTTGCTACTGTGTCCTTAACAATGGTGAATATTAAGATGTGTTATTCCATATGAGACTGCTCCCTATGGGAAGAAAACTTGACTGTTCATAATTATTCTAGAGAACCGGCATTTTATTCTACCTTACTACTGGGATTCAAAGCTCAGCTTTTCTGGTATAGCTAGGTGCATAACCACTAGCAGCTCTTGGTAGTACACTTTCCAGATGTTCCTGGGCTATAAAGGACTTTTTTTTTCTGTATATACCTCCTAAACTCAAGCAGCTCCTGCCTTTTGGAAGAAAACAGCACAATCTCAGTTTTGTCCTCAGAGCTACAGAGAGACAAAAGTTCAATAGTCACACAAACCCCTCTGCAACAGCAGCTGTCTTTAATAAAAGACAAATAATAACCAAATACATCCATATAAGAGGATGAACACATTCTCAACGCATGACTTGAGATGCTAGCTGTTAGATAAGGCAGTCTGAAACTACTGAGGCATGATTTACGGCCTCATAATTTTCTTCTAGTTTGTTCCTGTCAAATTTTGTTTGTCTTCTCTGTAATATCAACAAGCCTTATCTACTTTTGCTGCTTTCTTTAATTCTAATTAAAGGCACCTTGCTCACTTCCTAAATAAACGGAATGTTTGCCACACTGCTATCTTGCCGTGTTGATATATAGAGCACATTTGAGGAAAAAAGGCAGAGGGAGCAACAGATATCTAAAAACACAAAGAATATGGAGATAGAAAAGCTTTAGCAACCTTTGTAATTCAAATGAGTTAGTGCTAACACATCTACAAAGAATCTTTGAAATCTACGTGTGAAATTGCTAAAAATGTCTCAACCTAACTTATTGCTAAAAATGTCTCAACCTAACTTGCAAAATAAACTCAAACTGCATCAATGCAGTAGGGTGATCAAGCGCAGTGAATTTATCTGCAGTCCAGAACTTCCTCAATATTAAAACCAACATATTAGCAGAAAAAGAGGTTAAAAAGTTCACATATATATTACCACAATTTCAGAGACAAATCTCAAGCTATGTGAAAAAAATCCACGAAGGTCATTTTCCTGGACCACCACACTGTTTGTACAAACACTTAAGTTAGCTACAACTGATTACACACCAGAAAGATATCATTCTATAAAAATGCATTATGGATGCTACCATTAACAATGGACATTATTAGAGATTTAATGAATCTAATATTAATTAGATTATAAAGCTGAGTGTAGAGCTTTCAACAGCTAATTGATATCCAAGTATTAAGCTGTAATTCTACTTAGCAGGGAAACCATTGCAAGAAGTGGTGCAGATATTGGTGAAGCTGAACTAAGCAAAGTAAAAGTAAGATACTTGACATACATAGTAACATACATTTGAGAAGCAAAAAATAGATTCAAATAAAAAAAAATCTGTTTTGCATCGAAATTTAGGAAAAGTTTACAAAACTTGTCCCACCCTTCAGCATAAGAAACGTATTCACTCACATACTTAAGCTTTCCCTTTTAAATTGCAGTATGTTTTACATTCTGCACTACTTATCTACACTTGCATTATTTATGTATATTAGTCTGAAAATTTCTTTATTCCACATTTTTCTGTGAACTCCTCTGGTGCCAGCCAAACATTTGAATTTCACAGTTATCAAAGATGAATTTGCTTAATTAAGTCTAGAAAAAAATGGAGACTGAACATCGCTATAATCTGAGTAAGGGAGATCTGCATTTGCAAAATAACAACATATATATAGATTTGATGTGAAACATCACACTGCAAGCTCTATTATTCATTGTGTCTCTGAATTATTTTGGCAAACTCATTTAAAAAAGCTGTGTATCCCAGTTTAGAAGAAAAAACGAACACAGTGCAACATAACCTGTAGTTTTAAATAAGCTTTGCAAGATTTATCAGATGTAGATGAATGCCAGGAATGTTCATTTGTCAGTCTGAAGCCATGCATTTCACTCTATCGTGACTTCAGAGAGGAACCTGCATGGGCTCAAGTTCACTGCTTAATATTCTCCTTTTCCTTGATGCAGTGAAAGAGTAGGTAAACGCTTCACATTCATAGTAGCACCTGAAAGCACACAGATAGCATCCACAACCTTGCACCAGTTTGTCCACATACATGTTATCAAAAAAGTATTAAAAGCATACAAATCGAATAACATTTTTTCTTTGAAAAAGGTTTACTTAAAATCTTCAAGTGGCACTTTTCCTCCTTTTTTCAACTTAAGCATTGAGCAGCAGTTGGTGTATACGCACTTTCACCATCTTGCCTAGTTGACAAGCAAAGTTAGTCATTTTCCTGTTTATGTGGGCCAGCAACAAGGAAGAGGAAAATGTGATTCTTAAGCCACAAAAATTTATAACAAGGGCTCAAACAAGGAGTATCCAAAACAACCTCAACTCATATTTTGGAATTAATTAGATATAAAATTTCCACTCAGGCTGAGCTTTCATATGCAGTAAAAAAACAGAAGAACTGAAGCCACAACCAGTCAAAGCTCTTCCATGTCAATGCCAATTGGGCTTCTAAAGACACAGGTATTTTCCTTATTAAAGTTACCTAGCTTTCCAAGTTTTTAGCATTTTAAGCATGAATTTCTACCAGGGATTCTGACAGTAAACTCATGAGTTTTAAGTTTAACAGACAATTTAAGTGTCATCAGTATAACAGAAGGGAGGGACCCAGTACTTTTAAGCATTCATAACTGTCCACTCTGAAGACCAAAAATGTTAGTTTTATGAAAGAATACAGAAGCTGAGATGATGAAAAACAGATAATATTTTGTCATCCAAGAATAACAAGTTCAGGTGCAAACAGAAACGCACGAGTAGTGAGTGGGTGGCATTTCTGTTGGTATGTATGTGGCATAATACACTAGGCTATGCAACTAATGTTTTATAACAATACTGAAGCACACAGAAAAAAATACGATTCAGCAGAAACACATCCAGAATACAGTACGGACACAATAGGTATTAATGCAAATTTTACAGGGAAGGAACAATGAGTATTTGTAGTGAAAGACACCTAGCATAAACAGTAATTTTGTGTTTTAAGCTTCCATTTGTACACCTTCTCGGCTTTTACATTTTAACTTCATTTCTGAATCTTTACATGTTTCCTATTAGCATTCAAGCTCCTTTTCATCAGTAACTGATATATTTTAAATGGTTTCTTTTGCTCCCACAATTTTTGCATTTGATATGCTTATACTTCTAATGTTTAGATGTCTTACTAGTCTCTAGAGATTAAATGCATTGGTTTACAACTGCAAAAATACTACTGTCTCAGCCTTGTCAACAGCCTTGCTTTGAGTACTCAAGTTCAGACTTCAGGCAGGACTTACAATGTTTAAGCTGATCTACACCAGCACTACAGCAGGTATCATTCATCCTTAAAACTTAATAGGATTAAAAAAAGAGTGACTACAACCATAGCTTCCTGGTACACCAACAATCACATTTGAGAACTCAGTAAATTCTAAAGAAATTTCTAAAGAAATTTCACATAGAAAACCAACTTATGGTTGATCTTTATCATGACTGAAGGGACTGAGATAGAAGGCCACTACAAGAATCAGTGGAGGTGAACCAGGATCTCTGGTTCTTCTGGAATCCCAAAGTTCTAAAAGGGACAAAATCATTTTCAGTTTTACCCAAGCTCCCTTATTAGCTTCCAAGCAAAACACCCAACTTCCATACATGACATAGTCAACTATGAACATGACTGACTTTGTATTAGTTTACACTTTGTAACAGAAAAAAAATAAACCAAACTAGTGTTAAAAGACCATTAAAAAAAAGAAAATAAAAAAGTCTGGAGTGTCACTTTTTCCAGTGTAGGTGTACAGTATGTATGAGGAGAATCTCAAAAAGGTATCTCAAAGGATTTAAAAAAGCTTTTCATTGCTGGTGACACATTTTTCCCTGAAATAAGCCACTTCCTTTCTAAAACCCACACAGTACCTCACTGTCAAGATTCAGTAACTTCTTGAAGTCTGTGTATATATTTTTCTTACACAAAACAAGGAAGTCTTAAATTCTCATTACTTTCCACAATTTAAGATATAACTATATTATTAGTAATGTCAGATCTCAAACATTCCCATTCAGTAAAGAACACATTCTCTTTGTCACAGATGGAATACATGGTGCACCTGCATACCATTAAGTCCAGTGGGCTCTTATAACTATAGCAAGGATTTGAGAACTGTCACGTCATTCAAAAGTTAGTGCAGCAAATTGAAGTTGGGGACAAAAATTTCTTCTGAGCTACCAGGGTATAAACAATGGATTTCGAAACATGCGAAATCAAAGCATTAGATCCTAGTATGATAAATGGAAGTAAACCCTGAGGGACTCTAAGCTAAAGAAAATAAATTGTACATCACCGTTAAGCTTCAGAATGTTTGTTCCTCCAGGATTTCTCTGGAATTCTCCCTATAAATGAAATCCAAAGTATCAGTTTGTTCGTTTTTTTCACTTCACTTGTCCATTAACCACAAGCAGAAGTGATGAAAGTTATCTGGTTAAGCACAATAATCTGCATTCTGACAATGTGCACTAGCAAGCAACTGCTATAACATAGTGTACAGCCACAGCATAAAAAGACAGAAGACAAATAAGTATTTGTCCATAGACTGAGAAACACCCACCATTCTGAACCAAAACCAAACCTTGCTGCATTCAACAGAGTGAAAACGAAAAGTTTATTACATTAAGTCATATTGTGGAAATGTCTGTGGAATTTTTATTTATTTGTTACTGGTGTAAAACAAAAACAAAGGTATTTATACAGGAATTCTAGAAAACTGAAAGATAAACAACATTAACAAAATGCAAGCTGAGCATCTACTCAGCCTGTATTCTTAAAATTGCCCACACTGTCTTAATAGTTGCGTCAAAACCCTGAACACATGAAATATTAGTAAAAATTCTAAATCAAAAACAAATGCCAGTGGAGAAATGCCTGCTTCACTATTAACAGCTGCAAGCAAAGCAGTATAGTCCAATATCTAGAAAACTACACTTGAACTTGAGACCTGTGCTCTATTCCTAGATTATCTGGCATATCATGAGTAAGGCTTTTGAACTTCCTGTGCTTTACTTTCAATTTTGACTCTTCACTGTGAAGTCTGCTTCTTATTAAATATTTATATATATATATATGACCCAGCCCTATAAAGGCCCTGCTCTTGGTACCATTCCTGCGAAATTACCGTAATACAAAATAGTCAGTGCCTCTGCAAACATAGCTCAACTACAAGAATTATTTCATTAAAAAAAGACTGGATCCCTTGTCACCCCTACAACAATCAAAATACAACACTTACTTCTCAGAAGTTTTGATTTCCTGCAAGGACTGCACATTTACAGACATCTGACCTCCTTGCTTACACATCACTAAAACCAAAAATCTTAGTGTTATAAAGTGGTTAACAATCCTGCTAATAGTGTCTGAAATGGAACAGAATCTAGCTCATTCACCAGTATCTGTATTTGTTCTGTAAAGCTAAAATGATAAAATGAAAAAAAAAAAAAAAAGATGAAAAAGATGAAAAAAAAAAAGAAAATGTAGCTTAGCCAGAAAAAGCAAGCAGAAAAGAAATGAATATGCACAGAATGCAGATCCTTTTGATTAAGAGGGTACTGTTTCTAAATAAACATTTTTCAGAAATTTGAACTCTAAGGTAGGTTTCTCTGAGAACCCATAAGTATCAGCTAAATTTCAAACAAAAACTCTTGCTTCTTTTTACTATAATGAAAGTAAACTTACTCCAACAGTGCATTTCAAATTGCAGTCTTTGAACATCACTAACTCCTACCTCTGAGATCAAGCAAAGGACACTCGAGAAATGCTACATATGTCAAGAACATGTCACCAGTTAAAAATAAATGTACATTAATATTTCATTATTTGATTTTATGGACAAAAAGACTAAAAATAGCCAAGCGAAATATTAAAATAGCATCAACCTTCATTAGCTATTACATAATGATAAGCAAATACTTCACAAGCAATTCTTCTCAAAAATATCCATATTCTCAGCATAAAAAGTGTAAGTCAATTTTCACTATGTCTTCATTTGTCTTTAATACTCAACAAATTGTTCATGAGTTCATTCAAAATGCATCATTTTAATCTCTGTAGTCTAAAACCACTTTATGGGTTCTAGTCTTCATCAGGTGGTCATTTTGTTACCACAGAGTTGCAGAGAAGGGCAATGGGGTATTTTCTAAAGAAATCTGACCAACACTATGCATCCAATCAATTATTTGACCCACAAACAAGTGACATACCTCAGAAGTCACTGACAGTAGTTTTTAATGGGCCATTTTTAAGTATGCAATGCAACATATTCAGATAAAGAACACTTCATGGTGACAGACACCAGAAACTCATGAACCATTTCATAAGAATCATTCATCTCAACAATCACCTAAAATCATGAACTGCAATTAGCTTTTACATTAGGTAGAAATGTTTACTTCAACGAACAGTCTGCATAAAGGTACAAATGACTTTATAGGGCAGCAATACTATTAACAGAAAACCATTCCCACCGAACTGCATTGAGATAGCAATTTGGAAAGACGAAAAGAGCGTACTTAAATAAACTTTGATTTTTGTTTCATCACATTGTTTTCTAATGTAGACTAAATACACCAGTTTCACATAAGAAGTTTCTCTTACTTCCCCAAAGAAAATCTGCTAAGGTCAAAATCAGCCAACACAGAAGTACAGGAAAACCCGACTAATGACATTTCCTTATCATCTAAATGGCAATTTGGACATAGTGAATTGAACATAAAATCTGCTTAAGAGTTAATCAGCTGTCTATACCACAAACAAAAAAGGATATGTTATCCACAAAAACTCAACACAGTTTCCAAAAAAAAAAAAAAAAGCAGAGAAGCATAGCCTTTCAGCACTTTAGGAAGTTTATTTTTACTGCATGAATTACAATGTGATTAATTTTTTTCTTTTTTTTTCCTCCCAACTACAATTCATAATCAATATTTAATACAGAAACACTTTAACACCTTTGAAAAGCTGAGTATGTTAGATTTGAAAAGCATGTGAATCATTTTGTGTATAACCTTAAACTACTGCCCTTGCATAAAGGTACCATAATAAACGATATACATTTCATAAAGACAATCTATAGCCTACCTTCACACAAATATTTTGTATTGGTATTCATTTTTGCAGCAGTGTAGATTTTCAGAAATTCCTGATTACTGAAAAACTTTATTTGAATGACATGATTAGAGGAAATAGGGCAAAACATAAAACTGATAAGACTACCTCTTAGAAATGAGATTTTGAAATATTATTGTGCAACAGTTCTAGAAATTCAAGTAACTTGCTGCCTCTGAAGCTTAAGATCCTGTGAAATGTCTGAACAATTCAATGAGAAATTACTCATATTTATTCTGAATAAAAGAAAAAAGTAGATATGGGAAGTTTCAATCCCATTTTTTTTTTTAATCCTGAAGCTTAAGCTTCTAACATTTTATACTTTTCTCAAAATAAAAGTGTGTTCTGTTGTAGTTAAAAAACAGCTAAATATACTTATGTTAAATCATATCCCAAAGGGTACAAAGCATCAATTATTTCTGATATCCCAATGGGGGCTAGCTGTTATTTTCCTACCATTCCCATACTCTGACTTTCAACTTGCCCTGCTTTCCCAAAACAATTCAGATAGAAATCAGCTAGAAAAAGGAAACCTAAAAGAGATAAATGGAACAGGTATTTAAAAAAATGTTAAGCACGCTGATTTTAAGAAATCAGCTGTAGCACCTGTAATTTATACTGTAACAAAGACCTTGAGAATTAACTTTAGACACTTCCTTTCTGCTTATTTCACTTATACTCTTCCCTTTTTAAGTTCCAACTATCCTTTAAAAATGCGATCAAAATTATCTAAAATAACTCCACTTTACAAACCTGTTTCTAACCAAAAGCAAAACTGGAGCCTCAATATGGTATCTGAAGACGCACTAGTAGATCCCAGATTTTACGCTAGTTTCTCCAAAGGAATCTTCCAATGAAAGAAGTATGTCCATGCAAACTTGGGACAAGAACTGGAGCCTATTTCCACAACAGACAAAACCATTACAGAACATTCCATTACAACTCTATTTCTATCAGGAAAATTAACAAGGAATTGTAATTAAGTCAGTCCTTTAAGAATATGTCTTTATTTAGGTACATAAAGCAACATCAACAAGCAATTTTGTATTAAAAATATTCAGCAGTCACTTAAGAATTATGTACAAAAATAGGTTCAATGTAAAAATACCTTAGGAACATACAGACTGAATACCAGAAATAGTATGTCTATGTAGCTTATATTATCTTTTTTATGTTCATATACAAATACAAACACAAGTACTTTGCAATTGTAATCTGTGAATTCCAAAACAAACAACACACTTACCCGTATTAGACAAAGATACATACTAGCTGTAAAACAGGGTGAGGAGAGGTTGTATATACATTAGTATAATAAGCTCATCAAGTTAAGCATAAAATAGACAGATTCAGTTCACAAGAATTCTTACATTCATTTGGCAGAAACATTTCAGTGCAAAGGCCAAATACAGACTTCTCAGACAAAAATGCCACATACCATAATACCATGCAGTATTCTAAGCCAATTAAATCTGTCTCTAATGACACAAACCCGGTTCTCAGTAAAGAAACTATGGAATAATCAAAGAAGTTATTAAAATACCTGTTTCATTTAAAACACATGATCTTTTGTTCCTAAAAACAAAACTGTAAAACTTTTTAAGCATGGAAATAATCTCTGCTGAAAATTAATTGGAATTCAGGTTTATCCACCACTTAGCCACCTCTACAATGCTCAGCCTGCAGGTTTGTATTAATTCAAGGCTCACTTCAGCATTCAAGATTGCAAACTGAAAAAATATCCCTCCCCTACTCCTTATACACTGAACAGCATGCATTCCTTCTTCAACATCACTAACAATGCTCAGACAAATGCAAACAAGTAAGTATTTATATATGAAAATCTAGCTACCTAACAAGACCCAAAGTTGTTCACTAAGGTATCAATCCCATAGTAAGATCCGCAATAAACAATTCTGATGCCTTTTGGCTTCAGTTATTTGTTCTAACTTTAATCTGCATGAAAACTACGGCAAAATTGAGTTACAAGTACTACACATTGCCACCTGCAACTTGTACAGACTTTAACAGAATCCATAGGATGAACATGGAAGTGTAAAAGAAAAGACCAAAACCAAAGACAAGTACAACAAGAATAAAATAAAAGACTTAGAAAAATGAATCTATTAAAGGAAAATTTTAAAGACTTGCATGTAGTGGAAATCTCTACCTACATTAATTAGGGTCTCAAGAGCATTTGTAACACAAGAAAGTAAAACCATTGGACATTTTGCCTCAGTGGGAAAAACAGACTTGGCCTCTCAAGCAGTGGGAAGATAATATTTGGAGTAACTACAGAGAAAGTGATCACTGAAAAGCACTTTGTATTTTTCAAAAAGCAGAATTTGCTATTATGATCAATTAAATAAAAAATCAGTATACAATAAGTATCAGCCAAACCTCTACAGGAAGTCTTCTGAGGAAATAAATCAATTATGCTCCTGCTCATGAACTTATCAAATCATAGTATGTACACTGGATTGTATTACTTACGCTTTAGTGTTTCAAGGCACTTAAAATAGGTAAAAGTACAGATGGTTACATTACCATGTCAACTAGAACATAATCACTGCAGCACTGTAATTATATAAAACTTTTATTAGTAAGGGTAAGAAATACTAATTTTGTTCAAGAGGTCAGAGGTCACAAAACTCATAGTCCTAAATGACAATAATATCAACTCGACAAACAAGCATAATATACAGAACACGAAATCGGTACCTGAGAGTACTGGAACATGTTTTATTTTTATTTAGAAACAAAATTGTAGTGCAACCCGAAGTCAGGAATAAACCTGAAGTCTGTGTCTCTTTTTTGACAGGCTCAACAAAAAACAGATTAAAACTAGATGAAAATTCTATCTGATGTTCCATACTAGCTGCCAAGTTTAGCACGAATAAGCATATGGCAAAATATCAAAGGTATGTTTCTTGTTGCTGTAGTACCCTTATTGCACTTATTGCTGTTCTGGATCTAAAATATTACCATTGACACTGGAAATATATTAAAGGTAGTAACGTACTAAAAGGAAAGTTGAAATATGCAGTTACTAATTTAACTAACAGGGGCATAAGAACCTGGTAATTACCAGCTAAAAAGATAAGTCCAGAATATCCTGATTCTGATCTGTCCAAAGATTCAAAGTAACAGCAATGTGTGCAAACAGTAGAAGAGAATATATTTCCGTTACTAAAGAAAGCTTTCCTCAAAACAGACAAGAGGCAGACACAAACAGCAGTTATGCTTTGCCTGATTTTTTTTTCCATTGAGCAAAGTCTCTCATATGAAAGCTGAAAGAATTGTTATTCCAATACTTTTCTGAAAGACCTGAAAATAAACCATAGAATCCTACTGAAACCTCTCATGAAACACACACAACACATATCTACCTACAAAACAGATGGTTTAAAATTCTGAATATCACAGTTTGTCAGCTGACTGGGGGAAGGGGGCACAGAATTTTAATTGCTTGCTCCCCTACAAATTTGGTCCTATCAAAAACTATACATGTCCTATCACAACTAAAACTGTCAAAACCTGAGGTTAGTGAGGCTTTTAAAAACTAAAGGTATTTCTGTCGTAATGCTGTAATCAGTATGAACGTAGGAGAGAACAATGACATTAACTGGAAATATCAATTACAAGACTGGCAGTTTAATAAAATACCCTATCAGAAAACCTAACTTTAACAACATTTAATAAAACAATCATAAACCAAGGCTCCTGCTCCCCAATACACCATATAGCAAAACTAAATTATGTTACAAAATAATTGTGTTCTTCCCAATAAACTCTATCTTCAACACCCACAGGGATGTTTCAATAATTCTAACAGTGTTTATAGAATTTCGTATGTGCAATATCCTTATAGTAAATTTCAAGACTTTGAAAAAGTTAAAAATGTTAAATTGTCAATGAAAATTATGCAACACCTTAGAAGTTCACATACAAATTTGCAACCAGTGAGACGTGTAACATGGCTATTAAAAAAATTAAATTCTGAATTATAAATAGGTCCTATATAGCATATGAAAAAAAATGTAATTAAGACATAAACACTGCTTCTTGCCTTTTTTTTGTTCCACTACTTCCTTGTAAAAGCTCTTTTTTGGTTAGCTTTCACAATATCATCAGGAGATGCCGATTTGAAGTCAAATGGTGTTATGGCAATTATAGGATCAGTTTCTTTGGGTTTTACATCTTGAACTTGCCTACTGTATAGGAAAGCTTTATGCACACCAATTGTGTGCCGCTTGTAACCTTTTGGAGGATAACGGAGACACAAGGTTAAAGCAAACGCTGAAGGCCTTGCACGCAGTGTCTTCAGCCATGAAAGGGACAAATCCTGCCTCTTAGGACTAAGCCCTCTTTTGGGTTTTTTATTTGTTTTGACAAAACCAGAACATTTTCCTTGTTTTTCTTTTAAAAGTTTAGTTTCAGGGTTTAAGACGTTTAACTGTCCTCCCACATTTTGTTCTGCAGATACATTTGCATTTTTTACAAGGACACTTAAATCAATGTTGGTTCTTCTAGAAGGCATTGATTCAGTTACACAGAGCTTGGGGAAGTCTGTCCTTTGTTGAGTTTTATCTATTTCAATCGTCTCTGCTATTAAATCTGAGAGTGATAAATTCTCAACCTCCTTTAGTGGAGAAACTTTAGAGAGGGCAAGAGAAGACAAAGATCCTGTTAGCTCTGGCATCCCACCTGAAGTTTGGGGCTGACTTACTAGTTGTGATAATGGTGAGATTCCCAATTTCGTATCAGTGAGACTTGTTGTTGACTGAGCATAAAGATCAGCTAAAGAATAACGCTGGCTAGCACTGCTTTCCTGGTGCTCCTGAAGTAAGTCAGCCAACGATGTACTTCCAGACCTTAATGCTGGCAAAGTATCCATGCCTGAAGAGGGTTTTTCTTGTTTTATACTTTCGACAAGTGAAGAAAAATGTTCGTGAAGTTCATTATGTCTATTTACAGTATGACTGACCTCATTATCGAGAGCCAGTTTTCCTAAAGCATTTGTTAAACACGGAGAACTGTAAAAATTTGCTCTACTATTACCATCAGAAGTATTTGAGGAAACAAGTGGAACGCTGTCCTCAGGACTCAGAACATCACAAACCACATTCTGCATCAGCAAGTATTTCAAGTCCTGTGAGTCCTCACTTTCCAACTTCTCAAAGAAAGAATTTCCAGATGGGTTACTTCCTATGCTAAAGTAAACATCTTCACCACCAGGAACTGAACTTTCTGCATTAGCACTTTCTGGTAGTTGATTCTCTGCCTGTTCATTCAAAGGTTCACAAAACAATCCTTTGCACAAATCATGACTGTAAGAAGACGACAGAACAAGCGAAGAGGATTTCAATTCCTTCCTTTCAGATAAAGGTATACCAGATTTTTCAGTGTTAAGGAGCATTCTGTCATTTGAAATTAAAGAATAACAAGCTGAACCACTTTCGGCTGTCAAGTTTCCAATCTCAAGTTTGTTGGCGCCATCAGCAACATTTCCTACTACACAAGAGAAACTGTCTGTATCAATACACATTTCTGGACAACAAAGTACTTCTCCTTACCTTACAATAGCCAATAATTTTCAGACGGAAGTGGCGTCACAATGAAATGTCCAATATTTTTTAAAGTTGACAGCAGCAACAAAAAAATCAAGAAGAAACATGAAAAGGCATTTAATTACTAAGTGTTTTCCACAGATATGCAGTGTTCTACAATTAAATCATGAGTATCTACTACAATACCTAAGAAACTTTAAGAATCAGCACTGAATGCCAATAAAGATTATGAAGATTTATGCATAAATCAAAATAGGAGAGTTACTGCATAGATTTTACCAAAAAAGGAAGGTATTGGAGGTCAGGAGATGTCAGTTCACAAAATAAATAATGGAAGTGCATAAAACTTAAAGGTGTTGTACAACTTTTAGGACATATATTCATTCAGTTAAGTCATATTTTAGAAAACAGAAATCCCACTGTGAACTGCAGATGGCCGCAGTTTAAATTTAAGCTGACACTAAGGTTTTATTTTGAGTTATAGCTCAAGAAAAGCTACTGCTTCCTTTTACTGTTCTTAGAACACAGAAACAGAAGAGTAAGTTGGTCTTTTTTAATTTTCTAATAAAATGACTATGCAATAACAAGCATCTTCACAGCTTGTAAAGTCAAAATTAAACTGTACGTAGAAATTAATCATCTTGAATGGAAACAATTAAATAGAAGTATACCTTTTTTTGTCTTTTCTACAATCACAGCATCCTCATTCTTGGTCTTCACATTTTGCTTACTGCCTTGTGAAAGCACAAGATCCAAAGCCTTCTGTACATCAAATTTATTAACCAGTACTGCTTCCACCATTGTTTGCTCTGGTACAGATTCTGCCAAAACTTCTCTCATTTGATCAAGGCATGAATTAAGACGGGCTAAAAGAGACATATTACTGTTATAAGCTGCACAATAAAACGTCTTAAGCAGCCTAACCTCTAACACCACTCATCTGATTAACAAAACCAGGAGAAAATATCACAGTAAGAGATAAAACCTTTAGAAATTAACTTCAATCTCACTTATTGCCATGATGAACTTTGTCCCCAAATTCTGCAGAGTATTTGACTAATTTCAGATATTGCTATAAAGAACACTGACTACTACTTATTAGTTTATAAGGTCTCAATACTGAAACACTTTATGCTGTTGATTAACTATCTTCACTGAAGAGAACAAATACAAATAATCGCATTAAAATTATGCGAAGTAATTTAGTAAGTCAATACAGAATCCCATTGAACAGCACATTTTAAGAGTTTACAGATGCTATGAATAACAACACAAAGTAAACAGGCCTTAACAACTGAAAACTCTAAATGAACATGCCAGGTTTGAGACTACCTGTAGTCTTTACCTTGCCTAAAACTGTTATACATTTTTCGCTGATAAAATCAATTTTCTTTGTAATGTATTTCTACAACTAGTATAAGACTTGACAAAAATAAGTTTGTTAAATCTTCACTTGCCGCACAACCCAAGACTGAAAATTCACCAGGTTGCTACTCATTGGAAGTAGTGTTGCCAACAGGACACACAAGCACAAGAGAATTGAAGAAAAACTTCCTGAATATCACAGTTTCTGCCAGTCCAGATTTTGTAAAACAGGAACTGAGCAACAGGAAGATGACTACAGATTCTTTATTTGAACACCTCAAAGACTGTGATTTTTAAAGAACTTTGCTAAGAGAATTCAAGACCATATAACTCAAATTTCTTCAATGTTACTTAAATTAGCACCCTCGAACCATAATTCAGATTAGCAAACCAATGTTCCCTAGAAATTTGCTCTGCAAAACAAGTACTGGCAGAGTCCTGCATAATGTGCTGGTTGGCTATTTTATTATCCAACACTCAACACTGAAAATCTTGCCAAACTCTTTGCAGCCAGATTGATTACAATCAAAAACTTTGTATTAATGGTCAACACTGCACACTATATACCAAATACAGCAGGTCTTGTGGGACCACTGTTGTTTTCACAGTAGAAATGCTTATTTCTAGGTTTCTTTTCCATCTCTTTTTAGTCCATAATATTACTTTCCTTCTCGTCCCAATATCAATTCTTACTGATTCAATCTGTCAAAATCATTCTGAAAAACCAGGGTACCCACATACTAGCCAATTCTTTCAAGCTACCCTCTACAGCATTACTGCCTGCCATAAAAATGTGTATATTACATTCCAATTTATCGTATTTACCCGTATGTCTATGTATTAGCATAGCTTCTACCAGTTTCCTAGACACAGAATCTGGACTGTTTCTATTCTACCTATTGTTTCTGAATTTTCTGTACTTGTTATAAATACCAAATTTCATTAATGCATTTTATTGTCTATTCATTCACCAACACACTTCATTCTGAGTTTATCAATATTTTAAAAATAACCCTGATTATTTCCAAAACATTAAAAACTAAGTTAACTGTTAATACTTGGGAAAAGGCTTGTGATTTTTTTTTCACAAAGCATGAAGGTAAACTATCAGGCAGTAAGCTTAAGAAAATAAAACAAGTATTTTTCCCCAACCACTCAGCTCAGAACTCTGCTTGTAATGTGGAATTCACAGCAGCAGGACTGAATGGAAACCAAAGTCTAATAAATTCAAAACAGGGTAAGAAGAGATTGTAAAGGATACAGGTATCTAAAGATATTGGCTACTGTTTCCAGGAAATGCATGACACTGAAAACCTCTGAAATACTGCTAACTTCCATAATTTGGAATGCAATACAAGCAAAAGACCATTATTAAAAATACAGTGTTTCATATTTTTCCCTAAACACTCATATGCAGAGCCAAGACCCTGAACTACACGGACAGTGGGCTGAGCAAGTACAGCTGTTCTTACAGCTGAATTTCATATCAAATCTCATTATTTCTAATAAGAAACTAGGAATATATTTCAATGTATCTAACCAAGTAGTATACAAAAGGTAGTCATGACCTTGAAGAATCACCACTGAAGCTATAGTCATGAAGGGTGTCGTTGTACAAGATTACAAAATTGTGAGCAGTGTCAGTTAAGTAACAAACATTAATTCAAGACTATTTTAGAAAGCCCTTAATTCATAAAAGAGATTGTTATCAGATTTATTTTTTATAATTACCTCTATCAACTTCAGTCAACTGATGATTGGATGGAAAATAGTCAGCACTCTCATCTGTACCTTCATAGCCATATTCCTCTTCTAAGGGCTCAGCAAATGTTGCTGGTCTGTCTCGCCTGGAGTACATAAACTGAGCTGCTGCATTAGGTAAAAAAAAACAAGTATTACAAAAAGTCAAAATATTATTTCCTCCTTTAAAACAGAGTATATCTAAACGGGAAAAAAAAAAAAGGACACTGACCTGTTGCAGTGGTTTCAGGAGGGGATGGGACACTAGTGTATGACTACTACCTGAAGACTGCACAGAGCATGCAGTAGTTCATGCCTGAATATATATATATATATATTCAGCAAGTCATCATCACAGTGAAAACACAGACTGGGCAATATCCTTGTATCCATGTAATGAAACAATTCTGCAAATTTCAGTACTCAAACAAAAAATAATATCCTTCAGGTCTGAAAAATAGTATTTTCTATGCTGAATTACCTTCAGAACCTTACTCCACAGTTATTTTTTTTAACTCAGTTGCAAATAAAAAAATAATTAGCATGAAAATAACATTGCTTTTACAGTATGGGACTGTCAAACTACTGATAACAATTTCATTGAGTTGGAACACGTTCTTATCATCTTCGAATTTCATTAGAAATACAGCCTATGAGTTAAAATGAATATACACACAAACCTCTAAACAAGTGCATAATTCCACTCTATTTAGCACCACATTAAGGCATATATAAATACAACTTATTGTTGAACATGAGTGCCAATCATCACATTCTCAGGAATGCACAAAGTATAATGCAAACAAATTCAGAAGTTAAGCAGTATAGCCTTAGCAACTGTTTCCCAAATGTATACCATTTTCATATTCAATCACCATAACTGAAGAAATTATTAAAATATTGCTATATAACCTAGATCAGAATATTTCATAAATGAAGCTCATGTAAAAAGAATTCTTAGGAAAATTACTCTGCATAAACAAGAATAAGCTTTGCAATTCAGCAGTTCATATGTGATTAAAAAGTAAACACGCGCATTTTCATCACAAAATACAAATCTCCCTTAATTCGTAGAAAAGGTCTGAAAAAATCTACCAAATAAACTCAGAAATTGAATGCAAGACATCAGGGAATGTAACTACAAATAATAAAGATACATACCTAGATTTGCTTATCAAAAATCAATGGGATGACAGAGATACAGATTTTTAAAAACCTGATCAACTAACGTACTTATGGCCAGAGCTCACTACATCACAGTCACAGTGGATTTAGATCCGGCCTAGTTACCTGCAGTAGTACAGCTCCACATTACCATCAGCCACACTATTTTCAGGGCCCGTTCAGCTCTAAAAACACTGTCACCAAATCTGGGGAAACCCTGAACTGATTAGTCTTGGCAGAGATTTGACTGCAGAACACAACCTAATGGTTCTACACTCGAGTTGATTCAGCTGGGCCGAGCCACTCCAACTACGTCTTACCTGAGTATACAGCATCACTATTTTATAGCTACTTTGCAACATTACAAATGACAGAAGGCTTATTAGTTCCTCGTGATCTTGCATGAGAACAGAAGCAGCGAGGACCAGTGCTGCATTCCTCAGTACAACTCCCTACCCAACATTTACTCAAAGTTGCGTAAAAGACATCAACCACCAGGTGCAGAATTCACAACTGTTAAACCCTGCTAGATCCTACTAACAATTTTAAAAGATACCAAGTGTTTCAAGATTATCAAATACATTCCCATAAACCTGATTTTTACCTGATCAAGTACATTCTGACCATCCAAGACAGTATACTTGTATGACAGAAGGTGTGCCCAGTTATCTAATGTGCCTTCCGAAACTACAACAGCACATAACACTATGTGACTTAAAGCTGATTACAGGCACTAGGCACTTTTCAGAAGTTCCACTAGCTTTGAAATATTGTTTATTCTACAAATAAGCATCAGAGCATGAATCAATGGACAATGCTTATATGCAATCATTTCAACTAACCTGTTGAAGGAGAAATGCAATAATCATCTTCTACTGATTGGCCATACACATCATCATCTTCAAAATCTATAAAGAAGAAACAGTAAGATTAGTCTGCACAATTTCTAAATACTTAATATGATAATTCAAAGGGTATTTTTTACATTATGCATCTCCAGTATCCCAGAATTGCCTACGTAAAAATTCTAAGTTACAATAACAGAATTTCAATATTTAATACTCTATTCATTGTGAAAACTGAAAATTTTCAAAATCTGGCAGGCTTCACACCTCCTCTTTCAGCATCTCCTTTGTAAGGCTGCCCTCACAGTCCAAACCCAACTTTCTATAGCTCTACAAATCTTTACCCACAGCATTTCTCTTTCTATTCCTGCTTGACCTCTCAGAAGAGTCTTCACTACAGACAGTTAAATTACAGTCTCCACTCCAACAACTGAGGATCAGCAGTTCTAGTCCATACCTTTCTAATTCTCAGGTTTCTTCTCTGGTCTATCTTCACAGTCATCTACTTTTCAACTGAAGTTCAGCAAGGCAAAACAAAATTCACAATTCCCTTTAAATGTACAATTTTTTTTCAGTTACTATTACTTACACATAGCCATGAATTTTCCCCATTAAAAAAAAAGGTATCAGGAATTAGTTATCAGGAAACACAAAGAGAAAGTAAATTAGCACCCAAAAAAACACTACTATTATGTAAAGCTTGAAAATAAATTAGTAATTGTCACTAAGTAATAATGAAATACATGAAAAAAGTAAAGAAATACTTTAAAAGATGTCATTGCACGTACTTGGCAGTTTCACAAACAGCATGTATTGCTTGTTGTTTTGAAAGAGTGAGAGAAAAAAGTAGCTAACAGGCAAAAAAAATCAAACTGTACTCTGATATCAACTTAACAGACCACAGAACCTGGACAGTACAAACACCATACCCATCTATAAAAGCCTCACAATTTGAGGTGTGAAAGATTCATTTTTATCTCAACATGGAACCAGAAAAATCAAAGTAAACTTCACTCCATAATTTTCAGAAAAAAATGCCAAGTAAAAGCAGTAGATAGAAGGTCTGGCAAAAGTGCATGAGAAGTTTATTTAAAGACCCAGGAAGCCACTTTGGAATTTAAGTATCACTGGATAAAGAAAACATTATAGCCTTGTTTTGATTGATTGTCTTTTAAAAAAGAACATATTGTTATCTATTTTTTTGACCATGCTGAAAAGAACACAATGTCGCCTGGTATTATGCTAGGACCAACTATTCTATAAGAAGTCTAGAGAAGAGCTAAAATACTTTTTTCAAGGCAAGAACACTTTTTGTAGTTTGGCCAATACTTAAGAGAGTGTCAAGGAGAACTCTAGGACTTCTGTGAAAGGTTAACATTCACAGTTAGCAATAAGTGAAATTAAGGCAAGCCTTGTCAGTGTACATTACTCAACTCATTTGTATATCCCATACTGGTTTAACTTCTAGACTAAGAAAAACACATCTCAGTGAAAACGGTTCGGCTTTCATTGACCATAAAAATAAATACTGAAAAATGACAGAAATTACAGAAAACAGAATAGAAGCCACAAAAACAGTCCACAGCATCAACAGCTGTATCACAAACATGTTCTCAGCTGGAACATCAGATTCAGTTCTGGCGACAATACCTCAAAAAGGGTGGAGCTGAAATAGAATATGGACAAATACTGGCCACAAGATCTAAGGCCTCAGAAGCCTACCTAGGAAAGAAGACAAAAAAATACTGCAAATATTTACTCTAGAAAGGATACAAATAATTGGGCCAGACAAAGCACTGCAGAATCACGTGGCAAAAAAAGAAGATATGGCACTATATTAAATAGAAGACACAAAAGTACATTTCATCTGAGACAGAAATGAGTATGCGACTACAGAAGTAGTAAACAGTGTAAGCATAAAGACAATACATATACATACATATAATTAAACCTGATATATAATGCACCAGTAAAGTTTCAAATAGCAATAGTAACTTAAGCCTTATGTGGCTACAGCAAATTACTAAGTATCCCAGCAATCTCATTAAAAGAGTTCCTAATGTACAAACACTGAAATGAATTCTACAGATTGGGCACCAAACTTCATGACACAGATTCAGTAGAAATAAACATTTCAAGAAATCTGTAATGAAAAAAATGTCTAGAGAATAAAAGAATCAAGCAGAAAAATCCCCAATCCAGTCTAAGATTTTGCTTATATTAGGTAAATTTGCACTAGTAAAACCTGCAAGGTAGGCCACACAGATGTCATGGCACACATGGATTTACATGACTTTCCCAAAAATTCCAAGGTCACAGTGCAGAACCCAATTTGCACTACTAAATACATACACACATTGCATCTCTCCACTCAACAGCAGAAGACCAGAGGCAGGCAGAAGTATTTCTTGCAATTTTTGTATATAATCTGTCAAAGAGAGGCAACAAAACAGCTGGTCCCATACCACAGGGCTCTTTAACACATCAATATCAACCGGAAGCGTGTCCATTTTTCCACAGCACGAGCCAACACAAACAAAACCTTTGACAAAGAAGTGTGCAATTTATAGTTTGCCTAAGTTAATGGGACAGGGCACAAAGAAAGCTGCAGTGCTGCAGGTATAAGTTGAGTTCTTACAAGAGAGTTCATTTGTTCCATGCAACCTTAAGACATATGGTTGGACTCAATGATGTTATAGAATCACAGAATCACTTGGTTAGAATAGACCTTTGAGGTCATCGAGACCAACCGGACTGTTCACTACTAAACCAGATCCCTGAGAAACTCGTCTACCCATCTTCTGAATACCTCCAGAGATGGTGACTCAAACGCCTCCCTGGGCAGCTGTTCAGCTGTGCCTGAACACCCTTTTGGTGAAGAAATTTTTCCTAATGCCCAATCTGACCTCCTTCGGCACAACTTGTGACCATTTACTCTCATCCTATCACCTGCTACTTGGGAGGAAAGATCAACACCCACCTCGCTACAACCTCCTTTCAGGCAACTGTAGACAGTGATGAAGTCTCCCCTCAGGCTCCTCTTCTCCAGACTAAACAACCCCGGTTCCCTCACCCGTTCCTCATACGACTTGAGCTCCAGACCCCCCCACCGGCTTCATTGCCCTTCTCTGGATGTGCTCCAGCACCTCAATGTCCTTCTTATACTGAGGGGCCGAAAACCAAACACAGGATTCGAGGTGGGGTCTCACCAGTCCTGAGTATAGGGGCACAACCACTTCCCTGGTCCTGCTGGCCACACTGTTTCTGATACAGGCCAAGACCTTAGAGGTCTTTTCCAACCTCAATGACAATATATCACAGAAAGGTGTATGAAAAACAGGTTCTTCCTGGATGCTCAACTCGATGTTTAAGAACTACATTCCTTCTACAACGAACGGCTGCTGCCTCCAATCTATTATTATGGCTGAATACCAACAGTTTCCTGGGGTTAAGATTGGGTGCACAAACTCGTAAGCTTCACAAGGCTAAGGAAGGGCAGGCTCTGTCCTATCGAGGCTGCTTTTCCAAGTCACTCCCACCCGCCTGAAAAGCGGTCAACAAACATCACCAGCTTAAGGCAACACAGGGAAACCCTTCCACGGCTTGGCCCACGTGCCCGAGCCGCGCGTTCTCCGCGGTGGAAGCTCCCGGGAGGAGGCGGGAGGTGGCCCCGCGGGGCGGGAAACGCGGGTGGGGAAAGTGGGGCCTGCGCGGGAGCCCTCGCCCCGCGGAGAGGAGGAGGAGGCGGGAGGGGCCCACTGCCCCTGCCAGCCCCCCCCGCCCCGCTCCTCTCTGCTCCTGCGGGCTCGGGCGCCCCGTCCCACCGGGGGGGGGGGGGGGGGGGGGGGAGGCGGGGGGGAAGGGGAAGGGGGGAGTGCGGCGTATCCGGAACGGCCCCCGGAGATACGCTACTGGCTCCTGCTCACTACTACCTTCGTCATAGTTATAGCCTCGGACGTTCCTGTGCCGGGACATGATGGCGGCGGCGGCCGGCTCGCTCGCTGGGCCCGCGGTGACGCTGGCGCGGCGGGCCTAGGGCGCCATGTTGGAGTACAGCGGCGCGAGCGGGATCCGCCTCTGCGCAGGCGCGGGCGCCCCTTCCGCCCTCCTCGCGTGGCCGCGCATGCGCGGGGGGCGGGGCTTCACGTTGGCGGCGGGAGCGGGGCGGGGGGCGTCAGCGGGAGCGGGGGCGAGTGGAGGCCCTGAGGCTCCTTCTGGAGTTCTAGAACGTAGCATCCTCTGTTCCAGCGCTGTGCGCGTGAGGGAATAATGGCCATCAATCACGCGTAACGAGACAAGACCTAGAGACAGAATACTTAGATGAGACATTAGGAGGAAGTTCTTCACGCTGAGGGGGTGAGGCACTGGCACGGGTTGCCCTGGAAGGTGTGGATGCTCCCTCCCTGAAAGTGTTCAAGGCCAGGTTGCCGGGTTGGATGACGCTTTGTGAAACCTGATCATGTGGGAGGTGTCGCCCAGAGAGTGATGGTAAATGGTGTCTCATCCAGTTGGCGGCCGGTCACCAGTGGTGTCCCCCAGGGATCGGTATTGGGTCCCGTCCTGTTTAATATCTTTATTGACGATTTGGATGAGGGGATTGAGTCCATCATCAGCAAATTTGCAGATGATACCAAGCTGGGAGGAAGGGTTGATCTGCTAGAGGGTAGGATGGCCCTACAGAGGGACCTGGACAGATTGGAGAGCTGGGCCGATTCTAATGGGATGATGTTTAATAAGTCCAAATGTCGGGTACTTCATTTTGGACACAACAATCCCATGCAGAGCTACAGACTGGGGACAGAGTGGCTAGAGAGTAGTCAGGTAGAAAAGGACCTGGGAGTGCTGGTGGACAGGAAGCTCAACATGAGCCAGCAGTGTGCCCAGGTGGCCAAGAAGGCTAATGGAATCCTGGCCTGCATCAGGAATAGTGTAGTAAGCAGGACCAGAGAAGTTATTGTCCCCCTGTACTCGGCACTGGTCAGGCCTCACCTTGAATATTGTGTCCAGTTCTGGGCCCCTCAGTATGGGAAAGATGTTAGGATACTGGAATGTGTTCAGAGGAGGGCAACGAAGATGGTTGCCCCCCCCGAGGGGGCTGGAGCACAAGCCCTATGAGGAGCGACTGAGGGAATTGGGGCTGTTTAGCCTGGAGAAGAGGAGGCTCAGGGGAGACCTCATTGCTCTCTACAACTACCTAAAAGGAGGTTGTAGTCAGGCAGGGGTTGGTCTCTTCTCTCAGGTGACCAGTGGTAGAACCAGAGGGCATGGACTTAAGCTTCGTCAGGGAAAGTTTAGACTTGATGTGAGGAAAAAATTCTTCACTGAAAGGGTGATTGGCCATTGGAATGGGCTGCCCAGGGAGGTGGTGGAGTCACCTACCCTGGAGGTGTTTAAAGGGAGACTGGATGAGGCACTGAGTGCCATGGTCTAGATGATGGTTGGTGTTAGTGTTAGGTTATAGGTTGGACTTGATGATCTCAGAGGTCCTTTCCAACCTTATGATACTGTGATACTGTGATACTGTGTCCCTGCCCGTGGCAGGGGGGTTGGAACTGGATGATCTTTAAGCTCCCTTCCAACCCAACAATTCTATGATTCTATGAATATATTTCTCACTTACATGCATATGTATATTTTTTTCCCAGAAATCTTATGCATATTCTATTAGTTTCTAAGGACTAATTCTAATGTTATTACGAACTTCAGAATAACCAAATCTCTTGCTAATTGGAGCTTTGGAGCAAGATCTCTGTCTGACCTTGCACTTTAGATAGGGAAAGACTGCAAACCAAGTGATTACAGAAGTAGACACATTTGTTCAGCACAGATCATACTTAACACAAGGCATTATCGTTTCTTTCTGAATAGAAAAACTATTTGAAAAAAACATGGCTATCAGAGGGATATTTTGTCTAACTTTAAAAAAATGCAGTTACTTTGATGAAACTTAACCCTACTTTAGCTTAAATCAAAATGTTCCATTTTTTGTAATATTACCTGCTTCTTGTATCACTGGCATCCAGCCACCCCGCTACAGGCACTGCCATGTGGAATCATAGAATGATTTGTGTTGGAAGGGACCATAAATATCATCGAATTCCAAGCCACCTGCCATTGGCAGGGACACCTCCCACCAGACCAGGCTGCTCAAGGCCCCATCCAACCTGGCCTTGGACATTTCCAGGGAAGGGGCATCCACAACGTCCCTGGGCAACCTGTGCCAAGCTCTTCCTTCACTGTGAAGAATTTCTTCCCAATGTTTAATCTACCAATGCATAAAAGATGTCTACCAAGAGGACAGAGACTCCCTTTTTTACAAGGAGTCACATGGAAAGAAATAGGGGAAATGCGTATAAATTGCTCCTGAGGAGATTCCAATTGAATTCTAGAAGAAAATTTTTCATCATGAGAACAGTTAAACATTGGAATAATCTCCCCAAGTAAGCGGTAGATTCCTCTACACTGGATACTTTTAAGGCTCAGCTTGACAGTGTAATGGATAAACTCATTTAAACTGTATATCACCTGAAAACGTTGGACCACATGATCCTTGAGGTCCCTTCCATAGCATTCTATGATTCTATGAGCCTGATCCCACAGTCGAGTGCAGTCTTGGCATTTGAAATTTAACTCTTATTGCTACATCATTATTCACTCCACAGACTTAAAATATGACAAACTGCTGCAATCAGATATCTGTATGTATTCAATGATATTGCCATTATCACTGATGGCAACATTGCATTCTGTGTTGGTCTAAGTTCACTGAAGGTTATTCTGGTTTAAACCCACTGTCCAAATACAGTCTCCGTATTTGTGCACCACCACAGCAGCAGTCTGAAAGGCTTTGAAAGTAATTACTTTTTTTTTTTTCACTTCTGGATCTGAAACAGCTCAAATTGACCTGGCTTGTTAATGATCATTAGCCATTACAAGCCAGTGACTGACTGGATTAAATGAACTGGATGCAGGTAAATGCAAACTGTGTTAATTTAAATTGCTGTCGGCAGCGAAATGTCAAACAATTAGGCTCCATGGACGTCTTGATTTTACTTCATTGGCACATCATTGTAGGCAAGATCCAAAGCCAAATTTCAGCCAGCAGGTGCTGTTGCAGTGCCAACGCATCAGGTAATCAAGGAACGTCCCTACGGCTACTTCTCTTGCTTCAACCAGAGAGGGCAAGCAGAGAAGACTGTAAGCTTTGGTGGCAGAGGAGAACGGGAAAGAGATCCCTGTTCACAGTCCCTACCCATGCTTCCTGCTGAGCTCCATCTCTGAAGACTAGCTGCTTCTGCATTATCCAGCCCAGTTGTTCCCCAGATACCTGCATTTAGCTACATGCTCAGGAGCTGATAGGAAGGTGATCCTGATAGTATTTCTCAAGTCAGATGTCTCCATCTACAAGACCTTTAATAATTTATTTACCATCTTTTTATCTGGTCTTGACAACACTAGAAAGCCAGCCTCTTCCAGCCACCTGCATGGTCCAGGTGTCCTCTGATATCCTGCTGTGTAGCCACACATCCCTACAAACACACAGACCTCGGTTTTATAACTGCCATCTAGCTATTGTCTCATCCTGGCCCACACACCAAAACTGTAGCTATCTGTAGCTCCACATCCTTCCTGGTCACTGCTGAAAGCAGGGTTTGTTAAACATAAGCCAAAATTTGTGTTCATATACAAATTGTATGCAAATGTGGAGATTGTTTCCGTATGTTATTTGCATATTTGTAACTAATTTATACAGAACAGCACATGCAGCTGAACAAACTTAGTATCTATGTAATATCTTTCATATATTTCTAAGATTAATATAGTATTGGAAACAAAGATTTCTGATTAATGTAGGTGTCATGTTGACCTTTAGTGACCCAGATGTCCTCTACAGCAGGATTGGCAAAAGTTGTGTTATTTTAACTGTCCCAATTTCTTGATTTAGGTAAAAGATACAAAAGTGAAGAATTGCTGTCATACATTATGATTTAATATTGTATGGAGAGAGTGATAAATTTCTAAATTCAAAACCTGAGTCCAGCATATGTTGAGCCTTTAATGAAGTAACTTAAGACACTGTAGTACCACAACCCTCACAGCATCCTGCCAGTCTGTCTTAACACCTTTACCTTGCAAATGACGCTTTTTCCATCCTCTGAAATTATTTTTTTCAAACATTTTTCAAATGTTAAAAGCGTTGGTAAATTACAGGCCTGTCAGCTTGACCTCGGTACCAGGGAAGGTCACGGAGCAGATCATCTTGAGTGCTATCACACAGCGCATGCAGGACAGCCAGGTGATCAGACCCAGTCAACATGGGTTTATGAAAGGCAGGTCCTGTCAGACCAACCTGATCTCCTTCTATGACAAGGTTACCCGGTTAATGGATGGGGAAAGATTGTGGATGTGGTGCAGCTGGACTTCTGTAAAGCCTTTGAGATCGTTTCTCACAGCATTCTGCTTGAGAAAATGACTGCCATTGGCCTGGGTAAAAAACTGTCTGGACGGCCGGGCCCAGAGGGTGGTGGTAAATGGAGTTAGATCCAGTTGGAGACCGGTCACGAGTGGTGTTCTCCAAGGTTCAACGCTGGGTCCAGTCCTGTTCAATATCTTTATCGATGATCTGGATGAAGGGATCGAGTGCACCCTTAGCAAGCTTGCAGATGACACCAAGCTGAGTGGCAGTGTTGATCTGCTTGAAGGAAGGGAGGCTCTGCAGAGTGATCTGTACAGGCTGGATCGATGGGCTGAAACCAACAGGATGAAGTTCAACAAGGTCAAGTGCCAAGTCCTGCGCTTGGGACACAACAACCCCATGCAGTGTTACAGGCCTGGGGAAGACTGTCTGGAGAGCTGTCTGGAGGAGAAGGACCTAGGGGGTGTTGGTTGACAGCCAACTGAATATGAGCCAGCAGTGTGCCCAGGTGGCCAAGAAGGCCAATGACATCTTGGCCTTATCAGAAACAGTGTGGCCAGCAGGTCTAGGGAGGTGATTGTGCCCCTGTACTTGGCACTGGTGAGGCCACACCTTGAGTACTGTGTTTAGTTCTGAGCCCCTCACTACAAGAAGGACATTGAGGTGCTGGAGTGTGTCCAGAGAAGGGCGACGAGGCTGGTGAAGGGGCTGGAGACCAAGTCCTATGAGTAGTGGCTGAGGGAACCCAGTGGCTGGTGTTGTTTAGCTTGGAGAAGAGGAGCCTGAGGGGAGACCTCATCACTGTCTATGGCTGCCTGAAAGGAGGCTGTAGCAGAGCGAGTGCTGATCTCTTCTCACAAGTTACAGGTGAGAGAACAAGGGTAAATGGCCATAAGTTGCACCAGGGGAGGTTCAGACTAGATATTAGGAGGAATTTCTTTACCAAAAGGGTGGTCAGGCACTGGAACAGCTGCCCAGGGAGGTGGTTGAGTCACCATCCCTGGAGGTGTTTAAAAAATAGGTAGATGAGTTTTTGAAGGACATGGTTTAGCAGAAGATGGGTACGATTGGACTCAATGAGCTCCAAGGTCTTTTCCAACTGGAAGATTCTGTGATTCTATGATCTTAATCATATAAATTTAGCATTTTTTCTCTTTTGAGTAGCAATATTTCTCGTTTCAAACCTGACCATCCTATCGAAAAGATGTTTCTTTTGTCCTTCCTACTCATGCTTTTCACACAAATTACCAACTGCTTATCAAATAATCATGTTTTCTTGTTTGAATTTTATATTCATATTTGCTATGTTATCTCCTTTGATTTTTAGTGGCTGTGACCTCCACAGTTATAATCCATATTTTATTTGCCTGATATTCAAATGCAACATTGTTTTCAAGATTTCAAAATTAGTATTTAAAAGAAAATAAATAATATTTGTAAAAATAGAAAGATGATCTAAACCCAGTGTAGGAGATGATACATTATGTAGCCTTTCCATGGCTTTAACAGTGAACTTGGAAGGCTGCTATTTTTCTTTCATTTATAGTGTAGTAGGTTGTATCATATGAAGACCTGAGAAGAGATAGAAAAAAAGGACTATTTCATACAAAAACATTTATTTCATATTGCAGCAGTATCTTCAAAGAGTCATAAGTACACTGTTATCATTCCTTCCCTTTCCTTAACTGAGAATTATGTAAATGTTTTAGGGACATAGGTTCAAGAAAAAACAAGTTTTAGTCCTCAAGCCCTAGCCATACCTCAGGTATACCTATTTGTGAGTGAATGCAAGGTTCATGAAAGGTTTTCATCTCATAGCAAAGCAGTCTAAAACTAAACATTGTTCCTTCAGCAGTCATTAAAGCACCATCAGAGAACCTCATCAGCCTGGCTCCAGTTGTTCTGACTGAGGAATGACTAACCAGGTCACTTCTGGTAAATACTATGAGCATTTATTTCCTTCCTGCCTATGTACATTATATATTACTTTAAGGTGTGTTCATTAAGAAGTGAACTAAGACTATCAGTCTCAATTGAGGTAATCTTTTTTTTTTTTCATCAGTCTCCTGGGCAATCCCAGCCTCAGCACCACTAATATTTTGTAACAGTACAAATCAATTAATAAAATATTTAATAATTTATTTTAGCTAAACAGAAAGTCCTCTTAAAGTGAACTTACCCAGCTTTTTAGTAGTCTTAAAGTTCTCAGTTAAGTCTATTTCAATACTGTTACCTTTTAAACTTTGGTTTAGTCTGGGAAAAAAACAGCATAATTTCAGATGTTACACCACTCTGTGCAGTGTGGGTGTTAAATTGTAAAATATAGATATTATCAATGTCACTAAGCACTTTTCCAGCTGCTAAATGATCTGACTAGATCAAAAGAACTGCTGCCAATAAATACATGTCTGTTTTTGTTTAAAATGACACCACATAGATCAGAAGCTGATCTACGAGTCAGAAAGAAAAGAGTATTAATAAATGATCATTTTGTACATATGGTAAGCAGCAAGTGTCTCCAATTTTCCACAGTATGAATTAGCTTGTTAAATATATTTATTATTTCTTTGAGAATGGCTCAGTATGCAGAACAACAAGTTTTGCATGTGAGTTAGTAATTTATGTTAGTCAAGACCTTAATTTCAGCAGGATCCAACTAAATTAGATGAATAGGTAAAGTAATGGTAATTTGATCTGGAAAAGTTGCCTATTGGGATGGTTTAACATGGGCCACATGGTTCCTCACAAGTATGTAAACTTACTATTATGATAAGGAATAAAATGTTTCAGTGACTTTAGCTATGTCTATATTTCCCAAAATTATCCCAGTTTCCCCTGTCATCCTTTGTCCCTGCTGGCTCTCAGACCGCTTCATGTCTGCAGTGACCCCAGTGTCAGCCTGGAAATGGAAGTTCAGTCTCTGCAAGCAGGGGAATTGCCTTGAACCACATGGGTGTCAAGACCACGGTAGCTGTAGCCACTGTGAAACACTCAGTGAAAATCCCTGATAATTGTTTTTGCCACTGAATGCAAATAAAAAAAAAATAAGATATGATTACAACAGAGAGTGGCATTCACTTCTTGTTGGTGTGTTAAGTATATTGTCGATACAGAGTGAGATAAGCGATGAAAATCATCAGAGTCATGGGATATTTCTTGCATGACAGAAGGTTTTAAAGGATTAAGAATTTGTTTTACAAAGGAGGTATAAAATGGGACATGACCAAAGTGTATACCAGAGAATGGCTCATACATTGCCATTGTTTTTCCCCTCATATTATAAGGAGGATATTCTCTGAGACTGAAAGGAGACAAATTTTGAACTGATGAAAGTAAATAATTTTAGTGCAACACAGAATTAGACTGTAAAATTCACTACCAGAAGACATTATCAAGACCAAAAGCTTAACAGGATTCAAACAGTTTAGTTACTTGTGATGACAAGAATACTTAAACATGATTGCAGTAAGGATTTGAAAACTGTATAGAAGTTCTGCAAGGTACGGAATTCACTAGTGATTCAGTCTACTTTTAATTGTTACAAGTGACTGACAAGATAAATTAATGGGAACTGCAGACATAAGGAATAGACAAAACAAGGTTGAATATGATGCAAGTCTGTGCTAAAGCATGTTATAATGACTCATGTGTAGTGGCATGATTCTTTTGTATATGAATGTACACATCAATTTAGCAAGCCCTTTGAAAACTTTGTCACAGATCCTGGCTGCTACCATAAACTGTGTCTTCACCAATACATCTGTGGTCAGGTGTATTTATTGAACACAGGGATGCAGTCAAGCTTCCAGTAATACCAGTGGGACCTTTTACTAGTGCCTTAGTAGGAAAATAGAACTTAGATTCTTGTAAATATCTTTTAAAAAAACTCTACGCAAGGGCCAAAGTAGGGCAAATAGACTTTGAAAAGTCCCTCACTCTTCTGGATAAAGTCATTCATAATACAAATCTGACTGGGATATTCCACTACTGATCTCCTCATATAGACTTTAAATTAAAAACAAATGCTGAGATATGTGTGCTTGTGGGAAATATAATTATAATTAGTTTGTTCAGAAGGCAGCATGTTAAACCCTTGGACATTTTCTTACAGTTGCTCTGATTTTATTTTCTACATTCTGCACTTTTAAATTTTTGGAAAATTTGCAAACTTTGCAAACCCAAGTATATATACTGGGCAGAACAGACTGAGTATGTTGTCAAAAAAACTCCATATGCTAGTCTTTCAGTGACATTTTTTTACACTTTCTGGTTACTGACCTAAAAAAGAGCTGGCCTAGAAGGGAGGGGAAAAAAATTGCCTGATGCACAGAAACACAACAAAGACTTCCAACAGAAGACTAAATTCAGAAAACATCCAGAAAAAAATACTGTTTAATATTAATTGAGGCCGTGGCAAGCTCAATGAATGCATCCATTTTCTTTGAAGTGCAGACTCACACATGGGGTCAGTGCAAGTCATGAGTTGTCCTGAAAGATAAATTTCAGCTATGGGATGTTCATTAGGCTCATTTTGAGTGCAGCTTCATTGGTGGTGTGCACAGTATCATAAACCATGGAGCGTTGCTATGTGTCCACATTGTAAGGCTATGCAGCCATCTGCAGTCTGCAGGCAGCCTGAGATTTGATTACCTTTATGTGATGCAGAAGGGGGAAACTATTGGCATCCAAACAGCAGGGATGGGACATGCACTGAATCAGGGAAACTCTCTGTACTCACCTTCCTTGGAAACCTGCTGCCTGCAGGGTTTTCCTGAATGGTATTTATTTGCATGTGAGGCTCTGAACTGAATCTGTAAAACTGGGATATGTTAGACTGGGAGAGATATATGGCACTAGTAAGTGTGACAGAGAGCATCATTGAATAAGAAGTTTGGCTTCATTCAGAGTGATATTGTCTTTGTTTTCTTCCCCCCTAAAAATTCCCTTTGAAGGGGTAATTTCTACATGAAATTCTCAAGTCCCTCTGTATCTCTCAATTATTTCTCACGTACTGCAGGCTGAAGGGTCCCATAGCAAGTATTGCTAATTAACCCTGCCTCCTCAGGAAATAATGCACTTCAGATGTTCTTTCATTTTGATTTCCTGCCTTTATCATCTGGTTAGATTTTTTATATGCTGGAGTCAAAAGTAGTCCGAGCATAAAGCAGTGACACTAACAGAGAGTGGAACCTTGGCCTAATCTTGTATGATAATATCCTTTTAGTTCAGTTTTGTTTACTTCATTTGATAACCAGGAACTACTTAACAAGATGCTCATTTACTAACTAGTTTGCTTCACAAGTTTAAAGCATAAAATTCTATCGCCCGCTATTAGAACAAATGGCCTATCTTCCATGAGCTAATCTTGTATGGCAGATGCACTGTCTTAAATGTATGAATCTACTTGAAAACCAATCTGATAAAATTCTATGCCTGCAAAATGATGATTTACTTATATCAATGTACTTGTCACTCAGACCTTTAAAAAATGCATATAATACCACAGAGTTGGGTGGGTGCTGAAAATATGCAAGACCTTGATAATAGGAAAACATTAGCCACAAAGTGTAAAGGAGAAACACCAATTAAAAAAAAACAATACCAGTCCAAATTTTCCTAGTCTGTACACTGTATTACAAAAAGGAACATGTAAGCTTTTGGTCTTATGGTGGTGCAGCAGCTACCTCATGGGTGATGGCAGGATTTCAGTTTAACTGGAGGTATCTTACTCATCTCTCCAATTTTCCTATCTGCACTGTTTATGAAAACAAACCTGACTTAGGCTTTATGAATCAATATGTTAAAACTGGTATCAAAAGCTTAACTGATATAGCTGTTCTACTTCAACATTTTTCTACTTCCTCATTATCCCCTTCTGAAACAGTTGTTTTTTCACTTTCTAAGCTGTCTCTGAGGACAGGTCAATTACGTAAAATTCTGCTTAATATGCTTAAAATTTTAATTTGCTTTATGTGATATTATTGCTGATTGGAGGTGTGGTGCACTTTCATCTTTGCGTTTAAGTCCATACATTTTTTATGTATGTATTAATGCAATGAATTCCCTGAATAACACAACAATATTGAAGTGTAAGCCAGATTCAGTTAGCATTAAAGTAATTTGCCCAAAATCATGCATAGACACAATGGAAAGAATTGGTTCTTTCTGTCCTTCTGCTATGGATAAAAATAATTTCCCACAAGACTTCATACTGAATCACACGTACCTTGCATCAATCACTCCTGCAGACAACTCTGAAAAGGCTAAGTTACAGTAACAACTGCTTCATATTTTAACAAAACTGATCCCTACAGCAATAAAGTCTCTCTTGGCTCTGCGCTCATAGAAATCAAGAACTAAGTTTATTTTCTTCTACATTAGCCATCTGCGTGGGGTTTTTTGCAAACTTTATAGAAGCAAGTGTTATGGAAAAACAGTTTTCATGTATTTCTTCAGTCTGCATAAAATTCAGTGCTGATATACAAGAGAGGGACTCAAATTAGTTCTCCCTCAGATGAAAATACATCTAAAATTGGACGGTTACATGTTCTGTGCATATGCAGAGTTTCACACTAGCCACAGTATGGGCTTGATGATGGTGTCACAGAGATACAGAGACAGCTCTGGTTGCTCATTCAGGGACAACAAATACAGGGCAGAAGAATCTGGGTTTAATCCCTTCACCGTTTGTGGAACAGCTTGTTTTATTTGGCAGAAGCTGTTCCTCAAGTCTGAAGGATTTGACAGAAATAATTACAGTCTATCCACATTTCTTAAGTTGATGGTAGAATATTCAGGAGATAACAAAATTACTTTTATTCAGTATTTAATAATTGATACTCAGCAGTATTAAGAGGGAATTAATTAAATCAGTGTATTTTAATTGGTAAGGCAGGTAAAAGTAACTTCAATAAAATTTAATCAGGAATGTATTCAGCCCCATAGAAATAAATTATAATATTTACTTCCCATTCAGAAACCTTATTCTGGAGAAATATTAGATAGATGCATCAGTGCTTTGCCATATTTCATAAGTTTGAGATCGTAATTTACAGCAATGCCAGCACTCTGTATTGGTCACTTAACTTTGTAAAAACAAAGTTTAGAATGACTGGAAACGTTACAAGCAGGGTCAGTAGGAGAATTATTAGCAATAGAAACAAAAAATATTCCTGCTGCATTTTAATTCTGCTGTGCTTGTGTGGAAATGCATATTTCATTCTCAATTAATGCTACAGCAGAATTTAACACTCTGACTAAAATATTCTGGTAATCTCTTTGTAGAAATCCGTTTGGGGCCTGGTCCAGTCCTCATGAAAGTCAATAGTGATAATTGCATTGGCTTTCATGAACCAATTTTAACACTAACCCGACCAACAAAACACATAAAGGAAAGGATTTTGGTAGAACAAAGCTCCAAAATTGTACAGCGAGTTCCAATGGAGGGAATTGTTTCAGAGAGACACCCTGTTACTACTAGAGGAACCACGAGCTGAGCAACAAAAGATAATAATAGGTATAGAAAATTTCTTATCTATGTTCTCAGGCAGTGAGAAAATGTCAATGGATGTTATCTGTGAAAACACAAGATTGAGTGGGGAAAAAAAAGAAGTGAAATATAGCAAAGAGGAGGCAAATAACCAAGGTTGCCCCTTTGAGCCTGAGAAGGTGGGAGAGGAGCGCTGGAACCAGCTGGTCCTGGGCCATTATTTGATCAAAAGGGAAAGCATTAAGTGAGTGCTGCAAAGGACCAAGAAACTCAGTTGAATCCGTTGGCTCCTGGTTGTAGGGGCCCATAAGGGTGGCTTTAGTCAGGGGAAATAACCTTGTTTTGTGCTGCTTGGTGAAGTTTTCATTTCAGACAATAAACTGTGCCTGAGGGAAGGGCTATAAAGAGGCTTGGGTGTGGTACTGGATTTTTTTCCTTGATGAGGGAGCCTGCCAGTTTACGAAAATATAGGGGCTTAGCAAATACTGTATGCTTGTACAAGACTTCCTTTACCTTTGAATAAAGACATGTCGCTTTCTAGTATTTTAAAGCAGACTTGACACATTACTTTTGAGTGCATATCAAGACAAATTATCATCTTTCAAAAAGAAAAGGAAAAGAAGGTTGTTTGTGATCCATTGATTTGAATTATTTTTTTTAAAAAAGACTTCTTACATGTTGAAAAGTATCTGCTCTTCAACCTGCAAAAAAAAAATGCTTGTCTCAGGCTATAAGCTCTTTGGAAAAAGTATCATGTTTATTTTTCCTGTATTTTCACCCTACTGAGTACAGCATAGTTCTTCTCCAAGACTGGCACACAGCAGCAATAGCTGTAAAACAGTGATATCTCAAAGATGGGCATAAACAAATGTTTATAATCAACCAAAAGACTGCCAGTGTATTGAAAGTCCAGTTTTCTTACAGTAATATTGCATCTCTACAAGTTACATGACTTCTGTAGGCTCCTGAAACAAATGAACGTTCTTCAAATGAGAATAATTTTTTGAACCTGCAGACACCTTTAACGAGGCTGCACATTAAATTTGCAGGATTTAACACTTCCACTTCATAACCTGGATGCATCTACGATATCTTTTCAAATAAAATTCTGTTCAGGTATAGACACTGAGGATCTGATTTTCCCATCTTTTACATCATGCACTCATTCTGAGAAGAATCGAAAGCTATGTGTGAAATAATACAAAACTGGATTACCTACCAAGGCAAGTTAAAGAAACCTTAATTAGTCACACTGGTTCCAAACTTCCAAGGCACAAAATGAGCTCTTGAAATATTTTGGGGATGTTTTTCTAGTGAAAATAACCAGACGTATACTTGAAGAAAGGAAAATAATAATTGAGGAAAGTCAAAATGGTTTCATATAATTCCTTCAATAAGGGCAAAATCTGTTTAAACTATGCATTCAGTTTTACCCCAACAGATTGCTGGTCTATATGCTCTCCTGCCTCTCTGGCTGGAAGCTAAAGTTGTCTCTTACAGTGCTTTATATCAGTAGTAAAAAGTAAAACACAGACAGACTTTCATCATAGTTTAAATATGATCTCTTTGCATCAGCAACATTGAGGAGAAAGTTACACTGTTTTAGCTTTTGAATGGATGAACGTGTTGCTTTGATGTAACAAGTTTTTCCCATGAGAATGCTGTTCAAGGTATAAGCAATGGAATTATTTATAGTCGGAACCTAATACAGACCTAACACACTTAACTGTGTGAGCAGTACATATTTTGTGAGGGGAAGAAGGTGGAAAAAAGTGATGGTTGCAAGCACTGCCACATGATGCACAGCATTTCTGAAAATGATAATGCAACATCTTCTCCAGATCCCCACAGGATATGTATTCTTGTTATTTCAGGGTCTCTTCCAAATTTATTTGCCATTATTGTAAGATTCACATAAAATTCGATGAATTTCGGTCCTTAGCTTGTCATGTAAAATACTGGTTCAATATAGAGAGTTTATATTCAGAGAGGTGAAATAAAACCTTCATATTCCCACACCCCGAATAAGCATTTTCACCCTATTTAAGATCATTCCAAAAATAACAGGAAGCGGGCAAGTAATAGGTACTATCTGGCCTAACATTATAATTGCAGCCCCAGGGAAGAAAGGAATAATGGATTCTTCTATACTCGTTTTCCCCATGACTGAATCTTCAAGGAGAAGGGATATTTGTAGTAATAAAGATTCCAAATCTTTAAATGATCACCTTTTAAAAGCCAACTGATTAAGTAATTACTTAAAAATCAATCATTTTTACTTGTTCCATGCAGTACATACGTAGATATTTGCTATTTAGTCTTTTTCCTTTGTTAACTTGAGGAATAAATGCCTAATGAAAAACAAAGTACAGAGAGACTTGTTTAACCACAGGTCAGCAGGTGAGTGGAGAAAAGTAAGTGTATGCATCAAAATGTAGATCTCAGTTGTCAGAGTGTACAAGTATCAGCTTATAATTACTGTTTATTGGGCTTTCTGCTTGTAGAAATTAGGGGTCCTCATTAAGGGCTGGGAAAGCAGGAGCAGCAAGGGAAGATGGACTGCAGTGCTTGTTCTCAGGAACATCCTTCCATCCATCCTCAGTCAGTATAACCAGCTGCAGGTGCATTCCCAAATGTTGCAGAGCTCTTATTACGGCTACACATTACCTGCAGTTTGTCGGTAACCTTGGATTCGTGCTTAAAGACTGTGGTGAGCCCTCGCTCCATGTTACCTATTTGTTGTTTAGCAGCCTCTTGTGAAATGTAGTTGGAGATAAAACGACAATAAACAACAGACATAGATGATCTGCAGGCTGCTGTGTAAGACCATTGACTTAGTACAATCATGACTTAGAACAGTCCCTTCTGATAAAGGATTTTAGCTAAGCCACCATCAATTAAAAAAAAAAAGCTGTATGCAGAAAACCTTTTTTTTCGTTATTTGATTCATGGACATGAGAATTCACATAACAATATTTCTCAAAGAGTTTTCCATTCATTAGTGTAAATTTGTTCTACTGAGCAGTGAGTTGTTGGTTATGCAATTTTAGTGCGACATTTCCTCAGGGATTTGTACACCATCAACAATAAGAGCTCTATGCTCATCAAATACATGGCCTGCAGATGATCAAGGGAATACGTTTCAGCCCTCACCTCACACTATCTTGCTAAACTTGTCTAGACTCAAGGAAACTTGTTCTTGCTCTTCCCTTCAGGCCTCCCACTAAGAAACAAAAATGAGATTATTTTAGTATTTCAATCTCTGCTCTCACAACCCAACTTATTCTAAAAAATCAAAATGTCTCCCCTCAAAAAACAAAAATGAAATAGTAATCACCACAAAAGCAAGAAAACATTTACAAAATGATGAATTAAACCTCTGGTCTGTGTGCAAAAGACAAAAAGTAATCTATCAAAAATAATATATGTCATTTGTTTAACTAGAAATATTGATCTTCATTGTGCTTCTGTCAACAGCCAGTGAAGACTGTGAGGCTTTTCCTGGTAACACCAGTGAGAGCTGGAAGACAATACTTTACATTTATTTATGACCCGCACACAGGTTCCTGCTGATTTTCTACTTGGCTCCCACATTCAGTAGTAATGAAATTACCTTTAACCTTGAGACAGCTATCATCTTCATGTGAATTAAACTGACCTGTACATGGGTTCTCTACAAGTTTATTGTTCCTTTCTGACAAACTTTCTTTTCTGTCTTGTACAGGAATACTGATCATTTTACAGATAAGTGAAGAAGAGATCGATGTTATCACATAATCAGGCCTCCCGCACAAGCTGTCAAAACCAGTTGTTGCTTGAGTTGGTGCATGTCTTCTAGATGTATTGTTTTCACCTGATCTCATTAGTAAGTGCTTCAATGGCAGAAAAGAAGTTCAAGATCTGCATCCAAAAAACCCTGACCACTCTGTTCTGCCTGTCTTTCTGTGAGGCATCCTTTGGGCTACATTAATACTTCTATGTAAGTATTTCACAGCCTGAAAACTGTGCTTTGGTGCAGAAGGAACATGACATCGCATGAATGCAGGTCCCCTCCTAATGGGAAAGGTTTGTTTAACGTGCTGTCCACTTAGCGACACCTACACATTTTCTAGGGTAGTAGTGCTAGTTGGCGAGGACTAAAATTGTGCTTGGAAGTATGCTAAAGCTGTGAAAGTGTCAGCAACTGCAGAAGGGTGCATAAGTATGAGCTCTGACCTTGTTTTAGTTGCAAGTGTAAGAAAGGCTCAGTGACCTTTATCTAAGCTTGCACTCACTCTCTTAGGTTTCTCCATCTGTAGTTTCTTCTCTGTCATTTATGTAACACTCCCTGTGTACACAGTCCCTTGACTTCTCCCTTCTATTTGTCTTGACTACTGTGTATCTAATAAACTTATCTAGTACACCCTACCACAGCCTGGGGGCTTCAGGATCTCTGAGATGTGTGGCTATTCTTAAAAGCAGGCTAACAGCTGGCTCAGCTGTCTGTATGTGCTGATGAAATGGACAAGCGTTGTCCATCCTGACTGAAGGAAGGTTGGTTTTACTCCAAACAAAAACAATGTGTATGACAACAGTCACAGCTTTGATGCTGGTCACAACTCTATACAGTTATCTTCTGAAGCGGTCTTAAAGTCAACATTCTTTCTGGACTGGTGGGGTGGAGATAAAGATTTACTATGTAGACAACCTTTCACTGTGAATTTGAGTATACTATTAATTTTTATGGCATTGAATTTTCTCCAGGTTCAGGTGAGCAGAGGGGACCATCCATTGTTCCCGTTCATACGAGGGGGGAGGATAGTGGGAACAAGAGAAAGTACTTGAAGTTCGTATTTAGTCATCTGAGCATCTTTAGGGTTTTGTCAGTATTTCTGATGGTTTGGGTGTCTTTTTAGCAGTACCTTCCTTTCAAAAAGCATCATATCCTCTAGGGAAAAGTAATGATGTGAGAATATCTGGCCCTGCAAGCTGAGGTACTTGAACATTGAGAGACACCTACTATTACCATCCTAGTTTTATCTGGCTGTTTGGGGAGGATGGAGAGTGTTCCTAAATGTTGTTGCTCAATCATAATTCTGTCATGATGGCTTTATTCTCAGGTAGGCAGGAGTCATCACTTCCTCCTTCACTCAGTGTGTCTGAAGGCAGGGAATGAGGTCTTAGGAAAGAAAATGTTCACAGTACTTGAATGAAGGGCAGCTCCAAGCAAAAAGGCCCTCTTTGGATACAGCTGCTAGTGGGACCCCAAGCTAGGATGGGAACCTGGTACAGAGTTTGGGGCTGTAATTTGGGAAGGAGTAGGGGTCATGACATGTGAGGATATGGCGAGGGCCTCAAATTACCTTCATGGAAGTAACTGATTTCTATGCTTAAAAGGCATTCCTTTTTTTTTGCTGGCTAGTAACTAACTTATTTAAAGCCACATATTTTTCTTTTCAAGGTCTTACACTGGACCTCTAACACTCATACAAAGTCAGGCATGATTCACTTTACTTTTGAGACTACTTGAAACATAGGTGCAGGTGGCATCACAGTAGTGTTGGATGTCACTCTCTGCAAGATGTGCCTTTCTTAAAACCACAGTCTGCCTTTGTGGTTGTTGTTTTAGAAGCAGCCCTTCAGCTGGTGTTATCACATGATGACACAAAGTGTGGGAAATGAGACAGTCAACAGGTGCTAAGAGATCTTCAATACTAGAAGTGAGAAATAAAAAAAAAAGAAAGAAAAGAGCAACTAAAGTTAGGGCAAGGAGATACAAAAGCACCAAAAGATTTCAAAATTATTTTCAAAGTAAAAAGAACTCAAGCCAAGAGAATTATAGGTCAGTCTGACTAGACCAGAGGAAACTCTGTGCAAGAACAATGTATTTATAGCCCATATCTTTATGTGGTTATGATTTCCTTGCTCTATTACATGAGGCTTTCTCTAGGACTAAGTAGAAAAAAAAAACATTATTTACTGTTCTTTATTTAGAAGGGTTTGCTTGCAACTATAAAGCCATGTAACACCTTGCCTTTTGTTTTATTTGTTGCTTTTTCAGTGAAAGCTTAGTTTCAGGACATGGGTTCCAGGGCCACCACAGAATCCAAGGCAAAATAAGTAGACCTAGAGCTGTTAAAAAGTTATGGTAGATACTGTAATTCAAATGTCTTAAATTTTCTCTTTATTTTGTAGCTTGATTTCCTATGGAAATGAGGATTTGACTATGCTCTCTGTCCAAAGGTCTGTCTTCCTTTGTATGTCTCCTCCCCCATGTCTTCTGATTTCAGTGGCCAGTTTCCAGAAATTTCAAAATGTGACATTTATCTCAATGATAATTATGATCCTAAGTGTTTCTTGGAACTCAGCTCCTAGGTGGAATACTATCGTTCATTAATACTGCAGCAGAGCAAAAGACAGAAGTCAGCAATTTCAAAATATATTTGCCTTGTTGACCAATGAACCTGCATGTAGTGGCTGGCTAGCTAAGATATCAGTATCTCCGATTCAGCCACAATATCAACATCTCCTTCACACTAGAGGTGTTGGAGGAATTGTCACTGAGCAAGGACTGTTGTGGCAGAAATGGTTAATAGACAAAGGATTCAAATCTTTAGGAAGCCAGCAATTCCTTTGCTTATGGAACCACCTATTAATTACACATACAAAACCTCTCTGCAATCAGAAATATTCAAGATGCAGTAGGCTATTCAATAAGCATATGCATGAAGAAGTACCCCAAATGCATCTTTAAATGCAATTAAATATGTGAACAAAATAGCTAAGGAATATGTTGATATGTTTATGCATCAATTCTAAACATTCAAATGCTTACTTGCATATACAAATACAATGTACAATTACAACACTTGTAATATAGGCACTCAGAAAATTTGCTTATCATTTCAGTTTTATTAACATTACCAATTGTCTCCAGACTACTGACAAAAATCTCAAGTCCAATTAGAATAATCAACTGTCCCACAAATATTTTAATAAGTTGTGTATGTATATATTTATTAAAGTAAGACATTCAAAATTAGTGCAAGACCAAAACTGAACGTAATTAATTGTAAGAATACATGTTTGAAAGCAAAGACTGATAATGAAAGGTATCTTCTGAAACAAAGGGTGAAAGAAACTTTCAGTCCAAGACATTGTTTTTTCATTGCTATCATCAGTGGGGCACATGGTCCATCGTGGCTTCTCTGCCAGCTCTCTTTTTTATGAGTCAGCAGGGGATCAAAAGTCTGTCAAACAGCAGAAAAGAGATAACACATCCATAGCCCACACTGTTTCATATGTGCCTCCACAGCTTTGTTGTAATATGGCAGAGAAGGAGAATCAGAATGACTGCTTCCTCAAGCCCAGCCACGTGCCACTCTGTGCAAGCCTTGCGAGTCGGATGAAACGGCAGAACTGGCTGTAAACGAGATTAGCATTAACAAGGGCGGTGGGGAGTCAGCTTGGTCACTGCTGCAGATTGGCTTGCGATCCTGGCCCCTCTGCCCAGTGGAGATGCTGTGGTGCACAGGAGCTGGTCTCCAAGGTGTGCTTATTCCACCTACAGCAAACCCTTGGATTCTACTCCAAGAATGCCAGGAGGGAGAAATGTGGGGCAGCTACAGGCAAAACTGCATTACAACTTTAATCTTATTGATTTTAAATTGAACGTACATAAAGGATCAGGCCCCCTGTGTAAAAGGCTCATCAAGGATCTAAAGGTACTAATCAAGGATATTTCTCTCTACATCTGCAAACCAGCAATGAATTACTCTAAAATAAAGTCATTGCCTTAAAATTAACCAATTATAAATTTTGTTTAAAATATCTACATCAACTTTTAAAAATACTTTTTTTATCATTTTAATTTCTAAAGAAAAGTTCAGAGAAACTTTCTGGCCCTTTTATATGTTCACAACTTCCAGATGTGACTGCAGGTATAAGGAATAACATTGATAGATCACATTTATTAGGTAAAATTCTGCACTAATAGTTGAAATAGTGAAGAATTCCAAAGATAAGCATGTCATGTACAATACAGAAAAGAAGATTAAAACCAGGACAAATGGTAAATCACATTTAAAATCAGCAGCAAGACTCTTCCCCAGAGACTGAGTACAGTCAAAATAAAAAATTCTACTAAATATTTAGCAGGTGTAATTGAAAATGAGGTGGAGTGCTTTTAGGCTTATATCCTGAAGGAAGTAGCTTGGTACCACATCAAATCATGCATTACAGGAAAATTAAATACTACCCACCTAGCTGCTGTTAAACCTCTAAGAAATACCATTGCACGGGTGGCTAATGAGGCAGGAGCTAAGAAGGACGTCTGGAGCACAACTGCATCCTTCCATAATACTTAAAAGAGTTTTAGCATTGCTCCAGCAACCAGCTAAAATCATCCTAGCAATGTTATAGGTGATAAAGTCAACGAACTATACTGCTGCTACACTCTACAGGAGAATTTGGATCCAAAGCTCAGTGAAGTCAAACGCGAGTGGGCTTCATTGGGCACTGGGTTAGGTCCAGCTTGCAAAAGGCAGAGAAGCTGCATTCAGGGCCTGGGAAGGAAAGAAGCCCTCACAACCCACTCTATAGCAATCAGCTTCTTGGGTACCTACACACAGAATTCTTTCACAAGATACTGTAATCCAAAGGTGAATTCAAGTCTTTCTGTTTTAAGTGTTCAAATCTTGTGATAGGTGAACTGAAAGAAGTACAGAACATAGCATTGCACAATTATCTAGTCTGACAGACTGAACCATATGTGCTCGTAGTATGGATGGCTATAGAAGACTAAATACAAAGTAATATCCCGAATAACTGAAAATCAAAAGAAAAGAAACACCAGAAGGTATTCTTTGAGAAAAATACCTGCTTGACATCTGAAAACTCTGATCACCGTATGAGTCACTGCAAGTGACTTCTGATGATTCACTGCCGTTTTTTAAAACTCAGATAACAATCTCTACTTGTTTCCAAAAACTTTTTTTTTTAGGGGCAGCTTTTCATATATAAAACCTGCAATTTAGTTTTCTTCTTTTTAAGCCTCTAAACAGCTGTATTAGCAGAGTGTAATAGGTTAAGACTGCTTACATTTTTTGCTCCTCATATCTTGGTAGGCCATTTCTAGTACAGAGCAGCAAGACCTTGACTGCTCCATCTCAGACTGTAAATTGCTTATAATTCCAGTGGTAGTGGTCATTTCCTAGGAACTGGTCCAAGGGAACAGAACTCATACTAGTAGACCACTGGAATGCCACCAGATTACCTCTGTTGGTTACTAACATGGCCTCTGAGTAGTGACTCGTGCTTTACTTACGCAGGAATGTTTAGTCACTTGCTTACACCAGTATCATTGCCTAGACAAAAATAGCTCAGTGGACTTTCAGTCAGGTATGAGAACGTTCCTCCTAGTCAAGCATGAATCCCTTTCCAAATGACATAATATAAACTGAAAAAAAAAGGTTTTTCCATATCAGAAAGAGTTGTTGATTGTGTGAGTCTAGCTAAATCAAAGTAGTTTGACACATTCAGCAGTGCCCATGTGGACAGTTTAACAGCAAAAGATTTGGTTCTGTAATTACTATTCCTCTTGACAGTTCCGACAATTTTCTGTCCTAAACCTTTTCTTTCCTCACTGAATTGGTAAAACGTGGTGAAAAAATGTACCAGCAGTCTCATGGCATGCAGACAAATTTTGGAGGCAACACTTTTGTAAATAGACATTAAACAGTTTTGGAATAACTTTGAATACTTTTGGAAAGTCATACACATTTAATCTGCTGTGCAGATAAATTATTTGAATAAAATAAATTATACACTTCCTCATTTTGACCACAAGAACAGTTTTTTTCTGTCTGTTAATTCTGCATCTTATTATACCTCAGTAATATGAAAATTCTGGATGGGGAACACCAATAGTCAGATAATTTTTCCAGTAATTCTGCTCCAATTTTTTTTTTCTTCTCCAGCATATACATCAGTGATTGCAACCATGTGGAAAAAAAAAAGCTTTATTTGTTGCTTGTATCATTGTTGACCCTGTGAACACTCGTATTCTATTCCAGTGCAATATTGAAGAGGCTAACTACTAACTAAACCACTCTGTACCTTCTTTGAGCTAATCTGACTCCGTAAAGGAATGCTTAATATATTTCTCAGCAAGTCTCAGCTGAGAATCACAGCAACAGGTAAATATTTCCTAAGTTGTTTCTTAGAAAAATATGGCAGAAATACAATTAGACCATATGAATATAAGAGTAGACTCTAAAAATATTCGTACTTGGTCAGACCTAAGACCAATCTAGCTCAGTATTCAACACCTGCATTGGCCAGTAGCAAAGATGCTAAGGGCAGGATATAAGGAACGAGCCCAAGTACTGAGTGATGCTGATATGTATCAGCAGTCAAGAATCATCAGTTAGGGGTCTCTTAGTCTGAAACCTTCTGATGGACACATGCTATGCTGATTTGAATGATCTCTTCTAATTATCTTCATTTTGGCCTTTGTGCTATCCTACGGCACTGCTTTTGCCGCAATACACTTGGGCATCACACGGAAAAAATATTCTCCTTCTCTTAAGCCTGCCATCTGGTCATTTTATGAAGTGCCTCAAGTCCTTGTGTTGTAAGAAGTGAAATAGGGTAAGCTTTTACCAAATGTAAAACCAGTTTACTTTGTCATACTTAACGTATTAGGCAATATTGTTTACTTATAAATCAACCTAATTATGCAGGTCCTTACTGAGTTTTCCATTTGTTTTTAATGCTTGTGGACATGGCAGTTTGTGCCATTTCAGTTACAGTACGGAGATCAACGCTTTTCTGATTCCTATGGGGACATCTGTTCATTAGCACGCAGGGTGGCCAATATCGCTTTAGGTAAAGATCAGCTAGTTCCTCTGTACTACACATTTAGGAAGAATAGCATTGCTTATAAAATGTAACAAATGTTTCCTGGACTCTGGCCAATATATTTTTGATCTTTTCTTGATCTTCATTTTCACTAATCCTTTTCTTTTTATATTCTTGTCTTTTGTTGACATGCCAAAATTCTGTCAGTCTTGTTTCCTCTTTCAAAAAAACGTATTTTTGTTAAGTTGAATTAAGCATTCTACCCTGTTGCCAAGAGCAAATTAAGTTCCACACACACTGAAATCAAATTTCGTAAAGTGTCAGGGCAATTAGCTCTAATATGTGGTTGCTGTAGCTCTTAATTTTCCCCTTTCAAGGGTTTTTTTCCTCTGTCTTTGTTTCTGAACAGAAGATGTGAGATTCCTTCTTTTGCCTCCTGTAGCCTTTTAGTTCCCAAGCATCCAGCAACCATCCACTGATACTTAGCCAAACCTCACTTTTAATCTATAACCCAAAGGTATTTGAAGTAACAAATTGTTCATTCTTCAACCAGAAAGCTAAGCTGGTGGACCAGCCTGCTGGAACTGGAACAAAACTTGAAGAGCAGACTTCTGAAGACCTCTCCCAAGCACCACATTTAAGCGCATCACACGCACACTGAGAGATTTCCCATGACGACTTAAAACTGGCACAGCTCACCCACATAACAACAGAAGTCTTTCACATCAGAAGTTGTCTTATATGCATTTTTTTTCGTCAGAGGTTTGATTCCAACAGGTTCAAGGGGGACAAAATATGAGAACATAATTATTCCAAGTAAATGGAAAGGGAAGGGAAAGGCCCCATTTCAGATAGATCAGGACAAACTCCTGCCTGGTATTGCATGGCGGAATGGCACAGTTCTAGCCTAGCCTTCTAGAAATGCTTTAGCATTCTCACATCTACATCAGTCTACCATAGGCTTTCCAGTCCAGGCTGGCTTCAGCAGAGAGATTTTTCTTATCCCCTTCTGCAACCCCTTTGTATTGATGCACAGGCAGGATGTGTAAAACAAGGAGTATGACTTCTGTAAGACTGCTCTCTGCTAGCCATACCAAGCACTCTATGGTGAGGAAGGATGTAATCAGAGCCAAAGAAGCAGTTGTTTCAGTTCCAATAAGCAGTCATCTTATATAAAAAAAAAATCCTGGATGGTTTCCCAATGTCAACTAGATTAGGATCAGCTAATTTGTTCATGAGGAATTTGACAGTTTGAACATTACTCAGTCAGCCACCGTCCTTCTCTTTCCTTCACATCCCCATTTATTTTGGCAGACTTAAATACTGCACATGATGAAGATGTATTATAGAAACAGTCATTGTACTATTTTAAACACACCAGAAGTATGAGAAAACCTGCTTGGACTCCAAAGGATATCTATACACATCTACAAATTGACCAGTCACATTGCAGATGATCTAACGAAGTAACAACTGATTTTAACACATGAAATATAAAATACTCTTTTGTTTAAAAAAAATAATTTTATCCACAGATGCATGCAGAACTGTTTTCCTGCCTCCCATACTTCTCATTTGCTTATTACTGATCCCTATCGATGTACTACTACTTTAAGCCCAAGAGGTGGGCAAGTTTTCTGTTCCTGTTCTTCCCCCTTTTTATTCCTAGCCAGTCCTGCAAGCCTCCTTACTCTACCTCTTCCTTAATTTAATTTTCTGTCAACCCTGGAAGTGATTCAGAAGGGAGGTGCAGCTGAGAATCAGACGTCATTAACATTCACTGGGGTCTAGGCAGTAACTGCCCTTCAGTGTTTTGAAAATTCCCTTAAGAACAGTATCATGCTAATAACTTAGTTTCTATTTCAAGGTAATGTGGCCACAACAGTATCCGGAAATTCATAGCTAGTCTTCAACATGGTTTGTATGATACTCATCTATTGCAGCCAATTCTCCTGCTCCTTCAGGGTGTTTTAAATAATCTGTATGTGGCCAAGGGCAAGAAGCTCAGCACATATCTCCAGAGAATGGGCAGAAGGATCCAGTGGAGGATGTAGTGACGGGTGGGACATGAAAGAAATTTCCTTCAGCTGTCCCACCACTGCCCCGCGGGATGGGTGAAAAAGGGCTTAGAGCTAGGTCATGAGGCAGCCTGCATTTAAGCTTCTTCTCCTTTTTATTCTAGATATTCTGGAGTTCGTATCAATTCAACCCCAGCAACAAGCCATATTGTGTGATCTCATATTAGCAGCCACATTTGACCTGCTCCCAGTTTCATGCAGTACGGTAATAGCCACCTTTCTCTATTGTGATTAATGCCAGAACTGCAGCGCCTATACTCATAGTGCCTCTAAGAAACGGCTGGGATGTTTGAAGGCAAATCTGATAGCCTATGAATTCTCACAAAGCCTGAAGTTTCACAGTAACATTCTGCTCCCCAATTTCATTCTCCTCCTATACTCCATGTGTCACTCCTCTCTTCATCTTTTCATTTTCCATCAGCAGATCTGATTCATGCTCTATTCTATCCCACATGCTTCAGCTTCTTAATCCTCCTTGATCCTCACCCCTGATAAGACTGACTCTTTTATTATTAATGTTATCAAAAGGATGAATTAAAATTAATGCAAGACTTGTAATTCAGCTGCATTGTTGAGGTGAGAAGTCAAGCCAGTCAAAACAGTAAATGAAACATGCTCAAAGGCATATCATGGCAGCTTTTAAAAGAAAACACAGCCTCTTTAGAAAAGCCTAGGCTTCTAAAAAGAAGAGAGAAAGGTGCATGATCATGGAAGGGATGATAAGTAGTCACAGAATCTATTTGTGAAGTGTGTGTGATACTTTTCAAATCTTAGGTCAGTTACATGATACAACTATGGTATTCCTATATCAAGCTTACAAGATAGTCCTCTATAGAAAAAATAGTGTATTTTTTAATATTGTAAACTTAACGCTGTTTTCCTAATAATATCAGTCATTTTTTTCCTATAATTTCCTTATATTAAAAAAGGCTAAAAATAGAAGTACATTATCCAACATCTTTGAGTTAGTTCATAACACCATATAACATATAGCCACTGGATTTCAGCTTTAAGTGAGATGAAAAGGTCACTTTCTTCTTGAACAATGATTGCAGTCTGTTTCCCACTCCCTTTAATTCTTGTTGCTTTTGAAATTTTATTTTGCAAGTTAAGTAGTACTCAAACTTGTATTTCCTGGCCTTCAGGTTAGGATTTCCACTGCTACAGCAAACAGTCTTGAAAGGCATATTATTTTATAAGTATTATTTCCACATATCATCAAGTGGGGAAAAATCAGAAAACCTCAGATGGAAAACAGATTTAAATTATCATGAAGCATAAAAGGCAAGGAAAAAAGTAGGTATGAATATATTACAAAGAAGAGGAAAACAACATGTATATCCATTGCATAGTGCAGGAAGAAGGCATGCATGGTTTCACACACACGCAAATATGAAAGATAAATTGCAGTCAGCTACTTGGAAGAAAATATATTTCTACAACAACAGAAGAGTATCGGACAGTACGCAGAAAAAGCAGGTTAAAGATATAGTCAGATAAGTGAATTATGTTCTAGCCAGCAGAGCTAGATGAAAATTACTTCAGACAAAACTAGCAAAACTTGGAAGTAGCCAAACTGGATCATTGCAGAACTATCCAAGATGCTTTCCAAATACTAGTGATTTCCTGTGGGAACCTGGGGAGGGCAATGGAGGCTCCAGAAAATGAGAAAGGACAGAGCCTTTTAAAAAGCGAGAAAGGGAGATGTGAAGATGCCAAGCACTATAAACTAATCAGTCTATAAAAATCCCAGAACAGATTGCTGAACAATCCATGTAAAGTGCTGGAAAGATAATAAAGTGATAAAAACAGGCAACCAGGGTGTGTCAAGAACAGCTCACTTCAAACCAAACGGATTTATTTCTTTGATAGGTAATAAACTTAGTACAGAAGGAAGAAGTAGAAGATTCTATATAATTCAAGTGTGTTAAAGATTTGTCATTGTCCACATGGTGTTCTCAAAGGGAAGCAAAATTTTCATATAGTCGCCATCAAATATATAAGGTTGGCTGAAAAATTGTTTTCAAATCTACTTATCAGTGATTCCTGACCAACCAAAGTATCTCAAGTGGCAGCAATTCTGCCATGAGTCTTCTGAATCCAGTTACATTTAATGTTTCCATAATGGCTTTCACACTACAATAGAAATCACAAATAATTTACTGAAAAGGACCAAAGTTCTCACTAATCTTTTGAAACAGGAAGAATCGTCAAAATTTAGTGTGCTGAAAATCAAATAAGAAACCTGAACAATGCTGCACAGGAGCAGAATGCCACAAACACAAAAGAACGAATGATCTGGGCAGTGTGGCAGACCAACAACTAGAGTGCCTCACAAACTGGACAAGAGACAACAATATCACATGACTAGGAAAAAAAAAAAGCAAATATTGGTATGTTCTGTACTGATGTGATTTCTGATGGTGCTCTCCCTATCTTTGCTGACACAATGGGCTCCCAAAAGTATCCTAGTCACATATGTACTGCATACCAGATGTATTCTGATTCCCAGCCCTATTGCAAACCCTAGAAGCCATCCTGGTTCTCCTGTTAAATAAGAGGTTGAAGGATATTGTTTGTGCTGGGAAATTTTGAAGAGGCATATTTTATTGTGAAATTGATAAATGCATCTAGGGATCTGGCCCAAAGACGACTTTGGTTAATACAAGTTATAATAGTTTGCAGATGGATGATAAAGTCTTTTGGACAGACTCTGGAAGACTTTACTCACTTACATAGCAGACTGACTGAAGTATTTCAAGAAAATGTTCTACAATAATCTGACAATTCCACTTGTTTTTACTTTAGTGGTGGTGGACTTTAGTGGTGGTTCCACAATTCCATCATTAATTTACACTCAAGTAATTTAAAAAAAACAGTAGTTCAGATGCCCAGTGAGGGAAAACTGGCTATGGCTTGACTTGGAAAAAGTACATTTGCCTGATTTATCACAGGTTGTGAATCTGGCCCCAGCTGTTCAAATGCTGATATGTCAGTCTGTATTATGTGAATGAATTGGTGCTATTTCATTTGGGAGTATTTTTGAGTTTTATAACATCTCTTAGAAAAGAGAAATATATATTTTTCTGGTTTATATGGCATCTTTTATTGAAAAAAAATCTATTAATTGAGTTTTGTTTGCTTTTGGTTTCAATGAACATTAGTACATATAACACACACCTTTGTATCAGCCCAACAATGACTGAAGTCAAGCTTAGGAGTGGGATTTCCTTTAGTCACTGTATCATGTTTATCCTTTTTGTTAACTTCAGAGTCAAATCACGTTTGGCCCTCCATCTCTTTATTTTATTATCACAGACAGCACAGAGAAAAGACTAGGCTAATGGCCACCGAAACACAATAAAGTTTGATAGCTGAATAAATTTGGCGAGCACAGAATTTCTGTATCAAAAACTCAAAAACATGCTCAGTGGTGAACACCACCACTACATCTTAGCTGAGTGCAAGAGTTTCCCTAAAGGCAAGATACTGGCTTTAAGAACAAGGGCATATCAGCTGAATCTTAAAAATTAGTCTCATGCTATTTGGCCAAAAGACTGGACAACTGAACAAAATAAGAGAACATAGGTTAACTTCCAGGTTAGCTGTTTGAGTGTTGTGGGGCCTCTATCTCTGCAGATATCACTTCAGAAAATGTATTTTATTTTTCATAGCAACCACAGTCTGTAGGTACAAGAACAGGATAAAAGGGAGGAAACAGAAAGCAATATTCACAGTTGATCTTTTTTTTTCTCACTTAGCTCTCACACATAAACGTGATTCATTTTTACCAACTGGGAAATTAAGGGCATCCCTCTCATGAGTCAGATTCCTTTTTTTTCTTGTGGATTTCTCTGTTTTCAAAGTTTTGTTTCTTGATTTTGCTTTTAATTCTCGGTAACAGAGATAAGCTTACCATCAAAGAGATGACCACTAAGTGTGCTTTCTCCTCATCCTATGTTCCTTAGTATTTTTTTACTAAAAGTTGCAATTCAGGACATCTTGTTGCTAATAAGTTTGAACTGAGCAGTTCAGGTCAGTGTTAAGCTTAACTGACTAAACTATAGAGGCTAACAAATACACATCTTTCTTTTTCATCTTTGGACGAGAGACACTAAACCTCACCAAAGCAGGCTGTATCTCATAAACAGGTAGAGGACTTACTTACCTTTAGTCCTTACAGTTTGAAGATCTTGATGAGCTTTTCTAAAAAAAATTTATATATACAAACTTACACTTCACAATTTAAACCTGATGTAACTCATCTGGTCCTCCCAAATTGCACCAGAAATTAATCAGCCATACAGAGGTGAGGCTGAAAGGGCTCAAAAGTATTCACTGACTTTGCATGCCTCTGTTTACGGTTGTCTGGCTTTAAACACTTACCAGCAGGTGTCTGAATTAGGCTATCTAAAAAAAGAAGAACACAAAATGTGTGGGACTTTTTAGAAAAGATTTCCCCAAGTGACTTGTGCAGGGATTTTGAGCGAGCCAGCACTGAATTCCGAAAAGGCAACCAAGGGCCCAATCCAAAACTGGCTGAAGGACAGAGTCAGCCTACATGACTCACATCTCTGGAACTGGTAATCAAATGTATACCAGATTGTGTAGTATAATGCATATGTTACACGGTTCTGAGGCAAAGGGGTGATCATTTTCATATTGAAACTATATATTGCTTTTCTATGCACCTGGCTAGATACTTGGTATACAGACCTTGTCTTCGCTAAAAAGGAGAAGAGGAAAAAAAAAGTAAGTGAAGGCTGGTTTTAATCCACTTCATTCATTATCTATGCTACAGTCCTGAAACCAAGGAAAAAACAACCTTTAATCTTTCTCAACTATTCAAGGAGCACCGGAAGAATCTATTGCAATCATATTGACTGGTATTTAGAAAGTGCACCTAGCTTTCTTGAGATTTTTTTGGACTTTCTGGAGCTAAAAACAGATTTGGAAAACTGGTGTCACTTGGATACCATCCATTCAAGTATTCTGATGCCAGACTTCTACCTCAGTTTTTATCTCCAACAAGTACTTATTACATAACTTTTAAAAACTCAGAACATTTTAAGCTTTTTTAATATTTACAGCTCTATTAAAATCTTTAGCTCCCCTCACTGTCTAGCAGGGCTTAAAAATTCTACTTGTCTTGCCTTACTCAAGATTTTATCAAAGATTAATTAACATGGCTTGAAATGCATCCTTCTTCTAAATAAATGTCTGTAATTATTACTCTAAAGTTACCAGCAGGATATGAAAGTAAAAGATTTTAACAATATAGACAGAAAGACAGTTTTGGAGAAGTTAGGCTAACCACCTGACACTGGCAGAGTGCAAACAGAGGTGAGAAAGGAGGCCAAATGTACATCAGTTAAATACACCTGTGAGAAAGTAGGTGTGGAGAAGAGTTCACTTAATACAAAACAGGGAAATGTAGAAGTCTCTCAGACACTGAAAACAGATTATTGAGTTCCCATTCTTCCCCAGCCATCTTCTTGGAACAGGAGAGTATTTCCTCACATTTTAGTAAAGGAAGTCGGAGCAGATGATTAACAGGTTTTCTGACTCTTTTTACAAAGGTTTGAGTAGAGGAAGAAAATTCCAAGGTCTTGGTTATTATTTGTGTTCAGCTAAGCACAGAATCTGGCCTCTCTTTGTAAGAGAGATTTTTTTCCTTTCCAATGAAACCTTTACTCAAGCAAGGTAATACCTGACTTAACAACCACGGGGTAAAATCCAGTAACTATACATAGGATGGGTAGAAGAGCACTGACATTCTCATTCCTGGGTGGGGACCTGAGCTAAAAAACAATTGAAGGTTAGGTACAAAAGGGACACACTTAAGCATCTCCACTCCATGCTTATATTAGCAAGAAGAACATCTCAACTGGCATGGATTTGCCCCATGACATGGTTGATGTTAAGGACGTCATGTCGACTCATCGACTGTTTCAGGAGGTTTTAATTGTGAGTAGCTGTAGTTTGGCACTAGCTACTGAAATCCAATTAGCCCAGGTGGGCACTAGGTGTGCTCTCCCAAAACACTTCTACCTGAGAGAACGTGCATCCTGTGAGCTCCACAGCCATTCTGCAACGCGGATTGGAGCAGAACAAGTGGGGCAGGGTGACTGGGGGATTCACTTCAAAGGTGCAACCATAATCTTACAGCGAAGACATGGACTCTCCCCTCACCTGGGACCCATCTGGGTGGGCTGGCAGCAGGTGAGCCTCCAGCCAGGACACATCCCCAGCAGGAGGTGGGTGAAGAAATGTCAAAGACCAGGCAAGCTCAGGCATGAGCCAGGCACTGAGCTCTTCAGTCATGTCCACACTGAAACATCTTACACAAGCAGAGAGAAACAAAAGCTCAGGGTTCTGATCAACTTCAGGCCACATCCAGCAGTGGTTCAAGGACCGTGTTTTTTTAAAGTACTGCTTTGTAACATTTTAACAATGTTACTTAGTACTGCTAAGTAATTTGCCTGAAGCCACCACAGCCATTTGTGGCAGAACAGGGAAATGCACCTTCATCCCCAGAGGCTCTGGCTAACACCATAACCGCACCAACGTCCTTCCTCTTTTCTCCTTCCTCCTGGCTGGTCAGAATCAGCTTAAATTGACACAGCAGGAGCATATTTTGATCCCAGAGCGATAGGGCCTTGAGAGGCACTGCAATAAGACAGCTCTTCCTGAAAGGGAGACACTTTGATCACAAAAGAAAAGTCCCCATGGCATGTAACAAGGTGCACAGATCCCACAGTTGTCTATCCAGTATGAAATTTTTGCGGCAGTATGAAATGAGAGATAGTTGTGGAGATGAAAGAGGAAAAGATGTGATGAGATAAAAAGAAAAGCTAAGGAAGATACACATTTATTCAAAAGAAAATAAATTTGCTCGTTATCATCTTATTTCACTAAATGGCAAAATTTCGACTCACTTCAACAGGACAACTGGCTGACAAGTCACACACAGGACTAAAGAAAGCAGGACAGAGATATGCAAATTAGCATTGTCACTCCCTTTGAGGCTCTGAGATGCCAACATTTTATTTCATCCCAAATCAGCAGAAAAAAAAAATTAGATTTTTTCTTCAAATTGAAATATATTGTATTAGTTTTGATTAAGTAATAATATTTATTTTAGGCCTTGAGGTTTTCGCTAATTCTACAATAGAAAAAGCTACAATAGTTAGTACAGAATGCCCTGCACATTTAGCACATCAATGTATATAATATGGAAATTGAAATGATAGATCATCTTGGTAATTTCTTGAAAAGTATTACAAAAATCAGTACATTCACATGAATTTTTTTTTTGTTTGATTGAACAAGCACTTCAAGATTGCTGCCCAACTTTCTGTCAAGTACTTTTCACAGGTTGTACTTGCATGAACAGGAATTTGACTCTCAAAACAAGAAGCCTGAATTTGCAAAATTCAGCAAGTTACCATGCTCAAAATCTTGCTCCTCCTGATGGAAAAACCTGGCCAATTAGTTTTAGTGAAACTATGATAGCACCCATTATCTTTCACAAGCTTTGAGTCAGGCCTTTGGAGAAAAATCTTTGATTATATCTTTCATCACAGTAATAATCTAAAGATATGGAAATTAATAAAAAATAATTAATAGGTTTTTTTTCTCAAGGCTTGTTCTAACCTGTTTAGTTCAATTTAGTCAAATATTTAATTTGTAATGCTTTATTTATTAGGTGTAAAAAATAGTGAAATCTAAAAATAATTAAAAAAATAAGATTAATGGAATATTTCTCTCTGTGTTTATAAGCTGTTCAACAATTCACATTTTCTAGTTACAGTGCCAGAGGAATATGCTGTATTTTTTCATTGCACATGCAGAAGCAGCAATGTATATGTGTATTGCTGCCAAATATTCTGATGTATACATTTTCTTGTGGATTGTTTGCAAAAGTAATACAAGACCTCGTTGAATTAATAATCTCCCATTCTATCCTTTATACTAATAAATCATGAAGAAAAAAGACATTATCTCACAAAAATAATATGGAATAAGATGTGGCCCTGGTTTTTCCAACTATGTAGGGTTTTTTTTTTATCAGGATCGAGTCTGAATTCCTACAGGAGAGTACAAATGTGCCAGCTCTAATCCCAAATGCACAGCGAAGTGGCTAGTGTTGGTTTTATGGCTCTACCATTAGGATGGAAATTTAACATGGTTCTTATTTAAGAGTACAGCAAACCTTCTTAAGAGGTGTGGGAGAAAGTATTTGTAGGAAGACCAAGCCACAGCAAGCAGCTTAGGATAGCTCCTGCTCTGCTAAATGTTTCCTTACACAGGGCTGCTGATGTCCCTCCAGAACCCCACTGCCAGCGATGCTGTGCAAGCTGACATGGTTTCATTCATATGCCATAACCTGTAGAGTCTTAATTCCCGTTGCCTCACTGTGGCTTGAAAAGCAGAAGAAAAGGAGATCATGTAGGAAGTTGCTTACAATCATTCTGCTACGTTCTATGAGATTAAATGAGGGGATTTCCCATCGAGGTGAAGGAGAAAGCACACCTGTATAGACTGAACATCAGCGATAATTTGGCATGGCCTCCTTCCTGCTCCAAAACCTGCTGGAATGTTTTTCACTTTTTTCAAACTCTCGTTTGTGTTACAATTGGAAAACAATACACAATTTTAAAGCTGTTAAGCTGTACTTTCCCACCTGCTCACGTCTTAACATGACTGGACTATTTTTGGTTTAGAAAAACTGAAGAACTCTTTTTATACCTCTCTACGTCTTTACCTTTCAGTCTTGTTCTATGATTTATTTTCCCTCACTCTGTCTTTCTCTATCATGTGTCATTGTGTTGAGACTCTTTAAAAACTGTCACACTCTCCGTACTTTACCGGGATAGCTGGTCTTTTCTCGTGTTTGGATCACTCACTTGGATGTCACTCTGCTGATAGAAGCCTGGAGTGCTGAAGGGAGATAAAAACCATTTCTCCTATATGAAATAACGGTTGCATAAGAGTTGACCAAAATACGTTCTGAAAGGGCCTGATCTAATATCCCCTGCAATCAATGGAAGGCCTTTAACTGACTTCAGCAGGTCTCAGATAAGGACCCACATTAATATTATTGCCATTATCATTCGTAACGGAGGCTCTGAGCTTTGCTATACAGTATGTTTTGTAGGAACAAGAAACAAATATGGTATGGTATGTTTCTCTCTGCAGTTTTTCCAAAAACAATATTAATTTAATGGAACTTTTTCTTCCTTTGTTTTATTTGCTGCTTTTATGAATAAGGTGTTCTCTCGTAAGAGGTCCTCCATGTGTTTTGAGATCTCTCAAGCCTCAGTAGAAAGATAAGAATATTAAAAATCAAAAAGAAAGTTTTTCTTATAAATAGTTTAGGAATTTGTGGTGATTAAGTCTTGAAGAAAAAAAAGCTTCAGAATAATTTAGATGGAAGAAGAAGTCCCACCTCATTTAACTGAGTCTCACTTGTATGTGTGACACTGATATTGTTGCATTGTATTCCAGGAAGAAACAGACCTAAATATCTGATACAAAAACCTAAGCTGAACTTTCTCAGGCTGGAGATGTTGAAGGTTTTAAAAAAGGCATAAGTACCGTTTCCTTTTAAAAAATTTCCAAATACTATGCAATAAAATCTGTAGATGTCAGAAAAATTAATAGAGTTGTCTCTGCTCTTGCTAACCTTCACAGTGTGGAAACAGGGAGGTGGAGCAGGAGAAACTGTTCTAAAAGAAAAATATCTCTCAGAGAGTTTTTTGCTTCAGTAATTTTCCATTTGATATATATCAAGATTGTTTCAGTGACTCTCATGAACTTTAATAGATTAAATTTTGAACTGTCCTCTAAGGAATGGAAATGTTACACCCCTTCTAACAGTCCTTAAGCTGGACCTGCTGAAGCTAGGTGAGATGCTTTGGGTCGTGCAACGGATCAACAATAGCATGCAGTCCTCATAAGCTCTTAGTCTGACAAGTGAACCCAGCAACTGCAAGATCGCACTTGAGGAAGTTGTACCTATGTGATTTGCTGTTGGCTGTTGCTCTTGAAGTCATCACATCCAGGACTGAGTTTCCTGTTATATCCTGGGCTTTGTCATACTCTCATTCAGATGATTAAAAAAAGCCTTTTGACTCTGCTGTAACCAGAAGCAAGCATAAGACATCATGCAAGGAGCCTCTTCAAGAACTAACAGCTAAATTCAGGGCTGTATCTGAGTCTGAACTTTGCTAAACTGACATTACATATACAGGCATGTACATAGCTATTTCTATCAGTATCTAAAAATGTGTTTCTTACACTACTATACTCTTTCATCTCCTCTCCCTGATTTGTTACATACCTCACCCACCATCTCTGCTACTCTAAAGTTTAAATTGTATGCCAAAACTTCAATACAGGGATGAAGAAACTAATCAATAAACACTTAAGTCAGCCATTTCTTATCTCTAAGAAGTATCTAGTAACTTCTACAAGTACTTTGGCTTGTAGGTTTCACTAGCTCAGTACGTTGAGAAGTGTATGTAACTGGGGAGTTTAAATGAATGTAAAGAGTATTATTTATATATCACTAGTGAAAGTTGTCTGTATTAAAAATTATACAGTTTTAAAATTACTTTTCAGTTAAATTGATCCAGCAAAATTCATATGTGTGACTCATATAAATTTTATCCCAAATGGATAGTTAAGGTTAAATTAATACAGGTCAGGTTGAACAAAAAGAATATGATTTATACAATGTTTTGCACTGTTTTCAATAACTTCCTTTGCAGGGTGATTTCAAGATAAATAACTTTCACTTTGGTAAAGATGAAAACCTAAGTCTGGCCTTTGTACTCTGAAACACTAAAATGCTGATGTAGTTAATAATAGCCAGAATAGAAAGAATTCTCACAGGTGGCTACCAAGTTTTAATGCAAGAACAGTTAAAGGCAGGGGAGAGATCCCTCAGTTTGCAATATCGTAGGAATGGGAAAATATTGGTTTGCTAATCAGATCTTTACTAAAAAAGGGGAGGAGAGGAAAGATGAAAGCCTTGAAAGCCTCAGGAAACTTAACTATGACTTTATGTCCAAATAAATCTTTATAAGATGGTAATACTGCCAAAGGGAGACTGCAAAGTATTTGCCAAGAGTAAGTTTATGAGAATAATTAAATTTGAGACAACCTGGCAATTGTTATTTCTGAAAAGGATTGATGGATAGCTTTCTAGTAATCTAAAAATAGCAGTCTAAAGAACACAACTGAGATGACCCTCAGAAGAAGTCGGCCATTTAACAAAGTATTTGAGACAGACATTATGAAAATATTTCCAGCTAATGAGAGGACACAAAAAAGCATAGCAAGCATATGTGAACAAAGCAGTAAGCAGTACTTAAAGACCGATCTTGATCACAGATGTGCTAGATGTGAAATATAGGAAATGCCAGAGGAAGGATAATTTTTCAGTTGTGTGCTGAATGAAAGACACCCAGGAGGAGTAGGCAGAGCCATTCTTCCCAGGCTCTATTACTTGTGTTGGTAAGTCTGATGAACCCTGGAAAGTGGATTTCCTACTTCATGGTAAGCACATAAGATTTAAAACAAGCCTGGTGTTTCTATTGTCAGAGTTTATACACAATGATCTTCGCTACTAATTCAAAGCCAAATAAACTGCTGTTCCCTTTGGTAGTTCAGTGGGAGAACTGGACTTGAAAGGGCAATTTACAGAGGAGACAACACACAGTGGCAGTTTATTGAGACCCAGAGTGTATGGGAAGAGTCTGAGTTCTGATGAGCTGTAGTGTTATAACAATGCAGCTGATACAGAAGTTCAAAGGGAGCATCTGAAGAATATGGATCTCTTGAAATAAGAGGCAAGGAGGATGAAAAGCTGGAGAGGCAATCCATTTGTAGCAGTGATATTGAGCATGAAATCCCATTTCTCAACAATGTCAGGAAGATCTAGCCAAGAGCCACAGTAACAGACCCTGCAGGATGAAACACAACATACATCTAGAGCAAAAGCGAACTTAAAAAATCCTGGTAGGATCTCAACGTGTCCAGGTGACCTTGCTTCCAAGGCCATCAGGCAGGCAGATACGTTCCCCTAAGATGTGGTATTGCACACGAACTCCAGCAGAGCTTCCTTCTTGCAAATAGTGCTTATTTTCAGATTTACTTCTAATTTTGAAATTAATCTTTTGGTACTGTCAGTATTTCCCCTCTTCCGACACCAGAGGCTAATTGAGGGAGGCCTGAGCTTTTCATACTTCTGTACTCAGTCCATGTCCTTAATCAAAAGGAATTCAAAAAGATTTGAGTGTTTCATTAAGGTTCATAAGGGTATAAGTGTTTCCCTGATTCAGGGCCTGCATTACCATTACTAATTCAGAGACGGCAGGAGACAACTGCAAGTGGGGAGCATCTTCCTCACACAAAGGGAAGCAGTTGGTGTTTCACACTGCTCTCCTGTGAAATGAGACCAGTGGAAGACACTAGTTCTACAAATTAATCTTTTGTGAATTTCAGTGTTGCCTACATGAGATCATTCTCCCCAGTCAGCTCATCTCTATCAGAAAGGAATACAGAATGATGGGGCATTTCCAACACCCATAAAAAAAATAGTGTAGTGTGCCAAATTGCCTGAAAATGTTTCTTGTAAAATAAAGAATATTCTTGGTATTGCTATTCCCTATGTAAGAGTAAAACAGTCCTCTTTCTTTCTTCTCTTATATGAAACCATGTGAAGATTTTATGACGCATTTCTTACATATGATTTCTGCTAACAGACTTTCCAGGTAAATTGCTCCAAAGACAGGCATGACCTTGTCCTAGGGAAAGTTTTGATAATAATGGATACCCCAAGTTCTCATCCAGTTACAGAAACAAAAATCTCAATATATTTATCCTGTGGAAGAAAGCACAGACACCATAGGGTCAGGGAAGTCTACAGGCCATTGACTTTTGGAACTACATTTGCCTGACCAGAAAATTACAGAGTAGAGCAAATAGTCACAAAATACCCCCTGCCTTTTCAAACAGTAGTGAATCTCTACCTACAAGAAAAGGAGTAAATAAATGTATTCTTTTGTAGGTTTAGGGTAATCCCTAAAACCTGGAGAGGAAACTGAAAATAGAAGACAGGATGGCCCTGAGGCTTTTAGAAACTGCTGAAAAAAACCCCACTGTTTCTAGAGCAGCCTACAGCATGTAAAAAAGCCAGAGAATCTCTGAATTCTGACACTTTAGTAAGACAGTAAAAAAAAGGGGAGGGTGATTTTTTGATAATACCAGCATTGTCTGAGGAAGACCAGAAAAGTGGATATCAATCTTTGTGCACTAGAGCCAGCTGGGCTAGAATATTAGCCAGAATACTTATGAACGGTGTAGTTGCCAAGTACAAATAAAATGTCACTGGGAAGGTTAAGAGTATGTTTGCTTACTGGGGAATTCCAGAGGAACTATTATTAAAAAAAAAAAAAAAAAAGGACCATGGTTTATAGGGTAAGGCTTCAAAGATTTTTTGGCAAGATACAATTTCTATCACATTATCACCAGCACTCAATATCCTTAAGCAAAGGCAGAGACTGGAAGAAATGTGCCGACAAGATGATCCGTCCTTGGCACAGTTATGTACAGATCAGCTCCTGTTATGTCAGCTAAGTAAAACAGACTTTGCAGAGAAGCACTTGCCATCGCAGTGACTGATGCTTGTAGAATATCTGTGTATCTGTCTATCTATCTATCTATCTATCTATCTATCTATCTATCTATCTATCTATCTATCTATCTATCTAACTATAAAAGATTAAGGTTCTACAGAGTATGACAATGCCTGGCTGGGAATTTATATGAGAAGCAAAGGTGAACACTGTCTTCTAAATCACAGGGAAATTTTTCACAGAAAATCATGTGAGTGCTTTTCTACAACAGAAGCTGAAATACTATCAGCCTAAAACCACATTTAAACAGAAACAGCAACCTTGCCTTTATTGCTTGGAAAGCCAAGAGATGTTTGAGGTTAAAAAAATCACCTGATTTGCAACAGAAGCAACTTCTGGTTGTGTGAAAATAGGTTTAATATATATCTACTTCAGTTTAATATTTTTGTCCCTTGCAGTTGCATAGTTAAAGGACTTTGTGCAGTGTGAACTGATGCAGGATTTATGCCTGTGTTTAAAGCAGCCTGAAGGAGCAGCTCCTGTAATCAGGTCATGGCATTCATTTGGCTAAGTCTGAAAATTAGAGATGAACCATTTAAAAATTATCATTGACAACTTTGTAATTTATACTGGAGACAGTAAAAATGTTTCTCAGTCCCGTCCAAACTTTTCCAGAACTACATTTCTTCTAAACCAGAGTAAATTCTTTCAGCTTCATTCTTCACCTCTAGAAGGCACTGGCACCTCAGATGAGTGATTTTCAGTGTGTGTGAGATTTAACACATCTAAGGTCATTTTTAATTCCCTTTCTTGGGTAATCAGATAGCTCCTACATGTCATTTGTCAGAGCTCCATAATGGCACTTGACTGTTGTGTTGCCACTGCTGAATTCTTGTGTCTCACCCAAAGAGCTGAGTCCCGCTCTCCAGTTATGTTTGGGCAGAGAGTGGAAGTAAAAGCAGACATTGGCCTCCTCATCAAATTAAAACAACATCTGACAAGTGATAGATCAGTAAGGATGAATGTTTTACTAATTCATATGCATCCTCCAGCAATTTAGCTGGTTCCATAATTGTCTTCTTTAAGAAAAGCGAGTTGCCTCTACTTGTCTTCTATTTCTACCCACTAAGCACTAAGGATCCAACTAGTTTTATTTTTCTCAGTGCTACTAAAGGTACTTTTACCTGCTTTCTTTTTCCTTTTGTTTTGCACAGCAAACACACCCAGTGCAAGACTGCATCTCTGTTAGTGACGAATTTACAGTCAGATAGTCAAGGAGATGAAATTGTTCTGTAATTTTTCTTACGTAAAGTAGATGTATTTAAAAAAATTACTCCCCAGAGGAACTACAATCATACCTGCATTTCTAACTGAGAAAAAGGAATATCCCTGAAAACTGCAATTTACCTAAAATAGGAATAAATTTTTTTACTGAAAGTTCCATGTGAAAATATAGAGAGACAAGGTACTAAGAAATCAGGTATGACTGCAAGTGAACAAAAGCATAACAGAATGACTATACCCACACTTTATTCTTAATGAACCAACTAGTAAATATTTTATTACAGACTTAAGACTAATATGTGACTAAGTAAAGGAAATTTTTTCCAATAATAATGTTGCATGACAGGACCCTCAGCCAGTTTTCACAGGAAGGAAAAAAAGAAAGAAATACCCAACTTTAACCTAAATGAAGAGACAAGAAAACCTGTCTTTGTCTGCATCTGATTCTAATCTAGCAAGAATATCATCATCAAACTGAAGTACAAACAATTGCCCCCACAGCAAATTCACCTCCCACAAGAAGTTAAGCACAATTGATGCTCAGTTTCTGTAGCATCTCCAAAAATAACTGAGGAATCAGTACCCAGCAGATGACCTGGTGGTTCAACAGGCTCATGATGGGCCATCTCCTTTTTCACAGCCCTTTGTGTTCCACAGTGCTGACAACACTAGAGCTTGTTTTCGTCTGTATACTCTCCAGTTATGACTCAGAAGACATATGGAGAATAGATATGTGTACTACCAAGATTCAATTTTTAAAGTCACATTTCTGTTCATAACCACACTGAAAAAAAATAACCAAAAAAAACCCCAACAATCCATACAACAAAAATGTGCTAAACTGAAAAAAACTGCCACTAATAGTTGTTTAAATCGTTAGCTGGTCATCTGGTCTCTAAATTCAGTGAAAGGGGAAAACTGCTTGATTTACAACTATGAAAAATGACCATTTTGGAAAAACTCTTAGATTAACAAACTTGAACTCTGAACATTATATATTTTACAAATGACAAACTGTAAGTTTGTGGCAGCTGAACATATGACCCAAATATATTGATTACCACTAAAAAAAAAAGGAAGAAAAAAAAGATTTCAATTTGTTATGGAGACTTTTGCATCATAATAGGCCTGTCAACTAAGAAGTGCCTATAAACAGGAGAATAGGCACTTGTGAAGTCCACCCTTGAAGCTATATGCATAATATGGCCATTTGCTGGGCGATCTGTAATTCATACTAGAAAGTAACAGTAGATGGCCTACTTTTCACAAAAAGTGAGAGCTGGAGAAAACCACATTGTGCCATAGGGAGGGGAAGCACAGGCACAGCCTTCATTATTAATTGGCATGCACAGAAAGAGCAAGCAGAAACAAGACTAGTGAAAGAAAGAAGGGAATTCTCCCCGGAAACATATGGGAAGCACAAAACAGAAGTAATAAAACATTAAAGAATAGGGATACAAACATCACCGTGTCCAGAAAGTGCAATCATTAGTAATTAATGTAATGAAAGCACTGCAAGTGTAAATGCAAGTTAATGGCTTCTTTTACACATGTGAGAGAGCACACCTCAGAAGACCAGGGTACCTAAATAAGAAATGTATGAAAGAGTCTTCCAAGTATCATTTTCTATATAACTCACCAGTCTTCGCTAAAGGGAGAAGTAAAGGAAAGCACAGAAAATTCCACTTTGACACCTGTCTTTTAAGTCTGTTTTCATTTTCACAATTTATCTTTGCAGTTGCTGCACAGCAGAGCTCCCAAAGCCAAGCCCTGTCAGCAAGCCACTCTAGCCACAGACCTGGTTTTCCACTTGTTTATGTAACTGGTCCACTGGACCAACTCCTTGTTATAATTAGCCTCCAAGGCTTATTTTCAGGCCATGTAAGCCCAATGCAGGTCCAAATTGCTGAAGGAAACGTAAGCACCCAGCTACCGTGTAGATGCCCTCTGCTCCGGAAGCTGAGTATAAGCCTGTTCAATACTTTTGACTGTCCTCTTTCTATCTGGTTGAGCTCACACACCACACTTTTCCAAATGTTGTCAATTGACAACTACAATGTACCTCAGGAAATATTTTTGCAGGTCCCCAAAGCATTTTCAACCCTGGAAAACCAGTGCATATAAACAAATGTAGATGCAACGTCACACACAATTTGAAGAGTTATTGCTAAAAAACATTTGGTGAACACATTTTCAAGCGGGATACACAAAGTTGGTTGGACACAAATAATCAGTAATAGCATAGTGATTTCTTCAGAATTGTCTAAGCAATAACAATCACCTATTTAACCACTTTATCTTTCTTCTAGTTAGGATCCAGCAAATTTCTTTCAAAACTAATAGTGTGAGGTAGGAGTAGCTTAATTGAATTAAACAGCAGCACTTAAGGGCACAAGGAAGATAGGAAGGAGCACAGTAGTATTATTTGTATAGCCAACCTTTCTGCAAACATAATTTGACTAGCTCTTGAACCACAGTAGGTGACAAGGGTTCAAAGGAGGTGATTAATTCTGTCTTGGCCTGAAAAAAAAATTAATTTTCTTGACAATCTTTTGGCACCTCCTACTGACTAATACAGAAAGGAGTGACATAGGGCCTGAGGATGTAAAACAAATGTAGTGAGAAATGAAAACTTTTGCTATCTAGCCTACATTAGGCTACCACAGCGACAGGGGCAGTGTGAAAGGAAATGAAAAAAAAAGGGAGGGACTGACTCCACTTCACAATATTCAGTTAGTCCAACACTGGGAGAAAGTTTGAGAGGGGGAAAGTTATAAGCCTATAAAATATTGGACTTTAATAAGATTATAATAGACTAGGTGGGAAATAGGCATTTGTGTACGAATTGTAAATGTCCATGACAAGTCTATCAGATGGGGTTAATAGTGGATTAAACTATAAAAGAAAACCTGTAGGAAAAGACTGCAGCCAGTGAGATAGGACAATGGAAGGAGACACATCTCTTTTGCATACCTTCCAATACAAGAAGAAATTAATGACTTATAGACAATGGGTTTGACAACACAAGAGGCTGTCCCTCCTTTTATTTAAACTGGTATAAATCAAATGTATTTCCTTCTGATGTGTCAAAGTCAATAAAACAAGATGGGAGAAAGGGGGAAACAAGCCTCCCCAGTGGCGTGACCATGAAAAAAGGGTAAATGTAAGCAGTTGGTGTCTATGAGATGTTGTTACGTTCTGCATTGCACAAGTAAGTTGCTAAACTCATTTACAGCTGTTTACCCTCAAGTACACTACTATGGTTTACAGATTAAACTCTGCTTTTGGATGCAGATGGGTAAACCTGGAGTATCTCAAGAAATATCAGTGGAGTCACTTTGGATTTACAAGAGCAAAAATAGGAGAGAAGCAACAGGCTGAGTCCTCTGGTAAAGTGGTACAAAGGTGCACCTCTGTCAGAGGACACTTTTAAAAGGAGCTACAGAACAAAAGCCTCTCTGCTTGCCAGCCAGGCATACATTATAGTAACCACACCCTTCTAGGTAAACCATGTACACAGAGCAAATCACTTCTTTTGTGAACAGGCTTTACTTTATCATTTTGAAAGGCATGTTGCTGTTTCTTGACATATTAGCATGCTTAAATGAATCATTTCAGAAAATAAACCTATTTGCCTGTGTTTACATTTATTTGTCCTCTCCTCTGTTATTAATCAAATTTGTCTAATATTTTTATCACATTGTGTTGTAAATAAATAAATACTACAATTGCATTTGAAATACTAGATTCTAGCAATAAAAGAAAGGCAAGAACTCACACAGACAAGAGTAGGTGGAAATTATGTATTGCTCCAGGTATGCTGATAACATACAATGTGAATCCTTCTCCATATTGTTAATTTTCTATTGCTTTGAATGTCAGTGCCCTGCTACAGGTTAAGAGGCTGGAGCTGCATATGCAACAAATGCTTCTTACTGATAGTACTCTGCTTAGAAAACAAAAAAAATAATTTTGTGAGATGATACATGTTTTTACTTGGAAAGGGACTTGTTTTCATCGGAGGCACTACACTTAGAGCACCACCAAGCTCTCTGCACTTGGGCAGCCAATTCCATGTGAGGTTCTGCTGATGTCTAAGGAACTGGTGCCACTTGCCCCAAGCCTCATTTTGCACCTACTATACCATGCCATTTCAGAACAAATGCAATAATAGCTTTTGTACGACATATGTTCCGTTCCTACAGTACTCTATTTTTGCAGCTGGAAGGCCTCAGGCATTGCTCTCCTTCCAAGCCATACACAAACAAAGAGGGTTTACCACAAAAAAAGAGCCTCTGCTGAAAAGTGTAAGGTTTACCTTTGCTCCCTCGCTCAAGATCCTAATTTCACCAAGTTATGTCTATTCCTTTCATTCTATGTTATATAGCTATAACCTACAGCTTTCTCCCAGCAGCAGCACAGGTCCCTCTTGATTTTCCCTGACCTTTTAAACCAACAGGATCATCCAAGACTTTACTATCAGGAAAATCCAGATGTTACATCAGAAATGAAATAGATGTCTTATTCTGCTGATAATCTGTTTCATATAAAATTTCAATTGATTCAGTCTAAACTTATCACTGGATTCTTATTGCTACCAGATCTGGGCTAAGGTCAACTATACTCTGAAACAAATAATGCATTCAACTGGTAAGTCTGAATTGTTGCTGTCTTATTGCCATTCCATAGCAGAATACACTGCAAATTTTCGGTATAGGGACTCTGGTATAATCACAGGATGATGATGGTCTAGTGAGCTCTAGAACTGCATGTGCTGAAACCAGGTGTGCAGATCTGAAAATCTAGGCTATGCCATCTGCACAGCTGGACTAGGTCCTGGCAGAACACCTCCTTCTTTCTTTAAGCACATGGATGTTCTGCAAGGTCTGACAGGGAACCACAGTCTTGTCCTGCAGCCAGTGCATGAAAGATCACAGCCCATGCCATTGCTGTCTGTATGGTTCAGCCAGGAAGGGCTCTGCTTAGCCCAGGGGGAATCTCGTTTCCAGCTGCTGAAACAGTTTCCTTTCAGCTCATTACCCTTTCTTTGGCTTTTTCGGCCTGGATGCAAGAGGAAAAAAGTGGATGTAATCATATGGAGATAACCACATCTCCAGCTGCCCCACAGTTTGCCAACTCTTTTGGCCCTAGCCAGGTCAACACAATGTCCATTTTCAGTAGGGCAGGTGGTTGCCACTCACACCTACATGTCTGCTGTTCCTGGAGTCCCAGCACATATGCAAATCTTGGTGGCAACACATTCAGCTACCTTTGAGGTAAGTACCCCTCAGGAAGGCAATAGTGCAACCACCACAATGGCTCTCATGCTCTTCACAGTTTACTGGAACAAAAATATTGGTGCACGTTTTTGGCCATAATTTATATCCACAGGTAGGTGGCTGAATAAGTGGCTCTAAGTGACTTGGTATGTGATATGAGCAGCATTAAAGCCCAGTCTCCTGCCTCCCTCCCCAGGGTTTTTAATCAACCTTCTTATCTTCTTTGATGAGGCATTTATGTTAGGAAATCTTCATTAAAGGAAAACATACGTTTTTTATTTTGCTTCAAATGCATTAAAAATATTTCTAGCCAAAATATCAAAAAAAAATCCGATTTTTAATGATAAAAATACCACAACTGCATTTGAAACTTTACAGTAAGTACAGTCTAAAAGTGAAACTAAAAAAAGTGAAAGCTGCTGCTTGCTTTTACTGCTTAAGCTGAGAGAAATGCAGAATGTAAACAAAATAGCACACATTAACATGTATTTATAAAAATGCTTCCAACATCCTAAGATGCTTTTAGATGAGAGGGAAAGAAAGGTGACTTTTTATAACACTTGTGACAGAAAAAAGGGGGTACGTGTGCTCATGTAACTAGGTAGACACTGATTTCACAGTATTCCTTGTAGATTGTGTGATAAACTCAGCAAAAGTAGGAACACCCCAGAGGTAGAGATTGGTGCTGGGATTTTCCAAAGTCTAAAAAAAGCTCTATCCATTTTGAAAATGCCAGTGTTCAGGCTCACTGTTCTTCTCTCAGCTAAATTTCCTTCATGATTCCTTTTCTATTTGCTTATGCCTAGTTAACTAATGCTGGCAATCCCCAACCCAAGTCATGCCAGCTAAACAGCAGATTGCAACAGGAAAACATAATGATAAAGACAACAAGTTTTGGATCTGATGTTACTAAGATTCTTGAAACTTTCTTCACATGCTTTTAACTCCATTTTGAGGTTTGTGTTCGTAGTGGAGGTGCAGGAAACCAAGTAATTCAATGTGCGTTTACCATTTATATAATTACCTTCATTAAATTGCTTTTATAATTTGTGTAAGTAAAAGATCACCAGAACATGCAGTTACACTGTTTACAATTACTCTGTCAGTTGATGCAATTACTATAAATAGGCTCAGAGACATCACTAATTAATGAAGTTGGAAGAGTAATATAAGAAGTAGTCTGCTACTGCACATGTAGGGCATATTATCCCTAAGTTCAGATGCAGAAGGGTGATTTCTTTTTCTTTAAGGCTTTGGCAAGGATATATTATAAAGAACCCTCACACCTCAAATTGCCTCAGGCTACAGACGCTCGGGAAAGAAAACAAAATAGTACAGTCATGGTTCATTTTTTAGCTAAATTTTAAGTATTAAGAATGAAGCAACACGAGTGGAGTGCATGCAAACACCTTACTAATTTCAGTAGGTTTTAAATATGCAGACTTGGCGAAGACTGATCTTTAAACCTGGAATGGAGGTGTCATTTCCCTCTTTATTTTGAAGCCAGTAAAAATATGTTTTATTTGCAATTTTAAGTATTCTTATAAAATAAATGTAGGTTTTTTTTCAGTCTAGGAAGAAAAAAAGGTATTTCTTCACATTCACAGTCACTGGACAAGAAATGTCGTCTTACAGAAACCCTTTAGAAGAAAATTGTGCATGCTAACAGTTCTTTTGAGAGCAATAATAGACATTCTTTGCATTTTTTCATCAAATTTACATCCAAATCGGAAAGATATCGGATTTGTCTTGGTTAACACTGAAATATTTGCAAAAATCAACAAGGGAAAATGTTCCCCACAGAAGCAGGAAGAGATAATCTTGCATGGTTTTGTTTGTACCGCTGTGGGAAACTATAGGCAACATGACCACATCGTTTCAGTGGAATGCACATTTTCAGTCCCAGAGTAAGTAGTACCTTCAATGAATCCTGTCATAGCCTTACAGCTGCATTGCCTACAGGCCCAGCTTCAGGCCTCCTATGTACACAAGCAATACTTGCCAACAGAATGCCACTCAAAAATCTCTTACTTACTAAATAGCTTTCTGCAAAGGATTTGGGATTAGATTCTGACAGAACTGTACAGGTATAGTTCTCATTATCAGTAATGAAAGCAACATTTTACACACACACAAAAATTATGCTCTTGCAGACTATTATCAGCTTTCATTCTGCACCAGTTACTTTATTTTCCAAAGAAATGAAACGTAACTTCCCCAACACTTTGCAACACTGGCCCGCTACAGTGTGGACACTTTCCATGTTTTCTATGGCCTTCTGATATCCTTCATTCCCCCAAACATTTTCACCAGAAAATAACCCCAAAAATCTGATGGGTCTGAATAGCCTTATTCTCTGCTGATGTCAGTACACACTTTATAGAGTTGACAAGGTATAGGACAGAGCTGAATTAGTTCTTGCAAGACTGTTAGCGCTAAGGTCCCCCCTTCCTAGCAGAGAAACGCTTTGCCACAACGCGAAGCAACAAAGCAACTCCACCCTACACTGATGCTGGTCCAGGAGTGCAGCAGATCCATTTTCCAGGTAGGCAAACGGAGGCTGGGAGGGACAGCAGCTCCTGTTGGAGGTGTGGGTAAGGGAAAAAGAGGCACGACACGCATCCTCTGGCAAAAGTGGTGCGAAATGCTGTCCCAAGAAGAACTTGGGGAGACAGCCCGATCCATCCCTGCGCTGCCAGCGCCGGTGGATCCCGTTAGAGGACACACGGAGCCTACGGGACATGAGGGACCCGACGGGGCGCTGGCGGGGGCTGCGTTGTGCCTCACGCGCGTCCCCGGCCCCCAGTACCGCGGGGGGCAGCGAGCCCTAATTGGGGAGCCCGCCCGGTGTCCCCGGGCGCAGCGCCGCGGGCCCGGGAGCGGCCCCGCCCCGGCTCGGCCCGCCCCGGCGGCACCCATTGATGAAGCCGCGGCCCTTTGAGGACAGGGCGAGCGCGCCGAAAGCGCTGCTGCAAAGCCTCGATTCTTCAAGCAGCAGCAGCGCAGCCTGGGAACTTTGCATGTTTCGCCATTTTTTCACATCCTGACTCATTTCTGTATCAGAAAAACGTGTTCTCTGGAGCTCGTCGGATACCCCTGCGCCTCTCCCGCCGCGGCATCATCCACCGCCCGGCAGCGGCGAGGGGAACTATGGCAAAAATCCCCCGCGGCGCCGCAGCCGCAGGCAGGCACTGGGCAGCTGCCGGTGCTCCCGGAGCCCCCGCACCCCCGAGTCGCCTAGTACTTTAAGAATGGCTTGGGTCGGAAGCGACCATAAAGATAGTCCAGTTACACACACACACACACACACCCGCCCCGTCACGGGCAGGAACACCTCCCACCAGACCAGGCTTCTGCAGAACCCATCCAAGCTGGCCTTGAACGCTTCCAGGGAAGTTGCCATCCGCAGCTTCCCTGGGCAACCTGCGCTGCTGCTCGCCCCCGAGGGAGCGGAGCAGGTGCACGGGCAAAGGGCCACCTCCCGCCGGTGGGAGGCACCCGCGTGGCCCCGTGGTGGTCGCCGAGACCCTCGGGGGGAAATTCCCGGTTCCCCTTCCCCACTGGCCGCGTACGGGGGGGAGGGTTGCCCCCCGCACCCCCGACGGCTTCCCCGCTGACATCCTCACGGGATGGGGGGGCTGCGGCCACACCGTCGGAGGGTGGCAGGGGCCGTGTGGCGGGGCGGGGGGGTGTCTCGCGGGGGCGAGGCGGGGTGAGTGGGGGTGAACCCTTTGGGCGCGCCTTGCGCCCCGCCACCGCGGCTCGGTCCCGCCACACGCGGCGCGCCGGGCGCCTGCGCACTGCAGGGGCGCCAGATTTGGCGGGAGGGGGAGTGTCCAAAGGGCCCTTTGTTTGATGGCATCTCTGTTTACAGAGTTTACTCTTTAATCTCAACCTGTTTCCTCCTCCTCCTCCCGCGGCTCCTCGGCACTCCCGTGCGCGGCGGCGGAGCGCCTGGGCGCAGCCCGGCAAGCGGGGCTCGGGATCCCCCGTCCTCCTCCCCCAGCGGCCGCTGCGAGGATGGCCCGGAGACCCCGGCACAGGTAAAGCCCGCTACCTGCGGGCGGGGGGCAGCCAGCCCCGCTCCGCTCCTGTCAGATAGGGAGAGGAACTTGCCTACTGGACGGGGCGGCGGGCGGGCGGGCAGCCCCCCGTCCTCCGCACACCTGGGCTACTTCGCCCGCCGTCCCCAGCCACCGCGGGAAGAGTCCCCGTCCTCCGTGGGAGCGGCACCCCGGACGGAGCGGAGCTGCAGAGCCGTACCCGACGGGGCGCACGGGTCCCACGCCGCCCGCCGCCGCGGCGGGGCTGCGGGGAGCCGGGGCTCGCTGCCCGCGGGGACCTGGGACTCACTGCCCGCGGTAACCGGGACTCGAGCCCTGCGGGGCTGCAAGCCTTGCAGCTGCACGGCAGGACAATGCGGGGCTGGCTCGGCGGGGCAGGTAGCGCGCCCCGTCCCATTCATTCATTCATTCATTCCCGGCAGGTGGGCGGCGGACGCGGGGGCTGGGCTCACTCCCTCGTTCTTTCTTATTTTTTCTTAAATGTATTTATTCTTGCAGCTCTCTGGAGCGCGTCTCTCCCCCCCGCGGGGGTGCCTGCGCCATGTGGCGCTTGGCGTTTCCCCGCACACGGCGCTCCGCACATGCCGGAGAGCCGCAGCTGCGGGGCTCCGGGTCCGACGGGGCGCTCGGACAGAGCTGTCACCGTGTCCGCCCTCCCGGTCCCCGCCGCGGCAGGGGCCGGGGGCGGTGTCGCTCCGGGAGCCACAAGCGGGACGGGTCGGGGTGGCAGCGCCGCGTGGCCGCGTCCCCGCTGCTGCTGCGGGGCGGGCGCACGGAGCGGGGTTGTTGTCTAATTAGCCGGGGACGGCGGTCGGACACGTGGAGGGTTTTTTTCTCTTTCTCTTTGCTGCCCGGCATCCTCCCCTCTTCCCCTCCCCTTTGGCTGAGCTGTGTCAGAGCAGAGAAGAAGGTCGCAGCGCTGTCTTTCCTGCTTGGCCGGGACTGGTGGGTCCTGAGGGGAGACTCTTAAAGGAAGAGGGGCTTGCGGCGCGGGAGGAGGCGGCGGGGCGAGCGCCGGGCTGCAGTTGCAGTGTCAGAGCAGGGGTGTTCGCTGGAGCCGGTTCGTGAATCACCCGGCCCGTCTCCCGAAAGAAGAGGGACCGCTGCCGCCTGCCTCGTGGGCGCCTCTCGCAGGGACGCGGCGCTTCACCGCTCCAGCCTCGGTCGGGAGCCCCGCCGCGGGCTGCGGGGGAGGCGCGGTGCCCGCTCTCCCGCCGGGAGCGGGCGCGGGCTCTGCCGCGGGAACGGGCTCTGCCCTGCGAGGCTGCTGCCCAAATTCCTTCAATCACGGTAGCAGCAGCGAAGTCATTTCCTCTCCAAACCCCTCCTGGTTCTCTCTCTCTTTTTTTCTCTTTCCCCCGAGTATCGTTACACAAGCCGGTTGCCCGGGCGAAAAGCGCGGCACTGCTGCCGGGGCGGGCGGGGGGCTCCAGACATCTGCTCCGACTGAGCAGAGCGGAGTCGAGCGGAGCCGTGCTGAGCCCTGCCCTGCTCTGTCCTGCCGAGCCGAGCCGTGCTTTGCTGAGCCAAGCCAAGTTGCTCTGGGGGAGGAGGCTTAGGGCTGCAGCCGGAGGTGTGGAATAATAAAAAGTTTTAGAGCAGCGCTGAGGGCCCCTGTTTGGCTTAGGGAGCTACAGAGCATCCCGAAATCATAGAATCACTGAACAGTTTGAATTGAAAGGGTCTATGAAGGTCATCCAATCCTAACCCCCGGCAGTGAGACGGGACATCTTCAACTAGATCAGGTTCCTCAGAGCCCCATCCAACCTGACCCTGAATGTTTCCATAGATGGGGCATCGACCACCTCTCTGCGTAACTGTTCCAGTGTTTCATCACCCTCAGCATAAAAAATTTACTTATATCTAGTCTAAACTTCTCCACTTTCAGTTTAAAACCCTTTCCCCTTGTCCTATTGCTGCAAGGTCTGCTAAAAAGTTTTTCCCCAGCTTTCTTATAAGCCTCCTTTAAGTATCAAATGGCTGCAGTAAGGTCTCCTCAGAGTCTTCTCTTCTCAGGGCCCTCTTCTCCTGCTGGAGAACACAGGTAATACAGCGGGGTTTGCTCAGTTCTGCGGTGCCAACAAGGCCCCGGTTATTTGAATAAACCGGTTACATTACTGGCACCGCACTTAAACTGTTTTAACCTGTTCACTGCTGGTGTTCTGCTGCTTCTTTGGAGTGGCGTTTCTTGGCTGTGCCTGAAGCATCCCTGATGGATACATAGCTGGTGCTTTTACTGTCTGTGAAACTCATTTTCTAAATGATACTTGGAAATCGAGCCACAAAATCTTTCTTTGGCATATGGGCAACCGTACAGCTGTCTCTTTGTGTCACTTAGAAAAGTGAATCTTCTCAGAGCGGTGGCAGCAGCAGGGGAAGGAGCCGTGTTTGTAGCAGCTGGAGCGTATGAGCTTTGCTCAAGCGCGCAGCCCTGCTCAGTCACGGGGAGGCTCCAGCTGCCAATGAGGGGTGCACGCTCACCTTGGCATGCAGGGTTGGAGCTGCAATCAGCTCTTACCCCATATGGTTACACAGGCAGGGGAATAGGGAGTGAACCATGGGGCCAGGCACACTGGAGGACTGTGGGGGTGAGTTGAGGGTGGTAGCAATGGATGGGCTGGGTGGGTGAGTGAGTCAGGGGCCACCTGGCAGAGGCTCGGGGAAGGCCACACACATCAGGGCAGGCTGTGGAAAACTTCCTACGTGCAGCATAGTTTTCATGGCACATGCCACAGGCCAGAAAACAGGGTTGAAGATATAAGGTGTGATTAGCCCTGTGTACTTTAAAATATATGTTTAATAGCTTGCATTTGGAGGTGTTTGTACCAGTCTCTGTGCTTCACTACAGCTTAATTTAAAAAGTGATCTCCTGAAAACAGGTTAACGGTATAAACAATGCCTGATAGTTTTATTACAGAATAACTTCATTTTTAATGTCTTGGTCATACGTTAACATGTCATCAGGTACATCACAGTTTTCAGTCTTATAGCATGACATTTTCTCCTTTCTAGCACTTGTGGTTATAATTTCTTAGCTGAAGTGTCGAAACTGCTGCTTATAACTTAAAAGGTGGAAATAAAATTCTACCCCACCAGAAAGACAGCTCCTGTTGCAAAACACTCTTTTATTTATAGTTAACTGGGTAGAGCAAGTGCTGTTTGTGAAGAGAGTAATAGAGTCTTTTTCACCCATAGATAGCCTCTGGGGAGATCCCTTAGTCATGAATTAGGTGAGGAGCAGAGTGTTTCAAAACCAGTATGAGGTATTTAGAAATGGAATAGAGGTAATAAAGTCTTAAGTTAGAGAAATGGAAAGTATAAAAGGGTTCGGTCATTCATTTGTTGGTTGCAGGATATCAGATATGCTTGTCTTCAGCCTGTGTCTGTCCAGACCCATAAATGGCAGGCACATTTTATATTAGAGCTTATTGCATGGTAACGCTACCACTTACTGGCTTTACTTAATTATAGCAACTTTTCCCTTCATATATAGGGTCCATAGCCATATTCTCAAATAAGGTTATTCTTGAGCTTTTTGTATTTATACACACAGTTTTATTTGGGAGATGTATAATTATCTGTTCTGTTAAACATACAAAAACGCTAACATTTTTCAGAATGTATGGCACGAGTTAAAGATTTTGAGCATGTGCTTGTGTAATGGACACAGCCTCTAGTTCTCTTTATTGTCCCAAACATTGTGTTTTAATTTGAAACCTTCATTGGCTGGAAGTTTGCCAAATGTGTAATTCACCACTGATCTAACAGTAAGAGCAGGTCTGAACATGCACAGTAATACGAAGGTTGCCAGCCCTTTGCTTGTATCTGTGGATACCAAAAACAGCAGAACCAGTTCAGAATACTAGAACAACAGAATGCAGAACAAAATCTTGTTGTGCAAGTTTTAGAACTTTTATCTGTGTAACCTTTGTAAGGATTGTAGTGGTTTTTTTGTGCTTTGGAATTAAGTAGCTCAAGTCCTCATGCTCCACTCCGTGTCTTGCTGTGTTTCCTTCTGCAGTATATATAGTAGTGATGATGACGAAGAAGATGTTGAGATGTATGATCACGATTATGATGGTCTGCTTCCTAAGACTGGAAAACGTCACTTAGGAAAAACCAGGTGGACCCGTGAAGAGGTAAATCCGAATTCGTTCATCTCCTGCCTGTAAAAAGACAGAGCGAACATGGATCACATTCTTCTCAGAGTTAATTATCTGCAAGCCAACTTCAGTGACAGTCCCACATATATGAATGAGGACAACATTTTTGACCCATTAGTTACATTCAATGTTTTATTTAACATTTAGGGCTGTTCTCTTTTGAAGAAAACATAAACCACCAATTTTTTTATGTCCACCAAGGTCTTTGTTACAGGTGTGTGAGTCTTTGTGTAATACCTGTTGGAGAAACAGATTAAAAGTCATCTGCAGCAATGCTTGATTGTTACTGCTGCCTCTTTTTGTTTGAAAACAGTTGCTATGCGAGAACTGACGTGTGCTTGGTGTCCCAGAGCAGCAAATGACTGTGGCAGGAACTACTGCAGTCTTTTTGTGCCATTGAAATTTGCACTTAATTGCAGAATTACAATTTGGAGTGGAAATAAACTAGAAGCTGGAAGAAAGAAATCCAGCAGTACTGAAGCTGAACATTCAAGACAGATTTTCGCTTTTGAAGGCCAGAATGTGTTTCAGTCTTGATACCCTTGTGCTGACTTTTTGAATAAATTGTGGTATAGGACTCCTTCGCCAGGTGGATATCCTGTGGTCACCTAACTGGTTTGAGTTTATTGTGAAATACATTAATACAGTTCTGAAGTTATGTTTTGACTTTCTCCTCTCTAGCTATGTATATTGATATATAAACAGTGGCAGGTCACCTCTTGCAAGCATATTTTTTTATTTACTTAAATCATAGTCTGCTCTTGAAGAGGTGGATGTTGTTGTGATGTGGCCTAGGAGGAAGGAATGGCCATGGAGCCTGATGGCTACTTTCCTGTCATGTGAACTGGGAGCATATTGGGAGGCACTAGTCAGGAAAGGGAGGGTTGCTCCCCTCCTCTTATCTCTCGGGGCAGTTCTAACTTGGGTTACACTATCTTGATCTTTCCTAGTGCGTGAGATTGGTTTCTTTTGTCTTTAGGTTCTATATTTTTGGCCTTATCATTAAAAATACTGAGGCAAATTTCTTGATATTGAGAGTATGCAAAACTCTCTCACAGCCATCAGGACCAAAAAGGAGGCATTAGTTTTATTGTGCATTTATTCTATACAGATAGGCAATGAGCAAATTACTGGAACTCCCATTACTTGCAAGCCATACAAAGCTTAAGGCTGTGATTTCCAGAGGTCCCCAAAGAGCTGGGTGCCTGAGTGTTACTGCATCTAATTGTTGTTCTGATGCCTGGCAATGAAACATCCATACCCTTCTGTAAAATCAGTACAAGAGTAACAGTTACATCGCTCTGAGCGGCAAAATGGGAATGTATATATAACGGAAGTCAAAGAAAAAGTCAGTCTTTCTCCTGCAGCACAGTAAAGAGCCTACCAACATCCACAGCAGTAGAAAAATCGAGATTTATTCTGAATCTATATCTAGATTTAGGCAATTAAAAATATGAGAAGACTGCAGAACAGCTCCTGTTACTTTCAGAACACAGAATTAGATGTGTAAAAAGCTGGCAGGAGGCTTTTTTTAGAAAATATATTTAATTTGCTTTATAAGAGATTGCAATATTAATTATGTCTGCTCTTTTTGTGTCTGCTCTGTTAATGATCCAGGATGAGAAACTGAAGAAGCTTGTGGAGCAAAATGGCACAGAAGACTGGAAAGTCATTGCCAATTTCCTTCCTGTAGGTGGTATATTGGTTTCTGTTTCCAGTTCTAGTGGCAACTCTTTATCAGTGGTTTCCAAGTTAGGGGAAGGGGAGTGGTTGCTTTATAGTTACATTTTTGCGGGAGATATAAAACCTCTGCAGATGGAGACCTCAGAAATTTACTTAGAATATTGTGGAAACGCTCGCCTTCAGTTTTCCTTTGACTTCTCAGAAAGGGTTGGAATAAAATCAAACAAGCAAAAATGGGGGGTGGCAGGGTGTTGCACAGTAGATGGTCAATGTGACACTGGAACTTAGCACAGAGAAAAAATAGCTTTGGTGAACTGTAAGTACGGTTTAGAAGATAATTGCTGTGTGAACACTTCAGCTGTTGTAGAAACACTGCATGTGAAAGCATGATGGCTATTGTGGCAGATGGCAAAGATTCAATTTGTGTCATTTTGGTCATACAGTCGTCACTGTGGGAACGATGGAAATATTATCTAGCTCAGTGAACAAATTGGTAGTTGAGCACCTTTTTCTCAGACCTGCCGTATCACTCCATATTGTTTAGTAGTCGTACTTGAAATACATTGAGAACAAGCATACCTAGATAAGACCGTTGCCGCTCTGTGTTCATGTTGTCTAAAGGGTGATCTACATTGCGTATTTTACATTTTGCTAGAACCGAACAGATGTTCAGTGCCAGCACCGATGGCAGAAGGTACTAAACCCAGAACTTATCAAAGGTCCATGGACTAAAGAGGAGGATCAAAGGGTAAGCAGTTTTCCTTTCCATCTGATTTATGCCTTACTAGCAGACGTGTTGGGGCAAAACTCGTAGAGACTTCAGTGGCCTCAACACTAACATGGCCAGAAGCAGACTGATCCTGTAGCTTCAGTGCTTAGTATTTGTGTAGTTTGCGATGCAAATTAATTAATGTTCCTTTGCAGCACTGGTAGAAATGCAGTCTAGGAATGTCTTAACTTTTACCAGATTTTTCATTTGGGGTAATAGTATAAATGGGAAATGCAAAACTTTGTGTGTTAGTTCTACCGTGGCTATTTTGAGAAATGTCATTGAAAATATTGCTCCACGACAGAAAAATTTTATTAATTTATTATGCATCATTAAATACAGGCAGTTTTTATGTCCTTCTTTGAAGGTAATAGAACTCGTGCAGAAATACGGTCCAAAGCGCTGGTCTGTCATTGCTAAACATTTGAAGGGAAGGATTGGAAAACAGTGCAGGGAGAGGTGGCACAACCACTTGAATCCAGAAGTGAAGAAAACCTCCTGGACAGAAGAGGAAGATAGAATTATTTACCAGGCACACAAGAGGCTGGGAAACAGATGGGCAGAAATTGCAAAGTTGCTGCCTGGACGGTAATGACATATAACTTTAGCTCTTAAAAGGAAAAAAAAGGGAAAATCTGCAGGTCTGAGCAGTTTGTTTCAGTTGCCTTGAGCTGCTCATTATAAATCAAAAAAATTTGGAATCAACCTGGAAAGCCAGTGTCATCGATGTCAGCTTTCTTAGTGGGGAACTGTGCTGTTTGGTCAGGACATGAAAGAGTATGCTATTTTTACATCTTTTGATGTTTACCATAGCCAAAAAAACCCAGTAACTAGAGCAAGACCATAACAGTTTCCTAAGTGTCTGTGCAATCTTATTTGTGCTTGCAATAACTGTCAAAATTCAAATTGATTCAACAGTGAAGTATCAGGCAAGTGGAACATAATTTACATTCAGCTAAGGGTATATCTTCAGCATGAAATCCAGCCTGTTTATTAAAAATTTTTTAAGAGAGGGCTGCTTCAACATTAGTAATTGCTCCTGAATCACCCAGATGATTTTATCCTCTAAAAAATCTGTGTATAAAAGAGGAGAAACTCAGAGTTTTGTCCTGGAAATACTTGTCTCCTTGAAAGCTTATGCACAGCTTGCATATAATTTCAGAGATTTAGTGTCTCATTTGCTCTATAGTGAAAGTGACTCAACATCAAGTGTAGTCAAGCAAATAATGTAAACAAGGAAGATGGTTGCCTTCCCATTTTTATTCCTGCTATTCGGTGACACATCTTCAAGATCTAAATATGACGCCCAACATCATGACAGCAGGCATTTCCTAAGCTGCTATCACCTTCTGGAAGAAAGTAAGACAGGAATTACCTCTTGGGAACTTCTTCTGTAGCTTCCACCCATCATAGATACTGCTTTCAATGATACTGTATGGTAATGTTTTTCAAATAGAAAAGCATATTTCTAAGCGTAGTCTTAAAAAAGTCTTACAGACGATAAGCTTGCCTTTGCTGACTCATTTATGTGAGAATTCAAAGCTCAGTTTTTCTGCAGCTGAGAAAAAAATCGCAACAGCTTTATTTACTGAATTTGTGTGAGTAGCATGATGTCATTGTCTAGGTGGCCATTTGGAAAGTTGCTTGGAGATTAGTCTTTTAACAGCTTCTTCCACAGTCTTTCTTTACAGAAGTGAGATACAATGAAACTCCACTGCAATATTAAGACTTAGAAAGATGATGTTGGGAGTCCTTTAGGGTAGCCTCAAAGGGGTGCCAGCCTTTGCTGTCACCTCACCTCATGGGAAGGAGGTGAAGCTGAAATGATTAATTTCTTAGAGTTTGACCTAAGGCTTAGAGATTGTTTTAAAAAGTACACAAACAACCATTCGTCTTTTTCCCTAACTTTTATACTGAGCATCTTTCCTGAGAAGTTGAGAGTAGTATTTGTAAAGGTGGATGCAGGAGGAAAGTCAGAGAAGAGCTCAAGGTTTAAACAGAAATGCCAGCACCAGTTTCTTGCCCATTAATCTATCTGAATTGGAAATGCTTGGTTTTGAAACTTTTCAAGCAAATATATTTCTGTTGCAGAACTGATAATGCTATCAAGAACCACTGGAATTCCACCATGCGTCGAAAGGTTGAGCAGGAGGGGTACCTGCAGGAGTCATCCAAAGCTTGTCACTCCTCAGCAGCCCCTGGCTTTCAGAAGAGCAACCACTTGATGGCCTTTGCTCACAACCCACCTTCTGCACAGCTGCCAGTAGCCAGCCAGCCCCCTCTGAACAGTGACTACCCCTACTACCACATCTCTGAGGCACAAAATGTAAGTGCCTGGAAGTGTGAGGTAGTTTTTGTTGTGATTTGTTGAATAGGTGCGTGCACTTCAGCCATACTTGATTTCAGGAATCGTGAAGGCTTTCCTCCCAATCTTGTATGTGTTTGATGTCGGGCAAGGACTTCTTTGCCTTCATTCAGTGATGAAAATTTGTACATTTCAGATTGATTGCTGGCATTCAGGTGGTGGAATTGGGTTCAGCATTTTTAATATCTTGGAAGCAGTGAATGTGTTTTCATTACTGTTTCTTATAGTGATGAATATTACATTTGTTGAAAATGAGTTGTATCTGGTTAATTGTGTTCTATGTCAGACTTTCCCACGTTCCCTTCGGTAATATTCTGTTTGCGAGCTGCTTGTCAGAACCAAGTAAACAAGTATTGTTTTTAATCTGATTTCTTTTCTATTAATGATTAATAATGAAACAGACTGCTGCTTCATACAGTTACACTGTAGAGTTTTAGATGATAATAAATTGCACCTTTTGCATTTTCACTCCAACTTAGAAAAATCTTACAAAAGCATTTATAAATTATTCATCCTTTCTCACTCAGGAAGGGTAGGTATTTCATATATTATTTTTCTTATTTTTCCTCTGTAATACTCACTGTCGTATTCCTAAAAAATTTTGCTTTTCTTGAAAACATTGTGGTTTTTTTTGCTATTTCATCACCATAAATAATAAATATTAAGTACCGAAAACCAAAGTATGTTTAACACAAATCCACAATGCAGGCAGATGATGTAACAGAAATAGTAACATTTAGTGTCTTTTGCTTTTTGGCCTAGGTCCCTGGTCAGATCCCATATCCAGTAGCACTGCATGTAAATATTGTCAATGTTCCTCAGCCAGCTGCTGCAGCAATTCAGGTAGATAACTCGAATCTTATTTCAGGTGTCAATTTGTTGAACATATAATAATTCAAAATGCAGACGTTGTACATTAAGGAAACATTTAATGTAATAAATGTGGTGAAGAAAGAAAGTGGGGAAGGTGGGGGAGTTCTAACATGGCTAGTAATTGCTTCTTCTGGAGTGGATTTAAAACACAGTAGCTGACATCTGGTGGGATAGCTTTCACTTTTTCCTGTTCAAATGTCTATATTGAAATTCAGCAGGGACTTTGGTAGCGGAAAACACAGTTGACTTTTGTTTCATCTTTGTCTAATTTAGCTATTATAACCGCAGGACGGCAAGCCATAAGCATTTTAGTTGCTACATCCTATCAGACCTTTATCTTTTCTTTTCCCTTAACTCTTAATTTCAGAGACACTATAATGATGAAGACCCTGAGAAAGAAAAACGAATAAAGGAATTAGAGTTGCTACTTATGTCGACTGAGAATGAACTGAAAGGGCAGCAGGCATTACCAGTAAGATTGTCACTGTGTGCTTGGATGGAGGGATAGCAGCATTACCCCAGTGCTTGTCTTTTTAACTTTTTACTCCCCCTCTGCCTTCTATACTAATCAAGGCTCTATATTTCCGTTTTAAAAGGATGAAACATAGCACATAGATAATCTGTATTTGCTTCATAAATGCTTTTATTGAAAAAACAAAACAAAACAACCTATTTGTAGGTATTTTACTTTACAAAGTGGGAGCAGGGCTGGCCCCTGTAATGTGGTGTAGTATTGGAAACATGATGATTGTACGAAAGTGAGAAATCCCACAGATCTTAAATCAGTGGGATCTTAATTTCTGAAAGTGTGCAATGGTTCATGTGATGAAAATGTAGTGCCTGTACATTAGATTTTTCTTCTCTGTTGTATTCTTTCCTTCAGCTGTGTTTTATACACTTCGTAAGCTTCAGACTTGATGCATGTTTGACAGTTTGTGTTATTTCTCCAAATAATGTTAGTTTCTTTGTAACTGCATGTGTGGAGCAAATGCTGGCTATTACTGAATTCTCACACTCCGTTGTGTATGCCATTGGATGTTAATGCGTGAAAACCCTTATGTAATTACTTAACACCATCACCAAAGCCAAGAATCCCCCCATCGTTTTTGAAGATAGGTGATAGCCAGCAGATTCTTTTTTTGGGTATTATTTAAATTAGTAGTAAAACAACTGCATGCATGATACGTTAGTTTGGCCACTTTTTAACTTTAGTTAATGTTTTGCAATTTCTTCTGTTGCATGATCACACTGGAAAGAAACTTCTGTTAATTTGTTCTTCTGCTTTCCTAACCACATTGATTTGACAGCCTCTTCATTGCATTGGTGTAAGCTGTAGCGTTAGACAGGGATAGAAGAAGAAAAGGGTATAAGCAAACAAAAGCAACTCTAACTCTTAAACCCTTTAGCCTTCTACAGTGCTGTGCGCTCAGTAGGGATATCCTGCCGTTTCTTGCTTCTCACAGAAAATGACTTGGAGACACTTTTTGAGATTTTGCAGTAACACATATGAATTGATTATGTGTTAGTAATGATATATGCTCATAATCCTGGAAGTAAATGATGAGGTAACTTTGGAATAACAAATACAATGCCGATATTACTTAAAACGAGATCTTGCACTGATGAAAGGAAACATCTTGACAATTGTTTCATAGGCATAAGCTTTTAGATGATGATGCAACTTCTTTTATCTCTCCTCCAGTGGCATCTGACATCTTGTGCAATTTCATTGCTAAGTTCCTTCTGCCTTTTTTTCCCCCCTTTTCTGTTTTTTTTTTTTCTCTCTTCTTCCTTTAGACACAGAACCACACATCAAACTACCCCAGCTGGCACAGCACCACAATTGCTGACAGTACCAGGACCAGTGGTGACAATGCACCTGTTTCCTGTTTGGGGGAACATCACCACTGTACTCCATCTCCACCGGTGGATCACGGTTGCTTACCTGAGGAAAGTGCATCCCCTGCACGATGCATGATTGTTCACCAGAGCAACATCCTGGATAATGTTAAGAATCTCTTAGAATTTGCAGAAACACTCCAGTTAATAGACTCCGTAAGTAGTTTTGCTGCCTCAGGTGGATTCGTGTGTGGTCAAGGAGTACGGGGAGAGGAACTGTTACTGTCCTAAATGGGTTTCATTTTTTTTTTTAATGAGTGACTTCTAATTGCTACAAGACCTGAGGCTTAGCTTCTGACATAACAAAATGCAGCTGCTTGTAAATGAAGCCCTTGAATGTGGATGCATATAGCGTTTTGGGGGGTCTCCCTCTTCTGCTACATCTTGGTATGGGAGTGGGATTTTTAGCAAACTGCACAATAGGAGCTTGAAATGATCTCTTGATATTAAGTCTCCTTAAAATAGAATCAGAGGCACCATGAAAGATTTTAAACAATAAAATGATACTGATTTATATTTGAAGTGACATATACTGTAGGTTTACAAGTGGCTGCTCATGTATCTGCATCATTTTCTAAAAGTTTTTATTGTTCTCAGAGTTTAGGGAGTTTGCTCTGGCATATGTGAAGAACTGGATATACACATTTTAAATGTCAAGTAGCTGACTGACATTGATGTGGGCCTTTTCTCATTGTGGTCTCTAGCATGCTACGTTTAACTGAAGTGGTACATTGAAATACATTGAAGCACCCTTCTTCAGCAGCTGAGGTGTCTGCTTCACGCAGTGTCACATCCCATTCAGCACTTCCAGAGCAAGCACACAATTAGGAGGAAACCAGTCTTGGTTTATAGCCCAAGGCACACATTTCTGGCTGTGAAAAGCACTGTCTTCATACCAAGCAGAAGACCCTGGTCAAGTAGATAGTAAGGACATCATTTGACTCATTGTATCTTTAGGGACTCGGTTACCAGCAACACTACTGGGATGTTAGACAATTTGATGTGAAACACAAATAAGTGTTCACAATGTTACTGATAAAATAAATAGGGTCGAGCTTAATTGAACTGGGAAAGACTTTGTTGTTGTTGGTTACAGGCGTATCCTAGCGCTGTATTTTCATGAGGTGGCACTATACACTGTCTTATAGCTCCGTGCCTCCCACATTGTTTCAGGATCCTTCATCATGGGGTGATCTCAGCAGTTTTGAATTCTGTGAAGACACAGACACTCCGGCTAGCAAAGCTCCCTCAGGCAGAGTGACGCAACTTCAGCAAAGAGGGGCCAGTGCTTGTAGACCTCAAGGACACCCCATCACAAACTTGAGCAAAATCATGTCGAGTCAGGGCTCTCCTGGCTCACCAAAGTCCTTATCTGCCTCACAGGGCAGCGCAGCTCTGTGGGTCCTTCTTCACAAGAAGAAAGGGCACTCCAGCCCCTTAGCCAGTGGCCACGGTAGCACCTTGGTCCTAGCTGACGCCAGCAGCTCAACTCCTCCTAAGTGCTCCCCTGTCAAAAGCCTGCCCTTCTCTCCCTCGCAGGTAGATCAAGACTTCTGCACAGATGTTACTAATTCTCAAAAGTCACTGCAGCCTTAACAATTTAGAAACTAATCCTTTGGAACAAATGACTAATTACCGTTGTGCTTGTTGATTTCACTCTGTTTTTGAATCTCCCCTCTGCTCTTAGTCTTCATTGCTGAGTTTAGGTCCTTGGCAAACTAACTGTTGATTCTCTTCTTGTAAATTCATCTGTGGGGCTTGGACTTGTTTTCTTTTTTTCATGTGGATCATTTTTTGTAGGGTAATAAGATTGTTTGCATTGTTCTTGCTGTCAACTCCTTCAACTACTAGAGTTTAACGTTTCTGATCATTTGTAATACTTTCCATCTCTGTCCACTTACAGTATGATTCATTGACCTAGAAAACCCCAAATTGCATTTAAATAGCATTCCGGTTGTGAGACAAACTGACCACAACCAGAAAATTCAAATTACGACTCGCCATCCTCAAACCTGGCCATGTGGAGTGGAATAAAAATGAGGAGGAAAATGGCCTGTTAAAATGGTTTGCCTTGCATTTCCAGATTCCCGTTGGTGGTTACTTTGTTTCACAGCTGTAGCACTATTTAAAAATTTTTTTTTTTTTTTTTTCTTGTATGTCTGTTTGTGTTGTTTTGCTTTGATTTGTCTTTGGTCCTTGAAGTTAGAGAAACACTATAAAGAATAGTGAAAGATTATTGCATGTACTAATCTCCCACTGTATCTAGTTACCTGTTAGGTACCTAGTTTAATCATGTATCATTTATCTGGTGAAATCCATATTTTCTTACATTCCATATTTTTCTAAAGTTTATTTTAATCTGATGAAATTTGAGCCTAGAAGGTAATAAGGTGAATTGTTGTCAGAATAGAGGATACCACTATGCTCATAGATTTGTAGACATTAGAAAGGGAAACAATATTCTAGGCTACTAAGTAGAACTCATGCAAAAGAAATTCCCTCCAAGCTAATACCGCTGTTTCCTTTTCGGTCAGCTGTTTCATTCCAAAACACTCCATGCACCCATCACAGCTGGCAGTTTTTGTTTTATGTGGTGAAAATGGAGCACTTATTTTGAGAGAGATGATAGGAAACTTATTTTCCTGTCATAAATATTTTACTTACTGCCTTAAAAGTGCCTATATTCCCCATATGAACCTTTTTGGAATTTAACCCCATTTCCTTACTCATTTTCAACCAGTACTTATTTGGGCACACTGCTCTTAATATAAAAATATATTTGCAGAAAATCTAAATTGGGCTTTAAATGTTTGGCTCTTAAAGTGGTGGAGAGTGTTAATAACGGAGTGTCATTGTCTTTGTAACTTCCCTCTCTCAAAGTGCTTGTTTTGCTTCCTGATTGCTCCAGTCAAATCGTCGAATATTGGTTTGCCACATAGTCAAGTACCCCACATACACCTGCCCGCATTGTAGGGTCAGGAGAATGACTTACGTCATTAAGAAGGAAATGGTCTGATTTTCTTTTGTTCAATAACGTCAATTTAAGTAGTCAACCTTGTAAACTGGCTGTTCCTGTTGATTTTTCCTTTCAATACCTGCAGTTCTTAAACACCTCATCCAATCACGAAAACCTGAACCTGGACAACACTGCACTAACTTCTACACCAGTCTGTGGCCATAAGATGGCTGTTACCACGCCGTTCCAGAGGGAACAGACTTTCAAAGCTCAGAAGGAAAATCATGTGTAAGTCTGCTATCTCATTGTCTTGTTGGATTCACGAGGGTTCTTTTCTTCTGGTTTGCACGTGTGCTGGGTCACTGTATGCTTCCTGTGGAATTATTTGCTCATACATTCAGATTTTTCTTACTTTGGAGTACAACTTGAACTGTGTAATTGTGAAGGTAGGTTATTGCTACAGAGCAATCATGCACATGGGCTCACCAGGTTTTTAAAGCAAGTCATTCCATCAGTTAAACTTATGTTCTGCCAGAAAAGCAAAATGGAGTACCGGACTGCAGGAAAATATTTGGCCAAGTTTTATAGCAGCCACTGCCTGTATGCACATATTTCTGCAAAGAAGTGTTGTTTCCAAGCATCTTCCTTTAAAGTTTTTCTCCGTCTTTTTCAAGTTTCAGAACTCCAGCAATCAAGCGGTCGATATTAGAAAGCTCTCCAAGAACACCCACTCCATTCAAAAATGCACTTGCAGCTCAGGAAATCAAATATGGTCCTTTGAAGATGCTGGTAAGAAGGAAACAATGATAAAAGTTGCTTTGATATTAGTGCAGAGGGATGTTCTGGGACTTGGAAGTAACGTTTCTTCCTTTCAGCCTCAAACTCCAACTCATCTTGTAGAAGATCTGCAGGATGTTATCAAGCAGGAGTCGGAGGAATCTGCAATAGTGGCTGGGCTACATGAAAGTGGACCCCCTTTGCTGAAGAAAATCAAACAAGAGGTAAATCTCAAACTTACCTGAGGCAATTTAATTCAACACTCTTTCCCGAGAAATTTATACCTTTGCTGTTAAATAGCTGTGTCTTTTTCTTTCATCTGAGCCCCAAGATCTTAGTGTCAGTTCTATATGGTATACTAGGCATGCCTAATTCATCTCCCATTGATTTCCATAGAAGTCTTTCTGCTGTTTTCAGCAGGGGTTTGCTTGGGCCGTTCTAATGCAGTTTTCGTTTGAAACTTAAAAAGCAAAAAAATTAGACAGGAATTTGGATTGAATCTTTCTAATATTGGTGAAAACTATAGAAGAACCCCACTGGGACCAGGCTTCATGGAGTGACTTAGAAACCTGAACATTTGAGGACATTGCATTATATTACTTTGTCACTAAAATTCTAAAAATACATATATTCTCAATCCTTTCTAGGGGATTAAACTCCTGAATACTGACAGAGTGCTGAGTGCAAGTATTCAAAGTTTGATTAGGTAGGGATTTTTTTGAGAATCTTGAACTTTTTGGTTTCTGCAAAGAGCAAGTGTGCTGTGAGATCCAGTGCTGTAAACATGCATTATGCATGGCTGTGAAAAAATATTTATTCAATTGATTAAGCAACTGGCAGATAAATCTCCTTCTGGTCAGTTAGGTACTGGTTATTTTAATAGTGCTTTTCCTGCTTTCAGGTGGAGTCTCCAACAGATAAAGCTGGAAATTTTTTTTGCTCTAATCAATGGGAAGGAGAAAACTTGAACACTCAACTCTTTACACATACATCTACTATGGAAGATGTGCCAGTAAGTTCAAGTTTTCATCCCACCAAATGATTTTTCTGTTGTTCATCCCTGTTCAGTTCTTAAACACAAGGGAGAAAATATTTTGTCTGACCTTCCTCAGAAGTAAACGTTATTCATTATTTCCATATTATTTTCCTGTATTAAGCATAAGAGGCAAAATCCCACTCGTAATTGGATCACTGCAATGCCTATGGAAGGCAGCAGAAGCTGCAGTCGTTGTGCAGCCCACATTGTGTAATGAGCCTGTACTTGGAGGGTGCCTGTACCTGTGTATAGAAATGACTGGGTCTCAGAGTTAAAATTGGTAAAAGAAGGAGTCTGTTTTGTTTTGTGCAAAGGAGACCTTGTATGATTATGGTTCCCTTTGCTTTGCCAGGACGATTCAATATTGCTGATATTCCTGGACTTGGAACTTTCACGGGCTGAGAAACCTTTGCACGTGACAGTGCTCCTCCAAAGCCGGTTCCTAGAGATCTGATCCCATCCCCGGTGTTGCACTCTCTGCATTCAGACTGGATTTGCTTTTAATGCATTTGAGTTGAGATTGTTCTCTTGGGTTACTGAATATTGTTTATTTTTCTTTTTCTGTTTAGAATCTTCTTACCAGCTCCATTTTAAAGACGCCCGTGTCAGAAGAGGATGGTAGTTTTCACAAAACATTTGCGGTACCTAGGAACAGGCCACTAGCTAGTCCACTGCAGGTAACTATTATTTAATAAAAATACCCTTTGTATATAAAGATGCAAATATATATTGCTTTCTCATAGACTGATTTAAAGTTTTGGGTTTGGAAGAATGAACTGTTCAGATTAATGTGACTGAGGATCTCACTGTACCTGTGGAATGTGAGGACACAGTGGCTACAGCTGTACACCAGGGAGCTTAACAGTGAAAAGCCCTGGGCGTGGGGAGTTGTAACTCAGTGTTGAGTTGGTAGGATCGAGCATTAAAGCGGGTAAGAGGCTTTTTCTTATACAGTTCTTGGAGGTGTGTCTGTGTGGTCTGGAGAAGAGGAGGACTGAATGGTATGGTGGTGGCTAGAACATGTCACTGGCCTTGGGGCAAGAGGAGAGACTCTGGCACTGCCCAGCTGGCCAGCACAGTTGTGGCCAGTATTGCCCATCCAAGCGAGCACCAGGATGGCCTTTCCCTGAGTGCAGGTGGAGGTCACACCAGAAATGTGGTTATAAATGGTGGTCTGAAGGGGCCTCATATTGCTTATGGCCAGTTATACACCTTGGGATCTCTAAACCAAATTAAATGCGCGACTGTTTCAATGTAAGCAAGATGTGAGGCTGGGTTTTATGTGTTTATTCTTTTTGTCAAGTGTTAACAAACATACATTTGCTGTTGTTTAAAATACTTGGATACCTATTATGTAGGGCCTGATCCAAAGACTACATTATCAGCCTCTTTGTCAACTCCTAGGAACAGAAGTTATTTGGAGAACAAAATGGAGTGTAGATAATTATCAGTTGTCGTTCCAACACAGCCATGTTTTTGAGGTATATAAATACGTGATTTTATATCCCTTCCCCACATGGGTGAATTGAGGGAAAGTGTATCACTCCCCACAGTAAGTCACTGTCAGAAAGGAAATTATAACTCCATAGTTACTGACTTTGTGACAAATAGTCCACACGGCTTATCCTTTCTTTCCTCCCTCTTTACAGAATTTACATTAGGAGTTAGTTACAGCAGGAGGGAGTTAATGAAGCTGGGTTTTGATTAAGCATCTCTAGCTGGGTATTATAAAGTGAGATACTAAAATGTCACACATGTCCCCATGTGTGCCTTGGAGTAGGTTTGTATTTTGCACTGCAAAATCATTTGACAAAAGGCATCTTTGGAGAGGAGGGACTGTGGCTCCCCCTGCGTAGGGGTGTTCATAGGGGACAGAGACTCCTTATTGCTTAATTGCTCTTTGCTCATGAACCATGTTTCTTAGTTGTACCATGGCAGACTACTAGGAGGAGGGTTTGAAGATCCTCGCTCTCCCCGCTGCCCCTGGTTAGGGCAATTATTTGAGTACTGAATTCAGACCATCATCATGGCAAAGGAGTCCAGGCCTCCAGCTTTGCTGGAGGTTGCTGAAGCTCCCCAGTTGGCACACAGAGGGAGGTCGCTGGTGCCCACGTGCTCAGCCTTGCTGCCTTGCCAGTGCACCAACACCTGGCCGTGTTCCTCAGCCAAACTCCAGGCTCCTCCCTAGGTTTAGTGCAAAATTTTCAGGTAGCTGAACACAGTATGCTGAGGGTTGTCCTTTAGTGGTAGTCGCCTGCACTCTGCCTGTAATAAAAATGAAGCATCTGAGGTGCCTCTAGAATAGGATCTTTTGATCTTTGGCATAACAATGTTTTCTGTTTCCTGCTATCTAAAAAATATTTCTTTACAAGCTGCTGTAAATGAAAGGGCTTGTTTAACCTTCTCTCTTCACTTACACTGATTTTGTTCAGGAAGTTTACACAAGTCAATTTATGGGCCATTCTGGATCACATTCTTCAGCTCTTGATCAGGAAAAACCTTTAATTTTGCATGTTAAAAGTCAGGTATTCTCATTGTTTGGATAAAGAAGACTTTTCTTTAAGTAGGAACTAAGTTAAAAATGACTTCCCAACTTCTCAGTGTTTAAAACGTGTTGATCTGGGAGAAAAAGCAGTTGTAAAAAGCCCCAAATGAATACTAAGTATGCAGCTTCTTGGTGTACCAGTATGAAGGTAAAATTATTCTCTCTACCAATGAAGAAAAACTGAGTGTTTCAGCTGAAATGTAATCGTAAATGAAGAATGAGGTTAGGGGTTTCTGTGACAGTGGCACAGATAGCTTTTTCAGAATGAAATACAGACTTCTTATAGCAACGCGGCCCTGTCTGCCGATCACTGCACCCTCTGATTTGGAGTTAGTGTCACAGTTAAAAGGGAGAATCTGCCTCATCCCTTGTAAGGCTGCTTGGCCTCGTGTCAGTGGGGAGTTTGGCACCATACAGCTCAGAAAGGATGCACAGTCAGGCTTGCTTTCATGCCAGAAATCGCTGCTGTTCTGCCCTAATGCCTCTCCCCACTCCATCCCAGTTGAGCCAGATGACTGTCATGAGGGCACGCTGTGTCTAAAGGGTGCAAAGCTATTGAAAATGTTAGCGTTTGCACTTGCTTTTGACTGGTAGCGTTTTGTACGTGATCAGTCCTTAGGTTAGCATGGTCTTGTTCTATGCTTTCTGGTTTATAACTTGTTCTATTGCCCCACACAGATGTAGGCACACATGGGTGCACTCAGGAACACTGGGCTAAATCTGCTGATGCATGCAGGTACACACGAAACACCAGGCAACGCATCTGGGTGAAATTTAATTGTGTCTGCCTATGTTTACATTGCTGCTGTTAGTATTTTGGGCCTGATCCAAATGTTCTTACTGAGGCAAGTTCTCATTGACTTCAGTCCAAGTAAGAATTATAGCACTCTCTGCACCTTGGGATGTGTGCATGCAGAGGGAAGAGAGAAAGGAGAGCACTATAATTATTTTTTCTAATATGTTTGGTTCTTAAAATTCCATTTTCATTTGAATTTGAACTTACGTGTGAGAGAGGTAATATGTGTACCAGCCACGGTATTTTTATTGCTTTAATAATTTGCACTGCACTTATGTAACAAAAAAATACCTATGACAATACATTCACCAAAATGCCTGTTTACTTATTGTTTTGCTGTTAAATGCCAAAGAAAGCAAGAGTAACAAATGTTTGAAGCTGTCTCTAAGAATATCTTTTACTGCATTTTGGATACACAACCAGTCATATGCAACTTACTAAGTAATATTTGATGACCATATCAGATAGAATTACATGATTCATCTTCACTAAGGAGGAACAGCATGTTGCATCATTTGACGTGTGAGGTCAGGTAGCTGCATATAACTACACTGTGGTTGTATCAGTGTTGCACTAGAGTAATGGGAGAAGCATCCCCCCCTTAGAGCCAAGAAGAGCCTGGGTTTCATCTTCATTTTATCTTCTGAATAAGTCTCTGTAAAACGTTGGATGTACACACATCAGTGTGCAGGATCTTTCTGGTAAAGTATGAAGGTCCAACCAGCTTTTTGTTCCATATGGCAAATCTCACAGTTGTGTTTTGAGTATTCTCTTACTGGCAGGAAGAGGAGGTGTCTCTCCAAACCCATGTTTTGCCTTGGTGTGGAATTACTCTTACAATCCATTGCATGGATCCCAAATTCTTCTGCCCTATATTGGTGGAGTTAGTTACAACCTACATTTTTGTGTCTATATTTTTGTCACTCAAGCAATACTTTCACTGTAGAGAGTTTTTGGCCTCACGAGCAATTTTTCCAAGGGATTTTGGGATAATGTATGAAGCCCTTGCTGAGGCAAACTGATGATCTGTACTGAGCACTTGCTTGAACAGTGCCTTATAATAGGACATGTGAAAGCTGTAGTTCTGGCCTTTCCTGTGTGAAAGTTATGTTTTATTTCACATTATGTTCCATAGCAGTAGCAGTACATAATACAAACTATCCTAACATAGACATTTTAACAGATAGAAAAGTAGGCTAAATCATAGACCATCCACCTAACCCTGCAGGCAATCAAAAGACACCATGAAATGGAGCCTTTTAAGAAAATAGTGCTGCTTTGATATCTTCTTCCCCCAGTAACAAAGGAAACAACGCAAGGTAGAAGCCCTGCAATCTAAAGAGAATGTTCTTCAACCCCTAGCTCCTGTCACTTTCCATTTTTTAACCACAGACTGACACATTTCAGCTTGAATTTCCTGACTTTCAGTGGTTTATGTAACCATTTTCTTTAAAGAGCAAGTTTAAAGGATTTTAAAACAGTTACTTGGTTAACTCTTTTGAAGAGTGTTAGATGTCATTAAGCTTAATTTTCTCCATTTAAAAAGTGTGGAATTTCGTTTGCAGCTGGTTGTCACAGAACACGTACAGGCGAGGCAGCATGCTCTCCCTTCGACAGCACACTTTCTCAGGTTTTCCTCCATGGCTTTTTGGGGGGCAAGAAGATCCCCAAATCTCATGGTCTTCTTTCAAGGGAGAGGAGGAAGCATGCTGTGCTCAAGTCCTGGGAGGTTTAAGATTTGCACAGCAAGGGAAGGTAGTTCTGTGGGTTTCCCTTGCTCGTGTTGTCCCTTCTCTCACCAGTGGCTGATGTGTACAGGAGCTGTGCCTGGCACAGCTGGGGGAAGGAAAAGGAGGTTGGAAATTCCAGGTGAATCACTGTATGATTTCCTCCCAGGGCAGCAGCATTTAGGTTGCAAACAGATCAGAAATTACAGCTGCTCTGAGCAAGTGATGATCTCTCAGAAAGAAGAAAATTGACAGTTCGACCGTCAGCTATTTGCAGCAATATATTCTGATCTGTGAATAAATTACTGAAGAACAAAACTAGAAACGTATTAAATATCTTAATGTGAGTTGCAGGTGCTGAGTGCATTCCTATATCTCCCACCTTAATCTTACTTGGAAAGCTCACACATCTCAGCCAGGAGTTTTATCTGAGTAAGGGCTTCAGGGTTAAGCTCTTTTTAGCGCTCGTAACAGGCTTACAATAAAAGCTGAAAAGTTGATCTATCTTACTCTTACATTTAGCAAGTTGTATTTCTGAGCAGCTGGGGAAGGCTGTCCCGTGCGCCAGAGGAGAAACAGCAACCTGAGCAGAAATAGTGCTCTGCCTTAGCAGATGAAGTAGAATTCATTTATGGCCACTTGAGTTTTTAATTACTCTTTATTGACTGGTCTTGGTGAGTAAAAGGGCTTCTTTTGGTTCAGCATCCTTACGGAGTAGAAAGTCGTACTGTTCTACAGGACGCACATCACATTCTGCTAGGAAGTTTCTTTTTTAGGTCTTTGATTATTTTACTGTTTCAGAAGGAGTACTACATTTCTGTTGCAAGCCTTGTTTTCACTGGCACGCTCTGTGAATTATCCATACCATGCAATCTAAGGGAAAACTGGTGAGAAATCTAGCTTTTTGCAGTAGAGAAACACAAGAAAATATCTACTGATAGTCTGAGCCTTCTAAATATTTTAAACATTTTGGGGTTTTTTTTGGGTTTTAAATGCCAGCATGTCAATAACTTTGCTGGAGATACTGAAGATACCTGCCATTCTAGTGGAGATTTAAAATGTCTTCTAACACAGTTCATTGTTCAAAGATTTTTTTGCTACGCTTCTGTCAGTTTGGGAGCTTGGTGCTGCAGGACTGCAGCAGTGTTTGGTTTTGGCATCCACTCCTTACAGGCAAGATGTCGTAATGTAGGAGCTTTCTTAAGCGATGCACACAGCACAAGAAAAGTTGGTCCAGGCTTCAAGTGCAGAAGGACTATTTCTGTTAGGAAGGCACTTTTCCACAATTTTTTCTTTCCGTACTCTAGTCTGTTTTCTCTACATGATCCAAATTTTTATTTAAAGTTCTTTAACTGGATATCCCAGTTACAGCTTTGACAGTTTGTTTACAGTTCACATCTGCCTGAGGGCAATTGAAGGCACGTTACAGGGTAAATGAGGTAGTTTTGCTGCCAGGAAAAGGATGTGCTGCTAGGATTACTGAGGTTAAAAAAAAAAAAATTACCCAGGGAGAATGACATAGCTGGAATTGTACCATGGGTCTGTAATTTTATCTTATGGGAACTCATAGTAGTACACCTTCTTCTCCCCCCGCCCTCCCTGTTCTAACTTAAAGAGAGAAAACTGCTGTGTGTGGAAAAGGAAGAAAAAATACAGATGAAATACTGGCTGAAAAGGCTCAAATTCTTTTAATTGACAGCAAAACTAAGAGTAGTGTCCTGCTTTTTGAAGCAGTAAAAAGAAATTATGTTGAATGAATTGTTCTGTGGAAATCCCTTTCTTTACCCACTGGCTAGGGATTTAAGTGCCAAAATGAACACCTCACTCTTATATGGCTGAATTTAAGTGGGATGAAGCCATTGAATCAATGAAAACACGCCCATCACTTTTGGTGGGGTTTAAGTCAAGCCTTTTGGCTTCAAGTCACAAGCTTTTCTGTTTCTCTCTGTTGATTTGCAGAGCTGGACCTTTACGTGTGGTAGGGGAGATGCAATGAACATTTTGCAAAAGGAGTGGTTTGACTTGGCTTTCTGTGCTGTTTTCCTTCATGCCTCTAGCTTTCTGCTTGAGTCCCTTCTCTTTTGATACATTTGCTAAGTGCTGCTTTCTGCGGGGCACTGCCACTTTGCTGTCACAGAGCCCTGGTAGTACTCACTGCAGCGCTGGCACAGAAGAAGGCATTGTGCTTTTTCCCTGTTTACTAAGGGATCCTGTAGCTCTGTGTGCCCAGAGCCAGCAAGGTGCTCTGCCCGAGTTGTGGGACCTCTTCCTGCCAAGGAGAGAAGTAAAACTTGTCATGTTGAGATGACTTTCACCCATGCCTCCAGCACTGCGCTGCAGGGCTGGCAAGGTGATGGCATTGTGCTTTGTTTTGTGTTGGTTGCCTAGAGCCAATGCTTCAGACAGAAAATGTTTATTAAAAATACCTACTTTATATGTTATCTGAGTTCCCCAGGACAGAACTGAAAACTGTCTTAGTAAATATACTACTTCGGGTCAAATTCTGCATTCTTTACTGGTGCAAAGCCCTCACCGTTGTCAGCGAGACTGCAAGGTTAGTCTCTTTCTGTAAACTGTCCTAGAAAGAAAAAAAAATATATCTGGGAAAATAATACAAGGGTCAAAACTCTGTGGAGCAGATTCTCCCACGGCAAAACTTGAGTAAGCTGTTTCAGGCAGGCTCAAGGCAGAGGTCCAGCTGATCGTCCTGCCGCTTGCTGTGTTTGCTCCCCACTGCTTCCCTGGGGCTCTGGAGGGAGGGCAGAGGGTTCCTGCCTGCCTGAGCGGCTTCTGCTGCGCTGACATCAGGTTAAATGAAGACCAGGCTTTCAGTGGAATGAGTGACATGTAGCAGCCTGCTGAGATGTTGGAGATACCAGGGTACAGATTTATTATTTCTTCTTTTCTAAGCACATGGCTGTTAATACAAAGAGCTCAGTGTAGATGCTAACAATTAAGCCTAATTTATGAAATCGGGATATTCGTTGCCTGAAGTTACTTCTATTTTTTAAAAATCGACATACTGTGACAGATGGACTTTCCTTACATGTTTGCAGTTATTTAGGGGACTGCTGATCTCTCATTTCTATACCAATGCATTGAAGCTTTGGAGGATCACAGGGAAATACCAGTTGGACACATATTTTTGTCCTTTGAAATGGCATATATTCTGGAACCACCAACTGCTTTTAAGGTGTGCAGACCAAACCTGACTTCTAAGTAAAACCGACGGTGTTGTACCAAGTATTAATTTTGTCCCTGATGCAAATTCCTCTACAACAATAGGGTAAAATATCCACAGGTGCCTCAGTCCCACTGCGGATCAACAGGAGGCTGTAGGTTCCCAGCTGATGTAGGTACCTTTGGAAAAGTTACCCTGGAAGCTATTTAACCAAAACATGAAAGAAGCTGTGGTGTGTCACATGCATGCCTGTGGCATGCAGAAAGTATGTCACACCTGCTTTTTGGCTGTGGCATGTGCTCTAGGCTGAGCAGCAGCGTAAGGTGTACAGCCAGCCAGGTTGAACCACTCTACAAAAGATGTGTATGGCATGGGGTTTTTCCCTTCACAGATGCAGATTTCCCACAAAAAAAACTGCAGAAAGTTAATGATTTGAGGCCTGAACTGGTTCTCTTTGACCCTTCACACTTCACATGGGGAACTCCCATTAAAGCCCGGAAGGAGTTTTACCTGCAAAAAGACATCATGAAGAGAGACAACATTTGGAACTTGTCTACAGAGAAGAGAAATCCCTGTCTAGGGTAGCCTAGCAGAAGTTTCCAGAGGGCTAACATGCTTGCCGGCATCTTGGCCACGCTGTTTATTTATTCACTGGTTTTGTCCCTTTTCAGCCGTAAGCTCTGCAAGGCAGGGAACCTCGGTCTCTGTGTGTGTACCAGTGCCCTGATTAGGGCATGTTATGAGAAATTATCTATATGTCATGTGGCCCAGCCTTTTACTATACATCTGTCTCAGATAGCACTATTTAGAGTCAGAAGAACATTCTCTAAACATGTAGGCTGGGGAATACTGTAAGGATCCTTTTGCACAGTTAATAAATAGAAGAAACACTATTAAGAGCCATGGAAAAGCTGGGACAGTTCTGCTCTTAGCAGATGGTTTGCAGTCCACTAATCATGTTTCACCCAGTGTCCTAAACATTGGGAAGGCTTTGGTCATCTCATTGGGCAATGTCAATCTTTAACTGCAATGATGATCGTCATTGAAAGCAGAGGAAAATAGAGAAGGGTTTCTCCTGACTTGTCTCTGATTGTGGGTCTTGGGCATAGACCTTCTCAATCTTCAACAGTACTGGGATCCCCTCACTGACCGGCAGCTTTCTGTTGAGTCAGTTTTTGGAATTCAGGGAATTCATACAACAAGCAGCATATGACAGGAGAATTTTTTATTCAGGTCTTAGGGAATATCTTGACATGGAAAAGCAGACAAACTGAGTAAGGAAAGAGTTCAATAGAAAAAAAAAGTGTATAAATGTGTGTGTATACTGGTAAATTCCAGGAGCTTTGAAATTTCATTACTGTTTATAGCTCAAGGCAATGAGAAACATCTCACATGTGTAGCAAGTAAATAAATACAGTGTGCACAGCCCTCTGCAGATATGTTTATCTCCCTTTTACATTATACTAAATGGTGTCTGTAACCTCCATAAATACCACAAGAAGTAAAATGGCTTACACAGTAATTAAACTGTTGTTTCTGCTGAGAGTTGCCCTCCCCTCTCCCTTGCCAGAGGAGCTCTGTTAATGGGCACGTGCGCATCGCTGTGCACAGGTGAAGGCAGCTTTGAGCGCGGGACTTTTTGTTGGCTGTGGTGAGGCTGCCAGGATTGTCAGGTTTGTTCAGGGAGCGCAGGGGCAGAGCAGCTGTGTTTCTAGACTGAAGGTTCATTCAGCAGGAATTTGTGAGTGGTGATAGCACTGACCATTATAACTGTGGGCTTTAACCTTTCTGTGCTCTGTTGACTGTAAAGTCCACCTGAAAATAAATTCTCTTTTTTGGCCTTTTACAGAGAGGAGAGATTAAAGGCAATGCTGTAGATATGGCCTTGTAGAGAAGGCACTGTTTCAGAGGGAAGTGGGGAGGCTCGTGTGATGTGACCCTCTGCAGGTCATCTGGTCTGCTCACCCTTCTGGTCTGTAGCTGAGAAGTGGGAGTGATATTTTTTTGCCTGCTCTGTTGAGATTTCAGTTTCTCTGGAGATGGGACAACACCCTACTTAATCACAAGCTGGCCGGCTTTCGCTGGGGCTGCAAGTAAATCACATGACATTTACCACAAATCTCCCTGCCTGCTTCTAATTTAGCATCTGAACAGCACCTGGGAATCAGCATCCTGCGGGAAGATTGAGGATCAGATGACCTTGACGGATCAGGCACGCAAGTACATGGCCACCTTCCCCACCCGGACTCTAGTGATGTGAAAGGGTCAACAAAGAAGCATTATGGTTTTGAGAACACTTCGCCTCCACTGGGAAATTCCTGTTCCTCTGCATGAAAACTTTTCATGAATGGGAGAAGAGCCTATCTTTGTTGTGGTACAACAGTTGGGAGCAGCACAAAGTGCATTTAAGTCACTCAGCATATATATTCTTGTTGGATTTCACCCAACTTAAGAGGATTTTTTTTTCTTAATTAATGATACTTACCTAAATTATTAGGTATTAAATTGGAATCAGTAATTAATCGTCTTAAGAGCAGACTTAGAATAAATATAATTTTTTGTACTTTTTGAGATCGAGCAGACCTAATACACCAGTATTGTTATTTCAGTGATGTGTGAGCCAGGGGTGGGGTTTTGTTTGTTTCTTTTTTATTTTTTTTTTTACATTAAAAGAGCAGGTACTCAAACATGTATTTTAAATCACTGAACAAAATGCATTGGTGTAAAATTCTGAAGTGAAAAGCATTACTACAAACGTTAGTCTGTGCAAAGGGGGGAAACTGATCAAGATTGTGAATGCTGAAACATCCATGACTCTTGAAATATTTTTTCATTCTGTTATGGTTCTAGACAATTATACATTGTGTGTTTCTGTTCGGGGGGTAATTAGCTTGCTTTAAAAAAATATTACTGTATGAAACATAGATTTATGAGAAAAATTATATTTTTATTCAGTAATTTAATTTTGTAAATGCCAAATGAATACTGTGTTTTGCTGCTACAGACCTTAGCGTGTAGACATGCTGCTAGTGTAAAAGGAGCAGTAGAGCTTTATATGGAAAGAAAACAAATGATGTTGGCTAATTGACTATGCACTAGCATTTCAGATTTTTTTTTTTTTACATCATTTATATTTTTCCCCTTTTTTTATAAGCAATATTTTTGAACACTGTTCCTGGGAGATTTTTTTTTTTGTCTGAATGTGTTTTGTTTCTCATTGGTTTGTATGAGCATGCATTGCACCTTCATATGTTTGGGAGAATACTGTCTTGTTCATGTTGTCTGTTTTGTTCCATGTCTAGCTAATCATTCGCTAACTTGGGTCTTGTGTACCAAATCAGGTTCTTAGAAATACATGGTTCTTCGTACTGCCATACCAAATCTTTATCAATATGGCAAAACACTGATTTTATTTTTTTGTTTATTTGTTTGTTTTTATAACAGCCTCTGACTTTGCTGCCTTAATAGCATTTGGTGCAGCTTCATCTGCACTTAATTTTTTTATACAACAATGTACTGCCTTGTAGATAAATAAAGTGTGTTCTTTTTTACTTAAACTTGCATGGTCTCCTAATCTTGTTTGTCTTGAGTGTTTTAGCAATGTTGTTGTAGGCAACAATCAAGCCAAGAAGGTTTTTTCCAGCACACTTAGATAAGTAAGGAGTAGAGCGTTGCACCAATAAGTAGCCTCAACATCCTTGGTTTTCACAGATTGTTAAGGAAGTAGAAGGAGCACAGCATAAAGTAGTAAGCATTTAGCATGTTGTGGACTCCAGGCACATCTCTAGTGACAGAAAAAGTCCAGGTCAGCTTCAGGTGGCAGCGGGCTAATGGCAAAGCTGCTGTTCTCCCAAAATCCTGGATAATTGATTTCTTCATCTAAAACCATCAGATCAGGAACCAACTGACTAAGAGCAAAATAGTCGTCTGTTGCTGTACTGTAGAACAGATTTTTTTTTCATGCTTGTCTTAAGAACTCAGAGGTGAGAATATATTTTGAAGCCTGGTGCGTTATGCTGCACAGCAAACAATTGGGCAGACCTGCAGAGCCTTGTACTTGTGCAGTATAAGCACGAAGGACATTCACCCCTAGGAATGCTGGAGAGTAAAGGTAACAAAACAAAACAAAAAAAAAAAATGCAACCTGACAGGAAAAAAATTGCATTTTATTTAGTAACTTGAAAATAATTTGCTTGCTGAAATTTAAATTGATGCTTTTCAAAGTCAGACTGATATTCTTGAGAGCAGACTTCGGCTTCGTGAGGTCAGTAGTTTCTCTTTTCACGCTTGTGCCAGCCGCATGTGGGCTGAGAGCCCCAAAAGGTGCCTCCCAGCCCTTTTCACTCCTTCCCCAGCAGTGTGCCTAGTCCTCCCACCTGAAGCCACATGTTTTCAGTGCAAGAAGGGACTGGTGCTTGCAGCAGCCCCATCCAAATTTTGCCTGTGTTTCCCATCTATCCCCAACATGCAATTCAAGCTCTCACTGAATGCTGGGGGAAAGCCAGCCCGGAGGTAATTTTAGGGTAATTTAGCAATTACTGCAGGCAGAACCCCAGTGCTGGGTATGGATTACAGAGAAGGGGAAGTCTGTGGGGGCACTTGCCTGTGCAAAGGCTGTGGGCTCGCACCGTAAAAATGCTTGTGCAAGATGGGAGGGAGAACTGCAGGACTTGATGGTGTGCAACTTGGGAAGAGGGAAAGGCCTGCCTTTGAGGCATGCCACAGCTTAAGCAATGCATTGCAGCTTAGAAGAAAAAAAAAAAGTGAAAAAGAAACACCAGGCTTACAACAGGTCTTCAAGACAAAGCTCTTGCCTTGTAGGCCTCCTGCTGTAACTGCACAGCTGAGTTAAACATAGTGTGATGTACTGCCTGGTTCAGAGCAGTACCAGGAAACACACAAGTGTTGCTTTAAAACCCATTTCTAACATGCAAAACTACTGCAATAATTTCCTTGTTGATGGGCACAATTAGAGCTAATACAGAGGAAAATGTGCCTTTTTCCCTTCATCTCATTGAAAATGCAAAACACTTGGTAGATTAAAGCTGATTTGCATATCTTTCTGCATGGTTGTGGCACTCAGCATGAGCAAAGGAACAGGCTTTGTTTGAATGCTCTAGCCCAGGAACCTGATTATTTTTCCCCCACCAATACTTACTAAGTTTCCTTAAAGTGCCGCCTCCTACCTGTCTTTCTCACACAAAGATCCCCATGTGACCATGTTCTGCTTATCCTCTGAAATACACTTCTTCCTTTCAGAGGTCCAAGAGAAGTCCCACATGCCGGTGATTCCTTCTTGAGCATCTGTTCAGTGAGATCTGTCCCAAGACAGGTCTTGAAAGGTGTTTGGCCCTGCAGTGGCCCTTTGCGCAGGTGTATAGCCATCCTGGACCCATTTAAACCTAGCATAGCCTACCAAAATGAAGGGAAAACAGGTTCAGTCAAGTTCTCATTAAATGGAGAGTAGATATTTGGCTCAAATTCCTATTAACCTTTTTTCTTCACTGTAATTATAACTTAATAATGTTGTCAGTCAGTGGGAATTCTTTTGATTTCTGAAAAGAATTTAAATTATCATTTCAGCATGTGCCACTAATTAAAAACAAAGGAGGCAAAAGAACCAGGGCAAAAATAAAGAAAAATACCAGAGCGTGAGGTGTTTCCCAGCTAGACCCTGTAATTCTCCAGCTCTCTATGTAGGGAATTGCAGGGGTTCACCTCCCACAAATCTGACTTACGTGACAGCTATAATACTAAATTCAAAAAGTGCCAGATTTTGGACTGCTTTGGCAAAAAAAACCATTACAGCTTGAATGAAAGAGCCAGATTTTGTAGTTAGGAGTCAAAATAACAAGTCTGCTGAGGGTAAAGCTCTGTAGCACAGTGATCCTTAAAAAAAGCCAGAAAAAAAGTTTTTTTCCTCAGTTTTTGCAATCTTGATCCTCATCCCAGACAGCTAAGTCAATGGCCACCATTCCTCCCTCAAGCCCACACAGTTAGGCACATAAGCAAAGGGTGTTTCTGTAGAGTTGTGACTGGAGCATAATAATCATCATTTGTATTTCTACCTCAGCCCTGATTTGAGACAAGGGTGGTGGCAAAGGACATAAAAAGTCCTTGTTGCTAGAAATCTATTTAAAATGTTGGGATTTTTTTTAAAAAAAAAACAACACAAAAAATGGAAAAATTATGTTAAAAATATTTCAGTTCAAGAAAGGATTATTTTAAGGCACTGGTATGCATCTTGCTTCCCTCCTTGTTCCACACCAGGAGTGAATTCAGTGGAGAGCCCAGATGTTGCTCAGGAGCAATGGTTGTATTTTTTCCTGGGCAGCCAAGGAAAGATGCTGGCCGCATCTTACAATCTCCAGGCTAATGTCTTAATTCAAACAGAAGTCACGTTTCCTAACAAAATGCACTTCACAGAATCACAGAATGACCTGAGTTGGAAGGGACCCAAAAGGATCATGAAGTCCAACTCCTGTCCCTGCACAGCACAACCCCAACATTCACGTTTTGTGACTGAGAGCATTGTCCGACTGCTCCTTGAATATTGTCAGGCTTGAGGCCATGACTGCTTCCCTGGGGAGGTGTTCCAGTGCTCCACCATCCTCTGGGTGAAGAACCTTTTCCTAATATCCAACCTAAACCTCCCCGGCACGTCTTCCTCGAGTCCTATGATTGGTCACCAGAGAGAAGAGATCACTTGTTCCCTTTGTTTGCCTCTTCTTTGAACTTGACTTCAATGTCTCAGCAGTTTTCACTGAAGACCCCGGTATCAGCGTAAACTTGTATGTGTCTTATTTGCTGTCAGTGGTTGATGCAGGTAAGATAATGAAGATAGACCACAGAAGTCCAAACTCCGCCTTCAGCTGTGTTTGCAAGCTGGCAGCAGTTATACTGCTCTTTGCTAAGGGCTGTAAAACATATTCGTTCTACATTCATTATTTGTGATCAGGTTGTTGGTTATTTTTTTACAATCCCTCTTGATACACGACATTTCTACAAGGCATTTTCCCAATCTGTTTGAGTATCAGAATAATTTCTGGGGTCTACATTTTTTTAAAAAGAGCCTCTGCTTCTCAGACTGCACAGATCCACATTGACTGACCAGCTCAACTCACACCTGAGGAGATTTCATTTCACGGGGAAACAACTTTTACTAATTGATTTAAATTACTAGTCATTGCTACAGCTCCAGGATACTCTCTGCGCACACATCTGTCAGAGAAGCCCTCACAAACAGTGAAGAAAGTTTCAGGAAGCTGTCCCCAGACAGGTTTCTACATTAACCATAGAAGCCACCTCTGCATCTCCCGGTTCCTGCCCGCCCAGCTGCAAGCCTGCTGTGGCCCTCCCGATAAAGTCAGCCCCGACAGTGTCTTGAAAGGATGCCTGCAGGTGTGCTTTCCTGCCCGCGACTATCTCTGCCCGCTGCTTGTGGTGCTTCATTAACTCTCTCATCAGGGTACATCAGCACAGGAGATATCTGAAGGCGAGGGGAGGCCGTGACTATTTAAGTGATGAGTTTTTGGTATCTGTGTTTCTATGAGCTCAAGGCGGAGACTTCAGAGGCGCCGGCTCAGCCTTCCTGTGCAGATAAAGGTAATGCTTGCTGTGGTGCCAGCAGGGAAATGGAAATCTGCACAGGTTATAGCTCTTACCTGCCAAGCCAAGCCTCACTGAACCTAAGAATACATGAGAGAAACAGTCATAGTTTGTTACTGTCAAAGGCCTAAAATATCTTTCATTGAAGTAATAAAAAGCCAATACTTTGCTTTTGTTTTCAGCTCTGTTCCTCCTCCTGGCCATCCCCTCTTCCCCCGTAGCTACTTCTGGCAGGCTCATCTCCATTTCCCCAAGACATGCACCCCTGATGGCATCTGACCCACACCCCACTGAAAACTGATTGAAAAAAGTCTTTGGTCTCCGTGAGCTCAGCGAGCACAAGCCCACACTTTGTGAGGGCTAAGGACATGGACCATTTCCCTGCCCATGGCTAATGGGCCTCTGCTACCCCGTTTCAGGAGAGGATGCTGCACACTCAAGCCAGTACTTCTGTTACCTCCAAGTTCAGGATCACCAAAGTGAACTCTGGTTGTATCTCAAGTAACATTCTCCAGTCAAGTCTGATCTGTGCACAAAAGCCGCTCACTGAGATGATTTGCTCCAGGCTTGGAGGCTCATCATGTATGGGCAGAATGGGCCACATTGCACTCAGCTTTGGCACCTTCTCAGCAGCTGCCCGCCTGCCCAGGACAGGGACAAGTTCTCCTGCTGCCCCATGAAGGTCTTGCAGTGGCAGCCCAAGAACAGCAAGTCACGGAGAGACCTCTTGAGCTAGCACTGACCCAGACAGAGCCTTAACTTTCTCTAATGAAAGAAGTGAGTGTAATCCGTTCCTTACTACCTCTGATTTGTGGCCACATCCTCTAACAGAAAACCCATAAAAATTAGAAACATAGTTTGTACAGTGATAAGCTACAGAACCAATGTGACAGTCACTCCTGCATCACCACTCTAAAAACCATTGCCTCTTAGGGCAGAATTTCATTGCATCCCATTCATGTAGCTACTGTTGGGATCTCAAAAAAAAAGCCCAATTGCGACAAGAGAGGAGTCAACCTGACACACACCTGCCCTGCAATATTGCCACAAAGCAGCAACACGATGATTAAAACAAACTGCTGGATTTCCCTACCATCCCCCCTGTTGCTGTTAAGTTGTCACTTCTGAGGTTTGCTGTACGCTCTGTCTGACATCCAAAAAATCACCCACTGTTATCACCCACTCTGGCAATTGGTCAATGCAGCAACTAGCTTTCTACGTGACAACTTGAATGTATTGAATGTGAAATTTTAAATGATACCTTGGTTTTACCTTCCTAACTGTCAGAATGGTACCAGCTCTTCTTCCTTCCTCTTTAACACCCAAGAACTTTTTTTTTTCAAAGAATTCCCAATAACAGAAATCGGCTTTTGTCTAGAACACAGGAAGTTGTCCAGAAGACTCAACATCCCACAACATGCTCCTGCGCTCTCTTGAAGCTGATGTTGAGGATGCTACAACTTCAGCCTAGCTCTGCCAAAGCAGGTTTTCATACCTTAAACCAAGCACCTCAGCAGAGCTGAGTTCTGGGGAATAATGAGAACCCAACTACTACACAGGTATGTTTGGACTTCCTGTGTGCACACAGGCTGGCAAAGGGCAGGTCACTCTAGTTCCAGAGAAATGTTCAATGTTAACAGAGATGAGGCTGTTATGAGAAGTTGTGTGCAGAGCAACACAACTGAGCAACACAATGTGCTGCCCATGGAGTTTCCAAGTCTCTGAATTTCCTGAGGTAGTTTGTATTCATTAGAGAGCTATCTTAATTCAGGATAGGTGGAACATTGATTTCCCTGGGAGATGATGATTTTCCATTATGTCTACTTCCATTAAGGAAGTGAATGCAAATATATCCATGTCCCTCTCCATGTGTATTTATGTACCCTACAAAAAATAAAGGATGTTTTATTGAGGAGGCTCAGATCCCACCAGCAGTATGAATCTATCACAGGTTGCATATCATGTGCTTGGGTTATGGAGAATCTTGTCCACCAGGACAAGAATCATAAAGACAAAACTCAGACGAGCATCAGACTCCTCACTCAGAAAAGAGAAAACAATCCAAACAAGAGGTTGCTGTGAGAACTTCTTCTGTGATGAGAACCGAAACTGCAAGTCACTGGTTTTCATTGAAAGCAATGCAACCAAGAGTCTGAAATCAGTCATGTCCCCCAACTGATGAGTCGTCTGAAATCTACCACCTTCCAGATCACATAGATCCTGAGATCTCTCAGCTTCCTCCTTTGTGATCACAGATTTCTGTAAAAGTGTATTTCAGGCATAAAATCAAACTAGTAGTAATAATAATAACAGAAGCACCAAGGAGAAAAGCATACCCTCAAGTTGTCCAAGGTCCTTTATTTTACCCAGTGGATAATGGATTAACTTCTAAGTTTATGGTGAAAGAGGTTTCCCGTAAAGCCATTTATTTTGGAAGTTAGGCTGTCAGAGGTTTGTCCAGATACACTGCAGTTTAGAGTGGACTGGACTTGATTTCACAATCATGTTTTACCTAATAATTCTTGCATGCCTGATGCAAGGGTTTCTAGCCAAGTTAATGGGAGTAATCATGTGAATAACACACGCAGGTTTTGGCCTGAAAATCCCTACCACCCTCATTTGTGGGTCAAGGTTGGTCTGCTAGGGGAAAAGCACAATGCAGTGCCAACAGTGAATGGCCTTTACATGGTCCATTTCCGAGAGATATAATGATACCACCAAACCAGCAGAACTGTATGCACTTAATGAAAAGTGACAATGCAGTCATTTGTGAAGGATATAAGACAGCCATGGTAGTTAGGGCAACATTTGCATAATCACATTAACTTTAAGGACCTACTTCAAAATTGACCTAACAATGACTGTCATTGTTTAAAGCCACAGCTGTCCATGCTGATCGGACAACATGCTTGGTCAACTTGTGTCACAGCCATCTTCTTCAGGAGGATTTAGAAAGTTTGACTGAAAACATTGTGATCTTCAGGGGATCCAGTGAATGTTTGGATACCCATCGTGGTTCAGGCATCTGGGAATCCACGACTTTCCAATCTGCACAACTGATGCATTTTTGTTGAGATTGATGTAATTTCTTACACAGCTTTATTTTACAGAATTGTTCATCAAAGTTGTGTGAGAAAGCACACACAGGTTACTTAGTAGCAGCAAAGAACATTACAAACCACAACTAGTCTGAGCCCTGCTTATTTTAGGCTTGTGCGAACTACTGCTATTTGGAAAAAATCAGAAATTTTACTCCAGACATGACACTTCAGGCACACGTTCCCTCTACACAGAGGGAAGAATGGACTATTTTGATCTTTACACTTGGTTTGCACAATCATTCCCTGCCGCAAAGTCGCTGATTTTCAGCCAAAAATGCACCTAATGCATGTTCTTCAGTAGAAAATGCTTACTTAAATTATCAACACGTTTCAGGATAGTTTGCCATATGCAGAGTTCTGATGAAAACGTAGACTTTTCTTAACTAAGATATCTTTTTCTTGTTCTCATTTGTTTTAGAAAGACAGTCTTGTCCACCTTGAAAAACATGTTTATTTTAAGTATTTTCAGGATTCTCAGACAAGCAAGGTGTTACTGGAGAAACTGCAGGGAACTCAAAGTTTCAGTTAGAGTGTGTCTTCTTTGAATAACACTAACCACAGGTAGGAGAATGACTAAAGCACACGATCTAGACTGGAAAACAAATAAAGAGAAATATTGAAGAAAAAAAAGTTGCAGCAAAAACCGTTCAGTCCTTTCTGAGAATGAGGTTGAGGAAAACTAGTTTTTCCTTTCCCTGGTAGGCCTAGTCAGCATAGCTGCTAGTATGAGTCCATGAACTTTGACTGACTTTTTGTTTTGCATTGCATATACCCAGGATTAAAAATCTATCCAGTCTCCAAACATGGCCTTAAAACATGATACTCAGTTAAAATATTTTTACATCTCTTTCAATTAAGAAACTCTTCTGCCTCTCTGTGGTTCAAGGAATTGAAGTTTTACACAGGAGTGTTGTTTGTGGCTCTTAATGCAATGAAGATACATATAAATTTGACTAAATCATGCCCTCTGAGCATTACATTTGGCATAATAGCACCAGAGGATGAGTGCAGTTTGGCAGCTCCATACCTTGCAGACCTCCTGGGCAGTATGCACCACCCATTTGAAGCTCAGGGGCCACAGCGAGCCATCTGTAACCCTGCTCCTTGCTGTCAGGGGCCAGTGTGGTGTTGCACAGCAGCTCAGCTCAGCTGCCTTGGTCCCTAGGGGGGCATACTACTGCCCCTTGCTGAGTCTACATGGGAAGAAGGACTTTAGCCGACATGAACGTGGAGGGATAAAGAGCAGAGTGAGTCTAAAGACAAGTTGGAAGAAATGGGAACTACTGGCTAGGAGCCAGATGTAAATGAGTGTAAGAGCGTGTGTGCACACATAAATGTGACAGTATAACTAAGATTAGTATTGTAATGTATATACAGAAAAGTGGGGAGTTAGGGGAGGGTGAATTAATTGTATGGAGAACCTCTATTCTGACTCCCCTAACTTTGAAGCATTGCCCTCCAAATCCTTAATGATCTTTTAATTTATATTTTAAATGATAATTTACCTTTTGATTATTCAAAAGGTGGGCAATATGTTACACCAATACTTTACATTCAAGCAAAGTAATTGAAAAGATGCAAATACCTTTAATTAACAGATATGCAGAATGCCTTTCTGAGTATAGCACAAGCGAATAAGCATATTAATATAGGCAAAGCTTCACTAACCGTAATTATTTATATTTTAAGTGCTTAGTTCATTATGAGGATTAACAGTCTTTCCTTACATCTGAATGTACTAAGACTACTGGAATAGTTCAATAGCATTACAAGAGAAACACAGGTAGAGCAAAGACAAGGATAAGCTCTGTGAACCTTCTTCAGAAACCCCTATGCTTTTTCAGCATGTCAATATTGTCTCACTACTTCAGAAACCTCCATACTTTGGGACTTAAAGAAAATATATTTTCATTTCGCTCAGACTTGCATATATTTGCCACACCAAGGAAAGTCTCACTGGTGAGTACTGCTGAAATAAAAACAATGTAATGATTGCGCAGTAGTGCCTTCCAACAGCCCAAATCAATGAGGGAAAATGATACCACACCTTCACCTGATTTTATTTTAGGTATCTCAAGAAGTAAGTCAGTCCCTTTGTCTGAAGTCAATGTCAGGATTCATTGCATAACTGAGCACAGTTCTATTGCAATGAGTTAACTAGATATTTCATTATACATAAAGACTTGAATAGATTTAAGCAGGGATTCAGATTTGAATGGACATTTTTCATTCTTCAGTATGGCAAGAATGACATGAGTAGCCCTGGCATTTCTGTCTATAAAAAACTCTTAGTATTATATATGAAAGACCAAAATGTGTTGAGCACAAAAGGATGATCTAAGGAATCCATCAACATGCTTAGTAAGCAGAGTACCAAACCCCTCATCATTATCAGACATGTTCAGTAGCACCTGTCTATCAAGAATGTTCCTGCATTCACACTACAGAACGCATGCAATCAGACATTTCCAGCACAACCTCACCTACAAGTCTGTTCAAATATGGGCTAAAACCACAGCTTTACCAAGTGAAATGTTAACAACGAAACAGCACAGCATTTAACTGAGTCCTTCTCTCTTAACTTGGCCCATCCAAAGTCTGTACATCCAAAAAAGAAGTTCTCTACGGAAAATCACATTTGCCTTTCAGGCTCAATCCGTTTGAGACAAAAACTTGTTCATTTGTATAAGCAATCAGCACGCACTTTCCTCAGTTACCACTATTTGCTGGCAGACTAGAGTATTTCAGGCTTCAGCTCTGCCGTTTTACACAGAGTATACCACTTACATGCATTTTTGCATTGGAGAATAGCTTGAAATCATGTCAACTACGAGCTCACAACAACATAAAATATCCTATTTACAAATAGCACCTGTGGTAAAAAGTGTAGATGGTAAACACAACATTAAATTCAACCCGTCTCTAAGACAGTAATTATCTATTACTAATCCGCTTGGATGCAAAATGAGACATACAAATAGTATTGTATGTGCTTCACATAACTCTTCAAATCAAAGAATAATAGTGAGTCGTTTATCTTAATGATGGTGATATTCTGCCAAACATAAGATAAAACTGCAGCAGTTCAGAAACCCATTCAAGTACCAGGCAGCATGCAAGCTCTCGAGAGCTATCATGAAAAGTGACTCATTTACAACAGAGTTAAGAAAAGGTTTATAGGGAGAGCAATATTTTTATTAGACTGCCTGATACAGCTTCTTAGACCAATGGATGAATTAAGGCAAAGATATTAGACTTTGATTTTTTCTGTAGCAGATAACAGAATCTCACCCCATTAAGCAATCACTGCTACAAAGCATTCATTAATTGCATGACACACAGAGGACAAAGCGATGCCGTGCAACTACATATGAAACCGGTGGTGCAAAAGGAGTATTGGCAAGACCCTCCTACACAAAGTTAAATGTGGCATTAACACCACATGTTAAAAAGTCCGAATATCACAAAACACGTAGGAGCATAGTGTGTACTAAACCAGGTAGGATCCTCGGTTCAACTATTAACCTCTTTTGCCTTACACAGCAGATGGTGGTACCTGATGCTGTAGAGACAGGTGGGATCTACCTGAAGACCAGCTAGGTATTTTCTGCAGTGGTGGAGAAGAGAGAAAGCTATTCTTTTTGGGGTACTGCATGTCTTGACATGTGAGATTCTGCTAAAATTTCTTAGAGCCAAATGTTATTTTGTAGCCAACCACTCCTGTTATGCACATAAGTATACACTGCATAAATACAGATGAGCATGAGGAGGTCATAGGCAACTGAAAATGAAGTCTAAAAAACCCCCAGCCACCACCTCCAGAGCCCCCACGTATTTCTTTGCAATACTCATGTGGGTTATTTTCAGCTGCTGTAACTCATTAGTCTCTATTTAGCAACTTCTGTATTTTTTCCCTCTTTTTAGGGCACTTTGGTGGCGTGGGTTTTTAGAGCAGTAATGTAAAAAAAAATCTCAGGAAACAACCTAATGAAACATCTGTTCCTATCACTTAAAAGAAAATAGGGAAAAATTAGATGCCTTTTGCTTGTGATAGCATTTTCAAAGCCCAAACAAAGAGTGCATAGCTCTTTAATTCTCCATTGGATCTTTTGGGTTTCCCCCCCTTCTAAAAGTCTTTTAATTGAGATTATCTTACAAGACTTACATTTCACTCACGGTTAAATATCTCAGCTCTTAATACTGCAATTAAACTACTGTCTATTTCTATCACAACAGCAGCCAAGAATGTCGAGAACCTGATTGTACAACACACAAGAAAGCCCAGAAAGTTTCCAAGCAGAATTCTCTGTTACAGGACTTATTTAATAGTATTGTAGTGCCATGAGAACAGATCTCACCTCTGCACTATCTGCTGCTCCACCACAGCTAGTGAAGACACCTTCACAGGCAACTGGGACTGTATATTTTCATTGTACGCTGACAAATTATGACATAAATACATAAGGTCTCTGTAAGAACTTCTTTGTGAGCATATATTAAGTCATACAGTTACCACTCCCAAGCGATTGTTTGCCTTGCTTTGGATTACTGGAAGAACTACAAGAGCTCCTCTGTCGAGGAACTACACTAATGATACAGCATGGTACATGCTATACATGCTATACAGTTGGTAGCTTGCCCCTTCTGCATATGGTTACTCAGCTTGGGATTCCTTCCATGCATTTATCGTGTTTTTCAAAAGAAAATAAAAAGGAAAGAAAGAAGAAAGGGAGGGGAGAATCTTTAGCTATTTCTTTTGAGATGAGACTCCATGCAGTGGTTAGGTACGTGCAGCCTTGTTGCCTGTTTTGTGTGTGGCAATGCAATAACTTTGATCCCTGGGGAGGTGAGGCGGAAGTTGGTCTTCACCATTAAACTTTTTATAGATAGCAAAGTCCATCCTTCCACCTGCATCCAAAGCACTGAGCCAGCTGGCAGAACAAAGCGGTAGAGAAAAATAGTTGACCAGAATCTATCTGAAATTGCCAGCATACAGGTGCAGTCTTGTTTTTCATGTAAGTCAAAGCAGTCCCTGGTGACTGTCAATGTTTTATTGAGACCAATTAACCCTTTTTTTTTTGCCTAGGATAAACCAGAGGGAAAAAAAAACACTGAAAAAAAACATCAACCTGCCACACAAGCTTAAAATTACACAAGTAGAGAAATGACATAATTGTGCCTGGTCCAGAATTGTGAAACAAATTAAAAGTTTGCAGCATAAGTGAAAAATAAACAGTAGAAGTATGGGGAATACTTTGCGTCTTGGCATCGTTGAGACTGTTCCAAGGTTAGTATGTTACTTCTAACACCTGAATGAGGTGGTAAAAGTAAACAGAGAAATCACCCACTGCTGAAGCACCGCCAACTCCTGAGTGTAAAAGAGCAGTTGTTCAACAAGGAATAGTAAACCTGAACAATAAACTTGGATAAGCACTGTAGACGGGAAGTCAGGAAATATAAACAACTGAAACTAAAGATAAGAATTTGAGGATAGATAAGAATTCCCAAAGCTGCAGTTTGGCTGAGCTGTCAACATTAAACATTCCTTCGGATCCTCAAGGAGAAGCAGTGGCCAAGGAGCCTTACGACTTTTAACTTTCTTCCTCAAAGAAGCCAGGGGAAACCCGAATGATCTATGCAAAAGGCAGGACTGTTTCCTGCAATGCAGTGCCTTGTGCTCCTTCTCTATCTGGTTATTCCAGTCCTAAACTATGGGCTTCCACTGCTCCCCCGAGGAGATGATCTCATAATCCCAATGTTAGAATCTTCCCATTTACATGTAGCCTAAGTTTTGCTTCTTGTTTTCATCTCATTCGTGCTACTTATGCCTTTGCCTTTAACAAAACAATGTCCATCCTTTTTATTTGGGTTCTGAATATTTACCTCATTTTCACATATTCTCTAGCTAAATGGCTGTCAATAAACAAGGTATATTTAGGTCTCTGACAGACTCTGAAGAAGCCACTCACTGGTGACGGCAGAGTTGTTCCAAATCCCTCCAGGCTTCCAGGGCTAGGCTCACCGCAGCCCCAGAGGGGGAAAACATCCTTGGCTACTTGCTGTGATAACCTGATACCTCAACATGGTCCTCTCAAAATGCACTGGTCTTTTCTCCCTTCCCCAGTCACACTTGTCTAACTTTGCTAACAGAGAAGTTACTTCCCTTGCAGAAAGTATATTTGGTCCAGGTTACTTTTTCCCTCAATATCAGTTTTTCCACAGCAACTTGAATTAGACCCAGCCACAGCTCCCATTTGTCATAAAAAGTAATATGCTGACAGCTTCCTAAACACGACCAAAAGCCAAGTGATGGCAGGACAGAAAGGTCAAACAGGCAGGCAACATCTGGGCTTAGTTTTACCTTCATTCTTTGGTGTGATTGCACTAGGAGGAGAGACAGAAGTATGAATTCAAAATAAGGGAGATGCTTGCTGCCTTGCTCTGTTTTCTGCCAGGTTTTCCGCTTTCATGATTTCAGTGCCTCCGTTTCCAGGGTGGAGAGTTTGGAATGACACTCTGTGGGTGCTCTCTAGCTGTGACAAACCCCAAACTCAGATCTACCAAAGCCTGTGTAGCTGTAAATAAGGAAGTTTCGATAAAAGGAGAGTAACATATAGGTCCGGGATGAAAAGAACAAGACAGGCTGCAAGACGGGGAAATGCTCCATTGTGTTGGTACAGGAGTTCACTGTTAATGTCAGAGCTGCTGAGCCTTACCTGATTCACTTCAAACAAGCCAATTCAAAAAAAACCTCACCAGCCTGGAGTTGGGGATTCCTGAGCTGTAGTTGCATTCCTGGCCCTCAGTGAAACCGCTCACTCTGCTTCTCAGGAGCAGTGTCAATGAAAGCGATGCCTCCAGACCTGAGAGTTGGAAGCCTGCCGTGGGGCTGGAACAGCTGGAAACCTGGGCCATGATGCAATGCTTTGGCAATCGTCAGCTGTGCTGCAGTTAGGCTTGCATGGCTGTACTAGTTGTGCCTTCCATATTCCTCACTTTGAAGGTTGCCATGCATAGATTCATTGAAAGGGAAAACATTTCATTTGCCAAGACACTTCAACAGCAAGTAATGGACATGCTGTTGGCTATAAAAATAGAAAATACAGTTGCAAGGCATCTTAAGGGGTGATTACATTCATCCTCATGCTTTTCATCAGCATCAAGCCTAAGAAGCATTCCTGCAATAGATTTGTTTAACTTCTTCTTGAGAAGGACCTGGGGGTGTTGGTTGAGAGACGACTGAATATGAGCCAGCAGTGTGCCCAGGTGACCAAGAGAGCCAATGGCATCTTGGCCTGTATCAGAAACAGCGTGGCCAGCAGGACCAGGGAGGTGATTGTGCCCTTGTACTCAGCACTTGTGAGGCCACATCTCGAGTACTGTGTTCAGTTTTGGGCCCCTCACGACAAGAAAGACACTGAGGTGTTGGAGCCTGTGCAAAGAAGGGCAACGAGGCTGGTGAGGGGGCTGGAGAATAAGCCCTACAAGGAGAGACTGAGGGAATTGGGGTTGTTTAGCTTGGAGAAGAGGAGGCTGAGGGGAGACCACATCACTGTTTACAACTACCTGAAAGGAGGTTGTGACGGGGTGGGTGCTGCTCTCTTCTCGCAAGTGACGAGCGACAGGATGAGAGGGAACGACCGCAAGTTGCACCAGGACAGGTTTAGTCTGGACATTAGGAAGAATTTCTTTATTGAGAGAGTGGTCAGGGATTGGAACAGATTGCCCAGGGAGGTGGTGGAGTCTCCATCCTTGGAGGTGTTTAAAAGATGGGTTGATGAGTTTCTTAGGGATATGGTTTAGTAGGGTGACAGGCATGGCTGGACTCGATGATCTCAGAGGTCTCTTTCAACCTTACGAGTCTATGATTCTATGATCTTCAGTGATGAAGACATCTGGTTTCTTCAGGCCTCTCTGTTCTTAACAAGATGTTTTCTCACAGTCTTACCTGTTTACCTTACTGCAGTTCAAGTCAAATCCTTCTTTTTCGACCAACAGAACACATAAAGAATAGTTTGTTACTTTCCTCTTTACATCAGTGTTAATAGTATTAATGAACAATCATCCTCTAATGAAATGCAATAAGAATTATAAATATCAATTCTCAGGAGCCTTCAGCTGAAAAGAAGTATCACTTGGTAATGTAGACCTGTTCTTTGGCTGTAAGGGGCTCTTAAGTAAAATATTTCAGGATTTAATTGAATTCACACTCTGAAATTGAAATTCCACAGCAAATGGAATTCTAGGCTTGCAAAACAACTTCCTCCCATTCACAAATCGTATCACTTTACATATATTTGAATGGTCAAAAATCTATTTAGTCCCTGGAATTATTTGTTCTTTTATCGATGGATACTAGATGAAAGCCACAGATAACAGCTCACACTGATTGAATATAAAGTAAAACTCCTTTACTGTTCAGGATCTACAGCCTGAGTACCATGGCAATAATCTAATGATGCCAAAACTTGGATGCCCTTCAAATGCTTCAGAACAATAGGTGCTGTCAACATGACCTACACAAGGTAGCAGCGACTGAAAAGCTGGAGTCTTTCTTTCCCTCTGCCACCGTGGGGGCATGTAAGGGCAGCGCCTCAGCGGCACCCAGGAAATGCTGTACAAGCAGAAAGCTCGGCAAGGGGATGGTGCCACTCAGGTCCACCCTATTTGGGGCCCTCTTCCTTATTTAGACCCTCTAAAATGCAGCTGCCATCAAAGTGGTTGCTAAGACTCTCACAGAGGTGAATCAGAGTCCTTGTTAGGATATTCCGGGACACTTAAGCTCAGCAGCTCCCTCTGACTTCAGTGGGATTTGCCCAGCAATGAAGCATATAAACATCTATGCTTGCAGGACTTCCACGTTGCAGAGTTACCAGGGGCTCAGTCTAGGTAAGAGTGTGGGATGGATGTTAATCCCTAAAGGTGCTCAAGCACTTTGGAGCAGACAGTAGAGGAACTTTCTCAGAGCCAAGTGTGCAGCACACTATGGACGATAAAATACGTTGATTGAATGCTTCAGCTGTACATCATCAGTCCCTTTAGACAGAATGTGCAGCTTCTGTCATTTGCCACCAGACTCCAGATTATTTTAATGGGCAGTAAGATTGTTCGATGTATATGTCGTAAAACCCATATGCACTCTGTGTGGCATAAAACTAAAACACAGCTAGAATACGTACATTTTACTTGCAAGCAAAACCTGATTTCTCATACTAGTGCTTGAAGTAGAGAGGGTGCTTTCCAAGGGATGTGGGAATGGGAAAGGGTGGGGAAAATAACCCAACCAAAACATGTTGTAGTTAATTTCCTGACTAGTACTTCCCTCCTTTCTTCCAAATGGTTGCATTCACTGACTACATTATTTCCTGTACAGAAATAATGTTAATCCTCAGTTGCAGAGAAAGATTTCCCCATTGAGAAAAAAAAATACAAGATCATTACAAACCATTCACCTAATGACATCACAAAAGAAGAAAAATGGACATGACAAAAGGCCAAGTTCCTCAACAATGAAATATCTTCAGTTGGACACGGTATTTATTTTAGTTTAAACATATTGCTCAGTGAATTAATGAACTGAAGGTGCATAGGTCAGGACCAACCAGGAATACCTTCCTCTCCTACCATATCAGGCTGCCTATTTTTCAAAAGCCAAAGTGGTTGCAGCCTTTATTAGTCTTGTTTCTATCTAAAGATACTTCCACTTCTTATTTAGAACGTGCTTACAACTGAGATGAACACTAGAATTGCAGCATACCTCTCCAACCTTTTGATATAACATTATTCTTTCACATACTGTAAAATAAGCATGGTCTCCTCAACTACTTCTTGATGCATTTCTGTTTTGTTATCCAATCAGCACACAATTCTATATGCTTGGCAGGCATTCCTGTTTGCGGGGGACAGCCTCTTGAGTCCTTTCCTTGCCAGCTTATTCAGCATTTACCTTCTCTCTCTGTTTTAAAGGTAATTATCACTTATGAATGCAAGAAACCTGAGGGGAAAAGTAACCTCTCTTTCCTTGCCATAGAACACACTTCAAGGCTTTGATTTTTTCTGGCCAGACTCCCATCGTTGATTTCTGGAGCTCCAGCGAGGCTTGCTCTACAGTCAAGTATAGCTGCCAGGAGAGAGTGTATTGTAACAAGTTGTAGTCTCTTAACTACAACTGAATAATCCACCCTTACAAACAAAGGCCTTTTTCAGAGCTTTTTCATCTTGTGTCTGGTATTGCCAGCCCCCAAAATAAGATAACCAAAATTGCCTGTCCAGGCCATGACGCTGAAAAACATGAGTTTATAAAAGTACTTTAAAAAACCCTCATAACTTAGTCCCACCATAAATACGGTGTATATGCCAACTATTTACTGAGTCATACACATACGTGACAGCTAAACTTTTAAGATTCTGCTAGACAAGATCTTGAGGACTGTGTATTGTCAAGGCAGTCTTACACAGATTAGCTCTCAGGCTGTCCGCAGGAGAAATATTAGTATCTCCAGCTAAAGACAGGGAAATTGAGGTGGAGGTTCATTTTACCCAAGGCCATGCCATAAATCATTGGAACAGCACGATTAAAACTGAATAGCCATGGGTTCATGAGTTTTGGAGAAAGATTCAGGGTCAGAATTTTTGCTCCAGTTAGAGATTTATGACAGAGGAGATAATGAATAAAACACTTTCACCATCATTTTTCCCCCAAAGAACTGTTGTTAAGCACCAGCACTGATCTGGTGGGTCTTACAGATGCTATTTTACAGGAGGAAAAAGGCAACTAATAATAGTACGCATAACACAGAGAAAGAAAGGAAATCTGTTATCATCTAATTTAAATGGTCCCAGAAACACATCTTTTTGCTCCGTCACACTGCTGACAGGTAAAACAAAGCTTGACCACAAGTGAGAGAAAAAATAATACATATGCTTTGTAATGAAATCACATGAAAATAGATCATAACAAACCTCTGGTTTTCTGTGAAAAACTGTGGACAGTTAAGTATTGCTATGGTGTCTCCTATTCCTTATTTCTTTTCTGCAACAAAAATCCAACTCTTTGCACTTCCCTCATTGGTTTCTAAACCTCTGGTCACCTCCCACTGCTGTTCCCTTGTCCCTCTTCAGTTTGTCTACAGGTTTCAGCATGTGGTGCCCAAAACTAAAGCAAAGTATTCCTGCTGAAACTTCACCAGCATAACTCAGAAAGAAATAATCATCTTTTGATCTTACATATTTAATCTCTGTTAATATCAACACTCAGATGGCAATTTTTTTCAAGCAAACATAGAGTGTTGTGGATTCATTTAAATTGTGTTTGAGGCCATCAGATTTAATATTTTCTGTAAAAAAACCGAAAAGGCATTTTATATTTTTGCCTTCTTCTCTACTTTGCACAGATCTTACTGATTGCTATTTTACTCATTTGCATCATTACTTCCATTTTCCAAAGTAATTTTTAATTCTGATCACATCCTGCAAGGAGCCTGTAAACTCCTGGTGTCAGGCACAAGTTTTATAAATACTACTACATTGTCCAGCTCATTAATGGAAATAGTGAATAGACGTGACAGAGAACTGATCTCAGGGACCTCGCTTGCAATATCTCCCTGTTATGATAACTAAACTTTGGTAACTCTTTTTTGAATGTAGGTTTTATTTTTTAATTAGTTATGCATCCTCTCCCCATGATAGTTTCGTCTAGGCCATATTTCTGTCTTTGTTTATAAAGTGTCATATAAGACAGTATCAAAATTCTTACCAAAATAAAAATCTGTCATCTTACATGCAGTCTTATTCACCTGGAGCAGTTATATTGCCAAAAAAGAAAATTCATCTGAGTATTCAACCTCAGTATTTATCAAACAAAGATTTTTCATTAAAAAAGGTCTTTCAATAAGCACAAAAATTCTCTGTGAAAAATTACATCATTGAAGTTTTCTTTGAGAACACAATTACCTTTTTTTTCAGAATTATTGTAAAATCACTGCTGATATTTTATATTAAATACTGATAGAGCATAACTTAGACTAATTAATTACATCACTGAATATTTAGGCAACAGTTTCAGATTAAAGCTAATCAATCTACTTTCAGTTAAAAGTCACAAAGGTAGATGTAAATTAAACCAAAAGGAAAGAATAATTTCAGAATCTTCTGAGAAATAATTTTCTTGGTTTTCAGACAGTATTAAGATTCCCCATCACAGCTTTAAATTTAACTTTCCAAAGCATTTCCAAATGTTTTTCATCCTAAAGCAGATACTTTGTCACCTTACGACAGAAGTAGCAAAAACCAGTTCTGCTCACACCTTTCTAGTCAAAGAAAGTTATAATGATAGTGTCTAATAACTAGCCAACCTAAACAAAAAAAGTCAGCCTTCAAAAAGGCCGGTAAAAAACAAGGCAGCTATATCAATATTTGCACAAATTTGTTCAGGAGTGAATAAGTTCTCAGAGTTATACGAGGCAGGAGTGCATGGAGAAGTGAGTCACCCCGGGGATGGCCGGCAGGGTGTCCGTCAGGGAGATAAGTGGTGTTTGGTGCCTGGGCATCTGGCATGCTGCCGCCCCTCCCATTTCTCCAGTTCAGCTGGAGGTTTACAGAGGAGGTGGGAGGCCAGCAGGGAACTGAGGGCGGCTGGGAGGGAGAATGGGAAAGCCATAACAAATTGCGTGTCCTTCTAGGAGCCCTTAATCTCATGTGACATTTGCCACTGCTTACAAATCCGTGTATAGCAGCGTCTGTTTTCCACGCTGCTGCACTGTGCAGTGAAGAGACTATCAGCGTGCTGCTAAAGCACTTCTCCACTGGTTTTACACAGGTTCAAATGACAAGGAAATTCTTTGTCCCCTCTTTCTTTATCTCTCGCTAAACTCTTACTAAACTCACAGGATTCAACCTGGTCCTGTAAGACATACTCACGCCACAAAACTCTAAGTCACAAAGGAACTCTGCAAGCGAGGTTAACCACGGTTCAGCTACAGTTTCAGGCACAAATACATGTGTCTTCAAATTTGAAAGCTGTGCCAGTTCATTGTCAGGTCCTAAGAAAGCAGGTATCTAAACGCAGTTTCCTCTAGGTCTAGGAAAATTGTCCATGTTCCAGAAGAAGACACCAACAGTTCAAATTAATTAGGAACAGCTTTCTTCAATGATACAGAGAGAAGTTTCCAATATGTATTACCACGCATTCAAAAAAGGAACAGAACCAGAAAAAAAAAGATACCCCAAAGCATTCACAGATGTTAGAGAGCTACTGTTAGCGTGGGAAACTGGTGGAGTTCAAACGACTCAGTGAAGCAACCTCAGCCTACAAGACCAAACCTCGACGGGGTTTGACCAGTGTATAAACCCAATGTGCTGGACCAGTCTTCACCATACAAAACTTGTTTCCAGAATAAGCTAAACATTAGGTTCATCATCTTTGGTGACAGGCCCAGCTTAGGCTGAAAGGCTCTTAGGCTGAAAGGAATCTGAGGTTTACAGTTTTCTCCTCCAAACTTCCCAGTTTTTCATGGCCCAGGGGAAATCTTTGTTGTAGTGGCACAATGTGACCATCCTCATTACTAGTTCTGTATTGTCTTATGTTTCACTGGCGTGAAAAGGTAACAGTGAATGCTAAGTATTGTGAAAAAACTAGCCCTCCTGATGAACCAAACAGAGTCAAGCTGTTGCTAGATAGCACAAAGCAATGAGGAAATTCTACATGAGACCAAGCCATCCTTCCACACAGACTATGGCCAACAACCAGAACCTGGGAATTATCAGATACTTTTTCTCAATGATTTCGGTTTACTCAGGGACATAACTGGAAGCAGTTGAGTATGTGCCCCTTGGCTCACAAAACTGATGCCAAAAGAACTGCCTCAAGTGATTCTCAGCAAGAGCCAGGTAACCAGGTTTCCAAGCATGACCTGGAAACCTACACAGTTTTGTTGCCAAAGAGTACAAAGGACAAAATGTCAGAGACACTGAACTCAAAGAGCTGCCATCAAGGGCCTTTTTCTGCGTTCGGAGAGAAAACCTAACCCCAGCTGAAAGAATGGCAAGAAAAAAGCAGCCGTAGATAATGCTCACACCTAAGCACGCAGCAAAAAGCACCGTCTAGAGCTTCCACTCTCATTCCCTGTGCTGGCTTAGTGGCTGGAGCCTATCCCTGGGGAATAGGAAGCCCCAGCCCTGGCCCTGCCCAGCCCAACCTGCTGCCTCTACTCTGAGGAGCCTTGCTGCTTGCTGACCTGGCCCTGGCAAGCCACCTGCTTCCCATCCAAACCTTTGCATGCAGACAACAAATTAGGAGCTTTGGGCTTTAAATCAGGAGTCATGATTCCAGGATGTTTCTTTCAGTGAACAGGCCTTGCAAGGCCTGTTGCCCTTCACTGGACAGCAAGGCAGCAGAGGGCCCTGTGTTGCTCCATACCTTCTGTCTGCCTCCTCACATCCACGCTGCATCACCAAGGAAAGCCACTCGAGATCTTTACTGCTCTGCAGCATCCTGCCTGGGTTAACAGAAAAGATACTTTTAGTCACCCTCAGTCGTAATTTGGACCTGATCATCTCAAGTTGTGCTGCTGGTTAAGCACGGGGGATGGCAGAAGCGCTCGGCCACACTGCAGAGCACATTTACTGCCCCTTCTGCCCTTTCCCTGATGTCACTTTCTCATTATGACATTATACCAAATCACAATGGGGATTAACCGCCCCCGTATAAGCTTATTATAGGCTTATGCAGGCTGCTTTAGCTTAGCTTTAGATGGCATTAAGTTTAATGAGCCTTGGGCTGATGTCACTACTACACCCATGAGTGTATATCTCCATTAAGCTCTAAAAATTAATGCAGAACATGAAATTAGGTTGCTTTATACAGCGTCTATACAAAGGTGTCAAAATCCCGATGACATACACAGAAAAAAAAATGGCTGATGATGCAATGGCAAAATAAAAACGTCGAAGTGGAACTAACGGAACAGTTACAGTCCATAATAAAAAAACACTGCCAAGTGAGTAATGCTTGGTGATGATAACCAATTGCATTTACTCTGCACTGCTCACCTGTGGCAACAGACACGCAAAGACTTAACTTGTGCACATTAAAACAAGCAGTGCAAGCAAGGAAGTAAAACTTTCTACTTCACAAAAAATTCTACTAACCAAAAAAAACTACTAATCAAAATATGGGAGGAGAGAAGGAGGGATTTTCTTCAAATTACACAGTTGTGGAGTGCTGAATTTGTTATATTCAGCTGTCATTTAATAGCAGAGTATTCAAGACTGAAGATATCCCCAGAAAAAAAGATGAAATTCAGTATTTCTTCATTTTAACTGAGAGCCAAGGCAACAAATTTAGGATAAGCAGTTGAATGCAGGGAGTCATTCAACTACTCTAGTCACCTTTGTGAGAGGTAAGCAGTGAGAGATGAAAAACTGATTTGTGAGAAATTTACACTCTTCTCAGCTCAAAGACAGTTTCACCGGAACTCTTATTATTAAACAAAACTGAGCATGTGGACAGAGAAATAAAAATATGAACTGATCAAGAAGAAAGTTAAACGGGCACCGCGTGCCTCAGATCCACTTAATTTCATCACCAAAACAAATGGCTAGGGCCTGCACTGACTCACAAAATGTGTGAAAAGAGGTTCCTCAGTTGAACACATCCACGGAACTTCATTAACTCTCCTTCTGACTCTCAGAAGAGCAGGATCTAAGCCAATATATTCTGCAACAGTTTCCCTTCCAGCTAATACCTCTGCCTGCACTGACTTTGCCACAGACACTCCATGATGTTGGTGAACATGAGTCTGGGAAAATTTTCTAGATTCAAAGAAGTAATAGTAGTATTTGACTGTCTTTTTTCTCCCCCCCCCCCCCCCTTCCATAAAACGCTATACCTGCGTTTTATGTGACTACAGAGTTTTCAAACAGCTATATCATAACAGTCTGTCGCAAGCGTATTGGGTGTTTCAGTTTGCCAAACCTGTCATAATAAATTAATTACAGGATGTTGCAGAAATGGCTGAGTTCCAGCAGCATCTTGCACAGTTTAATATAGCCCTATTTCCCCATTTCGATGTATTTGTGGTTAGATAAATCCTCAGAAAATTTACAGCTGCTACACACTAGTTTATTATACTCCCTGCCTGTGCAGGCGATAGAAGTGCAACAAAAATTTGATGTCTACTCAGAGCATAGATTTTACTGATATTGCTTTACCGCCGTGGAAACATTTTTCTGCTAAAAGTGGCATCTGCAGGTTTTTTTTTCGAGTGTTTGCATTTGAGCATTAGGCAGGACTTGTAAACTTTCTTGCCACAACCAAACATAGTGCAAATTCATTTGGCCTAACACAGTTCTCACAAAAAAATGAGGTGGCTAGAGTTTTAGTTGAAACACAGAGCCATCATTTTTATTTACGAGTGCAAGCTAGAAAATACTATTCCAGTCTTTAAAGTTAGTGCACATTAACGTATAAGCCACAGCCATGATGCTGCTGCTGGCAGCCTAATCCTTACTGACTTCGCTGGTGCTTTGAGTATAGGGGGCTGTTTACTTCTGAGCAGCTTGCAGGACTGGGACTACATGTAACCCAGTTACTGCTGGAAAACAGATTCTTCTGAAGGAGAAGGCAGCAAGCAACCGGTGTACAAGGCTGAAAAAAAAGGACAGAACTCCGTCTCGTAGAGTACATGTACATGCAAGAAAAGGATTGTATGATATTTAATGTTCAAAACAGCAGCCAGATGCTTGGTGTGAAATTCTCATCTCTGCTGTAGCTGTTGTGCACTGGATGAAGAGGCTGGAGAAGACTGAATCAAGGCAGAGGTGCATATTGGAACAGACAACAACTACAAAGGTGTCCTCCAAAGAAGTGTGCCAGAAATTAGGGGACCAAAGCGACAACTACCCCAACAGCACTGCAAGTCAGAGATGATATGGACCTTTCTGGGCTGTAGCACAGATTTTGGACAGTAAATGCCACAAAACTTAAATGTACAAAAAATGAAGTGGTTAAATATCTTAATTTTTAAGATCTTAAAAATATGACTGAAGCCACCAAAGCTCTGCTATAACATGTCTTGACACTATATTCTGTTCCTTCTTCTTGAGTTCCAATTTCTAATTGCCACATTCTTGCAAGTCCCCCCATCCAGACAGTAGTTTTCTTCTGAAGTTGCTCATTTCCCTCTCTCAGACCTCCTTCCATTTCTATTCCTTACGTGCAGTAGTTTTCTTCCTAATGCGGATATTTTATAGTCTAAGCAATAAAACTCCTTGAACTAACACGGTACGTTTCTACAAGTGCAGGTGTACCTCCATAAATTAAATTGTCCAAAACATTCCAGACAGTCACTGGACAGAATATTAGAAGAAAAACCCCACAGTACAAACTTGAACATGAATCTTTCTAGCCCGCTTCCACTATTCAAAAAACCACTTCCATCCCCTCCCAGTTTCTACATCGATAAAATAGGTTGCACTGCATACATACTAATTTCATACGTGCTAGAAAAGGATCATTAAAAAACCCCACCACTCTTTGTGTTTACCAAACAAGTGTTTTTGCTTTAGTCTGTTCCCGCCTTAAATGAAGTATTTCCTATTCACCTTAGTAATTAGAGCAGAAGGATGCAGTGAATGAAGTGCCTCATTATCAAGTTTGTATCCACGGTCTCTGCAGAATGGCTACCATGCCGGCTATTTTTCATAGCTGTCTGCTTTTGCTTGTAATGGGCCATTGTTAACCCTAAATGATCCTGACATTCAATTCTCTGTCAGACAATCGGGTCCAGCCGGCAGATTTAGTTCACTAGTCAACAGAGACTTTCAGTTGTCATGTTCCTCTGTGTTCTCATTAGCCCTTGTTTGACTGTGATCCATCCCCTCCTGCCTTCTGAATTAAGTGATGCTACAAATACACTTACTATGTTTTTATGATGTCTGTTCCTCAAACTATTTTAAGGAAAAAACTAAATGCAATCTGGTGGCTACAGGGAAACACAGGAAAAATGTGCCATCCCTTCTTTTCCATTTTGTTAATCTATGCATTTTTCTCGATGTCTCTGCCATATCATAAAAATGTAATAGGAACTTTATGTTGTAACCACACACAAAACCTAAAAACCCCCAGAACAATGAAAGAGCTGCTATATTGTTATCGTCAGGCTGTTAGAAATATCTAATCTTTACCCTTTTTTAAACAAGGTTTTATCTGCTTTGTTCCAGCAATAAACTTGTATCACTCTCCAAAAACATCTCAAATAGATTTTTTATAATTCTTGTATTTTATTTCATGGCTTAGGGAACAATTTTGAAGGGCACTCACGATCAGGATACTTAATGGAGTTCTTCAGCTAAAAAAATAAGGCAAATTATCAGTATGCAATCTGAATACTTCCAGAATTATCCTCTTTCACTGAAATTTAAGTCCTTTAAATATCTGGACAATTTTCAGTAAATATAAATAATATTCATTTTAAAGTGATTTTAAAAAAAACCATTTAGGTTGCACTAACACAGAAATAAGGAACATTATATAAAGTCTAATCTAAAGAACTTATTTTTGTAAACCATTACTCTGATCCAAGCTGGTTTTATCCTTTGTTGTAAGTTTAAAATCCCAACAGCAATGTCTGAAGAAAAAAGAATCAACTAAAGCCGAAAAGTTTTTCTTAAAATGAATCTATCAGCCATATTTCTGAACAAAAGTTAAAAAACGCCCTTGTCATTTTGCCGTTAATAATTTGTTAGAGATTTTAGTCAGGTTGTAATTTTAATACTGAATAACCACTTTTGCTTTTTTAAATTTCAGATATTTTTGTTCATTTTCTGCCAGATGAATGCAGAAAACTCTAGTACCACAGTGACATGGTGTAAAGTGATAGAAGACCAATCAACCACGTGGGAGGGAGGAAAAAAAATTACAAAAACGAAACAAAAGCTGTTGCAATTACAAGAAAACATTATGGAAAGTTTATTTTCAACTCCCTCCATTTTCATGTTTGGCTCTTATCTGATTCCTTCTGCTTAATTGTTATTTGGAACTGTGCCTTGGAAGACACTACTGCTGCCTCTCCTCTCAATTTGGAAAGTGTGGCAAAGCGGCTCTATTCAGCTTCAGAGCAGTGAACATAATTGGAGCCCTAGTTTGCAAGCATGAAAGGAGGTGCTGTGCCTTTGATTAGAACTACCATCTCTCTGTGGTGTTTATCTGAAGTGTTATTTCTGTCTTCAGAGTCCACAATGCCAAATTAACATTTTACAATGCTTTCCAATGAGCTCCCAGATCTTGGCTACTGCTCAGCTCTCCCTGACGTGGAGCCTGATGTCATGCTCTGCCTTTATTTTAAATGTGATCCAGAACATTTTAAGAAAAGTAAGACATTGAGATTTTGCTTTTATGAAAACTTTGAAGCCCACAAGCCACATAGAATGATGAGTTGGAATATATTGCAAAAGCAGAGAGATAAGAGGCTAGGAGCCTCGCTGGAGTGATGCAGTCCCAGAACTAAGATAATTTTACACCACCTCTGATTGGGGAAAGAGGCATTAATAAGTTTGCAGCACACATACAGAAGCCCCATTTAGGGGAGAACTCCGTATACATGCTCTATGCAAACTAAATCTAGGACTGTTAGCAAAGAATAATTACAGGTGGGGCAAAAAAAGAGTTATTGCTGCAGTGCTTTACCCAAAAGAAACAAGTTTACAGATTCTTCTGCCTTTAAAACATGTGCAGGGAAGATATTGCAATATATAGCAACTAGTCCTCTGCATCTGGCTGCATTTCACACATCAGTACCCAACATTGTTATTCTCACTTCTTTTTTTAATGGAATCAAGTGCGCTGTCTCCTAAATAAGGGCTTTCTAATTTTATGTTATTTATTGCTTCAGAGGGGGAGGAGGAAGAATTTCCTAGCAGAGTAAAAATAAACTGGACATTATCAACCAGAAAAAATACCAACATTAACTGATAGAAAGTGTTTCCTTTAATATAAAACATAAATTATTTACCAGCGTAGATAATTAGTGAAGTCATTAGTAGAAGTTCACAACATCATACTCAAGTAAAAAATACATATATGACACTTACAAGGGAATAAGGACTACACGTAAAACAGCACAGTTGGATATGAAATATTTCATTCAGACAAAAGAAAGTATATTTGGCAAGACTGCTGCCAAAGGAGCCAGGATCTCTGATAAAACTGCAATGCACCTTTATTATGTGCAGAAAACTTAATCTGAAAAATAGCACTGCCTGAAATTTGCAACACCTATTTACACTGGTAAGCATGAGTAGCCACGCAAGACAGTGCAGTTGCATAGATAGTTACTCAACAATTTGCTTCAGAGCTGCAAAATGCAGTCCAAGTGAATGTGATGTCAGGAAAACATTTTCAAACTGCTTTTGTTTTTAGGTACAGTGCAATGCCAGCATTCCTTTGAAATTTTACCTTTCTGAATGCACCTCTGTTTTACTTACAATACATTTTAAAATGCTAATTTAGTAACTTATATAGTGGTTGGGCTTGTTTTCATAGAATCATAGAATGGTTAGGTTTGGAAAGGACCTTAAAGATCATCCAGTTCCAACCACCATGCAAAGGGCAAGGACACTCCCCATCAGACCAGGTTGCTCAAGGCCCCATCCAACCTGGTCTTGAACACTTCCAGGGAGGGGGCATCCACAGCTTCCCTGGGCCAGTGTCTCACCACCATCATCATGAAGAATTTTTTCCTGATGTCTAATCTAAATCTTCCCCCTTCCAGTTTAAAGCCATTCCCTCGTCCTGTCACTACTTGCCCTTGTAAAAAGCCCCTCCCCAGCTTTCCTGTAGCCCCTTTAGGTACTGGAAGGCCCCTATGAGGTCTCCCCTGAGCTTTCTCCAGGCTGAACAATCCCAACTCTCCCAGCCTGTCCTCATAGCAGAGGTGCTCCAGCCCTCTGATCACCTTCATAGCCTCCTCTGGATCAGCTCCAACAATTCCGTATACTTCTTATGTTGGGGATTCCAGAACTGGACACAGTACTCCAGGTGGGGTCTCATGAGAGCAGAGTAGAGGGGGAGAAATCTCCCTTGACCTGCTGGCCACGCTTCTTTTGATGCAGCCCAGGTGTAGGACCTTGCCCTTGCTGAACCTCATGAGGTTCACACAGGCCCACTTCTGCAGCTTGTCCAGGTCCTTCCGGATGACATCCCATCCGTCTTCCCCACTCAGCTTGGTGTCATTCACAAACTTGCTGAGGGTGCACTTGATATCACTGTCTATATCATCAATGAAAATATTACACAGTACTGGTCCCAGTGCAGATCCCTGAGGGACACCACTTGTCACAGGTCTCCATCTGGACATCGAGCCATTGACCACCACTCTCTGAATATGACCATCCCATTCCTTATCCACTGAACCGTTCACCCATCAATTCCATATATCTCCAATTTAGAGAAGGATGTGGGGCACCATGTCAAAGGCTCTACAGAAGTCCAGATAGATTATATCCATTGCTTTTCCTATGTCTACTGATGTGGTCAATGCATCATAGAAGACCCCTAGATTGTTCAGGGAGGACTTGATCTTGGAGAAGCCATGTTGGCTGTCTCGAATCACCTCTCTGTCCTTCACGTGCTTTAGCATAGCTTCTAGGAGGATCTGTTCCATGACCTCCGAAGACACAGAGGTGAGGATGACAGGACGGCAGTTCCCAGAGTCCTCCTTTGAATCCTTTTTAAAAAATGGGGACAATGTTGCCCTTCTTCCAGTCACCAGGGTCTTCCCCTGACTGCCTTGACTTCTCAAAAATCACAGAGAGTGGCTTGGCAACTACATCAGCCAATTTCTTCAGGACTGTGGGATGCATCCTATCAGGTCCCATAGACTTACATATATGTTCAGGTTCCTCAGGTGGTCACAAACCTGATCCTCCCCTACAGCGACTGGGAGGGGCTGTACCCCCCCCTCCGATCCCCAGCTTGTTGTCCATTGACCCAGGAAGGGTGAGGGGAGCAGTTACCAGTGAAGAATGAGGCAAAAATGTTAAGTACCCCAGCCTTCTCCTCGTCTGTTGATACAAGGTCCCTGTTTTCATTCACCAGTGGGGGGACTCTTTCTTTAACCTCCCTTTTCTCGTTGATGTGCCTATAGAAGCCCTTCTTGTTATTCTTTGCTTCCCTTGCCAAGTTCAGCTCCAGCAGCACCTTGACCCCATCCCTACACAAAGAGGCATTGTCCCTATACTCTTCCCAGGTTACCTGTCCCTGCTTGCACTGCCTGTGCAGCTCCCTCTTGCTCTTTAGTTTGACCAGCAGGTCTTGACTCAGCCATGCTGCTCTCTTCCCTTTCCTGCCTCATTTCCTGCATCTGGAAACTGAGCACTCTTGTGCTCTGAGGAAAGCATCCTTAAATATTTGCCATCTCTGTTCTGCTCCCTTGTCCCCAAGGACCGTTTCCCAAGGGGTCCTACTGACCAACTCCCTGAAGAACTGGAAGTTTGCTTTCCTAAAATTTAGGGTCTTACCTATACTTCTCACCTGTCCCATATCCCTCAGGAGTTTTTCTCTAGATCTCACGTTCTCATTTGATTCTCTGCTTCCAATGGACTGATCTACAGTCTACAGAAATGCCTAAGTTAAGGTGTAATTGTATATTAAACTGGTTTACACTGTATTTACCAGTGGGGTTATCATGAAATGTCATTTTCAGATTTTACCAGTCCAGTGAGGAGCTGAACATTCAAGTTCTGTTGAGTTCAAGGAACTCAGGGTAAAAGTCTTTCAAAACAGGTTTACACCATTGGTAAGTCACAACTGGTGTCATTTTGCATATTTATTTTCCTTTGTTTCTTGCTAATCCTAGAAATGAGATCACAGTTGCAGCCTTCAATGTGCAATGCACACCAGTATTTGGAATTAAATTATGACTATGTGTCATAGCACTCAGACTCAAAGGCAATATTTGTCTTTCCCTTTGTGCTTAAGTTTGAGCCTCTCAGTGCCTTCTTCTTCTTCTTCAATTCCACCCCGTGGACTGTAGGTTCATTTTCAACACCATTAGCTGTAACTGATGATGCAGAAGTATTGAGATCCATTAAGTTGTGCTGATTTTCTCGCTCGCTTCTCTGTATCCTTTTCTTCTTTTTCTTTGCACCTCTAGAGGAAGGTGGATATAAAAAGAGAAAAGGAAACACAAAGTTAGCTCAAATTTAGAGCTTTTTCCACCCACAGCTCATGTGTTAGAGCAATTGTCTGCCTGCCCCCCTTGAATACAATGCTGAAACGGCTACAAAACTACTGTTCTGCAGCAGAACAAAGAAAGAAAACCCGTGAAGACAAAATATGAGAACATTCCACTAGCGTACTTCTTAACACATCACAGTATTGCTATGAAAAGAGCAGCTCATGATCTTGAAAATCAGCTCATCTTGATCAATAGTCAACAGATGTAATTAAAAAATACAAATTACCAGTCTCCTCCTCTCATAAAAGCCATTACACTTCTTTTTTCTTTCCTAAGCTCAAACACCAAAATACATGCAATTAAAGAGAGATTTCTGCTTTATTTATTCAAAAAGAATAAGACAGGTGGGAAACGTGCATAAGATTATTTTTTTCATTTTGATTTACCTGAACTATAACAGATTTACAGAATCAAAAATTACTAACGTTTATTTACGTTTATCAGACTTCACACAATGCAAAAGTATCAGTCAAGCTTCTGTATCTTTTCCAGTTAATGCTTTTGACCAAAGGAATTAGACTGGTCTTGCAGACGATGCCAGGGATTATGCAGATGTCACACCACTCCCACCATGAATTCCCACTCTTGGCAAAAGTTGTAACTTTATTTAACCGTATATAATATGGTTAAATATGTAGGTATGTAATACTACTTTGACTGTAACCTTTCACATACAGGTATGGTCTTCATTCAAAATCTGTATTGCCCCTAGCACAAAGAGGTCTTGGTTAGTGACCAGAAGCGTTACACTGAATGCTGCTGAAACACATAAACGAGTGGATGAATCAAGGCTAAAGAATGTAATGAGACACGTGCAGTTTCCCCAAAGAGGGTGCTGCAAGAGCATTACTGCTGGGGATACTGTCTTAATGTTACATAAGTTATAAATGAAAATATTTACACATCAGCCTTGCTAATGGACTGAAGACTATCTGCCTATAATTAGAATTTTTTTTAAGCTGAAGTGTGTATTTGTGAATTGCAGCAGCTCTAATAATGGAACATCCTGAAGGGAAAGTTCTGGAGTTTAAGACCCTCTCTATGAGAATTCCTCAAACAATTTCAGAAGGACTACTGCATGAGGAAATCAGGGTAAAAAGTCACAATTAATCAGTAATATAAGTACTAATCTACCGAACTGAGTGTTCAGATGGGTCTGAGGCATAATCACTCATGAATTTATGCAAAGAACACTACCTAGTGCAGCTCAACAAAACTGTACAATAGGAATACATATAAAGAGAGAACGTCAGTCATGACAAATGGTATCTAATCATAATATTCAAAGGATGAGGCAACTATGCAAATTTTCAGTATAAAGCTACCCAAATTTTGAGATGTACTTTTCACCTTTTTATTATTTGGATCATTAGATATGATGATGTATCCAACCTTTGAGACACTTAAGACAAAAAAATTTAGTTCACTTAGCATCTGTTACGTGGACGTTCCTCTGTTTCTCCAAGAGCCTGTAGAAAACAGGTTAATTGCTTGGCTAAGAAAAATTTACTACTATCCACATTGGAAAATATTTGTTTTCCTATTGCAAAACCATAAAACCCAGAAACTCTTAAAGACAGATGTGTCACAAGGACTTGTCATTGACTTTTCTTTACAGCAGGTATTGTGGCCATAATGAATACTGTTCTAATAGGCAAACCAGCAAACATTCATTTGGAGGCTCAAAAAAAGGTATAGTGAGTTGTGCAGGTGCTAACAGTTTCACTTCTCCATAGTGAAAGTGCATACTTGGCAACCACATCTCACTTGATTCTTGCGAAATTTACTGTGCAATTCCTATCATATCCTAGCACGTGACACAGATATTCAGTGTATTTTCATAAAAAGCAGGAAAACAACAGAAAGTTTTATGTGGAGTAACTATTTAAGAATGGATGGGACTGGACCTCAAGTCATGTTGATAATGCTTTTGGATGCTAAAATAGAAAAATTTTCTAGTTAAGATCACAACACCTACATGCGTGTTATTTTGTAAGGATATTTCAAGACACATCAACTGCAGCAAACAAGAAAACTATAGTTATGTCACAGCCCATGCAGGTCATGGTTTCAGGTACAAAGAAGTGAGAGTTTTCATGAAAAATATGCAACCATGTTTCTGAGATGTTTTACCATCTAATCCGTACTACACAGATAGCCTATGAAGGCTAGATAGATGCCTTTCAAACTAGTGGCATCAGAAATGCCAGAAGATCCTTCTCTTTTCTACCTCCCAGAATACGGCAAAAACTTGTCTTTTCCAAAAACCCTGGTATGTGCAGTCACTGCTGTAATTACAAAGACAAGCGAATCACATTTCATTATGTTCTAGCTCATGGAAGAGCTTGAAAAGCACATACTTTCAGATTCAAGCTTTAGACCAGGGACAGACATTACTCGGAGTGGCATTCTTATCTTGAAAACTGCCCTCTCCACATCAGACAAAACTCAAGCACTGGGCAAAAATGCAGCAAAAATGTAATAAAGCCTAGAATGTCCCATACACGGAGGAAAATACAGCACTGTGTAGGACTGGCATGTCTATCTTCCTCCCTTCCGTATTAGTGTTCCCCAGACAACCTATAGCATTAAGTGCTACTTCATGGCATCTTTCATTTTCTGTTGCTAATGATTTGGTACAAAACGCTCAGGACCGTGACAGTTTGTGACTGAGGCTCTGCTACACTGCCCCTTGCCTAGATGGGACAACAATGACGAAGCATGACTTCAGGTTGGCATCTCTGTGATGCTTCTGTTCCCTATAGCTAAGGAGGAGGGAGCATATTCTAGTGACTCAGGCATGTAGGTATCTTCTCTTACCTTTTTGAAATGTAACTGAAGTGGTTTGGGGGCTTTGTTTCTGCATCATGCCACTTCAGTGTGACCTCTTCTCAGGACAGCCTTAGTTTCCCATTAAAATGAATATTTCACATTTGTTATGACTGAAAATTCTTGAATTTGATCAAATGATTTGTGATTCCACATTTTAAATCTGTAGTCCCAAATTCTTCAGTGGATGTCTTGAAAAGGGCTCTCAAAATAATTTTTCCCTGAAGTTTTAGTAAAGGAGTTGAGTCATACCAAATTTTTGATACTGGCTTCTAACAGACTATATCAACCGTCACAGTAACTGTGTCTTTAAGGCATTTCCCTCCTTAATGTATGTCCTATGAGAACAGTCATGCCCAAAATTCAATGCTCAATTCTGTCAATGCATTTACACAGCCCTTTCCTCATCATACATGAGGGTTAAACTTTCCACTCACAATTTATTTTCAAATCCAGATACAGCTGGAGATAGAAAATTAAGATTTAAAGATAAGTTAAAGTTAGATCCGTATCTACATCTACACCACATATGCACAGATAGTTTATATGTAGAGGGGACCGGTTTGGAAAATGATCAGCGAAATAACTTTGCTTAGATGACAGATACCTGCAATGGCAAACACAGGAAGTATTCTAGATGTATTTTTTAAAGTATAAATGGTTGCAATAGCTAAAGACATTGTAGAAGCTCTTGTTCAAAATGCTGAAATCTTATCTGCTTACAGCTCTCGCAATGAATACATACAAATACAAGAGTCACAATCAAAGATGCTAGCTTGAATCTTCTCAGTATGTGACAACCTTTTGTAATTTATATTAAGTAATTTGTACAAGGTGCAGAACCAGTTTGCACTTCATAGCAACAAAGCCTTATACACAGCTATGGGATGACACAGGGAAAGTCTATATCCCCGAGTTTTGATTCTCAGGTACATTACAGTCTTTGCTCTTTTGGGGAGAGAGTGTGTGTATGCATATAGGTGTGTACATATGTATACAAGCTGTTACTTCCTTCATATTTCACATGTGAAGCACTTTTTATTAACCTAAAGCTAGCTTCTTGTTTTGCTTGCTAAAACAAAGTAGCCTTTCCAAACACTTCACACAGTTTTCTAACAGCAGTTATAGAAATCACACTGCAAATTGTTTTAAGTATGTCTTGCTTACTGTATTGCAGGTAAGTCTGTATCTGTGTCACGCTCCGAGCTAAATTTTAGGTCCCCTGACTTAGTGGTGACTGGTGACATCTGTAAGAGAAAGAAAAAAAAAAAGGCAAGAAGATAAAAAAGACAGGCAATGGGGCCAACATATGTACATAAAAAACCCACCAGCTTCCTGAATAAGGAGAGAATATACCTCGTTTTAAAAAGCATGTCTATCAGCCATAAAATGTTAACTCCCATGTGGTCACAAACAAGGAAACAGTACCATGCTTTAAAAAAAAAAATACTTGTAAATAAAAACCAGTTTTCAGGTATGTGTAGAAACAAGAGGTTATGAATCTGGCTGAAGTAAGCTAAAAATACACATAGTCTATAGAATTAAATTATTTCTGCTACTGCACAAGTAAAGAGAGAATGCTAAAAAGCCATCTAATTGCATAATTTTAACAACAGAAACCTGTCTATTCTTTAACTCTGCAATTTTCAGTCAAAAGCAAATCAAATCACTCCAGGTCATTTTATATTTGAGCGCTAAAACCAAACAACTAAACAAACCTAAAAGAGGTTAAATAATTTCCATTGTTGTGGATCTCTAGTTCGGGTTAACAGGACAGCTACGTTCTGTAACTGTCCATTTGGTATGGTATGCATGAAAAAAAAACAGAAGTCATATCCAGGTAGGCATTCTGAAAGTAGGGAGTGGTTCCTATGAAGACTTGGAAATATGTAGAAAGAGTCTGTTTCAGGATATTGAAGCCCTTGGCCAGAGAAGGGAGAGAGATTAGACCTGATAATTTCAAAAAAATAAGATTTTTTCAGGGAATAAAGAAGAGTGGGTTTGAAACTAACTCAACCCTCAAAACCTGGCCCACGTTTATAATTTTTTAAGACTGTTAGTGGAACCACCGATATGCAGCCAGCCTAAATCAAAACCTACAGCATTGTTTCCGAGTTTCTTAACTAGCCTTAATGTTAAGAAGATCAGCCCATCCAGTTCTGCCAAGAAAAGAAGTACTCCTCTGCTTGTAAATGAGATGTTTAATGTTCTGCTATCAGCCTGAATTGCTCTAGGAAAGTCAGTTACTGACCCTACTGTCTTTAAAACCCCAGTTAAAACCAAGCAGTATTAGGCAGGGAACACCATTCAGCAGCTCTGGAGTGCCTAACAACAATACAGCATCTAAAAAAGTAAACACAAAGACAAGAGCTTTCTGGAAGCAACAGACAAGAAAAAAATTAGAGTTCTTGACCCTCTAGTCTGCTAACTGTTCATTTCATGTGACCTCACAGGCAATGTGTACCATGATCCCTCCACATTTAGCTTAAATAAGAGATTACTAAATTAGCTTAAATAAAGAATGAAGTAGAAGAATTCTCATGCAATGAGAACCCATATCTCCCAAACCTCAGGTTTAGGCCTTAAATAGTTTGATTACTTTTTTAAATTCTCAATGGAATTAATTAGAAAACATCTAGTCAGTGTTAGTAGATGAATGAAATATTAACTTTCTTTTTGTGTTGGTTCTGCTCCCTACTATTATTTTATTAATTTAATATTATTTTTCTGCTGACTTAAAAGAAACACGATCAAGGTCCCATTGACTAATTGAGTTCATATAAGCACACTGCCCAAAACAACAATGTTCAAACATTAGTCATTAGAATTAGCCTGCTCAAATAACACAGATTGCTGGGTTAGTTTAAACAAAAGTTAGCCTATTAAAATATAATAATGTAGCACTGGTGGTGTTAGGAAGAAAAATCTTCTACTTAACAAACCCTTGTTAATACAGTAATAAACTTGAGACTAAGTCAGTGGCAAAAGTAAAGACAAAAGGAGGAAACAGAATGCCACCGATATGAAAATACAAGGGAGTGCTGTAAAGAGAATGGTTCTAAGCAATTCATGAACCTGTGGTTCCTTGCCATACACACGTCATGAATTCACTTCACTTGCAGTCAAAAGAAAATCTTTCTCTGAAAATTCTACGCGAAGGATGTTGAAGTACGTTTTTTACCCTCCTTTTTGAGTAAATACAACAGAATCTCCACATTGTACTAATACTATAATCAAATATGGATTTTTCCAAAGCACAGTCTGGTAGAACTCCCTTAGTGCCACTACAGAAAACTGATTTCTCTTATAAAAAATAGACTAAGCTTTTTAACACTTACAGATACCAAAATACAGAAAATAAATTTTATGTATAAAACAGGGATAAAAGTACGTAAATTAAGCTGCTTAAATGAAGAATCTTATGATCTGTTTTAAAAAATTTGTACAGTGTCACTAACAATGTTCATTTTTGTTACCATATTCCAACTCTCCATCCTTTGGAAGTTTATATTGACTGTATAAGCTTAGATTTTCTGAATTTCTGTTGCTTTGTTTACTATTATGAAAATAAAAAAAAATATTTCTCTTTTCTAGAAGATTTGCTTGCTTTACAGCTCATTTGGCCTCAATTTTTTGATACCTACTATTGTCTCAGGGTTGTCACATAAGAAGCAACCACGGCAAAACAACTGAAGACTAAATACACAAAAGCATTTCAGTTCCTGATCCCTACTGTAGAATCCACCGCAGTTAGTCAAGCACTAAATCCTCTGTGTGCAACTTGTGGAAACATATGTATGAGGACACACTTCCTAGCAGGACCTGAAGCACAGAGCATCTAAATGAAATATGTGAGCCCTAGTCTCATCCCAAGTCTACATCTCTGGTAGTGCTTTACTTCAGCCAGGGCAGGGTTATCTTCAAGAGCAACAGTTCGCAGAAGTATTCTGATAGACTAAGAGGAAGATGGACAGAATGGAGTGGTACAGGCCACCTATTTAGGTGCTTCAAGCCATGAAAGCAAATGCTCTTAGCCTAGTCTGCGCAGGGGAACTCTCCCATAGAAGCTGTTTCTACAGAACTTGATCTAATTAAAGATTCACTGGATCACAGACAGCAAGAATGAACATGTCTCGGTGTGTTTTCAGACTAGTCTTTTAGATGTTAAACTCAGTATGAAGCTTGCATTTTGTTATTACACAGTCCATGGATAAAAGATTTATAGCAATGTTCTTAACTCTCCAGAATCATGTTGACACCTACTGTAAAAACTGTTCTAAGGAGTCGAGCTTGGGCAAAATGCAATTAACTTAAAATTACTTTCCCTCCCCCCTCTATTTCTTTTAAAGAAGCAGCCTATCTAAATAAGATTTTCCATATTGTAACCCTATGTCTAAGAGCATTAACACAGTTGTGAGTATCTAGCAGAAATAGGGCTCTGTATAGAGACGGAGACATTGGCAGGTTTTCGGTCTTCCCTATACAAAACAGCTGAACCACTGAAGTGTTTAGGACTAAGCCAACAGCCACTAGCTTCTCTCCATCCATGAATTCTAGAGCCATAGGCAGAGACAACTGGTAGACTCTGAAAAGAGAAAAGACTTTGAAAGAGAAAGACTTTGCCCTGTCTGGTCTTAAAAAATGGGCCTATTCAAGGCCAGGAGAGACCAGCAGGAAACCTGGTGGGTGAAAACTGTAGTCGTGGCTTAGCACTGACAAATACTGCATCTCAGAAATCAAATCAACTAGATGAATATTTGAAGCACAACAAAAGGAGGAGGAGGAATAATGGAGACAAGGTACTTCAGACTGATGCTGTATGGTTTAGAACAGCTGTTTTCAGTCCTGAAGTCTTGGCCTCTGGGAATTTATCTGTGGTTACAGCTTTGCATGCAAATTTGCATAAAAATAATTCAATCTTGTTCAGAAGAAGGCTATGAGGGCCCAAGGAGAAAACAATGAGAAAGACAGAAGTTAGCTAGCTCCCTTATCTTACTTATATAAATGTCCTTCAACAGTATTTTTTTGGTTCTGCTTGACGAATTCAGTGTATCAGCCTGATTCCTTCTACCTTTAAACAGACCAGTCACAGCAAATTACTATGGATGACATTTCATCTTATCTTTTTTCTCCAAAAGACATTAATTTGCTTATAAACTGGGCTTCTTTTCTTTCAAAGACTCAAATAATATTATATACACCAGCGTAAACATTCTTTGAGACAGAACTCATCAGGAACCACAGAGGTGTTTTTGGAGTTGAAAAAGAAAGAGCCACCAGCTTACACATAAAGTAGCACTACATATGCTTAAGAAAAAGTAATTCAACTTTAACAGTACAAACTGTGTTTTAAGGGGAAAACAGAATAACTAAAACCAGGAAACTACAGAACTAAAAAGCTGAAATATGTTGAAGTCAGATAACACGTAAGGAAAATGGTCCATTACTAGCAGATGGTACCATAGTAACACTTCCTTCAGAAGGACTTCTTCAAGAACAATCAAAGTAATTACTACTTCAAAAGTAGGATTTGAAAAGGTCTATCTATTTTATAAAGCCTATTCAACAGCTTATGTGGAAGCAGCTTTGCAGACTGATTCTAAATAAGTCTAGTTTCTTTCAGCCCAGATGTCAATGCCTTTACAAAGAGAGCTCTGCAACCATATCAGCAACAAATGAAGCCTGGAATTATAGGCTTCATTATAATACATTATAATACTTCACTATAATACTATAATATAGTATATACTACAATACTATAATATACTATACATATACCACATTATAATAATACTATATTATGTAATAATATAATATTATAATATATTCAACTGAAAATCACATTTTTGTAGGTCTGCAACCTCTTTGAACCTTCAAAATGAACACATTTGATGTGCTAAAACTCTTCAGCTCTATTCACTGCAAGAGTTCCATCGTATTAACTTGTTAATGATTCCCTCATTTGAATTATCACATCTTCTTGGTATCTCCTCCTCATAAAAGGCAATCAGTCACTGAAGTGTTTTCCAGTACCTGAAGAAAGGCGCTATTAAAGCGGAAAACAGAAACAACACAGAGTACAAAACGAAAGCTTTTGATGAAACTAATAGAAAAATTTCTAGCTAGTATTTTGGGAAATATTTTTGAGCAAGTTTGCTATATTTTTAAATTTTTAGATCTAATAAATAAATTTTGAGTTCAAAAAAACACCCACATCAAAAGAGCTCAAGCCCAGGGGAAACGCAGCAGGTTAGTTTCAGACACACTAGGCTAAGTACTCAGAATGTCTGACTACAACCTCCTCTAGGGGAAGAAGAACGAGAAAATGAATTATTTATATGAACAGCGATAGTCCCACGCTTTGCCTAAATATACAATGGAATCATTTTTTTATGATTTCTGGGTAAATTATCCAAACTGTAAAACAATCATAGAATCATAGAATTATCTGGGTTGGAAGAGACCTCTAATGATACAGTTCTTGAAGGAAACCCTTTTCATGCTTATGAGCATTATTTTACACTATAAGTTTTCAAAAATAAGTATTCTAGAAAGATTATTTTCTGATACTTTTAATGGGAATTTTAAATTACTGTACATTTTTATGTATTACTGCTTCCTATTATTCTCACATAATGTAGAATTGAGTATTTAACATTCAGAATAAAATTAAACGTATTTTACGTAGTGAGAAGTAGGTCCTCTTAAATTATAAAACACATCTACAAGACTTTATAGGCAACAGAACATTTCTGGCCAAATTCTACTGACTTTGAAATGTCTCTGATTTTCTCAAATTTTGCAAAATCCAAATTCTGACTCCTAACAGAATTTTATCTGAATTCTTGTCTTTTCTGCCTTAAGAAGCCTGAAAACAGTACAGTTACTGGAGCAGCCAGATGAACGTCCATATCCATTTCTTGGGATTCTTCATCAGTGCAGTGAGAACTTCAAGAAATTTCTATTGACAGTTTAGATGTATGTTGTAATTAAAGATGATTATGACCTAATTTTGTGGCTCAGGAGTTAAGTAACTCATAAAGGAGGAAAACAAGGTTTGCATAAAATTATTATGTTATGAATGCAAAGCTGATGGTAGAAAGCATTTTGAAAGCAGGTTCTTTGAACTACCACTTTTCTGTATTATTTGCAAAGATTGATATTGGAGTTGGAGCATTACACCCTCTTCTAATGTTAATGATTCCTTTTTTTCATTCAGTCATCATAAAATTGACAATTAGCTAGATATGCATTTATAATATCTGTAGTTGGAAAACCGTTCTTAATTAGACTATCTAATAGTCTCAGCAATTAAAACCATATTACTATTCTACATTTTAAGTGCTCTGTTTCGTCTCATAAGGTAACAAAATCTCAAAAGTAACCGCCATGGTGATTTTCACAATAACTGTTTTTTAACAGTTAAATATTTAAGTATTCCTCAAAAAAACTAGAAAGAACAATAGATGTAGCAAACCTGGATATAACTAAGTATTTAGGAAAACATATTTGTGGCCAAAAATCAAACACAACCAAAATATTCAGTTATATTTTCCTGTTTATGGTAACAACTTCAGCAACAACTTAACTATTCAATATATTTTGGATTTTAAAAAAGCGCTTCATTTTCTGCCAAAGTAAAAAAAAATCAGAGTATTACAAACTAATGCTTTTTTCATATTTCCCACATATAGAAATTGGCATACTGAAAAAAATAAGAAAGGAATAGGAAGAAAAGTTGCTGTGTCACTGCTGCAACACAGGAACTGCCATAACCGATCAGCCCCCTCAGTGGTCCTCTTAGTAGTTTTGTCTCAGAAATATCTGGTATTGCCTAAAGTCAAAGTGCTGTAGAACTTCCCTTCATTATGACAAACAGCTGAATGACAACTTGTTTCTTCTATGCAGCCCTCTGCAGCTTTTGTAAAACTATTACACTTCAAGGTAATTGCAGGTCTTACATAGAGATTTGATACATCATTGGATGCCACCCACTATCTTCTTGGTGATTTGTATGGTGCTTATGTAACTTCAAATTAAAAATAAAAAATTAAAAATAAATCAGCCAGGCATTTAGATGCTTTTGGAATCTCAGACATTCCCACAATCTAAAATGTGTTATTTAAAAAAAAAATGATCCTGAGTTTAATAATGTCTTGTAGCAGTTAATTTCACTGGGTTAACTAAACATGGCATAAACTACAATTTCCTTCTACCACTATTAAGCTGGATGAGAACACATCTATGCTTCCCTGATCTTGTCTAACAGCAGGAGGGATAAAACAAAACAAAAGGAGTGCATCCAATTCATTGTCTCTCATGTACTTTTTTATACACTCTCTTCACTGCTCATTCTTTGCCAGTTTAATCTTGCAAGTATACCCTCTTATACTATTTTTTCCAGTACTTGTAAATGCTACATTACTTTTCTCTGGACTCTCTATCTTTTGTAATGCCCTTGGATGCTATGCAAAATAAAAAGCAACAGCTTTTGGACTGTTACTGTACGCTTTATTCATTATGCCTTTTGAATATCTGTATTTACTAAGTAGACTACCACAGAATTCCAAGTAATTATTAAAAATGTAGTTTATTTTATTCAAACTGCCGGTGGAGTCAAAATAAAAAATATTTTGATGAAATATTACTAAAACCAAGTGTTACTAGTAGTATAACTATTATACTAGTAAGAGTTCTTAGAAAGATGTCAATCACAGACACTTGAAAAAAAGAGCGATCAAAACTATTTAAACGTTACTTCTCACAAAGTTGAATAACAAATACTTGTTTTAAGTATTAGTAACATTAGTTAGTGCACATATTGATCCAGTAAATCAAACAGATTCCTACTCCATTAAACAGAGAAAAAGTTGTAGACAAAACCGATCAAGTCTTTAGTGGCAATACCTATCTTGGCACTTCTCCCATTTCTAATCTGGGTTTGAGTGAAACTGGGTGAGTACAGCAACACCTTCCTTGTCTCTAGCAATATAGACAATACAATGGATGACATAAAACTTCATGCTTTCCAATAAAGTAGTTTTTCCTATATTTGTTCCAGTCTGCTTTTATTGGAGTATCTGGAAGTAATGTCCAAGAAAGACAAGGGTGTGATGCTTTGGCTATGAATTCATCATCTACAAAGTAGTAAAAGATATTTCAGTTTAATTATTACTACTCAGTGCAGTGATTAATTCCAATTAATTAATTAATTTTCAAGTACGGTTAGAAACAAAACACTTTTTAACTCAATTTATAGCAGTTGGCTTCAACAAGGCTGCCAAGTGAGCAACCTGTACTCAATTTATTAAATACTACCTTTCTCTACTCACCTATTAAAAACAAAAGCTACACAGAAAAGCTTAATAGAAGTAGCTTTGAGTGTTTTAACCCTGAACATTGCAATAAACATTGTGTTAGCGTAGATTAGATAAATCATGAGAAAAAACCCATAACTAAGCAACACAGCACACGTTTGAGTCTCGCAAATCAGACACAAAACATTAGATTCAATTCTAGAAAATACATGGAAAAATCAAGTCATTTGAAAGAAATCTAAACAAAAGCAACTTCTCAAGTAATTATGTTAGAACCATTTCACTAAGTGAATAGTTGTGGAAAGTGCACTTCAGTTCACTTTGGGAATAAAACAGTCTAGAATTGTAACAGTTATCAAACTAATTTCTATTACTCATTTTTGCTTACAAAGTATCCCATCTTGTTAAGATACCCATCAGTCTTACTTTACAAAATGGAAGCATAATCTACGAAAAGTTTCTAATCTCTGTTTTTCTGGAGAAGTGAAAGTCGTTTGGCCTGCTTCACACTTGGCACTATCTCTAAAGATCTGAAAAAAAAATAATCGAATGCCTATTTTTTTTTTCCTTGACTGAAAACTGGCTGTTGCTTCTTTGTTCTTCTGTACATACTGTATTCTGACTGGTAACTAAAATCACAGAAACAGGAGTGTTTTGTTTAGAATGCAGTATGCCATGTGTAAACAACAATATACGGCCATACGCAACTGCAACCCAATGTAAGTATTTGGTGGGAGCGGAGAGATATTAGATACAGTCAAGACAAAAGCCTGCCTTTCTTCTGCTCCTCCAAACCATGAGGTCTCTGTAGTCCACCCTTCTGAGCAATGCACAGGATGAGGGCAGTCATTCACATCAGAGAACCAACAACAGGTTTTAAACAGAAACATCCACTTACAAGTAATCATGTTTAGATGCAGCATAGCTCATGGTCTGGTAATAAGGCTTTATAATCACATGGTACATCTTTATTTAGGATATTATTACACAGACTGAGAAACTCCTGGGAGAAAAACATCACATCTTGCCATGCAACCTGATAGATAAAGAAATTTCACAGTGGAAAATCTGAAGAATCTGTGTGCAGGGCATATTCCAACAACGATAGTCAAGCGCCTGAAAGTATGGTAGGTTTTGACAGATCTATGTTGTTTCTTAAACCATTATTTACATTGGGTAGCTGTGAGAAATAGTTCTGTCAACCTTGGAGTCAATGGGAGATTTGTTATTTATTACCACGGTGCAGGAGCAGGCAGAATATTTAACTGTCACATAATGGAACAGCTGGTTCCACACATTAGATAAACTTTAGACATCTGCTGAAAACATATTTGCTTGCCTACATGACGTCTACATATAAGAAATTCTTCCACAAGGATGGAAAATTATTGCAATCCACCTGGCATACAAAGGACATACTCCTCCATTACTTACAGATTCCTTCTCTTCTCAGATTATTACCTTATGTAGTGTTGGAGAACCTTCCTCTGCTTCTGTTAGTCCTTCAGGTAGGAGAGGAGCAGAATCTGGAACTAACTCTGAAGGTTGTTCTTCATATTCTTCTGAAAACAGAATCCATAATTCACCATTGTGAAAGCAATGAAAGAATTATGAAAGTATCTATTCTATGTGAACTACCACGACATCATGATATATCAAATAATGAGATGAGAACTAAAACAGATGAGAAATTTTTGAAACCAAATTTTGCATGAAAATTTATCAAAATTTGCCCATTAACTTTTATTTGTATTAGTAACTTAGATTTAAAAGGATAAGCAATTTTACAAAACAAAAACAATCAAACTACTACATGACTAAGAACAAAGTCTATACTGACAGCAATGTAGCTGACAAAACAAATGTTACCTCATGATGCAGAAAGGTCATGATGAAGATCAACAATTGAAAAAAAAAATTAAATACCAGCCTTTTTTTTCTGCACAGTTGGATAACTGCCTCAAAAATTTTGTTTAGTTTTGTTAAGAAAAACAGGCCATCACTGAAGTCTCTTCCAACAGACTACTCTGACTTAATTTAAAAAGGGAAGAAGAAAAAGCACAGGACATTCAAGGGATGATAAAGGGGAAGGGCAGCAGTTAAGCTAACTTTAATTTCCATCATCAAGTCAGCACAGTGTTATGCTCAAGGGGTTTTTTTTGGGAAGAGGCAAAAATACTAGACTTCATTTGCAAGACAGAGGGAGGAAACTAGAAAACAGGGGAACATCTTGAGAAATGTTGGGTTAAAAGATTTCTAAACATCAGTATAATTGATAGTTTGATAGTTTATGGACAGGCAAATACATTTCTTGTAGAACGTGATCACACACTACATCCATAATTTGAACACTATCAACTTTCAGGACAACTGAGTGCCTTTATATCAGCTGACTCAGTGGAATGCTTCCTATATTATTTATTCAGATCTATTTAGGCTAGTCTGCATTAGCTTAATCAAAACTGTTTTAATGACAATGGTCTGGTAGCTAGTTCAATGCTCAGATATAAGATTTAACTATTTCCGATCTAAAACTTCATACTGAAATCCACTTATTTGGGAACTGAGCATTCTCTATTAAAGTAGAGGGAAAATAGAGAGTTTTTACACAAGTAATTGGTTAGATCTAATAGAGATTGCCTAAGAAAAATCTAAGATTTCTGTGAAATGCTTTGATATGCCCCTACAATGTTACTAAGCTTGAGCATGAACCAGGTGGCTATACCTAAGAAGAGCTGAGCAATCAATCCAGTTGACTGACAGCTGAGCCAGTACTAAATAAGCTGGAATGTCTGACTAAGTGCCAATACCTTCCTAAGTCAGGTGTGCCAACTTGCTAAGTAGTTTGCCAACTTTATACAATTTCTGTATGACAATAAGTCACGATTATGCTATCTGTGTGCTACATAAATTCATATTTTCAGAACAAGAAGCAGTACAGCATGGTAAAATCTTGGACCATCAGTTAAACCCGCACTGGTATACCAGGAAGATAGTAGTAAACTTACTTTCACCAGCCACATAATTAGCTGGAAAATAGCCTTGCTGTCCATTTGCTAGGCTGCCAAACCACCAGTTATCATTATCTTTGTATAACACTTGGATAATGTCACTGCGATGGATGGTTAGCTCATCTGATCGATGCGCTGTGTAGTCATAAAGAGCCACTACCTAAAAGAGAGATAAGAGCACCACAGCTTTATCACAACCATGCCACAGAGAAAAAAGCGCAACATTCACTTCCTCTTGCAGAAAAGCAGCTGAAACCAAAGCTACACTTTGGTAAAAGCTGAGGCTGTCTCAAGTTTTGCTAATGGGATCAGGGGTGGTGGGAAAGCAGCAGGAGAGGCAAGATAAAGGACTGTGGGATTGTAGAAATGGTTAAGAACATTCAATTCACTAAGATTAGCTTCAAAACAGCAGCTGTTAGTTTTATAAGCAATTTACTTGTGAAGCAAAAGGAAAAAAAAAAACAACCCACTTCATACATTCACTTTCTCAGAATTGTTACACCACCTTCAGATCCCATTCTGTGTGTGCTCATGAAGCATATGTGTTTGAACAAATACTTCAACAGTATGAGAGTTTTACCAAAGGAAAAGTTTAGTACAAAAAAAGTCATTGCAAAGTTTTGCTTTGATCACTCCTCTTTTTCCTTTTTTTGTTGTTTGGAAACAAGTATTTGCATATACAGCTTTGTACATATCTGCAAAAATTCCATTTATATTCCATTTCACATAATAAATCCATTTGCCAGTGAAATACAGGGCATCTATACTTTTCTGGAAAAAAGTACTAATAGTGGTCAGCTCCATGCATCCCACACAGAATATGAATATGAAAATATCACGTATAATTTCTTATTAATTCTTATGTGCTATGAACAAAAAAATCCATCCTGATGAATTCAAGAGTAGAAAACATTGAAAACAAGTGAACTGAAAGAATAAGGGAATTGCTCACTTCCCTCATCATAAGCGAAGAACAAAATTATGACCTATTTTACAGAAAGAACACTGCTTCCCTACATAGTCTTCATTTCAGATTCTTCTACAAAATTGTAAGTAAAGAAGTCAGAAGCAGGGATCATTAGGAGTGATAGAAGGTTACAGCGGACTGAAGGAGACAGAGAAGTTAATAGGAAGGCAAGAATTTGGAGAAAAAACGACATTTTTTTATTACTCACGCATGCATTTATATCCTAAGACTCCTGAACTGCTCACTGCTTTTTATATTTGTATTTCTATTTTGAGTAAGATTGCCTTTGAGTTATGTGTGTAAAAATATGGGCAACGTCACTTGTATTTTCACACTTCCATGTCACCAACTAAACAGATTAAATCAGTTATGAATGGGAAAAGATAAAAATGATTCTACAATTGTAAATTCTATCTGGTAATTTGTGAGCTGTTCACTACCAAAGAATTGGTATCAGCATAGTTTGCAGTAGACAGGAAACTTATCTAAACATGCATTCATTTATCCTGAACTAACATAAAGATGCTAAACAATGAAATATCATCCTTTATCATAACTCTCCTCCCTGCATTAGGAAAACTAATACAGCAATTACAGGTGATGTCGACAACAAGGAAATACGAACTATGGAAAAGAATCAAACAAAATACACTAACAAGCACCACAGAGAAATAGCACAGGTCCGAAAGCTTGCATGGTCACATCCAGTAAGGGGTCCTCTAACAGTGCCCAACTCAGTTAAGTGGCAATGGTTTCCTTAGCAGTGGCACTATGAAAATCAGAAGGTCACTTAATGTCAAAAAAAAAAAAAAGGTGACTAATTACTTCACAGCATGAAAAACAATAAAAGGCAGAACAATAAATACTTTTTGCAGGGTCTTTTGTAAGATTGTTCTGGTGTAAATGTTCTCATTTTTTCTTTAAAAAAATTTTTAAAAAAATCAGTAACATAGAAACACTGCCAACAAACAGTTCCAACCAAAGTCCCACTGTCTGACACCCAGAAATAAAAAATGAAAATACCACAAGTAATACAACTTGTTTAGCAAGTCTGACAATTTAAAAAAAATGTAGAAATTGCCATTATATTCTTTGAAGACAAATAATCAGAAAATGAGCACAAGGGGATACAGAAATGAACCTTAGGACCTAAGAAGAATGTAAAATATTCACAATTATGCCCAAAGCACTGTGACATTCAGACATGTGCTAAGTTCTGTCTGGGTCTGAGTTCAAGCAAAAAAAAAAAGTCTATATTCATCAAAATTATATAAATTTTCAAGAGTGATATAAAAACAGCAGTAACGTGGTTATGCTGGTTATGAACATGTTTGTAAGTATCACAATATCTAGGGTAGCAAAAAAAATATCTTGGAATCGTGCTAAAAAACCCTGCGCTTTCAAAAGGGCAGATAAAGTGTAACAGGTATAGAAGGTACTGCAAAAAATTACATAATACTCACTGTCTCTTGCCCGAGTGGACAACTGCTTCCTCCTTTCACCCCCAATGCAGTCAGGCACTCGTCATTCTAGAGGAAGAAATAATTTTCAAACTTTAATATGAAATATTTTTATAAACTATAGCTTTGAGTATTTTCATGTCTACTGTGAAACAGTGTAATAAAATATTTCTTTAAAAAAAGAAAAAACAGAAGTGATGTTAAGGAAACCGAGTAATACTGGCTAGGTAGATATTTATAAAAAGAAATTAAGTTTTTTAAGTATGTATAATGCACCAAAGACAAGATGGGGGAAGACAAAGGACTGATGATGATACAGTCTAAGCTTGTTTGCATTGCAAAAACTATAGCAGATGTTTAAGAAGGTGTTGCAGTGAAATTTACCTGATCCACCATGCAAAAGATGCTACTTTCATGTAATGGAGAATTTCACTTCGGTCTTAACAACCAAAAGCTTCCATTTAATTCTAATTGCTCTATCTTTTCCACTTACTTTTCAGACTTCAAACAAAGTCAATGGAATAGCAGGCATAGAGTGCACATAGGATGTGCCTCTATCTACAAAATTTGATTTCTGTCAAACAACAGAATTCTTCAGTTGAAAGAAGATTTTAAACAGAAAAATTATAAAAAATAGCAGAGGAACGTCAAATTAGAATAAAGGAAGATACGGAAGTCCTTTGCTGGTGTTTCTTCATGATTTTCACTGGCCTGTTTCCACAGAGGGGAAACGAGTTTCCCCTAGATTTTGTGTGCATGACAGGATACAAACTACAATGCAGAATAGAAATATTACATAGCAATGAAAATAGAAGACCCAAATGCAAGTTTTGTGAAATAAACATTTCCTCTCTGTTATAGCAGATTGTAGCACATTATAAACAACATTCAAATTTGAGAATTTCTATCCAAGATACTTCACCTTTTTTGTACTTTACAGCCCTTCATCTTTCGCATGACCTTCCTTTTCTCTTGCTTTTTTATAATATATATCTAAAATGTATTGCTCCTCTAATTTTAGGTGTGCTGGGTTTTTTGTTGTTGTTGTTGTTTTTTGGGGGTTTTTCTGTGTGTGGCTTTTTTTTTTTTTTTTAATTAGGGTGAACCAAAGAATATCATTACTGCATTTCTCAGCAGAATACATGACATTCGCTAGGAGATCCTTGCCCTCAACATTGCTTTCCTAACTTGGCTGGGCTTATCCCATATGGGAAAGAAACCACTGACTATCCTGAACACAGAGGTTCCACTCAGTCTCCAGATTGTTTTAGTATTGCCACAGTAGTTATAGATACACACAGTTCATACAGATGATCACAGGATAAAAGTTAAGAGCTGAACCCAGTTGTTATCATCTACCAGAATATCTAAGCCTACCACCTAAAGTTCTATATTATGTACACACACAGAGGGGGCAAAAAAAAAGAGCAACTGTCTGATTTGAAGAACAGCAAAGCTGCAGTTCAGAGTATGTGGCTTGTTCAGTGGTCTACTGGTAGTTAGCACTGCCTTACAGGTTTCAGCTAATTCTCATTTTCCATTCTCAAGCATAAGAAAACTGTGCAGGCAATGTGCTTATTAGCCTGTGGGATGGGAGTGCCTCCTGTTGCTCAAAAATGATTCATCAGAATTATTAGCAGTATTATTTAGGTATCTAGCTCAGGTACTCACATTGCCCCATTATTGTGTCTCAATCTGTCTCTCCTTTTAATAAAGTATTCATGCACTCTCAAACACTCAATGTAAGAAGAGCTTGAAGAGAGTGAGCTGTTTGGAAATAACAAGTTAAAATCCATGAGTCATCCTGAGACTATGTTGAATGTTCTCAGATCCTGCTTAAACTTTTAAGGCAACAACAATCCAAAGAGTTTCCTCTTAAAGAGATATTCCAAGTGTGTCTCGGGCTGCACACACACTCTCCCTCCAGTGGGACAAGGGAATTGCCACGGCTGCCTACCACAGACTTAGCTACTGCAAAGCAACCGAGCTGCCTCTGGCAAGCCATGCCATTTCTCAAATAGTGTCAACTACCAGTTATGCTGCAAGCAACACAGCAAAAACTACTGGCCTTTCAGTTCAGGAACATCATTTCTGTGTCAAAAGATTAAGCCACATTTTCAAGATTCAAAAAAAGCGACAGACATACTGAAGTGTATGAATAAGTCGTTCTTAATACAAAATTAGCGTCTCCTTTTTATAATGTAAGACAGAAACCAGTCAGTCTTTTTCTTTCATTGGAACAGAAGTGGGGCTACTGTTACATTCTGAGTAGTTGATCTTTTTTGCAAGGCATCTGTGAGAAACAAGGAACAAAATGCTTGCTGAACAGGCCACCATGTCACACTGATTTTGACTGAATAAAGCTACTAGGAGCGCTGAAGAACACCCTCAGTAAAAGATAGATAGACCCAGCAGCTGATGCAGAGCTCTAGACCACAGAATACCAATCTGGCTATCCACAACTAACCCACTTAGATTGCCTTCACAGGTCTCACACAAAAATTTTTTGAATACATTAAACAACAGAGAGCATTGCAAGTTAAGAGTAGGCTGATAGATAAGTTGTGGTATCAAGTGTCACCAGCTCCTGATAATAGAACTAATTAAAATGTTTATGGCTTCTTATTAATTGGGCAGCTTCAGTGATTGTGGTAACGCAGCTTTTACTTTTACTCATGCAGATGTGTATCAACTAACAGTACTTCGGCATCAGATAGCATTCATTCCTTTAGAAGCAGCACAGAGCAAGTACAAGTGATAGGTTATTACTGCCTTGTCTGTAAAAATAGTCAGCATTTCATTTGTACTACTGAACAAATACATTCCAAATACCACAATATCAAAGTTTAAAGAAAAAAATATAGATAAATGTAAAGACTACCAGTTTCATATGCTTCTTCCTTATATATAAAGACAATGTTCATTGTAACAGAATAAACATACAGATTAACTTCCACTTCTAATTAGTCATTAACTCCTAATAATTACATTTGGAAAATAAACTTTTCTAAGATTAATCTTAGGTAGACACCACACATATCAGAGTGAACCCCAATATGTGTGTATACAAGATGGAAGCCAATTTCCCTCCTTTAGCCATTAGAGTGACAGTCAGTGACATGAAGAAGGACAAACACCTGTTTCTTGGATGCCCCACTGGTTCTCTCCACTGCACCTCCCTATACCTGCTATCTGCCACAATGGAAGAGAAACTGGAGGGTTACTCATGCAAACACTCCAGTAAAGACAGAGGGAATGAGCGTTAAAACGTATCTTGTCTGTCCAGTAAGTCTGTGCCTCGGTGTGTAATATGTAACAGCCTAGGTCCTGAGACTGGGGGTTTTGTTGTTCTTGTTTTATGTTTTTTTTTTTTTGGTGGGAGTTTGTTTTTGGTTGTTTTTTTTTTGTAAAGGAGATGAAATGAACTTACAGTGCTCAGAAATGCCACAGTTTACTTAAAAGTGAGATAATGTTTAAAACATTTAAAAATTTTACAGAATCAATTGGAGCTTTTACAGTTGCTCTATTGTTTTCATTATTCGTTATGAACCCATGGGTAAGAAATTCACTTAATCGTGTCCTTCCCTAAGGATGTAATGAAATCTCTTTATCCCAGTAATTCAAATTTTAAATGAAATGCTAAATAAGCTGAGAAATAGCATAAAATAATTGAATATTCTTAACACCATTGTATTTCTGTTCTTGTTCTCTGGTATAATTAATTGTCAACACACTCCTAGCTCAGGACACCTAACTGTATAAATTTAGTCTACACGAAACAGAAGTACAATGACAGTATTAAAAGCTAAATTAAAATTATTCTAAAAGTATTGCTAAGAACAGTGTACTCTTCTTTAGTCTTAATTAATCTGTCTGTAAACGCTATAAAGCTGCTTCCTTTGGCTTCAGATTACTACAATTCTTATTTGACTATACCCCTTCAATATTTAATGAGCATGGGAATCTATAATCTGCCGAGAGGAAAAAAAACAAAATTGTGCCAGGCTACGCTTTATTGAAACCTGCAACGTACAAACAGAAAACAGAACTACAGACACAGCTGCTGCCAGTAAAGCCTACAGGGATTAAAAGGAAAAAAGAAGAAATGGTAAAAAAAGTAAAAAATATCAATTCAGGAGCATGTGAAAGACTCAGCCTCCTGAAATTATTCAAAACTTCAACTATTTCAACATTTGTAAATATGCTACTTTCCTGACATAAATTACTCAGTTCATCTGCACTTATAATACACACAATACTGCATTTATATCAGAGAAAGTAATAAAAAAAATCTAAATCTTAATTTAAACACCTCAAAAATATTTTAAATTAGCCACTATTTATTATTTTCCAAAACAGTTGATCCTGTAAATATTTATAGAGCTTGCTGTGATGGAGAACATTAAAATTCTGATTGAACGATTTATACTGTTTCAAAAAAATTACATATTGATGCCTAAAAATTTGAAAATGTGAAAACAAGAACTGTTTAGCTACTAACAAGACAGGAATGTAAACCTGTATTGTAAAAAAAAATTGGTGAATCCTATGTATCTTACGAGCCTTCCACAGCTCTATCCACACATTCTGTTAACTAACAAAAAAGCAACCCAAACCAAAACCCAAGTCCAAACTGTAAGCCAGCTATAAATGATCCAGGTTAATTTATGTCCATTTCTAACACGCCTCTGAAAAATTACAATTAGCATGCAACTAAGACAGAATATGAACTCATAGCATTCTGCCCACAGGTGCAGGAGGGTTACATCTCCAGTATAACAGGCCCAGTTTTCTATAGCCACACATACATTCAGTATTTAGAAACAACACTCATTCTTCCATCATTAGTCTCTCTGTAAGCACTGTGTTTTATCCTGGTTTACCAACTGCATAATTGGAATTAACGGCATTTACAGATTCTGTTGGATTTTTACTGTGATGTCAAGAAACCAGAAATAGAGAAAGGAACAATTATAATTACTATAAGTTTCCAATCGGTATACAAGAGATAAGCAATTAGACAAACAGAGGATAGTTGTGATATCATTCGTTGTAAAAGGTTGAAGTATTAGTAAACAATGAAAACAAATGGTGCTGCACATAGGATTCAATTTCAAGTTACTGCCCCAGCTTTCTCATCCCTACTTATCAGCATCTGTATTCTTAGTCATAATCAAAATGACTGTGATTTTACCTTATTTGTTTCTAAACAAAAATAGTAAATAATGAAAAAAAAAAGATTTTAATTTTTAGGTATCCAATCTTGTTACCAGCTGGCCGTAGCAAAATCTTATTTGCCCATGCAGACAATTTGCTTGAAGATATCTCTTTTATAAATAAAGACAGGATTAAAAAAACCCTTCTTTACAGTAAGAACTTGTGAATAATGACATTTTATAGTTAAAAATGAATTTTTTTTTTAAAAAAAAGCAAAGAGAATTCCTTACCGTCTGTAGTCTACCCAATAGTGCTCGGCTAAGAGGATTCCCTACTGGGCTGAAACACCCTGTGAAAAGAAAAGGCTGTGAATTTTCTGCTTGTTATTCTTTTCCATCGAATAAACCATTTTATTTAAAAATCATTATGTTAGCAGGATATGTTTGACAAAATTCTAATGAAAAGCAACAGCATCTATCAGTCACAACTATGCATCCTTCAGTCAGGAACAGTTGGAGGGTTTATTTAACTAACAGACCTGACACAAGGTTAACTAATCCAATATTTCCATTCAAATGATCTGGAGAAACAGCTCAAGCTATGTCCACATGCCACCTCGTGCTCAAAGCTGACACTATTATCTAGGCTGTATTGCTTTTCTCTTCATTGAATTTCTGAGTAATGCATACATAGTTTCCAACAGAAATGATCACAAAAACTCTCAAAGGAATTACTTCCTTATTTTATCTGAAAGAATGTCTATTCAGTAGTTTCCTTTGATCATCTGAATTTCTATCACAACACATCTTGCTGTTTATTTTATTCACTCTCTACATAGTGCATTTGAACAAGTACTTGTAAATTCTTTTCTTTTCAAACTATTATGTTAACTACTAAGCTCAGGAAAATCCTTTCATCATCTACGGATTTATCTTTTTGTTATTGGTCTCCTCAGCTGTATACTTAAGAAAAGATCTTAAAAAGAAAAGATACAAGAATCTGAAAACTGTTGAACATGACAGTGAAAAATGCTACTGCTTTGTTGGAGAATGGTTTCTCAAGTACAGAGATGCCAGACAGGACAGAGTTAAACTCACTGGACTTTCTCTGTGAGACACTAGATTTGAAACAAGTTTTGTTTTCAAAAGAGAATATGTTCCGAAAACTCGTTTTCATCTGCCACTCCAAAAGATTATTCTTGAGGAGTCATATATGTGAATGAAGAGGACTTTTCTGATTCAGACTCTCATGTATTGGCACAGCTCTGCAAGCAAAGTTGCACAACTCTACATACAGTATACTTTCTAGAGCCTACTGATTTAGACTTTAAATAAGTCTAAAACTTTAAAAAGTTGCAAGCTCAAACAATCATAGTTGATCTTGCAGATCTTCTGCATGTGAGTATTTGTCAAAAGTCCCAACTGCAATAATTGATTTTTCAATTTTGTGTATGAATTAAAAATGTTGTGGTTTTAATAATTTCAAACAAGCTTGAATAAATTCTGAAAGGAAACTTAATTTTGAAAGGCTTACTTTGATTTTTATTACTTTAATCCATTTCATTTCATAAAATGACAGATGAATACAGAAACTATTTTCTGAATTCAGCCTATACTCAAAGACAGTAGACCTGAAGCTTACCTTTTTTAAAAATAAGCTACTTGCTAAAACACTTGTTCAGCACTAATACCAAAGGTCAGTGAGGATATTAATTCTATTATCTACATACTCATACAGCTACAAAAAAAGCTGCCACAGATACGGTACTACATCTGGATATCCTGTTCCAAGTGTCGTATCAAATCTTTTAAGAGAAAAAACTGAGAAAATTCAAGACCAATAAAATGCCTGCATGATAAAAAAATTATGTTTTTCTTTAGACAGCTGAAGTATTCTACCAAAGGATTTTCAAGTTGAGCATTGTAGTGTTGTGCCAGTTCATATAAACTGCTTGTTTGGAAAATTCTTCAAACTTTAATAAAAAAAATACTAATCTGTATTTTTATCAGTAATATTATTGAGTACCTTGCTCTCCTAAAGAAAAGATTTTTTTACCTACAAGTACTTCTGGACTGTATGTTCACGTATGTCAGTACTCTGTACAGTATCTATATTTAGCTGCTTGTCAGGTGAGAACTTTGTGGTTGGACTGATATTCCCCAATTAAGACTGATTAAAGGGCAGTGTAGACTTCTGTTGCAAGTGTAGGAAAGAGACAGATGTGTAACTCAAGGATATAGGGAGTGCTGTACTGAATTCTGGCAGCTTGCACTGGTTTTGATTTAGCTTTTTCCATGAATACAGCCTTATTCCAAAACAAGCAGGAAATTGCTATTACTTCACTTGAGATGTAAATACTAAATAAACCACAGCATACTTGGGTTCAAATATTCTATGTGCCACAGAGCCAATGCTGATTGTTCATACTGATCATGCCTATTGGGTACTCCAAACTAGTCTTCCATGTTAATCTTCAGTGCTGTCCATTAGCTGTTTTCTGTTAACATGCATTCTTTTAGTAGCGCCTACACTCAGAACAGTCATACTAAACAAAAAAAACCCCACACAACTGTTCAAACCATTCACAAAACAAGGTTCTTCCAGCAACCAAGGGAATATCCATCCCTCTTTTCTCAAATGATGCAGTAGATTTTTAAAGCAATTTTACACAGCTAATGGCTTGACTTGGTTCCATGCTTGATGAAGCATGTAAATGACACCAAGCAGGTGTGACTAACAGCCTCAGCAGTGCTTGTTTTGGTTACCCCGATCCAGGTTTGGCAAACGTTGTAACTACTAGAGAGTGAGTTATTGAAACTGAGGTCAGGATTGCAGAAGGACATTTCTACTTCATCTAAAAATGAAGTTTACCGGACACCGTGACCTGTTGGGACTCTCACTAAGCCTGTGCTTATATAAAGGGCATTAAATCCCTTATAAGGTCAAACCTGAGAAAAACCCAACACTCGCTGTTTTATTTTAAGGATGCTTCAGAATCAGTAACGAAGAAGCATTTTCATTGATTCAGAGGGTTTACCTGAACTGTCCCACAATCCTTCACAGCATTTGCTGTCTTCACCTTCAAAACCCTGTTGTGCTGAGAAGCTAATCTTTCCTACGAAAGCATTAAGATTTGAACCACTGTATTCCCTATTACTCTGCATCAATTCTTCAGTGGCCTCCTTTATATTGAATTTTACTCAAGAATCTAGAATTTTACTTCTAGAATCACCTACTGCTAAAGTCTAAATGCAATGTTGGATGTCTCAAAATGATAGATGCTATTGCTTTTTCTCAAATGATCATAATTTTCACATCGTCACAACTGTCACATCCTCTTACTATGATTATTTTGAGAGTCCAAGCATTTTCTGACTTAGGTAATTATCTGCCAAAGAAGTGCTATCTTTTGAAAAACAGTGTAGCTGCCTGCCCTGACAGAGACTCTGAAACTGTATTAAGTTTCCTGTACAAGTCTAACAGTGAACTGAAAGTCTATCCCTTAGTTCCCCTGAGTCACTTCTGGCAATACATTCTCTGCCAGTACAATCGCAGCTGAAGAGAAAAGAAGATGACAAAATTCAACTAGTTGAGCCCCTGTCCAAAACGCATGTCTGTACTACCAGGTTCCCAGTTTCATTGCATGTTTTCACTGAAAAATTACCCTCTGCTCTAGATAAGCACATTGGTGAGAACTGATCAAATTCTAAATAGTTGGGCTGAAATACACAGGAAGTAGATGAGTTCATTTCCAAACAGATTAGAGTTATACAGAAATTTATATGATAACAGCTACAATGCCCCAAAATAGCATTTGTAACAACTAAGAATATTTCCTATTAAATAACAGCCATTACATTTGTTTTAAACTAATAGCAAAAGAGCCAGAATAGAGAAAAAAGTCCTTCTAGGGAATTATCGAATCCCACTATTATGGTACTGGAGTGCTTACAATCACCTAATATTAAACACCTACATGAAAAAATCATTTTTAAGAGAGGCTGAGAGGACACTCATTACAGAATTCATGTTTTAATTAGCTTTTCAAAAGAAGGCTTTTTCTCCCTTCATGAAATGCCCTTGATAAAGTAATTCAGTTATTTAATAAAGTATTTGTGCATGATAGATCTCCAAGGATTCCAGTTTCATGGAATCTACAGTTAATGAAATAATCCAAAAGTTTATCCTGGAAAATCCTCAGAAAATCATAGGAGACAAACAAAAAATTAACTACTAAAAATGAAAAAAAGTTAATATTCAGACATTTCTGTGATGAACTCCCCTAAAGCACACATAAAGAAAAAAAATCTTACCTATTCCATTTCCACATTATTCTATTTTCAATTGAGTTTTACTTTACATTTATGCTAATTATCGATGTCTAAAAAACCTACAAACAAACCCCCCCAAAAAATGAAAATTAACTATGTCTCTAGAAATGGTATGTGTTATTATAGACATTCTTCTCATAATTTATTTTGTGGCCTCTTGCAACATGGCATAGTTAAAAGTACACTCAAATAAATACAAAAGGCTGGAAAAAAAGTCAACTCAGATATGAGATGAATATGTGCATATCAGCTCAGTTCTTTTGCTACTCCTCTTCTGTGGCTTTAGAACTGTTCCCAGTAAATAGAATTAGTTTTCAGCAGAGTTACCTATCCAAAAGTGTGACCTTTGTGACCAAAAGATCTTTTAGTATGCAGTATAATCTCTGTGCTTCAAAGGAAAGTTTAGAGTTTTTTTAAAGTAAAAACTTTCAGAGCAGTATTACTTGGTTGTTTCTGTAATTTTATTTTTCAAGCTATGTATAATATGGGAGAAAGAAGACCATTTTGTGATGATCTAAATATATATTAATCTTCCCTCAAAGGCTTTATTCTCCCAACAATTATGCTTTAATAGATGAAACAGAATGCATTAAATAAGAATATTGTTTATGTATTGGTAAGAACCTGTTTTTCTTTTATTTGTGAGCCTGTGTTTAAGTATTTTCAATACCGTCCACATTTTCAGATGCTGTTCATATAAAATTGAGTTCATCCACTCCTTTAACACACCTTTTTGTTTCAGCAGCAAAACACCTTTTCATAATATCCAATGCTCTAGGTGAAAATTCACTTCAATTTTTGCTATACATAACTTAGTTTAGCATCTATGATTTTGAACATGTTTCAAACTGAAAATGAGTATGGATAGGACCAAAGTGTATTGAAAACTGTTTTAACGAAGTTTAAATTGTATCATAGCTTTTAGACTGTATCACAGCTGTTTTAACTGCATCATCACTTTTAAGCTTACTTTGGAACACATCTGACTGAATCCATAGAGAAAGAAAACTACCTTCAAAAGTAGTTCAAAGTGAGACAAGGAACGGAGTATTTTTAGCTTTCTTTCTAAACTACTGTCCTCTTCGTAACTAATACAATGCCAAAGGAAACTGTTAATTCTCTTGAGACCCTGTATCTTGCAAGAAACTTAAAATGCATATTCTCAAAACAGACAGTTCTCACATGCCATGTTTAAGTGTATGCACAAAAATGCTGTGATGGCATTACTATTATATGCAAAGGACTTCTACAAACACCTGTAAGATTCTTGCAACGTATTCTGCCCTCACTGAAGTCCGCTCAATGCCAGGTTAGCCCACGCTGTTACTAGCCCTCTTTTTGTCTTTCTGCTTTTTTTTTTTTCCGCTTTTATCAGAGCATCTGGTAAAGACTGAACTATCTTCCTCAGTGTTGTTCTAATTTTCTAAATGGGGGTTCCAATTTGTTAACCTAAACCTATCCACTAGAAATCTAAAAGCACAAATAAAATCCCTCTCTGTTTACTGTCTTACTTCCTAGAAGTTACACAGAGAAACTTGTGTTACTTTACCAGTCAGGGATAAGAGCTGTTTTCATGCTATATGCACTTAAAGAAATGAGAGAGAGAAGTCCTAGCTCTACTGCTGCCAGACATCACTCCCTAGTTAGTTAGTTAGAAAAAAAGGAAAAAAAACCCGCACAACACTACACTTAAGCCAGAACAGAACTCTGTTGACAGGTGCAAATGGTAACTTCTTTATTCTCCTACTCCATCCAAATTAATATAATGAAAGCTTGTAAATAAAGTAAAACAAACTTGAGAACTTATGTCAATAGATCAGGCAGTGGTTGCCATTCAAAATACTGTACTATACAGAAAAGTCTGTACAGAAGGATAAGCTTTCAATAAAGAAGTGTGAAATATTTACCTTTTTAACTGTTTACTAAATGCTGATATTAAAAACAGTTATCCAGAAAAGTTTTGGACAATTCAGTACCATGCAGTTTCTCACATACTGCTGCAGCTTCTGTCAGACCAGCACCTGATTTTCTAGTAGATGCTCCATCCCCAGGTATTAGAGGAACTCTGGCTTCTCAAACTATGAGTCAGTCACCTTCTTCCTAAACTGAGAAACAAACTGAGTCTGCTTAACACAGCAACTTTCTCATCCAAGGACCCGTACTGTTATCTGTAGCTACTGCATTTGGTTGTCTCCAATTCCCTCCCCCAAAATGAGTTCACCTTTACAGGAGAGCTAAGCGAACACTGATGTAGTGGAATGGAGCAAGGCTTGAATTCATACTTGCAGATCCATAAAGAGATGACCTTCACTGTAACACCAACAAACCCTAACTGTCGTAAAAGACACCTCAGAACCAGGCAGCAGTAACGTGAAAAAAACCCTATGCTTTTGGCAGTGCCATTTCCCACAACATATCTACCATCAGCCAAAAGAACGCATAGAGCTATTCATTCAGGGTTAGCCATCATTTTAATTCCTAGTTCAAGGTGTACAAGGGCACAAACATGTATTTGCTCTGAATTTTAGAATAATCCTCCAGAAGGAACTATAGAGATAGTCTTGTCTCTGGCTTTGAGGAGAATACTGTTTCATGCCAATACAATTATCTCGTACTTGTGCTCAATGAACAGTCAGAATTTGGCCCCTGTTTACAAAAGGTATAATGAAGTAAAAACTATTGCATCACAAAAACAATTAAAAAATCCAACTTTTTAATTAGAGATTAAAATCAAATACATTTAGCAGCCTACACACCCACCTAATTATTTCTGAGTAATCTTATCAAATCATCTTAAATTTTTCTTGCAAATGTTAAGTTTCTACAGTACCATATATAAACAACGCAAGTTGTAGCACGTGTTCCAAGCATTCTTTTGAAGTAAAGAACTTTTATTGAATTCATGCTAATTAGGAACGTGCTAATTTATGACAACCTCTAACGTTACATCATAATGGCAGTAGATACAACTAAAAGTGAGCAGAGGGTATAGTATCCAGCTGTCTCTTTCTACAGTGTAGAGAACAGAAACTGACTCTCCAGCAAACATCAATAAGCCTGCACAGATATCATCAGCATTCTAAAATCAGATTGGCAATATTATTTACAAGTTCTAGATACCAGATAAAAAAAGATGTAAGGAAAAAGCAGACTATGACGCACAATCTGTATTAATGTTATTTTTCTTCTAGTGCTGCAGCCATCCTGAGAAAGTCATAACTAGATTTGCTAAGCTCACCAAGACTATTTAAAAGCAAACAAACCAAGTGAAATTTGAAAATAAACTTATTTTTCATTATATTAAAGCTTGTAGTATCACCCTATCAAAAAATACTTCATGAAATATAGAAACTGCAGTCCCTTAGAGCTGTGGATGCCTAAGAGTGAAACAGCAACACTTTGGGGTTTGTAATATTTTTGCTTCTGTATTAACTTACCCTCTCTAAATCAGAGGAAATGGAGGTATTAAGCAGGATTTATGCTTATCTCTTCCTAAAAATATGTAGAGCAGTTAAAATCTATATAATACAGTTAGATAGAATTTAACTCTGTATGTAACTCTCCAAGTCAAGTATCTACTGACTTCAGGTCTACTGACGTCTTCAAAAACAATACTTGACTAGGGATAAAAGACGAATAATGAAAACGATGCAAGGAAGGAGAACAAAGTAATTTACTTCTCATGGTTCCTCCCACAACTGAAATTCAGCGATGGCTAGTGACCCACAGTTACTTAAACCAAATTAGCTTGTTGCTTTACAGATGAAAAGCTGTAACTAAGAAGATATGCTTAGAATACCACAGATACTTTTCAAAGTAAGCCATTAACATTTTTGCAATGAAAAGTCTTCTCAGATAAGAAAAGAATAGCCAGTGACTGCGTGAACTACTGAGTTTCTATATTACCTAGTAGCCTCACAATGCAAATCAAGTCTTGACAAAAAAAAACCTTAAAATGCTGTGACTGCTTGAAGAACATATGTAGCATTTTTCTTATATTTGCATTCAAGGAAAAAATATCGGCAACATCATATGCAATATGCTGGAAAACATAAGTCAGCTGGGTATTTCGGGTCTTTATCCTGACAAGAATAGCCACTAGTTTGTACCTAGCCTACTTTCTCCATTAAATTAACACTTTCAGGCAGTACTGAATATTAATTTTGAGAAAATATCACCAGACAATTCCATGACATTGCCAAACAATTCATACATTATTAAACGTGAAAAATGCAGGACCACAGGCAGCCAATAAATCAGGAAAGTGTTATGTAAGAATTATAATATGGTCTGAACTCAAAAGAATAAGAAAAAATTTCACAGAAAATACACTTATTATAATATTTTCAGAAATAGAAGGCTGCATTCCCAAGTTTACTTTTCATTTTGTAGTTCAGAAACTAGATTGGTCAGGTATTTCAGGACAATGTCTGTGGTAAAGTGACCTACCACATGGTGAGTTTTTGTTCATGCACATTTTCAAGTTTTCAAACAATTTATGAACAAACTTCTCTAAGAAGAGTTTTTCTACATATTGGTGATTAGAACATGTACGAATAGGTAAGTCCTTTCTAATCAGTTTCCAACTGTCTATTTAAATAAAATAATGGCCCACAGCAACTTTGGTAACAAAATCTGAATACACTTCCTTGCATATAATATATGACAAAGCACTTGAGACTAATATTGGCATCATCCAATACAGAGGAAAACATACTAAATTAAGTCCAACATTAAAACAACATATTGCAGATCCAGTTGGGCACAGATTTCAATTATATTGATTTTTCAGTTTCCTTCACCTACAAGGTCCACAAAGTTTTCCAGAAGGCAACAGCAACCTGCTACTATTTTTACAGCAGTGAAGTTTTAGAACGCTTTTCAGAAAGTATCACTATTGCTATACTCTCAGCCTTCAGCCACCGTGCAAGTACTTCAGCAGAAGTTGTACCACTTATACAAATAAGTGGATACAAAATGTTGTGCTATTGTGGAGAAAGCAAAAGAGATGACTTGGCTATCAAGGGCTGCCTTCTAGAACAGGAGATCCTGGTAGAAAGCTTGAAAAGAGCTGAAAGTCAGTTTGTTCTAGACAGACTTTTCCTTGGGTCTTAGATGGAGAATACGCAAAAAATAAGCATGGAAAGGAAAATGGTTGCAAAGAACATTATTCGGAGGCAATAGTTCCTTTCATTTAAAAAGAGGTACTTGATCTGAGGAGAGACAGAAAAGCAAGACAGGCAGGTTCACAAAGAGAGATTACATGTGTCTAAAACTACATTTCCAGAACTCTACATACTGTGGAGAGAACAGACTTCTCTCCAGGGTTCAACAGGCAATCCAAATCACTGCAATTGATATTAGAAGAAAGGAAAACTTTACACTATCTCAGTATCAAGACATCAAGTAGAATTTACACTCCTATCCAGTGAATTTGTATCTTACTTCTATGAGAATTTTACAAACGAGTATTCAGACAGCAAGTCTAAAGATGTAAACAAAAATATTAATGACAAACTTGGAAGGAATACAAAAATACTATTTGAATAAATATTTTATATAGTACAATGAAATACATTTTGATTAAGTAGTTAGTATAATCACGAGAGCTTCTTTCCCATTATCAGACAAGTAGTGCCAAACTGATAAAAAGTGCAGTATTTTAACACATAAGCTTAATTACATCACTCATACTTACTGGTTTGTCTAACAGCAGTAGCTAAAATTGCTACTGACTATGCTCATACTACCTCTCTAATAACCCCAAATTCACACAAAAGCAGGAACTGCAAAGTTTTCATACTCATCAGTAAGAGAAAGTGCATTATTAAGGCTTGTATACTCAAGGACAGGAAATTCTTCAATTTGATTATGAAAGTAACCCATTTCTATACATTATGCATTGTGACACATAACTAGGCTTCTTTAAAATGGACTGAATTGCTAAATGCTACAGAAACATCTGTTTCTTCAAAAGGCCCAAGAAACTGTACGAAACACAGAAAACTGTCTAGTAACAGTCTAGAAGTCTGAGACTCTCATAGCATATCCCTCAATAGCCTTATTCACATAAAAACACACAGTTATTTATTAAATCTTCCTAGATGGTTTTTGCACATTCGCATGTGCCAAATTATTAACTCAAGCACTAGTGATACAGACACCTCTGGACACACCTTGTTCTCTTTGCAGGATTCCTGGAACTGACGCTGAAAACAATTTGTTTTGGTAAGAAAAGTCGATTTGCCGGAAGATTCTTAATTCAAACCACAGTTTCAATTGCTGAAGATCCTTTACACGTATGAGTTGTCAAAAAAAAACCCAAAAATGTGTTCTATATGCTCTTTAGCACAAGAAAAACAACTTTCCAATAAAGTATTGTTACCAAGGAACATGTGATGGTATATTACAGATGTGTATTAAGTGGTCAACATACTCCAGATTGTCCAAATAACAATAGCACAATTATCTGTCTTCTCCTGTTGGTTCTGCTTTTTATAGAGAAGCAGCTGATTCTGAAGCAAATACATTTGAGCTAAATATATACTTAGATTGCACTGCTGGACACAAAAGATAAAAAGTTACCACTAATGAACCAATATATAGTTCAAAATACAAGTTCTGACTATATTTCTAAAATGAAAAATTCCAGAAGTGTTACTTGGAGTCCTTAAAAGAAATAAATACCAACTCAATTTTAACTTGTACCTGGTTGACAAGAGAAGTTCTTCAACTAGCAATGCATACTATACAGAAGCTAAAGAGCTCTGTTATAACAAATTCCTGTGAACAAGCAGAGGAGGTGACAGGCCTCACTGATAACTCCTGAATCAAGATGGCTTAAAAAAAAAACCAAAACAAACCCAACTTCCAGGAAAAGACCATCCTTTTTTATTAGAGATGGGAACACTGCTTAAATGTGGTTATCCAAAAATGAAACCTCAAAGATACAAGGAACAGGAAAACAGAACATACTTATGATCTTCACCTGAGAAGAGCAGAAAATGTAACAACTTACAAAGTGAATCTTAGCAGTTACAGTTCTTGCTAGAAAAACAAAACCTAGGGAAATCACTTCTTTAGCTCTACTGGTGGATAGTGATAATCAGAAGTCTGGTGAAAGAATTCTCAAAACATTTTCTGCTACTAGACAATTTATCACACCAAAATATGCCCAACATACATTATTAAGTAAACTCCAATTTTCTATATTTTATTCTTTGGCAAATTAGCTGCTGCAATCTGCTTTCTTTGACCAGTCAGGTATTAGAACATCCTTCAGCTAATCTGGAAAAAAAACCTAAACAATGAGGCACCAGAAGCTAGCATAGACATCTGAAATAGATACAGTTGACCTCTATTCAAAAACAGGAGATACTGACAGGATAGGAAAAGGGGATGTGATATCTAGAGGCACATAGGGATGTGATGCACTGGAATCAATATTTAGATGAGATACATAATTTCAGATACTTCTGTTATACAGTCTGAGTCTTCTGCAGGACTGTCTGGTATGCCAGAGCAAAGGCTAGGGTCAAGTGAGCAGAAGCGTAAATCTAAACAGTTGTTTTCAATTTGCCTACGTGTCATTTCGATCTTTTTCCTCTGGCCGAGGAAGTAAAAGCTGATGAGAGCGAACCCTACTTGTGAGGTGAAAAGATGAAGAAAGAACCTGTGCAATCTCTTCCTTCACTGGAGCAAAAAATAACCAAATAAAACTCTACTCCTGAACACTTCTAAGGCAATTCCACCACCTCATCTGAAGCCAACAAGCAACAAGTCACCGTTCCTTACAGTCTCCAGTGAGCATGAAAACAAGCTAAACAGTGAGGAGGCAGAGTCCAGTGAAGCTCTCATTTCATCCAGATCAAAGCAGTACATTGAGGCCAACTCCATAAATAATACCAAGTCACTAGGCATTATGTATGACAATAGCAATGTGTAAGTTACAAACCTACAGAGACCCTCACTTCTCTGTACATGCCCTCTGCTTTCTTACTGCTTTCCCAAGTCACCATCCTCTATCATAACTTTCTATAGGACCAACACAATCAGGCACCACAATTTATTGCAGAGGACAATACGGACAACAGATACCCAAAGTCAATTTAAAAGGTGTTCCATTACTAGAATGATTCATGTGAGGGAAGCCCTGAACTTGGTGCCTCAGCAACAAGGGTAACAGCAGCTGCTTCCTAACAGCAGTAGTGCCCACCAAACCCCTTTCCATCATCCTACTGGCAGTCTTGGCTGACTGGGTAAGTTCCACTTGACTCAAGACTGGCAAATGTTACACCCATTTACAAGAAGGGTTGGAGGGAGGATCCAGGGAACTACAGCCTTGTCAGTCTGACCTCAGTGCCAGGGAAGGTCATGGAGCAGGTCATCTTGAGAGCTATCACACACCATACACGAGACAACCAGGTGATCAGGTCCAGTCAACATGTGTTTATGAAAGGCAGGTCCTGCCAGATCAATCTGATCTCCTTCTATGACAAGGTTATCCGCTTAACGGACAAAGGAAAGGCTGTGGGTATAGTAGCATACCTGGACTTTAATAAAGCTTTTGACATCCATTTCTCACAGTATTCTGGCTGCCATTGGCCTGGACAGGCCCACCTTCTGCTGGCTAAAAAAATGGTTGGATGGCCGGGCCCAGAGAGTTGTGTTCAATGGAATTAAATCCAGCTGGAGACTAGTCACAAGTGGCGTTCCCCAGGGTTCAGTGCTGGGTCCAGTTCTGTTCAATATATTTATCACTGATCTGGACAAAGGGACCGAGTGCACCCTTAGTAAGTTTGCGGATGACACTAAGCTGGACAGAACTGTTGATCTGCTTCAGGGTAGAGAAGGCTCTACAGAGGAATCTGAACAGGTTGGATCGATGGGCTGAAACCAATGGGATTAGGTTCAAAAAGGTGAAGTGCCAGGTCCTGCACTTGGGATCCAACAACCCCATGCAGTATTATAGGCTTGAGGAAGAGTGGCTGGAAAGCTTCCTGGTGGAGAAGGACCTGGGAGTGTTGGCTGACAGCTGAATATGAGGCAGCAGTGTGCCCAGGTGGCCAAGAAGGACAATGGCATCCTGGCCTGTATCAGAAACAGCGTGGCCAGCAGGACGAGGGAAATGATTGTGCCTCTGTACTCAGTAGTGGTGAGACTGCACCTCGAGTACTGTGTTCAGTTTTTGGCCCCTCAGTACAAGAAGGACATTGAGGTGCTGGAGCACGTCCAGCGAAGGCCAACGAGGCTGGTGAAGGGACTGGAGAACAAGCCTTGTGAGAGGTAGCTGACAGAACTAGGGTTGTTTAGCCTGGAGTAGGCTGAGGGAAGACCTCATCACTGTCTACAACTACCCAAAAGGAGGTTGGGGCGAGGTGGGTGCTGGACTCTTCTCCCAAGTGACAGGTGACAGGATGAGAGGGATGGCTTCAAGATGCACCAGGGGAGGTTCAGATTAGATATCATGAAAAATTTCTTCACCAAAAGGGTGGTCAGGCACTGTCACAGCTGCCCAGGGAGGTGGTCGAGTCACCATCCCCAGAGCTATTTAAATACAGGCAGATGAAGTGCTTCGGCTACATGGTTGGACAGGTACAGTTGGACTCTTATGTCAAGTATCTTTACCACCAAGCAATTCTATGATTTTATACAAATCCATGAAAGTTTAGTTGTTTCACACAGATAAAACTCTATCAACAGAAGCAGCAGATTTTTAAAAAATATTTGAAAAGTATGTATGCATACCAAACCCAGGTTGGATAATATATCTTAAAAATACATTTTGTTTTTGTTATGTACTTGGTTTTTGCTCACTTGTCAAAATCAGGTATGAAGTCAAAGGATCTAGATCTCCTCTTGTGAGAGAGAGATACCTTCCCTCCCAAGCACCATGGCTGCTACTGAGTCTTTTGCACAGTCCTCCCAGATCCGCTGAAAATAACAGGAACAGACGGATTGGAGCAATACAAGAAGGGTTCAATTTGCTCTTCTTATTCACTCATACTTACAGCTTAACAGACAGCATCCTTGCTGACCTGAACTTTCTGATGGACAGAGAATTGATATTTATTCCACAGTCCTTGGACAGAAGAACTGTCTCCAGCTCTGAAACCAGCTAGAATTGCATTTAAGGATGCACTTTGTCAACACTTGTTGTCTTGTGGGTCAACAGCTTAAAAATTACTTTTGAATAAAGTTTGCCCGTAAAGGCAAGCTCAGACAGAAAACAGTTAACAGGACCTCTCTACTTAGGAATTAATTAGATTTGCTTGTTTTAGGATCCACATAATTGAGAAAGTAAGGGCACATTCAGGCCAAATCACTGTTGGCAGAGTCTTCCCACAGTACTACGTCACACCCTGATTTTGCAATCTATATCCACTACTGCCAAACAGAGAGTAATGCTTCATTTAATCCACACCCTTGTATAATTTGGCTGAGTGTACTTCCTTCACCCTGAAGGCACAGCAGTAATTATCCCAACACATACCAATTTCAAGTAAATATAAATGGTGTTCTTTTGATAAAGTTTTTAGAATCTTCAAAGATCGCTGTTATTGTGCTCCGTATTTAGTGTAATTTTTAGTGAAATATTTTAATTAACTTGTCTAGAAGAAACATGAAGAAGAACATACAATAAAGGAACATGTGTATCTTTGATATCAGTATAAACAATCCTACCGAGTTTAACTAGAAAATACAAACTCTTCTGACATTTATAATATCTTATCAATCAGATAGAGGAAACTGGATAACCAACCTTTTAAAACAGAAGAACTAGATTGTCATTAATGTTAATGGTTTTGTCTTTATGTCTTTACCATTCTGTTGGAACATTTTTGTGGTTAGATGAATCTATTTATATACCTTTTGTTTCCAAACTAAAAATTCATTTTTACTATTCATTTTATAGATGTAAACACTCAGCTCTTCTACTTTAAAACAAAGTCCTGTATTCCTGCCTTGAGCCAAAACTCTGACATTGGTAGCACAGTAGGTTCACAGAGCTCCAAGGAAGTTCCTTCCTCTGCAGAATCACCTGAGCCACCTGTAAGCCATGGCTGTGTCCCAGTACTCTTAATTCTTATTTACTGCCAAGGCCAGCTGCAGGGTGGAACATCCCAGCAATGGCTCTAGTGACTGAGCCGAAGGAGTAAGATCAGCAAAATACATGCAAAGGTTGGCTGCAGATGACAACTGAGCCTTCAGAATCTATTTGCACTGAATAAACTGAGAAACAACATTCAAGCACCTTGCATTTAAAATGTAAATTGCATAGCAAAATAGATTATAAAAAAATGCAATAGGCATAAAAAACCCTTGTGATGGATGCTTCTAGCATTTTAAAAGAAAAAATATTTTTCTCAAAGTTAATTTAAGTCGGATTTTTCAGATCTTCAATTCTGCTACGAGCAAACAGTAACATTCATTTTTTTTCTTTCTCCTTTCTTTCTTACACTTTTCATCTAAGCAAACATGAGAGATACTAACATCTTAAAATGAATGATCATTTTCCCCAGGGGTGTTCCCATTCAAATTAACACACAAATATATATATATATATATATATAAAAATTTAGACCTAAGGTTTTCCTGCTTTTGGTAACATTTTTTTTACCTAAATTCCGTGTAATTAAGTCAGTTCATACATGACGAAGATCTGATCTCTGGTTTTCAAGTGATACTATGTCTCTACTGAGTCCTCATCCTCTTTTGAAAAATTCTGGTAACTGGATATAAAACAACCCATTATCATAATTCCTCTGTGACTTATATAATGCTTTATAGTTAAAATAAAGCCTTGTAATGAAAGAAAAATTCTGAAATAGCAGAAAAACCCCACAGAATAATAGCCTCAAAAAATAGGGACTAAAATACGCCGAGTTTATTTACTTAAAAAGTTCTAGTTTTCTGCACCCCCTCATGACAGTTTTCATGTTATTGTTATCCAAACTGGGGGTGGGGTGGCGGTGTTTAAAGTAATTCAATTTCCAAAAGAAGGAAAACACATATACTTGATGCAATCAAAAAATTAGAAGCAACTGATTTCGACAAATTACAGCAAAATGTGAGAATTCTGTGAAGTTGCAAATAGATACTTGTTATAATAACACAAAGTAATGCATATTTCTACACTTAGGAATGAATAAGAAAATTACAGGCTAAAATTTCCAATTTTTAGGTCCACCGTCTCATTAGAATAATTAAACGAAAAGACCACATCCCCATAAAAATATGAGAAGAATTATCTTGAAAATTTTTAAAAGCTTAAATTTCCAAAAAATATGTTGGGGAGGATCAATTCTTCAGATACATGACAGAGCAGTAAACCAGCAAGCAGCATAAAAATGCAGAAGTGAGACAAGCATTGGGCACACATTTCTTTCATCTTAATGCACATTCACACTTTTCAGATACATGAGGTAATCTACTATAAGCAGACTGCAGCTTGCAGGAAGCTAACCATTCTGCAAGCATTTCTTCTCATGTATTCTTAGACCAGTTTCCATTTCGATAGCACCTCTACAAGACATATTAATAATGTTCTATTTTTCTACACAGTTTAAAACTTTAAGACAACTAGCAGTAGACTACCAAAGATATTTCCCCCACTGGACTGCCTGATCACACTGAGGCTATTATGACTGTCCCATGGTGAACAAGAAACTTGCATTTGTTCCTCTGTAGTAGTAACGACAAATAGTCAAGATAAAAACATCAGGCCACCAAGGAAAAAACTACTAAAACCTTTTTGCAGAGGCCTTGTAATGTAACTTCATTATATTTTTAATCAACATCACAAAAAAGAGGCAAGCAGACTCACCAATACTATTGAATTTGAGAGACTGCATTTCTGAGATTAAATGTTACCTACTTTCCTTTTGTGAGTATTCTCTTATACAGAGTAATGAAAATCATAACCTATTCCTCCTAGCAGCTTGTATTACACTCAAAGCACTTTCCACTAACAGCATGGGTGCTGAACCAATTTTAGGTACATATTTGGTATTCTTCACCACAATATGCTCCTGCCCCAATTTTAAGATGATGTGGGGATAAAAAGAAATATCTCAAAGTGACTTAGACATTATGGTAAATTGCTACACCATTTCCATAGCTCTGATCTGTGCAGCTCCGCAGGCTTAACTGTTTTTCCCATCACAGCAAATCTAAACGAAGCTGTTGGGTGTACTAATGAGGCACCATGTTACAGTTTAACAGGGAATGGATATACCCAGAGTCTTTCAAGACAAAATTGAGACTTCTTTTCTTATATTTAACTTCTCTTGAATAAGACTTTAATACACACTCAAGTTATTTTCTCTTAAAAAACAAATAGGAAGAGATTTCACTCCTATTGTAAAATTTGATAAAATACAGTAGTTACAATAATATGTTAGGATAAAAAAAAGTAAGTAGCTATCCATGTGCCATTAATTTCGCCCGCATGGACTGGATCCTACTGAACAGAGCTCTCCAGCTGGCACACCTACTGACACTCCCACTAAACAAAATAGTCCCCCAAGTTCAGCCATATATTGCTTCAGCAAAGCAGTGTGGGAAAGCCAGCAACACTTCTACCTGTACCATATGCTTTGTCTTAGTTATCATCTCTCTGTCAAACAGTTCTTTCAGTCTTCTTTGAAAATGCCACCAACCTGTATCCAAATACAGCCAGAGATATACAAATACTGTATTTCATGTTGTACTATATAGTATACATACACACAACCTTAAATTAACATATAGTCTTGTCATGTTTTTTAATATTTGTTCAGGATATTTTATTACTATTTATTCTCAAATTAGAAAACTAAGGTGTTTCAAGCTATTCAGTAAAACTGAATTCAATTGTCTATTTGATACATTTTCCATGCTTGCATAAGTCTTTTTTTTTCCCCTTAACAGTTTCTTACTAACAGATGAAAAGAGTAAGGTCACATCGAACTATCTTTCCATACTCTTCCTTGAGTGGCACAAAATTATGTCAGAAGGAAGATAAATGTCCCTAAAACAACCAAAAAACCCCATCACAGTCCTCTAGGACTGCGGCAGTACTGAAGACAAACGCTACAGAGCTGGGGACAACGTACAAAACACTGAAAAAAATTAATCAATGATACCAATATACATATGACGACGTAACTTTTGACAGTGTTTCTGTACTATCTCTGTAAAAATGTGAATTTTGCTACTTGATATGCCTTCTTTTTCTGCTTCTAAAAAAAGAGAATCAAAATAGTATTTTAAGAGCTTTTAGTTAATGCATAAATATTTTTGATATCTATGACAGAAACCTATTTTACTGTTTGCTTGAGACCGAAAAAAAGTTTTAAACACTCCATCAAATATGATGGAGGACTTAAATGCAAAGTCAGTTTTGTTAATATCTTCAGAGACTGAGAAAGTGTGCTTTGAAGCTTTCACTTTATATATGTGGAAAACAGCTTTGACTGTCAGTTGTGTAATGGAGAGAAAATTTCTAATTGTTCTCAACCCTGCCAAAGTGTTGTGTTTTTTGTTTTTGAGATTTTTAAAGATACAAGAACCATCACGTTTCTAGCACATACGTAATTAATTTTTAAGAGTAAGTTTAATTAACTGCTTTTATTGAAGTCAAAATTTTAGTGAAAAGATCTGTGTGGTTTTTATAGTTGAGCTTCAATCTCCCAGATACTTAATTATTAGGGTCACTGCTAATTGCAATTACCTGAAACCCAAGATTTATTTTAGAAAACATGCCCTGAAAACAATGGGAGTTACTGAACAGTCACTGCTGAAGAGCCTAAAAATGTGGGCTATTTCTTTCATGACATGCCACAGATCTGCAAAACAGTGTATGAGAGTATAGGAAGGTGATTTCACTGTTCCAAGGTTCTCACAAGCTTAAGGAGGGAAGGCAAACAACACCTTTACTGTGAGAACAGTAAAACACTGTAAAAGATTGTCCAGAGATTTTGTTGAGTCTCCATCCTTAGAGATACTCAAACCCCAACTGGACATGGTCCTGAGTACTCTGCTCTAACTGAAACTGCTTTGAGAAGAAGGCTTGGGATACATGGTCTGCAGAGGTGCCTTCCGACCTCAATGATACCATGATCTTGTCTTTACTGATATCTTTTCTTGAAGAAAAGCCAAAACATACTATATGTTTGTGAATAAACAAAACTCATCTTTTAAAATGAACAGGCATGTCTAAAAGACATAGCAGTGAATATTACTTTCATTTGAAGTATTAGGAAATCACAGCTATTTCTGCAGATACATCTAGACAGAAAAAAATTTAAAAGTCAGGACAGATCTGCAGTATTACTGCTACTGTACATAAATCACAAAAGGTGGGTACCCTGTTTTTTCACTGCTTCCTATGTAACACAAGACCTAGATAATTAAACTGTCTTGTCAGAAGTAGGAAGTACTGCATGTATCCAGGTTACTACACTGTTCTGATCACAAGATATCAGCTACAACCTTATCAAGTCAATACACCATGCACATACCCCAGTTACATGGTTAAAAAAATGGCTAACAGAGCTTTACACATGCTGCCTGTACCAACTTCATTGTAATGGGAATTCTGCATTTTGCTTTAAGAAGCACAAAATACACAGCAAAAGGTGACAGGAAAGTCTGAGAATGAGAAGATTGAATAACTGCCAATGTACCCCCCAGTAATGGGTAACCGTCTGCTGGACAAAAAAGATCTCTGTATTGCAGGAAGTTGTTAACAATGCAACATGCTAATAATATAAGTACAAAAAAGCACATATATAGTGTATATGAAACCAACACAGGAAAAAAAGTTTTGTGGTTCTAGAACAATCCATAAATGAATACATCTGTTTAAGTACAGAATTTCTTGCACTTAAAAGTAAAATTAAACAGGCAGTAGGAAATATGAACACAAACACCTATCTACACACTTTATAACTAATGGAGAAAGATGAAATGGAAGAGCAAATATTTCCTATATGTTTCAATGAAATAAATTCTAACTTGAAGGCCTCCAAAATGACAGATAAGCAATTCAGGATTTTAAAAGATTCTCTTACAGGAAAATCTATTTCAGTTTTGGTCTACTATAGCATTTTTTTTAGTCTTTTTACCTCCAAAATCTTCATTTTTTCCTTGCTTGCATTGACTGTTGAAAGACTACTAAAATGTACCACTTTTTCACTACACTTCCTTTGCGTAAATAATATCCTGTATCTGTGAATTGTCTCCAAGTTATTAGTTTTGGAAACCAACTACATTGGGAGCACACATGAACAGCTGTGACCTATCTATGCTTGTTCATTCTATTTAAGAAGTCTCCATCAATCCATTTATCTGTGCTTCCGCATAAAGTAAAATTCAAAACAATAAAATGCACTGGTTTGAGCAATACAAGGTACAGCCATTTAAATTAACTTAAAGTATATGTTAACACTCTTTAAAAGGCTAGTCCTCTACTTTTAAATATTCACAATACGTAAAACAGCATATGTATTCTACTGCTTCTGTAAGATCTACACACTCTGGAGACAATAAGCATCTGTTGTGCGATAGATGAATGTTATTATGGCTCTACATTCTTTTGTAAAGGTAGAAAATGGAAAGTTAATTGGTATACGGTCATTTGTATTGTGAATTAGTGATTAGGAGCAATTCTGAGACTAGTGGTCAGTCTTTTAGTCCATGCTAAAGACTCTTTTCCCCATCGCTCAAAAAGAGTAATCATAACTTGATTTGTGAAGAAAATCATCTGCCTTTAGGAGATAATTCTATATAATTATAGAGACCACTCCTATTTTTACTATCTACATTTTAAATCTCTATTACTTGCTTTTAGTTCATTATACATTCCACCCTCCTCCTGGACTTTTTTTTACCCTTCTCAAGGACACAAAACAAACCACTTTGAAATTAAGGTTCTGTATTATTTTACAGGAGCCAAAAAAAGAGAAAAAAAGCATGAAATGATCATTTTTATTATAAAGTATTTTGTTTACAATTAAACAGATATTATTAGTAAAGTATCACAAAAATACATAATTTCATTGCTTACCTTTTGCTTAAAATCTCTGTATACAAAATGTCTTACGAAACAGACCCCTAAAAATACAACTGCAAAAGGCTACCAAGCACTATGATTCTTAAATAAACTGCTTTCCTTCTCAGTGTTTTCTTATGAGAGTACACGTGTTTTTAAAAATACAATTTTATTGGTTTTCAGTAAATATTAAAATATTGTCAAAATATTAAATTAAGATACTCTGGCAACCTTGTATTATCCTAGGAACTTACAGCACTAATAAATCAGCATACAGCTTACAGAAAAAAAGTAATACAAGGGAACATATCAGTATTGGACCGTAACATAGTGCACTTTATAAACAATATCAGACATAACAACTAGGAAACTCCCTGAAAGAATTGCACAGCAGAATTTAGAAAAGGTAGGAAAATATCCTCATGAAAGTTATTCATTCCTTACAGAGAGTGAAGAAATAAAGAAAGAAACTTACCACTTTTGGCAGTCAAGGAATACAGAGGATTCAGTGGAGTGTTCAGAGTGCCTGGCAGTCCTAGCCTGGAGTGTGGTGACAGTGACGATGGAGCAGGAAGCAAGAGATTTGAGCTTGCCTGTAATAGGAAAGACAAATCAGAAAGCAAAGTGTAATTTCCTGAGTTAGTTACTGATGCAACAGCTAGAACAGAAATATTTGCTTAATGTAAATAACTATTAAATTCCAGGAAAAAAAAAAAGACTTAAGTTGATGTTAAGTAAGCTTCTATCATGGGATTTGTTTTTTGTTAGGGGTTTCTTTTTTTTTTAGATTATTTGGAGACAGATTTGGAAAAACTGACATAGTTATAAATTGAATTTGCATATTCATATATGGACATAAGCTCTCAAGCAGTGCATACAATGGAACAGAACTGTTTGAACTGGCATCTCACTGCCATGTATGAAAAAAAATATGGTTAAAAACCTGTAAAATAACTTCATTTTTGAGTACTCAAACTACACTACATCTACAAAGATATTACTCAGTATTAGAATAAGAGAAAAAAAAATAATCTTAAACCAGTCCTAACACAAACCTGATTTCTGCAAATCAATAAAGCATACTTAGACAAAACCACCAGACACTTCCTTTATGTAAGCTACACAAAAAAAATATCTGCAGTCCTAACTTCCACAGTTACAAAGATAATGTAGATAAATATGGAGTTTCTTGATATACATGCAGCTATCACAGAGAAAAAAACCTTTCCCAAACTTTACTCTTGAAATATTATCCAATACAGCCCACTTAAAAAATACATTATGACAATCTTCGGGTTTTTATGCAATCTAGTTGAGAACTCTGCTGTTTGCTAAACATATTTTCACTGGCTGCTTTGATAATACAGTCAAAAGGGAGGGAAAATAGGTCTTAAATAAAATATTTGTAACTTTCTTCAAACAGAAAAGATCCATATACTAAAAATTGAGTTACTTACATAACCAGCATAATTCTTGACCCTTTCAAAAGTCAAGTCTATTTCACAATTTGGAATAAATGGACTAGTGGCAGGTATATCTGCCTATGGCGGTGGGGTTGGAACTGGATGATGTTTAAGTTCCCTTCCAACCCAAACCATTCTATGATTCTATAACTAAAAGCCCACACTCAGTGGCGCACTTCCTATTGCCTCAGTAAACTCTAGATCAGACCCTTAAAACTTTAGTTGTGGGCCCAAAAAGAACAACAACATTTTGCAGATTTTCAATCTACTGGCTTGTAAATTCTGTGAGATAGCTAAACTGAAATGAATCAGTGGCTTATTTCCAGAAGTGATACAATTTACATAACTACTATTCAACAGGTTTCAATAATGCAAAATATCCAAGCATTAGCAGGTGTAGTGGGATGCAAGTAATATAGCATTAAAAACGTGTTGTAACTTGACTGGGCCATACAGGATAACTGCTATCATCTCCTCTGTATTACTACACTAGACCTTCATCTTGTTGTATCTGTGTGTTTTATGTAGCAATTCTTAAAGAAGCTCATAATAAAAACTATGCTTTACTAGTCAAGTACTCTCAGCAACTGTGTGTAGTTATAATGATTATTCTCCAAAATCTACCAGAAAGAAAAGCAAGACAGAAAACATCTGATGTGATAAAAAAAATTAAACCAGCTAGATTTTACTGCAGTGTACCAATTTAAAAGACTTAGTAAATACTAGTTGCATGGAGAGGCCCTTTTCAGTGAACAACAACAAAATCAATCTGCTTTTCTAAACTCTAGATACAGAAGTGACTGAGTTTCAATAATATATAAGTTTCCTCTAAAACAAATAAATACGGTGGAAATCCGTTAGGTTATTTGTCTACTCAAGCGACTAAGAATAATCTGTCCTGCAAACATGTCAAGCTCAGCTTCCCAGTGTCTCATCTTTTAGACACAGTTTGGTCTGGGGAGACTCTTTATGCAGTAAGACAAATGAGAAGATCTCCCTGCACGAACATCTTGCTGAGTGCAGAATAAATTATTCACAACTAGCACTTAGCAGACACTTCCTTGGTTCAAACTGGAGGAAAAAATACATCAGGACAAACTTGTGTTTATTGTAGTGTTTGCATGAACTACGTAAGAAGTATGGAACTTTGTGTGCAAATTATTCGTCTGCAGCATTTAATTAACTTTATTTTCCTGCTGTGTTACCCAAATACTCTCATTAAATATGCCAAATAGCATGCTTTGAAATCAAATGCAACAGACACAGAGATTAGAAGACTGAATGTACGCCCCTTAAGTTTTAAGGAAATTGGCATTTTTAAAATGCAAAATAAGTTCTATCTTAAAATTCCTCCTTCCTTTCCAAGTCATTAAAAACATGATAAAACTCACTTTTATGAAAGAGATATTAGAAAGAAAGTTTTAAATTTAAGCAGTCTTAAAGGAGTGATTCCGTCCTTCCCTTAAAGGTAATGAAGCTCAGAACAGGTGAGGTATAAAAAAAATGCCCATCCAAAGTAAACACAAAAATCAGAGCTTTAATGACCTTTCTGCCACCAGCTCTTAAATGTTACTTAAATCTCTAAAAGGTTGAAAGAGGCAAAACCCCCACAACATTACAACAGAAGAAGGAAAAATTCAGCTAACAAGCGAGGACTAATGATTCAGCAGAACCACTTCCAGGTGAAGTACACCGTCCTATGAAGCATAATTAATTCTCATACAACAGACATAAGGCTACCTACAGAATGGAGTGAAGCAATTTTTTTTTTTTTGAAATGCATGCTGTGGGAAGGCATTGCTAAATATCTTTACAACAACGAGTAAAGTTGGCTAAGATAGCCAACCATCAATCCACTTATTTTTCACAACAGGCTCCACTTGCTTCATGCACAAACCACAGCTTTATCAAAGACAGTTTACTACTATCCTGAATTGTGAAAAACTAAGTTATAACACCCATTAAGTTTTTCTAGTGAAAAAAGATACAAAGATAATTTTTGCCAAGTTTAAACAAAGCTGATTTACATTTTCATTTTTTGTGTTAGGGCAGCTCTATGCAAATGATGCAAATACACATTTTCAGTGGAGCAAGCTTTCACATAAAAAGTGAATTGCATGACATGAAAACCAGAATACTGTAAGAATTGAGAATGCAATTTTATGACCTTTGCAACCAATATAATCAACATTTCCATGTATACTTGCAAGCCAAATCAAGCTGGCCAGCTCCATGCTACCTCTTATTCTTTTAATTTCAGGTGTCTCTTTCAAAACTTTAGTCCTCTAGGACATGGTTTTTAAAGGCAGTTTAAAATCATAATTAAACTATGATTCTGAAGAATTTAAGAGTTCACAACTGAATTTGAAATAAACCACAAGTTCTGCTATTTTTCTCAATGCTGAAAGAAAACAATAATGCTTAAAGTAGGAGTACGCTGCAAATTTAAAACCTGTAGTAATGTAAGTTTGAATCAAATTTACATATATAAAAATGCAGTAATTTCTATGACAGTAGCATTAGGAGGATTCCAGTGAAGGCTGTGATCCTACTGCCATAGGAGTCCTGCAATCACTTAAAGACTCACCTATTCTGCTCTTAGGTAATTTCTAGACTAAATCAGAATCAAAGACAGCTAAGGTAAGATATCACCCCATTACACATAGGCAAAACTGAAACATATTTAGTTTGCTTGTCTGAAGCAAGCGTGTCCCTCTGATGCTCCCTATAATCCTCTTACTCTTATTATCCAGACCAAGAACTCATCTAGATGGCAATATAGTTCCCGCATAACTTGAGTGCTTCACTGCTTTTCCCCATAGAAGCCCAGAAATGACGAGGGCATACATATGAAAACTGAAGCTAGAAGGTGCTTGATCCTACAGTTTAGATATAGCCATTGACTACAGATAATAGGTCTTATCACACAGTGATTATATATATATATATGTATATATCTTAGTTCTGCCAAAGAGTTCCACCATTTCAATTACAGCCTTACCACAAAAGCTTTCTTCCTTTTTTTTTCTTTTTAAAAAAAATTTAGGAAGAAATTTAGATTATTATAAACATTTCCTAGAAACATTTGTATCAGTAAGCTTCTTTCTTTTAGCCACAAGGAAAGCCAGATTCTTCGTACAAGACAATACAGCCTCAGTTAAACCCAGCCTGTGTAGACTCACTCAGCCATTAAGCAGAGTGTATGACCTTTCCTGTATTAGATAAAACTGGCATTTTAGTTTAAGAACTTGCCTGGCTACACACATTTATTAGAATTGCCCAATGTCAACACCAATAACAGTAAAAAGTAGATCCATCTTGCTTATTAAGAGCCAAGTAGATTCCTATGTGAACTGTGATGTCTTCTGCAATGAATCTCGCTATCAATGAATATATGGCTGGGGAGGAGCAGATCCATGACTTCAGTAGCTACATTTTTAAAATGTCTTTTTTTGTGTGTAAATAAAAACTGGATGTAATCTGTGTCACATATGAAACACATTGAAGATACCTGTCCTACAATTTTATTTCTGTTCCTACTAAGGAAAATAGACATGGGAAATTCCTCTGATTCACATCTTGTCAAATACATAGAGAAAGGTCTTCCTCTGTACCTACTGGTAAATGACATTAAAAATTTCAAGTTTTAGTGTTGATATCTTATACGCTGGGACTGTCCAGAATCTCTGACAATGCAGGCAGGCAATCCTGTACCCACATGCAAGAAATAATCCTAATCCCTTTTTATAAAGAAGTTATCACTGTCCCCTGCATCTCATGTTGTATTACTGAAAACATCAGCAGTATTAAGTCCTTTCAATGAAAAGAAATCTCCCAGTACATCAGTGGTTTATAAAGACCTGCAAGGAAGCACTCAGTGTTTACAGTTACCACTGCTCTGTGACAAACATCAGATCGGTTGTGGACTCTTTCAACCATCATCCTGTATTGTTGGTGAGAAAATTCAGATGACCTTTCTGACATTCCTAAATATATTGTCTAAGGCTAGGGGGTTTGGAGGATGCTGTTCAAAACCTTGAATGTGACTGTGCTTTCAGTGGACTTACTCCAAACTGGTCATTGCGTAGAGAGATCAGGGTTACAAAACTCCAGTGGCTGAAAGCCATTCTCTCAAACACAGCTGTAGGCTTACCTATTTTATCTAGCTACACAGTTTCACCGAACCACAACTTTGTTCTGCTAAACCATGTTTATCTCCGACGGCCCAGAACCCCTGGCTAATCAGAGACTAAACATTTGCAGTGATTAAGACTCGCAGAAATTCATAGAATCATAGAATAGAATCATAGAATCATAAGGTTGGAAGAGACCTCTGAGATCATCAAGTCCAACTGTGCCTGTCTCCCTACTAAACCATATCCCTAAGAAACTCATCAACCCGTCTTTTAAACACCTCCAAGGATGGAGACTCCACCACCTTCCCGGGCAACCTGTTCCAATCCCAACCTCTCAGTGAAGAAATTCTTCCTAATGTCCAGTCTAAACCTGCCCTGGAGACACTTGTGGCCATTCCCTCTTGTCTTATCGCTGGTCACTTGCAAGAAGAGACCACCACCCACCCCGTCACAACCTCCTTTCAGGTAGCTGTAAACAGTCATCCCTGCCTTCTTCCTTGGGTGGCAAGATATCCAGAAAAGTAAAAATCATTTCTTCTGGAACGTCTTCCTGGAGCACTTGTCCCAGACACAAGGTTATTTGCTCCATTTTCTCCATATTATGCCCCTCTCTGATTGATAAAACAAATTGAAGGCACCAGGGCTCAGCTGTATATGAGAAGAAACAAAATAAGCAGAAAACAAGAACACTTGCTTCCTTGTGTGAGGCCACATGTAACTGCAAAGGCAGCAGTAACATGCACACATCATCCATGCAAGCTACGGTGTGGTTATTTCTTAAGCTCCTCTGGGAGTTCACAGTCCAGAAAGGAAAGGACTGTGGGATAGCTTTCTTTTGGATAATTTCAAGGCATAGGCCTAATGGGGATGTCCAGGCCACAGAACCAGATTAGATCTAATCCAATGCAAAATCTGTGAAGCATGATTACAGTAACTACATTATTCTCAGCAACAACTGCTTTCATCTACTTATCTGCTTTTTTTTTTGTGCTTCACTATTTATTAATGCAAAGCCTAAAACTACATTACAAAAAAAAGAACCCAACTATGTGCACTCAAAAGTACTTAAACACGAAAAGTAATAAGCTTAAACTTAAAAGTAAGTTCATGCATTGTGAACAGTAATTACAACTGCATATTGCTATTCAGGAATATTCTGTATTCTTGCCGCATTCAAAATCATCTCAAGTTGGGAATTTCACCTAATTAAATTTATTGCCAATTACAAAAGCTTTAATTACTGATTTGGGTATTGAAAAGACAGATAGTCATACAAATATCCACAGAAAATACTTCTCATCCCTCTCTGTCCCAACTTCTCTTCAGACACCTCTCTCTCCTCCTTTCTTGTCCTCAGTCTCCTTGTTTTTTGCCATTGTTACATGTGTCCCTTTGGTAAGGTGATGAGTGGTGCAGGAGAGTGGGGCTAGTCCACAATGGCTTGTTATTTTTGCCTCTTCTTGTTGCTTATTATATTTTCAACTTCTTTAGTGTGCAGCCTCCATTGGCTGAAATCCCCTCCAGGACCATACTTGCCCAGTGTGAATTCCTCCATGGGCTGCAATCCCTTTAGAGGCACACCTCCTTCTGTGTTTTTCATTGCGCATCCTCACTCATCTTCTGACCTTCCCTTCATGTTTACTCTGTTATCTCCCCCAGCATCTCCATTTCTGCATTGCTTTGCATCTCCTGTATCACCTTTGCGCCTCCTTCTGCGTCTACTTTTGTGTCTCCTCACATTCCTCCTGTATCTTCACTTGTACCTCCTGACATTTCTCCTTTGGGCTTTCCTTTGCTCTGGCATCTCCTGTGCATAGTAGCTATCGACCTTCCATATATGTTTTTTCACAGAGGTGCCATATGCTCTTGTATTTGGTTCCAATTTCAGCTGCGCAGTGGGTCTCCGCTCTCCTTTGAAAAGCTGGCTGGAAACAGCTGCTCCCAGCACAAGACAGCACATAATCTCCTCTCATAGCCTGCCCACTACAAAACCCTTGCCATTTATGCCATACACAATTATAATGGTGAATAGGAGGGAAAAAAATCAAACACAAACAAACGAACAAAAAAAACAACCAAAACCAAAAACAACAAGGAAGACAAAAGAGAATTTTCTAAAACTCAGTCATAATGATCTATGGAGTAAATCATACGAATGGTAATGGGCACTGACAAAAAACACTCTTTGTCAGAAATACCTGAAAAACAAAAATAACTTAATTTTATGCAATCAATCTCTTCTATAGAGCTACTTACAGGTGCGTTAATATTACTGAGAGATGTATTAATTTCTGAAGAACAGATCCCAAGACTACATATCTATGCTTTGTTACATATATCTGTGCCAGGACATGAACTTCAGCTGTGAAGACTCTACACTTCTGGAAAGGAATTAAATTTTACTTACTGTAACAGAATCAAGTTTTTGTTTCACCTTTTGCATTCTCATTGTTGCTCTTGCAACCCTCACAAACTGATCTGCTGGAGACATCACTAAACCTTTTTGCATAGGAAAATCAGAAAAACTGCTAAGAAGCTGTGGTCCTCTTGGTGCAGCTGCAGTAAGCGATGAACTAAGATCTTTTACAAGTTGAGCTTCCTGTTGTGCAACTGTAGAAATAACCAATATTAATATGTCAGGTGATGCCTTACATTGCCAAGGGAAAAAATAATTGAATAATTACTGTCATCTTGTCAGCCATGTCTTCAGTCAAATGCCATCAGAATCTGTACTAATAGTGCTAAGGCGAAAGTGTCAAAATGACATGACATTTTCCACATGCTACCGCATTTCCCCCTAATCTGCCTGATCACAATGTATCCCTTCCGTTATTTGTATCAGTAAACCAGTAATAGTTCCCTCACATAGAATTGGTATTTTGTATAGCTTATAAACAATAGTGTTCCCCATGTAGAAATACAAGGTATGAAAAAAGAGAAAGGAATTTTTAAAGGCCAGAAAGTTACACAGCTTGCACTGAACTCAAGTCAGTTATTTTAGTAAGTACATTTCACATTTTTTTCAGCCTAGCTCAAGGGAGCTTATTATACTTGAGTAAAATCTCCAAAGCTGCTAGACATTCAAGGTCCAACACAAAAAAACCAAGACAAAAAGATGGTCACAGCACATGTTCTAACTTGTCACAGTGAGACAAGACTTAACTGAATCGCCTCACTAAGCACAATAGGCATGTGTTCAAATGGTCAGAAAAACTCAGTGTGCAAGAGTGAACTGCGAGTTAACATCAAATTTCTTGTGAAAATGAAGAAATATGTGATGGAAACTTTACAATTATTGACTGAAACACACAGTGAAGGGATCCCAAAACTCAAGTCAACACTCAAAGGAACCCATTCTTTGTTGGCAGAAGATGCAAAAGCAAGAACGATGGAGATCCTCAACAGCCTTCCAGAAAATGATCTGTGGAATTCTTTTGAACACTGGCAGCATCATATGCAGCTGCATTGTCAACTCAGAAAAGAATTATTTTGAAGGTGATCATAGTTGATCTTCTCAACTTGTCAACTAAAAAGAGTTACAGGCACTGTCTCGGGATTTTTTTTGTGTTGGACCTTGTACAGAAGGCATTCTTAAGAGGCAGTATTGCATTTTTTTTGTACTGTGGTCTCAAGTCAAAGGTTAAAAGAATTCTTCAATAAAGTTTTGTCCAGGATATTCATGAAACTTGGAACACGTAAAACACATACTGTTGGGATCTTTAAAAATGTGTTAGTGACTAAAATTAGTACTACTATATGATTAACTCTTTCAACACTAAGGTAGTAAGACTATTTTTCTGAAAGCTACGTGTGTGTTTTTAACCAAAAAAGGAACAAAAAGTAACTATCAGACAATAGAGAAAATACCACAACCTATGCAAAATCTTACTGTCACCAGTAACTTAGTTAGGCAGTCAAATGATGCAAGTAACTACCAGCGTGATCTCTATGTGACCTCTAAACACACACAGACATGTATATATTAAACCACTCTATTAGCTTTTTAAAGACTCACTGTCTGCTGAATAGTCAAAAAAAAAAAATCAAAGAAATCCTTCACTCCAAAAATTTTCCATCGCTCTTCAGAATGTGGTTATCTTACTAGTTTGAAGTTTAACACTGAATATTGACTGTAAAACCATTCCACTTAATTTTCCTTCAAAAGTCAACCAGTTCAACAGATAACCTAAACTGAGACTTGATATGAGTAATCTCATTAGTACATGTTCTTTAAAAAGCCAATGTATAAAGATTAGCTTTACAAATCTAAGTCCACTGCAAATATAAACAAAAAAAATGTTACAGATATGCGATATTTACTGCACAATTTGTATTAACATTATCTACTGTCTAGATGCAACATGACATCTGAAACTATGTCCTTAATTGAAATAACGACACTGTTAAAATTAACCACAAAAAACACAACAGAGAAAAGCCTGCAAATGACATTCTGAATTTTGTTTTGTATATCAGAAGTTCCAAACTAGCATTTTTCATTATGTTCTCTTTAATATAACATGGGGAATAAATATTGAATTGCACCACAGACATAATGCCTGTTTATTAAAAGAATCTATACTCTGTCATATTAACTCATTTCTATACAGCTCCTCTTAACACAGCCAGTACAAAATACTGAGATTTATATTAAGCTATTCATTAATTTTCAGAATAATAGTATTTTTTGGCTCCATAATCCACCTTGATACTGAAAAGGGGCTTTTAAATATTTGTATGATGCTGCCTTTATATGATAAAGTGCTGTAAGAATTACACATGACGACACACAATAACACATTTAAACTTGGGATTGCAAGGGATGTCTGGTGAATGGGTAGGCCAAAGCCCCTGCTCAAAGCAGGGTCACCTAGAGCAGGCAGCTCAGAGTCACATCCAGTTGGGATTTGATATCTCCCAGGATAAAGATATGTATTATCAAATTAATGTGGGTTTTTTTTCATTCAAAAGATGTAAAAATACTAGCAAATCATTTCCAAAAAAAAAATATTTACAAGTGTGCATCAAGAAAATTTGTACTGTACCTTTATAATCATAAATGTATACAAGTATTGGCTGGTTTTGACCAAAGGCACAAAATGACACCATGTGTTCATGTGGATGAAAGGCAACATCACGAAGTGGAGATGTGAAGGAGAGTTCAGAATATATGGCCACTTGATCTCCTACAGAAGTGAAATATGTTTATTAATACCATGGAAACATATTTGATACAGCCAAATAACAGTTGGGTAAAGCTTGTATTACTACAGTGTAGTGACTTTTACTGTAAATAAACAAGCTTCAGTCGACTTCCTTATTGCAAAGTAGTATCTGGTATAAGACAAAAAATCCTAAATAACTTTAAAGCATCTGACAAGTCAGAAAAGTTAATGCTGTTTCAAATGCTGCAGAAAACCCCAGAGGATGCATCAGGTTAGCTGAGTTCTCTTGGTGATTCTCTTTAGTTTATCAAATGCAAAAAAAAAAACAGAACAGCAAGACTGATTTGATTAATTTGTGTTTTCTGTTTTAAAGACCCTTGTCCATACGTGAAGAACTGCAATACACAAAAAGCTGCGCTTAAGGTGCTCCATTTCTGCTTGATATTACAAATGCTACCATTGCCTATTAATTTCCTCTAGAGAATTACATCTTAGAGATTAATAATAACTACTTAAATCCTGAAGCCTTAGCACCACCTTTTAAGAACATCTTAACTGAAGCTTTATTCCATATCAAAAGTATTTCAATAAATCTTACAAAACCCTTTCTTCCTCAGCCCTGACAACCTGGCTTAAGACCATAAAATAATTAGTTACCTGTCTCCGGATTCCAAACATAAGCCTTTCCATCTTCACTTCCAGAAAACAGGAATGTACCACATGGTGTTATGGTACTGTGAATCTTTTCTCTGTAATTTGTGGCACCTATGTATTTCTTCGTAGCCAAGCTAAAGATAAAAAAAATTTGCAAATGTAGCAGATACGTTCAGAATAGACAACCTAACTTTTTACGTGTTAATCCTCCTCTCCATTTCTCAGAAAATTCAACACACTTTGATCCCAAATAGATATGCATGTGTCCACCTTTTGCAGAGTGCAGTGTTTACCATTTCTTTTCCCTGGCTTTCATAATGCACCTTAAATTATAGATGAAAGTGTACATCCTTGTCTTTCTTCAGAAAAAGGAAATACTGAGATTTACAGAATGGATATAGATGTTGCAATTCGCATTTTCTTGATCCTGGGCTTTGCAAAAAATGGGGAAATTGGCACTACTACTCCAAGCTCTGCCAAAAAATCTTTTCACTACACTTCCTGAACTTGATTACATCCCAGTAGTGCTTAAAGTTATCCCGTGACTCTCTTTACCTCTTCAGGCTACTGTATCCTTGGATAGAAAATTAGCAGTAGAATCAACAAATTTTAGACATCAATATTAACTTACTATTAACACTCATTTTTAATATTATCTTGCAACTTAGGTATCCTAGTCTTTTTTTAAGTGCAACACTACTGGTCAGCATAGAAACAATGACATACTAGTGAACTACTGTCAAACAGTTTGTAGGCATCAAGTAAGAGAGGACCTACAAAAGGATTTCAAGAAGCATAAGCTACCTTGTAAAAGGCTATCTCAAATATACAGCTTGGTACAGCTTGGAAAGAGATATGAAAGCTCAAAATGGAGACTAATACAGCAGTAATACTACAAATGCAGAATGTGAGGTAAAAAGAATGGCAATAGGCCATGACAGCCCTCAAAGACAGAAGACAGTAATTTTTAAAATGTGTTACGCTGCAGAAAGAATAGAGCGCAGCTAGTCTGATAGCAAAAATATTTTTAACAATATTCTGAATAAATATACCTCAGATACAATTCTATTTGGCAAGGGAGGGATAAGGATGCTTTAATGATCACAGTGCAAGATCATATTAGCCCAAATAAGACTTTTAGCTGTGTGAATAAGATAGTATCTCTGAGCTGTCAAGTAGAAGAGCTCTGCAAGCTGTAAAACTAACCAGTATATGACACCCTTAAGGAGAGAACTGAACCAAAACCAAATCCCTGATCACATACCTGAGTGACAAGAGAGCAGCATTATCCAACTCAATCAAAAAAGCAAGTTGAAAGAGCAAAGTTAAGAACAACTAGCTGTCAATCAAAGTGAATTGTGTTGACCTGTGACCACCACCCCCTCTTTTCTCATGCAGGGAATGAGCAGTTAATGTTGACGTGTAAAATTATCACTGCTAGGTATCTGACCCTGTGGTTTATTGATAGACTCAAGCCAACTTAACTGTGGGCTGCAGTCAAAGCAGCAGTTCTGCTTCGGTCCTCTTCAACCTTATCTTCCCAGGCTCTCCCTCATTTTTTCCTAGTGTTTGGACAGCTATCAGATGAGTTAGATCAGATAGCTGACTAAAACAAAAATTAATCATTTGTATTTGTAGGCTGATTTTTAGTTGGATCAGTTCATTGATCTGACTTACCCTGCATCAGAAGATCTTTGAAGCTGATAAAAAGGAAATGCTAGGAATATAATAGCCAAAGGTGTGGGAGACAGGAGGAGATGGTGTGTCCTATGGATAAACTGGCTTAAAATAATTGTGAAATTGCATGCCATATTAACGCTTTCTTAGTGATTAATATGCATGTCGTTTTTTTTCTCTCAAACTCTCTGCACAGAGGGGTAGTGATAGAAGAACACTGCTTCAAAAGCGACAGGTTCCTTCTGTTAATCCACTGATTTCATGCTTAAATTATGTGGATAGTTTAGCATTCTAGCATGGTCATTACAATTTATCATCTACTGTAAAAGATGAAGAGCGCACTTTACGACTGGAAAGTCTTCAACTAGATCAAACATCTAACCAAATGGATTATTTAAGAGTGAGATTTCCTGAGAAAGTATGTGTATATATATGTGTAGAGAAGCACATTCTAAAAGAACATAGTTTCTCATGCTATGAGAATGTAAAAGTATTTCCCCCAAGTAATTCCATGCATAACAACAAGGACATTTGATTTGATGCACGGTAAGAGAAGGAAAGGAACCCACGAAATTCAGGATGAGTCATTTAGAAAGTGCATTCATATCTTTAACACGACTTTCCAGAAGAGAATGTTCAGATGCATCTTATCAATGTGTATAACCGATAGGAGTTTGACTCTTCTATCCAGTGAACGGACAAGAAGAAATGGACACAAACTGAAATACACGAAATTCCATTTAAACTTCAGAAAAAACTTCTTTTACTTTGAGAGTGAATGAACACTACAGCATGTTGTTCACTGAAGCTGTAGACTCTCCATTCTTTGAGATATTCAAAACCCAACTGGACAAAACTCTGAGTAACATACTCTTGTGCGTTGCTTATCAGGGTTGGAATGGACACTCTCCAACCTTACCAACTCAAGTGATTCTGTGATCCCCTTGTTATTTATTGTAGTTTATTATTAAATAATCATGTTCACAACTATTAAAAATGAGGAAATCATTAAAAAGCTGTTAAAATACTTCAGGATATGTTTAATACACTATGTACATCACTGCATTTTTCAGTACTTCTGATGACAATTTTCATTCTATTTTATCATCAAAATACTCTTTCCAGAATCTTAACGAAGAGAAACTAATGCACAAAAAAAAGTTATAATTTCAAAGTTATTTTCATGTCCAGACTGGATTTTTAAAAGTTAATTCAATCTTTAGGAGATTAGTGTCTTCTCTTTCATGCCACCTTAAGATACCAGGTAATCTAGTAATTTATGGATACTCTATTCTAAAAGGCTTACCCAACATGACATAAAAGCTCTGTAATACAGCAGTCTTTTGAAACCATTTCCTAACCCTAATATTGCTGTCTTGATTATTAGGACATCTTTCTTCTCCACAACTATGCATTTAATAGTTTTATGTACTTTATTTCTCCATTTAAATTTTAAACCAAAAAGGAAATATGCATTTGTCACCAAAAATCTACTTACAGTCTGAGATCCATGATTCTCAGGGTACTGTCTTTGGCATGGATTAATAAACGTCTTCCATTGGGATGCACCTCCAAATAGTTTATTGGTGTTCCTTTAATATCATTTTCTTTTATTTCCTACAGAAAAAAAGAAAAATAAAGTAAAAAAATATAACTGTTTTAAAACTAATTTTTACACATTATTATTAATTTTTCTCTTGCACTACTCTTTCTGCCCAATTTATTCTACTTGGTTAAGGAAAACGTTTGTTCCTATATTAAGGAATTACATCCTAAGCAACGAACTTTTTGCAACCACAAGGCAGATTCTGCTGTGACTCTGAACCTCTGAAACACAGGTGATGACTGAAATGCTGACTGAACATCAGGCCTCTAAGGCATGAAAAAAGGTGATCTGTAAACCAGGTAAAAACGTGCAGTCTATTCTACTGCTCTAGAGAACAAACCTAATGCATAAGCATTTATTTGTTAATATAGTGCTATTAAACCTCAAGCATTTTCATGTTTAAATACAAAAAACTTGAAGTTGCAAAAGAACTCAAATTTTGTCAGTAAATGAGAGCATTTTATATCAGCTCTTTTGTACTGTTATTTAACTCAAAAGGTGTATTTTCTTTAAACGCAAATCAAATGACTACATTCGGAACAGTTCACATAAAAACTAAAATGCTAGTTTAAGCAACCTGTATACCTTACTAATCCTCCAGTGTTGAAACAGTTGAGAATTTCCTTTGACAGACGTATCCCAAACTATTATCAGTCCTGAACTATCTCCTGAGAACATGTGGAGCCCTGTGAAATAATATCTTGTAAGTAAAAGAATACCACACAAAAGAACAAATACAGAAAACCATGTACAAACCAGAAACCACTTTCTATTATTATTTTTGTGAATAGGCAAACACCAATTCTATCCTCTCTTTTGCTATGATATATTAATTGGAAATACACTGGGCTCCTACTATGTGTAAGTTAATGCCACAAATTTGGATTCAGCACATGTCAGATACTGGATTGCTGCACATTCTTTTTTTTCATTTTTACTCATATTGTAGAGTCAGTAAAAATAAGCATTTATACCTCAATGATCTTCAGATGATAGTCTAATGGTTACTTATACACTCACTGAGAGCACCTCGAACAAGCATAAACACAGTTGTTCTTAAACTAAGCACTTATTCCTCACAGAAGTGCAACTCTCTCCTCTTCATATTACCTACGCCACTGACTATCTCCAAAAATGAACCACCTAATTACTAATTATGTCACACCACAAAATCTCAAATACATCCAAATATCTTATTCATTCAACCATCTTCAAGACTTCCCACCCTCCAGTAGCGCATCTCTCTCACTCACTTTCAGTTGTCAATCTACCATTTAACATTATTTACAATGGTCAAATCTCTGTCCTCTGTGCTTTATGTTCTGCTCATTTTTGCTGCAATATGTACAAAACATCAGCTAACTAATAATAGCTAGTTAGAGGGACAATGAAAACACAACTATGACCAAGCTTTGCCCAGTCATCATTGCCTGAACACTACACATTTATTTGCCTGTCCTTTCTGCACTTACCTTTTGATTACTCTCAATTTATATCAGAGGCTACGCGTCTCTTTGTGTTCATCCAACTAAGACATCGTACCAGCACATTAATTGTAAACACAGCTAAAAATATTCTATTACAGCATTTCACATTGCCTCTCAGAAATAAAGCAAACTAGTAACACTCAAGTTGGTCTTCAACTGAAGTCTATTTGAAAAAGTACATACCTTCTGCATCAAAACAAAGCGTGTTGACAAAACTTCTGTGACCATCAAGCTCCTGCAGCAGCTGCCCATGGATTTCTTTCACATTTGAATTCCAGATTCTAATTACTGAGTCATAACATCCTGTCACAACCAAGGAGTCAGCAACTGGGTGGTACTTTGCAGTGTAAACAAATGAAGGATGAGGGAAAACTCTCACTGCAGATGCTGTCTGCATTTCTATCCTCCACATTCTAAAAGGAAAGGATGTTAAGATAGCTACTGTATAAAGCAATCACATACACAGCCAAAACTGAAGCCATATATTGTACTAGTGGTTCTAGAGGAAAATGCATGCAAATATTTAACACCACCTGTTTAACCTACCAATTTGTTACACCTTTATTTAATCCTTTAATATGATATGTTGTAAGAAGAATTGACACATTTACTATAGCACTCTGTCTTCAAGGTAAATTCATGACTACTTGGTCATTAAATGAGTATTTTGTACATTTTAAAATACACAAAGAATTCCATGGAATAGATCGGTTCCTCTCTTTCAGGAATTAAGAATAAAATTAAGACCTTCTGGGTTACCACTAAATCTAAAAAAACATGTTAGAACAAAAAACCCACAGAGTAACATTTAGGATTGCTAAATATAAATAAAATCCCAGAAAGTTTTTAGAGAACAACTACCTACCACACAGCGATTGTGGGCTCAAGGATATTTTCTTTACATAAACTCAGTTCTTACTAGTCATCTTTCCTATCCTTCACCATCCACAGCAGCAAGATTAGATTTTTCTTAGGAATTGTTTTTTGTTGACTGTATACATCTTATTAGTGAGCCTTCCCCAAAGATGAGTCCACAAAGAATGGAATGGAATCTTTATCATTAAATACAGGTAGGCAGCATTTTTCATAGAGTGCTCATTTACAATATTGAAATTAATTGCTTGAGTGCCACCCATCCAGGCAGGCTGGCTATTTCTGGTGGCGACTGAAGAATTCTAAGCTTACTCTGAGGTGATGTCATTATAAAATTGCAATCTCTTAGAGTATGGCAATTAACTTGCAACTTAATGTGTAACAGCCACAAGGAGTCTACCTATCTTTTAGAATGGGTTTGCTCTAACAAAAACATTTACCGCTCACAAATAATGTGGAACTAAAGCTTGGGAAGGCTCAAGTGCAACATATAAAATACTATATAAAGAAGGATCCACATAAGTTCCCAAATTTCCCTTCACATTGCCTTAGAACTCAGTCAGAGAGATGATCCATATAATAAACCAATAATATCTTTAAAGCAATGGGGTGCCTTATGGTCCACATTCTTCAATCCTTCCATGTTTCAACGGCAAAACTCCCAATACAAAAGTGAAAAAGAAACTCCTTGCCTAAACTGAGACTTTAAGGAGTTTAAGGCAAATAAATACAGGAACTAACAACTTGTGCAGTGACTATGCACAGTACAGAGAAAATGAGTCAGACCACTAAGGTTTCAACTTGCTGCCATAAAGTCAAGAATTCAGGAACAGCTGGGCCTTCTTATAGGTAACAAATGACAAATTTATATTTACTTCAATATACAAAAAAAACCCTCCAAAACTTATTTAATCTGCTTCTAAATAAAAAATAAAAAACATAGGCTAAGCTCTCAAAATACTTTTAATGCCCTCATACAAGCACAAAAAAAAAGCAAAACAATTCCACACATACAATATATCATGTAACAATCCTTCTGGCATTTTAATTTTGCAACTGCCTGTAGCACTACTGAGTTGCATAACAGAAACAACAGATAGCGATCTGAAAAAAACATAAAAAAAAGTCTTACGAAGTTGCTTGTAATAAAATTGTGCCGTGTCACAGCCATATTTTCATTTCTAGAGTTGTGAGGGTTCTGCTTTCCAATCTTGGACAGATTAATATCTTAACATTAACTGTGCTAAGTACACTTTTTAATTGCAGAGGAAAACGTGTAAGCATTCAACCTGGAATTACTACTATCAAATTTCATTTACAGGAATTTAAGCTGAATTAGTTAACTAAGTGCCCAAAACACAAAAAAAAAATATATACGTAAGTGCAGAGTGGCCAATTTATACACATAACTCTAACCTTAAATTTTTGATTTCCTGCCTGTCTCAGTGACTTTTTGAACTATAAAACCTTCTGGGTTTTGGCTGCATTGTAGATGCAGACACTACAGCTTTTGGAAAAGCTTTGGTCTCAAGTACATATGTTAGAAACTAACACAGCAAATACACTGTAAGTGATTAACCCCATCACAATTTCTGTAACATTAACAGAATATGTCACACTGCAATAAAATCTTTAATTAAATTTATAGTACTGTTTGGACCACTTTCTTTTGTGCTACTGATGCTATAGGCCAGAATATGATTATCATACTGACCTGACAGTGCCATCAGAGGATGCAGTAAGAAGGTATTGATTGTCTCTTGACCAACAAAGATCATACACTATGTTAAGGTGACCATAAAATTCTCTCAGGAACTGACCAGAAGGAATTTCATACACTAGTGAAGTTTAAATAGAAAAATATAAATGTAAGTATTTACAGTCAATTAATGCAGTTATTAGTGCACAGTTTAGCCTAATCTTAGGCTGAGTTTCTGCTAGGATAAGTCAATTCATTATCTTCTCATTTTCAGAGATTACAATCAACTATTTCCCAGATATGCATAGACAGCAAGCATATACTTCCATCTAGTGGTTCACGGATGTCACAAATGTATTAACCCCTAACAAACAGCCTACCTGCTTTTTAATTTTTTTTAATTAATTTGGGATTATTAATTTTGATTTTATTTTAAAATTTTGAAAGCTAAACAACCAATCTGTGAAGTAGCATAACACAGAGATTATTTTCTGGGGCTACGGAATAAAGGAATCTAGACTGACTGGTTCTTGCATTTAAACATGTATTTTGTGTACACTTAAAACACTGATCTTTCTAAATCTCAAAATTCTTACACAGGTCTTAAGACCTATACAGTTAAGGCTACTGTGAAGAAGTCACCCTAAATTTGAGTATTAAGGAATATTTGCAGTTTCAACTGAATTGGATCATGGAAGACAGCAGCCTCCAGTAGTCTGTCTGGAGATGACAGTATTCCAAGTACCTAACCTTCCTGGCAGGTTAGGAGAAAAACTTATACCAAAAAGCGTGTGCGGTGGAGGCTGGAGAAGTTAGTTCACTTAAAAACTTATTACCAGAAAATATGTTCCTTATGCAACCTGATTTAGCATTTCTGTTAGACCTCTGCACAGAGAAACTGTGACTTCATACCATTAAATCGTATACACATTATGCTGTAGGAAATGCCAGTTCCAGCCATATTTATACAGAAAGAGCATTTTTCTCTATGCTCTTTAATGTACAGAACAATTTACAAACCACAATTATAAAACAAAACCTCCCCCAAAAAATCACAGTTTAAAAATACCAGCTTGCCCTTTAACTTCAAACTACATGAATGATAAGAAAAATAAAGCCAAAACTTATTCCAAACTTACAAACAATAGAATAGCCATTCTTTCCTGCACATGCTGCTGCCAGAATTTTCCCATCATGAGAGAAACGAATACAGAAACAGCCCAAATCTCCACCTCGCAGTGAAAACAGATGCTTGTTCGGTATGCGGCAAGCCTAGCTTTTCAGGTAAGAATTGAGATTACACAGTTATGAATATTAAGTACCTAAGGCTTAAAACACATTCTTAGTTGCTGTTATGCATAAATTTTAGAAAGCTACTAACATCTTAAGGCAATTAAAAAAAGAGTCAACATTATAAAGAGACAGTTATGCTGCATAATTTAGGCAGCATCTAGTTTATACCTTCATTTCTGCCCCATTGTTACATACAACTAGCAAGTTTTTAAAACCTAAGAAAAGTTACAAATGAAATAATTTCCTTAATCTTAAGAAGTACTTAATCACAACTAGCATCAAAAATATAAGCTGTAGGGCTAGATTGTAAGTCGTTTGTTTAAGGAGCCTAAGCACAACTTTCAGTAACTCAGAAGAGTAACGACAGGCACTCAAACCTTTCGTCTACAAAATCACCTTTAGCATTCCTCATCTGTATTTCAGTTCTTGATTTTTTTTAATTGTAAGTAGAGATGAAACATTTTAAAAAACTGCACAGGTTTTATAGCCTTCTCTTCTCTCTCCCAAAATATTTCTCCTTTTTCACCCAAGGGCTTTTTCTCCAAAACTAAATTCAAATTTTAAGGGGAATTGAAACATCCAAGTCATTATGTGATTATTTAACCCAAATCTGATTTACCTTTATGAATGAAAAATTATTATGAAGAGATTAATATGCATTTAAAATTACACAAATAGATCTACTTATGAAATATCTGTACATACACAGTTCACTTCAGAACAAAGGCAAACACATCTTGTTAGAAACTATATATGCAATTGAGCCTTATTGTGCTTTTTAACCTCTCTCTAAAATAATACATTACAAAACTGAATTAATAATTTAACTCAGAACAAACTGCTTTTATTTACAGGTTCAGGCAACTACAATTCACAAAAAAAATAATTTCATATTTATTTGATATCAATTAATTAACAATTCTATAACATGTCATCCATCTATCCGTATCTATGGAGACAAGATATGGATATACTGTGGTCCTTCAAAGAGATAATTTAGCTTTAAAGGTAAAACAATAATTTAAATGTATAAAAAGAAATAATAATTTTGAGTGATAATTCATTTTTTTAATAAGCATATCTGCTTTAATATTCCTTGCCAAATAGACAAGCCACATCATACTAACCTTACTAAAACTCTTTCACAAGATAACACGCTACAAAAGGCATCATAATTGCTACTGGAGTTCAGTACGTACATGAACTAGTCAAAGAACAAAAGAGCTGCCAAATTTTATTTGTACAATGCCAGGTAAATATTTCTCTTGTTTTTTTATTACATATTTTCAGAATGGCAACTTTCTGAAAAGTAACAAACATAAACATAAATGTATCTTTTAGGTATCCTGACATTTTTGGTAAGAAAATTTCCATTGTAAAAACTAATCTATTCTTTACTATTTTATATTAGCAAAAATAACTGGAAAATAAAATCAAGTCCATGTATATTTAAGTGCTCTTTTTGAAAGAAAGGGGTACAGTATGGAATCAAAATAAAAATCAACATTCTTGATTCATAAATCTTATTATTAGAATTCTTATAGAAACAGGAACTCAGGCTAACACAATTCTACAGAAAAATACAAAATTTTTGCAAGGAGATTCTACATATGGTTGCATAAATACTCTCTTTTTATGACTGCTAATGTCCATTTAGTTGCAGTGATAAAGAGTCAGGATGAAGAGAGCAATAACCTTCTTAATAAGGTTCTTCAATGAAAGTTCTTCATAATTCTGTTACATTGTAAAAATGACTACGGGAACAATAAAAAAGATAATCACAACAGCAAACAAGAAAACGTATTTCCAATCAATCTGAAATCTGAGAATTGGTTTCTTGTCTTACCTGAACTACCTGACTAGCCCTACTCTTTCAAATTCCTAGACAAATACACAAGTAAAAATATGTGGTTCTGGGGGAAAAATGGTTAAATCAATCATATTTGGTAAGAAGTTAAGCATTCTCTACTATTTCTGAGAGTTACTTAAGTTTTGTATTTTTTTAGTACTTCTTTTTAATTTACTCTAATGAATTGCTTGCTTCCTAATACTTATATCATAAAAATAAAGTTCTAAAAAAATAGTAGATCTTTAAACTATTTTCCTTAAAAAAGCAAAGAAAAACACTTTACCTGTCCAGGCAGTCTCGACCATTTAAATGGCTCCTTTTTCTCCTCTGGAAAAGCTTCACATGATTTTTTAGACCCCTCTCCCTGGAACTCATCGAGTGTTGCACTACTTTGTTCATGTTGAACAGCTACCATAGAACGGAAAGAAGGAGCAACCTTAAAATAAACAAAACTAAGTATCAGGAAAAATATTTAAAAAACCCCAGTTCAATATCTGAAAAGATTAAAAGGTACTTTTAATTTCAAATGTGTTGCATTTTTACATCTGAAAAATAAAGAAACTGGAAAATCCTGAATACATTAAAACTGCACACAGCAAAAATTTCATATAAAGCAAACAGCAAGTCAGAAAGTAAAGTGAGCTTCCAAAGTTCTGTCAATCACATGATATTAAAGGTTTTTTAAATAATTGATACTTTTCTATTTTTATTAACACCCAGGTCAGTGAAAATTAGTAACACTTTACTACTTGGTAAAGTTGATGTAAAAAAAAGGCATTTCATTATGTTGCAGTGACATTAATTCACCACCATCAAATCAATATAATGCTTTGGCAATCAAATCCTACCGTGGTACCAAATGATACTACCAGCATTGTATACGAAACAAGTGTTTGAGTGTTACAAAGGAAAACGGAGGACTGACCCGATTTGTGATTTCCAGACTTTTCTAAATACATTGATTGAACTTTGCCTAGAAGTTACACCAAGCTGGAACACACAGGAAGCCTTAATACTGTGAAGAAACCCCCTAGCAGCAGGGTTGTGGGACACAGAGGCCACTAAGCTCTAGTTGCAGTTCTGATCAGTTTCACTAAGACAAGTCTCCAGAAAAACATTTGAATACCAGGCCAAATTACTGGTTTATTCCAGGCTGACAGTCACCAGGCATCCACTTCAGGGTGATTAACTTTCTATGTTCCTCTGACTAAAAAAATGGAGGTTGGAAACCAATTCAGAAGCTTAAATCAGTTGTCCACAGACAGATATCTACTTTCAGGCACGATTCCCTGTTTTATCCAAGACATCCATTTTCATATCTACCAGCCCATGCAGGAGGTATGGGAGATCTGGGCCCTTCTGGAGAAAGAGGAGACTAGGCAAGATCTGTAATAGATCTTAAATGGAATCAGAAATCTATGCACAGAAAATGTAACACGCCACGGTTCTTATTTGGAGCTCACTCCCAGCCTTAGCAAATCTGGCATTTATAAGAAAAAGAATGAAATACCAGCAGCCAGTGGATCCCAGTCAAGCATAGCTGAGAAAGCCTAGGCATATTCATTACACCACTTGAGCTTCACAGAGTACTGTAAAGCAGGAATGGCTGTAAACTAGTGATAACACATAAACGTACCAGGAAAACATTCAGACCATGGAAAAGACAGGCTTGGAACACTGCTAGTATGATGAAGCACAGCCTCTCAAGCAAAGCATGCAGAATTCCTAACAACATCAGCAGGTGACTGAGCAAGAGATCTGCAGATGCCATTTCAATACACACACTGGAAAAAACATCCCCAAACCATATGAAATAATCCCACAGATTAGCTTGGTTTTGGATCACATCTCACCAGGCTTCCATAGATCACCTTTGATTGTATCAACAGTGACCAGAAGAATTAGAACAACTGTAAATACATATGGAAAATAAGGCAATAGAACGATACAGTACTCACATCGCAGAACAATAAATTCTGTATTTATCCTAAATGTACACCTTGGCACATTCCAATCTAAGCCTGTCTCTAAAGGAGTTTTTATTTGAGAAAAAACTACAACCCATAACTGACTTACACATTCTCTCACAGAATTTACACACTTGTATGAGTCATTGACTTGAAGTGGCATTTCTCCTAATGAGAAGGAATATAAATCTCAAAGAAAGTTTTCTGACTGTCAATGGCAAAATATGCAAAGTTGCAGATGGGAAAGTATGCTTTTTTTCCAGGCATAGCTATGAAGGGCGGAGTTTGGAACACATATTTCAAGAGGTAAAGTTCTTACTATAGCTAGATATACAGTAGTTATTTTATATATTGCATTTAAGTACAGCTTTTATACACACACAAACACACATGCTCTAGCTAGTTACTAGTTTTTACAGAAAAGTCTGTATATTTGTAAATACATTAAATATTTCACTTACATGACCTGGCAGTTTTATACCTCTGACAGTTACATATAAAGTTGATGGGTAACGGTGTCTAGGACATTTTGTCCACCAGTCATAAACTTCAACAACTTTCAAATGTAACTTAGTCCTTGGAGGTGGGTAATATAATTGCAGACGGAGTTTTCCATCAACATTTAGAACTCCATTTGCACCTACAAGCTGGAAGGGTGATTAAAAAGAAGAAAAAAGTATTACATTAACACAAAAGTCTGATTATTTCTAATATCTTAAACAACTGCAGTATAAACTCTCTATTAAACTACAGCTCATTCTGTGAGCACCTACTCTCATCAACACTGACCGTTGTTTATCAGGACATTTCTACTTTGATACAGACAGATGCAGCAGGAATCAAAAATAGGCCACAATTTTATTTGTATTTATGTGCTGGAAAGTCAACCTTTCCTTTCTTCAGGAGTAGGCTGTGCTGAATGTCTGGCTGCACCGTTCCCACCAGCTATACACTAGACACAGGATACTAGACCTCTATTTCCTGTAGATTTGTCTTGGGAAGAGCTGAAAAAAAGAGTCTGTATGGAAGGATATGTGAGTCCCTCTCACTTCCCCTAAACTTGCAGCCCATTATCCTCTCCTACAATTCTCATATTGTAGACTGCTCAAGGGTTGTCAATACCTACTATCCACCGGGGCATGTGTAAATGAACAGTCCTCGGGCAAATTAAAGCATGTACTACCTTGTCAGCTCCCAAAGGCCAAACCGACACATTCAAGTCTGTCCTAAAAGGGTAAAGTGATACCTGATGTCCTGGTTAATTTGCCTGAATCTCATTGCTGTAGCATTTCAAATTCTGCAACTAAAAATGGCGGGCATTTTATAATTAGGCTAGGGAGTCTTTTCAAAGCCTGGTCAACTGAAAATGTCATTAGAACAGAAAACAGCTGAGGTACAGAAATTAGTGGATTTAACTTTTTCTTTGCAAAGAGGGAAACAATCTCATGAACACAAAAATCCTCAAAGAAAATCTCCTTCTGTACTTTATTAAAATTCTTAGACATTTTATACTTCCTTGAAAAATACATTTCCTTCAATGTCAAGCTTGTTACCAGGAGTTTTATGGGGAGAAGGAACAGGGAAAGGAGAGAATAGCCAAAGAGGCAAGGATTTGCTTTTCCATATCTGTTGCCTGATAAAATGTTTTCCCTCTTAGTAGGGTTAGCGTCTTTTAGATAAATGAATAAAAAGATTTATATATTTTTTCTTCATTTAAATATATACGGTACCTTTAGAAACGCCCAGCAAATTTTTCGGAAACCACGTTCCTGAGTCTGTGCAACAGGGCTGGCTTTCACTTCATCCATACGTAAAATATCAAGGATCTGAAAATATTTGTAGGAATATATTTCTAGTTAGTATATATATTTCATGGTAGCCAAAAATACTGCTGAAAACATGCTAGACGTGATTCACTACATTAAGTAGATTTTGATTTTAAGCAATTGCAAAAGGAGTGCTTCTTCCACACAAGCACATAATCAGAAATAACAGATCCCATCCATTTAACTGATGACTATTTAGGACCCTCTTTAAAAAAGATCATGCCTCATCAAAAAACTATTCTTGCTTCTCTTCTGTCTCAATAAAAAAATAAATAATGTGAAATTTTCATAAAAAATGTATTAGTTCACAAATCATATAGATCACAAATCTGACTGTCAAATCCAGCTGTTCATTGATCTAGCTGGAAGAGTGCAGTCTAAAAGTTAGGTTTTCTTTCCTAGCCTTCCTGGTCTTGAACACTTCAATGACGTCCACTAGATTCTTCATCTTTGTGGACCAGAATCTTCTAATATTTAGCCACTCCTGAAGCTGTATCTGGTATAGAAAAATACCCTGGAATCATGCTATCCTCAAAATGGAATTTCGTAAACGATGCTGAAATCAAACAGCATGCTTTTAGTGTAGGCATACTTTTAGTCCCAACACTAAAACGATTTCCACGAAGAACCTTTACATACAATTATAACTACTTCTGTGTTAAGAAACACTAAGGAGTCATAATTCTATAAATGTGTTCATTTATGAATACCACAAAACAAAGAAACATCTAGTGATACTGTATATACAATCCCTATGAAATATAAAAACAAGGAATGAAAAACTATTTATTGTCTTAGATTCCCATTTTCAGGTTAATGCTACAAAATCTCTAACTTAAGCTAAAAATCATGTTGAATACATACCTTACATTTTTTCCTTTAAATATAATTGTACTGATTGAATTAGTAACTACTTTGTGAAGAATGAGAGAGAAGGAAATGTCTAAAATGTTAATGGCAAACAATGCAATGGTTTACTCATTGGTGAAAGGGAAAAGAGGTGTTGCTACAAGCAAACTCCATCTTTGAGTTTCTGGTACATAAGCTTCTTTTCAGATTTCAAGACTGTGGAAAAGCAAAAAGTTATATCCCTTACGTGTGGTGCCATCTCTCCTGATTTGGAACAATTTCATCAACCTTATCAAAACTGGAGAGGAAGTTGCTATTAAAAAATATGTATTAATATTAGCAAACACCAATACAACTTTTTTTTTTTATCTCCACTTAATTTTGTATCTTAAGGCTATGCCAGTAACCCAATACAAGTTAAACAAAACACCTGAATCAGTCAAATATATAGCATTGAAAAAACAAATGGAAATCATAACATGCAGAAACGTGATTTAGAAGATTTAAACTTACCTCAAAAAACAGGATTACCCGAGGGCTTTCTTCATGATTTTGAATAAAGTAACTAAAACGTTCATTAAATATGACTTGCTCCTCCCACTCTGGAACTGTTGATTTAGACTGTCTGAAGTCATATGGTTGTGTCATAACAGGAAGAACGTGCTCTATTTGTTCTTGTTCATAGCAAGATGAAACTTTCCTCTCGCTGTTTAAAAATTTCCAAACAGTTAGAAGCAAAGAAACAAGATACCATTTGTTTGAGTTAAAAACCCAAAAAATTCTAAAACCACCCAAAATTTACGAAAATTTGTAAAGTACATAGAAATGTTAAGGTGAAGTTCAAAATCCTAACAATCAGTTTTCTGCTACTAAATTTATGCATAGTGATCACAATAAAGTCTACTGCTTAAACACTCTTAAAATTAGGTTTCAGGGAAATTATGCATAATGACAGTGGAAACAACTGAATTGATTAGAAATATGATGAATTAAACTTAATTTCAGGATTTTTAAAAGAACTTTAAAGGCAGAGACTATTTATGTTACAACAGTTTTGCTTGATTATTCTAATATTGGTTTCTACCTATTTTTGAGATTTAGGAAATTTTCACGCCACAATAAACACAGAAGGAACTGTGCTGTAAAGTTGACCTCAAGAGCAATACACTATTGCAAAGCACTTAAAAGTGCCTGAAAGAAGAGAAAAATAACATCCTAAATTACTGCAGGTAGATATATGTATTAGTAAAGATGCAGAAACTAATGAATGACCTCGTAAGCTTAAATTTCAGCATTACTTTAACTTACAAATTCAACTTTCTAGGGAAGAATCTGTGTACTTAAGAGTAATCATTGACAACAGAAACAGTTTATTAAAAGTCACCTATGATCCTTCTTGACGTATAAACCATTTCTCTGATCAACGATATGGATTTTCACTACGGGATGAGACACCAGAAGATCAGTTTTAAGTCTATCAGATCGATGGACACACACTCCCAACACAAGATCATCATCAAATTTAGACTGAGCCGAAACTTCTGAATTGTTCATTTCTTCATCGTTCTCTGCAGCAACTTCTGTGTTTTCTTCTAGAAACAGGAATGAAGTAAATATTCCACTAGTGACAGTTTCAATGAGTAAAAATACTCTGTATTGTCTTTGCAATCAATAGTAAAGTAATATTTAACTTGTTCTTCACGTAATAGGTTAAAATAAAATTATCAAATTTGAAGCATTTTAAATGTATGAATGTACACATGAATATATATTAAATAATATAATCTACTCCTACTGAAAAACATTTTTATTTAAAATCAGAGGTCCTTCTCTCAGTTGACACAGGTTCTTCTCTTCCACAACTTAAAATCCTTGCTGTTCAATACCCTGCTCTGGACCTCAACCTAGAGTAGTTTTTGTCTGTCCATTTTTTTAAAGGAACACAAAAAACAAGGTACGCAGAAACTGATGCTTTCTCCACATGCATTTTCCTTGAATTACCAAACATCAATTTCTGTAACCTTCATTTGTTAAGCTATTTTCTTATTTTGACTTCCGCATTTGAGGAACTGAATTCTCCAATCTAACTACAAGTTGCATGAAAAATTATTCCTTATGTTTGAATTGAGTATCAGGTTAAAATAGTGGCAATACACCATTCATATTATAAGTAAATAAAAATGATAAAATAATAAAAAGACAATGAGAATATGCATCTATAACACACAGTAAAGATGGTATGTATACCACAATATTATTCTATTATGCTAAAATACCCCTTTTTAACTATTTACAAATTTCAAAACTATTTACAGTAAACGTATTCTCAATATTCTAGATTAAGACATCAAATTAACTTTCTTACAAATTAGTCTCAGAATTAGAAGAAGAAAAATTAAGTAACTAAAGAAACATAAGTAACATCAACAGGTCAGTTACTTTTGTGCTACTACTATGGACAAATATTTCTGCAGCAGCACAAAAGAAAAAAAAAAGGAAAAGCAAAAAGGCCTGAATACAGCAGCAAAGCAGTACACCATCCTAACATTTTGCTGGCAGACCTTTTCTGGGTTTCTTTTTAACCTTTTTTGCTTTAGGTTTTTGTTTTGCCATGCTTTCCTCCAGTTTCTGTCCTGATGTACATTGTCTTGCCATAGACTGATTTTCATTATCATCTTCTCCTGGATGATGATGTAGCTCAAAAACAGACGTTGCACTGCAAGATAACATATTACTGTCAGCAATTGCATTCTACTGCATATATGGATCCAATTGTTCATTACCATTATTAATCTACTTGACACATGCTCTTCAGTTCTGAAACTCATCAGCTTTGTATCTTGAAAATGCAACACCCTCCCTCAACATTAGCGCCTTGCCTTTGCCATTTCTCTCCCCACTTTCGTTTCCCTGTAATTCCCAGACAACTGCAGAACCATTCATTTGAACAAAACTAAGTTAAAACTCTTCTGCTGGATGAGGGCCATCATTCATCACTAAAAAAACACATTAAAAAATCTTAAATAAGTTAAAAGTTCCATAGAAAATAAACATCAGATAGTAATGGAGAATCTATTTTAAAAAGGTAAATGGAACTGCCAAGTTAAATATTAATCATCACAGTATTTTGAAAAAGTATTTTGTAATATTTTTTCATAACAGAATCATCCAGTTCATTACTTAAAAAATATCTACTTTACCAGAAAGCTTCTGCCTATCTTAAAACAAAATGAAACATTTTGCTTAAGATTCACAGACACTTGGTATACAGTTTATCATGGTACCTTGTTTCAGCTTCACTTAAAACTGCTATTTCTTTCTTCTTTTTCTTCTTTTTGCCCACTTCATTGTTCAATACAGCTTCCTGGCTTTGAACATTGGAAGTAAATTCAGACATCTGTTCTTTAAGTTTCAGTCTTATTTTCTTTTTAATTGCATTTGCCTCATCCTCGGCCACATGTAGCTGATAGGCTCGAATTAGCTCTTCTTCCTCTTCTAATTCAGTTACATTTCTTGCTTCAGTCAAAGAATTTTTAATCTTTCTATCATTCTCTTCATGAGGTACATCTGTTTGTGATTTACTTTTTGCTTTCTTCTTTGGAAGATCAGCAATCTTTTTCTCAAAACTCTCCAATTTAGCTTCAAATAAATTTTCTTCCTCATTAAATTGTTCTTGTAAGATTGATTTCTTTTTCTTCTTGATAGACTTTGGTTGCTTGTTCTCCTCTCCACTAATAACATCATTGTTTATTTTCTCTGCAATTGAGGCTTTCTCTCTCAGTTTATTTTTTGTAAATCGAGGACTCTCTTCTTCAGGATTATATGTGTTGTTTATAATTGCTTCATCATTTACGCTTTCCTTAGCTAGGTCAATATTACTTCTGAAGGTGTCAAGCTATAAATGAAAAGAACATAAAACATACTTGTACTAAAAATTATGTTCCAAGGATAAACACAGTACTTCAGGTTATTCCTTTAGCAACATTATACAAAGAAATAAAGAGACCAAAGATTCAGTTAGTTTCTTGTTTAAAATTAACAAGTGACAGAATGAAAGACAACAGATAATTCACACTGAAAAAACCACAAACATTTTGAACTTCATCTTCAATTTTGTTTCACTATTGTTTTTAAGTGACTTTTATGTATATCCAGCAAAAAAAGAAATCAGCAAGTCGATTCCATAAACAAATGCCAACGCTACAAATGCCTACGAAAGACCTGAAGTTTACATGCAACACTAAATCAAATATTTTCATCCATTAAAAATGTAAGTTAGAAACAGGCCTCAAGCTCAGCTGTTTGGAGTCTCTTTTCCTGAAAGTTGCTTGCCGAAGTTTGACAAGGAAATCCTATGAAAAAGTGCTAAAATGATAAACAGATTTCCATTAAGACTTTTTTTAAAAAAGTATAAAGTTGAAAAAATCCAATGTTATTCTTAGAACGACAAAGAGTTGACCTAAAGACCAGCTTAGTAGAAACAGAAAAGATAAATTTCAACTGATGCATTTATCCACACACTCCTCCTGCCATTCAGCTCTGTATTCCTGGTTACTAAAAGCTGTAACGCCAAACAACACAGCAGGCCTAATTCTGTAAAGAGCATAATATATGGGGGTCTCTTCTCTGCTGGAGTTTCTTCTATAAAGTTGCAGAGGATCATCTACTCTGTTGTGTTAAATAGCTCTCTGGAGCCTCCACATGAAACATTAGAAATTACTTTAGAACACAAAGAAAGCAAATAATAAAAAAGTTGGAGGAAAGTATCTGCTCACAATTTTTTCTTTGCCAAAACAATCTTTCTCCTTGACGTCCTCCCGTTTGTCCTGGTTTCAGCTGGGATACCTCTCCCAGTTACAGAAGCCTGTTTGTCTCAAACATTTTTTAAAAAAGGACCATATGTCTAATAACTGATTATCAAAATGTATGTAAGAGCTCATAAGAAGAAAAAATAAATTAAAATAAATTAAAAGTTTCATACAGACAGAGAAGGAAGTTGCAATGGTGATCATGCTTTGGAGTACGGACTCTGACTTTAAAACATTCACCTGAGAAAATAATATTCCATTACTAGAAAGAACAGAACACTCAATGTGCAAGTCACGTGCTGAGCATGAAAACCTTCATCACTATCTTGTTTTATTCACATCTAATATTTGAAAAGAGAACATGGCAAAGAATGTAAGTCTTGTAAGCATTGAAGAAAGCAGGAAAATAAAAGGCGAGTTTGAAGTACATGAGTGAAAACACAAGAGAAAAAAAAAATCAAGGAAGTTTATTTTTTTTACCGGAAAAATGTCAAATAAAAGCAATGTGACAAGAAAAATACACCAAGACAGTCTAGCACAGAAATAAAAGCTGACACCTGAAACTAGAAACAAAGTTTAAATATGCAGTAGACTTACCAATGCCTCACACTAAACAAAAAGTATGAGTTAAAAAAGAAAGCACCTAGAATCTCATGCAAATACACATATCTAATACATAAAAAAAAAATCTAAAGGCATTCAGATACGTTTGAGTAGGTATCTTTATTTTTAGCATCCTCTGTCTAAAAATAGTTTAAATTATCTCAACATCAAATCATGAGAAAGCCTGTCCCTGTACCTTCATATTTCACTTGCTCAAATAGACCAGCAACATCGTCTTTATTCATAACTCGTGTGATTTAAGAGGATGTGGAAGATTACATACAAATAACATGAAACAGAGTAAGGGAAAAAGACAATAAAGCAATGAGCTTCCATAAAGTAAAAAAACCAACCCCAAATAATGGTTTCTAATAGATTGTCCACTGTCTTATCTGTGTTCCTACAGATAGCTTTAACTACAAAGTATAACAAACGAAGGTTCAAACTAATAAGACCCAACAGTAACGAACAGCTAAGATCAGCCTGATTTTTGCATTTGATAGAACATTAATTCATCAAGACCAAGAAATAGAATTTGTTTGAAAAATCCTAAACAAAAAGCTTTCATCCTTGGCCTGTTCAAGATTTTCTAAAATAACTCTGATATGCAAGAATTATTTACTCAAACAAACCCAGTTGTTGAAAAAAAAATCTTGCTCAACATATTTACTAGAACTTGTTATTTATTATGCCCACAAACAAAAACAGGCATCTACAAATGTGTCATGAATAGTAGCTGCACACAGTCACTTAATTATAGCAAATTTACTCTTATTAAAAAAAATACAGAATATCCTCAAAAGGAAACAAAACGCAACTGCAAACTACAGTAAATTCCAGGAACATCACAGAGACTGCCGGCAACAAAAAGCTGCTTCAGCAGTCTGAACACAAATTCCTCAGATACATAGCCTGTACGCTCCTAACCCAGGCCACTTTTTCCACATACCCTGTTCAACTACATGATGTAATTAAACTAAGAGGAAAGATGGGAGAGAGTCACATAACATGAAGTAAAAGCCAAGAGGTTCATAAAAATAATCAGATGAGGGCTCAGAGACAGGGATATTGGTATAGATTTTCTGTCTAAAATGCACAACCAAAAGAGATCAACTAAGAGCAATCATCTATATATAAACACAGGTGAATTGAGTTAGAAAAAGCAGTTAGGCTGGAAAAGCAGCTCAGAGAATAGGCCTGTCTCTGGAGTAACTCCAGACAGCTGCTGACCTGAACCTGACCACCTCAACTTGAAGCATGGAACAAATGACAAGGCTTTTTCTCAAAACAGGTCTGAGGCCGCATTACGGTTAGAGGCAGAGGTAGCGCTCTTCCCTGAAAGCAGACCTACCTGCAGTACTGCCTTGATAGAGGCAATAGATGGCAGCCACGCAAGATGCAGGCAGGTGGGCTAACACACAACGCTTGTACCACAATGAGCCAACCCCAGGTCACATCACTTTCCATTTATGTTCCATAGCTGACAGCAGGCACAACGCCTAATAATCACACTTCTTTTTAAAAACACTTCTCAAATATGTATGAGTGGAACCTGGAAACAGATCAAGTGATTTGCCCAGGGTATCTGGAAACTCAGATAACTGATTTACAGAGGTACCTGAGCATCTTCCCATAATACAGGCAGGTCTTGAGAAATTAGGAATGGCCATTGTCAGCTCACTAAAGGGCTGATAAGTACCAGTTGTAAAAGACAATCTGCTTACAACTGAATTGGCAAGTAATATACTTCTGACACAGGCTAGTTGGGTGGGACGCTTAAAGCTAGAAGAACTTCCAATTTACAGATAGGACGAGTTTGGAGAAGTTACACCAAATTTTAACAAAAAACATTGAGAAAATGCATAGGTCAGCTATATCAACTACTAGCACTTATCCTCTTTTAAAACCAGTGGAAGTCTTAACAGTTATTCAGTCCCTGCCAGCTTATGGAAAAAAATGGCTATGAAATAGATCCTGGGAAAATTTTACAACCTCAAAGCTCCATCGGTTGTGTTTTACATCTAAGACAGAAGTTAAAATACTGAACTAGTCAGAAGAAACCTGTAAAAAATCCATCTTGCTCAAAAGATTACAAGACTTATCAACCCTGCATATATACTCCTACTATCTGTACCCTCTTGAAAGGGCTGAGTCTCCAGACTCCATCCTGTCATTCAATGCCTTATGAAAAAAGAGGAGAGGATTCAGTGAAGTAGGAAGTGAAAAACTTCAAATGGATACATCTGCTGCAGTTCTGCCTTGAATACAAAGCCTTAGTTATCAATGCACATGTGCCCCAATACTGTAAGCTGGTCAGATTAGAGTCTAGGGAGGAAATTCACGCTTTTCACCTGGTAGAAAACTTTACTGACATTTTCCAAGCTAAACATTCGATTTTGTACCATGAAATTTAGATGGAACCAGATCACTCTCACACTGATCTTAGACAAATTAAACTATTGGGACAAAAAATAGTCTGGGCATTGCCTGGTCTGAGACCTGTCTCATTCTAACAACCTGTAATACGAGGCACAACTACTAAAAAGCAAATATGGTGAAGACCCGGAGGGGATACTGTAAATTCATTTCTGTGACCCAGTTGCCTGTGTTTTCAGCCATGCCTCCAGGCCTCATACCCACTGCATCTGTGGTTACTGAATAACAAAGCAGAGCTTTCACTGGGCCACAGCTGATGTTGATCTCTATCTCTGTTACAAGCCCCTCATTCCTATCAGTTGCAACTTCAAACTCATCCTGTCTTACTGACATCAGCCTTTCCTCTTTCAGTCAGGCTGCTTCCCTTCTCTCCAGGCTATGGGCAGAGCAGAGAATGCAATCTGTTTACCCTCACTTCTATCATTTAAAATTACAGCAACCTCCTGTAGCTCCAGAACTCAGGTTTCGAGGAAACAGTGGACTACGATTGAAAAGGTTTTATCAATCTAAGAAAGGCTAGATTCAGTAAAGACAAAAGAAGGAAGAAGACCGGAACACTTCAAGACAATTATTACTGATAAATTTCACATTAGTTCAAGATATCTGAAAAATTTTTATACAGTTAAATTATATAAAGCAAAGAAAACTGGAACAAAACCAGCCAACCTCCTCCACATACCTCCTCTTCCCCTCCCACACACATTTATTTTTTACAAAGAAATGACTGGTTATTTGCTGAAGCTTCAACAGAAATTTCTACTCGAATACAGCCAGCGGAAAATACCAACCTGACTTCTTGCAACTTTGCCATGCTTTTAAGGAAATAGCCAGAATAGTCAACATTAGGTTTCAATACATGTTCTCAAGTTCTTAGGTTTTTTTATAGTTTGATTAGTAAAAAATCTACAGCTTCCACAAAATTGTAAAGTTAGGATTCCACACTCATCCTAAAAATGCTTATTAATTTGTGTGTATACCATTAACTTTTGATTCAGTTCACCGTGCTTTTGTTTCTAGGTGACTCCAAACCACTTGGTTTTTACATCACAGACTTCTGGACTGGAAACCAATTTCAAAATAAAGGATATGTGCTGAAATGTATTTTTAAAAAATGCTTCCGTCTCCTTTCCACAATATATTCTCCTGGTCTTTTTTCCATTAAGGAATGCAATCACACAAAACTAGCACATGTTCAAACTCACCACAATACTCTCTTGAGAGTGAAAAGTCTTTTTCTTCGATTTCTTTCTGTCTGTTAGGCCAGCATGCTGTCTGAAGATCTCCTCAAAGCGAACTCTGGTTTTTGCCTTTGCCTCACTTTCAACTGCAAAAAGAAATATAGCGTATGATTCACTAGCTCAATAATGACCATTGCTAAAAAAGTGCATAATCACACTTCAAAATTGCAAAGGACAAGAATTATTTTACCAGGGAAAATTTACTAATAAATTTGCTTAGTATTCAGTTAAGAATTTCCACTGAAAATGTGAGCCACACTAAGATAACTCAACAACATTGTAGACCTATTCCTTGTTGCTCAGGTTGGCACTATCTACTCCGTTTCCTGAAGTGCACACAAATCAGATCAGCACAAAACTTAGGCCAGCCAAAGCAGAGGAAAGGTTTTTGCCCTTGCTGTTTATGAACAGTAGCACAGTAATGACAAAGGTGACACAGTGTCTCTAGAAGTAGCAGCTCTGGGTTCTTAGTCTGGAACCCAGAGCAGCACTGCCTTGAGACAGGTCTGCAAGAGGCAGAGTCCGTGTCTTTCTGTGAACTGTGATACTGCTATCAGCAGCATTTTAATCCTTGAAGCAGTAAGTGTTCTAGCCCCTCTGCAGTAACTCCTAATTTGTAACTAGAAAATTAAAAATGCAATCTGGGACTTCACTGAAAAAAAGCTGTTGAATCCTCAGCTATAGTCTATTTACCACGGCAATTACAATTCTTACAAAAGCCCTCAAACTTAAAAAAAAAACCAACATTTTGGATATCAGCTGTAAACACGGACTCAAACTAAAACCAATGCAGCACTAAAAATTTATAGACAGAAGTAACTCCTACAATTTGCATCGAGTTCTGATTACAAATGAAACACAAAGTATTCTTACCTGCTGGCATTTTCAGTCCTTGGTTAGAAGTTGCTCAACACACCAGCTGCTTCCTCCTTAGAATTCACCATTCTGTTTAAAGTAATTAACAGATTCCATTAACATGACTGGTCCACAGACTTGAAGCTAACAACTGAATGCATGCTACCTAACATCAAAGATGAGTACAGGTCTTTTACAGAAATGTTTATTTTTAGATTGTCTAAATTGTTAGAAGTTCTCTGCCACCAAACTTCAGCTCAAGATTCTCAGCATCTATTTAATACTTGTTATTTGAGAATAAATAAAAACTAACACTACAGCAGTTTAATTAGCTATATATTTCTGGGCTATAGCCAAATATTTCAGTACTTTAGTCCTCCAGTCTTCTAAAAAACCCCTACAGTTTACTTAAATAGTAATGAGCCACACAGCCACTTATATTCAAGTCTTTCTAATCATGTTCCTATCCTGACAGTATCATCAAGGAACCCACATTGTAGCCAGCTGATAGCTTTCGATGTAAAGATTAATATCTGCCAGCAAATATAACTTTACTATAGAACTCTGAATATTTATGTTTACATAAAACATTTGTATTTTAAATAAAGCACACAAGCAACCATGTAAAACTCATTTCTCTAAAAAAACTGTGAGGCTGCCCTGCTTGTGGAGAAAAGCCTACAAACGCAATCCAAACACAGCTTGAAAGGCAAATAAAAATATTACACAGCTTTATCTTTTCATCAATTCACAACATTTTACAAAAAAACTTCAATACAAAAAGTTATTTTGTAAACAGTGGAACTAATGAAACCTAGCTTTCTATGAATGTCTAATGTTCCCCTTAGCCTTTTATGCAATAAACTATCATACCTACCTCCCCAGCAGCAATAGCTCCAAGTTCTCCCTTGATAACAGCTCCTGTTAGACACCACTAACTCTAATTCACTGGACACCCAGACTACATCTGTCCTAATAAATTAAGATGTAGCATTAAATGCTGTCAGGCTATATGGTTGCATTATCCTCAGCACCATTTTGGTCCAAGTCACTTAACATCCACCCAAGCAACCACTGCGTACAGTTTAGGAGTTAGCATGGATTAATACTAATAGTCAGTTTGCATGCGGCCACTCTGATTTGGACCTAAGACAGTTTAATAGTATTAAAGCAGGCCAAATATACCACTTGGCCTCTAACACTAAAGATCACTCCTGAGCACGCGCATCTTACCAGAACAGGAAAGAGCAAGCACCCCCAAGCATCTGCACTACCATACCCTCAGATCCCTCCTCTGTCTTTCAGTGGGGTACTTGCTTGTTCCTTGTCTCCCACAGGCTACATACTTTCAGGTCACTTCGTATTTGTTATGTATGGAATCTGGTCTGCTCGTTAGCCAAACCAAATCAAATTAAGAAAAGAAAATCAAAGAATTAGGGTTGGTTTGGGATTACAGAAATGCTGAGAAGTCAGTGGCCAGATGTCATTAGTTTATGAAGCAAAGCATGGATACTAAGAAGCCAACAATCTAAGGATATTTGAAACGACCAAGAATGACCAGAAAGGACTTCATATGAAGAAAAAAAAAAGGTTTTGTTCTGTTTTATGCTTCATCAGGTCACTGACAAGGCAGCAATATTGTCACTAAAGCGTGTTTGACTCATAAAACAAAGCTTTAATGTTACAACTAGAACAGTAACAATTAAAAATAATACTTCTTATAAGTGATGAAAACAGAAAATAGTATTTTAAAATAAATCTGCTTTTGCAACTTACTACCAAAAGGTCATTTTAAAAGTACTACAGTTATTAGGTGCTGTTTTCAAGTAGTTGGTTCACAATTGGCTTAAAAAACCCCCATAATCTAAAAGAGTAAAAAACTACATATAAGGTACATCAGATCCTATCACTGTAATTGTTCACTAAGGATTGCAGGAACATGGCAAAGTCTTTTATGATTAGTTGAGTGATTTCAACCACCTCCAAGAAAAACTAATTACAAGCAGTAAATGAAATGCCAAAGTGCTCTTAAATGCAAAACAAAAAACATGAGACACAATATAGAACACAACATCAAAATAAATAAAGTGCATATCTGTTCCAAGTATGGAAATAATTGTGTGGTCATAGGTTAAATAAATTACACCACCAAAAAACACAGGTAAATCAATTTTGCAAATACTTTTTCTTATAATGGAACAAACACCTTTACAAAGGCTAGGCATACCTCATGTCTACTAGCACTCTGTAAAATGCAAATTTGCCAAATTCACCACCTGTGATCGCATAATTTTCTATCTACCTCTATTTATTCAGTAAAAGTCTGTATCTATTAATTTTATTGTCACAAGAGTAAAGTCCTCTAATAGTAGCGCTACTATTTTATACACATTTCCAATTTAGAATTACATGACCTTTGACATGGTGCCTTAAAGCAACTATTAGACTTGTGTAAATATAGATCATTAATCATCAAGGATAAGAACAAGGCTGTTTACTCAGTGTAATCTCATTTTAAAATAGGAGAGATCTAATCATTTCTCAAAGTTCAGCAACAACAGTGCCCCAATCTGAATAAACTCAGTTATCATTAAAATTGATTTTGTTAAGATGCAATTTTGCCTGATCTCTTCCACGTTAGTAAATATAAGGCAATCCAGGAATGCGGAAAATACATACTTGGAACACTGGCATATTCCACCCACCAGGAATAACCAGGAAAACAAAATCATGAAGCCTAAACTTCCAAGAATTACTATATACCTTACTGAGTGTAATATAATTTGCTCTTCTTTAATATTTTCTATTTATAAATGTGCTTGTACATGAAATTCTTGTTCTTTTCACAATATTTTACAATACTAAGTTGCTATATTCTGAATAGTACTGGAATTCTCTACATAAAGGATGTTACAAAGCCCACTATTCATAAAAAACACTTTTACAGACCACTAAATAACAATAATAATACCAAACCTATACTACAATGGAGCAGAACATATCAACTCTGTACTATAAAACGGGCAAGTGGCAGACTTCTTACCTAATTAGGACCATTTAAGAAACCGAGTTGATACACTCCAGGATTTTCATGAAAGCAAAACCATCATTTTTTCACTTATTGCAAAAAGTGAATGTAATCTTCAGTGGCTGAAAACAAGCAGAACACCAGGCCTTATCTAACTTTTCATGTTTTAGATGAGCTCATTCATCCTAGTAGGAAATCTTGGGGTTTACTAAAGGGTTTCTAAAACAGCTACTTTGACATCTGAAAAAGCTTTAGTTCAGAATTGTACAGCAAAATAAAACAGAGTAGACACTGTTCCTCTTCACTAACGACAACTGCAATTCAAGAACCACTCTGGTTTTATTCATGAAAATTCAAGCCCAGAAAACTGACAGTCAGCTTCATGACTACCATGTAAATACCTATGCACTTGCACGTCAAATAAACGCTGCTAAAAGTGCTGTAGCTGTCTACCAGTTCAGCAGCGCCTGTAAACCCCTTGTGGACACACCAATTTAAAAGGATGTTTAAAAAAGCTGGTGCTACCCTTCTGAGTTTTCTAATAGCAAGGTATCAGAAAGTTTTAGCTTCAGAGTAACTGCTGGGTTTGTTGTTTTCTTTTCCCAGATTTGGGACCTTTTGTTGGTCAGGAGACAAAACAGTCTCTGTCTACCTTGATGACAGATAAATACAAGGAAATACAGACGACTTTCCTTGTTTTACTACATTTTAAGTCTTTGTCTTATCTGAGATCATGAGAACGGTTCTCATCAAGAGACCACCCTAAGAACACTCTATTTTAATTTCTGAAGCGCCATTTTGCTTTGTGTAGAGGAATTATGGTAAACAACAAAGATGCTACAATCATAGAATGGTTTGGAAGGGACTGTAAAGATCATGCAGTTCCACTTCCCCCTGCCACGGGGAGGGACACCTCCCACTACACCAGGCTGCTCAAGGCCACATCCAGCCTGGCCTTGAACCATAGCTTCCCTGGGAATCCATAGCTTCCCTGGGCAACCTGTGCCAGTGCCTCACCACCCTTATCAGGAGGAATTTATTCCTGATGTCCAATCTAAATCTTCCCCCGTCCAATTTAAAGTCATTCTCCCTCGTCCTACCGCTATATGCCCTACACTCCCAGTACACGCCACAACCGGGCTAACCGAGGGGATTGACTGCATTTGAAGTGCAGATGCGACGCGGCAGGCACCGCTCTGGGGCTTAACACGTCAGGCACGGAGAAGCCGCGGGGTGGCCAGTGACCTCAGTTAAACTACGAAGTCTGTCCCGCTGTTCCCCCGCCCCGTGGGTCGCTCTCAGCCCCTGCCCGAAGGCTGCCGCTCCCGCGCTCCCCAGCTCCCACGGCCACAGCCCCCGCAGCCGCCCGGGCCCCCGCGCGCCCCAGGCAGGGGGCGAGGGTCCAGCAGGGTAGAGGGGAGTCGGCGGGAGGGAGCGGCGGCAGCGGGGAGGCGTGCCCCAGCCTACCGCCTCCGCGCACCAGAGCGAGCGGCGGCAGCGCCCCACGGGATCCCCCTTTCCGCCCCCCGCGGCCGTACCCGGGGCGCCGGCCCTGCCCTCCCTAGTCCCACGGCATCACTCACGCCGGCCCCGTCCGCCTCCGTGGCAGCGCGGCCGCCCCTCCTCCCCCCGCCAGTGGGCTCTTCCCTCACCCTGCTCTCCCTCCCCCTCCGACGCAGCGGGGGTGGTTTCGCCGAAAACAACCGCGGCTGCCAAGGAGACAGCGCGTGCAGCGCATGCGCGCGGGCCAGCGGCGCGAGGAGGGGCGGGAACGAAGAGCGCGCCAGGCCCGCGCGCAGCGCTGGGGCGCTTGGCGCAGGAACGGCCGCGGCGGCGGGGGCGCGCGTGCGCGATAGGGGCGTGCGGCGCGGGAGAGCGCGCGTGCGCGGTAGCACGTGCGGCAGCTGCGGCCTGGCTGGTCCCAAAAGTGCCGGCAAATAAAGTCTCTTAAGACTCGTTTTGGAGTTGTAGAAGCAGGCAGCCTTCATTTCACCTCTGGGCGTGTGAGGGAATGATTTACATCACTCACGCGTAACGAGACGAGCTGGGGACAGAATGTATTTCCCACTTACATGCATACGTGTAAATTTTCACAAAAATCTTACGCATGTTCTGTTGTTTTCCAAGGTCTAATTTTAATGCTATTATTAATGCTTCACAACAGCCAGATCTCTGCTAATTGGAGCCAGCTCTCTGTCTGACCTTGAATTTTAGATAGAGAAGTACTGCAAACAGTGGTAATTATAGAAGACACATCTGTTCATCACAGATCATACTCAACACAAGATGTCAAAGAGCAGTGTCTGGAAAAAATGTTTTGAAAAAAACCATGCTATAAAAAAAAAACCCAAACATGCTATCAGAGGGATGTACTCTACTCCACTCTTGTGAGACCAGTTCTGGAATCCCTGACAAAAGAAGGATATTGAACTGTTGGAATGGGTCCAGAGGAGGGCTACAGAGATGATCAAAGGGCTGGAGCATCTCTGCTATGAGGACAGGCTGAGAGAGTTTGGTTTGTTCAGCCTGGAGAAGAGAAGGCCCTGGGGAGACAAGCACCACAACTGTCTTTTAAGTACCTCCAGGAATGGTGACTCTGCCTCTTTGCTAGGCAGCCTATGCCAGTGCCTGATAATCCTTTGGATGAACAAATTTTTCCTAATGTCCCGTCTAAACCTCCCCTGGTGCAACTTGAGGTCATTTCCTCCTGTCTTATCACTTGTAATTGGGAGAAGAGACCAGCACCCACCTCACACTGAGTTGCCCAAAACTGAACTCATCACTGCTCTAGTCTATGGCCACGCTATTTCTGATACAAGCCAGGATGTTACTGCCCTTCTTTGCCATCTGGACACACAAGAGATCAAACACATAGGACTTCATCATGAACAAGATGAAAGAATGGGAAACTGATGGGAATAAAATGAACTGAACAGGTCTGATTTTGTCACTCCAGATCCGTTTGACTGTATCTCATAGTCTTTCCAGGGATTGGACTGGATGATCTACAGAGGCCTGCCATCCCTAACCATTCTGTGATCATTCTGCCTACAAATGAGCCTTCTCAGCAGTTAGAGGAGTCTTCCTTGACATGCTTCAACAAAACCTTACTCAATCCTCCCCCTAGGCTCAAAGGGAATCCTTTTCTTTTCCAGTTCTTTCAAACAGGCCTGAAGATTTAACTCCTCCTGTAGCCCCTGCGGAGTTTCTGATCAGCAGAGCAGGACAGCGCTGAACCTGATTTACTGAGATTCTTCTCAACTCACCTACTGCTGTGTTCAGCTGTGAATGTCCAGAGAACTCAGGTGAGGCCTCTGCCCAAAAACTTCTGTCAGGAGTGGATATGTCTTTTAACACAATCTCAAAGCAGTATTCATGTGTAGCAGTGATTTGCTGCTGGTATATGTATTAAAGAAACTTCCTTGATGTTTTCTCCATTGAATTCTTTTTCCTTCCCTAAGCTGCAAGAGCAAAATTGGAGGTGAGTGGGAAATATCATGATTTAACAGGCAGTTTCTCAAGCATGAAGTCACATGTCAGTGAACAGTCAGTTCAGTGTCAGGAAAATAAGAAGCAGGAGAACTTTTTTTTTTCAGTTTTCCAGTTAGATTTTTGTTAGATGACATTTTTTTCAGGTTGAATTCCACACTATAAATGAGGCTTAAACAACAGGTATTTTCTTTAATGTGAAGATTTGATTGATTGATCCAACCTTCCTCTTAGTTAAGTGACAAATGAAGGAAACCAGTGACATCCTTTATAAAGAGCCAAAGACTGTCACGCTAACCACAATTTTGTTAGATCGAAAGCTAGAGCCATTGAAATTATATGCAGAAAGACAAAGAGTGTGCGTAGGAGTTATCATGATGTCTTAATAATCCCTCAGTGTAAGAACATGTCTTAAGGAACAACTGGCTCAGAAATAGAATATGCATGCACACAGAAATAGCTATGTTCTTGCTGTCTTTAATGGGACAGAAAGAGCTAAGTTCTTGTTCTTGTAGTGCCTATTTCTTTTATCTGTGTGCACACAGCAAATTATTTGTATATTATCTCTACCATTCTGCATACCAGTGCTTACTAAACTGCTTACCACATGCTTCTTTTCCCTTGTAACTCAACACCCCATTCTTGGAGAAAAGCTTATGAAAAAAGAATGTACAAATTCAGCACTGAAAATATACTTCAGCTCTGTATTATCTGAGAAAAGCTACTACTGTGCAATTGATCAGTCTGTATATCTGAAGATTGACTGTTTAACCTGAATTCTGTTTTACCTATCCAGAAATGCACATTAAAATAAACAACTAAAGGAATGTGGATGCCCCCTCCCTGGGAGTGTTCAAGGCCACGTTGGATGGAGTTTTGAGCAGCCTGGTCTGGTGGGAGGTGTCCCTGCCCATAGCAGGGGGGTTGGAACTGGATGGGTTTTAAGGTCCCTTCCAACTCAAAGCATTCTATGATTCTATGACATTCTGTCCACCTTTCAAAAAAATAGAGCTACTTAAATGAAGCTTAAGTCAGTTACTAATTCTATAGAAAACTATTTCTAGATTCGCTTAAATCCAAATATTCCACTTTTTGCAGCAGTAACTGCTCCTTGTGTCAGCCCCTGTGCTCGCCGCATCCCGGGTTTTGCGGCGGCGAGGCCAGGCGCCCGCTCGGTTCGGCATTGGCGCCTTGAGGGGGCGGGAGCGGGGCCGGGGCTGCGCCGGGCGGCATGAGGGGGGAAGCCGCCCACTCCCGCTGCTCCTCCGCCGCCACTTCCCGGCGGTGCCGCCTTCCCATGGCGGGGGCCGGGAGGCGGTGTTTGCACGGGGTGGTGGAGACGGAGGCCAAGAGAAAACAACTCGGAGTAACCATCAGCGTCCTTCCGGTACCTGAAGGGCTAAAGGAAAGCTGGAGGGGGAGCTTTTTACAAGGGCGAGTAGTGATATGACGGAATGGCTTTAAATTGCAAGGAGGAAGATTTAGATTAGTCATTAGGAAAAAATTCTTCACCATGAGGGTGATATTAAGCAGTTCTTAAGGTTACTAATCGCAGTTTCACTACAGCTAAAAATGTTGTGGTGTGTTTTCCAATGTCTGTGTCATGGATATCCTTTGTTCCATTTTCTGATGGTGAATATTTTTTAGAAAGATTTAGAGTTTGCTCATTAATGCAAAGACAATGGAAGTCAGGAGCAGCATCTAAGAAATCCAGCCATAAACCTTGACAGCCCCAAAAATAATAGTATGAGTTTTGTCTGTAGTTTGGTGTCCTGTGGTACAGATCAAAAAAAGAGAAAGCATATTCCAAACACGACACATCATGCCCAAAAGCATACAAAAGTGTGCAAATCCTGTTCTCCTGGAAGGAGAAAAACAAGACTTTTGAAGAAGACAGAAGAGTTATATGGGTGCATGGAGTTTTTCAGTCGATTGAAAACCTTGCGCTCATTTGTGTTCACCTATTTTTCAGTTGCAAGGGCTCGTATGTAGAAGGTTTCCCATTACTCACATTTGCTATATGTGGGAAGTAGTGAGGGACATCCACAATGATGACGTATTGTAACGTACAGGTAGAAAGTTTGTAGGTATCAGCTTTATTCTGAAAATCTCGCAAGAATTCCAGAATGATGAATGGATCAAGATTCTTGTCATAGCCTATTACCGAGTAAAATCTCTCACATGCAGGGGACAACCTGTAGGTGTCACTTGAGTGCACAGAATAGAAACAGGATTCAGGGTGAGGCAACTCAGCTCTAAACAGACAGTTTTGTTTTGGCAGAAGTTAATTGTTTAACTGATCAGTGGAATATTTTCTCTTGACAGTTTTCCCAAAACTAAAATTCTGTAACGTGGAGGACTTATTTCACAGTTTACTACAGTTTTTACTTGTTGGCCAAGAGCAAAAATTATCTTCTATTAAAATTCAGCAAAACATCTGAAGAAATTACTTTTTTATGTTTGAAGATATTTCTAGTACAGGACTTTGAAATACTTTAAGAAACTCAAGCCTTGGTTGTCGTATTAATGAAGAGACTTGGAGCAAGGCTATAACTATGAAGTAACACAATCCTCGGGTCTGGTATTAATAGGAAGTGTAAAATTCCTAACTTTTTAATGAGTAACTTTATTTTTCATTTTACATGGGCTGATGTTAATAGGTGGATCACATCTACAGTTCCTCATATCTCCAATAGGTACCAATAGGTACAACATCCTAGATTAACTTTTTATAATAATGTTTTATTTTTATAACATGAGAGAGAGAATAGGATAAACTCATTTTTGTTTAACTGCCAAAAAACTAGGTTTCAGAAACAATAAGTTCAAATTGTCCTTGCAGATAATGTGGTCAGGAGCCCTCTGAAGTGAAATTGTTTGCAGTTTCAGTAGGGTTAGTGTTTTATTGAGCAACATCTCCTGAGGGATAGTTAAATCACAACTGATATTTTCACAGCTTCAGAACAAGAATGCTGTCTTGTCTTTTTGAAAGCAGATTATTGTCAGAAAAACTGTGTTATGTTCACAGAAAGCTGCGGTTGCCTTGCCACATGATGGCAGTGTAACAGCACGTCATGAAGTCTCGTTTTTTTGCAGTATTCTGGAAACATTGGGTATTGGAGCTAGAATTTGCCTGCAACTGAGTGCAGCGTTATTGCTTTTCAACAGTTGACAACACCATTTTCTTCCTTGTGAGTTAGTGTATCTTTACATAAATTTTAATAACATTTTTAAATTTTGTATTGTTTATTAGCTATACAATATGCTTTAATAAGGAATAGTGATGAGAGCTTGGCTTTCCTGAATTTGCATATTGTGTTCTATGATTAGTAGTCTTTTATTTGTAGACTACTTGCCAAAATCTTTTTTTTTTTTAGAAAAGTAATTTTTTTCTGTTGATTTGTTTAATCTGGTATCTTTTTATTTAAAGGGTTTTATTTTTTTAGCAAGTCAGTTGTGGCTTTTAGTTCATAGTCCTTTGGTAGATTCTTATGACTATTTTCAAAGCCTTCAAACCTATCTCTTTAAATCATTATTGTTTGTCTCATTTGGGATATTTTATCCTTCAGTATTAAGGTTTCTCTCTTTCCATACTTCCGGCGGTTTCTTGATTAAGAATCACTATTCTTGTCGGAGAGAGAGTTGCTGGGTTTTAACTTGGGAAATGCTTTAGTAGTTCCATAGCAAATAAGCTGTTGTGCATCATTGTTATTATTTGTATCTGATCAATTTATTGTGGAGTCTTTGTAGAGCTTTTCTGAAGGTATCTTGAGAGGTGAATGAAACAATGTGAATTTGTTTGCCTTCATTGCAATTTTGCAAGCCAGAAAAACCTACTGGTTTTAACTTTATATTTTTATATTGAAGTCATTAATTTTTTTCATACTTTTGTTATTTGCAAAGGCATAATGAAACTTGAAAATTGTACCAAAGTACAAGAGTATACCTTTCTAGGTGATCCAGTTGACTGTGTTGCACTTGGCTGACACATATGAAGGAGGTGTTTATTGTCTAAATAGTGGTCAAAGGTGATATATCTTTTTAATAAATTTTAAAATATCTTTTAAAATTTATTAAAAGTCCCTGAAAGATAGGATAAGTTTTGACTGGGTTTTACTTCACTGTGAAACAATCTGGGACCAAGTAACTTGAGAAGTTACTTCATTAGAGTGATATGCTGATACTGTGGTGTACTCAGATTTTCGTATCTGCCCAGCAAAAATGAAAACTTTAGCTTTGATTTGTCTTACTTAAACAGTGTTGTGTCAAAGTAAAGTTTTATAAAAAAGGTTTAGAAGTCAGTGTAAGTTGACATTTCAGATTCATTTCTGAGTAAAATGAACTGAAAATGAAACTTAGTGAAGAAAATGTCTAAACATCAAAATGGTTTGATGATTGAGAGCAAAATGAATAGAACACATTTTTCATAAATTGTTCCTCCTTGTAGTTTAAACAAAACTCTGTAATTCAAACAGTTAGTGTTGACAAGACCTAAGTCTCTGTTCTATTTCTTCCTGTTTTATTGAGAAAAAAACCAAGGAATTGACTGAAGATGCTCTTCTACCAGTGTTGGCTAGCTCTACCACCTGCTCTCCTCAATCCTAGAGATCCTTATGAATCCCTTCTTGGCAGGTTTTTTTACATATCTTTACCCTGCCACAATGCATAATGAGTATCTATTTTAGCCATTGTTTCTATGTGCATTTTATCAATTCTGAATTTTCTGACTCCTACTTACAGGCTTGTCTTGGTTCTGTTACCTCCTGAGTACAGGCATGACTTCATTTAGAAAGAAGTTATTGACAAACAGGGTTTCCCCCCTGTTTCTGATTTCATTCAATATACAAATTATAACTTTAGTTCTTTACTTGTTTCTGAGACCACAAATCTAGGAATTGTCCTTTATACTCCCTCTTTTCCTTCCCCACTCTGGTTTTCTCTCAAGCTTCCTCTGTCTACTCTGGGAACGTAGTCAGAATTTTTACTTAACGTGGTGTTACCTCCTTTTTCTGTGTTTGTATCTTTTTTTCTTGCCTGAAACAGTTTCTTCTTATGGTCTTTCTGTATCCTCTTTCTGGTAAGCTAGTCCATTAAGGTAATGTAAAGGCAGCTACTCTTTCTTTTTGCTGCAAGAGAACAGAGCAAAGTCTTTTGCTTCAGGACGTAGAATTTAATACCTATGTGTTTTGCCACTGATTTCCTGTTGCTGCAGAAAAAGCTTGTAAAACAAGGACATAGCAACCTGGCCACATCAGGGGCAAAGTTATCAGACATAAGTCAGTCGAATGGCAAACCGGCAAACCTACTTTGCATAATACCAATGTATTGGAAAGTAACAGTAACAATTTTAATTGATTTACTCAGGAAATACGTACTACATAGTTGTGCTACTGTCATCTCTTTGGTATTTTAATTGGAAAGCTTTCTTGCTGGGTGTTTATATAATTTTGTGATCTGTTTCTTGCCTATGGTCGGTCTTTTCCTAAGACCATATATAGCCAAGTTCTACCCAATAGATACAGTAATTGTCTATCATTCTACATTTCCGCATTATACGTCTTGGTTCACTTATTCTACTTTTGCATGTCTCTGTTTTCTTGATCATTTCTCTGACTCGAGCCTGCAGATCCTTGCAGGATTAAAAATTTTTGTACTCCCCCAAGACTCTGAAGCTTTCTTATACCATGTATACTTTCTTTTGTCTCCATTTCCATTCTGCAGCCTATTTTTCTGTGTTACTGGATAAAGCTGGAGAACACTTGAATCCTCACTCTTATGTAACATATATAAATCCAGTTTCTTGTGGATGGATATTAAATTACTTTCATTTCTCACTATGCTTTTTAGTGTACTTTGCATAGTGTAGTTTGTGTTTCTGTGTAATTTTGATATTTTATTTCTCTCATGTTTTATTTGTACTGTCTGATCTTAAATTTTTCTATGACCTAATAAATCCTGCCTGTGCATGAATTAATTCTACTTACCACATTTAGTAGTTACAGCAACTGGTACTAGTGAGCTGTGAAAAGTCTATTTGACGTACTTGCCCTAGAATCGTAAAATACAGTACTCCAAAGTGACTTACAGTCTATTTGTCCTTTCTAAGGCAAGGTAAACTATACCCATATCATCACTCGCTGTTCTTAAAAATCTTACAAACCTGGAGTTTCCACAATCTCTTTAACCACTGTGCCCTGATGTGTTGTTACCCTTCCTTTTTTGAAAGATTATAGAATAACCCATGTTGGAAAAGATCTCAAAAGATCATTTGGTCTGAATTTTCATGTGAAAAGGAGCTTAGATGAACTTATCTAGCACCCTGAGCAGTTGCATCTCAAAAACCTCCAGTGATGGGGACTCCACTGTCTCGCTGGGGAGATTGTTCTGGTTATTCATAATTTTCACAATTTCTTTCTTATTTCAAGATGAGACCTCTCCCAGTGGAACCTGTACCCATTACACTTTGTCTTCTCCATTTGAGTCCTTGTGAAGAGAGAGCCTCCTTCCTTGTGAAGAGAGACCCCCAAGCCGTCTTTTCTTCAGGCAGAAAAGACCTAACTCCTTCAGTCTTTCCTCATGGGGCAGGTTCTCCTGCCCTTTGATCATCTCTTCAGACTGTGCACATCTTTCTTAAATTGCAGGGACTAGAAGTGTACACAGTACTGCAGGTGTGGCCTGAGTAGTGTGGGACAGCCACATCTCTATCACTAATAATGCCTCTTTTGCTGCCAGTTAGGTCTGTTATTCCTGGTCTGTGCAAAGAGAGTAGATTATTACCTTCTTCTTTGCATCAGTCAAAAGGGGCATTCTTCAGAATTGGAACAGTTATCAATTTTTCCTCAGTCTTCTCTCCAACCTAAACAATCTCAGTGATTTCAGTCTTTCCTCATAGATGGTGTTTTAGAGACCTTCAGCCATGCTCTCTCTGTTAGACTCTGGAACCTTCTGGATGATAGTCGTGTATGCTTTGTCCAACGGCACTGATACTGTTTACACTCAGACAGCTTGTGAACCAACCCTGCAGTTTCAGATCCTTTTCAGCCAAGCTGCCAACTGAACATTCCCCAAACCGTATGAAAACTTATTGCTGTGTGTTTAAGTCTTGCACGTGTCCTTACCGAATTGGAGTCTCCTTTTTCAGATTTATTTCCTGCTTGTCAAGATCACTTTGAATTATAGCCCACTTGTCTGAAACACTTGCAGTTCCTCACAGACTGGTGTAACTGCTGGTTTAAAAAGCTTCTTCTTTATTATACCACCCAGTTCAATAACAAAAGCATCAAATACTATCAGACCCATGGCAGACTCCTGCAAATGTCATGTTGATACAGCCTTCTGTATTGATAATAAATTAATGATAGCTACTTCTAAATAGGTTTTCCACCAGTTCTATACCATCTATGGGCTTGTTTTCTCCAGAATAGGTAACCTTTGCGTAAGCAAGATAGAAATATGTGAGACAGTGTTAAAAACTTTAAGAAGGTGGATACATGGCATGTTTTCTCTTCCTTAGGCACAAAGCTTGTTACTCTATCACAAAAAGAAACTATGATCTGGCACAATTTATTTTCAACACAGCTGTGAGGAGTGTTACTTCAGTCACATTGTGGTTTGATTATTCATTCTGTGATTTTTTTTTCTTTTTTAATAAGAACTGCTTCCAAACTGATGGGTAGGTAATTTCCAAGCAATGCTTTTAATCTTTCCCCAACCCTTTTATATTTGCCTTGCTCAACCTTGGAAGTTCCTACAGACAGTCCAAAGAAGGATCACAAAAACAGAATTGCAGAAGAATTATGATGTAGGACTAATTTTGTTTGTTAGAAAGTTGAGGTGATGTGAGTGACTCTGCTGAGGTAATGACAAGGCTGAGGGGGTTTCTAGACTCATACTAATTCTTACATTTGGAACTGAGGAGCTTTTTTTCTCTGACTTGGGTTGGCAAGAACTTTTGCTTCCTTCAGAGGTTACCAGTGTGGCTTGCCTGATGATATTATTCATCTTGACTTAGCCAGGACCTGCCACTATTGAGAGCCAAACACTTGTCTTTGCTTGGGATACACAGCTTAATCTTCTGAGAATGGAAACATTTTACTAAAGTCTTTAAGGTTTATATGTAGGTATCTGGATAAAATCTAACAGCCTCTTACCTCCAAATGTTGATTAGATGATTTTATGGTCCTTTCCGCTCTTGAATATTATTATATTTAACAGTAAACTATCAAAGAAAAAAAAATCAGACTTTCTGTTTTGTTTCATTTTCCAGCACTAACAATTATGCTCCTTTTGATTATTTTACTCCAAGTTCATATTAAGGTGCAATTCTGTGTTTGGTGAAAGGAGTCCATATTTCACAGAACAAAAACAAACATTTTATCACGGCTTCTGATATGAAGCCACATCTTGGCAAATTATAATTGTGTGTTACTGATTTGGAGATCCTTTCCATACACTTAGGCAACACAAGATCCCTGTTGGAGGCAAATTATAATTTAGATTTCTGTTGGCTTAAGTCCAGTGAGAGACTTTCTTCCTCATTTTATAAGATGTTCACTTCCTAAAAAGCATCGATTTTTACATATAGATGAATCACAATTATAGACTTCAGTGTAATATTAAACTTAGTAAATATCATAGAGTCACAGAATGGTCAAGGTTGAAAGGGACCTCTGGAGATCATCTGGTCCACCCCCCCTGCTAAAACAGGTTCACTTGCAGCGGGTTGCACAGGAATGTGTGCAGGCAGGTTTTGAATATCTCCGACTCCACAACCTCCCTGGGCAGCCTGTTCCAGTATTCTGTCACCTTGACAGTAAAGAAGTTTTTTTCGTGTTTAGACAGAAATTCCTGTGTTCCAGTTTGTGTGCTATGCCTTTTGTCCTGTTGCTGAAAAATGTTGAGAATAGTCTGTCCCCATCCTTTTGACACTCACCCCTTAAATATTTATAAGCATTGATAAAGTCCCCTCTTATTGGCCTTCCTGGTTCATAAGGGCAATATGTTTCAGTTTGACTGCTGGTATATTTTCAAGGTAGCTGAATGCTGAATGCTCGTTTTCACTATTTGATAGTTTCTGGAAAAATAACTCCAAAGGCATACTTCACCTTCTTGTAACCACTGCATTGCGCCTACATGAAGCCCTGTTTTTCGAATGAGAGAGTTGGCTTCATCTCTTTTAGAGGCATCCTGAAAAGGAAAATTTGTCAGATCACTTACATAAAAATAGAAATGTATTGGCTTTTGTATCTTTTTAGTGAATTAGCTGTCAAGCCTAAATGACTAAAGATAAGACACTTCAATTTTGCAGTCCTCTCTGAACTTTAAAGAAAATGATCAGTGCATAGTTAAAATATTACCATATATCTCAGCCATAGAGGAGGACTAAATTGTCCTCTAGCATGTACCATTGTTCCGGTGACCCACAACAGATTTGCAACTCACAGCATTTGCTTGCTAGAGACTTATGTTTCTCTTGCTGATAAAAAAAAAGTCAGAATTTTCTTTTTGAATAAATGCACTGCTTATTTTTTTAGTAACACAGAGATATAAAAACATATTAGAAATAAGGGGGCTTTTGTTCACTAAAAAAGACTTTGTTCTTTTAAAGTTTGCTTCAATTTTATCTTTATATATTAATGTCTTTTCAATTAAAAGACTTTAAAGAATTTATTTTTTCTTATGCTTTTCTTTTTCCTACTTTACCCAGCTATGATATGAAGCATTAATATCTTGTGACCTTGTGTCAGACTGTTTTCATTGATAATATTCTCACATTTAGCTAGGCACTTCATAGGATTTATGTGTGATGATACAAATCAAGACAAGAGAGACATCACATTTTGACTTGACATTATCTACACTGCTGATTGTCACAATATTTTCATGAATCAGAAGGTTTCAGATAAAATTGGTTTCCATTCCAGTGTCTTCCCAAGCTGCTTGGAAAAGCATCCTTAGCCCCTGTCCAGGCATCTCTTTCTCTCTCTGGTGACAGCACTGTCTAAAGAGACAAGCCGTGCTTTCCCTTACTGCTTCAGGAGTCTGGATTTGTCTTAAATCCAGAAAGAAAGAAGTAGAAAGTCCAGCTGCTTGAGGGAGTTCTGGGTTTTTTTTCTTAATTTGTGACTGATTCATAGAATGATTTTCTTCATCTTTCTTTTTTTCCTCTTCGTGTAGGAAATGCTCTGAGTTGATAGGACAGAGAGAGCAGAAGCGAGACAGAGATGATCAAAATGAACTTGCAGGCAAGTTTGCATTGGGGCCCATGCATTTGACATATACAGAATTATGAGCCCTTATAGCAGAAGCAGGAATTGTCTTCTTTGCTATAATGTCGTGTTTCCAGTATGACTGTAATTCAGATGCACCTAATACAAGCATGCCGTTACCTCCATCATTTTTCTCATTCATGATCACATTAGTTGTTACAAAGAGCTGACAGAAAAGTGCACTCTTAATTATCATGAAAATATTATACAATAACTTGTCTTCAAATGTATATATTATAGAAAAATTGTTCAGTGAAATGAACTTGTGTGCACAAGTCCTAAAAAATTAACTGCTATGCTCATTTTGCACAGAAGAGCCAGTATCAGTGTTTCTTTGTTGATAAATGAAGTATTGAATCTGTCTAGAACTATGCAACAGCAGCTTCTTTCTAGGCAGCAAACTACATTTCCATAGCAGAGACACTGAAATTTATCTCCATTAAAATAACTGCCAAGATTAAAGCTTACAGGAAGTATGGGGGTTTTCTTACTCCTACTCCAAATAGTAGTTCTTACTCAGGAAGGCCATGCCTGGGGTGCAGTTCTGGGTCACACTTTTAGCCACTGCAAAAATTTTCCACTAGTTTCAAGTCTTGGTTTTGCCAAGTAGGCAGAGCAGAGACATTCCAAATAGAACATCCAAAGGACACTGTGTTTTTGTGATTTCTGTTTGTATTTTTCTCCAAATGTAGTAATGTATTCTTTGTAATGTCATTCTCATAATGAATTGAAATAGACTTATTTTTACTTTTCTCCAACAGCTTTTCTAGTCCTATGTCTGATTTCCAAGTGGCAAATAGCAGATGCTTCATTCTCCCTGTGGGTAGGAACATCATTAGCATGTCCTGATTCATCTTGGAGCATGATGCCATTATAGAGATTGGGAAGTCCTGAAGAATCTGGTGAGATCATAGAATCATAAAATCGTAGAATGATTTGGGGTTGTCCAGTTCCAACCCCCCTGTCATGGGTAGGGGCACCTCCCATTAGACCAGGCTGCTCAAGACCCCATCCAACCTGGCTTTGAACTCTTCCAGGGAGGGGGCATCCACTGGGCAACCTGTTACAGTGTCTCACCACCCCTGCAGTGAAGAATTTCTTCCTAATGTTTAAGTCTTCCCCTCTTCAGTTTAAAGTTGTTTACAACATCTCAAGTGAACTGAAGCAGCTTAATTACTGGCTGACAACTTAGGTGCCAAATTTGGGGAATGAGGCCTCTATAATAAGTATGAGTAAAAGTCTCGCTAGGAAGAGAGCCTCATATTCAGGGATGACCTTAGGCTGTCCTGTTCATACTCTGGGCAAAGCTGGCAAGTTTATAAGCTGTTACATACATTTTTCAGGAACTGAGACAAAAAAGATCATCCAAAACCAGATCCCCCAAATCATAATACAGTAAATGTTCTTTATTAAAAATAAATTAAAATAATTTTTTTCATGTAATATTGGAACACTTCTACTGTCCATAAGGTTTCAAAAATGTTGTTGGTGAAAAGAGTGGTTATAGAGAAATCATCAATTTAAGGGCCATTTATGGATCTGGATAACATATACAAAAAAGCTTGAGATGGCTTACTTGATAGAAAGAATATGCTCACTTTTCCTTAGGAAGGTTGGCATTTTAGGGACTGGAAAACACAAGTTTTTTTTGGCAAACAGGGATGGAGTAGTTGCCTTCCAAAAGGAGAAGTCAGGGTATTCATGAAGGTTTCTCTGAGGCTAGGAATGGTCTAGAAATGATCTGAGTGGATGTTGTTACTGTATGAAGATTTTTTGCAGGTACAACAGGAGGAAGAATAATTTTCATTTGTTCCTAGTTTCCATGTCCACCTCGTATTGGGGGAGATGAAGGGACTTTTCACTTATAATATCTCCTTAGTTAAGTTATTAAAATATCCTTCAGAGTGGAGACAGAACCCTTTGCTGGTAGTTCATTCCATGCATGAGGACCGCACAAAGGCTTTTGACTTTAGCTTGTTTAGTTGTTTTCCAGAAGCCTTGCCCTTCACATTTGGCATGTAACACAAACACAGGGGGTTAAACTGAACTCCGTGTTCATAAAAATATTAAACCATAAGGGTATCAGGTTTCCTCGTGGTTGAGAAGGATGCAAAGCAAATATTTGTTTGGTTTTTGTTTGAAACTGCTACAGTTTGAACAGAAATAGAATAAGATATGCTCAAACTTACTCTTTGTAAAGCTTTGTTTTCATCTATACTTTAGATCTGCATTTTCCTTTTCTCAAGGGAATGAGGCTAAATGTTTTATTTTGACTTTATGACAATTTTGTACAGCTGTATGTTGTACTGAAATGCATGATGAACTGGTAAAAAACCCAATATCTTTACTTTAAAACAATCAGATTCTACCTAAATGTGATACTCTGAATGGCAGATAAAAATCTTAAAAGTAGTGCTCCTTTCCGAAGTCTAAGCTAAGAAAACAAAATTGCTTCTCTTGTGTACATGGAGTTCTATATGAGCAGTAATTAAAAATACAGTGCCTTTTTGTTAAAAAAATTATATATATTTCCAGCTTCCATGTGTGACAATCAAACCAAAAGGATTACCACCTTTTTTTATAAATTTAAAACTTCACATGCAAACAGCTTTTATTTTAATACCAGCCCTTCTCATAAAGTGCTGCATTATTATTTTCTGGCGTATTGATCAGTTTATTAATATTTCTGAATAAATTTGTGTCCTGTTTTCTCATGATTATTATGTTACTTTCCACTGACTACTTTCCAAATGCATTAAGTAGAAAAGTTGAATGAAAGTTTAAATGAAACTTTGTTCTTTCTTCTGTAAAGTGTGTTAAGATGCACTTCTACACTGTAGTGTAGAGAAAAGGAGAAAATAGAGAAAATACCACAGAGAGAAACTAGCAGAGGTTTTTCAAGGTGATGAAAGCTGGCTGCTTTTCTCTGATATTTTTCTAGGGTTTGAGTTGCGTTGGTTTGGGCTTTTTTCCCTCTTTTTCTGAGGTAACATAAGGGAAACTTGCAACTTGGGGAAGTGTTGCATGATTACCCAGAGCAAATATTTTCAGTTTAAAAATAGTCGTAATCACTTTGTTCTTGTACACTTTGAATATGAAGTGGGACTGCGTCTTAATTGATGCTGAAGTCTAACGAGCGGTGATGAATCAATCCAATACTATCCTGCCTGCTGCAATTACTCGTTAAATTTATCATATCAGTTTTGTCACTTTGCACTTTTTTCTTAAGAGGTTACATGCAAGGTCATGACTTACGAGAAACTGCTGAGGATTTTTAACTTTTTGAAGATTTAATTATTTCACACTGAAGTAGTTAACTATAATACAACTAATATTTGAAATTTGCAATTCTTATTGGGTACTTTATTGAAATTCACACTTTACGTTGTGACCCTTCACAGACTTTTATAAACTGGTAGTCTTGCTGTATAAGCAGATATTCAAGTTTAATATGTGGTGGATCATTAAATAAAAAAATCATATTCCACATCTCCAGCCTTTATTTCTTATAAAGGTGGGAGGACTAATTATTTTTCTGTTTGTTTGTTAGTTTATTTTAGTAAAAATAATTTCTGAGCTACCAATCTGCAACAAATTGAAACACAGAGGACTTCATTACCATGTTTATGTCATGAAATCATGTACCTATTTAAATATTAAGAAATCACCTCTTTAGACTTCTTGCCTGAGACTTATTAGTTGACAATACTGTTATTACTGTCTGATTACCCATCATAAAACTGTTCAGCTGCTTACATCTATGAATTCCACTATACATCTTGAATAGCTAATTAAGCAGGTGCAAGTTTGTCTGGTTTTGATTTTACAAAAAATTCATAAACAGACACTCTGTCTCCTAAGATGCACTAGTGATGTATTTGCTGCCATTATCTTGAAGTGCGGACAACTTTATAGTCCTCCTGACTGAAGGACAAATACCAACTCTCACCTTTTTTTATTAAAAGAAAATTGGAAAACTGCTACAGATACTTAGAAATCCTTTTTGACTAAGACACCAAATATATTTAGCATTTGCACAGATGCATATGACTGATGTATTATTATCTATCCTCTGAAATATTCTCATGCAATGAGCACAGTCAGATGTTCTGAAATTACAAAAATGGGGAGAAGCCAGTTGTCGAGCATCATCAAGCAACTTTTATAAGGCAGTGCTACATACTAGAAGAAGAGCACCATTATTAAAAAGATGAAGATGTTAATATCTGGACACACTGAGTAGAGAAGTTGAACAATCTACATACAAGTAACATGTATTGTACCATTTGACACTCAAGAGTTCCCTAGTATAGAAAACTTATGTCTTCTGTATTCTCTTACAAATGTAAAATACTGACTTCATGAAGCCAGTTTTTCTAGGATAAATGTAGGAAAAAGATGATTATGACAGTAATGGTAAAACTATTGAATGTTTTGTACAAAACTTAAGTAAAAAGATTTGTAACTCACTGTCAGTTCCAGTCCCAAGTATTTGTATCAGTTGTGACTCCTATGCAAATCATTTAAGATTTTTTTTCCCGTAGATTTAATAATAACCAAGCAGTCCATAATTGTCCTATCCTAAGCGGTTATTTCTCCCTGTATTCACTGTTTTCTACTGCTGTAGGTATTGCAGAATTTCACTGTTTGTACTGTAAGACCCACTAATACTTCCCAAATCAAATGCAAGCAAATGCCGTCTCCCAACAAGACAGGGATGAGACCCCAGTACACAATGCTGTTTAAAATTCCGATATGAGAACAGACTGTAACTGCAGGATCCATACTCTCCTAGAAGGTTCCATAAACAACTCAGTATTTCCAGCATTCCCACCATCACATCTCACCCTAGGCTCTAAGGGATCGATCATTAAAACTAATTTCCAGCCCATCCTCTACCAAACTAAACCTAGTTCAAACCATTTATAATCATTGACAAATTACTTCGATAAAACGCTAAGCTGGCCCCACTCACCCTTGCTGCTGTTAGTTCCTACACTAACTTCTCTTAACCTCACACAGTGCCACAGCAAAGCAAGTTCTTGCAGCTCACTTAAATCCTAAGCATAACATTTATTTTAGCTAACTACAGCCCACTGACTGCTGGATGCCCAATAATCTGCCATGAATCTTTCATTGCTGCTGCTTGCATCAGCACTGGAGTCCTTGCAATTTCCAGTGTAAACTGAAGTCTTCAGTCTCTACTGTCCTTAATATAAAACCTGATACAACTGGACCTGAACCTTGGCCTCTCCTGTGGGCTGACAACCCCTACACTGTGCCAGGTGTACTGTGAGCCAAAGCTCACTTGCCAGCTCCAGCCTCCTGCCCAGCCTTGCAGGCCTTACAGGATCTAGCTTCCAGACCTGAGTTTCACTGGGAAGAATGTCTTCAGCTATGTCCTAAATCTGACTTTTAGAGGAATTTTCATGTAGTGTTTGTTAATTGTTGTTCTCAAGAAACTGTGAACTGATTTTGGTGAGCAAAGTTAGACTGACTCATAGCATTTCCATAATACAACAGAACTCTCATTTCAAATACTGCCAATAAAATAAAATTATTTCATACCACCATAGGCTAGCTGGAGTACATTTTTGTTAAGTGAACTGTAGTATTGCCCATGTAAAGTAAACAGAAGCACGAAGGATTCATACTGTTAATACTTACCGCATATTTTTTTGTTGTGATAAGTTAGTAAGTTGCTTATTTTTTTTTGCAAAATTTCATGTTCAAATTTGACAAGCATGTCCTAAGTTTTAGCTTTGTACACCTGGAACTAGATTTTATAGCTTGAAGCTATAGAGCTTACTCTGAGTTGCTAATGGGAAAAACAGCTGCTGCAGAAGAAAAATTGAAGGCCATTTTTTGTGCCAACTGATACTTGAGAGTAGAGCTTCAGAACCACAAGATTATTCATCACTTTCTCTCCATAGTGATAATACAGTTGTAACTTAGGTAATGAAAAAGCATCAGGTACACTAATACTTGAATTGTTACTTAAAAGTTATTAGTACAACTTATTTCCAATTATTTTTTTTTTTTGGGGGGGGGGGGGAATGTACAACATAAGATATTTTGTCTCCTGTTTTGTCTCCTGAAGATAAGCAGTTCTGCTGCATTCTCAGGATCCCAAGTACATCAAATCACAGTAAACAAGTTACTAAGATTGTTTTTGTTTTTTTTTTAAAAAAAGTTATTTTCATTTTTAAGTATATGCAGAAGCAGTTTCACTGAGTGAATGAAAAAGCTAGTCATTAATATTTTGTACTGTGCCTTTAATAACCAGACATGGTAGCAGTATCAAATGACCTCTTCTAGTACTAATGCTAATATGATGGCTTACGAAGAAACTTTACAGGTCACAAACTAAGAAAACCTGTTGGATTGCACTGAAATCTCATAGTGCTGTGCTACTCAATTTATGCCTCTGTTAACATACTGACATTCATCAGCACAAAGGTTTTACTACACACATAACTTGCTTCTTGGCAAAATCATCCTAAAAGGCTGATGGAATGCGATGCATTACAATGCTGCTATTTGCTAGTTTTACAATGAATTCTTTCAGATTGATTTGATAAGCAACTGTAACAGTAAATATAAAAAATATAGGGGGACTATGCAATTAAAAACATGCATCAGCCGACAACTTCAGGGAGGGAGGGAAAAGCCAGGGAGTTACCCCAGAGACAACCTGGATTACCTGTCATAGCTTAAAGGGGGCTCCTGAGCTGATGGACAGAGAGTGTGGATGGAGTCCCCAGGCTGGTCAAGGTCATTGCATCCAATTAGGGCACTCAGGGTCCTGACAAAGACATTGTCTCATTCTCCTGAGCCAAAGCTGTGTGCTAGCTTGATTAAAGTGCAACTGCAGAAGACAGAAGGTATAGAACTGCAGTGGTACTGACAGGCTAACAGTGCCCAGAAGAACTGATACTTAATATGTACAAACTTTTCAAACAGTTGTGTGCAGCATTTCCCCAAGATTCTCCCTGAACTCAGCAAGTAGCTTAGCTTCCATAGAAAACCAAGATTTTTTTTTTACCCACTCATCCAGGTTTTCAGAAACCCCTTGTAGGGTGTGGGGTAAAGTTTTTTGCTTTGTATGACAGCGATTTTGGAGATGGAAGATATCAGGGGCCTTCACAGATCTCCTTCTTTCCTTCCTTCCGTGGTGTAATGAACCCGCAAGCAGGGGTGATTCCAAACACTGCATCCTGGTGCACTTCTGAGCTCAGTACGTGCAGTGTCCCGGCCTCTTGGGCTTGCTCCCTACAGATACAGAAATATTTGTTTGTTGTTAAAAAAACAGCTTAAGTTTACCTTAGCCCTTTGTGTTATAAATCGTGTGTTCTTGTCCTGACTTACATGAAATAGTTGCCTTTTCTTTGTAAATGGCTTTTGTACTGACTAGTGCAAGGTGGCAAACCTAATTTCAGTTCTGTGGAAATATTTTTAATCCCACATAGGGGCAAAATGTCAATAATGTACCCATTTGTGAAACCCCACTAAAATCCCCAAATATTTTGCTTTGGATGCAATGTGGTGTGTTCAAAGGGGTTGGATGTTTAAATTCAAGTTTTTAATCATTTAGTGGCAAGAAGCAGCTAGCAGATACTCACTGCTTTTATTGCAAGGGTGTCAAACTAATGGCCTGTGGGCCGAATCCAGCCCTCCTCCTTGTTTTATCTGTCCCAGCACCTTGTTTCTACCCAGTGGCAGCACTGAGCTCCTTGCTCCTACATTCCTGCCAGCGCTGGTCACGTGTGCAGCGTGTGACGTGCATTACGCTGCAGGAACATGAGAACAGAGTGAGCCTTGAGTTTGACACCCTCATTTTATTGTCTGGGAGAACCCCCTGTTTTAAGAAAGTGCTTTTTCTGCAAATCTTTCCATTAATTCTGAAACCTGATAAGATGTAGTGGCAACAGTTTTATCTGTCATAGGCAATTCCTGACTCCAGACCTACCTCCTGGTGATATGCAAAGAATATGAGTTCAGTCTCATCGCACAGATCTTCAGTTCCATGTAAACTGGATAAGGGAATGTCTCCCAGTAAAGTCAGGGAACTGAAAGAACTATAATGGTAAATCATTGCTCCTCATTTTTGTGGAGTTTTTCTCATTATTTATGAATTCTGCTATATACAATGAACCACATTGTCTCTGATAGATATGTACAAACATGAAAACAGCACATGCCCCTATCAAAGACTGTTCTTCCTTCAAAGTCTTTTCATAACCTTTCACATGGCATAGTTTAAGTCCTTATTTGCTATTAAATTTCAGTTTATTATTCTACTTTATTTTAAATCACATGCTTCTTGTATTTAAAGTCTTTTTTTCCTCATTGCCATCTGTGAGAGTCTATTTGACATGCTGGATTATGAATATTTTTCTTAACAAAATTTGTCCATCTCACAGTAGTTTGTTACAACTTATGAGTGCTGGCATTTGTATTATTTTATTAGATTATGTAGAGTTTTGAAATGTTGAGTTTTATTTTGTTTTGACCCTTCTACTTAGAGAATTACATGAAGACTGTAAAAAGATACAAGAAAAATATTTGGTCACATTTTTATCCTATCATTTCTGACGATATCTGTCTTAACAGGATATCAGTCTTTTAACCAAACGCCTACCCTTCAGTGTGCAACCTTTTCATTTCAGTGGAGCAGTATGTGCATATTGAAGGACACAGCGTGACCTTATTTGTGTCACTTATCTCTTTTTATATCATAGTTTGGGTAGCTAAGATTTTTTAAGTCCAGAGAAAGGAAATATGACATTTTAAGGGACTTTCTGTCAACTTTTCATTTAAGTAAAAGAAAGTATTTGATGGTGAATGAACCATCCAAAATTAAATACTGGAATCACAGAATTATTAAAGATGAGTAATATCTAGACCCTTATATTCTCCACCTGAAGGGTTTAAGAATGAAATGCCTGAGATGCTGACAAAACCACGTAATCTCTTTAAAATCATCTGCTGCTGGAAAGTAGAAAATACGAATCTATCTTAAAAATCAAGTGATCATTCTCGAGGAATCCCATTGGCTTTCACATATTATGAGGGCAACACCAGTTTCAGGAGTGAGTGGTGGCAGCTGCAGTCATGAGCTAAGTGAGCTCTGCTCAGAGGGCATTTGGACAGTCTCATGGTCATGTTACAAGAGATTCTTGGTGGCGGGGGGACCTCAAGGAGGTGCAGAAGATGCCTCTGGTGGGATTCCAGTTGCTGTGGAGGTGACATGGGCAAGTGGTGATGGCCTCCACGAGTGAACAGTGCTCTCTGGCAGGTTCATAGTCTTGCAAGGGATGCAAGTGGAGAGGGTGAGGGGAAAGTCTCATCCTGGACTGGCCATTGCCTCTGCCAGGCTTCCAACTGCTATGATGGCAGTGCAGACAGTGGGATTGAGTTCTTAAGCACACTGAATTGGTGTCAGGAAGTGCTCAAGGGGGCTTCCTAGCATCATGAGAAGAGACTCTGGTGGAGCCAGCCTAATCTTGCAGCAGTAGTGTCCCTTAGGGAATGCAGTGACTAGGAACTGTGAAGAGGGACTCGATTCTCAAGACTGACAATTTATGGGACTGGGCATGTGCCCAGGAGCTGGAGTGCTTCTTGAACTCCTGTTCTCTGCCAGTGCTTGCTGCTTGCTGAGCAGGTCTGGACTTTGCTTCTAGATCTTCTGGGAGATTCTGTCATTCTCAGATCCAGCCTCTGCTGCTAGGAAAGGTTCGTCTTGATTAGGGAGGGTCAAGAACCCATTCAGCTAGTGTTAGCAGTCTCAGAGCCATACATTAGCACCAAGAGGTAGTCATGAGTGATAGTAGTAGGGGTCTCACGTCTGGGGGTACAGAAGACGCGGTTTGCTGATCTGGCTTGCTGTTGGGGGAAGTCTGTTTCCTGCTGGGAACTTGGATTCAGTATGTTGTAAAGAAACTGCCAAAGCTTGTCTGGCCCTTGTGGTATTTTTCTTGCTACTTAATTACATTGGCTGCATTGATTCGTCTAGGGCAGGAAGCTTGAGCATATCAGGAGTGAATGAATGGAGGCCCAGGTGGTGTTCCCTTGAGTCCTGCCAGCGCAGAAGAAAGGCAGACAGATTTCGCGGGCTGAAATCTGGTTGCACAGCTTATATCTTTGACAGGAATTTGGCTTTTATGACCATAAGACCCACTTTGGACAGTAGGAACTGCTAGACAGAGATGGTGAAAGGATCCTGCAAAAAAGAGCATGGGAGTCTTGTCAGACAGCAATCTGAACATGAGCAGCATCATGCCCTGGCAGCAAAGAAAACCAACAGCTTCTTGAACTATGCTAACAGGATCAAGAGAAGGTACTGTTCCCCTTTGCTCAGTACTCATGAGATCACTACTGGTGACATGGCAACTGGAAGGCTGCGTCCAGTTTGAAACCTCTCTATTTCAGGAAAGCCACTGATGTGAGTTCAGCAGAGGACAACCAAGATGGCCAGGAGGCTGGAACAATTTTCTTGCAAAGGAAGGGTGAAGAAACTGGCTTGTTCAGTCTACAAGAAAGAAAGCTTTGAGGAGACCTAATGGCAGCCTTGGCCTGGCAATGATGAGGTTATTAAGAAAATGGAGCCAGGCTCTTTCACAGTGCTGCATAGTGGAGAACAGAGACAAAAAGTATGAGCTAAAGCAAGAGAGGTTCAGACAGGATGTAAAGAAAAGATTTTTTACCATAAGGACAATCAAACACTGGAACAATTTGCCCAGTAGGCCTGTGCATTCTTCATAGCCTGAATAGAAACCTTGTCTGACCTCACACCTGATCTCACTTAAAGCAGAAGTAGAAACATCCTGAGGTCCATACCAGCCTGAGTTATCTTGTTATAATATGAATATCCTATGTTCGAATGAATTTAAAAAATAATGAGCCAGTAAACTCACTGATGAACACCAGAGTAATTATATGTTGTGCCTTATCTTTCCCTGAACATCTTGTTGCAGAATTAACAGAACAAGGCATGAAGGTTTTAGCTGTTCAGATTCAGCCTGGAGACTTGACTTTAACAGCAGGCAGGGAGATTTTGCTCTGAGTTGATTGGTGGTGCACAGCAGTAGTTGAAAAGTGCATGCCTGTTCCAATTTACCAAGTCTGTTAGACTTCCAGTGAGGATGTGAGAGGGATGGGTGAAAGGGTTAGCATCTTAAATGGCCTCTTTTAGCTGCACCAGTATTTCTTTGTTAGACCCCTTCCCTGTGTCTGAGGAAAACTAGTTTAAATGAAGATTAAATCAAGAAATATAGATTGCTTGAAAAAACAATGGCAGAGGAGAGCAGTCCCACTCTGCATCATGCAGGAGTTAAAAAAATTACCAGAAAGGCAACTGTGGTAACTTACATGAATATATTCCTTAAATTAAGAAATTGGATGAAAGCATGTATGTGTTTACACAAAAATAGTGGGCTAAATAATATTAACATGCCACTGGTACATTCAAATAAACATATACAATTGAACAATTTATAGAACTTTGATCAGTTGCTTTGAAATTGCTTTCCTAAGAATCACAAGTATTTTGCTTTATTTAATTTGTATGGAAATTGTGGCATACTGAGGTGATTTACTAAGGGTCACTTGGCAAGCTGAGGAAAAGCATTCTTGTGTTCTGTTGAACTGTAAGGAGAAAACAGACTGAATCTTTGACCTGAAGTGGTCACCAAGCCAGTAGCTGGATATTGTAAAATAATAAGCTGTGTTTTCATTCTGTGATACTGGCACCAGCTAAACACATAAGTTGAGCAATAACCATATTACAGCTTTTGACTCTGTCTTAAAATGAGTTATCTATTCATATGATGAGTGTCATATTGACCTGTTTATATATTTCTCTCAAAACTGTGTTCTCTCTGATTTGCAACAGCTTAAAAACATTAAATTTTTTAAAAATATCCCTAGAAAAAGCCAGGTCTTCGGCAGACCATTTATCAAAACCATATTTTTCTTCATATTCTCCATCTCTCATCTACATTCACATTGTCTCTGTACATATGGCCAAACATTTGCCATGGGAGAGCATCTTGTTTGATAAAGTATGCCTACAAGCTCTTCTCCACTTTTCGCTCTTTGGAGTTAAGGAATAAGTGCTCTTTATTTTTGACTCTCCTCAATCTTTTAAGTCTGGCCTTTTAAATCTGTATCACTCATTGTTTTGTGTGAAAGTTTCATTATCTCTCTTTGAAGTTATTTGATTGTCTTTCTAGCATTTGGCCTCAGGAGTCTCTTCTGAACAATACCAAATGTTCCTTCTCCTGGACAATCTATATGACTGTAGCCACTGAAGTGAGCTTTCCGTTATCATCAGGTCAGCTTTCATTGATCCCAAGCAGTGATTCTTGGGCCAAGAACGAATTTCTCCAACATTGCCATAACTAACTCTGTCATGGTAGAAAGCTCCACAGACACTGTACTTCCAGAGCCTGAGGTACTCTTCCTTGAGCATGATTTACATTAAAGAAATATCATCAATGATGTCAGGATTGGCAATGCATGTGTTGGCATCAGTCTAATATTCCTGTTTTTTCTTGTTGACATTAGTGTATTTAAGTATCTTGAAAGACTTGGCCCTTTTGCCATGTCTGGCATAAAGTGCTTTATCACCTGGCATTTTTTATTGGGATACAGCTGCACAAATTTCACTGAGATGTTGTTTTGCAGTTGTTAAAGGATGTCCCCCTCAACACTTCAGGCTTCATTGAGCACTGCAATACATGTCCTGCTATTTGAAGTTGTATTTGCAAGTGTCTCTTGGACAAGTTCAGTGAGATGCCTTACTGTGAGAGAGGCTACTTAATCCTTCATTCATCTGTTGATGAAGACAGTTTCCCAAGGCCTTAGTAAGAAGTGCTGTCCTTCATGCTGATCTCTGTTTGTATGTTTTTCAGGACAAAGGCACAATTCAGACCCATTCTGAATTTATTTCTGAGGTTGTCTTCAATTTCGCTTGAGTCAGAAGATTAATCACAGATTAATTTCTAATTATTTTCTAGGCTACATCCTGTCATGACCAAGCTTTCCCTCTATAAGTTTGTTGTCAGGCAGTCTTTCAAATTTTTATGTTGATAGGCAAAGGTGTTTAAAAAATATTGATCTCCTCTGTTCACAGTAGTGGCAGAAAGATGGGATGGGTATATCATAAAGAAGTTAATTGTGGTTTAGTATGCCTGTAATCATCAAGACCTTTTCTGTTAGGCTTGAAGTAACCATCACTGACCTCTGTGCAATGTATCCCAACTCTGAGGCTTCTCTTCAGAAGACATTCTATTCAGTTACAAAGTCCAGGATCTTTCTTGAGGTAAATAATAATTTTTAGGTGTTTTTCATAGAGTCACATAATGTGAAAATACTTGTAAACAAGTACTCATAGGAGAAAGATGACCATCTACAATTTTTTAAGATTTTTTGTCTATGTGTACACTCACAACCACACTTCTAGCCCTCTCTGTCAGATTATTCTGAAATTTTCTAGTTCTGAGGATGAGAAGCACAACAGGCATAGGATATATCTTACTTTTAGACCAACTGGTGCAGCACGCTGGGAAGGTGAGGTTGGCTGCACACCTTATGAATACTGTTGAGTAAAAAAAAATACAGCCCTGGGAAAAATGTGTCTATTTATTGGTATATAAATCTGTAACTAAACATGGCATTTTTAAGAGGAATGGTTGCAATTCGATACCATGTTACATTATCCAACTGTGGTAACTGTATCACCCATACTTATCATGTCAGTTACATGAAAGTAGGAGTGTAAAAAATTAAGTGAAAATACTTGAACAACTTTATGTACACTTTTCTATTCACAGTTGTTAATTTCAGAAGTGGTTACTTGTTTGTTGTTTTGTTATTTTTTTAAAACACCTTCTTCCTACAACAAAACAATTATCTGCCACTATCGAATGGCTGAAGAAATAAAATATGAATATTACAGCCAAAATTGCATATTATTATGATCTCAGCTAGAGAGGATTGTTGGACTAAAGGACCGACTTAACTTCTTATTTTCCAACTTTGCTATATCAAAGTAAGTGACTAACAGTCAGAATTGACAATAAGCAGTTAGTCAAACCTCTGAACTACATAGAAGTAGTTCAAGCTGTCAGCAGAGCACCAGAGAGTCATCTTCCTATGTTTCTTATCCAGTTAGTACATACTTAAACAAATTGGAAAAAATGGTTGTACAGTTATGAAGGCAATGAAGACTTGTGCTTTTGACATAACTTTTCAGTAGTAATTTCAGGGCATGTTGATTTTCTGTTTAATTGTGGGTTCAGTTAGAAGCTTTTGGTTTCAAATTTCGCCCTTGGTCACTTAGTTAATTTCCTATGAAGACAGGCAGAAGGGAGTTCACATAGTAAATATTTTTGCAAACTCTTCTTTCCAAGTTTCTCTGACTGTTACAATGGCATACTTCAGGGCTCTTTGGCTGTTTTTAAGGAGGCCTGAAAGGATTGGAATTTGGGGAACCAGGAAAACTCTCTGGGATGGCTGAATGCGGAGCAAGTGACAGGAGAACATAGAGAAGGCAAAACTCCTGACTTATTGTAGTGGTGGAGAGCAGCTGAGCCCCCAAGGGAAGCAGCTCCCACATGGACGAGGAGATGGTGCTCTTTGGAGCACAGATCTGGTGATATTGCCACTGGGGACCACTGCTTATCCTTTTGGTGTTCATCTCATCTTTCCTTTGCTGGAGCTGGGCATCCAGGGAGTGCTGGTGTCCTCAGTACAGCCTTCTCACTCCAAACTATGGACAAACTACTCCTTATTGTTCCTTCCCTCCTCCACTGGAGCTGTCACGGCCAGAATACCTTAAAGCCCAAGGTCTGTGCCACAGCCCCAAAACCACAGAGCTGCTCCAGCTCTGTTTTCTGGTTCGCTCATACTCATCCAATCCTCAGTGTGCCTCTTCCAGCTGTGTTAACACTTCACAATATTTTCAGAAGCCCCCAGTTCCAGAGTTGAGGAGTTCTTATATAGATAGAGATGTGAAAATGTTTACAAAAGGTGTTGAAAGAAATCAAAACTCCTTTGCTTCTCTCAGCTGTGTTTTTACAGGGATTACTAATTTAAAAAAAAAAAACAAACAATAAAATGTCTCTAGTACTTGCTTTTCTATTATACTTCTGAAAGAGTAAATCATAACAACCCTGCACAGAATCTGGTGTTTACTTCCAGCTTCAGATTAAACACAGCAAACCAGGCTGCCAAGTGATATGCTTCTTTTTGACACTGTACATTCCAGTACCTCTTGAAGCTCTCAATACCCAATGAGAGTGATGACTGTAAGTTAATATCTTTCAGTCAGGATGCCATATGGTGCTTTGTGTTAGCATTAACACATAGGATAAGGAGTTAAGAGGGAAGATCCTTAGGATGAGAATGAGTATTGTGTGTTTGATTAAACATGGACATCAGCTCTTTTACTTCACAGGGGCAATACTGCCTGCCCTTCTCCCCCCTCATGAAATTGTGCTCTCTGCTATAGGAATCATTCCTTACTCCTGCATTGCAGAAGATGAAGTGTCAGGCTGCTATAGCAGCTTTTATGACCTTCACTTCCATTTTCCGTGCAGGCCACAGCACCATTTCTGTTTCTTCTCATGAGGACCAAGACAAGAAAAATAAGATGCAGGTAAGCCATTGCCACATTTGGCTGTAATGAGCCATATGCTTCTGAAAGCCAGCTCCACACTATACAGACTAGGGCATGCTTTTTTCTGAAGTATTCCTGGACCCATTGCTTAAAAAATGGATTATTGTTTTGTTTTTTTTTTTTGGCCTTCTCTAGGACCTCATCTCCTCCATCAAAAAATGGTACATTATCAGAACAACCTAGGGGATAAGGGGATAATCATTCTAATTTACTCAAGAATTTCAGATTTCCAAATCTGACTTCATTTCAAATTGGGCAACAGCCAAATATTTTGAAATTCTCAGAAAGAAAAAGTAAAGTGAAACAGATTGATCAAAACATTTAAACTGTAATGTTTATCTCTAAAGACATTTTGGTATCTTAACAGAGATTTGATCAAATTTGTAGTTTTCAAACAGCAAATCCATGTTTTATTTCAGGAACATCATCATGGAATATTTTGAGGCTCTTGGAACTACTTTCAGTGTTTCTTAGAGGAAGGCTGCATAAAGCAAATGTGGATTTGAAAACATTTTATTTTCTCTTATGAAATCTACCTGTTAAGATACCAGACGTGTTCTCCTTATTCACTAGGTCTTCTGTGAACTATCACAAAACTAGAAAGAATTGTAGGGCTTGGTTGTGGAAGCTTGGACATAAAAAGGGAAGTGAATGTCAGCTGAAAAAAAAAGTTTATTAGCTTTGCTGAAGTCTGCACTCAGAAATGCGGTAGTTCCTGCTTGGCATTTTCAGCTTTGTATGTCTGGTACACCTTATGTACTAATTTTACTCATTTCTGAAGTGCTCAGATAGGCATTTTCATTAAGCAGTTCTGTATATGTGAACATGTGTCACCTAATCATGGGCGCAAAGCTTAAAATGTAATCTTGACTTCTGTATGGGCACTCTATATACTGTGAATAAAATATGTGTTTTAAGCATAGCATCTGAGTTATTTTGTGCTCAGTATTCCAAATGATAAGATCAGATGTTCAAGTTTAAATATTCAGGATTTGGTTTTTTTTAATTTCCAAGGAGCTAATTAAAGGCAAAGCTGAAAAAATGTTTTACATCTTCAAGTAAAATGTTTCCCTGCGCAACACAGTGAATATGCAGTGGTGCAAGTTGCTTGTACTAAAAACTTAGCAGAAGTGAAGAGATGTATATTGATTCCTATAAATAAAAAGCCGTTTAAAAATACGTATTTGGCATTCACTTTTTTTACTGTTACATGGACAATTTTCCTCATTATCTTAATTAAACCTGGTTTGCATCAAACTGATAGTCTACCTCTCTTAGCTTTCTCCAGTAATTTTTTTAGTAGGGTTGTGTGTGGTGTGTGCACTTAAGAAAACAACATCAGGTTGTGCTATCTGATCTTGACATGCTGTACTGTTGTGGTGAATTTCTTAATGCACCAGGCTGTCCGTCAGGCCCCAGATACAACCACAAAGCCAAGCCAGTGACGCAAATCAGCAGCTGATATAAACAAGTCGACACAAAACAGCTAGCAGTGAACCTCCGGAGATGCTTCTTTTTTCCTCTTTTTTTTTAGTAAAAAGAAACATATCTCAGCAACTGAAATGCTTTTGCATTTGCTTCCAACTTCACAATTAACCTAAATTTGGCTTTGTAATTTGTGAGTTTGTAAGAGAATGTGATGCAGCCTGCTTGTAATTGGTTTTATAGACAGTGTGTCCTAGACTTAGCATTTGTTGATTTTTAGAAGTATCCCAGTGACCTCTTTTCCTGTTTGTATGTCATTTAATAATCCATAAAAAAACTCACAGAAGGACCTTGAAGTCCTCTAATTTTTTTTCATCTCTTTTCTATTAGTTGATTAAATGCGTATAATCTCTTTACAGCTAGAAATATCTCTCTCAGTTTCCTACTCTCACTAATATATCCATGTTTAAAGGGTATATGTAGTACTTCATTGTTCCCATGTAATTCACAGTTGGAAGCACAAGCATCATTTCATCCAGATTTATACGGGGCATGCTTTTTTATTGTATTTAGTGCAACTACATATTATGTTAGTAGAGCTAAGTGTGAATGCTGCTTAGAGTAGCAGAACTGCTTTGTTCCACGTGGTGCTCTGTCCTGCTTTCCTCCTCCCTCCAGGCAAGTAAGACCTTTCAGCCCAGGTCCAAGTTCACCCATGTAACTGCATCTGCGGTGAGACTGTTGCCTGGTGAAGCTGTAGCATTGCAAACCACTCCCTTCACCGATACAGCCCGGGGCAGCGGGAATGCAGTGGAGACTTGGTGAGAACTATCCACTGCCTCCCTTTTCTCAGAATAGTTACTGTTTATTCTGCTGTGTGGTTTTATAAAGTCTTTCAAGTACCTTATTCTGTATGAATAAATCATTGTTAAATGTGATTGTAACACTGTTTTCAACCAGCTTATGTCTAGTATTAAGTAAGTTCCCTCCTGGAATTTTATGGCAGCATGAGATCTATCAAGATTCTCCAATCTGTTTCCAACTGGCGCACTGCTTTAAATGACTTCAGATCAATTAATTATCCTTTGTTTACAAACTAGGACAATTGCATTCACAAAACTTAAAGCCTGTGCACATATTAAGTAACTAATATTAACAACAGATCTTTTGAAGAATGAAAGTACTGGCTGTTTACATATGTATTTACAGTGGAAAACAATATTCTCTGCTAGGGAAAAGCATGTATGACAATGCTAATACTTCTCATCATGCTACAGATTTTTTCCTATTAAAGACATAATAAATAGGATGTAAAATCTCTGTTCCTTGGAGCTTTCATATCATGTATCCAGGCCTGGAAAATGCAAGAAAAGCTGTCAGTTAGGTCTCCTGGAAATGAATGCCTTCTTTTTCATAGTCCAGATAATCCTGTAACAGGAAATTACTTCCATATGTGGCATACGGATGTGTTAGGAAGCCATCTCTTTTGCATCTCTTAATAGAGAGATGTCATCTACTGGATGTTATAATTTAATGAAGAGTCCCCAAGTGTAGTTAAGAAATGTTAGCTGTTGTTGCAATTATGACCTTTTGTGGAATTGCTTTTAATGCACTTCCCACAAAATCTAGCATTCTGACACAAAGTGGGTTGATATACAAACGATAAGGAAACTTCACTTCTTTTTTCTGATTGTCTTTTATCCACCAAATAAATTACAGATAATATTTCCTGCATTTTTCTAGTCTTCTGTTGCTATCGTCCCTTGATCTCAGTGTAATATAGATGATGATAAATAGATATTTTTAGAGGCAAATATGTGGAGTGTTGAGAGGTTCTGTAGAGTGAGACTGACTTTTTTTCCTTGCCATCCAATTTCTTCTGTTTTACTATAAATTTAAAAAATAAAACCTGAAGTTGCTGTGCTTAGCTCTTTTCAGTTTTAGGAAAAAAAGATTCCTGGGATTTAAATTAAGATTTAAAGATTATGTATCTAAATTCCAAAACCTACTTTTTTCTGCCTAAGCACATACTCTGCCTACTGGCCAGTGTTTTGTAGTGTTAGTAATACACAGTATAGTACCATATATGTTCTGTATAAAATAATAAGTAACATTATCCTCACTGTCTTGTTGCTTTTATAGCTCTGAGTTTTACATTTTATGTGTTGTAAGAAGTGCTGTTGTGATTTGGGGAGCTACTGTTTATGAATCACTGTATAAGGGAACAATTCCATATGTGTGGAGTCAGACAGAAGCTCTCAGGCTCCTGTGCCAGATGGAGACAGTGCAGGACTATTGGGCTTGAGTCTCTCAGATGCAGATGGGAGGATGTTGAAACTCTGGCTAGGTATAAGGGTAGTCAAATTAAAGTTGATGTCTGCCGACATAAACTAAGAGGAATGGCAATATCGTGCCCTTAAATAGAAGACTGAGAGGGATTCTCATCTACTTGGACTGCAGTTGCTGTTCAACACTGAAACTGTGTTACTTTTAAGTGGTAATAACAACAGCAGAGCTGTTCTTATATAGACAAGGTTTTCACTGAGCAGCTCAAGCAAAATCCATATTAATGGGTGTTGGTAGTCCAGCAGCTTGCATGCTCAACCCCATTCTGCATGGTCCCTGTCCTCCACTCCTTGCAGCCGAGAGGAGTTGCATTGCTAGTGAGGTAACCAAGTGGTGATGGGGTGGGGTACGGAGCGCAGGGCGGTTGCTCTGCCTCCTCTATGCTCAGTTTTGCCTATGGTGATGAAAACTTGAGTTGTCCTTATAACAGTGATATACCCACATCCTTCATGAAGTCAATCTCCTCCAGCAACAGTGGAGGAAGACAAAGAAATGACAGTCTAATGCTGAGCCTTAAAAACTGCACTGCTGGCAAGCTCTGGTAGATGGGTGGTTTATCTACACTGCCTTTTGACGGTTGTCCTCAACTCCAAATGCAATTCTTAATTCAGTGTAGGTACAAGAGGCTGTTGGATACCTTCCTGTATTAACTGGTACAACCAACATACCACCTGCAAACAGCCGTGTAAGTAGAAGGTGGACAGGATACAGAGCGTGTCATGATTAAGGCCATAATTGCAGAAGCCTGTCACACTTTGTGTTGACTTATCCTCTTGGAGAGGAAGATGGGAAAGGCAGAAAAACAGAGATAATGTTTTTATTATCATTGCAGAGCCAGCCAAGAAAGAGGAAATCATACTTCGTGGAAGTCAGATCCCATAACTTGGAGAAGCTCATGGCAGAATTCAGGATGGGTTTGACTGGATTTGTTACAGGTTATGATACGTGCTGCTGAGGTCTCGCACCAGGGACATTATTAAAATGACAGATGATGCTGTTAAAATGGCAGTCTGTTACAGTCTTATGTAAAGGTCTCTACAATTGTGTTTTAAGGTAGTACATTTCAAACAGATTTAAAAAAAATGACAAAATTGAAATTTAATATGTGGAATGGATTTCCATGAGGCAGAAGAATCTAGATATAATAAGGATTCAAGACAGTACAAAATGAGAAGATTAAAAAAAAAAAGGATGAGATTTAGAATATTAAGATATAATTTCTGCACTTTGCTATAATCTTTGACTTGAATCTGTAGCGGATCTACTGAGCACTGCTGCAAACAGGATAGTAAACACTGCTCATCTTTGCTTTCAGTGGGACGTGGACAAGATAGAAGCTTTTGCCTGTACCGGCCACATCACTGCAGTTCTCCACAGCCTGTGCTGTCTTCTTTAGTCAGTGATCTGAGCTCAGCTTAGTCTTTTTCTTACAGAGACATAGTTCTTTTAAGACCTAGTCTAGCTGCTTTTTCTGAGAGATTTCATATTCACATCTTACGGTCGTAGAAAAACAATTTTACTGAGCTTCCCATACCAAATCCAGTCCCTAGCTGTGCGACCATGGTTACCATCAAGAAGCCATGGGATAATGCAGTTCTGGAGGAGAACAGTACAATTATTTATAGGTTTACACAGGAAACATGCAGGATATATGCATTTGGGGATTTTTATGCCAATCATTTGTCATGGTATTATTTGAAAAGAAATTAAAACTTTTTTTTTAGAATGATAAATAAGAATAATCATATTACTAGAGCCACCCTGGAGTTTTAGAAGAGCTCAGCTATGAAAATAGTGAACTAAGAAATGCGAGTAACATGCCTATTGTAGTTGATGTATCTGAGGAGGTGAAAGAAGTAAATGTGACAGCAAACTTTAGAAGTCCATAGATGCTCTGGCAACCTTCAGACTGTAAATCTGACTCCATTACCAGCCAAAACGTTATAAATTGTAATAATGAATGGAAGTAATAGCCAAATACACAGATGACAATTTAACATAGCTTTTGTAGAGGAAAGCCACTCTCACACATGTGTTGTGGTTCATAGAAAGAGTCAAAAACATGGATAAAAGTGGTCTAGTGATTAGAGCATATTAGGCTTTCCAAAAGCTTTTCACAAAGTCCTTCACAATCATTTGTGAAGAGGCCAAACTTCTGCAGGAAAAAAAAGAAAAATGTCCTTTAAAGGATAAATTATGTTAAATGATGAGTAAGTTTTCATAGTTGTGGAAGGTTTCCACTGGAGACTCACAAGGGTGTGTGCTAGGAAATGTGTTCAGCTATTCAGAAAGAAACTGAAAAAAAGTGGTGGAAAAAGGGTATGAAGAAATTTTCCAAAATTGCTCAGAATGGCCAAAAACAGGGCTAGTTGCCGAAAGATGATGCGTGAGTCTTAATATTCATAATATACAATGGAGTGAGGGAAACCTTAATTGTGCCTACACAGGAATGGATTTTAAATGAACTGTTACTTTTAAGTACAAACCTTTTTGCCTCCTTGGGCAGGCCTCTAAAAATAACAGCTCATGTATTGCCAGCCAAAAATGTGAAAAGAATGAGGAAAGAAACAGAAAGCAAAATAAACAGAGTCATTGCACCACTAAATAAATCCAGGATCCGCTCACATCTTGAACATTAAGTGCAGTTCTGGTTACCTCATTCCAGAAAGTAAGTATTAGTATATAAAGTACAAAAATACTGTTCCAGAGCATGGAGCAGAGGAGGTTAATAGATTGGGAGAGGCTCCTTTGCTGTGGAAAAGGACCAGAGGCAGTTTGAGAGGAAAATGCGCAACAAAATCATGGAGAATCTGAGTAAGGCACGGTCATGTATTTTGTGACACAGGAACGATTATGTACTTTGTGACACATGAACTCTAAAAGTGAAACAAATGAAGCACTTTTGACACACAATGGGTAGTTAAGTTGTTGGATTCATCGCCCCAAGGCCTTGAGGCCAAAAATATGGTTTTCAAAATGAAATTTAAAAATATACATAGGATAGATTCATATTTCCAGTAAACACAGAGGCCCAAATATGGCTTCTATCTCAGCAGGTTCCTTACCAGATTTCCAGAAGCCTTCCTAGTGAAAGGATCACTCTGTCTATTCTATACTCTTTCTCTAAACATCTGCTATTCGCTCTTGTCAGCATTACTTTTGACGCCAGGGTAGCTACTTTGCGTATGTATTCTTTGCTCCTAATCAAAATTGAATAACTTTTGAGTTTTAAAGCTTACCATCAAGAATTTAAAGATTACAATTCAGTGTGATTGAGGTTTTTTATACCTAATGATAAAACTTGATGGATTCTACCTGTCAGAAAAGGTGGCCATACAGCCTGCAAAATCTAATCCTTTTAAAAGCTACAGCATAGTAAAGATATGGAACCCTGTTCGAAGATGTTTACTTTTATTTGCTTGTTAAATGAAGTATTACATAGAACTATCCCTATGTAGAGTTGGAAAGGTTTCCACTCAGTGTTTATTAATAGTTAATGCTTGTTGTAGCCATTTTAGACACAGTATTGTTTCACTTCATAGTTATGTGTGTCTTCGAATGATGAAGCTACTGAATTTGCTAGGATTTTTTGTGTCCCACTTAGAAACAGGACAATTTCAAAACGTTTTCAGACTCAGATGGGTTTGTGTAATGATCCTCATTTGAGCTGGAGATCTTCAGAGAACAGGCACTCTCATGAGACTGCTGGTATTTCCTGTTTCTCATCAGTCCAGAAATACAGTAGCAGAGGAAGAGCTTTTCTCTTAGCCCTGCATGATATTTGTGCTTCTGCCTGAATTTAGGAAGTGCCACAGTGCAAAAAAATGAAAGAAAACAAACAAGCAAATTTAATGCAACCTTTTCAAACCCCAGAAGAGGTTCATATTTGGGTTGTGTTTGGACAGCAGCGGTTTGCCTCTCCCTAGCCTTGTTATATATTTTTGTTCAGAATTAAAGACTAATGAGCCATTTTTTTTAAAGTTAACTACATGCTTTTTGTAAAACTGTCTACTGTAAAGCTCTGATATAAGTATTTTACATTATAAATACATTGGTAGTATACAGAGATGCTAAACAAACAAATCATAATTTAACACTTCTTTGTAGGACTAAAAATACTTGTCTATAAATATCTCTTAATGAGATATTCATAAAATTAAAATAAGGTCTCACTAATTTTCTTGAAAGTTATCCAGAAATTTCTTTTATAAAATGTGCAATTGTCACTATAAATAGAGAGCTAGATAGATTTTAAACCCAAAAGGTCAAACATCAGTTTCAAGAGCTTTCAAAGTAGACAAATTAGAACCAGCACAGAATATTCCTATTAACATAAATGATTCTAAAAAACATAGAGTGACTAAGTGTGAATTTGTATCCTTCCAGCATATTCACATACAGATTTTGCATTTTAAAAATTTTAAATATTCACATAAAAATATTTGAGGGGGGGTGTATTTTTTATATTTTTATATTTTATTGGTGTGTTTGTGTGTATAAATTTTATTTACTTTTATAATATAATACACTAAAATATAACCATGTATATATGTTAAAATAATGCTGAGAAGTAGATGGGTTTGGTTTTTTTATATTTCAAATTTATTCCAGCTGCATTAGGCTTTAGCTGTTATTTTCACCTTGCTGACCACGTGATTTTGCTGTGGTGAATATGTGCGTAAATGAGGTTTTTCTTGTGGTTTTCCTGCAGATACTGGGGAGTAGCAGGTTATGCAAAGGTAGCAAGACAGTTTATTATTCCGGATGTTAAGAGATGTAGAAGGCTTCTGAAATATTTTGTTTAAAATATTCCTCTTCTGATGTATTAGTGATGTGAGTACCCCAAACACAGCATTTAATTATCCTATCTGTGGTGTGTTGCTATGCAGTAAAGCCATTTCCTGTGAATAAATTGGTAACAGAAGCAAACTCTTACCACTGATGCTAATTCGAGAAATTTTTGAAACTCCATTCAAGTTCTTTTCCTAAAGAAAACCTAAGTAATGTGTACATGTCCTCAAATTTCCAATTTTTATCACTACAAGATTGGATTATTTTTCTCTCCACTTTGACGTTACAATTGGTACAGGGAGGATTTTCAGATCTGGGTGAAACAGATGCTTCCCAATCACAGTTTAGTCATCAGACAGCAACAAATAAAAAGTTTGCCATACTTAGCAAAGCTGCTCTTGGTTGCCTTAATGGTAAAACTTCTTTGGCTCAAAGTAGGTAATTCAATGTGGTAAGTATATGAGGAATGATGAATTAATCTAGAGAACTTGAAGACAATTACACTTTACCATCTGGAGGTGGTCCCACCCTTGCTTTAAGCTACTTCTCGGGTGAGTATAGAATTTGCACTTTTTAGACCTGTCTGATACCTGATAAATTTCAATCTATTTCTCTTACTGATTTCAGGGTTATTAATTAGTGTGACGATTCCTTCTGCAGAATTGACGGGAATGGAGTGCATCAAAGTGCAGTTCAAAACTTGCAGTACTTTGAGAATGCAGCTGCCTAAAATCAACAGGCAGCTGCCTAAGTCTAACAACATGGTAGGAATGCTAGAAGAGGAACTGCTGAGGGTAGACACCCTTCTTTAAGGTTTCCCTTTTCTGGAGCCCATGGATGATGTTCTTTGGGATTTAAAAAGGATCTCTATTCTGCAGAGATTCAAAACCCTGAGTACGTCTGTAAGCTCTTGCTTTAAAAAACATCTGGCTTTGGTCAGTGATTTTCTTTGCTTAAAGGCTTTTATACTGACAACCTTCACCGCTTGTAATGAAATCCTACTCAGACACTAGTGAATAGTGAAGGAAAATATTTGTCATTGCGTTTGTTTGAAAGTGCAGGAAAAATTTAAGAATCACTGTGTCAGGAAAAAATCTAAGGCTTATTAGGAATCTTGTGTAGTTCACTTGCTGCATTTCTCTAGGAGCAAAAACTTGTGTCTAATCCCTGTTCTGAGCGTCACTCTAACGTTTCATACAAAGAATTATTTAGTAAAAGACTAAAGCAGTCTCAGGTGGTAGCTAGGGTGGTCCAAAGGCAATATGGTGGGGGTGAAATGTAACTTACAGGGTACAATGTAAGGGACATGAGCAGGATCTCCTGTCTAGGTCTCTTCTTTGAATATAAAGCAGCTTTGCTATCACATTTGTAGGGACTGCAGTGCTCCAAGTGTGTTTAATTAATACTTTGAGAATACCTAACAGACTGATCACCTCACATATTTTAGTAGAAATACGTGCATCTGGACCCCGGAATTGATCCAGGCCTTTAATAGTCCATTTCACTGAGGCTTAGACGGTTCTCATGCTCCTCAGAAGAAAACATAGGACTCTGATGTAAAGCATGAAAAGCAGAGTGTGCCTGGGATTGAGAATCAGATTTAAATACGTAATTACCGTCTAAGTCTTAGGTGCACGCTAAGGACCTAAGTAGTTTGTTGCATCTGGCAAATCCATTTTGGCTTGCTGCTCTACTTTTTTTTCTTTAGCCTGTTCTGTTCCACCTCTGTTCTTTTCATGTTTGATAGGATACTCTCAGTATTCTTTCATCTGAATGTAGGGCTGGCACTGGTGAAAAAGATGGCAAAATCAGTCTACACCACATCAGCTATCCTTAAAATATACACAATGTGCAAGAGTTTGTTTTTTATATCCTGTCGACTCTTCACCCCTCCTCTATGCACACATCCAGAGGAAAACACCTTGGCCTTCATGGGAGATAGTGCTAGGGAGGTACTAATCTTAATGCATGGGCAGAGTGAAGTTAAATACAAGTAAAATGGAGTAAAATATGGGAATGTTGAAGGCAGAAGTAAGGGAAGGTGAGACGAGTGAATGCTCCAAGCGTGGGTAGTGATGTTTGTGTGTTTATGTGTATATGCAGAGAGAGGATAAGGGAGAAAAAGAACAATGCAGATAAATAGAAGCAAGAATATCAAGTCACCGGTGATGCTAAAAGCACAGGATGAGTGGTATTTGTAATATTCTTAAAAGAGTTTTCTCCCAGATCATCAGTTTGCAGCATAAGCAAAACCGTAGTAAGGTCAGCAAGCTGTACCCACACCCAGCTCATCCAGCTCTGGAGACTGGGATTGATTGAATAGAAGGATTTCCTGGAATGAAATATGGAGAAACATTGACCAAAACATTAATAAATGACTGCTATGTAGTTATCAAACATACATCAGTTGTCGAAGTCATCATGAGCCCTGTAAGCCAGTATAATTGGTTAGCATACATTTCCGTTCTTTTTTTTTGGTTAGTGAGGAGGTGGCAATACAATAAAAGGAAGATGTGCCAGAGTAAGGTCTAGAGTTCAAACAAAATACTTCAGCATAGTCTGTTAGTCTCAGCTTGTTCTGCAATTGTACTGAAGATACTTCTAAATCAACAAATCCATCCACAAGACAGAAAAAAAAAAAAAAGGAGAGAGGAGAAGGGGTTGGGTCTGGATTGGAACAGGATTATAGAAGCTCTGGTTTCTGTTCACATCTCTCTATTAGCTTTTGATTGAAAATAATGGATGAGAAGTAAAAACATTTTCCCACTTTCCCTGCTTACATTTTGGTTGCATGTACTTCCGATACAGTGTCTACAGTTCAGTAACTATATCCACAGTGCTATTATGGTGGTCAGCAAGCATGTGTGCTCACCCTAACCCTGTTCAGCTTGCAGGTATCCCTTTAACCTCTGTAACTAGACTTCCTCAGGTTGCCCAATGGTTCTGTTCACCCTCTGCAGCAGATGACCTCGTGGCACTACAAGGAGTGATCCAAGACAATGTGGCATCTTCGCAGCATCACTGAAATCCAGAGAGGTAGTGAGGCTTGTCATGGCATGGACATCAGCCCAATCCACACCTCAGACTGTGTGCTGAGGTTCTCATGAAGAGGTGGCATAAGCCTGATTACCCTACTTTGGGGGCATTCCCTGAAATAACCCCAAATTTGCTCAGCTGTTCATACTAAAAAATGTGCAAAGGCAGGCCTGTAAATGATCATAGACCCAGACATTTACTCTCAGTGCAGTTTGGATGTAACTATATGGACTAGCTAAGCAGGGCCCGTGGGCAGTGTGGCTCGATCTCTATTAAGTAATAGTGACATGCTGCGTAATAATGTTTCGTTCACTAAAAACATTTCCAATCTTTTCTTTTAAAGGATTAAAGCAATGAACTCTTGTTTCTATGTTGTAATGTTGCTTTTTAGATATTTATTTTTAAATATTTTTAAACTTCTAGATTTCCTGGAAATGCTTACTTCATTACTATAGAGTTACTGGCTGCTATTGCACTGCTTGTCCTTTTTCCACAAAAATAGGAAAGTAACTTTGCCAGATGCTGATGAGTCTTTTGTACAGTGGTAGCAAGTCTATCTGATATAATGAAACAACATGAAGAATGATGCTATCAGTAAGTATTTCCTTGAGGAAACACTGACCCTCATTCTTAGGGTTGAAAATTTAAATACACTGTTCAAACAAGGTTCCTATAATGTTTAAAAGCACAGTTACCATGTAGTTAAATATTAACTAAATTACTTTTGCTATTGCCCACTATGAAATGGAAGTTTGCACCTTTCTTCTTTGTTTTCTTTCCTTTCCATCCCCAATTTTTCAAAGCAAACTTAGCTTCTTGTGATTTATTTCCGGAAGAGGTAAAATGGCAATAACAGTACTGCTAATGATACTGAAATATTTTCAAAACATGTACAAAAGATATTGGATTCAGAGAATTAAATCTTGAATAATGAATCAGTTGGATGTTACAATCACATTTCAGTCAATGGATATAATGATTATGTAACTGAAAGAATTTGACACAGTTTATGCAATTACTTTTTCATTCTGGCTACATGATTTCTGATAATAAATTTAAATAAAAACTAATACATCAAACCTTGTAACTATTGCCTCTACAAAGGAGGTTTTTGTTCTTAATCTCCTGCTACCATCATTTGAAACTGCTCTTGGTCCCAGGTTCCCTTGATCTATTATCAAAATTCAGTCCGATTTTTAACAGTTATATAAATAATCTTTCATATCAGTCTGTAAGACGATATTGGAAAAAAACCAGGAACTGTAGTGATCCACGGAATTTTGTGACAATAAGTTTGAATGGAACCATACAAGTGAATGTCAAAATTATATTTTGAAAGACTGAAGGACTACTAGCAATAGTAGTAACAGCGAGCAAAGCACTGTAGCTATCCTATAGTGGAACAATAAAAAAAGAAAAAAGACTAGAAGAAAGACAGTCTTTTGAATTTACATTGCATATGATCATGACTGTTCTAGGTTACCTGAACTGGTATCTGAACATCTCTTCTAAAGTTGCCAGTCTCCAGGCAGAGTGACATTACCTTCCCAAGTCTGTCCTACGCATACGTGAAAGTGGTATGTTAGTAGGTTGAGCCCAGATGCTTGCAATAATTGGAGTCATCTTGGAAAAAAACACTGTCAGTGGAAAAGGAAGTTATACCAAAGCACATCTTAAGTGCCACGGCTACTTAATACACTCATAATTAGAAACACTATAAATAGAGTACGCAAGTTAGTCTTCTGGTTGCTTCAGTTGTAGCAGAAACCCTTACAGTGTGCGATTGTGTAAGGCCCTTCTTGCAAAGCCATATGATGAAGGAAAGGGTTGGATGTGACCTATTCATCAGCATGCTGACATTTGTGTCACGGGGTTAGAGTAATGTGAGATAGGTGATAACTTACATAACTTTTGAAAACTTTTTTAGCAGTGATTCCAAGAGGCTGGCTTATTTGTTATGAAGAATATGAGGCTGGGTCCATTGGGAATTTGAGCAGGGATCTCAATCATGTTCCTCTATCCTCTTGCAGAAAAGCACCTCAGGAAGACCATGGGAAGATGACAGTGGTAAATCTTTGGAAAAAGAGGCTTGGAGAGTAACACTTCTCCCCTCGTCCTGAAAAGTATTTCCTATGACCATCAAAATTAATCATGAGCTGTGATTCCTCTGTGTTTCAGCAACTGAAGTCTTGAACATTTTATTGTAGGCCACATTATTGGAAAGTAGATGTCTTTGATTGTTCAGCAGATTCCTAATAAAAATAGAATTAAAAAAAAAATCAATAAATCTTGGGAGATACCATGGAATAGAATCCCCTTCAGTGTGCTGCACAGGATTTTTTTATTTTGTTTTTGCTTTCTTGCTTCAACCCATTTTGCTTTTCGTTTTTAATCCACAATTTATACTGTGCCAAGCAGAATATATTTTTAATTACTTTTAACTGCCTCAATGAAGTCGAATACGAAGTCATAAACACATTATCATCATCAAACTAGTTTGTTAAAACCTATTTGTTAAACCTAGTTGTTAGCTACCTAGATGTTAAAATGCACTACATTAAGTTTTCTTTCTTTTAATGATCAATAGTTAAATATCGCAGTTACAATATCAAAAATCTGAATAATAAACTGAGATCTAAATTAGGAAACTAAATTATACAAAAACATGGAAATATCTGTGTCTTCTTGTACAAAGCATAACTGCTTTGAAAAAAGAGGCATCAGATCTTGAAGATGTAGTTTTGCATACCGTGTGTTTTTTACAAAATAGATCACTTAATAAAAACTTTATGCATATTTTTATAGTCAGATTCACTTTTGTTTCAATTAAATATGATTTTTAAAGTCATTTTAAATCTGCAATTACTAATCCTGCAATTTTACTTATGGCTTACTTACTTTAAATTGTCAAACTTCCTGCAATGCATTCTTGTAGAACATTGTTGGTTTTAATTAATAGGTCCAAATTTTTCCAGCACCTATGGGCCTCAGGTTAAATAATACTGTACTTGGAAAATAATACTAATTGATTCAAGGAGTGTATTGATACAGAAATAAAGTAAAGAAAATCAACAATGAACATGTACCAGATCCATTTTTTTCCCTTCTTGTTCCCTAACTGATAGAAAGTTGGGTCTTGTGCTGTTCTCAGATGTTTTTAAATTCTTAAACCTCTTGTTGTCCCTGTCCTTGAAAATCAACTCCTTTATAAACCCTTCTGAAAATTTTCCAAAGTTCTGAGTACCAAATAGATAAATCAATGTCTTAAGGTGAGATTAAACTCGTCTTTATAATAGAATTCATTTTTTTTCACTCTTGTAATAGGAATTAAACTGTAATTTGTATGGAATAAGAATGGAAGTATAGAAAAGTAATGTCTCTGTAAGGATAAGTCATAAAAATACTAGTCAAGGACTAGCCCTTAATCTTACATCTGTAAAACATAGGTTTCTACCGCTTCAGGTAAATGTCGTGCTTTGGTAAACAACTTAAAAGAGACTTTTACGTATTCTGAAGGCTGAAGTCAAAAAATAGAGAGAAAGATGAAAAAAATCCCTCAGCTGAAGTCCCATTAAAGTTAATGCCAAAAGAAGAGTGCAATAAAATTGACAGAATCAGAATCTAAACTTAAAAGAGGAGGAGTCCTGAGGACAAAGCCTCTTTTTAGTTGTTATGTATTTTCTTTACGTGTAATGAGCATGTAATTGTTCAAGAAATCAAACTGTGGAAAATTTGGAAGGTTAATAATTGAGTATCACCATCTCAAAAGAAGTCAGTAAAAGAGAAAAGATCAGAATCTTAATCTCTGAAGCAATAAACATTTGTGTTACCAAAGAAGTCTCAGTGCCTTCTCTAACTGCTTTTAGCACCTATACGCCTGCTAATGTAAAATCAAGCTGAACATAATCTCTTTCCCAAAATACTTTGTCATACATGCAACATAAATCACCTTTCATGTGGAAAGAATCAACATGCACAGGAGTGTTTAGATATGGGATTTCTTTTTGTAGATAATACTCTGGTAGGAAATAATATCATGTCTGAGCTTAGTATGTATTAAAGTCATTAATACAGACCAAGTTTTAACCCAGGATTTCATTTTTAGGATCTGTAAAAAAATATCTGTGATACATGTTCCTACCATAGAGACCATGGGCCTTTGTACATGTGTGTGTGTGGGGGGGGAAATGAAGGGCCTTATTATTTAAATATTTACATTAGCCAGAATAAGCACAAAATCTTTTAAAATTAAGACAGTGTGATGGAAAGAAGATCTGATGTGTATCAGCTATCAGAGTTTTAACTCACTCTTATATTAATTTCCATTAATATAACAAAAGCCTGTGTCCCAGGAGTGCTATGTGTGTCAGTGAAAGCCTCTTTATGCACAAGTGCTGTGGGTGTCCTGTCACGAGTGTGTAAAGTTTTGTGATTGTCATATATGTTTTCTTCTAAGTACATCTGCCTTTCTACAAGATGTCTGTCTGTAGGAACACTGTTATACTAGGCAGTAACAACAGACAATAATCCATTTTATTGCTGTTATATTATAATGCAACATGGTTGAATAGCAATAATGATGATCCAAAAAGAAGGCTCAAAGCCCAAGCAAAAATGAGATTTGCAAAGAAACACTAAGATATAGAGACAAGTCTGGCCGTTTAGAAGCTTTATATCCTGAAGCCGATCATTTTGGAATTGAGTGAAGTGACTACAGTAAGAGTTCAGTGATGCATGTGTAGTGTAACTAGAATGGATTATTGTTTAATACTGATTCTTTGCAGTCCAGTGTAACACCTGAAAAGACATGGCTAAACTCAATCAAAATATTTTCAGATCAGTAGGTACCTCAATTATCATTAGTCACTTCACTAGTAAACCAAGCTATGCAGGAAGCGAACACAGATAACAGAGATTTGTCTTTGCTGTGAATAGACTAAATAAATATGAATTTACACACTGGTAGGAAAGGAGTTAGGAAAGCAACAAGGATTTAAAGCCAATACCTTCTTCACTTACTTTTATTCCCTTTGTGTTACTTGCAGGACAGAGGTCCATTCTAGAATAAGGAAGAGTCTCCTTTTCCTGTAAACCAACTTTAAGTTTTCAGATTTGTTTGTATTCCTGTATTTCCTGGGGTATAATAAAATTGCTCGTTAGCTCTCTCTCTGAGGCAAAAGCAACCATGTTTACAAGCTGTGGGAAGTGTCCAGAGATATAATAGAGGTTATTATTTACACACATGATGTTGTTTGCAATTAAGAGGCCACCTCAGGCATTCTCCTACTTTCAGGTAACCCAGTTGCAAGTAGTCAATAATAAATACCTTTGTTAATGAAGGTATTTATTTCATAACCTTTATTTTTGGTTTTGTAGTCTGCTCATAAGCAAGAATCTGATAGCCATTATTTTAGGCACAGGCTTGTCCTGATTTTAGCATGATTTTTATATTGCGTCTGAAGATGATGCAGAAATTTTACTGTTGTGGAGTGTGGCATTTGGCTTGCTATGTCATACATATAATGTGTTTTGTTTTATCAATAGCAGCTGAATACTATGACAGCATATACCTTCATCCCTCCATTGTAAATAATAGATTACCATAACTTAAAAATAGCTTCACTTAGCAATTATGCTTTCATTTTGAAGGCAACGTTTCCTTTACTTAAGTAATTATTATCTGAAATCTGTGCCTGGTAACATTAACTTCTAGGGTTTCTGATACATTTTTGTTTCAAACTTTTGCCTCCAAAAGTTTAAATGCTTATCTTCTGCCAACTTCAAAGACCATCCTTTCCCCTGTAGTATAAGATAGTAATTATGATGTGTAGAAGCACTTAAATGTACTCTCATGTAACAGAAAAGCTTTCTAAATTCACTATCTTTACATTAACAATTTACTTCTCAGTGACATCTTCAGGTTTATCTATCTGAGCTTGGATCCATTCAATTCTAGGACCAGCTGCAAAACTTATTTCTGAATTTGTCATATGGGATTCAGAGGTTCTTTTGTTAATAAAGAACATTTTAGTTTGTCAATAATGGTAAATACGCTTGAAGACAGAGGCTTCAAATAGTTCATTCTCAAGGTGAATGTGGCTTTGACTTTTGTAGCAGTTGAGCTTCATCCACACTGAGTATTAAGATTAGAAGTAAACCAATTTAATTCTGAGGGCTTGTCAGATTTAGGAGTGTGACTAATGGCATGGTGGAGCATAATACAGAGAAATCTCTACTTTCTCAGGAATGCACTATATTTCTGGAACGTAATTTACCGCTACCAGATTGTTTAGGACCTTAGCTCTGCCTGACTCTATGCCATATGCAAGATTTAGATCAGGTTAGCACCAGCATTGACAGGGCTGTATCACGTGGTGGAGATACGCTTCTAATCCTTTTGCAATTGCTGTATTACTGAGAAAACTTATGTAACATACAGATCTTCCTGTCTTTCCACTTTCAACCTGAAGTACATCTGACATCTCTCTTTAGGTTGCCTGGGGCTTTGATCAAAATTCTTTTCACTGAGCAGTATCTTATTTAAACACTAAACTGTAAGGCTATGGTTACTGGCTGATAGGATGGTATTAAACACTACTTTAAATAATAATTTAAATTTTAAAAAATATGATAAGATCACCTAGAAAATAATGAGAAAACTTAAGTATTAACAGCAATTAGCCAGTCTTCATAACTAGATTTCTACTGCACTGGAGCAATATTTTTAAGGCTACAGAGTATTTGCTTTTAAAAGCTGGGTTTTATTTGTGTTCTGTGTGGCTATCACTTCTACAGTTTATGGTATTGACATTGATATTATTTTTGATGTGGAAATACCTATCATCTGAAAGATATCCTGAAGATTAGTCAAGCATTTCATCTGGCAGTGTCAATAAATCTTCCTTTCCTATTTATCAGAGTTTATTGACCATCAAATATCCTTCCTCCTAAAGAAAACATAGTGCTAAGTGTTGTGTGATTTCATCCCTGAGAGACAGCAGGAAAAAAGGCCAGGGTTAATAGGAACGTGTATGTGGCCAATGGATCAAAAAAACCCCAGCAGGTGCTGGGCTGGTTACCAGTTGATTAATCTGGTCAGCAGCTGATGCACTCCTATTTTAAGGTCACTCTGTGCTATTGACTTTTCAGAAGACCTCCTGGTATGGTGTTTCTCAGGAAAGTTGATTGAAGAGCTTTATAGGTTAACAATGGACTAAATGGGTTTGTCATTTACAGGTGTCTAAGGGCAATATAACTAATTAGACCACGTCTTCATGTCTTAACTATTTAGATAGGATCATGGAATTTTTCAACAATTCGTTGTGATTCGGACTGCAGATGATTTCTAGAAAGAAAATATATGCAATTGTATCAGACATGATTACTCTGATGTGGCAATTTCTTCCTTGGTACTTAATTCTCTTTGTATGCTAGGAGCAGTTTGTTTTCCTTAGAATTGTAAAGAAAATACCTAGACCTAGAACAGTCAAGTGACTTGCATTACCCATGACCTCTTTATGTCAGCTTGCTCTTCTGGTCTGCAAGTAAGGCAAAGTTGTGGAAAAATTTTAATTTTTAGAGTAAGTTAATATGTTTTTTGATACTAGATATGATTACAGCAGGAATAAAAGTATCAATAGGTTCTTATGACACAATAATTGATTTTAACAGCCATCAGGAAGTATAATTAGTGTTTTTCTGCCCACTGTATTTATTTATCTATAAATAAAAGCAATAGCTACTAGACAGGCCTGGATCATATTTTAAGGGATTTTTTGAGATACTTGTTGGACGTTTTGCTTCATAGCTTAAAAAAACCTCCCATAACATTATTCATTGAAACAGTGACTAAAACATTGTCCTTTTTTGGCCAGTGAAATGATAATTCTTTAAATATAAATGATATATCCTTAGGGCCTGTTATGTTCTGAACATATTTATCCTTATAAAAGTGTGTTTTGCCACACAGTCTAGAAACCTTTGGAGTGATTGATAACATCATATCAGTTGTTCTTTTCCAAGTACTGTGTCAGAGTCTCTGTAGGGGCTTCTTCAGTCTTACATCAAACAGCTGCCACTATTGAGACAGTAGGTGAAAATCATATCTTCCTTTATTTCTCAGACAATGCCTGACAGCAGTGGTACTAATTCTAAATTATGCATCTGAAAGGTAACACCAGAACAATATACACTTTTCAGTAAGGTTACTCACTGCTGGCTATGAAGAACTTGCTAAAGCTGCTGCTGTATTTGAATATTCTTCTGGTATTATGCAGGATAGATTTATGACTTTTTTTTAATGTTACCTTTGCAATGTGCCACATGCATGGTTTTATACTGAAGAATACATTATTAGAGCAAACAAGAAAAAGAATAAAAACATAAAAGGGCATGCCTTTTATTTTTAAAAAGCTACATATCATTTTCTGTAATGTAAATCTCGTTTTTAGAATCTGTGCTCTGATACTTAATGGTAATAGAAGTTGTATAAAACTAAGTTTTTTGTGTAACTTTTTTTCCACATCCCCCTTAGCCTTTCTTAATTTTGCAACTTGCTAGTTCCACTGGACATCTCAAACCATCCGACATGAAAAGATTCAATGAAAGCTGTCAGTTTTCTTTACTGCAAGTTGCTAGGAGCAATGAAGGCTTCTGATTTATTGAGGCAATAGTTTTAGTTAAAATCTTTTATAAAGTTGTACTTAATGAGTGAATTAGTAGACGGAGGAATGGCTTTGTTGCTTTCTATCACTTTCATTTCATTGACTTTAAAAAGGCTGCTTCTTTCAGGAAAGTATGAGTCTGAAGGAAAAAACAAACCATCTTCTTCAGCTTGAGTCTTACATTGTCTTTATCTTCTGAGATGTGTTTATCCATGTTCTATCTGTATCTTAGTTACAAGGATCACAAAGCCTTGTGGAAAGAAAGGAGAATGCATGTTTTACCTGTAGCATGGGATGCTTAATCCATCTTTTCTCGACATTTACAGACTGATTATCTCTTTTTTCGAATTGCAAAAAGTTTTCTGACTCTTTACATTTTTTACTTATCCCTCTAAAGCAGATATTTAATTTAAAAAACATTTTTCTGACTGAACTTGTGTTTGTGTTTTGTGGGGCTCATAGGGAATACATGACCTTGAAGGTTGTGTGGAGTAGTCAAGGGACAGGATTTCTAAATAACTTCTTTATATCTTAGTCTTCAAAATCAGATTTTCTATGTCTTATGAGCCTCTTCTTGGCTGTTCATGACTACATACAGATGGCAACTCCATTAATGCGATAGTTCTTTAAAATGTAAGTCATGTAGTCTCTCTGTATTTAATCTTCCATTAAGCCTACTTCCTTGTATGTTTACCATTGAAATATGCTTTTCACCTTTTTCTTAGGCTTTTTTTGGTACAGCTCATGATTCTTTCCTTTCTGGGAACTTCTCTTTGAGAAAATCAGCAAATCTGCTTCTTTTATTGCTGTTACCATTGGAAGGAAAATCCTGTCCTCGTATTTTGAAGTAGTATGTTGTAACACGTTGTGATTAGTGAGTGCCAGGAAGAACCAGAGGTAGAACAGGAGACATAAAAGACTGCCCTTCTGGAGGGGAAGTCTGTGATGTTATTTGCAAGGTCAACTGGATGCTCTCTGACAGGAGATGCATCCCTGTAACAATGGAATATGAGCCTTGGAGACTCCGAAGACAGTTGGAGGTTTTGGAGGGTGTGGTCAGTGAATTCAGTCTCACTGAATCTTGATTGTTCTGAGCAGTCATCATGGGCTTTGCTAACGTCGCATATTGCACTCCAAACATACTGCTGATTGCCAGTCATAGCTCAGTCTGGGAGCAGTTCAGTACATCTTAATGACTGTCATTCCTCCACTTCATTTCATGTGTATCCTCATCTGAAAAATCCAAGACATGAGGCTCACATTCCAGTGTCATGTCACAAAGTGCATCCCCATTTGGATGGTTACAATATAGTCACGAAGGGTACCATTTTATCTGTCATCCTTATAGGATACTGTAAGAGCTCAATTCAGTCAGTACTATCAATCTATGTAAGAAAAGACAAGCTTCTCTTCTTGGGACTGGATCAAATTCAATAATTATCACTAGGAGTTACGAAGTCTGATGGCAGATGTTTGGTTTATGCTCAGGAAAGTCTCTGTTTGTGTCTAACTTGACAGTAGAGTTTGTCCGGGCAGTCATTATCTTGCCTGGAGTTTGACCTTTGTGTGTGTCTTCTTTTTTCTGTGACTTAGTCATTTTACAGAACCATTTGAAAATACTTTGACTAGGTAATATTTCATCATACACACAAATTAGTTATGATTTTAAACTTTTTTTTCCAGGAATGGAACAGTTCTGAATCCATTTTGATTAAAAAGAACTGAGTCAAGCCCAGACAAAAATACCTTGCACGCAGACAACCAATTTATCTGTGGTCAGCAGTGATTTGCTGTGTGGCAAGATAGCAATGATCTGTCTCCTCTCAGATTCTGTCATCTGAAATCAGATAATGTTTGTATATATTGAAATATTTCATTGTTTTTACTATAATGTGCACTGCAGCACTATTTTATACCTTGGTTAGCATCCACAAGTGTGAACAGCGTTCTGCAGTGAAATTGTAATTTTGTTTAGCTTTGCTGAGCAGTCTATCCCTAATTTGCTGAAAGAAATGCAGCAAATTTTCACTCTCCTTGTAGCTAGATGTATGTTTGCCTGTCTATAACAGCTGTTCACCTACTTGCAGATCTCTGTTATAATTTTCAGCAGTCTATCACTTCTTATATTCTGGCTACAGGCTTCTACTTCAGAGATAATATTGTTTTCAATGATCTGGGTCTTGAGTCTTTTTGCTTCTGGCAGTGCATATACTTATCTCATCTTTGTAAATCCAGCATTCTTTTGAGGTCTGTGTGACATCTCCACTATTTTTTGACCATATCAACAGAGGCTATGCAGCTATCCATTTCTGTCAGCACGTAATTACTTTTGGATTCTTCCCAGCTCTGCTGTTAAAATGGGCTTGTAACTACCTTTGCTGATGCTTCCAGATGAGTTCAGGATCACGTTAACTTGTCATATTTTCATGTTCAAAGACTGCCTCAGCTTCAAATTCAGCTGTGCACTTTGTCTAAACTTCATCTGTGTAGTTTTGGTAGTAAGACCAGAGTACCTAAGAGTTCTGGTGTGTGGTGATCATGAATCACTAATGATCTCTATTTCCTCTAGCAATGCTGAAGTACTTAACGTTTTAACTAATAACACTATTAATAATTCTTTTAAAAACTGAAAAGTCAGTCTCTCCTCTGTGCCCAGCAAAAGAAGAGATCCTCCTGGAAACTGGGCTAAGACACATGAAAAACAAGGAGATGATTAGTGACAGCCAACATGGTGAATCATACCTGAAAAATTTGGTGACCTTCTACAATGGGGTTACAGCATTTATGGGTAAGGGAACAGCAAACAATGACATCTACCTGGACCTGTGCAAATATTTGACACTGTCCCACATGGCATCCTTGCCTCTAAGTTGTAGAGACATAGATTTGACAGATGGACCACTTGGTGGATAAGGAATTGGCTGGATGATCGCACTGGCTCCATGAGACCAGTGCTGTGTAGTGTTCCTCAGGGACTGATGCTGTTTAACATCTTTGTTGGTAAAATAGACAGTGGGATCAAGTGCATCCTCAAGCAAGTTTGCTGACAACATGAAGCTGTATGCTGGAGGGAAGGGATGCCATCCAGAGGGACCTTGACAGGCTTGAGAGTTCGGCCTGTGTGAACTTCATAAATTTCAAAAAGGCCAAGTGAAAGGTCCTACACCTGGGTCAGAGCAATCCCAAGCACAAATACAGGGTGAGTGAAGAATGGATTGAGAGCAGCCCTGAGAAGGACTTTGGGTTGCTGGTTGATGCAAAGCTAAAGATGAGCTGGCAATATGCCCTTGCAGCTCAGAAAGCCAGCCCTATCCTGGACTGCATCAAAAGAAGTGTGACCAGCAGGCCGAGAGAGGTGATTCTTCTCATCTACTTCTCTCTCATGAGACCCTACTTGGAGTACTGTGTCCTGCTCTGGAGTCCTCAGCACAGGAAGGACATGGATCTATTAGAGTCCAGAGGAGGGTTATGAAGATGATCAGAGGGCTGGAGTATGCCTTGTATAAAGACAGGCTGAGAGAGTTGGGGTTGTTCAGCCCGGAAAAGAGAAGGGTCTGGGGAGACGTTAAAGCAGCCTTTCAGTACCTAAATCAGGGCTACAGGAAAGCCAGAGAGGAATATTTTTACAGGGTCATGTAGCAATAAGACGAGAGGAAATTGCTTTAAACAGAAAAAAGGTAAGTTTAGATTACATATAAGGCAAAAAACCTTTACTATGAGCGTTGTGAGACACTGGAACAGGTTGCCCAGAGAAGTCATAGATGCTCCATCCCTGGAGGTGTTCAAGCCAGTTTGGATGGGGCTTTATAACCTTATCTAGTGGAACGTGTCTCTGCCCATGGCAGCAGGGTTGGAACTGGATGATCTGGAGCTGAATGAGGCCCCTTTCAATCCAAACTGTTGTTAGATTCTATGACACATAGATATGTTGTCATGCTAGAACATCCTCTTTTGGGAAGATCTCTGCCACAGTACTGTGAATGGAATGTAGGCCACATGAGGTCCTGATATGTCTTCAGGAAGTGGAAGGGAATTTACTTTTTAGAACTTTATCTAGGATGATTTTGAACTCTCTCTGTGTTTAAATGTTGACTGTGAAATCAACATAAATATATTCATATTTAAACATAAAATATTTCTATGTAAAATTGATAATCTCCTGACTTTGTACCTCCCATCCTACCACAGTAATTACAAAACATCACTGCTTTCCAGTTTTTTGGTTAAATTGCTAGAGGTAATTTGCTTTGCATTGTCAAAATATAAGTATATGTTACCAGGATAATCTAAACTGGTAACTACTGGTTTAACAGAAAATGACTGCAACTTCTGAGTGTAAGCAACCTTTCAGTTATAAGCTTGAAACTTTGACTTTTGGAGTATATACTGGTATATCATGAATTAAGCATGTTTCAAGTGGTTTAGATAGAATAATCAAGGGACAGTGTTAAGGGATGCTTTGGCATCTAAAATAACAAAACACCTATTATGTATTAATTTTAATATTTCATTGGCTATAGTGTATTCAAAGAGAAAAAATGCTATGATGAATAAAAAAAAAGTCCTTTTGGATGCTGACAATTTCTATTTGACAGCATTAAATTAATGCCAGATATAAGGATTTTATGTGCCTGGAATGTCAGTGGAGTTCATATATATGCACAGATTTTATGGAGAAACCAATTACAATTATTTTGGGCCTCAGTTTAGTAAACTTATTTCTCTGGATAGCCCTGAAGCATATGCTGCGTAGAAGAGGTGTTTCAGTTGTTTATTAATTTAAGAATATTTTTAGGCAGAATTAGTCTTCAAAAGACTAATTCAAAAGAGTTTTATGTCCTCACAGACATGAAGTGGTTAACCTGGTCATAGGAAACAAAGAAAGAATCACACAATTCCTCACCAGGCTCAAAAGCATTTCATCTTTTGCAAAGATAGCAAGGAGAGTATTTTTACCTCTGTTTCCAGTGCAAGAATGGAAGGTTTTATATGTATTGAGCTTGGCAGCTCTGTTCACAGCCTTGCTGTGTGAAAGGTGTTTGTTTATTTTGAGACGTTGAGTTCCATTCTTTTATATTTATTTTCTTTTTCTTTCCTAGGGTGATAGGGTTCAAGCAACAGGATGACAGCTCAAGCATGCTGCTAAATGTTGTGATCTGACAGAACTACATGGCTTCCTTTATCAAGACAGCTGTGATTTTACGTAAATGACTGAATTTGGCCTGCAGAAGGATTATTCCCGATACTCAAATGTACTACCTTGAAAGGTCAGCTTGACTTCCTTAAGGAGTTTACTTCAAGGCAGTCAGTATGCCCAACCACAAAACCACACAGACTGAGGTATGTTTGTTGTTTACTACTTAAGAAAACAATACTGTACTGAGAAGGATGCCTTCCAAAACAACAAAGTTATTGCTATTGCAATAACTTGAAATAAGGATTGCTGAATGAGCTGCTTCATTTTGACAGTCGTACCTAGTATGGTTCATAGGGAATAGATAAAGTGTGCTAAATTAGTCTTCTGTTAAATAGATCTTCATTTCTTTTAACTGGCCTCCCATAGATGTCGTTAGGATTGTTCATAGAAGCAAGACAAGATGGGGACGATGAGTAATTCACAGCAGTTATACATGCAACTCTGCAATTGCAGCAATTAAAGAAATTGGTCTTTTATTTCAATAACTACTGATGATAGATAATTTGTCCAATGCTCAGAAAAAATCATTAGAAAGAACGTCACATATGAGTTCAAGGATGCTGCCCTGTTCGTTTAAAGTCAGTTACGTGAAAATCATTATTTTAAACTTTCGTGTAAAGCTCTATGTTCATCACATAATGTAAAAAGGGGAGATTTAAAAGATAAATGAGCCTATTGTTATCCGTAGAAGTATTAAGCGATTTTCTTTGTATTTCTATACTGATCAATGTATACAAATGACCTTTTATGTCATGAAAATTTTGAAGATGTTTGTGTAGGTCTAAACCCTGAGAAATTGGCTAAATATGTTCCTGTCACCTATAGCTACAGAATTCATAAGCAATCAATTGGCTAGGTAAGATGTACACAAGACACGTGCTTTAGTGGTAAACTTCATAGCTGATCATGACATCAGTTATATTGAGGGTTGGGTTTTTATCTGATTTGAAATCTGTCTGAGGCTGGGGCTTCAACTTCAGAGGGAAGAGTGACCAAATGTAAAGTAAGATGTGTTTTTAATGTAGTGACCTCATGCAGAATGAGCTTTTCCATTTGGAAGTACAGATTGGATATGGATGCAGTGAGTAAAACAGCATTCATGTTTCCTACTGTTATTTCCAGTTGTTTGTGGTGTTGTTTTTTTTTTTTTTACACTACACTGCCCAAATGTTAACATACAAAGAAAACAGCAATCCCCATAAACTGTAGTTGTACACTAAAGTGGTAGTTCTCGAACCTTCTGCTCTGTTTTTGATTCTCAGGGTATGCACAGTCTATAAAAAACAACCTACGTGTTTACATTGAGATGCATACTGACTATTTGGAACAAATTGCTGATCCACTTGATGAAAGAGTCTTTTATCCAGCCTTATTGTTTCACATTTCCCTAAATACGGTGTTTGTGTGGTAAGAAGGAGAAGGGAAGCTGTTCTACAATGTAACTTGTAAACTTCTCAGTGTCTTATCCGTTTTTTTTTAAATGCACAACTAAACACACACAAAAATATCCTGCGAGAATTTTATGAAGTCATGGTTAATATCCTGGGCACAAAATGCTGAAATTAAGTTGTCCACAGTGACTAATATGGCATCATGTAATATTTCCAAAATTTTAAGCAAAGTCGGCTGTACCAGGGTAAATTCAGGGGTTTGTAGAAAGCTCTTTAGTACTGAATTCTTTTGTGCACCATTGTTTATGTCACCTGATGTACCTCTGTAAGCCTCCTTTTTTGAATAAGTGATTATTCGCCTGTATCCTTAAACACGTGCATAGTTTTGTTTGTGTCTCTGCTTTACAGAGCTTTACAGTCTATAATTAGGAACCCATGAAAGGAAGCCATGATGATCTTGGGTGCGTATCTCCCTAGACTGACAAATGTGTGGAATTGGATGCGTGATCACAGAACTGAACATACAAAGTATTAATCTTTGCCAAAATGCAGAATGAATGTAGCAAATTTGGAACTATATGTTTTATTACTGTTTCCTGTCAGTAAATATTCAACAACTAAAAACAGGGATTTCTCTTTCTATAGCATCAAAAGACTGTCTGAAGTGGGATCTGAAACATTTGTAGAGACTCAGAGAAGGGCTCTCCAATGAGATGATACCGTATTGTAATGAGTGTTGATTTCTGAAAAAGAGTAATTTATTTCTGAACTGCAGTTTGTGGTCAAACCTACATAATTTAGTAGAAAGTATTGATATACTTTTGACTGAGTGGCTAATTTATTCTTCACGTGAATATGCATACTCAAATGAGGACAATGAACAATCTACATTTTTTCTTCATCAAAATAGTGTCCTAAATTTGTCAGGAGTATAATTATTGTAAGATTTGTCATAAAGCCCCAAAAGTTTTTAAAAATTCCCAGTCAGGTGTAATGGAAAAAATCATGAATATTCAAAGATACACCTCTATACAAGTTTAATTTTTTAGTCTTCAGCCACAGGGCTTTTTTTCTTGAAGTCAAAAGAATTACTTATGAGTAACTAGCTACTTGTCCATGAGAAAAGAAAAAAGCTGAGCCATTTGCTCTCAAACTTTTGAATATTTCTGTTTGTCTCACAAGGAGGAATCATGTATGGTTAATCTCACCTCAAGAATTGAAATTTTTGGAGAGATGTAAGTGCTTGACAGAATGATTTTTAAATGGAAATACATAAACTGTTTTAGTTATATCTGTCAGTAGTAGTTCAGCTAGATCTACAATCAATGGTTCAGCTCAATGTTTTTCTGTAACGCCCTTTACCACACTATCTAACTATTCTATAGTACTTACATTATGCCCTAAGTATCGTGTAATTTCTAGATTATGTTGAATGGTTTCTTTTAAAATTATCATGAAGTTCATCAATGTAGAATAATAACATAATATTTTGTTTAAAAAATATTAACTATATTACTCATTATTTGTGATATCGGCTTCCTGATGAATGTTTTAATCAATCAAGATAAACAGTAACTACATCAGACAAATGGGTTGATAGAGTCTGAGGAAGAGAACAGTGAAGAAAAAAAATATTTTTATACACACATACAAGCTAAATTAATTTTTAAGCATAATTTTTTTGTTCATTTTTTACATGATTAAAAGGTAGTTTTACCAGGAAAGATATTGAACTGTGATTGAGGAGACAGCAGCCAATTAAATCATTCAAGAAGCTTTGGTTTTTTATTGGTAAATATACTTGATAGCATGGTGTTTCTATGACAGACAAATCAGATCCAATTCCAGAATGCTTAATTTTGCTTTGAGTTGTTAGTAACAGAATAATTAATTAAATTGGAAACATTTTAGACATAGTGTCACTTAAATCACAAAATCTTCGTATAAAATATCTTCTCCAAAGAGACAGAGCTAGAGATCCACTGTAACAGTTCAGCTTTCTGAACTAACTCATGTAAAATTAAATCTTCATTTTACTGAATACTGAAAGACAGTTAAGTGACCTGAAGAATACTTTTCAATCTCCTGTTATGTCTGCTTACATTAGAATAGAACAGAACATAAATTGTTCATAATCAACCATCTGATTGTCTTTTCAATGGAAATTGAATTGTTTCTCACCTAAACAAGAACATTAAAAGAATGATGACCACTGTTCTTTCAGAAATTTGGTAGTTTTCTTAACCTTACACCATACAGCACCAAGCAGCACCAAGTCCCATCATAGTGAGTAGAAATTATAACTCCAGACCAACAATTTCCTCTATGTTTTGCAGTCCTCTTTAGGAAAACTTGGCTATGTGCCCATAGGTCACTTAAAGTCTAGTGTAGCTCTCACTTTGTAGAATTAGCTCCTGCAAGACTTACTTAACATTGATCTTCCTCAGGTCTTCAATGATCTGTAAAACTAAATCTACAGATCATCTAAATGATCTGTAAACTAAAACTTTCACCTTATGTTCAGTATGCCAAAATCACCTGTCACCATGAAAATGATTGTAAATTTGGACGCTTGCCTTCATATTCGTGTTCAAAACAGGACTAACCTGCAGCAGTTTTCTGAAGCATTTTCACTGAAAAGCAGAAAGCTTCTTAGATTTCTGTGTTTTCACAGCACATCTACCACTCATACATTTAAATGCTGACAGCTACTAGTGAAGTTTCAATCTACGTTTCCCATAAGTCTGCTTCTTCAGACATGTCTTACAATACCAGAAATTAAGAACTCAGCTCAATACTGAGATCCTACTATCTAATTTAAGTACTTGCAGCAGGGATATGAAGTGCTTCTAATATTCCACTATCATATTAGATTTAGATAAAAGTATTTTAGATGTCATCCTTATCATTGTCATTTGAGGGAACTTTGAACTAACTGCTTTTTTTCTACAACTGCATTGAGAAAAAATTTTCATCTCAGCTTGCCAGAATCTGATCCAGTCAGTATCACACATTTTAACTATGTGTACTGGTAAACCTGTCTGCCAGTTTCCATCATCAACTCTCAGTAAGATTTCTTCTAAATAAGGGAACACAGCTATTGAGGGTGTGCACTCAGATCTAATATCTTTCTTCGAGTCAGTTACTACTAGGTGTGAGTCCACATTATAAAAATGCCATTAAAGTTTTTGTAAGTCAAACACGGCAAAACCAAAATCATATAAGGTCTGAAATGCTATACTGCTGGAAAATGTAAAAATCTTTTACCCATTCTTTGCAAATAGCCAGAAAGACAGAATTGGATTCACACCCTTTTTAGACATTTCTTTGGCAAATATATGTGTTTATGTAATAGAAAAGGGAACTGGAATATGAATGAATTAATTTCTCATTATTTACCTCTCCAGTACTGGACAGCTTCAAATATTTCAGATATTTATCTGGGTTTTAGAAGGAGATAATAATTCACATAAAATGAATAGTTACTACTTGTCAGCACCTGAGGGCAGATATTTGTTAATATGTCACTCTAAGAATGCATGTAAGTGTATTTTTGAAAGCTGGAATAATTTCTGAGTGCTTTGTACAATGATCGATCTGAATCTCAGAGATAACTGCTTGCCCCCTCAATAGTCATGATATAATTCAGTTTTTGCTAAATGACAGGGAATTAATTGACACTAATCCCTGATTGTTCTGATTCTCTTAAGGGCTGTCAGCTCAGTTAGGAATATTCTAGCAACATGGAAAGGCATAAATAGTTGTGGTATGGCTAAATAGAGGCTATTTATTTCCTGGTACTTTCATTTCAGTTCTTACCTGGTCAGTAAGTTGATTCTAACTATTTTTTAAAATTAAGACAAAAAACTGATCTAAAGATCGAGGTTTTTTTTAGTTCTGCTGCGACTTGCATTATACTAATGAGTTTCTGCTACTAGTTGTGTCTGTGGAAATTTATTTTTCAGCAATTAAATGGACAGCCACTTGTTCTTGGTATACACAAAGCTAGAGACCAGCTACTTAGAAATAAAACAGATCATATATGATCTCAACCAACACTGAAATGAAAGAATTGTAAAGAACGCAGAGCGTGTAAATGGCAAAGAAGTTAGCAGAATCAAGAGTGAAAAAGTCAGCCAAATTTTAAAACAGAATTTCAGCAGGATCTCCATACGGTGGTCAGACTTCAAATGAACTTGGCAGGGAACTGGCTAAGCTGGGTGCTTATGCAGGACTTTTATCTCATTGGTAATGTACAATACAGAGAGTGGGAATGTAAAAAAATAAATAAAACAAAACCAAACCAAACTGAGAACATATAGCAGCAAATAAATACAAATGTAAATAGCTTAAGTGCCTAAATCAGGTGGGCATGTTTCCATCCATTTGGAGAAAAGAGGAAAAAATTTAGAGTGCAAAATGAAACATTTTCTAATTCCTAATTAATTCAATATGCAACTATTTTTGCTTTTTGTGCTATCAAGATCAGGAGCCCTTTTCAACAACATAATTAACAGTCTTAGTAAAAGAACCCCCAGATGAGATTTCTTAGCTTGTAATTTATAGGATCACATGAAATACTCTAATAATCTCTTCTGCCCTTAACCTAGGGGTGTCATAAATTTCATTAGCCTCGCACTTTGTTAGACTCATGGTTTGTTTATTTATCCCTTTTGATCTTAATATTTCATGTATTTATATTAGCATTATGTGTAATTATTGTTGTTATTTCAGTGGTATCTGCTGAGCTCACAAATGGCAATGGGCACAAATTCAATTACAATAAATTCCATTTAAACATAACAAAACCCCTTTTTTTTGCAGTGAGGGTGTTCAAACACTGAAAGAGGTGGCTCCAAGAAGCTATTGGTTCTCCATCTTAGGAGATGGTCAAAACCCTCTGGATATGCCTCTGAGCAACCTACCCTAGTTTTCCTTACTTTATGTAGGGCACTTGTACTACACGATCTCTGGAGTTGCCTTCCAATCTCAACTATTCTGCAAACTATTCTGTGATTATGTTTAGTTGAGCTGTCTTGCTGTAGCCAGCCAGCATAATCAAATTTTGCATCTAACTAGGGATGAAAATGAAGTATGTACTTGCATTAAAAAGTACTGTAGAACAAGGGAGACAGGAAGCATATAGTCTAGATTAAGTATCGGTTTGGCATAGCTGGTGTCTGCATTATATGAACGACTGATTTTTCTGAAGATAGGTATCCAGACTACTTGGTTGCATTTCCAGCATTTGTACCTGAGGTCAACATTTCTAATTTTTCAAGAATGCTCAGGCTTGTGTTGGAGCAGAATGCATGTGCAATCTTGATGGTTCACCAGTCGGAAGTCGCTGTGGTGTCTGAGAGCCTGTCAGTTCCTGTCGTGCTTTTCCACTGCAGCTCTTGGCTGTCTGTTCATGGCAGTCGAAGAGTCAAACATTTCCTGCTTGGCAGCCAGATGGAAAGGAAGTCCCATCTGCTTCCTGGTGCTGGGGGGTGGTACGGGGTGCAGGGAAGCCAGTAAAAGCAAATGTACAAAGTGAGACAGGATTTGGTGACCTCTCAGAGCAAAGCTTTGTGTCACCCTTCTTGAAAGCAATCACCGTTCCTGAGTAAAATGAATTGTATGACGAAAATCATATCCTCAGCCCCCAAACAAAGAGGATCAGAGGGTTTAAAGGTTTAGATATTCTTGATTCTTGTTTCCGCTTTCTTTCTTAAACGTATCTTATGATAGATTTCTGGACTGGTGGTATCACCCACAAAAAAAAAAGCCTCAGGAAAAAAGGCTTTTACTCATTGTTTTAGATAATTTAATGCTTATGAAAAGTGCAGGACAAGTTGATAGCCTTAAAGCTCTTCTGGAGTGATTGTCCTCTGAATTTTGTGCAGTGCTTTCAGACACTGCTTGAAAGCTGTTTCCTGCATCTTAAATCTATCTCTTTTCTTTATTTTCCGACAAGTCTTGGACGCTATATATAAAGTTGGTGTAAGTCATCATAACATCCTAATATTAATATATTCTCTGCTGACTATCAGGATGCAAAGCCTAGAAAGTGTAGGAATGTGGGATGTCTTTCTGTAGTGAGTATAGAAACAGCAGATTTGTTTGAACTGTAATAACTTGAAGGTGGTGTGTTCAAAAGAGCCATTCCTACTATTTAAATACTTCTTAAGGCTCTTTATATTGTCAGAAGACAGCTTTCAATTAGTCCAGGCAGTTTAGCAAAGAGCCGTATCAAGCCACATTCATCTGACCAGATCCATACGAGTGCTGGGGTTAGTATTTTTACTCTCTCATAAAAAACGGATCATAGACAAAAACATTGCTCTCAGTCTCTTAAATCTAGATTACATAAACGCTATTATAGCCATCACTTTTCCATAACAAGCAGTTTAACTTAATATAATGTTTATATTATCTGGTGTTGTTGCACTAGATGCCATGTCCACTCACCTTCTGGACACTATCCTGTTTTTCAAATGGCACTTATACGGTCAAACACTTTGGTAGCCAGCGCTGATGCCAGACCTGGTGTCTCTGATGTATGCTAGCTGTGGTTTTGTAGACATAGCATGGAGTGAAGAGAGATTGTGTAACTAGTTCAATGTTACTTACTGCTTTTATATTTTCTTTAAATATCCCATAAAAAATGCTGAAAAGCAAGATTATTTACTTTTCCCTGTCCTCCAGTTGTCTTCCATGATACACATTGGGAAGAAATCTCCATTTAATAATAAAAAAACCCCAACAGTTTATTGAACTAGGCTATTAGTACTTTTACTTTCACAGAATTTTTCTCTTTAACATTTGATTCTTTGACCTCTCCAGAAGGGGACACAGCAAGATATGGTGGGATAATTGTCTGGCCCAACAATTCATGTTTGAGTACATCCCATAGACAAAAATGAAGACATAAGGCATGGAAACTTCAGCTTTCATTAAGTACGACTTTGAAATTGAAATAAATCTGGTTTTCATTTGAATTTTTTGAAATTCTAGCATATGTTTTGTCAGAATTGCCTGTAGCAGATAAATTATAGTTTTACTGGCTCTACTCAAGGTACAATAATCTCATTCCAGCAGAAAATGTCTTGGTTTGGTATGGCTGGTCCTTTTTCAGCTCTCAACACAGCAGCCATTCATCTGCTAGGACACTGGCAGTAGTAATAGGAGAGAGTTTAGGTGAGGATGAGGTGGGGGAGAAAGTTATGTGAATGAAATGTTTTGTACTGCAGTATTTAAGAATACAAGAGTTAGCAGTGGGGAAGAAACAGGGATTATAGCTGCAATGTTCTGTATTTCTGCAAATAGAGAGAGCAAGATGACTTAGTAGAACAGAAAACATGGAAATATCTACCAATAGGGCATAGGCGATGACAAGCAATATTCTAAAGGGATAATACACTATGTAATTGCTATACATATGGTTCAATATATGGTATGGTTCAATATATGATACGGTTCAATACCACTTAAGTCTTCAGTTTCCATAATGGTATGGCATCCTTCACAGACAAGTCCTAGGCCTCCACAAGATATTTAGGAGTTCAGGCTGGTTCCAGTTTGAACACTTAAACTGGTTTTGGCATAGACTTCGCTGTGATGAGTAACTGAGGAACAAAAAGGCATGGAGATTTTTAATTGGGGTAATGCGGTTCTTTTTTACTGAGGTTTGGGGTATTTCTTTGTGAGGTTACTGTCTGAACCTGAATCTTTTTTAATAGTGCTGGCCTAGGCTTCTTAATCTGAAACAGTTTACAAAGTATTGAAGCATTTTCATTCTTCAAATGGGAAGTGCTCAGGTTTTAAACTCATATTATTCATAGTACTTTGTCATTTACAATGATTGAAATAAAGTAATTTACCATGATTCTGACTGTTGGATATTTATTTACAAAGTAACATATCTTGTAGTTTCTGAGAGAGAAATTTCTCTTAGAAGTTAACTGAAACATATTCATACTTTCTTATCAACATTTACTTTAGCAGATAATCAAATTGAGGCATAGGATGAAGGAAAGCAAAACAGAGCTATGTGTAGTGTCATCTCATCTCTGCAAACAATTATATACAACAAATATATATTAAAAAAATCAAACCTATGAGCTGAAGCTACCAAATGCTAAAATTTAAAGTGGCAGTTAGTCTTATCTTAAATATCTCTTGCTTCTTTCCAGGTCTGTCTTTACTTCATCAGTTATGATTACACAGACAATCTTTACCCTTCCTCTCTGTACCCTGCTTTCATACTCTATCTCTCTCATCTCTTATTTCCATCCCACTCTGTAGTACTCCATGACTTACTCTTATACCAGTTTACTACTCTTCCTCTCACCAAATCTTTTGCTTTCCACTTTTAGCTCCCTAAATCAGAGGTATCACTGGGAGACCAAAAGAAGTATTTGCTGACCTCAGTTTAGGTGCTCAGACTCAGCATGCAGAGCACAAGTCATGAGAACACCATGTTCATTCCCTTGGGCATGACATCTTTGGTAAATTAAACTGTTAAAATCTTAATCTATTGAACGTGTGTGAACTTCCTTCCCCACCTCCCTAAAACAGGTAATGGTGACTAAATACAGGGCTGAGACAGAGTCTGTGCTTTGATCTTCTAGTTCTCTGTAAGAAGCCCAGCACTATTCACATGCTTTGATGACCCATATGAGACTTGGAAGTATATGGTGAACTGATCTTTTCCTGTTCAAATGCTTAGTTAGCTTTTTAAGTTGGCCGGATGATGGAGGAGTAGAAGGCATGGGCAGAGCAATCAAAAGTGACTGTTGTTGTCACTGGAGTTCACTAATAAGAAGAGATCTTATGTGCTACTGATGATGATTTTGAACAGATTCTATGGAGGTGAGTTTTCCAGCCATCCCTTGGTCCAATATATGGCATGATGAGTTAAATTCCAGTAAGATCAGTGGAACAATTGGTCAATGTTGAGTTTAAGCCAATGAGTTTTAGCTTAATATTGTGCAGCTTTTGTCTAACTTCAGATCTCTCAGGCTTTGAACACCTTTTGAATGGTTCTTTCCAAAATGTTTCCAAAAACACTGAAAGGATCGTTTTTCATTTCAAAGTGAAGAAAAAGAAAAGAGAAGAGAAGAATGGAATAAACAAAACCATTATATCCATGGGAAAAAAAAAAAATCAGATTCTGGTCTAAATTGCTTCAGTGGAAGGGAAGATGCAGAAGTGTATTAGAAGCAGAATTTGATCTGTTCTTTGAAATAAAATTACAGTATTTTTGTTGCAAAAGACTTTATTACTTTTTTTTTTAATTTCGGAAACTCATTGACATGGGAAATTATCATTTTCCCATAGGACCCAAGCATGTGCTATTACAATTAAACCAGAATGCCCAGTTATAAATGAACTACTCTTTTCAGAGTTCACAGGATGATCACATTGGCTCAATTTTTTTAAGACTGTATCCATACTACTTTTTGTTTTGTCTTAGTTAGCACACTTGGTATCTCAAAAGTGCTACACAGGATTAATTTTTGTTTGGTTTTGTCATTTTTGGATTTTTTCCCTGTAGAATGGCCATCTGTACATATATCATTGCTACATTACTGGTTTTGAGAAATGGAGCAAAGATACTGAATTTTAAACTTCAGTCTGTTTCCTGTGTTAGCAAAACAAACAAAAGCAGCCCAAGTAAAAGATTTTCTTAACTCTGAAGGAACATTTTCTGCCTCTGCAAAAAGTATTGAAAGATCAGCTGCTGTAGCTCAATATTGACATTTCCTGTGTTATCTCTCCCCGTGAAGTACTGGACAGAAATGGTCCCTGAAGTGTGTAAATAGAGGTAAAGTTTTCTGACATCAACACACAATTTATTTGCATCCTAAGAGAATTTTCCAGAACTGCAGAAAAATGAGCATACTACCTGAACTATGCCATTCTTAAATTATTTAAAGCTATTTCAATTATTAGCTAAATTAATGTTGGTATACTAAAATCCTATACTTAGTATACCAAAACTTTAGGATCTGATGGTATTAGGTGACTGGGAATGTCCTGTTTGCCCAATGCTTGTGGTTTTGCTTTCCATCAATATTCCATCACAGGGATGCCAAAAATATTTAGGTTGACTACATTCAACCGTAACGTAGACAGTGCCTTATGATCTCGCTTACCACATGAGCACTGCAACCATTTCCCATACCCTGTCATCATATAATATTCTTCTGGCAAGAATGAAATTATTTACATGGGAAACATCTTATGTATTTTAGGATTTTTTTTTCTTCTGATACAGCAGGGGAAAACAAAGATAACAGTTAATTTGAGAAGAGAAATACTAACATTCACCAAGTGGCCCTTTAGAAATACTTTTTCTCACTTCAATACCACCAGAAATGTTTATTTCATGTTTTGGGACCTTTGAAAACAGATCTCCCCTTTGCAGCAGGAAATCTGAGACTAACCTATACAATCATGCCAACAGCCAGTAGTTCAGCATGCCATCTCTGACAGGGAACTCTATCAGCTGCTTCAGAAAATGCTACAGAATCAACTGGCCACAGAAATGTTCTTTTAACTGTTAGATGTTGATCTCTGTCTCGAAGCCTAACTGCCTCCACAAACTCCTGCGGGCTTTCAGAAATGCTTATTTTGGATGTTCTTCTTATCCACACACTTCCAAGATTTTTTTGAGTTCTGCTGGACTCTTGACCTAAATAATACTTCATCATGGCATGAATCCCAGGCTGATTGCATGTTCAGGGTAATTATTTCATTCATATTCCATTCCCCACACCACAACTGGGAAGCAAAGTTTAGGTTAAGCAGCTAGCTATATATGCCAACTCTACACTGATTTGTGATTTTTTAATGGAAAAGAGAATCCCCAAGGTCAACAGTATAAAGATTAACCTAATAAAGAAGAGATCTCATTCAGTGGTGAATAAACTAGCAATATTTTTTTTTTGAATGAAATTGTGCCTCGGACAACACTCTCGCATTGAGACTAAAGACAGAAATAGAAAGATCAAGCAAAATACAGAAAAATGTCTTCTGGTTAAGAATGAGATAGAGAACCAAAATATGGTGTCTCTTTATTACTTGTTTTACACTAGCAGTGCAAGTATCTAATATTAAAAGTTATTTTATGTCACTTGATTTAAAATAAAAAAGGTTCTTGTCTACCATCAGTGCCTGAACATTTCTGTTCCAAAAGCTTTGAGACCTTCTTGCACAAGTCCAAGGTTTTTATACCCATACTGGGTCTCTTGAAGTCTTAGGAACTAATTTACACTACATCTGTATTCCTTAGTGTAATACAAACATGATGCAGAGCACAGGAGAACCGAGCTTACTATAGTGATCTTCTGAATCCCCATATTTATTTCCTTTTTGATTTAGAGACTGATGCTGCCTCAACATCTGCAGAATTAGAACTGCTTGTGTAGTTACCGCTGTACTAAAGCTGGCAGTTGGAGGCACATTTGCACTATACGCTTTAGGGTATGTTTGGCATTTCCTCAGTGCTGAACAAATAGGTAGATTTTTTTGAGGGGGGAAATGCAGTTGGAACCTACCAACAACTCAGTGTAGCCACGCAGCTGCAGAAAATACTCCTTTACAGAGCACTCTTCTCACAGTGCCTGTCTTGTCTGATGCCTGACAGCTTGTTCTAGCTCCCGCACCTGTTTTCCCACTGCTCCCACCTTTCCTGGCTCTCCTTTCCCTTATGATTTTCAAACTTATCCCTTTCTAAAATAACCCAATTGAAAATGTTTTGTAAAGTCAGAGATGGCTAAGTTAACCTGAATTTTGCAAGGAATCCGGCATTCTCTTGTTTTGTTCTGTTCCTTTTTTTCTTTTTTTTCATAAGGGCTTCAGGATGAGGACTGTATTATTTCAACATTTGCAAATTATCTAGCATAACATGACACAGTCCAAATTTTGTCAGCCTTAAAAAACAATATATTGTTCAGACACTACAATTCACCACCATTGTCTATTATATAGCAATTAACATTGTACATAACAATTATTGGCTATTCTCACCCCAAATCAAATCAAATCAAATCCCTTTGAGATACACATGGTACTTACCCATCCCATTACACCACCCACTTAAGTGCACACAGGACTGCAGATTTCAGTCAGATTTCACTTTGCCTGAGTCAGGACTAGCCAAGGCTCTTTTCTCTAACATATTCTTTATGTGTGCTACAGGGATTTTACTCTCTTCTGCAGTGGGTGGAAGTTTGGATTGGGAAGGGCCAGCTCAATTGGTAGATCCCCTAGTGTTAACTAACCAGGTAGCCTTTGCTAAATGTGTATTCCAATGTTTGATAATCCCATGACCCATCACTCTCAGTGTAACTTTTAGTAGTCCATTGTATCATTTGATTTCCCAGGGACTGGTGTGCGATACGGGATGTGATATGCCCACTCAATACCATGCTATCTGGCCAAAGAGTCTATAAGGCTGTTTCAAAAATGAGTCCTGTTTTCTGACTTAATTCTTTCTGATTTGCCAAGTCACCACAAGACTTGCTTTTCAAGGCCTAGGATAGTGTCCCAGGCAGAGGCATGGGGCAAAGGGTATGTTTCCAGCCATTTGGTGGTTGCTTCCACCATTGTCAGAACATAGTGTTTGTCTTGACTGGTCTGTAGGAGTGTGATTTAACCAATTTGCTAGGCCTCCCCATATTTATATTTCAGCTATCATCCTCTATATCACAGAGACTTTACCTGCTTGGCTTGCTCAATTGCAGAGCATATTTCACTTCCATGGACAATCTGTGCAACGGTACCCGTAGTCTACTTCTCAGTCACAAGTCCATCACTTCTTTGATGGCCTGAGGTGTTGTGGGTCCACCAAGCTATAAATAATTCACCCAAATATTGCCAGTTCAGATCCAGTTCAATCCTAGCAGCCTAATCCAGCTGCTCGTTATTTTTGATGTTCTTTAGTGGCACAACCCTTAAGTATATGGGCATCTACATGACCTACCTTTACAGGCATATTCTATAACTGGGCAGCAATATCCTGCCACAACGTGGCAGCACAGATGGGCTTGACTCCGCATTGCCAGTTGGTCTGCTTCCTTTGCTGCAACCTTCCCCACAGGGCACTGGCCACTATCTGTGAGTTAGTATAAAGTATTGGCCATTTTACTCATTCAGCAATGTCTAAAACCAGCTGGATGTCCCTCACCTCTGCAAATAGACTCGATACTCCTTGTCCTTCAGCAGTTTCTGTGACCAGTCATGTAGAACTCCACATAGCAGCTTTCCACCTTCGATGTTTTCCTAAAATACAAAAGGACCTATCAATGAAAAAGGCGTATTGCTTCTCATTTTAGGGCAGTGTATTATACGTTTGGGTCTCTTCAGCATGCATCACCTCCTCCTCTGCTGATATTCCAAAATCTTTGCTTTCTGGCCAATCCATGATCGCTTCCAAAATTTCTAGGTGAGTGGGCTTTCTTGTCTGAGCGTTCTGAGCGATCAGTATGACCCACTTACCCCTTGTAGCATCATTGCACGATACGTAGAGGGGAACCTCATTTTGAACATCCAGCTTAGCACTGGCAGTTGAGGAGCTGTGCTTCAGTACCCACCAATTCTGAAACAATTCCCTTTAGGGGTGCTGAATAGTGTGGAACAGGGCTCAGCAGACACAGGGCAGACCAAGCACATTTTGCAGTGATTTCTGTCGCTCTGGAATTGCCAGGGGGAGGATTCTGCACTTACTCAGGTGTGAAGTTCCAGAACACTGGAGGTGCCCACTGTTCTAGGTACTTTCCCATACTCTTCCATGCATCCTGCCATTCATACCTATTCAGCCTTGTGACAGATCTCTGGGCGCTATTCTTACAAAGATTTTTTGTAACCCTAAACAAGACCAAAGACACATTCAGGAGACCTACTAATAAGGACAGGCTGGCTTGAACATCCCAAGGATATTCAAAATTCTCCAAAGCTGTTTTAACCAGTGTGAGGAAGAAAGGGGAGGTGAAAATGCACGGAAAGTTAATCCCTCTGTCTTCCTCATAGAGTGGGTGCAATTGCTAACAAAGTCTAACATGATGGCTGAGGTACAGTAATGACAGCATATTGATCTTATGACACTGAAATTATCGTATCATAGGCTAATGTTCCATAGTACAGCAGAAAAACTATCCTGATCTTTCTCCAGGCAGTGATAAACAGTACTACAGGGATTACACAGAGCATATAGGGATTTATGTAACCCAGCCACATGAGCAAACACAACAACATTGTGAGCATCAACTATTAAACTAACATAATGAATACTTAAAACAGTTCTGTTTTACCATACTTTGGTCAGATCTGTCATTATCCCAACCCTTCATGCCCTACATTGGGTGCCAAAAAGGACTATTGTTGTTTAGCCCTAAAACAGTAACAAAAGAACCATGGCAGCCACTTACTTACTCCCTCCCAGCTCCAGTGGAATGAGGAGGGGTATCAAAAAAGAAAAGGTACCGCTCATGGGTTGGGATAAAAACAGCTTATCAGAGCAGCAACAGAAAATACATCAACAGTAATAATAGCAAAGGGATATATAAAACAGCTGATACACGATGCAAAGTTGCTCACCAACAAGAGACTGACACCTAGCCTCTCCTAATCTGGAATCTCAAGTTGTGCCCCTGAGCCATGAATACAGCTTCACAAGATAATGCAGAAAAACAAAAACTGCTCCATGAATTCTGAAACCCCCAATTCATCCCAGCTGTGCTGTCCTGCCAACCATCCACTTTACCTATACTGGACATGATGTTGATGGCATGGAATATCTCATTGGCCAGTTTGGTCAGCTGCCCTGACTGTATGCTATCCCAGTTTCTTATGAAAATTAACTCTTTCCCCACCAAAACCAGGGAATTTTACACTTTCACAGCCAGAACTAGGACACAGAGAGACAAGGGAAAGACCAGTTCAGGAACTGATACAGGCCACACCATGGGGACCCAGAGCATCCTGGTCCTCAAATAGAGAGGGCACCTTCAAAGTAGAAGAGATGAATGAATGTCCCAGAGGAGAGAAGGAAACTCTGTGCCCACACCAGCACAAAGTCCATTCTTCCTTTCATATACCAGGGACTTATAGCAGGTTGTGGATCATAATGGATACTGCCTCTAGCCACCTGTGTAGTCAATCTGAAGTCTTCAAGCACTGAGTTTTGTGTGTGGAAAGTGCTAATATGGAAGAGGACTTTTTTTCCAGTGATTTCAATAGGACCAACATTTCAAATAATTTGTTTTGTTCAGTTAAAACATTGAAAAATGTTTGTATTAGTGTACCATTTGGGAAACGTTGGTTTGACATCCAGGGCACTGAAGAGGTCTGCTCCCAGTACAAATACCTCAAGAGCAGCAAGAGATCAAAATACTTCACAGTATCTTTAGAGTCAGAAACTGTTGTCTTCTTTTGACAAATATTCTGGTTGTCACATAATCCTTTTGAAGTCATGGGCTACCCAGTGTTTGAGGGATTCAAAATCTGACAACGGAGGAGTCCTTTCTAAGCTGGAAAGTGCTGATTTTTTTTTCCACCTTAGGTATTTTGGATAACATGTCTCACAGCCGTGCTAACTGTGATGATTGTTGTTTTCATGATGTTGAAATTGTTGGCTAAAGCCTTCATCTGTGTAATTCAATATTTGATTTTTCATCTGGAGGAAGGAAGAAAGGGCAGTCTGATTTTTTTCTTCAGTTAAAGTTTTGTTTGCACATTAGCTAAAGAATGAAAAAATAATTGGACATTAAGGATTCTTTCAGAGTTCTTTAATAGTGTGGTATCATTAAAAGCAAGTAAGATTTGGTATAGCCAATGCACAAAATTATTCTAGTCTGTGCTTGATATAAACATACATGATATCAGTAGGAAGGAAAAGCAATTCTCTCAGTTTGTATGAACGAGGAAAAAATTTGTTTGTGGAGTTCATGCTGAACATCTTTTCTGCCTTTTCTCAGAATAGGCCCTTATCTCTCTGTGCTTACCCAAGCTGGATACATAAGGTCATGTAGTTTAAAGATTGCTTAATTTAAAAGAAGCTCTGTCCAGATGTGCATTATGAATACCGCAGTTTCATTTTGATTTTGCCAGCTTCATCTGAATTATATGTGTAGCACTGGAATGTTAAAAAGCCTGTAGAGTTAGAATGTTTAGAAGGAAAGTTTCTTCCTTCTGTTCCTTTCAGTGAAGACACTACTGATGAAAATAGTGCCAAAGTACTTTAGCAGAGGTATAAATGTAGTAGAGTCTGAAAATCGCTCCCGGCTTCTGTCTTTTCAGTCTAGCGCCAGGTGGTCAAACTGAGCTGGCTGATAGAAAACTGCAAAACTTGACCAACATTTTCACCTTTCCTAGGGTACATGACAAGGCAAGATATGCATGGCTAAGGATGACAGAGGGGAACAAGGTGTTGAAGTTGGTTTTTAATTATTCTGGCCATTTCTGTGATGCAATTTATGGAGTGACACAAACCCAGTGTGTATCAGCACTATTTCAGTAGCTATGAATTGCTATGCAAAAGAACAAGCAGGCTGGGATGGCAGCAGTAGATAGCCTCTTAATATAGCTTCATTATCAGAAAAAGCATGCCCGGAACGAAACCCTAAGTCCCGCAGATTTGCTTCCTTCGTGTTACTCCTCATCCTCAGCAATTCTGCCCCCAAACTAAGTTCCGCAAACACAGAAGAAAAATTATTTACCCATAGCAACTGGAATTATATTAGCTGTTAGGAGACGTTGCACTGGGACGACATCAGGTTTAATGAAAGTGCTATAAGAACATAAGCATGTTTATAAAGGCATTTGTGGAAAGTACAAAAAGACTTTGAAAAGGATGTGGAAGTGTTTAGAAACAGGAAAGATTGTTGCAGGTGTTCAGGGAGTTGTTCTCCTAACTGGGTTTGATGATCATACCCCACTATTTGGAAAGGTAGGTACAGGAAAAAGCCGTCAGGTCTCTGAGCTGGATGTTTTGAACTGTCATTATACATCTCATTTGTGATGTCTTTCTAAGCAACATTTCTTCCGTAAGAGGATTCATCATGTAACCTTTTGGCAAGTTCTTCCATGAGTCTGTCATGCTGGTGATCATATCCTGTGATCAATCCTCTGAATTCAGGGCAGTTTCAGAATGATTCTGAGCCTTTGCAGGCAGTCACCATCCTTCACACTCCAGAAACTCAAACAAGTTGCTGGGATTGTTCTGCTTCTCTGACTCCCTGTTTATCAAGTGACTCAAGGGAGGATTCAGAGGACGACTGTACATGGACCATCATTCTTGGGACACAAAGGAACGAGAAAAGAATATTAATATTAGGAAACCAAATACTGATTTGAAGATCATCAGTTACCACACTCCTATGCATGAACTCGCATGATGACGTCTGTGATGCCAATCCTGAAAGTTACAGATATCTGACCTAATTTCCTAAGATGGGTTTCTTTACCACTGTCTGACTAAATCTATGGAGAATGCTATAACCTTCAGGAAAGATAAACCACAAGAATGGGAAAGGGAATGGAAAAAGGAAGAGCTGACTGCAGTGAAAGATGAGGGGGATAATTAAGAGGCCTTCTCCACTAAGGCAACAGGGTATGACTGAGACTAGTCCTAATCAACCTAAGGAAACCAATCCAGGAGCACACTTTGTGGGAGAAATTATGGTTGAATCGGTGGAACAGCCTCTATGGTGGCTGCCTGTTGTACAAGAAATTGATGACAAAAATTTTTCAGGGAAGAGAGGGAAAGATTTTTCAGGCTAATAAAAGACTAATGGACTGGTAGCTATATCTAAAAAAGACACACTGATTTATGAAAATGAATATTTAAATGGAGATTAAGAGTCAATAAGAATATCATGGTTGCCCTAAAACTGTCTGAGAGGAAGCTCTGATCAACAATAATACTCGTGAATTTTACCACCTTCAGTGCTGATCAATTTACTTTGAAATTACTGACACCAGGTTTCTACAATGAGTGGAACTCAAGAGGCAAATTTAGCATTCCTTGTTACTAGAATCAAAACTGCAATGGTATCAACATGCAGTAGCCATGATGGTGCAGGGATATATGAGAGGCCAAGCGAATAGGGAAAGATGTGTAGTTTCCTTGGATAGCTGAGAAAAATAGACAAGCTTTACAGTTCACATGCCTTTCCCAGTCAGCACTCCAACAGTCAAGCTGGGTGAGGGTGGCTCAAGCATTCATTTCATATCAATGCCTGAAATTACTAAGCAGAATTCGAGAACCTGGTTGCTTGCAGCTCTGGCTCCCTCCACCTGCTGTTTGCTCTGTCTCCTACAATGACAAGATAAGCCACCACTGAAGCGTATATACATATGAACAGAGGGCAAATTTGGCAGCCACTTCTTGTCTTTCATTGCAGAATGCTTTCAAATCCATGAAAGAGGATCACTATAAAAGATGTTGGTATTTATTTTATGGTATTACTAGTACAGCAGCTGCTAGACAGTATGTGGCATCATTTGAAGTGTTCTCAGTGAAATTTGCTATTTGTTCTAAGCACTGATTGCTTGGATAAACCTTATGAGAAGTTGGTGTATGCAGTACGATCCCAGGCAAAAATACTTGCTCTATAAAAAGTGTCATTACTTTGAACAGAGTTATAAAGTGTGTTAAAAATATTTTCTTAAAGATTTTAAGTCAAATAAATAGGCTAGGCTGGTAGCCTTGAAGTCATACACAAGTGAATAATACATATTGAATAATTTGAATGTTGCTTATTTTTCTCCTTACAGGATAACCGAAACATACCCTGTTTTTCTCAATTGCTTTTCAGAAGTTTTCAAACATTCTATGATACAATTCAACCGTAAATTTTATGTGAGTATTTGATATTTATTACAGTATGTTGTTTCATTTTTAATGTCAGATGTCATATGGATTCATTTTCACTTTCAAACAGGTCGAGTATAAAAACAAATTATTGCAAAAAATATTGTGCCATGTGATTGTAACACCCCAAAGCTGTCAACTCTAGCACATTTAATGTAATATTTTGTTTTCAATGAATGTTTAAACCACTTAATCTTGACTTTGATATCCAGGCATAACATCAAACACAAGAGGCACAAACATGAATAGAGCTTATAATGGGAATTATTGCGGAACCAGTGCCAGTGAATTATTGCAGACTTTTTTTGTAGTATTCACTTTTCTCTACTGGATGTTTGATTTAATCTTTTATCCATTATTTTTAGCAAAAAAATGTCACTACAGTCTGTGTTTTTTGTGAAAATGTCCTTGACAGTTGGAATTTAGATTTTGTGCCCTTCTTGCCCTACCTTATTTTCTCCCAGAGGCTTCTACAACTGGTGACAATTTAGAAAAACAGATCCTAACCTGAAGATTTTCCCAGTTAGTTTCTCCTATGTACTTTCTGAGAGCAATCAATTATCCCACCAGATATTTCATTTGTCTTTTGGAGTACCCTTTCTCAAGTTTCATGAAGTTGTAAGTCTGTAAAAATTCCCCATTTTTATGGGGCAGTTGAAGAATTTTATTTTTCCAGTGCTTCATTAGAGTATTTTGCAAACAAATGGTAAGATTCTGCCACCATTTACCGTTAAGCAAAGGCTGTGTTAGAGCAGTGTTTGCATATCTCATTCACTACAAATTACAACAGTAAGTTCTTCATAGCTGCACCCTTGCGAGGCAAGATTCATCCTAGCCCAAAGAGTCCACTGGCAGCAAAGTTATGTGTATGGTTTGATTCTCAGGTATTTACCTGGACGGGGATCAACTGATGGAGAGGACTAGCCATTAGGAGTTAAATATTGCAGGGCTGAGCAGCCTGCACACAGATATTAGATATGAAGTGCAGCTTTCAAAATTCTTGTAATACTGGAGGGGTCAGCACTGACTTTCTGCAGGTTTGTATGCATTTGCCATAACACCCTCAATGAGATTAGCACAGTTCATAGTGGAGCAGATGTATACAAACTGCAAGCTCCGTAAGTTGAGATGAAATACGGTAAAATAATGGCATCTCTACTTTGAGTTATTTATGTTTAGTCCCCATTCAGAATCCCATTGGGAAGGTGCTTTTCAGAAATCAGGACCTGAAAAAATGCACTTGATTTATAAGTATACTTTATGTGCTCGATTTATTAATCTACCCCAGGAGCACATTTATATAAAAATTCCAACAGGCTCTCTTCTTTGCCTGCTACAGGCATATGATTGCTTTCTGAGCCACTGAGCTAGGTTCAGGTAGCAGATATGGTGGCAGAAGCCTTGGGATCTACTGTGGGTCACACTGCTGTCATCTCTGATATGCAAATGAAGGTTACAGACTCATCGGTTTTCCATTAAATCTTTGAGTACCTGGGGAAGGATAGTGAGCTTTAAAGAGCGTCTGTTAATGCTGTCTAATTCCAGAGCTGGCTTTAGGTAGGAGCCTCTGTTGTTTAAAGGTTTTTTTGTGTTTTACTATTGGCCTTGTAGGGACTGAGCTGAGATGCACAGAGATTCAGGGAATTGTGGAAGAGAGAAGTTATGGAACAGAAGTCTAACTGGGAGAACAGGGGTGATAGGGCTGTGGGTGAGTTCAGAAAATGGCCATCAGAAGTACAAATGTAGCTGTTGAATATACCATGCTAGTGTTTTTTCCTGTTCTTTGAAAAGGAAAGATGACCTTAGATTGAGGGTTGCCTTATCACAACCCTGACCCGAAACCAAAGTTTCTAAATTTCAATAAAGACTATAGAATACTACTCAAATATTGGAACATAGAGCTCATAGTAGTGGTTGTTAATTTATCACACAAAATGTGTAAATCCCTGCTGTAACACAAAAGGTCTTAAGGCAGTCACAAAAACTTCCACAAAGATTCCTTCTGGCAGATGTGGCTCTTCATTTCCTACAGGTCACATAAGAGGTGCTAGCTTTCCTCTACAGTGAGAAAGTTAATCCTGAGTAGAGACATTACATGACAAGCCTGGATTAGGCAGTTAGCTTTCACTGGTGTGTGTTTTAGTTCTATCCACTGTGAATTCGGTGAAATATTAAAGTTTGATTTAGGTTTTGTAACGAGGTCTGAGGGCTTATTTAGAGGAGGCAATTTCCATTTGTCATGAGCTGATACAAGTGAAGCTTCGCCTTTGTAAGCCCTGCTGAAAGCATGATGGAAACTCCACAAGCCCAAAGTATGTGACCCTGAATTCAATAGGTGCTCTGCTGGCTTGCTGCGCTGGACTCTGGCCATCAGTCTGTGGGTGTCATCGTTAAGTGCTAACCTTAATAAAACCAAAAACATATTCTCACTTTCCTTTTCTTAGAAACCCAAATACAAGAAGGACTGACTTTCATAAAGTGCTTTGGCAACACGCATTCCCTAGTTTATCCCATCAGATTGGACTACAGCTGTGAGGGACATGCTGTACTTCCTCAAGGGCACTCTTTTAAATCAGCCAACAATATCAAAACCGTGTGGGTAGTGCGAGCCAGGCCTGCACATGTTTTTAGACTTCACGTCCGTTTAATCAGCAATTGCTGCAGTGTCTCCCATTAAAAATGATAAATATAATGCCTCTCCTGATTCTTTTTTCATGTAGAAGCCTTGATTTCGTGAACTTCAGGTCATGCCCTCCCTGAGTATACTAAGTGGCCTTCCTGGCCCTGACAAGCTGCACAGAGGACTCCACCCCATCCCTGCCCAAAGTCCCAGGAGCCCCCTTCCAGGTCATCCCTGGGCCTTCAGTCCTACTGCCACTGTGTTGTAGAACCAGTCTCCAACTCAGCCACAGATCCTGTCAGTCTAGTCTCCGACCTGTGGGCTGGCCTCAGATCTGTTTTGTCGCTTTGACCTCCTCAGTGGTTGTGTGCCATCCTGTCTACCCTCATCAGACCTGGCGCTGACCAGCCAGCCTGACTATCCAGCTTGACCTTGGACCTGCCTCACCACCATGAACTGAGCCTCAGTCCCAGCTGAAGTTGGCCCAGGTGTCTCAATCAGGTACTGTGGGGCTGGTGAGTCCCTGTAGCTGCTGGTTATCTTATTGCACACACCTCCTGCCTCCCCATTCCCTAGGTAGCTGCCTCCCTTGATGCGTCATGACATTTCACTGAAGAACATGTGTATATAACTTCAGGGGTTTTTAATCTAGATAAGAAGAACATCAGAATTGCAAGCTAGAATCTCAACAATTATGAACTAGTAGGATCAAGTTTGCTAGAATGGGTTCCCCTTGTGAAATGCAGATTGTCTCCCATGGGCACACATGGTTGCAAGGAAAGAGGGGTGGTATTACAGTGTTTCTGAACTGGTGTGAGTACCCAAAGCAGTATAGCTGTGATGGCATGAGGCACCCAAACAGTTTAATTTATTTTGCTGAGGAATACTGTGAAAATAGCTTAAGTGACTTGCTTGAAACACTACAGAGGGCTAGAGTTCACTTTTCCAAGTCAGCATTCATTTATTACAGCTGCTTTTTCTTCTTGTACTGAGTCATTTATTTTCTTTTCTCTCCGATATCAATGAATACAAGGGAGATACTTCATATAAGTTACTAAGAGCAAAAGTCCTTTCTGTTCCCACAGGACAACTCGTGTTTTAATACTGTACTGTAACACCAGTAAATTGTTGTACGCATACACATGGAAACACCAAATGCTGTCTAAGTTGTAAGCACTATGCTTTGTGACCTGTATCAGAAGAACATTGATAAAATGCTAGGGTTCAAATGTAAGTACATACTCATAGTGTTTTAAATAGTCATATGTAGACATATGTCTATGAGTACGTGTGTGTTATATCAGCAAAGAGCAGTACAAAGAAGTCATTACAGCTGTGAAATCACATGGATATAACATCTTACTGAGACTTTTAAAATTCCATTTTATTTGTACATTTTACAGGTAACTACCTACCATATTAAAAACTCAGTAAGCCACTTTGAGGCTTTTTGTATATGCTTGCTTTACCCTTTGTCACTACTTTCCCTTACTATCTCATAATTTGTAGTCATTCTCCTTTTCCTACTTCTTCCTCATCTCTGTACAGGATTTTTTTCTTCTTCCGGATGCCTGGACTCTAAGCAGCTAACTCCACAGGGTTCATTAGCTAGAATCATAGGATCATAGAATTACCTGAGTTGGAAGAGACCCAAAAGGATCAAGTCCAACTCCTGTCCCTAAATAGGACACTCCCAACATTCACACCATGTAACTGAGGCATTGTCCAAATGCTTCTTGAATGCAGGCGGAGACAGTGCCATGACTGCTTCCCTGGGGAGCTGTGTCAGTGCTCCACCACCTGCTGGGTGAAGAGCCTCCTCCTAATATCCAGTCTAAGTAGATGCAGGATAAGCCTAAATCATGAGAGGATCTTTAGATATCTTTTCTTCTGAAGTCTGGAAGTGTTTTACTAAACATTTTCTGACTAGGAGATTTGAATTACAATTTGGATAATTTTGTATTTCTGCAACCATACTGAACAAAAGAGGTATTCTTTTTTTTTAGACAAGACTAACACAGTAAGGAAAAGAAAACCAACTTGAATAGCAATAGATGACAAAGTTAAAAGAAAATTAAGACTTAAAATGTGCCTATCCATAAGCTCATCAGTCCTGGTTAAATTTATAAGTAACTTGATCTATTCTCTTGTGACAATTTATTGGTTCTTTGTTAGTGTCAGTCTATACGTCAACAAAATAGAAAATTCCCACTGCATTTGACATTGACACTGGGCTTAAGCAAACAAGGTAACCCTTTCCAGGCAAGTACCACAAATCTGTTTATCAGTGGTAATAACCTCCATGTAATCTTACATGTAGGATCACGATTTACTTTATTTCTATAAACGCTGCTGTCTGGAAGGAATAGCTTTCTTGTTTAGGCAGCAGTCCTGAAGTCTAAACAGCCTGAGGAAAATCAAGATTACCAGTTAATCTACTAATCTTCTTCCCTGGAGGCACTGTTCTATACTGATTCAGGAAGCATAGGTATTTCAGGGCAAGGGCAGCAAATATTAAACTAGTATCTTTGAGATTTTTGTAAGGGAGTTGTTTTGTACGGTAGACAAACCTAAGAGATACTTTAGACTTTCAACTCTTGAGCACTCTTGACAGAACAGCTGCTGACCTCAGAGTGGCAGTACCCCTTTGGGCTCCTGAATTTTTCATGTTTACAGGTGCTCTTGTCTCTCTATCCCAATCATATACTTTTTAACTTTAGTAAGCTTAACATTAAAAGAGAGCAGTCTTGACACCAGTCACATTTATAAATTGCTTCTTTAAAAAAAAATTTGAAACTTTTAATTCAAACTTCACAGCTGTTTAAAAAATGCACAATGACTTGTTCATCAAGAAGCTATTTAGTTTCCTTTTAGATGGAAAGCTGAAAAAAATGCATTCACAGTAGAGAGAGCAAGTGGCAAACTACAGATTCACATGCTGTAGGATGCATAACATATTGTGAGTTATACAAGCAGTAAGTGAGAAAATACCAAGCTTTTATATTGCATGTTCCAAGAAGGATATAAATCACAAAGAAATAGATTAAACATATAATTCAGTTGACATAATACACTGAATAAATTTACCAAATGGTATCATATTCAGTAGAACAAAGAAAACATAACATAATGGGTGCCAAGCATACTGAACAGGGTAAAAATCTTCATTAAACTCTTGTATAACTCACTGCACCAATCAAAGCTAATGAGTCAATAAACAAAGCAATTGAATGACACTTGTAACAAGTGTGTAAAAAATACTGAATCAGAGAGACACAGGAACAGATAAACTGTGGATTAATAGATTTTGCTTTGCAAGCTCTATAGGAACCAACACATCAGAGATACAGGTATCAGACAAAAGCAGAAGTCTATGTACCAACACATCTGCAGAGGAATATATTAGATTTCTTTCCCATAGAATGTAAAGAGATGGGAGACTATAAAAGTAAAATTATGTCATAACACAATATCATTCTTACATTTCATTTTAACGGCTAATGATTTTTTCTTAATTATTTATAGATTTTTTTGCCTTATGTTTGAGTTGCAATTTCCTGCAGATTTTGTAAATACAAAGAGGCTAAGAGATGAAGTAAAATTCTAGTTTACATTCATTATCATGATAGGAATTTATTAGATTCCTTTGCTGTAGAAAGTAAAGAGATGGGAAATTATAACAGTAAATTTACAGATTGTTTTGCGTTATGCATCAGTTGCAATTTTTTGTAGGTTGTCTGAATAAAAAGAGCCAAAGAGATGAAATAAATTCTAACTTAGATTCTGAAGTTAAAAAAATTATGTTAAAAAAATTATGTTTAGGGGTAAAGGGTAGTGATTTGGTGCCAAGGAGTGTGGAGACCACATTTTGAAGTCTAAATCATCTTGCCATATCTAAAATTAACATATTTGAATGTATATATGGTGGGATGTTACAGCACAATAAGTTTGGATGGAATAAAGTTGTTACTTTTGTTCCCTCTTCTTGAAAGCTTCCTCTGTAATCAGGAGGGAACTATTTTATCTTTAGTGAGTAGTGATGTTGAGAATAATCTCAACGAGAAATACCTGAATGTCAGTCACCTACTCTAAGATAGGTTCCTTTCATAATCAATGGATAGCAAGGAACTCTTCCGAAGGATTTGTTTGCCTCTTCTATAGATGAAAATACGGAGCCTCGCTGAGTCAGATGACAATCCTTATTATAAAAGAAGTTAAAAAGAATCAAAATGTATGCCTCTAGTTGAGACATTAATGCAGAGAAGCTCATGTGCTGTGAATTCACAAACTAACTCACTATGCAGGTATTTCCCTGCAGAAACAAGACTACAAATAGCTCTCTTCTATGATTCTGTATTCCTTTCAAAGAATGCTAGTGTCCACTGTATCCTCACATCATAAGATATGACCAAGAGAGAAAAGTTAACTTATATTAAAGTTTATTGATTACTTTTATTTAACGGTTTCAATGATCTTGGTAGGTTTCCATTGCCTGAAATTTCTGTACCTGCTGTTTCTTAACTCGTTTCTTCACTCCTTCACAGGAGCCTTCATTCCTCTACCCCACTTTTGTCTCTCTGCTATGGCTATGGCTTTTGCTACAGTTCTAGATGAGGATTCTTTCAACTAGGGTGGTGATAGTTTCAAAGAGGAGTCTGTCCCCTACACAATCTTGCATAAGAAGAGTATCAAGGAAGATGTGGATTCAAAGTTTGCAGAACTTAAGTGTAATTCAGTGACAATTTTACTTTCAATCTTTTTCGCAGTATCACAGTATCATAAGGTTGGAAAGGACCTCTGAGATCATCAAGTCCAACCTATAACCCAACACCAACACTAACACCAACCATCATCTAAACCATGGCACTCAGTGCCTCATCCAATCTCCCCTTAAACACTTCCAGGGTCTGCGACTCCACCCCCTCCCTGGGCAGCGCATTCCAATGACCAATCACCCTTTCAGTGAAGAACTTTTTCCTAACATCAAGTCTAAACTTTCCCTGACGAATCTTGAGTCCATGACCTCTAGTTCTGTCACTGGTCACCTTTTTATGCCGTTAATCTTGCAAAGATTTCTATTTGTTGTCCTTACCCATGAGTTTCCATTCTGTCCCCAGTTTGTTTTTATTTTGACACATTTTAGGGTATTTGTCATTACAACATTCTATCAAGAATATCTGACAGAAAAATACCTGGTCAAGCCAGGTATTCATTTCCTGAACGTGGTCAAAGGATATGCCTATGTTACACAAGCAAATTTTTTTTTCCCATAATTCTTAGAGCTGTTGTTACAATACTTTTTCTGTCCAGGTCTTTCAAGTAACAATGAACAAACCTTATCAATGTTCAGCCTTTGGCAACAAGGCAGGGTCCTGGAGGGTAGAAGCTGGTTTTGGGAAAGAGACTGTTTCTCCACCTTTGGCACTGACTCTTGTGAACCTGGGGAGAAGGTTTAACTGTGCTGTGCCTTTGTTTCCCCACCTTTAAAATTGAAAAATCAAACAATCAATAGTTGTCTTAAAATTTGAGATACACAGGTAACAAATGCTGGAAACAGAAATAGAGATGTTCCATCTAACACAACAGGCTAATTCCAGTATTTTGGGGAGATTGTTTTTTTTAAATTGATTTTTTTAAAATTTCTGAATAATTTTCCAGAAGGAGGCTGTGCGACGCACGGAAACTGATTATTCAAATTAATTTTACTTTTCTCTTCATGCTGACCATTTCTGTACTTTCAGGCTTGGTTGACACAGTTTATTGTATTTGGTGTGAAAAACTTAACTGCATATTCAGTACTGTACAGTATACCATAGAGTGTCCTGGCAGATAAACATTACTGAAAATAATCTATAGGAAAGATTTTGCTATGTTGTTTGTTTTATACCTTGCTGTGCATTTTAACAAAGTTCAATCATGGAAGTTTTTGAAACTTGAAAAAATTTTTCCTGAGGACTACAATGTAGATTCCTGAAGGAGAATTAAACTTCTAGAATGGCTCATGATTAATACATTCCTAAAATTGTTATAGGGAAGTCCACTACCAAAACCAGAGCACTTTCATATCAGCGGTATATGACTGTTACCTTGTTTGCTGCAGAAGAATCTTAGTGTGAGAAGGCTGCCTGAATGAGTGAGAAGTACTTCTGCTACAGTGATAAAATTGTATTTCAGGTCACAGCAAACCTAAATCTAGAACTTCTGGCGCAGTGTCTTACATACTAAGAAACTGCTAAAATCTTAAGACCTCCTACCATGATCTGATTTCAGAGAGCTGTGGTAGTTTAACACTTCACTATTTTTTGTTGTGGAATGTGATAAAATAGATATGGTGTTTTGAATTTTCTCCTTACAAGAACATCTTACCACTGAAAAATGACTCGTTTAGGTATTTAGAAATAAAAAAAATATATAATATGCGAAAACCCAGTTACGTATTTAAGCACTTGCGTCTTGGCTTTTCTATTTGCCCATAGTCTTGTTCAAGAATGTTTAAACCTTAAAGAGTGCTCACTTTTGCTGGAATTGATGTATGAAGTCATTAATAAATATATAGATATTCATAACAATAAGAACTTTGTCTTGATGAAAGATTTTTCTTCTGTCTCATGATTAAATCTATGAAGTAATTCCATATGACAGAGAAATGAAATAGAAGATGACTTACTTTCTAAAAAACACTTTTTTTCCTCCCACTGAGAGCCTGAGGCTAAAGCATTTGTCAGGTGTAAAACGCTGGGTCTGGAGCAGGGCTGAATCAGATTAGGATGAGTGTCGAAGAGAACAAAAGCAGACACAATTGCTTCTGGTTTGAAGAAAGTTCACTTTTTAGCTAAATTTCTGTGTAGTTCCTGACAGTTTGTGTATGAGGAAACATTTTGCGAATAAACAAACTAAACAAAGACATTACTTGCGATTGCTCATAACCAATCTCTTCTATGAATGGATGTGTTTCTTTTCCAGAATAGCCATGCTGTTATTGAAAGTTTTATTTCTCCCTTATTCATTACTGTTTCCTTTCTCTTCTCATTAGAGTCACATACTTTCAAGTCGTCATCCTCTGTGAAAGAAGGAGCTTGACCTTCCTTGCAACTTCCTCTGTAAATCTTTCTTTCCTTCTCCTTTTTCTCTCAAATGTTAATTATCTTATGGGGGAAGCTGAAGAAAAACAATAGTGATTTAACCCCATTGATAAGACAGGAAAATAGGTTTTCACTGATAATTTCAAATATATAATACACTATAACTCATGGATTAACTTTTTACTATGTTTCACTGAGATTAGATTTCTATTTTCTTTTCTAAAGGACCTGAAGTAACTTGGACTAAAACCTGTAATACATGAACTTAAATTAAAACTGGTTTAATAATAATTTTAATAATTTAATAATAATAATTAATAATAATTTTAAAATAATATTTTTCAAAATAATTTCTCAATTAAAAATGTTCTTTCTAGTTTTAAAGGCTCCTGTATGCTTTTGTGTGTAATGAGAAAACAAAAAAAAAGAGAAAGCAAATGGTACAATTTGCTGCAGCCCTTTTTTGACTCTTTAATGAATCCTTCCACTGACAGCCATGAGAAAGGGCTTTGTATGGAGCTGCTCCTTTTGAGACTCTTGCAGAACCTGATCAGATATGGAGACTTACGTTAAACCACACCGACTCCTTGAAAGTCAAACAGTGAATAAGACATAGCCTTGACAGTGTCTTTACCTTGAAGTCTCTGCCTTCAGGACATCTTGTCTGCATAGAGTGCAACGCAAATACGAAGTTCTTTAGAAATGCAGAGGGCAGCTAGAGAAAAATTAACTATCACTTCACCCTTCAGATAGGAAACCTAAAAAGTGGAAACCAATAAAATAGTCTTACTTTTTATACTGGCTTATTCTTGATGCACTCATTCAGTCACTCATGAGAAAAACTTTCCTACTTTGTAAACTTGAAACATGCTAATGCTATATTTGTAACATAAGCACTTGTGAAAGAAGAGTTTTATATAGTGGGAAAAAGTCATTCACAATGTTGTTATTATGAAAATCATAAGTTAACATAAAGCTTCTGTTGTACTGGTAGATATCAATGAGAATAATTACTGGTGAATTCTCAACAGGAAAAGATAGAAATATGTTTAGGTAAAGAAGGAAATATGTTTAGGTAAAAGGTAAAGGTTTGGAACAAAAGGGAATAAAGATTAAACAGGTTGGTCAGTGCTTGATGTGTTACAGAAAATGCAAAATACTGCAAGTACAGAGTACTCGGTCAGAATGGCCTTGTGAGCTCAACGTCCCAGTCCACAAGATGTAGCTGTATGTATTTTCTGCAGGTCTAAACAGGAAATTTTCCAGTGTTCACTGGCCAACATTGAAGTTGAAGATGAATATGTTATCAGCCTAAACAAACAGCAGTCGTTAATTTTTTACTTGACACTGGGATATGAGCCAGCATCATATATGAGACAATGACTTACCAAGGAAAGTAAAGCAACAGGTTGTAAAAGCTAAAAGGTTAAAACCTAGGGCACACAGATATAGCAGTTTTCCACTGAAGGATTATTTGAACTAAAGATATAGGTAAATAGCAAACTGGAATAGATTCTGTAGGACAAAGGCAAAATATACTTTTTGGCGGGTTAAAATGTCTCATTTACATAAAGACATGTCAAGAATTCATGTCCCTGGAAGGTTCTTGTTGTATAGGAGAAAGTGCTGGAAATGCTGAATGTGTAAAAATGTGTATAAAAATTATTTTAGTTGTTCTGTAAAAACTTGACTACATCTACTAAAAGAGTGATTTTTATACAGATAAATACTTTAATATTTATCTGCAATACTCAGAAATGTGCCCTTAGAAGTAATAAACAAACAAACAAAATTCACAGTTATATGCAACCAAAAATATTTCTAGGGATATAATGTTTTGTCTTATTACCATTTAGTATTTTTTTGTGTCCAAGGGTTTCCACATGAAAATACAACAGATTTAAGAAAGAGTTCTTAGTGCATCCTGGAATTGTATTTAATTAATGTGCAAGATGTTGATATAAACTCCTCATCCAATGTTGTTTGCGCTATATATTTCATATTCAAAGTTATGAACAAAAGCCTTTCTGCAATACTTAGTAAACATGAAAGTAGTAAAGAAAAAAAAAATGTTACTTTTATCCAAACTTTAATTCCTGGAATCAGTCTTCTTACTAAGATATACCAACATACTAATCAACATTATTTTCAGATCCCACAGCCAGAAGTGCTGTAACTTATTCGAAAATAATGTCCTAGGACAACTTGCTGCAATATTCAGTCAGTAACTGTTTTGTTACTTAAAGCCATTTGACTTCCGTGGGTATTGGGTTACATACATATTTAGATGAGAGTAGAAAAGAAGGAAAAAATTGTGGAGACTTCCACATTTTCATGTAGAAACTAGACAAAGGAGGCCACAATTCCCCATCATGTCCACCTTTATGAAGAGTATTCTCTGTCAGTCCAGTTAATTTCAAAATGCAAATATGTGAAAAATAAAAAATATTATTATTTAAGTACAATAAATAGCAAGTTTTAAATCCTGATTCCTGTTTCTAATACTATCTTTGATGTTAAGTTACTGAATGTCCCTAGTTCTCTTTCTCTATAAACTTAGTGTTTCTTATTAACATGGGGCAGGGTGAGGAACTGTTGAGGAAGAATTAGATTAATTTTGAAATGTACTGAAAGTTAGTAGTAGAAAGTACTAATCTTGTCAATAATGAGAATATCCTCTGTAAAATTGTTGTTCAGTATCAGGTAATAAGAAAGGAGAGCAAAAAAAAAAAAAAAGCAGCTTAATAGTTCATTGGGAAATGACTTCAAGTCCCCTATTTGTTGTGACTGTGAAGAAAAGGCAAATGTAGTCTCAAAATGTAGCCAGAGAGATCTCTTCTAGAAAATATCAGGTAGCTCATGAAAACCTTCATCTAGAAAACTGCGTGTAGTTCTACTCACTTATATTTTAGGTGCATTCGTTCCAATGGAATTGAGATCTAAAGGAGGCCTGCAGTGGCAATCAAGGAAATGGAGAGACTGCTACAGTAAATGAGAAAAAGAGCTTGGTTTATTTACCAGGAAGATTGAGAAAAAATAACAGTTGTTCTCTATAAATGCATTGAGGTGATGCATTTATACCAGAATAAGAGAGTAACCGTTAAACTTGTCATAAATAAACCTAGGCAGGAGATCAGAATAGTGTTTCCAACCACCAAAGGTATTAGAGTCTAAAAGAGGATCCCAGTAGGAGTAGTGTAGGTAGGCATCCTAACCATTTTTTGATTCCTTCATGAAAAGGATTGTATGATATGCAACAGCAAGGGATTGATAGGCTTTTATGTTGTCAGATATGTAAATTCAACATTATAATTCCACCTAAGTTTCTGTTATAAAAAATGACTTTTTAGTGAGACACAAGAATATCCTTGCTTGGGTAATGGAGGAAAATTTGAGAATGCACGTGGTTTTAAGCAGGAACTATGCAACTTGTTGCTTTTATATGTTTTCAGTGAGAAAGTCAGGAATTAGTGAACTGGTTGAAGACTATTTTAGAATATTTTGGAACAGCACATTATTGACTCTAGATTGTTTTATTTAGGGTTTGCTGGGATCTGGGTATAAGGTAGCAAAAATTAGCTCAATGCCGCTATTTTTTGTAATATTTGAGAATTATTTAGTCTGTCTTTGAAAACAAATTTTGCATGGATATTATCTAATTGACTAGAAGTAAACCTAAGCTAATCTTGCTAAATTTTAGGAGGTAAGTGGCTATATGTAGAGATTATGCTTCTTTCCCTTACTGAGTGTTCCTATTTTTCATAATTTCTGTTTACCAAATACTGTACTGTTGATTCCAGGCTGGTGTAGAATTATCACATTCCAGTATTGCTGAGGAAAGCTGTTCTCCATCTTTGGTTTGCAAATGGCTTCAGTCTGCTTTGAATGCAGACCAGGGTTTTTCCGCTTTGAGATTAGATCGTTTGCACATATTGTGAGAGACTGGACTTTAAATCAATCCAGAAACCGTAGCTGGTACAGAATGTGACACCTGAAACTTAAACACCCTATTTTGGCAGCATACCAGCCAAACTGAATTCTCACAAAATCCATGAAATTTTCCAGTTGCAGTTGAAAATATTGATTATTTTGCAAGAATTAATTAGAACCTACACGCTTCAGAAACTGGTTTATGCTTGATATTTTTCTGCCACAGCTTGGCTCAGGGATAACATTTGAGCTGGATCAAGAAAATAGAAAAAAAATTGTAAGTATAAATAAGAGAAAGAACAACAAAAAGATAAGGATTTTTTCTTTTAGGGACCTTCAGCTTTGAATCTAGGGTTTTTTTCCTGTTTCTTGTTTGGTCTTATATTGCCAAAATTTAATCTTCCTTTGTGCACAAGAGACCATTAACCTCTTTAGCCAGACTGTAAAAAAAAAGCAAAACAGAACAAAATGGCATTTGTAAGAGAGGAAAAAGTTGGTGGATTTTGATTTTATTGTAGAGTTGCATTGTTGGTTTGAGAGTATAGAAGCATTCTTTAAAGATCAGGTTAAAGACTAGGACATGCTCTCTCCTTTTATACATTAGATTTTACAGCATAATAACACGTATTTACTTGCATTTCACTAGGTAATGCGTGACTAAATGTCTGGAGACACCAGTTACCACTTCTGTTTTCCAGAAGACATTACTTCAGTTATGACTTCTTTTCCGACAGATCCCAGCCATCAGTACTTAAAACATCTATTTATTACACTCAGGATATGAAAGATATGTATAAAAATTAAATGTCAAGGTTTCTTCTGTTTGTTTTTAATTCCAAAGAAAGGCTCTCATTCTTTCTTGCGTGGGGATTTTGAGGAAGATGACAAATAAATTTCAAAGCTTGAGAAAATTGCTTCCAGACAACACTAGAAAAGAACAAAAAGCCACTGAAACCATTTGACTCAGCCCTGGTTTATTCCAATGGAAAAAAAAAATCCGGTTAGTCTCAGAAGCAGAAAGATCAAACTTTAGAATGAACTGAATTGTGATAAGTAAAATACAGGCTAAATGAAAAAAGGTTTGTGTGAGTACTTATGAAAAACAGAGCAGTTCCAATGGAATATTTCCATCTTGGAAAGCAAAAACTCGTGGTGGATTTTTTACAATTAGCTCTTACAAGAAAAATATATACAAAAAAGATGAAAAAATGGCATGGGGGTACACCCATTTGACTCTATGATTCTATTATGGTTTAGTAGGGGACAAGTACAGTTGGACTTGATAATCGCAAAGGTCTTTTCCAACTAAATGATTCTACGATTCTATGATTCTATGACCTATATGTGGACAGCTCTCATAATATCTCCCACAATTGTGTCTTCTATGATATTTGTTGGTAGCTTTGTATTGCAAAACATACTAAATGCATCAGGGCATCATTATATCATGTATGAATGTACTGAAACAAATCATAGGGCAAGGCCTGCACATCACCCCTCTGCGTTACAGTCTCAGTTTCTTCCTCCATGTCCTAAAATACTGGAGGCATCTGATTAACAGGTTATTTGGCCGGATATCTCTAGCACATGTGAGTCAGGACACTCCAGAGATGCTTCAGAGCTGCACAGTGTAATGGTAATATAATATTACAGGTGTGGTTGGGAGAGTATTTGTGGCAGATAGTTGTGATAGTCTCATGCCCTGTGCATGAGACGTGACACGAAGCTTCCACTAAATGGACTAATTCATGAGAGAGTGATCATATAAAGAAAGATATTAGTATGTTCAATATTTCAGTGTTAGCCTCTTCAGAGAAATTATATAAGCACTTAGTACAAAAACGTTGATTTATTTTAACTATAGCCATGCTGAACACAGTACAAAATGTAGATGTAAGAAAATGTGCCCACTATACATAATCCACAGTAGGACTTCATCAGAAATGCATAATTCTTGTAAGGTGAATGCATAATGAAGTGAAAATACTTGCCCAAGCAGCTGCTCAGTGATATTACCTGGAATAGAACTGCCTAATGCCACTCTGCACTGCCCTAGCTCCTGAAATACTAGACGAACAGTAGAGCTAAAACGTGTTCTTACTTGTTAATGAAACTGTAAGAAGCTGTCTCACTCAAAATGTGATCCATTTTATGAAAACATTTATTTTTCTTGTGGAATTTAACTGACATTTTGGAGCATAAAATTCAAACTATTACTATATTTAATATAAATGAATTTACAAATGAAAAATACATGTTGTCTCTCTGTTAAGCTACAAATACAACTGAAAAGTGGAAGGTTTTCCTTTTAGCCAAGTCTTCTTAAACCAGGAATAAGTCCCAAAGAGAAACAGCAGGGTTGGCTCCTTCAAAAGCAAGGGCCTGAGGCAAAGCAAGAGTCTGGTAGTGCTGCTTTCATCTGGTTCGGCTCAAGCAAACAGACACACTTCTCAGCTGAGGAATGCGAGGCCATTGCCATCTGGTCAAGGCCTGGGAGGGGAGCGTGGGCAGTGCCCTTTTATTCCACATTTACAGTGTGGTGGAAAAAAAAGACATCAATCCATGTACTTGCATGCACGTGCCCACTCATACACGTGCACAGACAGTGTGTGCATGCACACGTTCTTCTCAGTGTTTGCCAAGCTACTTTACCTGCTTCACTTTTATTTTACACTACAGTTACGACAGAATTCTCTGAGCTGGAAAGGAAATGCTAATAACAAGCTTCTGTCTCACTGGATCAGCACCTGACTGCTTTGTGTGCGTTGCCCATGCTGCTGGGTAGCCACTTCTACTTCACAAACACCTTCTTCAGTCATTACCTCAATTGTTATGAATTTTTACCGTCTTTTATCACTATCTGAAATGAACTGACATTAGTTTTGTCAGGAAAAAAAAGTAATAAACCTATTTGAACCTTCAAATGATGAACTATCAAAATAGAGAAAGAGCAGTAAGGAAGTTTTATAGCTTACTGTGTAATCATAGAGATACAAATTCTGTAAATCACTGAAAATGGGCTGGGAATGTGGCAAAAGCAGTGCCAAATGACACTGGCATGATCACAGTATCACAGTATCACAGTATCACAAGGTTGGAAAGGACCTCTGAGATCATCAAGTCCAACCTATAACCTAACACTAACACCAACACTAACACCAACCATCATCTAAACCATGGCACTCAGTGCCTCATCCAGTCTCCGCTTAAACACCTCCAGGGTCGGCGACTCCACCACCTCCCTGGGCAGCCCATTCCAATGGCCAATCACCCTTTCAGTGAAGAACTTTTTCCTCACATCAAGCCTAAACTTTCCCTGACGAAGCATAAGTCCATGCCCTCTAGTTCTGCCACTGGTCACCTGAGAGAAGAGACCAATCCCTGCCCAACTACAACCTCCTTTTAGGTAGTTGTAGAGAGCAGTGAGGTCTCCCCTGAGCCTCCTCTTCTTCAGACTAAACAGCCCCAACTCCCTCAGTCGCTCCTCATGGGGCTTGTGCTCCAGCCCCTTCACCATCTTCGTTGCCCTCCTCTGAACACATTCCAGTATCCTAACATCCTTCCCAAACTGGGGGGCCCAGAACTGTACACAGTATTCAAGGTGAGGCCTGTGATACTGTGATACTGTGATTTCCTTAGAAGAGTCATACTCTCTCATCCTATCCCATTTATTTCACCCGCTGTTCTCCCTGTGCTTCTGTGGTCTCAGCAATGGATACTACATTCTTCATTACTTTGACTGTCTCTAAACCATGAAAACTTCTCCTTATTTTAGTTATTAAACTTCAGAAAGTCAGCAGAGTGCAAAACTGATGCTATCTGACAGTGCTGTGGTTTGCCACTCCGTTCAAAGTCTGCACCACAGTAGCTGTGCTACAAAGCAATTGTCACTCTCATCACAGCTCATTGGAGATGGAAGGAAACTGATGATCACACTTGCTCTTGCCTTCCCTTCATCACTCAGTATCAGTAGAGCATCCATTTTGACTGAAGGAGAGATGGAGTCTCCATTAACAATATTCTCAAGACGATATTGCTGTGGACTTCCTGGCTCTCCTGGTATTTGTTGTTAACGCACGTTTCTGTAGCCCTCACTTTTCCTTTGGCTGTGTTTGTGCAGTTCCCACTGATTTCAAGTGAATGGATGATCACATCTGAAAAGCAGTAAGTCCAGGACAAAGTGTCTACCATTCCAAAACAAAGATACATGTGTAACTAATTTTGCTAGGATGATGGAGAAGGATATAGATTTTTTAGAAGTAGCTGAATTTAGGTTATGCATATAACCACTGGCTTATCAAAAGAATGTCACAAAGCATGAGAGCATTTTCCAGGCTCTGAGCAAAGCTGGGTTTCATGTCATCACACTATAGCAGCAATCTCAGTGACTACTACCTTCTCATAAAGTCTAGTGCATAGGTACTTCTGACTTGCATTTAACAAATTCTTGAACCAGCTGGTGCCATTAAGTCATCTTGCTTTACTTCCTGCATAAGCTGTACTATTCCATTCTCTAACTCCAGTATTTGCTGTTATGGTAAAACATATATTCTTAAAAAGTCACTCAGATACGATTTGAAGATGTCAAGAGAGCTATTCAATTAATTTCAGTTGTAGTTTTTTTGCAGAATGATTCAGTCATTTTAAAGGTTTTTTCTTTGGATTACTGCAATACCTATGAAACTTGGGCCTGGATTCAGACATCATTACACCGAGTTTCTCAGGCATATAGAGCAAAAAAACAGGATGGGTCACCAGTTTATGTCAAGGGCAACAAGCTTCCACAGGTATGTTGGTGATAGAAGGAAGACTAGGGAGAATGTGGGCCCTCTCCAGAAGGAAACAGGAGAGGAAAGGGTTGATATACTTAATGACATTTTTGCCTCAGTCTTCACCATCAAGGTGTCAAGTTGCACTGTCCAGGTGCTTAGCAATTTCGTGTGCCAGTTCCCTCAGGACCTGTGGATGCACCTAATTCCATCCCATGAACTTGTGTACCTTTAGGTTTCTTAGGTGCTGTCAACCATGCATGCTAGATTTGCATGTATACAGAACTTCCAGCATTTAGGTCCTCTCCTGATATTTGATACATCAAGTTTGCTTTACTCTTTTATTATCATTATTTTTGTAATTTCTGGGCTTCAACTATGTACAATTGAAGAAAATGACATTTTGTATACAATGAAGGGCAATTGTAATGGAAAAGTCTAAAAAAAGAAATTTTGTTCTTTCATCTCTTATCTGGAACTTGGAGGTGTTCCAGCTTTATCTTTCAGTGTTGGTACTATTCGATATTATCCCTGAATGACTGAACAAACCTGCTTCAAGACCTCTTTCTAGTTTTGAATAATCTAGACTTTAAAACCTCTGAATGTTTGGTGTGAAAATAAAATAAAGTTTCTATGTGGGTCATTGTGAAGTAAAAATTTTGCCAAATGCCTCCTCTTTTTCTCATTTAGTTATCTGATTTGCATTTTTTGATCAGTGTTGTGGGCTGCCCACAACCTTCTCTTTGCTTTGAGTTTTCTAAAGAAAAATGGATTTAGTTGCATGGCAATGTCTACTGAGTGGGAAGTAATTACTTCTGGAGGACTGAATTAGCAAAGCTTTAAATCCTATTGGAGCAAGACAATAGCCAACATTTATATTAGGAAATATTTACTAAGACTATTCTTCAAGTGCAAGTGTCATTTTTAGAACAGACTTCAACACTTAGAAGTCTAAGGCATGCTGAAAGTTAGGCTTAGGTGAATGTATTGGTCAAATTGGAAATGTTCCATAAGCCTCTTCAGCTGAAGAATGTGAAGTTAAGCACTTATCTTCTGAGTGTTGTCTACATGCATATTTAGGTTATAATGTGTTTAGTATTGCAGATGCTTAATTCAGACTCTGTTTTGATTTAGACACTCCTAGAAGGTGTTCTTCTTCCTCCACCTGCCCATGCCCTTTACATTGTTTCAGCTACTCAGCAGAATGAGAACACTTTTTTTTTTGCCAAAACAAAACTCTTTGTGTATTGCCTTTTGGGCAGAGTTCCTTTGTTTTGTGCTGTTTCATATTAATTTCTCCAGCTCTGTAAAACAACCTGGAGGCTGCAATCAGCTCTGACCACACTTTTTGTGCACTTTTTCCTTTTTGGAACTTTGGTATTTCCATTCATATTAATTAATATTTTGCCTTCATGTTTTTTATTACGACTCCGCCAGTTTCTGCAGATACTTTCCTCTTTCATCATCACCACCATTCAGCAAGAATACACTTGCCGTAGACACCTATGTTCAGGTTTTGAACAGATATTGAAGTTACTGTTCTTTTAATTCCTGGTCTCAGACAGTGTGCACTGTACTTGCATAAGTATTTCTTGGTTTGACAGTGGCTTCATTTTGCATCTGAACAGTCACAAAGCTGTAAAACAGCCAAGAGGCTTTGGCACTCATGCTGACTATTAATCCATCTTTGTTGTCAATACTGGGGGCGATTGATGACTCCATCTCTGAGGCGGTCAGGTCTTCTACACTAGCATTTAAAATATTCTTGCACCTTCATTATGTTCAGCCGGAAACATGGAGATCTTTGGCCACTGATAGTCCCTGCCGATGCTCAATAAAGGCAGGATTCTCAGGCTCTAATCTGGTTTATTCATAGAACAAGTCCACTTTAGGATTTTCTAATACCTGTGTGTTTCAACTACCAGGAAATTAAATGATAATAACCACTCCAAGAAGAGATTGCGCAGATGCATCATAATGTTATGAATACTTATGAGACCATCAAAGTTTCCAAGATAAAAGTGTGTGCCACGAGAGCTTAAGCCATAGCTGTAGCCTTACTATAATTATAAAATACAATTACGACATCAATTCCATGTACAGTGAAATTGTTGAGAAACTGCAAGGTTATAGGAGTTTTATTGTACGTGATGAAATAAGAACATGAGAAAGAAAACTTTTGTAGTGAGGAATAATATATTTCGATAAAACAGCACATGCTTTTTGTCCTCACAGTTCTGGGAGGGCCCACATATTCCTTCTCCTTCTATTTACCAGGTAGATAAGAGAGCAGTTCCCTTTGACCACAGATGTGCCTGCAGGAGCAGGTTTGACAGAGTGCAGAAGAAGAATGTAGAACCAGTCATTGAAAGTAACTTTTCTTTCTCCTTCAATACTCATCCATATGCATTAACACTGTGGGTGATTCTATGTACTTCATGTACTCAACAATTACTTAAAGTTAAGTCTCCCGTTATAGCTTCTGAAAGACAGGGTAGGAGGAGTGGAGTCAACACAGTCATTTCGGTGTAGATCCAGAAGCTCTAGTCCTACACGATAACAATTGAGTAGAGAAAGAAGGGAAAGGTTCTTTCCTGAGTAAAGGGAGAAAATAAATGACAAAAGTCTTTGGTGAACTCCAGAAGTACGGGAACTGTTCACATCTTCAAACTCGTTCTAATTCACACTATGAAAAGTAGCTTGCATGAGCGCTGAGTGGTGCAAACTGAAGCTGTTTCTTCAGTAAGAATATTTGACATCATCCCTCAAAGCACAAGATATAGTACTGCCAAGTATAATTTATTATTATATTTTGTTGGTTTCCTTCACTTTTGTAACTTTACCAGTCATGAAATCAAAAACTTAAGCTTTTACTTTCCTCGATTAAGCTTTTGTTTTCACTTTTAAGCTCATATGCTGGAAGGTTTGAATCTGGATAAAGAATATTCAGAGTAAAGGACTTCTCTGGAGGATAATTCAGTAAAACTATTTGTGCAGGCAACCGCCTCTCTCCCTGCTAGAAGCTGTTATGTCTTTTGCCAGTATATAAGACCAGTCTGAAAGTGTTACGAACACATATTAGAGTTTAAGGGCAGAATGATAATTTATAGCTACATATACAGTTCAGATGATCAACATGGTAATTTTAAAATTTAACTTCCTTAGATGTTGTTGAAAATTTTTCCTCAGATCTTCACTTATTGTAAAAGAAAAAAATCTATTAAATCTCATGGATTTGGAAAACAGATACAAACTTTGGAATCAGGATGATTTACCAGAAAGACTACGTGGTTATTCTTCTGAAAAATGCCCTGGTACCAAGTTCTGGTGTTGTTTTTTGATTCTTAAATAATTTTTTTTCCTTCATAACTCTAGTATTAATCTCACTACCACTTTCCTAAGATCATCTGTCATCTAGAAGGTAAATGAGCTGAATCATGACTTTTAATCTCTAATCTTCTATGGTCCTCCAAGACAGAACTTGGTAGAACATATATAGCTGTGAATGCATTAGGATTTTTTCCTATACTCTTATTAGGATGAAAAATTTTGCTAGACTGAGGCCACAAACCATCTGATTCCTATGACCACCAAATTAAAGGTCAACTTGAAGAGCAGGAGTCAAATTTCTTTTCTCATAGGCTACTTTGGAAGTCTATGAAAGTGCTATGCATGTTCATTGTTGTCTGTTGTATGGGACTTTTAAATTCAGTTGAAAACTCAGACCTAATGTCTAACTTTGTTCTCTTGGTTGCCACATACAGATTAATTTAAATTCAGCAAATCCTACTGAAAGCCCTTAATTTAGTAGTTTTGTCTATGGCCTGATTGGAAAGAAACAATGGAGTAGCTGGTGAAAATTAAAAAAAAAAAGCTAATCAAATATAATCAACCTTTTCTCTTTTACCTCTTTACCAGAGGAAAAAAATGTAAATCTGACATCTGTTAATATTTTTGGCTAATGATCCATCAGAATGGAATGCTTGTAAACCTAATGACTTGATCATGCACAGCTACTAACTCTTAGGCAATCCAGTGCTAGTGGAAAATATTTTATTTTCAAAACTCTTTCTAAGGTCTAGTCAGCCATTACAACATTGTTATTTGTGACACTGACTATGACAAAAAGGGCTTTGAGCACTGTACAGATGAGTTGGTCATAAGAATGTCAGACTTCAGGCCTTTCTATGACAGGCAGTCTCTACAACAGAGTCTGTGAAACCTGCTGTTAGATGCAGTTGCCCTTTGAACTACTTAGTGTCACCTTTTCGTATTCCTGTATCCTGTAATCCTTGTCAGATGAAGAGCAGTTTAATAACAAAAATGTTAGCAGAACACAGTGGATCCTGACATTCCAGACTGGGGTTACTTGGTACTTATGTCTCTTTGCTCTCTGCATGCCAAATTTGCCAAAAATCTTCAAGCAGAACCACTTTGCTGTCTTCCTGTCACATTTTTAGTTAAACTACAAGAGACTCACAACTCTAATGCTTCTTATGACGTCAGCACAAAAGCAAACACTATGGAAGGTGACACAGGAAGCGGGAAACATCAGACCTGCTAGACGAGGAAAGGGTGAAAAGATGAATCCCAGCAATGTTTCTGGCAGGATGGCTGTCCTTTCTCTAAGTCCTACTGAGGTCAGCATCTGTGATTGACTTGTGGGTTGAAATAAATGTTGACATTTTCTCTGTATTCATAGGAATGGCTATCTATCTCTTGTTTTCTCCAGAGCTCAGCTTTGAGTCAGCATCAGGCTATAGACAAGCAGCTTGGTTTTCTCAGGAATATCCCAGTCTGTACTCCTGCTCCTTACTCTTTCTCTCACTGCCTTTTCTACTCTGCACTCAGAAAAGTTCTACAGAGCTGAACTTGCCCCTGAGGAAAGGAGTGCTTTCCCCTTTCCTTCTTCTTTCTGGAAGTTTCAGTCTGAGCCAGAATGACCTAAACATGCAACCTTCTTCTTGGCCGCCTGGGCAATTTCTCTAACATAATAGGAAATATACACTGGAGTTATCCAATAAACTGGAAACCATCTGTCATTTGTAACCACAACAGTACAAGGGCAAAGTACACCGAAGTAAGGCACTTTTTAGTAACAACTTGGATTTAAGACTTTTTTACATTATGTAGAAGTTGAGTTTTGTCCACTGTTACTTCATCTGTTCTGGGAAAGATTGGTTTGTGCCTTTCAGCAAGCACACGTATTCTTGTATCTAAATACTTACATCTTGAGTTCCATAATGGAACTTCAAATAGAAGTCCTTCCACTTAGATTACCTACAGGACTGCTGGTCTTCGACAGTGTGCTGAGTCATATGATGTTATTTTATATGTGCTGGGCTAAATCTGTTTTCTAGTGTGGACAACTCCTTGAGCACAGAATTAGGGTGTTTAAATACTTAAATAACACTACAAAAAAAATTTATATAGTTTGAAGTATCTTTCTCTGCAACTGAAGAATCGTGACAGGACTATGATCTCCTTTTTTGCAAATCTCAGTTTCAGGGAGCAGAAAATAATGTTTATTTTCCCAATAAACATGGGAAGCAAGAAAGCATATACAGCTGTTGCTATTAGTTTTAACTTTAGTAGCCAGTTGTAAGAAATTTGTGTCTCCCATATTTAGGTAGACTATTATGTATCTCTGTAAAGAAGTGAATAAATCGAACTATTCACAGCTGGTTCCATAATGGATACAGTAATATGACCACTAGTATGTTCCAATATGAAATAAGTATTCACAAAATCTCTAAGAGTAGCAGTTTCATAATCCCACAATGACAATAATTTTTGGAACTAAATGCAAATCTAATTTCTCCACATTAACTCCCCATTAATAAATATTTTGGCAATGATCTTTATTGATGAGACAACTTTACATGTAATTTCAATGACATGTGAGAAGCATATCCTTTTTCAATATCGTGTCCTGATGTACACCTAAAATGGAAAAAAAAGCTACACAAAATTGAACCAGGGTAAGAAAGAATGCTTTAAAAAAGTTCTTTTATCTTGAACACTTGAAAATTAAGGATTGGCAAGATAACAGTTCAGCTAGTCAACACAAAGCTGAAGGATTTCTGTCCCAGTCAGCCCTACCTCTCTTTACTTGCTGAGTGAGGAAGGAGGCAAGTTCATGAACTGGAGCTATGAATCCTCACTGGGCTGATTGCTGTCTGCCAGGTGACCACTGACCGCACAAATGAGTCTAGAGTGGTGTACAACCTTCAGACAGTATTTTTTATGGGTCTCGCTTAAATTGTCTGTTCTTATCAAGAGAATCTTTTGACTTCTTCAATACTATTGATTACCAAACAGTATGGGAGTAAGAATGCATAAATATAAATAAATGAACAATGCCCTTGCAATTGTCTCAAATATTTCTCCATTTTTTCTCCCAGTTTTGAGGGGAAAACAACAATCATCTTAAATATATCCAATACAAGTTACTGGAGGAATCTGTAGACTTGTGGCACTGAAACGTGCAACTCCTTGTTATATAAATGTACTTACACTGTTCTCCAAAATCAGCTCCTGGTCTCCTTAGCAACACAGACTGCAAAGAGCTCACCAGCCTGTTCTTCTGCTGCATATACAAGATTCAAAGTCAACTGGAAGATTTTTGATTTAGAATTCAGAAATTCCTTTAGATCGTTTCAAGCTACAAGTGAGGGAGATTCTTCTTTTGGAGGCAGTCTCACAAAAGCTATAGTTCATTGAAATCTGGAAGCAATAAACCAACGGGTTCTTCTCAGAAAAAGAGTATTGTCATGACAGGAGAATGAGCCGTTTAGTGCCTTCCTCCTCCCCATTCCATGTTCATGACCATACAACAAAATATTTTAATATTGAAACTAATTTCTCTAACATAGTTCCCCTTAAAAACTTATTCACATAAGGATGCAAGAATGTATATAAGAATAATGCCATATCTTTCTCTAAGTTTCTAGAAATTATTGCGTTTTTCTTGCATTGTTAGACAGAAATGTGAGAAATCTTATTTATTATTACACTTCCGAGTGTTTGTGAAGTGCTATTATAAGATTAATTATAATACTAATACTAGTTAATACTACCATGCCTGGGTTTAGCCATTGAATATTTAAATTGATTGTGGAAATTAAAATCTCCCTTTAAATCATTCTTTCCCCAGTCATTTCTAGTTAACTTGAGGTTTTGGTTGGGTTTTGTGTCTTGTTTTTAAACTGAATTTTCTTGCTAGTTCTGTACACACATGTAACAGTAACTTCATTTAGATTTAAGACTGAGATTGTTTCATTTCATCAGTTGTCATTGTCACCCCACTGCATTCCCCAATGTCACCAAATCAATGAGGAAATAATTAATTAAGGCAACATCACATGCTTTAACAGTCAAATATTGTGTTACCCAAAACATTTACAGGTTTCTTGATTCGTTTGCACCGTGCTGAGAACTGAGAGAGGGAATGCAAGGATGAGCAGTCGCTAAGGTCAGGTGGCTTTCAGCCCCAGGATCATGCCTTTGATTCCACAATAGACTGTCGGGAAAAGTGATAGAACAATGAGATCACTGTGTACTTCTAGACAATTTCCTTTTGCCTATGTATTTAAATACACTGGGAATAATCCCTGTGTTAAAGTGAGGCCCACTACTTGAAGATGGGCAAAGGTTCAACTGAAGGGAAAGAAAAATATGTTCTTGTACCAGGAGATTTTCCTGCCTGAACAAGCGGGGAACAGCTCTGTGGCTTGTTTGCTGGAAAGCTCTGGCTCCTGGAAGAGCAGGTATGCATGCGTCAAACGGACATACCCAAATCATGATTTTTTTCCTCAGCAAAGGGAGTCAGGATGGCTTTGTTTTTCTTCATGGGTTTAAATTACAGGAGGAAGCCTTAAAAGTCTATGATTGAAGCCTTTGAGCAGAGAAGTTACACTGCCCAGCTGGGTTGTTAATGCCAGGCTACACACATCTCCCTGTTTGATGTCTAGGAGCATGTTGTGTCTGCACACTCTGTACTCTGATTCCTCAGCAGCAAAAATTGCTGGGTCTATCACTGCTTTATTAGCATTTCTATTCCAGAGCAATGCAAAACCACCAACCCCAGAAAAAAGAACTCCATTTAATTAGATTTTCTCACCACATCCACTTGGATCCAAGGGACTTGCTGAACTTTGTGCTGCCTCCAGGTAATATAGGAGAAGGGCTTCTCCAGTCTGTAATAAACTCCTGCTGAGAGGGGTTTACTCATGTTACTGTAATGATCTGTAACATAAAATTTAGTCTGACGAAAAGCAGCTGAAAGTGAACAACAGTACTGATTTCTAATGAAAGCTTGTATGACTGGCTTCTATGCTGGCTATGTTTTTAAATAAAAATATTTATTGTGTGTAGCTTGCAACTAACCTCAGTTGTCTTACAGCAAAACTACAGAAATAAAGCTGTGATAAATGTAAATGACTTTGTAAATAGTTTTTATAGCTGTGTCAGTTGCAGGATATGTACTACCCTGACCCTAGCAGCACACATATCGTTTTTTTATTTTTAATCTGTAAATAAATCTTAATTACTGAGAATATCTAAAGTAAGCTCTTTGATTGTCGTTTTCCCCTCTGCTCGTCAGAATGACTTCAGAATAGAAGTGGTTTCTAGGTCTGTCATTGCAAGCTAAATCAAACCCAGAAGAAAGAATATAGGAAGACTTTCCTTTCTGTATACTATCTGCTTCCCAGCCTCTTTTCCCAGTTTTTTTTTTGTGTAAAAGTGCTCTTTTAGATCAAAAAGTAATTTAGTTTTAAGTGAGAAGCTGCAGCAGTCAAAAACATGAAGAAATTTTGAAATTTACCAAGACAAATATTTAATCAGCATTGACTTATTGAGGTTTTTCTTAAATAAAAAAATTACAGTGCATTAGGGAGAGCTACTCATTTTCATTTAATGTTCCGTATCTGAGTGATTTTAAGTCATCCTTCATGCACTTCAGGCAGTTAACTGGTTCAGGAGTGAGGCAAGTCCTGATTTAATTGTCTCTTACTTATGTAAAATACCAGTTATTAATAGCTCTTTGGCTTAGTAGTAAGTGGTGGCTAAGCATATTATTCTACAAAATAATTTATTAATTAAGGATCAGGGTATTCAAACAATTCAAAGTTAATTTGTTTATTCAGTCTGTTTACAAATGAATCTAATTTGCATCTTATGTTTCTAGATGGACTGGTTTCAATAATGAAAAAGAGAAATTATTTTGGGGAACTTAATACAGAGAGTAGACTTAGACAAATACCTACCTGCAGCTAATCATACTGAAAACTACCTGAATTTGAGAGCATCCCCCAACCATGAAGAAAAAAAGAGTTAGGTTTTCCTTAGTATAATTAAAAGCTGCATTGTAAATGCATATGTGCATGGGATTAGAGACACATTTCCATGTGAAACTTTACCTCTGGCATTTCCTGGCTTTGGATACTTTACTGTACAAACTTCATGTTTTCTTAACTTGGTGTTTTTACTTTTTTGAATGGAATGTTTGTTTGTGCTGGAAGCAGATAATTATCAAACATCTGCCTGTGGATACAAACAACAAGTACCAGCCAACTGCTAGTGGGCTGCAATAACAGAGGAACACTCAATTTTGGGGTCCAGAAACATCAGGCCCTACTCAATCACACTGTCTACTTTTTCATAAATAGGCTACAGGATATGTTCCTTCCAACAGAGGGCAGTGGAATGGCAGATGTACCTACGTAAAACAGTATTTTAACACAATTTAAGAGAGAAAATTCAAACATTCATTGAAAAAAAAATTGAAATTAAATAGATGATAAGCAAGGGATATAATTTGCATTGCCCTTCCGGCATAATATGATTTTGCTTTGGCTTTATTCCAAGAAAGACGGAGAAGACCTTTTGATTAACAATGGGATGCAATCATGAAAAACACTCCAGTGCCTGAGAATTAATAAAATGTGAATTTATGACCTAGAAAATATGTATTCTGAATGCCTTAATCACAAAAGTCTCATTTTGTGTGGCCTGTTTTAAGGCACATCTTTTCGATAAATATTTTTTTCTCCTGAGGAAAAGATTAGATTTTCATTTTCTGTTAAAAGAAGATAACCCATTAAGATATCGGCCAGAGTATTGTTTCTAATAAAAAGCTCCACAGACACATAAAGGAACCATGTCTTTAAACACTTATTGTGAGATACGTTGTTCCATTTCACATTTCTGACCTTTGCAAAGCTGAAAATGCTCTCAAAACTGTAAGACCCTGCAGCAGGTTGGAAATCACATTGTTTGAGACTGCAGTTGCATGGCTATGAATAAGTAAGACTCAAAGCCTTCACTGAAAGCTATGAATTAGTTTTTTTTCATTGCATTTTTGTGTAGAATATCCACTCTGAGAATTTGATGCTTGACTTCGGAGGCTTAGCAACTTTGGTGGTACATGCCTCAAGCTGGAGGCAAATGCCAAGTAAACATGCTTCTTTCTCTCATGCAGGCTGGGCTTCCGTTCTCTTGGAGCTTCCTCTAGAAAGCTGTTAAGTGAAACTGCTCCTCCTTATAGCTAACTTCATTTAAAGCGAAAGACCAACAGAATTTTCAGAGCAATTGAAAACATCTGTTAAGTAAAGCAGTGCCACAACCAATACCAGTATTTGATTGGAAGGTTTCAAAAGAAAATAAATGAAATAGCTGATTGAACCCTCATTTTGTGGTCTCTCTTCTAGATTGCAGGTGTCTGATTTAATGGCCATTTAATGTGGTTTCTAAAAAAAAGGATCTGCTTTTCTTAACAGCTTTTACTGACTAATTTTAATCCAGGCAGTTTATCCAGTAAATTCTTCTAGATAATACAGTCATCCTGAAAAAAAAAGCAAGGAAAAAAATTAATCTCAAGTAAAAAGACACATTGGCATGTCATTGAATTATCTTTTTTTCCCAGTAAGCCAGTATCATACAGAATAACACTGTTACACATTCTCATAAGTCATCAGCCAAATGAATTACTTGTTTAGGGTGATACCCAGTGTTGGTCTATTCCTAAAATGGAATAACTCCAAAGACTACTTTCTAAATATGCTATGATATCATTTCATACTACAATTTCCTCTGGAATTAACCAACGTGAACCTATTTCATGTTTTTATATGGCTTTCTTTTGCACTTTTTAAAAGTTTGTGAAGGCATTTTACATTCTTGTAATATTTTATAACCTTTCCTTCCTTTGCGTTTGTGTGAGATGGATGGCAATGACTAATTAGGGTCAGAAGAAAGACACTAGGTGAGTTCTAGATGTGAATGTAAAACTCTAGCTGTATATAAGCCAGGGTCTGAGCTAAACTCATGAAATGAGTTTCAGATTTGAGATATTACTGGTAAGCAAAGAATCAAATTTCCAATTCCAGCTATTTACTTTATATAAACATCCCGGCTGCAAATTAACCACAAAAATGTTGGATGAAATCATGTTCTTAGTCTAAATCTACCATGAATATCTAGCCAAAAAAAGTGTGTTGTTCTTTACTTGTACCTCTCAAAACTCTGTCAATTTTCATTCTGTTTTGGTTTGTTTGCCTTATATTTTTAGCAATCCATAAACATCAGTCTTTGATGTAGATCAACCTTTCTATTAAGGTAGTTCTGAAGCAATAGATTGGGCCTTCTGTTAAGTAAATAAATCTGCTCTTAACTTCCAGAATTATAAATAACATGAGGAATGTCAGGGCAACCTTGGGGGTAAGCCAAGTCTTAGCACAGCTGCTGTGACCTTGCATGTCAGCATCTTAGCCTTTATCAGTGTTTGATTTGTGTACAACGTGGAATTTCTAGGGTTTTACATTAACTTAATTTTATTTCTTTTTTGCTACATATTAAGAAAACTTTAAAAATAACAAATAATTCCAAGCTGCGTAAGATTTGCTTGGTAGGTCTCTGACAGATAATTCATAAAGAGAAATTTCACCAATTTACTCTGGTACAAGGTAAACTCTGTAGCCATGTTGTCAGCTTCCGTGAGCTGAAACCACTGCGCTATAAAAGTTTATCTTCTCTGACCTACCACATAGGACACAAAGCCAGAAAAGAACCTTCGCTTATATGCAGAGCACTGAATAATGACAGTTTTGCAGGAACTAATGCTCTTGCCACTGCTGTTCTGTACTTCAATTAAGTGTTCTTTAATGAATATCTAATTTTAAATATGCAATTAGTCAGAGTGAGAACAATAGACCTACCTGTGCTTAATTTCCGTAATGTGTCAAAGCTGTACTGACTTCAACAGAAGTACAATCAAGTTTTTACAGCTCAGGAATTACTGGATAAAAGCAAACTTAGGTCTTTGATGAAAGACTGAATTCAACTTTTCTTTTGCAGTTCATTACATTTTTCTGAATACCTTTTATTAGGTATGTGTTCAGTCGTGATACCATTGGACTTTCTTAAAATCTGGACCAGCAGCACCAAGATGCTTCTCCCATTATCTCTACTGGGTTCAATTACTCCAAGTAGTACATATCACACTACTTTAATTTTACAGCTCTTAAAGGATTTTCTGAACCAAGGCATTTTGAGACAGATATATCATCAGTATTCAAAACCCCCCCAGCTAAGAAGTATATAATGTCATTCTGCCTTTGATTTTTATCATTGTTGGTCTAATTTCCATCACTTAATAGATGTAATAGATCCTAAAGTAAAATCTATGGAACGAATTTCTACAGATTTTTGTATAGAGATACATTAGCTGCTGAAAATTTAGAGGATAAATGGCTCTGCCATTTTTTCCTCGAAGCATAGTGATACTAAACTGTTTTGTGACACTATGTGCATGAGCTAAAGATTCTGCTTATGTTTTGAGTTATACACACGTGGTTTAGCTTTACCTTTGTTTTTTCTGATTGTACAGTTAATGGAAGGGAAAATGCTGCTCATATTCTTTTTAATAAATTACACTTCCTACTATTTTAGCTCACATGAGAACTAGAGGAAATATTATGTTCCATTATCTTCTAATGTTATGCAAATTCACTGAAGTTAATATTGCAGGAGACTTTATTACAGTGCACACTTTCCCACAATTTTCACTGCATTTTCTTTACTCAGGCTCTGCTTGAACGTTAATTTGTGTAAAATTCATTCATCTATACACATTCTGATTTATCAAAATGCAAAAAGCATGTTTCCTTCTATGAGGGAAGTTTTCCTTTGCTTTTTCTTGTGTGACTCCTTCCTTCATCCCTCATTCTTTCAATCCACATGTTCAGAGAGTAACTTGAAATGTTTGTGTGTCCTATACAAAATATTTACTGAGAAATGTGTGTTTTCAACTACGTGAAAGGGAAAAAGTGAAAAACTGTGGAAGTTTGAGATTGAATATGGTATTCATATCTCTGTGGGCAAGCAACCAAGAGAAGATGTATTTTCTGTGAATATTTGTACTAGTAAAACTTAAATGCACAAATGTTTGCCTAAAGGTATGCTTAAAAAGTGCATTACTATGAATGAAGTAAATGTACTTAACATTTCAGACTGTTATTTAGACTGTTACCCAAAGAGTATGTAGCTCTCTCTTAGTTTGCACTTGGCTCACAGCAATAGCAGTATTCAAGGAAGATGCCAAGATAGACATGGCAAATATTTTTACAAGTTGTCCTAGGGTCTGAGTCCTGTTCAAAAACAGATACTTAAGTTTTCTGCCTTTAGAAAACAATATCGATGAAGACAATTGCTGAAACCTCACTATCACACTGCTCTGGGACCAGGATATGACTAGGGTGTAGACCGAGATCACCTCAGCTGCACAGGCCATGATACAGTCAAGCCTCCACCCGCATTTCTCCTCTGGCTTCAGCACTAGCTCACTGACAAAGCACAGGTTTCCAGAATTACTTTAGCACATTCAGCTTCCCAAAGCAATACAAGGCTTTCCCAGTCTCCAACAAGATATATATGCATGAAGAAAGCTTTGCATTGTAGATGGTTGTTCAGGTGTAAGTAGAGGAAGGGTAAGATTTGATCAGATCAGAAATATAGCATTATATGCTAGTTTTACATATGTTTATCTGACTGTATCTGGTCATGCCGGTCAGCCACTTATTCACTTAATCTGATTTTTTTTTTTCCCCACCTGTTTTGTTTTTGCCACCTAGCTCAGCAGAAAGAAGATATTTGTCCACAGAGCAGCCCATGCAAAGACAAAAATGACAAAGAAAGAAGAAACGAAAATCAATCCAACGAAGTGTTGCTTTGAAACATGCTCTACCCCTGGGAAAATGAGAAGCTACATTTCAGCTATTGTTTTTTGTGGAGAAAGCACAAGCAGGGTGCAGAAGTTCAGTGCCAGTGCATTGATTAAGGGGGTAAAATTTGTGCACAATAGGTGTCAAACCCCAGAATTGCAAACAATTGTGTATGTTGTTGCTTCACATGCTGACAAGGTTATGAAGTTTGTTCTTCTTCAGCAGGATGCTCCAAACAGAGGAGCTAATTTAGCACAGGTGGAGCAGCTGAACATGAAGAAACATCCTTAGTGCATTGCGGCCTTGTAGATGAATGTTAAGTGAACTAGGTTATTTACCCTCTTACTTTTCCTGCATATTAAGTGGGTGATAATCAGTAATTAGTTGTGATCTATTTGGGAAAAAACGAGTTGTTTAGCACTTTGAAATCATAAACCAATATATGCTGCAAATGTGATGTGCCACCTACAGCATCACTCAACGGAGAGCAGCACCGGGCAGGAAGAAAAGGTGTCTCTCCCTGGCTCTTACATGCTGCCCTCTGCAGAACCTGGTAATAAGGGTAATTCTCTGATAATTGTTTTGAGAACAAATATGATGCCAGGGGGCTTATTCACCACCTTCCGTGGACAAAGGGATCAAAATTTAAATGAAGCAAGGGGAAGATATAAATTATGGTTGCCTGGATCATTTTGACTTCTGTGAACATGACTATTCCATTAGCAATCAGGTGAGACAAGAATTTTCTTTGATATTCCAAGGTTCATCAAGCTGATGTTTTCAGCCAAGATTTCAAAAACAAAAGTTCTCTCTTTATGGAGCTCTTTCTCAGGATTTCTTCAAATGCTGGCTTTAGAAACTAAGCCTGATGATTCTGAGTGAAATGCATTTCCCTGGCTTACACTGATGAAGGAAATAAGTCAGCATAGTCCTTGAGGTAGCTTACAGCAGCTTTCAAGGGTCCCTCATCAAGCAGTTTCCTTTTTGGAGATACAGCATTGCTCAGCTCTGTTCAGCCCCACACTACTCCCTGTTTTGAGTGGTCCCCTTTTCCTCCACTCTCTTCCCAGGGATGTTCTAGAAATAGGGAATATTTACATAGGATTGCAGCTGCTTCCAAGAAGCTGCGAAAAAAAAGCTGAATTAGGTTCCCTGCTTTCATTATCTGCCAGGTTCTGTCTAACTGTTTTTACTGGTGCAAAAAAAAAATCTGTTCAATAACTGATAAATTCTAATGAATCCAGGCATTGCTATTTTTAAAATATAGTCCAAAAAGGTGCAGCTAGGTTTCCATTTTAGGACTAAATCTGCCTTTTTGCTTTCTGCCTATGGCGCAAGCATAGCATGGCAGCCTCAGGAGTTAAACCAGTCTTTACATGCAATCTAGTGCATATACTGGTCAACACAGTATCATAATCATAATTGTGATTTTTGTTTTCTTTGGTTTGCAATAGTGTGCCTGCTTGCAGGGAGGGTGACTGAGATGGAAACTCACTTACATTCAGTCCACCACACCTTACCCAAAATACATGGATAGCTGTTGCAATACTGTAGCTATCCATAACAGGGAGAATAGGAGGGAGAGAGAGTGCTCTTTTCTTGTAATGAATGTTGGGCATTTTACTTGCAAAAATTCCTGGTGAGTTCAGTAGACACATTTTTATTTATAGTTTATTTTAGCTTTATCGTCTATACCACGTGACAGGGGCACCAGCAATCTTCACAGCAAAATGGAAGGAATAAGGAGGGACTGGTTATGCAGTAACAGCTGCTTGTTTTCAGCAGCATCACTTGAGAGTTTTTCACATTCTCTTTCTCCGCCTCGCTCCAAATGTTCAGCCTGCTGTGTGCAAGCTGGGTGTTTACAGTTCAGGACTATGGAGGAGGAGGAAATATTTCGCCTATTGTTCAGTGACGTCAATGGCTTTGCTCCCAGTCACTTGAGGGATGCTGCTGCTTAGCAAATGTCAGTACACTGCTGCTAGTGCCTGTGCCTTACAGTCTGCTTGCAGGAATTTAAGGTCTCTCCTTCAAGATAAACTCAGCTGGCAGATGAGGCGGGTGTGAAAGGCAAAGAGCAATAGACATGGAAAGCTATTCTGCTGCTTTTTGCACGGGAAAGTATTACATCCTAGGTTTTTAGCATAGTGTTAACATGACATATTTGTTAGCATTAAATGCTGTATTGCGTATAAAACTGTCTTTTATCCTGCACCAAGTTCTTCCTTCTCACACTCTCTTCATCTGTATCAAATCAATGTTCTAAAAATAATACAGAAGACACTGAGAATATTATAATTAATCAGGATAAATAGTTAACTCAACATGTGACTATTTTCAGTGTTTTTCTGATGTGCTTTCTTCATGTAGTTTGCTAGCAGATATTGATAACTCAATTGCAAATGCATTTTACTGAAGATTTTTCTAAGCTTGGAGGTGATTTTTAAATGCATGTTTTGTGGAAGTATGCTACGGTTATGGTTCCTAAAGGGCTCATAATGGGAAAGCCGCTCTTTAACTACTTTATGTGCATTTAAACACACTTTAAATTACTTTTTTTAAAACTTTGTTGCCTATATTTGCAATTTAAAAATGGATATCTGCAGCTTTTGTTTGTATGTGCAGGAAACTGGGTTTTTAGAAAACATTGAAAAATTTTCCTTCATGTCAGTGCTTTAGTAGTACATGTTAAGTTTTTGTAGTTGAAATCAAAGGAGGTGGTTTTGAAAAAATTCTCTACAGAATGTTTGAACAGAGCTGTGAATCTGAATAGGTCCAAAAGTTCAGCCTCCTGATTATCTTGATGTGAGACCTCAGATACGTTTTGTATTAGTGAAATAAGCACCATGAAAACTTCTTTTGAGAGTTTATTAAAGCTTACAATTAAGTGCAGCACTACACTGATACTTTCAGATAATGGAGGAACAGAAACAGATATTACCATTTTATAGGGCAAACATGGGAAAGCTAAGAGCAAACAATGGTGAATGCACAGACTAGAACTGGGGTTGTAGTGGGAATTGAAAGGATGAGACAAACTCGTATCAGTGCCACTAGGGCTTGACTTACTTACACCTTGATCATCAGTCATTGCCACATAGAGTCACAGAAAAGATGCCATAAGTAGTCTGCCTTTCTCTGTTGAGAAATAATTTGTAGATGGTTTGAGGTGATATGCACTTAAATCCATATATTTTACTTTTTAAGATGTTCATGTATATGATCAACAGAAGAGTACCTTACTCCATAATGCTTCCACACTGAAACTAGTAAGAATTCTGCTGGTAGATGACTGAAGAATGAAAATAAATATGATCGATAACATTTACTCAAAAAAAAAAAATCTCAAAAGAATATAAGATTTCAGAAAAAATGCTAAAAGCTAAGGAACAACACTGAAGTAGAGATATCCCAAAAATTTGGTTTACTTCTGCATATGACCTGCAGGAAGTCTCCAATTATAGGATTACCTGATTCCTTCTTTCTTCTCCTCCAAAGTGGTTAATTTCGATTACAGCCTATCTGGACCTCAGCAACAGAAATAGTCTAAGAAGGCAGCTGCTTTCCTGTGGTTCTACTGCAGTCTGCAAAGATTCAGGAAAAGTCTCTTGCTTTTAGCGTGCTCATTGCAGGCAGAATTTTTAGAAAATGAAGTTAAAGAATTCTGTCAAGTCTATTTTAAGCATACATAAATTGCAATTTTTGAAATTTTTACAGCTTGTCCAGCTAAAGTGGTATTTCTTGTGGAATAAAAGGACACCAAGAGAATTAATCTACCAGCCTCAAGCACAGAGGCCAAAAAAATTCTGAACAAAACCGTTGTAAGAAGTTTCAAATACAGGAAACTATAAACCATTCAGTTTCTCACGTAATTTTTATTACTTAAATACTCAGCCCAGAGATGATACTCAGCAAAGTTTCAGCTCAAACACTTTTAAAGATGAAGAGATTATGACAAAGAAAGTAATAAAAATCCAGAGTGTATAGTGTATTACTAAAGTTAGGGTTTAAGAGGCTGAGATATCAGCACAGATACTGTAGATTAAGGGGGAGAGTTTAGATTCCCTCTTTAGATTTTAGATATGAATCAGGACGTAATGTAAGGAAGGTTTTTCCTGTCCTTTTGCTTTGAATAATAATTTAAAAATGGCAAATGATAGAATAACTAAGAAAAAGTGTTTGGCAAATTTTCTTCTCAGTTTATGAATGTGAAAATATTGCCCAAAGCATAAAAAAAAAATCTCCTGACATCTTTATTACCTGTGTAGAATTCTTCTTCAAGACAAGGATAACCAAAAATCAAATAGAATTTACTTTTTCTGATTTACAGTACTGGGTGTGGTCAAGATGATAAATACCTGGCAAAATTTCCAAGTAATCTGGGAAGTCTGTTTCAAATCAGTGCTGAATATCAGCTTCACCATCCAAATACAGAGTAAGGGAAGCCTATTGCGGTTATTCCAGTCACTCCATAATCTTTCAAAATGAAAACAGATTTGTCAGCATTTATCGAGGCAGTGTTACCACCACCTCTCTTTCAAGGAGAAAGCTAGTGAATACAAAAGTAAATTATGGTAATGTCATAGAATCATGGAAGTGACCTTAAAGATCATTTAGTTCCAACATCCCTGCCGTGGGCTGGGACACCTTTCACTAGAACAGGTTTCTCAAAGCCTCATCCAGCCTGGCTATGAACACCTCCAGGGATGGGGCATCCATGACTTCTCTGTGCAATCTTTCCAAGTGCCTCAGCATCCTCACAGTAAAAAGTTTCATCTTAATGTATAATATCTACCTCCTTTCATCTTAAAGCTGTTCCCCCTTGTCCTGTCCCTGCACCGACTCCCTGATAAAGAGCCCCTACCCAGCTTTCCTTTAAGTACTGGAAGGCTGCTCTAAGGTCTCCTGGAGCCCTCTCTTCTCTAGGCTTTTCTAGACAAACCAAACTCTTTCAGCCTGTCCTCACATGGGTGGTGCTCAAAGGGGATATGTTCACCTGGAAGGTGTTCCAGCCCTCTGATTATCTTCATGTCACTGCTCTGGACCGGCTCTAACAGATCCATGCCCATTCCTGATGGAGAAGGTTTGATATATCTTCTGCAAAATATTGCCACTTTATTTTGTGAATACTTCATCGGTTTTTATACCAAACGCAATAAGTCCCAGAATTCTGCTTTATCTGTTAATTACAGAACACCCTTGAACATCACTTAAGAATTATTTTTTACAATACTAACTCAAAATGAATAATTTTTTTTTGTTGACCAAAGACTCACTTTCTTTTTTTTTATATAATTATCTTGCCTCATGAAAAGTTCTCAATTTTGGACAGAAAGAGGAAATTAAAAGGTTTTCTGAATTTGAATCACAACTGAATTTCCATTACCACAGTCCCCCAGTAGTTGTTTAATGATTTTTCAAGAGGTTTTCAGGAATAGCTCGCCATCTAATGAGAAGGAATGTAGTGTTAACAATCATTAAACATAATATAGAGCATGAAATGTAATACTCAGTCTTCCCTGGAGGATTGTACATAGATGTACATATATAAATATCAATTAATGTAAAACATACCGTCTCAAATTAACATAAAATACTGCTACGACATACACAGATATAATTATCTCCTTCTCACAGGCAGGGACTATAAGTCCCAAGAGATGAAATACCAAACTATGTTTTGCATTTAGAAATCTTTTCATAATGGACAGGTACAAAGACATGTCTGAGATTATTAATATAAATAGGAAACAAGTGAATGTTGAAATACTCTTCACCTTGATTTGCTGTCCCCCACTAACCTGTAAATAGACATCTTTCTCCCTTTCACCTTCTAAAGGAGTTTCTAAATCAGGCTTATATTTCCTTTGCTTTTCTTAAAGATTTTTTTCTAACAGCATCAAATAGCTGTTTGCCAGATCTCAGCTGTAACTGGAGGAGATCTGTGATCACCCATAGGAAAAACAATGAATTGTGTCTAGCCAGAAAATAAAGTAAGCACTTTCTTCACTTAATAAAATAGTTCTTGACACAGCTAGTTTTTCAAATTGACAATACAGAAAGATGAGTATGTCATGAATTCTGTTGTTATGATAACACTTTTCCCTGTATACCAGGTATACGAGTTTTTGGAAGCAAAATCTATTGCAGGCCTTTTGGAAAAACAATAAAGGAGAAAAAAGTATTATATCACTTTCTGCTTCAGCAGGGGTGGATAGGGACAGAAATGAAGAGAGGAAGTTTCATTTCCTCTGCACTTTCCCTTCCCTTCCTTTCCCTTCCCCTTCCAGGAACACACTTGTCTAGTGCTAGTATTCTTTGTACCATACATCCTTCATTTTAAACTACTGCAAAGCAATTAAGGAAATCCATTTAAAAATAACATAATAGCTATCTCGATTAGTTGTTTGTATAATAAATTGTCAGAAAAATAATTTTGAAATACGTGAAATGTATGAAATACGAAAATCTCATCTGTTGGTCACGCAGTTAAGTTAGGTGTTTGCTTTGGTAGTTAGTGTGATTGTAGCCCATGTTTTGGAGAAAATCTGAGAGTGTGACATTATACTCATTACAGCATTTATCTATATCCACTTTTGCAATGGCCTGGCCTTTACCCTTTAGGCCCCTTGATTTCCAAGACTTTTGTGAGCTTCACCACATGTAGCGATGGCTTATGGATTGGGCTTGCCAGGAAATCAGAGGACAATTCCAAAGTGGCCGTTCCTCTTACTTGAACTCGGACTGAAGACAAACACTGCTACTTAGGCATAAAGCATATTGTTATACAACAATTTCTTCAGTAAGAGAGTGGTCGCTAAGGAATAAGCTGCTAGCTGTTTTCATGAAAATCAAAAGGAAAAAAAAATGAAAAAATAGTGAACCTTTTCAAACAAAAGTGTACAGCCTTTGTGGGGAGCAATAATGCCACTATTTACTATCATATGTGTATCCTAAATAAGTGTTATTATAGGATATCAACATTCAATATATTTACAATAGTGTCTCAGATCTTCTGGGAGGCCCACTGTATTTTGCAGACTGTTTCTCAATCACAGCTGCAATGCAGTGGGTGGAACATTACAGCTTCCTGCATCCAAAAAGGTACACAGAAGGTTTCAGTAAAATGCTGTGTGCAAGAAAGAAAAAAAAATCAAACAACAAACAAAACAAGCTAGCAATTGAATTGGAAGCTGGCAAGGAAATATGGAGGGAGAATGGAATAAAATATGCTTTTTAATGTCTATATTGCAAAATGTAGTTTAATTTCTTCTCTATGAGATGGTAACATGTCAGCATGACATGCAAGTTTCATGTCAGCATACCAGCCAGGGAATCTTCGAGTAGCTGGATTATTTGAGGGAGGAGAAGAAAGAAAGAGATAAAAGGAGACTGGAGGAGGGGAATTTTGGCATGTTGTTTATCCACAAAAAAAAGTTTGCAAGAATGATACATGTTGGAAAGTACCTCCCCCTCTTTCCAGGATAATGTGGGGAATAGGATAAACATCAGAAGCAACATAGAGGAGTGAAAGTAGTGCCTGGAGGGAATGGTATCACTTGATACTTCGAGTGGGTAACTGATCCAAAAGGAAGAGAGCAAGAAGAATCAAGATGCAATGCCACATATGAGAGAACTTGTTAGTATTTTGGTCTAGCACTTGGAGACGATTAGCTAGAACATAGGGACAGGGAAGGATCTTATTCCTCAGGTGTGTTTATCACAAGAAAGGGTGTGACTCCAGACCTGGCCTAGGAAACAACCTCTAATGCAGAAATGGGTGCTGAATTTTGTGTCCAGGCACTGCCTGCTTTGAATGATGAGATCATTGTCAGTACAGTGAAAAACTCAGCTTTGGAGGAACAAAAAATTACCTCAATTTTGTGGCTGGCTGGGACTCAGTTCTGTCATTATCAAGGGTGATCAATGACAGGCCACAATGCTGAGCCACTTAGAGACACTGGAAACACGCAGAACAGCAGAGCACTATACAGTCCGAAAGCTGGGACACCTATTGATCTCTATTGATTATTATTTAACCTCCTTTCATAAAAAAAAAAATAGACGATGCAGACCTCATGTTAACAGGATCAAAATTTTGTTTTAGCCCCTTTATCTCACTTACTTTGCTTGAACTTCAGTAAAGCCTTTGACACCTTTTCTCATGGCATTCTCACTGAGAAACTGGCTGCCATTGGCCTGGATGGGCTCACCGTCTGCTGTGTAAGAAACTGTCTGGATGGCCAGGCCCAAAGGGTTGTAGTAAATGAAGTTAAACCCAGTTGGAAACCAGTCACGAGTGGTATTCTCCAGGGTTCAGTGCTGGGTCCAGTCCTATTCAATATATTTATCAATGATCTGGACAAAGGGATCGAGTGCACCCTTAGCAAGTTTGCAGATGACACCAAGCTGAGTGGAAGTGCTGATCTGCAGAGGGATATGGACAGGCTGGATCAATGGGCTGAGACCAACGGGATGAGGTTTAACAAGAGCAAGTGCAGGATACAACAACCCCGTGCAGAATTACAGACTTGGGGAAGAATGGCTGGAGAGCTGCCTGGAGGAGAAGGACCTGGGATTGTTTCTTGACAGCTGGCTGAATATGAGCCAGCAGTGTACCCAGGCGGCCAAGTAGGACAACGGCATCTTGGCCTGTGTCAGAAGCAGTGTGACCAGCAGGACCAGGAAGGTGATTGTGCCCCTGTACTCATCATTGGTGAGACCACATCTCAAGTACTATGTTCAGTTTTGGGCCCCTCACTACAAGGACATTGAAGTGTTGGAGTGTCCAGAGAAGGGCAACGAGGCTGGTGAAGGGGCTGGAGAACAAGTCCTGTGAGGAGCAACTGAGGGAACTGGGGTTGTTTAGCCTAGAGAAGAGGAGGCTGAGGGTAGACCTCATCGCTGTCTACAACTACCTGAAAGGAGGTTGTGGTGAGTTAGGTGCTGAACTCTTCTCTGAAGTGACAGGTGATAGGATGAGAGGAAATGGCTGTACGTTGCGCCAGGGAAGGTTTAGACTGGACGTCAGGAAAATTTCACTGAAAGGGTCAGGCATTGTATCAGCTGCACAGGGAGGTGATTGAGTCGCCATCCCTGGAGGCCTTTAGAAAACGGGTAGATGAGTCCCTTAGGGATATGGTTTAGTAAGGGGATGGGTACAGTTGGACTTGATGATCTTAGAGGTCTTTTCCAAACTTATGATTCTATGATTCAGCGATGGTCCAAAGGAGAGATGAGCCATAAAATGCCAAGTGATGTAATCTCAATATATTCCAATGAATTTACAGCCATTTTAAAATTGTAGATTTCTTTACAGAACATTTTTGTCAGTTTTCTCTTATAAATGTTTCTGTAGCCGTCACTACAGTAGAAGTAGCAGCAATAATATTTGTATTATATTAGTGCACAGAAGCTCCAGTGGGTGTTGTGATTTGTGTAAATACAAAAAAAAATAAAGAACCCACATGACCTTTACCCTGAAGAATTTACATACTGAATCTTGTTGCAACTAAATCATGTTGCATCCATTCTCCTAAAACAAAATGCTTAATAATGAGCAAAGGAGTTATCTTATAATTACAACAGGACTCCTGTAGTGGATCACTCTTTTTTTTTTCAACTCTTTCTCTTCTGTTCATTTATTGTCTGCAGTTGAATTACATTGGTTTTTCACTTCATCCCAAGACCAGGTAGGATTCTCTTGTCACATATAATCAGATCAGCACGGAAGAACATTTTTTCTGTGTGAAAGCTCTTTTCTCTGAGTGGTAATTGAAAAAAAAAATGTATACTTAACTAGCACTTTTAATATATTTCCTGTACATATGACACACAGCTGTATCATGATAGCCTAACGTGGAAATTGGCACAGGAATACCTTGTTCTGTTCTGTTTCGCAAGTTATTGTCTTTGAATGCTCCCCAAAACAGCAACTCCATAACAAAATACTATCTCACACAGGTTCTTTGTGCAGGTTTGTTAGGTGGGAAGCCCTTCAAGCTCTCACAGAGGATTAGCACAGCTGTCACATTGTGTAGAAAAGATTACTGAACTATGTCGACATCAACAGTACATCAATCCTCCTGCCTCCTAAATTGCCACATAATCAATGTTCTCCCAGTCCTCTCTTCCTTTTCTGACAGCCATTTAAGGCAGTAATGTCTGCTCAACCAAGATGTCTGCTGCCTCCCTTTTGTGACTTTAATAAGGTGATTTTCTCTGGATAACTGAAATCTTACCTTACTGCATCTACTTGTGGTGAATGTGTGAGTGGCTCAATTTGTCTGCATTTCCCATCCGTATTTGTGGTTGAAGAGAGGACAAGAATGAGGCAGGATAAAGATGAAATTTCACAGATCTATAATGAGTACAGGATTGCTCAAGAAAGGGAGAAGGATCTCTGTTGCTTTGCTTCATTTCTCTCACTGCTCTGAAGAGGCAGCAGAGGTGAATGATGCTGGCAGGCAAGTGTCTCTCTGAGTGCATGGACACGCAGGAATTTCTTGCGCTAAAATACGTCCACTGAAACAGTGACCACATATAATCAACTGACTAGCATCAGTCAGAAAGGTGACTGAGAGATGAGGAGGAAAGGATATTAAGGATGAAGGCCTCACGGGGAAGCAAAGATCAGCTCTGAGGTGAGGCTCTAAACAAAGCAGCAAAGTTGACTGGGTTAACAAGGTGTTTATTTTGAAAATAAACTCTTTTAGTTAAACAGGTGAGCCTGATGAACTGATTTGGACAGAGTCAAAACCTAAGAATGAACCAGAGCCGAGGAACTTCAGCTGGGTGAATATCATCTCTTTTACCGAGGAACTGCTCAGAGAATTCTAACAAATAAATTTAAGCAGGGTGGTTTGAGATGGAATAAATCCAGCATGCTATTAGTTTATTTTCTTCCTGTAAATACTTTGGGTTTTATTTTAGAAATGAACCATATCTGAGCAACGCTGAGAAATAAGGCTGTGAAAATGCCATATTCACCTGTTCAAATCTCAAAAAAACAGACAGAAAGAGTAGAACACAGCAGGTGTGCTAGTTAAACATGGTGGACAGGGGCTGCAGTCTAACCTTAAGCTGTATATGAACCACACTATTCCAGAGAGAAGCGTAAGGCTGAAAAGCAAAGAGTTTCTCATAGCCAGACAATTGGAGGGAGGAAAAACTACACCTATAGCAGATGAACTAAATGGATGAGTTCTATAGCCATTACATTTTAAAGAGGATCATGTTCTTGAATTTTATTTAAAGGCCTATCCAAAAGTCAGCATGCCCTTGACACTGGCTTGCAGTGGGATTTGTTTCTGAAAACATCTTTAATCCTTAGTGATATTGATTTGACTTAAATCTTGATCTTGATTTGAGTTAAATATAAATTGTCCTAGTATCATATAAAATGCTTTGGCTGTTGAATAAATTTAGGTTTCTCTGCACTGCTTCATCTGAGTATGTTCTTCTCTATTTTTTACTTTCGTGGTGTGTAGGAGGTAGGGAGATTTTCTGACAGTATTAATTTGATGGCTTTCTCTAACCCTACAAGTGTTCAGGTTACATTTCCAAAACAAGTAAAGTTTTTCTACATATATGCAGTAATGGTGGGTTTTTTAAGTTTCTCTCTGAAACACGTGTGGATAGACTATAGTCATAGCTGTCTTTATTACAAACCCTTTTTTGACAGCAAGAGTCTGAAGGAAGTATGACTGGGACAACACTTTGTCTATGTACAAGAGTGTTTGGTTGCTATGACTAATGCTCCAAAGCCATATGAGATGTTGAGCTCTCATAGTACAAATGATAGAGAGCAAGGCTGAATAAAATGAAGTGTTTATTGGTCTTCAGTGTCTTTCCAAAGCAGGCTATCCTCACTTTGCCTGTTTTCTCCATCCTCTAAGATTTCTTCATCTGACCATTGTGGAACAAAACTGGAAAATGTCTAGTATGTAATACAGAATGAGCCAATATAAATTTAAGTTAATGCATAAAACCAGGCGTGCTGTCCTCCACAACCTGCTGCTTTTTCTTTCCAGTACTGTTGAACACAGAATATTTTTTGTTCATCTGCGACACATTTTGGGCTATTCCCATTTTGAAGTACTAAGTGCATCTTTTCTTATAGTCAAGTGAATCAACTTGTACAGACAGTTAACCATTGTCTCATACTGTAAGACATTTCAGAAAGAGACTGAAGACCAATTCACATATTCCCATTCTCAATAAACACAAGGTTGTTGTATTAATAGAAGCTGGAGAAACAATCGAATGGCTTCATTTAAAAGAAGATGGCCCATGATTTTAAACGAAAGTAGGAGGCAAAGTTAAGTATGCAGTAGAAAACCTTTCCAGTGAGCAGATACTCATAGCATTTGTGTGTAAAAAGCATAGCGCTAACAAAAACAAACCAAAAGACTAAAAGGTTCAGATATTCTAAAACTTGCAGACCAAGTTGGCAGATGTTGCTCATAAGGTAATTCAAGAGTGGAATATCATATGGTGTTAACTGTCAGGACTGAAGTGCTTTAGTAGCAATGTGTGTGGGAAGCCTGTACAAAGCCTACTTGCAATGTGCCTAACAACCAAAATTGTTTTGCATTACATTCACCCGCAAATTGAAAGTATATGCGACATTTATTCCACTATAGTTTTTGGCATAGTTTTCACCTCTAACACTTTGAACAATTTCAGCAAGCCTGGGGATCTTATCAAGGACAGTAAATTAGAACATTTTGTTTGTAGAAAAAGGATTTGCTGTACTCCACTGCAAAAGGCAAGCCAAAGTTGAACTATGTCCTTTAAAAAAACAAAATAAAACCTTTTCATAAGATAAACTGTCTCTATCTAGAAAATAGTTAAATAATGACCTTATTGACAGCAGCTGAACAAACTTGCTATAGAAAAATGTGTAATTTTCGGTGCCTTTGTATTAAGGGTTTTTTTCCCCATTTTATTGTGTTATATAAAACTGCTTCTGTAATGTGTACAGACCCTCACTGGCATTTGGGAAAAAAAATCAAACAAAAATCTTGGAAATATTTGGTAATGATTTCACGTTTTTCAAAAGTTTACTTTTGCAAAATCCTGAAGTATATATGAACATTTTTGTCCTAAAATAATATATATATGGAGGTACAGACTATGTTTTAGACTGTGAAAATAAAAAGCTATTTGCATCACTAAAACCTTGTTGCCGTTTGGGTGGACCTGGCTACTTGAAACTATTGACAGCAAGCACTGCAATATACATAAATCCTTAGTAATTCTTTTAAAACAAGGAAATAAAAGTCAATCTACTTCTGAATATATATATCCCTTCTGAATATATATATAGCCTTTTGGCACTGTGACAGAAATAGCTTTTCTCTCCTCTACTTTTTCTCCAAGCTGTTGTCTTTCTTTTCTCTACTGCTATTTACATTACCCCCTGTTTTTGATGTGTCGATTTTTATGAAGCCTCTGTGAGATAAAGCACTACTTTTGTAATATTATAAGGGAGGACAAGCATTACAGAGCCAGGATACTTGCTGAGTTTCTACTATATGTTTTGTGGTAGATCAGCAAGTTCACTCATAATCAACTAAATCCCAAATGGAGCAAGTTAAACACTGCACCATTTGAGGCAATTTAAAGAAAACACCCTGCTTTTTTTTTCAGAAATACACAAAACTCTCTCATTCAAAACCTTGTTTGGCAAAAGTGACCATGATTTTGTAATAAAAAAAAAACAACCCAAAGAAACAACAACAACCGCCCCACACAAATAAAAACTAAATCTCAAATATATATCACCACTTTTGTAATATTGATTGGTCATCCATAATGTTACAATTCAGAGCAAAAGCTAGGTGTGGATCCCAAAGCAGATCAGATTGTTGTCTTCTCACATGGAAGCAGACACCCTACAGAAGGAGTAGATTTTAAGATTTTTATCCTGACTTAAGGCTGTGTTAAACTTACATTCCATGACAGGAAAAGTTAAGCAATGTAAAAGAAAAAGGCTACAATGGTTTGACTTCGTGTTCCATCTAAAGAAATATCATCCTCAGACTTTAATTTCTATTTCCACTTCACAGGGTTCTAGATAGTAACACAAAGATTTCCGTTTTCTGCATTTGCTTTCTCTTAAATATCTGGTGATAACCAGTGGCTGAATTTGAAGAGGTGGTGCTCCCTGTTGCACCCAGTAAAAGCCTTCATTTTCTGCAGACCTTGCTTGCTGTTTTAAATTTTGTACAGTTAGAAGCAAATAGTGATGTTTCTCTCCAATAATACGGAAATCAGGCTGAATATTTCAAATGTATTTGGTTTTATTAGACTGTATTTAATTTATTTGGTTGAACAGTAGTTTCACGTAGAAAACCCAGCCGGATACCACACAGTTCAAAACTGTGGTGCTTCCTTCTGAGGGTAGTTTATGCTACTACTTTTCGGCCATACAGAAGCCTAGGCAGAGTGACAAAGGAACAAAGGAGAAATTGCTAGTAGCGAATTAATCCAATCCTTTGTTTCAAACAAGAGGACCAGAGAGTGTAACTCACACATTCTTGTTTTAGTTGTTCTTTTCTATATTTTCAGACATTCATAAAACATTGCTTGTCTCTATGTTATTACTACAATTAAACATATTAATTAAAAAATAAGTTTAAAGGTCATAGTAAGGAGTGACAGACATTTGGACTATGCTAAAGTCAATATCTATCATTAAACTAACACGTTTTGATATTTAGATTCGTTAGAATAATTTATTGTAAATGGTTTGTCTAGACAAGATAGCAGCAACTTGAAAAAGTACCCACGCTAGCAAGATGTGACAGCCTGAAGACCACTGGCAACTAAGTTGTGGCACTGTAGTTCTCTGCATGGGCTAATATATCTTACTATTGGCTGCTTTCTTCCTTCTCATCTTCTTCCATGATCCAGATTTTGGTTTAATGTTCTCATTAGTAATAACTATTCACAAAATAATTTATGCAAACAAATTTCAGCTTTTGGATAGGTTTTCTGTGCTCACAGGAAATATGACATCACTTACTGAGTCGCATTATTGGTTTTATCCTCTGACAAAATTGACATTGGTTTGAGAAAGCGTTAATAAATAACGAATAACAATACAAAATGTAACCAATGTTCATTTATGTGAAATATTCAATTAGTTTTGGAACACAAGACTCTTCTATGAATTAACTACCAAATCTCTGAATAGTACTACACTCTAAAAAAAAATAAAATAATTAATAATAAATAAATACCAACAAAATATTCTGTTTCAGTGAAACCCTATCACATTGAATGGTAAAACTCTCACTGATTTCACTGGCATCCAGCTTTGACTATTACTCATAAAATATTCATTTTGGTATCATTCTGCCAATTTATTGACATCGTGAGTCACTGGAATTTAATGATTTGTTGTTATTACACAATGACGTTAACTGTAATATTTTTACTTTTAATGAAAATTAAGAATATGCTGAGTCCTTATTTTTCCAAAATCCTATAAAATCCTATAGGATTTTCCAAATCCTATAAAAAGCAATCTGAAGCTGTGGCTTTGTAGGATTATTTTCTTGCTTAACTGTCTTTTGTTAACAATCATGACAAAATTTCAATGTAAAGAAAGATCCAACCTAAGACCCTTTCAAAACCCCAGCAAAACCCTATGACGAATGTTCAGCTGTTTTGTTATATATTATTGCAGATGTAGGATTAACACAGCTAAGCATTAGTTATCTGAGCTAGGAGAACACTCTTTTTTTTGGATTTTAGAAGATTCCCATTTGAGCTGTAAAATTTTAAGCCAAAATGAGAACCTTTTTTTAAGAAATATAAGACAAATTACTAAAAGGCCTTTACTAACTTTAAACTTTAACTAACATTTAAGCTAAATCAAAATGCCTGGGCTTTCCTATCAGCAGCACAAGCCTAAGGCTGTAGAAGAGGCCCATATGAAAGAGCGACATGTCAAGTTCTGCTTTGGAGTCCAGCTCAGTCCTCTTAAATAATGTAAATGCTGACTGTTCTGCTCTTTTCCATCGTGAGAGTGGGGACAGCCAAGATGGGACTTCATTTTCTCCACGGAAACAAACATTTAATATAAAGACAAGAGTCAGTATGTCCTTGCTCGCTAGCATCAGAAGCCAATTTTGTCTTTGAGTGTTGTGTCTCCACTTTAGTTAACAAAGTCAGAAATTCCTGGTGATATCTGTATCACCACAGACTTCCAAGTGAAAATGCAGTTGATGTGGCTATCCGGTGAATCACAATCACTTTCATTTTCCAGAAGATGCCTAAATAGTCAGAAATCTAAGAAAGATGACTGAGTTGTTCTGCCCACCTGTCCACAAAATGAAAACTCACACATAGTGGATGAGATGTCAGGAAGTATGCTATGTTGTATAATAATGACAGCATGACTCCTGGTGCAAACAAAAGCAGCCCAGTTTCTGTGTAGTAACCAGCAACCAGAGCAGAAAGAGAGATGGATTCTGGCTGGATCTCGCTCTTTGTTGTCCTTACTGACAGATCCTATTTTGCTGGACAACACCTTTGTGCCTAGCCTATGGAGTAGCTTGCTACTCCTTGAATTGTGCCATAATGCAGCCAGAACATGAAAACAATGGGTCATGCAGGGAAGCAGTCAATGTTGAAGCCTGACTCCAGCCTCACAGTCAGAGATAGCACAGAAAGAATCTTGGGATCCGAGTCCCTCCTCTAGCATGTGGAAATCCATGAGTCATCACAGTTTTTTACCTAAATTCTGTGCTAGTTTGGGGTGTGTTCTTAGCATAGCCAGCAAACTGAAGTCTTAAGGAAACTTGAGCAAAGAGATGCCTGTGTTTTTTTGGTCTATCAGAGTTTTTTGCCTGAAATCCTAAGCACCTAGGGCATTTTTCTGACTTGCTCTTCTGGATGACACTCTTAGTCATATAGTTTAGCTTTAGGTAGTCGTGTAAGAAGCAAGATCATTGGACTCAATGATACTTACGGGTCCCTTCTAACTCAAGATATGCTATGATTCTATGACTTCAGATGCCTAAATGGCATTTTTGCTTCTCAGCTCACTGTCACATCTGTCCCTCATGTTTAATTTGATAATACAACGGCAGTTTCTCACATCTAAGATTGCAATATACTTAACTTTTTGCTTGACAATAGGTCAAGAAGGCATAACTTCTGTAAGAAGCCTGGGAAAAGTAAAAAGTCATTTGATGATTTGACTTCAGCATAACCTATAGATTAAAATAGCAAGAAGTTAACTCATTATTAGTGTAATATAGCAACAGATAAGCGAAGAAATTACAATCAGCCCACAAATACTCTTAAAAAGTGTTGGGGAAGCATCATACACGTTTCTTAAGTCTCTGATGTTACAAGTTGATTTGTCATTGCTTATTAAAATATGCAAATTAAATGTTAAAATAATTATTTCCAATCATGTTAGGAACAGAAGGTGAGGCTGCAGACCATATTTCATCTGCAAAGCCTTTTCAGGGGATGAAAAATACTACAGCAAGGCTTATTCACTGTCCAAAAATCAGTTTGAGAGAAATAGACTGACAAGTATGTGAATTAAAACCTTCTCAAGTTAACTTGCAGTAGATCTAGCAGACCAGTGTAGATCAAAACAACAGTAGCACTAGTACTGTTCTCTTCAGCTCTGTAGCTATCACTGAAGCGAGCCTGGCTGCTGTCGAGTCAGTAGTGCAGAAACGACACGTGGAGTTAGAAAACGTTCCTTTTCTGGTTCAAGCCAAAAGTGCCTAGGGAGCCACTGTGGCCTCCGGAGTGAAGTTTGGCTGCACAGGCTGTGAGTCAGGTGTAGTCAGTTTTTAATGGTATAGCTTGCATTTTGCCTCACATCTCTGAAAAAAACATTGGTACTCACACTGCCCAGGTCAAACCTGAAAGTCTAGAAAGGCTTTTTCACCCATCTGAAATGTCAGCGATGGTATAAATATTTCTCATTGGGGAAAATATCTGACAAGAAGTCATTTTAATAAGGGGGTTTGAAAAGACTGCTACTGCTTTTGAGGGCTTTGATCTACTTCTCTGAAGGTTGTTAAGAGTGGAAAAAGAAAGTGACTGGAAAGTAGTGATTGATTAAATGTGCTAAATATCATTTATTATAAACTTCGAACCCATGATAGTTAAACTTTTGGTGTTTTATTAAGTAACTCAGTTTATTCCCATTTTCACTGCAGAATTACTTACTAATCATTTTTGTTAGTGTTTTGTCCAGTCTGCTTTTATTAAATGTGCAATGACATTTAGTGAACTGCGTATAGAGAGCGCTCCAGAAGGAAATAAAGGAGGTTGATCGTGATGTTCAGCAGACACCTATGTTTTTTTTTAAAATGTAATCTTCATTTTCACCTTTCATCTCTGAACACTTGCTCTTGTTTATGGTCTCTATGTCTTTATATTGCTTTTGTTAAAAAATACTTTCAAAGAATTGGCACTCAGCCTTATTATCTGCACTAAGTCCCATATCTTCTTTGATGTCTCTGTCTATAGTTCCTAAGTTCTTATCATAGCAGGCTTCATAATTTTCTACAAGTCTAGAGAGCATCTGATCGCACCCATAGAAATTGAGGATAACTTCACTAACATAATGTGTCGTCTAAATTCTCACTCAAGAACAGGCAAACCTGCTGCACACAGCTGTCAGGAAGACTGATAGGATTGAAGAGATGTATCAGGTACTGCACAGCTTTGCTCCTCATCCTAATGCATTCCATGAAATTTCTGGGGCTGGGGAAGAAAGCTGGCATTCGCATTCATCCTCTGAATGTCAATGCTATGTTATTTCTTTCCAAAGGGTGGAGATAGGCTGTAGACACATGCACACATGTTTTGTTGTTGAGAAATTTGCTGGCTGGGTATGTAATTTGACCAAAATTTTTATATTAGAGAAAACTTGGAAGGAGAGAAAAGTATTGCTTTTTTTACAGCAAAAAGCATTCAGTGACTTTGTCCAGTTGCATCCTGTGTTAACCTAAGTCTTCTTTTAGCTTTTTCTACTGAAACATATGCTTTTCTGCCTATCTCACCCCAGAGCCCAGTGACATCAGTAGAATTGTTCTGGATTTACAGCACTGTAACTGAGAACAGAACTTGGATCTGTATCTAGTTCGTTCAGACTTTTATTACAACGAACTTTGAAGTTCGTAAATAATCACTGTTTTTCAAATCCTCTTTCATGAATCCTCATCACTCTATTTATTGAATTATCCATAAGTATACTTAAAGTAAAATTGGTCAGTGGAATGTAACTAACTTTACATGCAACTAAATTAATTAAACTTTGTGGAATTATTCAGATACTTAATACGAAGCAGCGTTTAAGTGGCCCAGTGTGTTAGAATTTTTGGCTTTGCTTGAATGATTATTTTAAAGGAATGTTATTAGTACTACTGGAGTTCTTGGAAAATAACTCTGAACACTTCTAACTGTTGGGGCACTGGATTCAGATACTTCGTTACATCTTTGACCCCAGTACCTAACATGTGAAGCCAAGCTGGAGATTTTCAGTGACTAGTGTCACATTGTTTGTCGGTTAATCTAGAAGATCTATCTTATGCCTCAGATGACTTTCATTAATCTAGAACATCATGTTCTAGGCTCCCCAATTCAAGAAAGACAAGGAACTACTGGAGAGAGTCCAGTGGAGGGCCACAAAGATGATCAGGGGACTGGAGCATTTCTCTATTAGGAAAGGCTGAGTGATCTTCGTCTGTTTAGCCTGGAGAAGAGAAGACTGAGAGGACATCTTACCAATGCTTATAAGGCAGCTGTCAAGAGGATGGGGCCAGAGTCTTTTCAGTGGGTCTTAACAGCTTAAGAGGCAACAGGCACAAACTGGAACACAGGACATTTCATCCAAACATGAGGAAAACTCCTGTATTCTGAGGATGATGGAGCACTGGAACAGGCTACCCATGGAGGTTGTGGAATCTCCTTCTCCAGATACGTTCCTGTGAAACCTGCTGCAGGTGAACCTGCTTTAGCAGAGGTTTTGGACTAGATGATCTCCAGAGGTCTCTTCCAACCCCAACCATTCTGTGTTTCTATGATCATCTAGTCACTTATTACTAATAGCAGCCGAAATCTGAATTCATACTCTCCTTGTTGTTCATTTCTATATTAACTTCTAAAGTAATGTTGATTACTATTCTCAACACTTATATTTCAAGTTTCTCTCTCTGCTTTATGTAGTAAGGAACATTTTTCTTCTCAAAATGTTATATTTTCTTCTTTGCATTTATATATTTCTAGTTATTCTGCCTCTATATTATTTATCTGTCCTTACTGTAGTCATAGTAGTTGATTGTCTTCTGTAAGAAACTTTGCTTTATCTTTTTATCACTGAAATCACTTCTGAATTATTTTTGTCCTAATTTTATTTTAACACCCATTACCCATTTCAAACACCCTCATTTGAGTTTAAAGAAATAAGAAAATAACAATTGCCTTAACAGGTCAGATCAATGATCTACGTACCCTAATATTCTAATGGCAGTAGAAGATGTTGCTTAGGACAGCACTGGAGCCTAACCACTTTCAGTCGACTCTATTTCTATTCCATGATTACTCTCACTTGTTGTATTAGGGGTGTTAGAGGGCACAACTTTGCCTTTTCCTGATGTTGTTTAGTCCATGAATTTGACTAATCCTTTCTTATACCTGCTGAAAATGTCTGTCCCTCCACCTGATTATGTGGCATCTTTAAATAAATATTATTTACTACTTGATCTTGTAAGAAAAGCATAAATTTGCGATTTATTTTAGGTCTCAATCTTGCTGATTTGATTGGAAGAGATTTAATCCACTTAAGAAGGATCACAACAAATAATGAGTAGTATTTGGTCCTTACATATAAAAGCTATCTTGACATTAATTACAACAACAGAGGCAAACAATGATATCAAAAATGTGAGATATCATTTCACAAGAGCAGAAACATAGTGAGTTTGAAGAGTGATTATGTAAGCATGCAGCTCTAAATAACACCAGTGTGACTAGCCAAAGAATATTACCAATAATAATCATGCCTTTTTCAAGATTCATTCTGGTGTGAATGTCTCAATCTAATTACATTATTAACTAGTAAATTTTAAAATAATTGCATATGTACATTCCTTCTCCAGCCTTTAAAAACAATCCAGACTTTACTCTCATTTAAAAAATTCAAAAGGCAAAGGGAATCAAAATCTCAGAGCACAGAGAACAGGAAAAAAAAGCAAATATTTTGCATAACTCTGACATTTAACTTCACTTTTGCAGTTATTTTAATAGAGCTTCTGCCATCGTATGCTCATTTAATTTGGTGTTGTGACAAAACTAATCAGGATTTCATATATTTAACAATATAATCCTGTCAACTCTTGACACTCCATTAATGGGTCTTTATTTACAAAGCCCAGCATTTATAGTTCATAAACCGGTTTTACAGGTACTCTGCTACTCCATATGCATTCCTAATCATCACTGTTACACTTTGTTTAGTATCTGTTGTAAACACAGTGGCATCAACCCTTAGGTAATTGTATAGCCTGTTGGCATTTCCTCTGCAAACAAACACTTGCAGTTTTTTTGTCATACTGCCTTCTTAATAATTTTGAAATATAAGGGTAGATTGAAAATGTACCCTTATAAATTTCAACTACAATGAAGATAAAATCTTACTCCATGTTCTTTAGACACTTAGTTCAGAGGCCAGAATTATATTATTTGAACAACCAGTTAAAGACAACATAGAGAGTTAAAGACAAGCAACTTACATTCACTAAAAATATAAAAAAAATCAAGTCATCATAGATAGAAGAGATTAGTATGAATTCAAACATCAAAGTAATATTGCAAAAATTCCTATAGAAGAATTTGTGCTTCTTCAACAACAATAAATGATTACTGCAATCAAAATGAACTGCAGCCTCTTCCTCCAATATCTGAGGGAATTTATTTTTATTGTTCATTTTACGAGCATCATAGTATGTGGTTCACACAGATATACTGATGGTCTGTCCTCAGAGCTAATTTTACGTTCCAGGATCTGAGCCCCTTCAAAAAGGGACAGTTAGGTAAATACGTCTCAAAGATCTACCCAAGAAGCACAGTTGATAGGACTGAAGCCTTAGATTAATCTCTTCTTTGTCTTTAAAATACTGTAATTATTAATGACAGTGTGAAAGTAAGTCTAAAGAGAGACAGTTACCTGCTGTTTACAAAGAAGGGCTGGTGGGTGATCTTGTTGTCAGAGGCTGTCTGGGGTGTAGTGATCATGAGGTAATTGAGTTTTCTGTAAACAATGTAACAAGAAAAGGCAGGAACAGGACATTGATACTGGACATTCGGCAGGCAGATTTTTGATTATTTAAGGAACTAGTCAGGAAAGTACCCTGGGAAATAGTTCTTAGTGGCAAGGGGGTCCAGGAAGGCTGACTTCAAGAATGAAATCTTGAGGGCGCAGGAGCGGGCTGTCCCCATGTGTTGTAAGAAGAGTCGTAGGGGCAGACGGCCGGCGATGAGCAGGGAGCTTCTGAAGGAACTAAGTAAGAAAAAGAGGATGTATCGTTGTTGGAAAGAAGGGGACGTAAGCCAGGTCATGTTCAAAGATGTTGTTAAGTCGTGTAGGAAAAAAATTAGGGAAGCAAAAGCCCAGCTGGAGCTCAAATTGGCCACTTCTGTTAAGGATAATAAGAAGAGTTTTTATACATATATCAATGGTAGAAAGAAGGGTGGCAGCGACGTCCACTCCTTGTTGGATGTGGAGGGAAATATAGTAACCAAAGATGCAGAGGAGGCTGAAGTACTTAATGCCTTCTTTGCCTCAGTTTTCAACTGTAAGGATGTCTGTTCGCTTGGCAGTTGGTCATCTGAAGTGGTTGGTGGGGGCAGGGTGAAATATGGCCCTCCTGCAATCCATGAGGAGGAAGTTAGAGATCTGCTGAGCCACTTGGACCCTCATAAGTCTATGGGGCCGGATGGAATCCATCCTAAGGTGCTGAGAGAGCTGGCGGATGAGCTTGCTAAGCCGCTCTCCATCATCTTTCAGCAGTCCTGGCTCACTGGAGAGGTCCCGGAAGACTGGAAGTTGGCCAATGTGATGCCCATCCACAAGAAGGGCCATAAGGATGATCCAGGTAATTACAGACCTGTCAGCCTGACCTCGGTCCCAGGTAAAATCATGGAGCAGATAATCCTGGGTGAAATCATGCACCACTTGCAGAACGGTCAAGAGATCAGGCCCAGCCAGCATGGGTTTAGGAGGGGTAGATCCTGCCTGACCAAACTGATCTCCTTTTATGACCATTTGACTTGCCTGGTGGATGAGAGGAAGGCTGTGGATGTGGAATATCTGGACTTCAGCAAGGCCTTTGACACTGTCTCCCACAGTAGACTCCTAGAGAAGCTGGCAGCCCGTGGCTTAGATGGGAGCACTCTGTGCTGGGTTAGGAATTGGCTGGATGGCCAAGCCCAGAGAGTGGTGGTGAATGGTGTCTCATCCAGTTGGCGGCCGGTCACCAGTGGTGTCCCCCAGGGATCGGTATTGGGTCCCGTCCTGTTTAATATCTTTATTGATGATCTGGATGAGGGGATTGAGTCCATCATCAGCAAGTTTGCAGATGGTACCAAGCTGGGAGGAAGGGTTGATCTGTTACAGGGTAGGATGGCCCTACAGAGGGACCTGGACAGACTGTAGAGATGGGCTGATTCTAATGGGATGATGTTTAATAAGTCCAAATGTCGGGTACTTCATTTTGGACACAACAATCCCATGCAGAGCTATAGACTGGGGACAGAGTGGCTGGAGATTAGTCAGGCAGAAAGGGACCTGGGAGTGCTGATTGACAGGAAGCTCACCATGAGCCAGCAGTGTGCCCAGGTGGCCAAGAAGGCCAATGGCATTCTGGCCTGCATCAGGAATAGTGTGGCGAGCAGGACCAGAGAAGTTATTGTCCCCCTGTACTCAGCACTGGTCAGGCCTCACCTTGAATACTGTGTACAGTTCTGGGCCCCCCAGTTTGGGAAAGATGTCAGGATGCTGGAGTGTGTCCAGAGGAGAGCAACGAAGATGGTGAAGGGGCTGGAGCACAAGCCCTATGAGGAGCGACTGGGGGAGCTGGGGCTGTTTAGTCTGAAGAAGAGGAGGCTCAGGGGAGACCATTGCTCTCTACAACTACCTAAAAGTAGGTTGTAGTTGGGCAGGTGTTGGTCTCTTCTCTTGGGTGACCAGTGACAGAACTAGAGGGCATGGACTCAAGGTTCGTCGGGGAGAGTTTAGACTTGATGTTAGGAAAAAGTTCTTCACTGAAAGGGTGATTGGTCATTGGAATGCGCTGCCCAGGGAGGTGGTGGAGTCGCAGACCCTGGAGGTGTTTAAGGGGAGACTGGATGAGGCACTGAGTGCCATGTTTTAGATGATGGTTGGTGTTAGTGTTGGGTTATAGGTTGGACTCGATTATCTCAGAGGTCCTTTCCAACCTTATGATACTGTGAAAGTGTGAAAGTGTGAAACTGTGAAACAATCAACAAAAACATTAGCCAGCACATATATTTTTTCTGTCTTATTTTACCTCAGAAGGAAGAAAATGTTTGCATGCTGCACTGAAAAAAATACCACTTTTATAGCACCTTCCCATTTCCAAACAGCAGCCACCATGTTTCCTTCCCTGAAGTGTTTTCTAAATGTTTGGATTTGTGGGCCAATACCTGGTTCTTAGAATGTCCAGAGCAACTTCTGTTTTCAATGTTAGAATAAAGAGGTAGGAACAGGGTCAGTGACTCATTCCTTTGATTATGGGAGTTGATATCAATGGCAGCGGAGGAAAAAGAGAAAGATGATTTAAGGAAAAAAAACCCATTATTTTCACCAGCAGGGAAGGGAGCTCGAACCTTTCACAACACTTTGCAGTGCTGATGGAATGGAAATGTCCAACTTTTTCATTACTGTGGTTGATGATAATTTCCAGTTGTCACTGTTAGTGTCACAGCAGAGCAGAGAACAATCAAAAAAGACTGGTCACGGGCTGCAAGAGGCCCTGGCAGACACCAATAAAGATGATCTAGGTCTTGTCTTGAAATGTTACAGAACTCCAACAGGGCAGGAAGGGAAATGAAGCCAGCATTTAAAGGAGAAAAAAACCTAAATCAAACAAGAATATCTTCCAGACTAATGTCACTCCTGGGAAAAACAATGTAAAAGTAGATACAAAACTCAATTAAAGGAGCCATATATAAAGGATACTCATTTATATGAAATTATATAAAATCTATTAGTTATACAAAAACTATAAAAATAGTATCTGGATGATAGGACTTGACAAATTATATCTTTTAATGAGCTGTTAAGTCTAGATTATAAAGGGTAATGATCATTGAGTACACTTAAGTTTCTGTGAAACACGAAACCTGATGTAGAATAACACTTTCTGATAAGGAATTAGGATGATAAGAAATTAATGTTTCACATGTTAAATACACTACATCTGACTAATAGGTATGTGTTAAAATGGAGTTGTAAACCCTATCTTTTTCATAAATCAATTTAAAAAACTGTTCTGATTCAAAAACCACGCATTAATTTAAAGAGCAAAAGAACCTTATGTCAAAATCACGGCAGATACGTGGCTTGGAGTTTCTGCTTTTGATTATATGTCTCTAACAGTAAGTACATCAGGCACTCTTCCAGTCAGATATGTCCAAAACATACATCTAAAACCATGCACTTCTCCGTAAGGGATGAAAAAAACATTGACAATATTTTAGTTAATGCACACAAGAAGTGCTGCAAAATAGTATGGTCCAGTCCTAGTGTTGCTTATCCGTATTTTTTTTTTCCATTTCAAAGAAAGGAGACTCTATAGTTACTGCTTAAGATTGCAGCTAAATACCTGTACTGACAATGGCCTTATCTTTTAATGGTTATGAACTTTCCTGCACTAGTATTACAGGCTGATGAGTATATAACATGGTTTTAAGGAGATATGATTAAATAAATTAAAGGGATTGGGCTGAAGCAGGAAACCCTCTTCATAATGATCTTTTACTGTCAGTGGGTTCAACTCATTGAAGTACTATTTTTTTCCTAAAACCACATCATAAAAGAAGAAAGTACTGAAGGCATTCCAAGAAGTATAAGCTAGGCAAGAACAAATCTGATTTTCAAAAATATGCAAATCATCATCTTTCAGTGAAAGCGAAAGGCTACAACTGTCTTTTAGCTGTAACAAAAGTCACAATAGATAATAGGAAATATAAATGTAAAATGAGTTTTTAGATGCCTCTGTGTAAGTGCATCAGTAGAGCAATTTCTCTATTCCACAGTGAGATTGATTTGGTTGTGCCTCACGTAGCACAATATTCAAAAAGGTTTGCATGTTGCACAGTGCAGTATGCAGAAAATATTGATATTTAGCCACTGAAGGTGGTGAAGCCAAGGGTAAAACATGCCAGATGTAAGCAAGGTTTTGAATGGTGCCTGGCTTTGCATTCAGTCTGCATTTGAGAATCAATAAGAATTTTCTGACTTTATTGCTTGGCAGTTAGATTAACTTTATGTATCACATCATGTGTTTTGTTTTTCTTATACATGTAATTCATTCCATTGGACTGGATTTACCTTTTTCTCCCTTTACTGTTGAGCCAAACCAGACCCTTGTTTTAACACACTCTTTAGTTTATTTTGGCTGCAGAGGTCTTTATCACCCTGCTCAGGTAGCTGGCTTGCATTACCGAAGGGAATGGCAACTTCTAAAGTACCAGCCTGTTACCATTGCTGTGATAAATATAAAAGAAGCAACCCGAGCCACAGTAAGGGCACAAAGACTGGTTGTGGTTCTGTCATGACATATACATGGCTGACCTGTAAATAACATATTGGAGTGAACATCCATACATCAGTATTTAAGATGTACGAATAGTTTTCTTTTTCTTTTTTTTGTATAAACCAATTTATAGATTAGCTTGAAATGTTAGGATTTGTTGTGATTTTTGTTGGTTTGAGGTTTTTTTCTTATTATGGGGCTTGTTTACAGGAAAAAAGTCTACTATAAAGCATACAGAAGGGTGATTAACATCCATATTCTAACTGTTATAGGTGTTTGTCTCTGTGCAAAAAAAATCCATTGAAATGATACAGATAAAGCCCAAAGAGTGATGGTAAATGGTGTTTCATCCAGTTGGCGGCCGGTCACCAGTGGTGTCCCCCAGGGATCGGTATTGGGTCCCGTCCTGTTTAATATCTTTATTGACGATTTGGATGAGGGGATTGAGTCCATCATCAGCAAATTTGCAGATGATACCAAGCTGGGAGGAAGGGTTGATCTGTTAGAGGGTAGGATGGCCCTACAGAGGGACCTGGACAGATTGGAGAGCTGGGCCGATTCTAATGGGATGATGTTTAATAAGTCCAAATGTCGGGTACTTCATTTTGGTCACAACAATCCCATGCAGAGCTACAGACTGGGGACAGAGTGGCTAGAGAGTAGTCAGGTAGAAAAAGACCTGGGAGTGCTGGTGGACAGGAAGCTCAACATGAGCCAGCAGTGTGCCCAGGTGGCCAAGAAGGCCAATGGAATCCTGGCCTGCATCAGGAATAGTGTAGTAAGCAGGACCAGAGAAGTTATTGTCCCCCTGTACTCGGCACTGGTCAGGCTTCACCTTGAATATTGTGTCCAGTTCTGGGCCCCTCAGTATGGGAAAGATGTTAGGATACTGGAATGTGTTCAGAGGAGGGCAACGAAGATGGTGAGGGGGCTGGAGCACAAGCCCTATGAGGAGCGACTGAGGGAATTGGGGCTGTTTAGCCTGGAGAAGAGGAGGCTCAGGGGAGACCTCATTGCTCTCTACAACTACCTAAAAGGAGGTTGTAGTCAGGCAGGGGTTGGTCTCTTCTCTCAGGTGACCAGTGGTAGAACCAGAGGGCATGGACTTAAGCTTCGTCAGGGAAAGTTTAGACTTGATGTGAGGAAAAAATTCTTCACTGAAAGGGTGATTGGCCATTGGAATGGGCTGCCCAGGAAGGTGGTGGAGTCACCTACCCTGGAGGTGTTTAAAGGGAGACTGGATGAGGCACTGAGTGCCATGGTCTAGATGATGGTTGGTGTTAGTGTTAGGTTATAGGTTGGACTTGATGATCTCAGAGGTCCTTTCCAACCTTATGATACTGTGATACTGTGATACTGTGATAAAACTATGCTATGATCTAGAATTCATGCTAGAGAATTTAAGGCCCATCATATTATAAATACTAGAAATAAGTAACAACCCTAATGTTAATAATTACACTACTGATTTATTTGGAACGGAAGTGTAACACCCACCACAGACTGTCAGATGTTATTTGAAGAGCTACCAGTTAAAGATGTTAAAATGCCACTCCCCAGTCAGAAAGGCACAAATTTATGAAGGGCAGAGAAGTTTAAATACAAAGAGATGAAATACATTCCTTTGTTCCAAATTGCTTAAATAGAAGGGGTTGCAAAATTCCCAGTTTGTTTTCAGTGCCTGTCTATAGCCTTGAATACATTGGCATGTCACCTATCATATAACTAAGGGAAGGAATCCTGTATTTCTCCCAAAATAATGAGGTTGTAGCTGTTCTATACTTGTTTGCACTGAGGCTCAATTTGACTCTGAAAGGTATTGGACAGGAAAAGAAACTGAGGTGGAGAATTAAGCTATCAAGACAGTAATGGACTCCCACTTCTTTTGGTCTGTCTGAACCAGTTCCAGATCTCAAGACTGCTGAGCAGTCCCCTGTGTTATACTTACGTTGACTTTGCAACACTACGTCTATCACAGCCCTTCTTAGCCAAGGTGACAGAAAGGGGTAGTAAATTCAGTATTGTCAGCCAGCCAGGTGGGCCTGGCTACTCCATTCAGGAGACATGGGAGCTGGAAAAGATAGTAGTATGTGATAGGAAATCTGATGGAAGCAGCACCACAACTGCTATGGTGACAGTCACCTTAACTACCTGAGCTCCTGAGAAGGTAGCACGGGGAACTTGTGCCCACTCTGCTTTGGGTATTTATGGAAAATAGAGAAGACACCAGTAAGAGCTAGCACACGTTGAATGCAGGGACTTATTTCTTTAGAAGAACTTTAAGAATAAATAAATAAGTAGAAAATTCTCCTTTTATTGTGCGTGCTTAAAAGCCTCTTGCAAATGCGCCTTTCTCAGCGTGCATTGCTTAAGTCTTCATATTGTACTTCCCATCTGATCTTACATGCTTTCTGTAACAAAACAGTTAAGAGCACTGGTGTTTTAACATACTGTTTACGTGAGGTAACAGTCTTGCAATGAATGGGGCTATCGACGCCTCAGACCACGGTTTCTTTTTTAACCTCTGTGCATACTCAAGAAACTAGTTAAGTTGTATACACTTGGATTACACTGGAAATAATTCATTTGAAAACCCAAGAGGTATGACATTTTTCTTTATTAGTAAAAGCTGAGACAATAGAGAACAAGGAAGAGGCTTGTATATACAATCATTCTCTCCCTTGCCATCCAACCTTTCTTACCTCTCACATGGTGTACTGGGGAAATACTGCAAGTTGAGAAAAGCCTGTCAAAAAAAAATAAAGCAAAAGCAAAACAAACATGAAATGAAGTGAAGGCCATCTATGCATTTTGCTGACCCAGGAATATATTCTTAGATGCCAGGAGTTCATCGGTATATTGTTAACCAGTCATCACAGAATCAAAACCACATCTTATACATTTGATTTCTAACAATAGTCTGAAAGTCATCATTTTTAGCTACAGTTTAGGAAGAGCTGAAGAGCAATCCTATCTGCCAAATCAGAACTCCAGGAACACTAATCCTTACCTCTCCTCCAAGGAAGCAAAGCAGAGCTCATGCAGAGCTCTGATGTCCAGCCAAGTTACGTATATTGAGATTTTATCTGGTAGACAGGCAAGGGAGGAATGTTCAAATGTAACCAAAGACATTTGCCCTACTCATACATTTGTCTTAGCATTGCTGGCTCTGCTCTTAAGTAAGAAAAGTTAATTTTCAGTTCAGAAAAGAGTTAGTTTCTCCATCAGAATGACTTAACACTGTTGACAATGTTTATAGCACAGCTGCCAAACTGAAAAGAAAGAGAAACCCAGTTCTACGATACCCCTGCTGGTTATGTTGGAAATCATTACCCAGAGAGACTGATCCATAAAAAAGTATGATGAATTTCATATAGAAGATGCAGTGTTTGAAGCTAACTAGAGTTGTTCTGAAATATTTTTCAGGATAAATTCCAAGCTAAGACAAAGTGGGGTAGTACTGTACTGTTACAGAGAGCTTGTGGTATTAAGCAGTATGGATGCTTAGGCAGTCCACTTGGAAAGAAAATTTCTCTTTCAGTGAAAATCTTTTTTTAAAGATAAGCATAGAGCCCATAAATTTTGTTTAAATTTGTATCTACAGCTGAAGTAATATACGAGTATGTGACATGGAACAGCGTAGTAGTTATTATCTATAGTAGGATATCTTTTAAAACAATTAACATAATATGTGTTGCTAAAATATTATATCAATCGCAATTTGTTTACAGTACTGAATAGTGGAACAAATAACTTTTGTCTGGAAAGAACAGAGGGAGAATAAGGTAGGTTTGTTGGTTGATGAGGTGTTAATGAAGCACTTGATGACCGAAAGTTGCTGAAACTTAGACATTATTAAAAGAAGCAATAATGATAGAATTTTGCTTTCCTCTGAGAAATAACAGTATCTAATATTATGATATAATGGGAGTACAGAAGGAGGGTTTCGGGGGAGAAATTGTGTTATGCAGTCAGAAAGTATCCTTATTATTTCTCCTATGAGGCTGCATGTCTGGAATGTTGATATCTGAATAGAAATATTCAAAACAAAGAATTAAGCAAGTTAAGTAGTAACTTCATGCTGCACAAGTAGTAATTTTTGCTACGCAAAAACATACTATAAAAATCAGCCTACAGAAATTTTCAATAAAATTTTGTTTGTGGCAAGTTAGTAGATTAATGTAATTTAAAGCTGCATGAAGCCATATAAAGCAGTCCAACAGTTCCTTGTGTGTCCTTTTCTATAAACGGTTTCATATTCCTACTAGACCTCAGAATAACAGATTATTCTCAGGTTGTGGGTTAAGTAAAGTAAGCTATTTGTATTCCATTTAGTTAATTAATGAAGCACTTAGGCTGAAGTCAAAATTCATAGCACTACTCTTCCTATATTGCAATTTTCTATTTATTTGACAGTATACTAAAATAAACAAAGTCAAGCAAAACAACTGGTCTAATTAAAGACAATACATTTTGTTTCATTTAATATGTAAATAGCAGACATAAGGAAATTTTTTTTTTACATAGAACAGCTGTTTTAGGTTAGACTAAAGGGACATTCTTCTGAACTAGTATCTTGGAATATAGCAAAAAGCAGCCTGTTAAGTGATGCAGGGGAAACAGCGAACAAGTTATGCTGTGGTTCTGGAGACATTAGAAGACAAAAAATTCTCCATCACTTGAGCATCAGTATACTTTTTGCCCAGTCAAAATCTTTTTTTTTAAGAAAACAGAAAGCAAAACCAATACCCAATACGACATAAGTCATATTCTTTCAAGTGTTAAATTACTTACATAGTTAAAATAATTTTTACTGGTTTGCGCAAAAGAGATGCAAACCCACCAATCTGTAAACTTCCCTCAAACTGCATACAAAACCACTTCATTAAATAGCTGCCATGCTGGTTACCTTCCAGTCATTAGGAGCAAAACTATTCCAAGCAGATTACACATCAGTGAGATTTCATCTGTTTCTTGTCTTTCGTTAAAACTCTTAATCAGTACAACCTGGATCTTGTGATTTGATAAAATAAATATTAATAGTTTGTTCTATAATCTCTTTCAATGAGTTTTCAATTGGCATTAGATAATCTGATGTGTCTGCCATATAGAAGCCCTGCAGCATGGAAAAACTCAAGCTTCTCACAGTAAACCCAGAAGGAAAAATTTTTTTAAGGTTTTCCTATGGCTTCATTTTCTGTGAGCACTTTAGGAAGCTTTACAAAATGTAATTTTTATTAAGCGTATGTCTTTCGCAAGCTGTTTTTCAAACTACTTTTTGGCTTGATCACCTCACAGCTGAACATACGATAGTCACTCCCAAAAATATACAGGTGTGTGGACTTTTCAACAAATAGCACGTTCATCTAAACCTGCTTGGATATATGACACTGTTGTTTAAATGCCATACGTTAGTACATGGTAAGGGTTTCATGCAATGTCAACAAGAAGAATTTTTTTCAGGGCATAAGGCGATTTATAAAACCTTGGAAAAGATTAAAAACTAAGTTCTGATGGTACAGAGAGCAGATACCACAGATGTCAATGTTCCAGTATTTTAAGAAAAATAATACCTGGCTGAAAAAAATGTTAACTTAGAAGTTAAAACACCAGAACACTAATGGACTTTCCAACTGCCCAAGGCTGTTTTTTTGTTCAGACTGAATACTATTCAGAGCTGGACTCCTACTAATCAGTGACCAGCCAGGATGCATCTTGTCTGACCTTGTGTCACAGCATGGCTGGGGGCCAGTACAGGGCCACTAACAAGCCTCATAATCAAAAAAGCCAACAGGAAGCCAAGACTTCTTCCTTCTCTTTGTTTTTGTTTTGTTTTGTGGTTTGTTTTTTGGGGGGCTTTGGGTTTTTTAAGAACAAAAACCTCGCTAGTTCCCCTTCCCTGGAACTTCTCCATTGTTGCTTTTCTGACGAATAAGGATGGGTTGTCCCTGTTTGAGGTCACTGGCATTGCCCAATGAGTTCCACTTAAATTACTTTTGTGTGTAAGAAAAAAATCAGTTTTCCTCTGTCCAAAATTTTAGTAAACTGGGGGACAGAAGTTATATATAACCCAAAATATGTTCAGAAAGTGAGCCAGAATATCTTTAAGAATTTGAGTCCCCTAAAAGATCATGAGAAGGAATGTAACTGATGTTTTCCCAGGCAGAGCTGAGTCCCACCTAAGGAAGTTTTAAATAATTAACCCTGAAATTATTAACCCTGAAATATTAACCCTGAAAAAAGAAGTAAAGGCCAATAGTAGACTCATTTCAAAATGGGTACAAACCTAGTTCCTTACTCTTCAGATTTTTTATAGATATGTTCAGAGGCTCCATTTGTTCAGAAAAACATGTTTCTGGAGTCATGTTACATTTTTAACTAGAGTTAAAATAAATATTTTCTTCCTGAAATTGCAGTTTTGTGTTGGGATAGTGTCCTCCTACAAATGCCTATGTGTGATCAAATGTCATTTCAACAGTTAAAACAGTCTTCCCAAATGAAATTGGTAGAGAGATAAAGGGGAAACTCCCAACAATGGGCACATTACACAGCATAGAGTAGAATATTCTAACTCTTGCTAATAAACCTACCTTAAAATTATCGTATTTTGATCCTATCAGCCACAAGAGTACTTTTCATTTTAAAGTATTTTTTCCCTGTTCAAATTATTGTTTGGATTGTTAAAGAGCACAGAGCTACAGTTGTTCTATGACATTTAACAGTGGCAAGGCACAAGCCTAGGAATATCTGTGTTATTTACCTTAGTGCATGTTCCCAGCGTGATTTGACCCATGACAGCTTCTGCTCTCATTGACAATATGCTAACACAATTTAGGTGACAGCGCAGATGACAGCTTGTTTCCATGAAGCAGGCATATGACCATACTCTGGTATTTAACAGGGCATAGGCAGGGAAGAGTGCTGTTGCCAACAGATGCTGTGATGGCTGCCTTCACCAGCGAATGTACTTGGCTAGTCTTGCTCAAACTACAAGCATACTACTAGCCCAGGGGCCTTAATTTCAAACTAGCATCTTTAAGAGTTGAATGTAAATATTTTTTCTCCACCACAGAACTACACTTTAGCACCATGTTCATGATCTTCTAAGAACTGCTACACAACAGGAAAACAGAAACTAAAGTAGCTTTCATTAATCACTTCTGTCTGTCCTATAGTATATCTTTGTGAAAAAAACAGCTTATACATATTTGAAGACTCCAGATGAAAGAGAACTTTATAAGTACCAAGCTAACCACCTATTCCATATCTACATTGGAAGCTGAATCCAGAGAACCACTAATTTCTTTTTTTTTTCTGAAGCAGTTCAGGCATTTAATTTCAGAAACATTTCTTCTAAGAAGGTGCTTACCAATCAAGAACAAATAGCTTCTTAACCCAGTTAGCCAATGTAGGGAAGACTGGGATTTTTCAGCCATGACTTCCAGGCCTGATAATTCATGTAGAACTATTCTGAATTCTTTTCAATTTGTGAGCCTTTTATTTCAGTAAAAGGCTGCAAACCTCTGTGTAATACTCTATACCAAGACAATACAAAAGATTAAATGCTTCTCAGAATATGGTGTTTTGACTTTTTATCGGTATTTCATTGACTGATTTAATTGATTTCTGATTTCAGTACTTCTTTGTTAGTGAAATGTAACACCTTGTGCCTGTGTGTTGTGTGTTACAAACAACATAATTTACTGGACAGAACACTCATATGTATGTCTTGCATAATTCACTGTTACAGATGAATCACTGTAGAACTGTACCTCTTTCTAGTCTGTAAAACACAGAGTAAGGAAGTGTTTAGATACAAACACCTTTGAATAGCTTGGGAACGATGTGATAGATATAAGCTACATATGATGTGCATTAGGGAAAAGAGGATAGACATATTTAAAAACAAGGATTTAAAACAAGACAATGGTATTCAAAATAGCACAGAGCACCTCAAATTTAGGGATGATTTATGAACGTGTATGAGTTCCTAGTTGAACTGGCTTTCTATAACAAAGTTGAGACTTTCTTTTGGCATTAAGAATCCACTCTTTTTGTAGTTATCTCTCTAATATGCTAGTTGTTTTCACTAAGAGCTTTGCTGGTTTAATGAAAATGGATTAACTATTTCTCATTGTAAAGATCACCTCAGTTCAGCATCTGATAAAACTAATTTCTGTGTAAGAGGATGTCTCAGCATCAGTAGATATAACCTGATGAATCACAGGGTGACTAGATAGATGGCTTAGGCTGTGAGATAAAGCAAGGAAAAATTTCCTTCATGATTTTCTTTGGAGATAGGATGAAATCACAAGGTTTGCAGCTGCATTCTATAAGCAATGTTCAGAGCTGCTAATTACAAGGAAGAATTTGTCTGATGCTGTGGGGTTAATTCACAAATGCAACTCTAAATTAAAAACACTTGTATAAAGAAATCTAGACAATCTAAGGGTCATTGCTGTATGTTGGGGCAGCCAGAACATTAGATATTTCGAGAAGGTTTTGTTCACTTTGCCTTTTTTTCCTTCTTTTTTTTTTTTCCCAGAGTTTTCGTTGAGTGTCTCTCTTAGTTGCACATATTTACTGTTGCCCAGCACTTAGGCAATACCAGTCTGCCCTGCCCAGTGTATGATACGTGCGGTATTACATTCAGAAAGAGTTTTATACGCAAAGGCAGCAAGCTTTCTGCTGCCTTATTTGAAAAAAAAATTTATTTAAATTCTCAGCTATAGACTTCCTCTTTCATTGCTGCTTTATTGAAAATGACTACTCAGGATGCTCATTGAAAGCAGTTTTCATGCATAGATAATATCACTAATTGCCATGATGGTTGACCCAGATATGGAGTTTGTGTGAAACATGGGAAGATAACCCTGTACTCTCTGGATTGCTTACCTGTGCAAAGGGAGGAATTTGTTTTGCATGTGTGCAATTATTAAGTCTTGTCAGATGCATCACAAGGAAGGGATAGAAAGAAAACTATGGTTGTTATCCAACTTTGTTGATTGATCTGCTTAGAGATTTCAGTTACATTTGTGACATATGATATGCACTTTTGTTAAGAAATGTACCTGATTTGGGTGCAAAGCATAGTGAAAATAGATCTGTTTCTAGTTAGCTTGAAAATCCAATTTTTAGTGTAGTACATAGTAACAAAATTAGTTTAGGGTGTATATTAATTAACAAGTCCATCTCAGAAATTTGATTGCATTTCTCAGAGAAAAACAGCTGATCTAATCAGATAGCATAAAAAAACCCACCCAAACCCCACAGGAAGGTTGCTTGACTGTCTTCCTCTTCTTGCTCTGACCGGAGGCTGCCAAGTGTGAGTCATGGCACCCATGAAGCTGGATGCACTGCATTTGAAAATAAAGCTGCTGTGAAGCAAATCATGCACTAGTTTAGTACTAACAAACTTCTGCTTAACACTCATACAACACTCAATTTAAAATTGGACAGTTTTTCAAAACGTAACAGTACAGAAGGCATAGTATGAGCATTCAATATGAGCTCCGTGAAGGTACTGCACTCAGAGAAAAAGGAGAGAGAAAGGACACCATTCCGTTATATGTGTTTCTTCCCTTACAAAACATGTTTGGAATCTGCATCTTGCAGTTTCCCCTGGCAACTCTCTACTATCACAGAATACAATGCCCCAAGGCTACACCCCATTATACCGCACCATCTTTGCCTTTTCACTTGCTCCACAAGCTTTAATGAAGCCCATCAAATTTGCACAAGTGTCCTATTTACTGTCCAGAGATTACGTCAAAAGAAATGATGTTGGATTCCTATTAGTACTTGAAGACTGGCAAACAACCATGCAAATCAATTGCTGTTCAGCTTGCTAAGTGATGGCATGTATTTCTGCCTTGCCTAATTACAGCAAATCAGATGTTTTGGTTGTAGAAAAAATGACAAACTTTCAGTGCTTTAAGAGGAATAGTGTGTATAGAGGATCAGTTGAAAAAGATGGTTGGAACATGAGTCTCTTTAGATGTTTATTTTAATGTGTATTTATGGATAGATAAAACAGAATTCAGGTAAAATAGTCAATCTTTATATGTACAGACTGATCAATTGCACAGTAGTAGCTTTTCTCAGCTGATTCAGAGCTGAACTATATTCAAAGCCGAATTTGTACGCTTTTTTTCAGAAGGTTTTCTCCAAGTATCATGTGTGGATGAGTTAAGAGGGAAAATAAGCATGTGGTAAGCAGTGCAGTAAGCACTGGTATGCAGAATGGTAGAGATAATAAACAAATAATTTGCTGTGTGCACACAGATAAAAGGAATGGATGCTATCAGAAGAATATCAACAGAACTTACCTCTATCTGGGATTTTAGTGCTCCTGTTAAAGACAGCAAGAACATAGCCATTTCTATGTGCATGCATATTCTCTCAATTTCTGAGCCAGTAGTCCCCTAAGACTTTCTTACACTGAGGGATTATTAGGACATCATGATAACTCCTACGCACACTCTTTGTCTTTCTGCATATAATTTCAATGGCTCTAGCTTTCCATCTAACAAAATTGTGGTTAGCGTGACAGCCTTTGGCTCTTTATAAAGGATGTCACCGGTTTCCTTCACTTGTCACTTAACTAAGAGGAAGGTTGGATCAATCAATCAAATCTTTACAGAGTAACATTAAAGAAAATACCTGTTGTTTAAGCCTCATTTGTAGTGTGGAATTCAACCTGAAAAAATGTCATCTAACAAAAATCTAACTGTAAAACTGAAAAAAAGATGAAAACATTTCTCCTGCTTCTTATTTTCCTGACACTGAATTGAATACAAAAATCCTACTTGTGACTTCATGCTTGAGAAACTGCCCGTTAAATCATGGTATTTCCCACTCACCTCCAATTTTGCTCTTGCAGCTTGAGCAAGGAAACAGAATTCCACGTAGAAAACATCAAGGAAGTTTCTTTAATACATATACCAGCAGCAAATCATTGCTACACGTGAATCCTGTTTTCAGATCGTATCAAAAGACATATCTGCTCCTGACAGAAGTTTTTAGGCAGAGGCCTTTCCTGGTTTCTCTGAACATTTCCAGCTGGATGCAGCAGTAGGTGAGTTGAGGAGAACCTCAGCAAATCAGCTCCAGCGCTGTCCTGAGCTTCTACTGTGCTCTGCTAATCGGAAACTCCGGAGGAGCTACAGGAGGAGGGAAATCTTCAGGCCTGTTTGAAAGAACTGGAAAACAAAAGGATTCCCTTTGAGCCTAGGGGGCGGATTGAGTAAGGTTTTGTTGAAGCATGTCAAGGAAGATTCCTCTAACTGCTGAGCACTTCATTTATAGACAGAATGATCACAGAATGGTCAGGGTTGGAAGGAACCTCTGGATACCATCTAGTCCAGTCCCTAGAAAGACTGAGATAAATTGTGGGTATCCATTCAAATAGAACTGTAGTGACAAAATCAAGACCTGTTCAGTTCATTTTGTTCCCATCAGTTTCCTGTTCTGTTATCTTGTTCATGATCAAGTCCTATGTGTTTGATCTCTTGTGTGTCCAGATGGCAAAGAAGGCCAATAACATCCTGGTTTGTATCAGAAATAGTGTGGCCAGCAGACTAGAGCAGTGATGAGTTCAGTTTTCATCCCCTCACTACAAGAAGTACACTGAGGTGCTGGAGCGTGAGGGCAGAGAAGGCAGTGAAAGGTCTAGAGAAAAAGTCCTCTGAGGAGGGGCTGAGAGAACTGTGGTTGTTTAGCCTAGAGAAAAGGGAGCTGAGAGGACACCTTATCACTCTTCACAACAACCTGAAAGGAGCTTGTAGCGAGGTGGGTGCTGGTCTCTTCTCCCAAGTAACAAGTGATAAGAGGAGAGGAAATGGCCTCATGTTACACCAGGGGAGGTTTAGATTGAATATTTAGACATATCTCTTCATCAAATGGGTTGTCAAGGATTGGAACAGGCTGCCCACGGAAGAGGTAGAGTCACCATTCCTGGAGATAATTAAAAGACATGTAGATGTGGTGCTTAAGGACATGGTTTAGTGATAGACTTGGCAGTGTTAGGTTTAGGTTGTACTTGGTGTTCTTAAGGGTCTTTTCCAACCTAAGCAGTTCTGTGACCTGTGATTTACTCTAAAACCAAATTATTCTAAGATTCTTCACAAACTGTAAACATAAATTATTTCAGTACCATTGAAATGGAAAAGTCTGAAATATCCCCCTGGCTGCTCCTATTTAAGGTAGTTTTGACGTAAATTATATGGACTTGCCTCTTTTTCACTCTGTTTCATATTTCCTTCCTTTGCACCCTCTCTTAACCTTTTCTGCCATCTCTTTCCCTGTTCTCCATCCAGAGAAGCCATTGTGCCTCATATCCTGTTCTCTGAACAATGTTCATTTGCATGACCTCTACCACTTGATTACTGTAATGAGTGTCTTTAGTAATTATCATCATCCTGTTCTATTTTTCCAGAGCAATATCCACTTTAGTGAGTTTCAGATTTATAAAACATGTGTTATACTAGTAAAAGCTTGAATACTTCCTCTCTTCCCAAGTAATGCTTGTATACATCTCCTAATAAATCTGTAGCTTTCTCCAGTGGTCCTCAATAAACTTGACCTGATAAATAAAATAAATAAAGTTGACCTGATGGAAGTGACTCAACTGAACTGAGCCCATTGGCCAAAGTGAAGTGTGTCTTTACCATCAAAGCGATTCACGCTTTCACTGAGCTGGCGTATAAAGAATTTCTCTCCGCCTAGAACCCACCATTTCATGAGCACCTCTGTTTTCCTTAAAAGGTACATTCAGTAAAGTATGAAATGCGCATGCAAATTACACTTTCGAATGCTTTCTAACTACTAACTGCTGAAGAAAATCTTATCCTCTCAGAAAGCTCAAATTGAAATAAGAGAAAGCAGTACTGACGTGCAAGAAGAAATGTCTGAGAATTACCGCTGTCCTGAGAGTTATGAACTAGGATTTTATAATAAGTGCTAAGGCAACACAATTGAAATATGTGGCCCTCTTTCTGAGACAGCATTTTCATGTTGTTGGTAGTGCTAATGGACATAGTTTTGTTTTAAAACTATTTTTCAGTATTTTAGTACATTATAGACAAATATTATAACTAAGTTCCAGCCTTTTGCAATTACTAATACACACTGAGTGTAGTTATTTCTTTCTTTCTGGAAAGTGCTGGCTGCAGCAATGTGGATGCGTTCTCTGCAAGAACTTCAAAGGGGCTACTGATTCTCCAGCTCAATCCTCCACCTATGGAAAACAGCTGCTCCTGCCAAGCTGCAGCTAGTGCCATCAGTCAGAAAAACAGCCACTCACTCTATAGGCAGCTATATGGTACTGTTTGAAGATCTCGGTGGTTTTATGACTTACCACATTAAGTCTCACTTCAGATGTTGCATATAGATTTTGTCTACCTGGATATATTTCTGTGATCCTCATGTCTAAGCTGGCTCATTCAACAGCAGCACAAAACATATGCAAAAAAACAGTTTGGGCAGCCTTGTAAATTCCTATTTTCTCTAAATTTGGAGTCAGGAAGAATCAGAAAACTTTATGTCTTTGTTGCAGAAAGAGAGAACAAGCACCATGTTTGGCAAATCCATGATTAAGAAACTTTGCTTCTGGCTCTTAAGAGACCTCCAGCAACTACTTGCATTTCAGATAGCAGAGGTTAGCTTTAATTTCAGATCTATACAGAAATCAGGGACACCTTACGGCCCACTTCTTCCCGCCATACTTTGCTGTTTGTCCTAGAATTCCTTTCCTCCAAAATTCATTTCCTGTGGAGCTCTGAACCTGGAGGTGGACAGGCAATTACAAAGAGGTACACACAAATGGGATCAGCAGGTCCCAGAAAGTTAAGGAGGTGTCCAGCTAGTTGTTCTACAATGTGTGGGAAGCCTGTGAGAGTACGACCATGTCTTAAGAAAGAGAAGCGAGTAGTGGTATGAACAGATACATATGGTAGGAGTAGGGAAAAAACAACATGGTGAGATATTCCTGTAGTCATGTAATGGACAAATTCAAGCCTAGGCCAAATGCAACACATGAGCCAGATTTCTCCTTCTCTGCTTGCTGATTGCTCTTATTCCTCCTTCCTTTGTCTGTTTACTACAATAAGCGAAGACATTTTTATTCTTGCAGAAGAGCAACTACATAAGAGGTTCATTGTATGCAACGCAGCTAAAAAGTTCAAGTACAATACATGAGCACAACTTCTGATACAGGGATTATGGCAATAAATCTGGATAGGTTCCTTTGCTCCTGCAGCTCTTTAGTGGCGTAGAGGTGAAAGACACGCAGCAGAGCTCAGAATTCGTCATTGGTCCTTGGACACGTTAATTATTTGTAATACTGCATCCAGGTTCAACAAGCAAGTCTCTTGGGCAGAAGATGTTTTCTCAGGAGATTTCTGATGCTTCTGCACCCAGTCACAGTGGAAAACCTGTTTCATAACATTTCAGTCCCAACAAATATTAAACATGAACTATTTGATTTTGCCTCACATTCAGACTAAAACCTGAAGTCCTGAGTCAGAATTCCTATTTTTGCATACCAAAGCAATCTTCTACTCTTCTCTATTATCAGTGTTTCATTCAGTACCACTTCTGTTCCTCAATACTAGTTCAAATAATAATTGCAATTGCTTATTATTAACTCTATCAATGTTTATCTGGTAATTATGAACTAATCTAATCGAGACAGCAGTTAAAAAAGTGCAGATAAGGATACATTGTCATACAAAGTATAAAAGCATGTTCTTTTAAAGATCTACTCCTTCAATCACTGTCAAATATTTTTAAAGGAAATTTAGTTTTGACTAATTCTCTTTTAATGTGTGCTATCTTTGTAAGAAATTATCCTGCCTCCTCTGACCTTGGTATTCCAGGAATGGAATGGTGTAGTTGACTGAAAGCTAAACAAGGAAGCTTTTACAAAACAATGTTTCCACAGAGTAACTAAGCAATACAAAAAGGAAGAGGTACTTTCATCTGTGCCTAACATTTTGTCCTCTCCTTGGAATATGTAAAGATCTCTTGGATTTTATAAGAGTAAATGCTGATATTTTGGACAAGAGTAAGAAATACATGGATGTATATGTAAGAAATACACAGATGTACGTGTTTGTGTGCCTTTCAGCACACAATGCTGCGGTCCGGAGAGGATTTTGTATGTAGTCAGAGAGGTCTAAACTGGGACTTCAGAAATAAAAATCACTGCTCATGTCGAGAGATCAGACAGATTGATTAGACCAGAGTAGGTTTCACAATCCTGGTCAGACAACTGAATATCTTGCTGTGTGAGAGTGGCTTGTGCTACTGCTGCTGTTTTAACAAGACATCCGCTATCAAATCTCTCCTGATCCTCATTGTGTAGCTGAGTTAATCTTTGAGCTTCACAGAGCTCATCTCCTTTTGTGTGTTAGTGCAGGCCAAGTGCTTGCTTTTGCCCTTAATCTGGGCCCTGTTTAGCCGGTTTATGTATCTCATGGGTGAGGCATTTTGCTTTTAGAAGTTAAAGTTAAGCATACTGGAAAGATTTAGGACATGTAAAAATATGTCTCTCTTCTCCTTGATACTTGCTGTTGGTAAAATTTTCTCTCTTTTCTGCTCATTTTATTCTTTAGTAGTCTCCACTTTCTGTCAAATTTGCCCTTATTGGAGATTGGTTTGTTTTGTAGTACTAAGTGAACTTAGTCATCACAGAAAAATATCTTAGACAAGGGGCAATTGCACCTAAGCATGAGTGGCTGGGGTTCTTTAAGCAAGACAGCTGCAATTCCCACCATTTTGATTCTGTGTTTTCTCTTTGCTACACAACAACCTGGAGTTTCAGATATTAACCAAACTATAGAAGCACAGGATATGTAGCCACACCTGATGATTGCATAGAACAGAAATTACTTTTTTATATATATAGCTACTATTTGAATACGTATTCATTGGCATTCAGGAAATGGATTCCTGAGAAAAGAAAGACATTCTGGACAGAATCTCTGGAGAGACTGTCTGGAGAAAAGTAGACTGTCCCTTGGTCAAGGAGGATTGAGTTAGAGACCATCTAGGCAAACTGGACACTCACAAATCCTGATGGGATGCACCCACAAGTGCCGAGGAAGCTGGCAGATGTTATTGCTAAACCACTCTACATCACCTTTGAAAAATCATGGAGAACAGGGGAGGTGCCTGAAGATTGCAGAAAAGATAATATCACTCCAATCTTCAAAAAGGGTAAGAAGGAGGACCTAGGAAACTACAGGACAATCAGTCTCACCTCCATCCATGGAAATGTGATGGAACAGCTCATTCTGGATGTCCTCTCCAATCATCTGGATGAAAAGGTTATTGGGAGTGGCCAACATGGGTTCACCAAGCGGAAATCATGCTTGACCAATCTTATAGCCTTCTAAGATGTCATGACTGTCTGGGTAGATGAGGGGAGAGCAGTAGACCTTGTCTACCTTGACTTTATCTAGGCTTTTGACACTGTCTCCCGGAACATTCTCATAGATAAGCTTAGGAATTGTGGGTTAGATGAATAGACAGTGAGATGAATTGAGTTCTGGTTGGATAGCAGAGCTCGGAGGGTTGTCATTGGAGATGCAGAGTCTAGTTGGAAACCTGTGGCCAGTGGTGTTCCCCAGGGGTCAGTACTCAGCCCAGTCTTGTTCGAAATATTCCTCAATGACCTGGATGAGGGAACAGAGTGTAACCTCAGCAAGTTTGCTGATGGCACAAAACTGGAAGGAGTGGCTGATACACCAGAAGGCTGTGCTGCCATTCAGCAAAGCTTAGACTGGCTGGAAGGCAGGGCAGAGAGAAACCTAATGAAGTTCAAAAAAGGCAAGTGTAGAGTTCTGCACCTTGAAAAGAATAACTCTCTGCACTAATAAAGGTTAGGGAATGACCAGTTGGAAAGCAGCTCTGCAGAGAGAAATGTGTGAGTCCTGAAAGACAACAAGTTGACAATGAGCCAGCAATGTGTGTTTGTAGCCAAGAAGGCCAATGGTATCCCGGGGTGCATCAAGAAGAGTGTAGCAAGCAGGTTAAGGGAGGTTATCCTCCCCCTCTGCTCTGCCCTAGTGAGTCTGCATCTGGAGTACTGCATCCAGTTCTGGGCTCCCCAGTTCAAGAAAGATAAGGAACTACTGGAGGAAGCCCAACAGATGGCCAGAAATATGACTAGGGGACTCTCTTATGAGGAGAGGCTGAGTGAGATCAGTCTGTTTAGTCTGGAGGAGACTGAGAGAGGAATTTACACTTGCTTACATATCTAAGGGGCAGCCGTCAAGAGGATGGGGCCAAACTCTTTCCAATAGTGCCCAGTGACAGGATAAGGGGCGATGGGCACAAATTGAAACGCAGGAAATTCCATCCAAACCTGAGGAAATACTTTACTGTGAGGGAGATGGAGCACTGCAATAGGCTACCCAGGAAGGTTATGGAGTCTCCTTGTCTGGAGATATTCACAACCTGCTTGGACACATTCCTGTGAAACTTGCTGTAGGTGAACATGTTCTAGCAAATACATGGTCCCCCGAGGTCCCTTCCAACACAATTTAATCGGTGATTAAATTCCCTAGCTTGGCTTGACTGTGTTTCCTGATAGTTATTCCTGGATAATAGTCAGGAAAACATATTTCCATGTGCTTGGCAAACTTTGTGACTCTGAAAACAAAATTGCGATAGAATGACCATTAAAGACAGAAATCAAAGAGAGCTATACTGTACATACCTGAACATTGCAAGCATCTGGAAAGGGGACTGCATATTTGTGCAGATTGCAAGGTGGGAACATCAAGGACCTGGTTTGCAGGCTGGATCTGCAGAGGTCACAATGAAAGAATTCTACTCATAAAACAAAATTGTGCATGCAGGAGGAGGGTGGGTCAGATGCAGTAACAGGGAGCATTAATTGAGGTCCTGTTTGATGCTATTAAAAATTCAACCTAAATTGTTCTAAAGGAGTGCCCTTTACCCCAAAATCTAGGGGGGGTTTGGTAGTTATGTCCTATCTTCAATGTAGTTCAGTGCCACCATAGCTTTGTAATTATTACTGGGCTAAGGATTGCCTCTGATGCTAGTCAACAGAAATATTCATGTTGTCTGATGAGTGTGTTACTATTGTAATTGTTATTCTACCCTATTTGGAGCCATATTTGTGTAATCAGACATTTATGCTGGATGCATAATTCACTGTACATAGTCTCAAAGAAAGTGTACTTCTTATTTTTTACATCTGATGTTATATACTGCCTTTAAATTATTGGAGTTTACTTTTTCTATGTCCTACCTAAATTGTCCACTGATAACATTTCTACATGAAAAGAACCAAAAAGTTGGATTTATGGCATTTTATAGGAAGGGGATCAGCTTTTCAAATAATCATCTACATGTGTTTGCAAGTCTGGAATATAGATATAAATAAGATAGCATTAAACATAAATAAAAAACCTAAGCATTAAAGATAATCTGTGCCTACAAAAGACCATTGACCAAATATTTCTATATGCAATTTTATATGCAATCCTCATAATTTCCAGTAACCTAGATTCTTATATCTGAGTTATAAATCAACATAATGTATTGATGAATGGAACAGGTGGTGAATGGAGGAGATGCTTCTCCTGAAGGTTGCTATTGTCACATCAAGAGCAAATGAACAGTACATGAAGCGGCTCCTAAAAGCATGCTGGTGCAAGGGAGGACCCTTCAGCTGACAGGCAGGCTGAGAAGCTAGGGGCATAATGACTTCCATCACCCAACTTCATCTGTCATCTGTCTACAGAGCCAGAGGGAAGATATGGTCTTTGTTAAAGTCTGTGAAGATGTGGATTAGAGATGCTTAAAATTAGACGACTGAAAAAGGAGGAAGGCAGCTGACAGAAGATCAATGTTTTGTCCTCTGTCAATGTTGTCGAAGCAAGTTGTCTCAAAATTGCAGATGCTTGGCACAATATCAAAGCAACCTTCATTTGTCCTTAATGGGTCTACCCTCACAAGAGGAGCTGAGAATGTATGTGTTTTGAGTCTTACGTAACTATTTTTTTCCTGTTTATCAAGATTCTGAATCTAAAGAAAATGTAGAGAAAAAGTGAACAATAACATGACTGAAGTATTTCAATACTGCTCATACTGAATATAGTCTCCACAAGTATATCATGATGATGATGATGAATATAGTCTCCACAAGTATATCAGCATGTGACTTGCCTGGTGGATGAGAGGAAGGCTGTGGATGTGGAATACCTGGACTTCGGCAAGGCCTTTGACACTGTCTCCCACAGTAGACTCCTAGAGAAGCTGGCAGCCCGTGGCTTAGATGGGAGCACTCTGTGCTGGTTTAGGAATTGGCTGGATGGCCGAGCCCAGAGAGTGGTGGTGAATGGTGTTTCATCCAGTTGGCGGCCAGTCACCAGTGGTGTCCCCCAGGGATCGGTGTTGGGTCCCATCCTGTTTAATATCTTTATTGATGATCTGGATGAGGGGATTGAGTCCATCATCAGCAAGTTTGCAGATGGTACCAAGCTGGGAGGAAGGGTTGATCTGTTACAGGGTAGGATGGCCCTACAGAGGGACCTGGACAGACTGTAGAGATGGGCTGATTCTAATGGGATGATGTTTAATAAGTCCAAATGTCGGGTACTTCATTTTGGATACAACAATCCCATGTATAGCTATAGACTGGGGACAGAGTGGCTGGAGATTAGTCAGGCAGAAAGGGACCTGGGAGTGCTGGTTGACAGGAAGTTCACCATGAGCCTGCAGTGTGCCCAAGTGGCCAAGAAGGCCAATGGCATTCTGGCCTGCATCAGGAATAGTGTGGCGAGCAGGACCAGAGAAGTTATTATCCCCCTATACTCAGCACTGGTCAGGCCTCGCCTTGAATACTGTGTACAGTTCTGGGCCCCCCAGTTTGGGAAAGATGTCAGGATGCTGGAGTGTGTCCAGAGGAGAGCAACGAAGATGGTGAAGGGGCTGGAGCACAAGCCCTATGAGGAGCGACTGAGGGAGCTGGGGCTGTTTAGTCTGAAGAAGAGGAGGCTCAGGGGAGACCATTGCTCTCTACAACTACCTAAAAGTAGGTTGTAGTTGGGTAGGGGTTGGTCTCTTCTCTTGGGTGACCAGTGACAGAACCAGAGGGCATGGACTCAAGGTTCGTCAGGGAGAGTTTAGACTTGATGTTAGGAAAAAGTTCTTCACTGAAAGGGTGATTGGTCATTGGAATGCGTTGCCCAGGGAGGTGGTGGAGTCGCAGACCCTGGAAGTGTTTAAGGGGAGATTTGATGAGGCACTGAGTGCCATGGTTTAGATGATGGTGTTAGTGTTGGTGTTGGTGTTAGTGTTGGGTTATAGGTTGGACTCGATGATCTCAGAGGTCCTTTCCAACCTTATGATACTGTGAAAGTGTGAAACTCTGAAGTATAACAGGTATGATCTGAACTCCCATTGACTTCAGTCAAATAAAGATTTTATCCATCCTGTATCTTCAATACATTTCCCCAGTTTTCATGGCTCTTACATACCTTACTTAGCATTCATATTTTTAGCATTTAAATGAATTCATACCAGTCTCAACTGCCTCATTTACGATTCCTTTAAAGGTTCCAATTGCATAGAAAAAACACTGCAAATAATTACTGTCCTATTCCAAGGAAAATAAAACAGAAATAGTAAAAAAGGTCTTCAAATTCTGGAAAACACAGTGAAATGCCTAAGTGGTAAAATTGTTTAAATTGGTTGAAATTCACTTCTTTTCTGCAAAATTCACTCTGCAATTTAATTCTAACTGTTGCTCAAAGATTTTCTTAAACAATGGTGAAGTCCTTCTGCACCTAAAATTTTGAAGAAGGCAAGAAAAAACATAAAACAAGCAAGAATGAAGCTATTCATAGTTTAGGTATGTTGAGATGAAAATCTAGGAATTGTGTACCATTTGCCTCAGTGTTTGCCTGTGTGTTTATCTACGTAAAACTATTACACGGTATAAATTTTTAAATATAAAAAAAGAGGTTTTCTTTGGAAATGATCGTATCATTATCTTTCCTATTTGTCCTTACCTGTTGGCCATAGAATATAAAACACATAATTGTATAAACAAGATTTTTTTTTTTCTTGCAATACTTTTTCACTTTCACAGTTTCACCTGTTTTTATACCAACTTTTCTGACACTTCTTTTAACTTTTAAATGTAGTATTGCATCTGGCTTGTTTTTCTGTTGTTTCAACTTCCTTTGTGGCATAGAAAAACATAGCTTTTTATTTATCTCTTCTTTTTCAACTGTCTTAAACACCAGAAGCCCCATGAAAGAATCCATTGGCTGAAAGGAAGCAGATAAACAAAAAAATTGCTTGCATAGTTTAGGAGAAGTATCAGCAACAGTAGTGTTAAAAAGATAAAGTTTTGGATTTGCTAATCTTGCTGCTTTTTAAGATTGAATTTTTTCTCTGAACATGTTTGGCTTTTAGAGAGAAGTTGTGCTACTCGCCTGTGAGTGATCAGAGAGAAGACGAAAGTAGTCAGCACTGGCCAAAATAAATGAAAGTTTGTCATTTTTCAGGTAAGGTAAAACATTAAACTTTTCACCTTTCTATTCTGAATTTTCCCGAGTTTGAAATCAAATGTTATATCAGGAAGAAAATAAAGGTTTTTTCATATTACCTGGTCACTGAAACAAATATAAGTCATTCATAATGATGTTTTCTCACCCTTCTTTTTCCATGCCTGGGAAGTGCATGTCAGCTTCTTTGTTCCAGATAGTGAAGTCCTTTGTGCCTATATACAGCATCTGCAGTAGCAGCACAAAATATGCTTTTGCCAATATGGCTCTGCTCTGACTTTGGGGGATTTGCCGTTGCTCTGTGCCCTACTGGCTATGAAGCTTAACTCTTAGAGGATGCCATGATGTGATGATTTGCAATCCAACCGATATCCTTTGGAAATCACATAAATGCTGTAAACCAAAACCTAGACTATCACTGGACTCTAAATTAGTTCATAATATTCATGTATGTAACTATTTCTTAATTAACTCAGGAGTCATGCCTGCTGAAAATCAAAGTCCATCTTATATTCTAGATTAGTGCCCCAAGTTACTGAGCATTTGAAACTCTCTTCCTGATACTTTCATCATCCTATATGATATTTGTTAAGATCATCCAATGCTGTTTATGTGAACATAGAAATTGTTTCTATGCTTTTATGATAGTAAAAAAAATGCATTTTATTAGGGATCTTTACTAATACTGAAATATATTAGTAAGTATATAAAAGTAAGTAAAGAGGTTGTGTAAAACTAGTCACGTTATACATCTCTGAATGTTCTGATGTTAAATCAAATGAAGTAAAAGTTCTGGAAATGTTCTCCTTCTCTATAGATTTTAATATACTGGCTAATATAAATTTTATAGAGCAGTAATGTGATATATCAAATCATTATAAACCACACATATAGTCTTCTATATAGGTGCTTTCTTCCTGACCTTGATAGAAAAATTATTATCAGTAATATATAGCTAGTCCTACCTAATTAATCTATTTTTACTTAGGGACTTTCATGCCCCTAGATCAGAAAGCACTCTGTACCTCTCTTACTGTCTAAATTTCTTTCTTTCTTCAGTACGCTACTTGCCTAAATGCTAAGGGTACCAATGCATGGGCATCTAAATCTCTGTACAAGCCTAGCTCTCCCTTTCTGCCCTCTGAAATAGGAAGCTGTTTGCAAATCCACAGTGCCGATCATCTGCCCAAATGCCCTTGTGTCCTCCTTTGCCAGGGAAATGTCTAAGGTCAGCCCAAATTTCCTGGAAACCCACTATTACAGCTGGACTCACATCGCAGCTATTGTCCACAGACACTTACAAACTGAGGTCCCTGAACCATATTTGAGTTGCAGCACGTGTTGTAAGACAGGAAACTTCCTCCCTTGTGTATGTCCTTGGTGTAACACTGTCCAGGGAGAGAGAAAGATAAAAGAAACAAAGTAATAAACAGCAAGATATATTTTTCTTTTTAACTCAGCATTTCAGATTAGAGCAGATACTGAATGGCAAGGAGACTGAAAACTCTGATAGAGCATAGGAGTCAGTTAGAGGAAAGTTACTTGCCAAAACCAGTGGAATTTCTAGATAGTATTAGAAAACCAGATAGAATGATGCATAAATAAGTTTATGCGAGCTGGAGAGTGTCCAGTTGTTGCAGGCACCTTTCTGAGAAGCAGTGTAACCTTGTCATGACTGCATTTTGTTAGATGAAGTCAAGCCCAGAAGTCTAAACCGTGTACAAACACACTAGCTTTTTGGCTCAGATAAATGAGGTCTACAGTCAAATCAACAATCTGTGTCCTCCTTTCGGGACCAGTTTGGTCTGAAAAACATCATGCCCTTACCTGTCTCCATGGTTGTCTGAGTCCTACTGCCCTCTGTATCCCGGTCTTGGGTCATTGCAGACAACACCGAACCTCAGGTAATCATCAAGCAGCAGCATCACCTGACATTCACACAGTCTGTAAATACATTGAAGACATTGCACAGAGAACCACAAAGGAGTTTGTTCCACACAGGGTGCACCAACGGTGCTTCTAGCCGTTCCTTGTATCTGATAAAAAAGATTTGAAAGCTAACCAAGGACATTAATTCGTAAATAAACAGGCACAGGACAGCCTGTCCATGCACAGTGCCTGCCATTCTATCATATGCAAACAATGTTTACTTGCACTCAGATGAATTATGGGGTTTTTTTAGGTTTCAAGAAGTATCTCTGGATATAAGGAGTGTGGTTTGTGTGAGATAGATTAAGCAGTTTCTCTAATAACCAGTTCCTTTCCAAAGACCACAAGGGAATGCTTAAAATTTGAGAAGAGGAATGCCATCCCATGGTAGGAGATAGCCTGTCTTGGTGTACCGCCTATGCTGAGAAGGGAGAATAGCTAAAGACAAATATTAAGGTGCATTCAGGGCTGAGCCAGGACTGTAAAAAGAAGGCAAATAAATTATTTAGTCAAGCAGGACTTTCAAAAAGGTAGGCTCATAAATTTGAGGGATTCCCAAAAGTACTACTCAGAACACGTTCTGGAGAGAAAGAACCAAGGCAGCAGATTCCAGCTGAGCTTTTTCCAATATCTGCATGATTAAAACCTCAGGTTATGGCCAAGTTCTATGCTTCAGGCAATCCTGTTAATTGCTAACAAAAAGTTATCCATTTGAATTGTCTGGATTTGCAGTAGATCCCTCAACAGTGCTTATATTTTTTTCCTTTGTATTATCATTTAGACTTTCAATATAAGTGTCCCACTGCATCCTGAACATGAGTGAGATATGTGGCATAATCTCCTTCACCGTTTTCTCTCCTGTTCTTCCAGAACAAGCTATGCTCTTTGGTATTAGTATTCCAGTCACATATTCACATGATTGTATCCAACCTAGTTTCTGTTATGTCAATTAAGTTGTAATTTTGATATTACATTAAGTTTTCTGGCTCCTTTTATTATTTTTCATACATTTTACATCAGTATAGAGATATCTGGGCTGAGCATCAGTTGGTTAGCTTTGTTTTACTTTTTCCTCCAATGACATTTTTTAAAGATTCACACAGTTTTCATTTTTTCAATTTTTTTTGTCTAGGCTACTGTAGGTCATGTTAGTCTGGACACTCATGTCACCATGCTAACAGGATATTTCAAAGCATATCTGAATAGTTTAGTAAACCTACGCTAAAATTTTCCCTTCTTTCTTTGCGAGACTGAGCTCATTTTCTCTCAGCAGTCCTTCCCATCCCGTCATGGAAGCACATGGCTATGCTATAGGAAACTGAGGTCTTCACTGTGCACAACCATGCATTCTCTTTCTCATCCTTACATGCTTGTACTAGTTTGAGATTATCTTTGTCTGAGTAAAAACTGCAATTATAAGTGTTTCTAGGCTTCTCTATCTTTTTCAGACCAGAAACACCCACATCACAAAAAACCCCAGTGACCACCTGTCGTCAGAGATCCTCAGAGGCTAAAGTAACCTCTAGCTTCTTTGGGAGAATCATATTACCTAACCAAGACTTTGTGCTGAACTTGGATGTAGCAGGACCCTAATTCACAAAATGCTGTAATATTATTTAAAAGATTGTTGCTAAAATGCAGAAAATGGGAAAAAAATGGATCAGAAGAACAACCTTACCTCTGGAGTCCAAACTAGGATCACCTATATCAAAACAGGTCATGAATGATGGTTTCCTAACCAGAGTTTTAAAAATAGTCAGTAGTAGGGCACTGTAGGCATTCCCAGCCTATCTGTATCAGTACCTCAGGCTCCTACCTTTAGTTTTTTTCTATGTCAAAAAATTTTCCTCTGTTGCAGTTTACTTGTTTTAACCATGGTGAATGTGGAAAGAGTTACTCCATTCTTCTTTTCAAATTGTTTCTATCTATACTGCTAAAATAAATACAGCCAGAACAAAGGCCTAAACAGTGGACCTTAATTACCACTACCTTCAGAGAACGTGCCCTCACGGAGTCTGAGCATTGCCCTCATCACTTCTCAAACACAGTTTGAGCCTTATTACCAGCTCAGGTGCAGCTATGTGGTCATAAAACTATAAAAGAGTTTAAATGCCAGATAATGTCTCTAGGTCAAATTAATTCTAGTATGATTTAATTTTTTAGATAAATGTACCCTTTATATATTTAATAATTCTTATCAAATCTTTTTTTGGACAAAGCAATGTCGACCTTAGCTTTTCTTCACAGACTCCAGACCATCCTCACTGGAACCTATATCATTTCAACCAACACTCCCGAAACTTGTCTCCGAAGTGCAATTCCCAAAGTGCAATACCCAGCTGCCCCCATCACTAATGCTGAATGAAGATGATTTTCTGTGTAGTACAAATAATATTCCTATTTACACATTCCAGATTGCTACATACCTTTCTCTAAGTACAGTCAGATGAACTTAATGAGCTCTAATTGATTTTGCAAATCTCTAACTTATTTAATACTTTTAAACATGTTATTCCAGCATTTACAGCATGATGACCCTTTGCATTTATTGCTGAAGCTAATTACATTAGCAGTTATAACACAGGCAGAATTTTCAGTGAGGACAAGAAATCATTAAATATTTTGGCCTCTCTGGAGTAACATTTTGGTAGCATCAATTGGTGGTCATGAAGAAGTTCCTGCTGCTTCTATTGCTTTGTTCTTGTCCTGTGTATCATTGAAAAATTTCTTTCTGAAGAACTGTTAGCCTGTCCACTTTCAAAAGCACTTACATATGTTTTAAAATTAGATGCTATACTGTTAAAACTTTTTAGAAGTTAACTTTACTTTGAAACCAAGATTTTTGCAAGAAAAAAGCAAATCAATAAAATTAAAATGTTGACACTAACTAAACAGTTATAGCTGTCAGATGACCTAGTATCAATTATCTTATGCTATTGTGGCCTCTGTTGCCCACGCTAATTGACCTTGACATGTAATGTTGGCTTATGTTACTTGGTTTTTGAAGCTTCAGCTACAAATCTTCTCTGTTGGAAAATAATGCGGTGACATATGAAGCCAGGCTTTACTATTGCCTCTTGCCTTTCAACATAGACTTTGGTATGAAATAAAACACTGTGTGATAGTACACAGCAGAGCTCATAGGTAAACACGGCTGGGCTGAGATCTGCTGGCACGAATGGGTGTTTGCCCAGAGCAGCAGACCTTAAGGGTGACTGCGTTGGTGACTCTGGCACATTAATAGAAGAAGTTTGCTAATTCACAATCTAGCAAGTGCTGACTGATAAAGGGATGTGTACAGTAGCCTCAGTCATATCTCTTTCCCCAGGTTTACACTGGTGTGACACCTCTGAATTTAGAGAAGCAGTTCCTGATTTGCTTCAGGGTAAGGGAAGAATCAGGTCTGATTTTGCACCACAACCCATATAGATAACAGCTCTCACTGGGAACTTCTTTGATATATTTAAGAAAACTACAATATATATAAGCATATTTATAGCTTTCTCCATTTTGTGAGGATATTTTTGATCTTTCCAGTGCTTCTCATTATAAAATATTTCTAAGTTAAATACAGGATAGATAAATTATGACTGGTTTCTTTTGAGTAGGGGAGCATGCCTAAATCACTGCCAAATTCTTCCCATAGCAGTCGTTTAAATTTAATAGCACATGCAGAGGAAAAACTAAACCCTTTGACGTCACTCGTGAAATGAGGAAACATAAACAAAAAAGGCTTCACTCCACCAAGCTGACAGTGAGGATGCGGATTGGTCTGCTCTCCCGTGCCTGTGGCAGTTGACAGCACCTCCCAGCCCTGCACGGCCTTCAGCTCTCTAACACAGGCAGGCAGACTGCAGCAAGCTCAGCTCTACCCCAGCCCTCACACTGGCAGAAAAGTGCATTCTCTCCCCGAGTCTTTTTGCTTCTTAAGGTGGTTTTATTGGTTGGGTTGGGGGACCTGGGGAGGTTTTTTCTTTTTTTTTCTTTTTTTAGTTTTTCCTTTTCTTTGTTTTACCTTTTTTATTATTATTATTTTTATTTTTGTTTGCTGTTGTTGCTTAATTCTATTCCTAACCCTGGATGCAGTTGCTGGATTCTGCAGTACAAGTCTTCATGAACAAGCTGCACCGCTTACAGATTTCACGGCATTCAAAGGTCACAGAACTGCCACTATGGTTAAATGTCTTGTTTAATGGTTGAGGTATGTATAGCAAATCTAAAAGAGGCAGCATGATGATTTTTGAAGGGGAACTAAAATTGTGAGGGGGAGAGGGAGATAATACTATTATTTAGTGGAAAAGATTTTTACTGGTGATTGTTACTACAGCAACCGATTTTTGAATTTCCTCCCTTTTGCATTTTATTCAAACTAGATGAAAATTTTAACTTCTGTTCATTTAACCATTTGATGGCAAAAGCAGATTGCAGAAAGAATCTGTTACTGTAGTCCTTTCTGACCGCGCTGAGGAAAGTATGATTGCTTTCTCTATATGTTTTCTTGCTGCTCTCTAGCAGGAGAGGAGATCTGGGACTTGACTGGCTTAGATGAAGGGAGAAGAAAGCAGAAACTCAATCTTGTCCTGAGGGGACTGTGAGTTTTCCTGAGAGTTAGAGCTGAGAGAAAACATTGGAAACAAACAGATCAAGCAGAAAAGAATATCAACCTCATTTTTAGGTGTACGTGTACCACGTTTTCCTTCTATTTTTTATTTTTTTTTTACTACATGATAACATCGCTTTACTTCATTTGGGTTCGGAAGTTCAAAATTTAGAAACAGCACCTTGACTTATAAGCAGATCCTCAGTGGGAAGAGAGCGAGCCAGTTGTCTTATGTCAACACCAGTTTTCAGTTAGCTTTTGCTACTTAAACAGAGAAGAGTGGATATTTGCTTGGGATTTGAAGTAATGCAGCCTGACATCTGTTTGCTGTCATATAGGTTCAATTCATATTTGAGCTAGTGATCTGCCTTGAATGAGTATTGCAGCATTACAGTGGGCAGTGTGTGCTGCAGGAAACAAAAGCAACTGCTGGCATAAAACTAACATTGTTTTCAGGAGTGTGATTCTAAAATACAAGAGGAGGAGTCACTTGTCAGGGCTCGTGTTTATGTGTGCATGAGTAGTCTTAATAATTTCAGCCAACACATCTGATTTCTGTTGTTAATTGAATTAATATACAGGTATGCTCAATGAACTAGCAGTCTTTGTATTTTCTCACTTAGTGAAATGCGACTCTCTTTTTGTGATGTTGCTGTAGATATAAAACCTCTGTAATTTGAAAATCTTTTAGTTTAACTTTAAAAATTATACCTGCAAAAATAATTCATAGAACAAGGAATAAAATATGAGGACATTTACCTTATGCAATGCCCCTCAAAGGGTTAAAAAAATTAACTACATTAGGTTGAAGCGTGCTAGCTTAAGGACTGCAAAAATATTAGCTCTGAAATGCAGAGGATGTGATATGTGCTGTGAATGGACAATTGCTGTTCTGCAGTGCCTAGTGGGAAAACAAGGACTTTGTGTATTGCAAATGCATAACTGCAGCTCCTCCATTTCCTTTGCTGTATCTTCACTGATGACTGTAGAAACAAAGAGCCTTGTCACAGATAAACTCTTTAATGCCCCATCTCTTTGGAGATACTTGAGGATATTTTTTTTATATCGTTCAACACACAAAGTCAAGTTTCATTAGTTGAACTGTTTTCTGTAATCTCCGTGCTCTTTTTCCTTCCCCAGCCCTCCCTAAAGTCTTACAATGTGAACTGCCAGCTGTTTTCAAAAACTACAGCACTGCTTCTCTAGCTCCAAGTTTAGAAAGGTTAATACAGTATTTGTTAGATGAGTAATAAGTAAATTTGACTAAGGGGAAGTCTCAGTCTATAGGGACTGTAGCCTGTTCTGTGAGGAACAACCCTGTAAATGTAACAAGTTTCCAAAAGACAATCTGTAAAATATTCATTCATAATAATTTCCAAAAATTGAATTATTCACTTATTTTGACAAAAATTTTTTAGAGCTGCTTAGTTTTTAAGCTCTGTAATCTACATTTTGTGCATCTGTGTGTCATAATAACTATTACTGGTGATACTAATATTTAATATGCTAAGTGGACTTCAGCTGAGGAAATGACACTGTTTTTCTGCTTTAGAAAAGTTTATCTGCAATGCTTTCTCTGAACATTCTGAGTTCAGCATCAAGAATAAACTACAATTTAAGACTGGCCTCTGCAGAGGATGAAATACATACTGACATTTGCAGTCACATTGTCTCAAAAAAGCCCTCTGTATTGCAGAAGTTTAATGTGATATGAATGGCTGCTCATTCTAAATTTATTTCCATAGGGTGGACAAGAGTTGGGACTAGTGAAGTTCTAGTGATTCAGAAGAGCGAGGCATACTCTGCTGAGTCTGATCCAATGTATTACAGATCACTTTTTTAAAATGTGAAATGTTTAATTCTGTAAACTGGTATATAAATATGCCATTACAACAGCAGATGTCTCCTCCCCTTCTTCCTTGTTTATGTGCTTTTCCCTTCTGAAACCTAGGCCTCTGCTTGCCCTTAACAGACCTCTAGGTAGGTCATTGAAGCAGACTGGTTTTCCAGTGTCTTCATTGCAATTATGAAGTGTAATTGAGACATTCAATCATATATATTCCTTTTCACTCACCTGATGGTTCTTCTACCAATAGATAAAGTATATTTTAATGAGAAACGGTCTGAAAGTTGATATTTTATGATGTATATATAGTTTCATTTTAATTTTTTCAGTATCACAAGAAAAAAACTTCTCTTGCAGTAGTAATGTCCTTTGTAGGATCTGTATGAAGCAGAAATGACAGTTACTAACCAAGCCATTACTATTAAGAGACTAGAATCTGATGCATCTGTAATCGTAAGAAATGTTTAAGACCTAATCTGTCCTGTAATCAAGTAACATATATAGCCAAAAGCTCTTAATGCAGTTGGGCTAAAAGAAAAAACAAGTTATTTGGGGTAGTCAAGAAGACGTCCCATGTAAATGAACATTCTTAGCAAATCACTATTCACCTTTTCACCATTTTTGTGTTTAAAATTATTGCAGCACTCCGTGTGTTTGTTGCAGGGTGAAAGTGAAAGGGACAGCTGGTGTCCCACCTGCTGCCAGAAAAAAAATGCCTTTTGTAATGATATGATGGCTCAGTATTTCTCCTCTCACATCCACATTGTGTGGAAGATGGGACTCTCTGTGTTTGAATCATAGCATTCATGTTTCTTGCTCCCTGTCAGTAGGCAGACTTATCCTTACAGGGACATCACTTTCAGTGAAACACTGGCTTTATAACCAGTGTGAAAATTGCACTTTTCAGACACAAGCTTCAGGATGTGAAAGTGATGTTATTTAGAGTTTATATCCTGGGGCCACTGGGACTCAGAGGCGTGCAGCCTGAGAGTCCAAAGCACCTGATCAGTTCCAATGCTTTTTCTTTCTTTGGCTAACACGAGGTATGTCTTCTTAGGCAGCTAAAGGCGAGAAATGGTAGCTGAAAACCTGGGCCACAAAGCCGAGCGTTGTATAGGTACTCAGACCTAAGAGTGGCTGGTAACATTTTTCTATGATTTCACAGGAAATGAGTGGAAATAAAATAATTGTCTTCTGACAGTAGCTGATTTTTTCAAGTCTGAAGTATTAGCTTTGTGTAAATACCGGAAAGAAAGAATATATTTGTCATATTTAAGACAAATTATTTAATTAATTTATAGAAATTTAAAATGCAAAGTCAACTTCTGAAAGATCTTTTAGCAAAACCAATTCTTCATTATCCTCCTGAAAACTGTTTAGAACATTTTTTTAATCTTATTTTTACTATTGTTCTCACTACAGTGGCGTTCCAAGAAAATTGCATTAGAAAACAACGTTTGAACCTCTGTACTTATCTTTTCTGTTTTCCTGTAACAGACTGTGGGAGCCAGGAGATATTGCTAGGGTTCACAGTGCTCGGATCCAGGCTAGTGATAGTTATCTGTTTTATATGTAGGTTTAAAGCAGAAAATTAACAAATCAGAGCCAGGTCAGATAGAAGAGAAAGCACTTCCAGAAGCCAGACTTTAGTGGCAAAACTGTAAGTGGAAAGTTTGGGGCAGTGACAATTCTCAAAAAAAAAAAGAATCAAAACATTTAAGCATTAATTTTGCGCACATTTAATAGTGTAGTATCTGCAGTCCACTGATGTTGGGATTTTGATAGATATACTTCACTTGTTCTGTTCTTAGAAACCGAAAAATTTATAGCTATAGTTTTATTATGCAAACAATGTTGAACTATAAAAATTAAACTAAAGAAAGGGCTATATTGAGTTTGATTTTCTTGTTCTTTTCTTTCCACTGGGAGTTGTGAGTGACGATGGATGAGAACTCAGTTTAGCTACTTATTTAAGCCACATAGTCTCATGATGGTATACGATATGCTTCTGCTAGCTTACTATCCAGCCAAATAAGACATCCAGGTTGCCTGGATGGATAAACATAGCTGATGATCTCTCCTTCTTAACAGATGGGGAGGAGCAGTTAGGATTTTCCCAGCCATACACAAAGACAAATCTGCAATAGTTTAGCTAAAGAAGAATTGCATGCAGACACGAACAGCAATATTTATTTCTCTTTGAGTAGGTTACTTTAAAACTAAGAAACAAATATTTAGAAGAAAATAGTTGCAGAGGTATTTTTTTTCCGTAGCTGGCAGGTTTATTCTAGTCACCCACAAAAATTTCTGGTATGAGAAAACTCACCAACTAATATCTCACTACGGTGCGTGTTAATGCTGGCAGTGTAAGTTTTTAAAAGCAGAGCACAGAATATTCTATCAAACTATGGTTAGCTAATTGTCACAGAGGCAGAAAAACACAGTTGTGGGGCAACTGCTGCCGATATGAATATACAATTTTCTGCATGTTTTTTTGTAGCAGAGTTTGTGATACTGACACATCTGGATGTAGGAAGGATGTTTTGGAAGGGACAATCATTACCTTTCCAAGAATAAAGTGGGAGGTGAACATGTTTTGACCGAATATGCAGCAACTCAGTTGTGGCTCATAGAAATATACATTTGTAACAGCGAAATTAAGAAACCTCAACTTCAACTAGAAAACGCCTAGGGGACGATATTGAGCTATTGTGTAATCACTTCTGCTTGCTTTGTAAATTGCCTTTTACTTCTTCTGAAAGAAAGGGTCTGTACTCTCATGTTCTTATTCTCTTTCTTCCCCTCTACCCAACATTTTTCCCATAGCGCACTTCCTGCAGTGCTTGTGAAGACTAACTGATCTCTGTCTTGTCCTGAAATGGGGTGGCAGACCTACCATTACTGTGCAAGGACTCATCCCTTGGGAAGAGGGATGATAATTATTAGGTGGTTGCTGTGCTTTAGACATGAACACATATTGACATGAAATCCCTTCATACTTGCCCAGGCATTTAGCTGTCATCCAAATGGTGTTAGCTATAGTCTGCTTTATGTGTGACAGTCCTGGTATAGAATGAAAACTAGGACCTCTTCTTAGACAAACCCAGAGGACAGCATCTGCCTAGTATTTCTGCAGAAAAGCACCAGTTTCCACAAGAAACTGAGGATGTAGCAGTGCTGTGAGTTTCACATATATGCAGTTGCACACTGAAGTGCACTAAATATGGGCAACATCTGGTTTTACATTTCCCTCAATTTACCACTTATGTTTGGTTTTAAACCTCTGAGAAGGTTAGATAGAATGAGGACTTGCTGCATACCAGGCTGCTGGAAAGGAGGAAAAGACCACACATAGACACCAGAAATAGATGAAAGCAGAGAAAGATTAAAGCAAAGAGAGATGAAAGATGCATGAGGTCTTCATGGAAAAAGCACACTTCTGGCTTTGTGTTAACTGACAGCCATGCTGAAATAGACTACTGCTCCTTTCTGTTTCGAATACAGGGATATGGCTAAGATCTACTTTACTTATTCATAGGCATTTCTGTTTCACACAGTACCGTAATATCTGAGAGTCTATTGATAACAATGTTCAGGTGGCATCATCACAGACACCATAAATTTAATTAGGCAGTGAATCTTCAGTATAATCAATATGGTCATTAGAAGACTGTAAGACAGCCAGGAAAACAATAATTAGTCCTGATGAATAAAGAAGAACTGCACATATCAGCAAAGTAGGGAGATTTTCTTCTTCAAGTCTTGTGAGGACTGAAAGTTGCTTTCTATTTTAGCAGACCTGAGGGCACTGTTATTAAAAAATCCTCTCTCTGTCCATTGAAAATGCCCTTATAGTACTAAATAAAATAGAAAATAATATACTGTAGAGAGAACTACTGTATTGAAAGTATGTTTTCCAACCTCTAGGATTCCGCTATGAAACAACCCTTTGTTTTATTGAACAAACTGTAAGTCCCAGCTAGAAAGACAAAACTGGAATGTAACCCTTTTACCAAGAAAATATCTAAGGTGCACAGTTACTTTGTTTTTGTAGAACTGCTTTAAAATGCAGAGTGACTGAAAGATAAAAAGACGACTCAAATTGGATCAGTGCATGAATGTAAAACAGCACGGTTCCACTGAGATTGATAGGGTTCCATCAATTCACATTTGTGAAAAATGAGACCTGCTGAACTTTCAGATCTTATAAACACTCCTTCTCTTCACCGGTTAGATCAAACTTTAGGCTCATTAGCCTTTTGCTGTACCTGTTTCATAACAGTTGTCCACAACTTCCTGAACGCTGCAGTACCATCGGGCTCCAGAGATGCTGTGCTGCACCCTTTGCCTTCTATCTCCCTCTAAATCTCCCTTCCCTCTTTCTTTTTCTCACAGAAAAAAAAAAATGTTTACCAGATTTTCTTTGAAATCACAACCTCACAGTTGATTTTCACTCATGCGCTAGCATCTCCAAAAGTGTATATATTTGTAATACAGAGTGCCGGTATCGCTTGTTTTCAATATAGGCCATGATCTGCTTCAATGACATGGCTATGTAAGAAACAAGTTTAAAAGCTGAGGAGTAACAGGGAAATAGTAATTTTGTTTAGGGACCAACATGTACTACACTGTATCACAAGATATTTTTCATGCTGTAAGGCTGTAACATCCTGTCTCTTTGAACCATGAAACTATATCTATAATGATAATAATAATATCCACTACCAAAATATAATCTCTGTAATAATCTGACAGCAAAAAGCAATGCAACATGAGAGTGTTGAATGCTGTTCGTGCTTATATATCATCACCAAACTCATAGAATTGGTCAAGCTTTCAAAAAAGTTAGAATCCGCTTTAGTCTCTAAACAAAATGGCCAGATCTGAAAGATTGCTATGCATGACAGTTTGTCTGGGAAATGATTTGCCATTCTAGCTCAGACAGAACAAGCCAATAGCTTGTGGTTAGTGCTCTCAAAGAGGTATGGAAGAAAACATTCAAGTTCCCTCTCTACTTGTGTTGGCTTTCCCAGGGTGGACTATCACTGCAGCATCCCCCAAGGGTTGAATCCCATCTTCACGGGGTTTGGCAGGTGGAACACCCAGCCCAATGCCCCACTCTGAGCCCCAGCATGAAACTAGAGCTTCTCCATTGCTGAAGTGGTACATGAAGGTTGTTTCAGGCAGACCTCCACCTGCAGCTCTGGTAGTTCTGTCCTTCAAAGCCTTTCTGGTATTTTCTCTAAATCAGCACCTCCTGCCGAACAGTTTTTCTTCCAACATATTGTTGATTTTAAGAGGAAAGCCCAGATATATTTTGAGGGGAAAAAGAAATCTTGCCACTGCCACAGAATTCCTCTGCTTACTTGTGAGGACTGAGACTTTGCTTGTTTTGGGTGCCTGATAGCAGGCAGAGATAGCTTGAAATTTGCTTGTAGTCTGGTGACCATTTTGAAAAGTCTGCTTAGATCTTTTTAATTTGCAGTGCCTGAGTTGAAAGCTCAAAGGTCACTGAAGCCTTGAATTTCCAAACCTTTCAGCAAACTCTTCTCACTCTCCTCCCAATAGGCCCAGTACTACATGCGCTCCCATTTTAAAAATAAGTGAAAAAAATACCAGCACTCCATACTTCATTTATGTGTTAACTATACAGTGCTGATCAGATTATTTCTTTGTGTTAAGAACTCCTTTTAATGGCTACAGTTTTTTGTCTGTGAAACACACTTGTTTTAAAAAGATGCTTGTACACACATCACGGATGTGTTTTTCTTCTTCTATCCTTCACCCAGCTATAGCCTTCAGGGCTTCTGCAGCCAAGTAAAGGACTGTGGGATTCTTTCTGGGTTTGTTTTTTTGGTTGGGTTTTGGGTTTTTATGTTTGTTTGTCCTTAAACACCATAGTAAGCATTATTTTAAATCCAGTAATGCGAGAAAGGGAGAATTATAATGTTTCAACATGTCAGCTGGTCAGAAAGCCTCTTCAGGGGCAGCCTGACATTCGTTTGGACCTCCTAATAAGCAAATGCATCTTGGTCTCAGGATGTTAGAATCTTTAAATTGGTATTCACAATTTAATTTAGAAACACGCAGACCATCCCTTGGCTAATCCTTTTTGCAACTTTTCATCATGTTTACTACTGATGTGAACAAGCTATTTACATTTCATAAAAGAATAAAGTAAAAGATGTATTATATCAATTTGTGTTTTGCATTGCATCTTTTTACTGTAGTAAATAAACACACCATTCTCTAAAAAAGTCTCAAAAGGTCCAGATGTTTAAAATATAGAGAACAATTAGCAGAGAGGTCTCAGTGCTATATAGGAACCTTTTTAACTGTCATGTATCGACAGTACTTTGACAGTTGACCTTTTTCAACTCTGATTTTAGGGGAGCTTCAAAAGCCTCTGAGCTACTCATTTTCTAGAAACATTGTCTAAAAGATTATATTAAAAGGGTATTTCTACTTTTCGACTCCCTGTGATCCTAATTTTCTCCTTAGAACACTTATCTAAACATTACCTTTTCATCACACTGATTTATAGGTTCTGGACCAGGAACTAATGCTGTTTCTTCTACTAGCAGATGGAAAATTAGTCACACTCTAATATTAACAACTTCTTCATTACCTAAACTCTTTTACACCTTATTAAGTTCAACACAAGAAAATCTAATGCCTTTGAACAAACCAGAGAACACTTGTCCATGTCGCAAATATGCAAGACAATAATTAGTTTATAAAGTCACTATTGTAAGTCAACCACTGTGGCAAACTGGGATCTCAATTGAATTCTGCAGAGAAGTGCCACTTGAGTGCAGCAGAGAGAAAAAATTGTTTTACGTAATTTATATTAAAAAGTCAGATATGAATAACAGAGTTTCTCTTGTGGATCCCTTTGGCAGATGAGATTTGACATATTCTACCCTCATATTTGAGACCCTACAGGTTTTTCTATGCTGGCAACAAACAATCTGCACTTCAGAGAGTGATAGGGTGGTTCTGTGGCATAGGATACCTGCAGATACCACTGATAAGGTTATCAGGAAAGCTTTTACTAAGGGTCAGTTCATCACAAGATGTTTCTACCAAAATCACCAGTGGTGGTGTATTTTTCAGATTATCCCTTAAATTGCCCTCAGTGCCTTTCAGAGTCAAGTACCTACTGTGCACAGGTAGTTTACTGATTAATGTTGCTTTGCATCTTGCCCATGAATCTCAAGCAGTGTTCCTTCTGCTAAGGAATAGAACTCAATGGAAAGTCAGTCACATAAAAGGGAATGGCTTTGGTCTTAGTCCAGGCAGCTGTGAAATTGAGTCAACCTAATTTGTGGCATTATCAGGTATAAAAAGTGATAAGACATTTTTCATGCTTCATGCATGCCATGGCATTCACTTCTCTACAAGCATCTGGTATAAAAGGATAGATTAACAAAAACTATAAATTAGAAGGAGACTGTTACTATGTATTGGTGAATAAAAGAAAACTATTATTTTTAGAAATAGAGATATACAAACAAAGATTTAGTTTGACTTGGTCACTCCAACTTTTCCTTTAAATGAAGATTCCTTTAAGGACCAAACTCAGAATCTGTAAACTTATGCACTTCTTTAAAATGTTTTGGGGAGCCTATTTTGAAACCTGTGCCTTTAAGGAGCACCTAGTGTTCCCATTGTCTTCATTGTATTTGTGAGATCATCTTAATTTTTTTAAAACCAAAATGTCAAATATGTAGCATCAGCCATGCTATAGCAGAATTCAATAAAATCGTAGGCCAGAGTTTTCAAAAAGTTTGGACATTGTAATAGCCAAATGGCGACGAATTATAATTTTATCTTAGTATTAATTTATATCAAAAATAAAATTAATGTTATTTGCACTTTGCTAGGAGTTCACCTTCCACTCTGTAGAAGAACTAGAGGACGAATGGTGGGGCAAATATTTGACATGCATCACTGCTCAGAAATACAAAATAATTTTCTCTAACTCATAAACATATATCTTTCTTTTTCCTTAAATTCTCAAGCTTTTGCCTAATGCACTATTTCTGTTCATGATTTATATTAGATTCACAGCAGCCGCTTGTTACTTATAAAAACTTCCTTTTTTTCTCACTTTTTTGACATTTTTCTTTTTTCTTTAAAGAGTAGTAAACCAGAGAATAGACTTCTGATTCTGGATCATTACAACTATGCTGTCTTCTGAACTCTGAGCAGATCATCATCGGAAGTTGATGCATCATCTTAGGACAGTCTGTATGCAGCCCTAAGGGGAAGGTACATGCTCAGCTATCGTGAAACATCAGAAACATTTCTGATTGTGATTGATAACAGATTGAAAGAGAGAAAGGCAGACAGAGATGGTCTCAGAGACTTTGAATCCCAAATAGGAACATGGTATCATGTTCAGACTCATACCAAATGAAATGCTAGCCTAGGAAAAATTGTATTGAGCTAAGAGATTATTTAAGGCTATTGGTCTGTGTTGCAAACTGTGTTGCAGTACCATCAGAGTATGAAAAAGTTGTCTGTAACACATTTGTAAGATCAGTAAGATTTAAGTAAGACATTTCTGTTCCCCACTTGTAGAAGCATGGAAACACAAATGTATTATAGTCTACTCTTCGATAATTCCTACTCTATCTGCACATAAATATCTTTTACAAGATTCAATCCTTTGTCACTCCAGATTTTCCAGCTCAGGAATACTTTATTTAGTGTTTAAATATAATATTTATATCTTCTATTCTCTGTGTATAAATCTAGTTGTTTGACTGCAGAACAACTAAACATTTGAGTAAGCTGTGTATGCTGACAGAATTTTCTGCTGTGGAAATTTGCCATTTCATAAAATAAAAAAATTATTATGGCAAATTGATCTATATCTTAGGGATCTGGAGTTCTTCCTAAACTGACTTCAAACATCTATTTGATTTTTTTTTAAATGATTAATACTAAGGGTTCGGTTCTCCTACCATATGCACACTGGATTCAAACTGTGCCTATCTCCTGCTGAACGCAAAACACAAGCTTGTTTCAGCAGCCAGAGTGGAAATCTTACATACCTTGGAGCTATGTTCCCTACAGGCAGCCCCACAGCACAGGCTTCTAAATCATCTGATCCCATAGCTCTGCTAACAGTGCACCTTTCCTTCATGTCACTGTCCACATCTAAAGCTGTGTGGCTCCAACCAGAATCTCCCTCAGAGTATTTGTCATTTCTGATCCAAAAGCCCCGGCTTTCCATTGTGCGGGCAGGGCATGGACAGATAAGGATTGAAAGGATGGAGGAGGAAGAAATCAGAAAGGCTGGATACAGAAATAATGGGGAGAAACTGCACTGTACCTTGCTATTTTAAACATTGGTAATAAAACACCTTGCTCCATCCAACACTGACTGAAAAATTGCTGACATTAGGCCTATTTCATCACTTTTCTCTTTATTTCCATCAAGTCTTAAACTTTTAACCTCCAGTATTTCTACACTGTCTGCCCATACAAATACTTAATCAGTTCAACATCATGGTACTCAGGGGCTTGGGTCCAGCCTTATGCAGATTTCTTTACAATGGTTGACCACACAATTCTGGTGACACAGAGGCTGTCTCCAACACCAGGATAAAGATTTTTTTTGTATAGGAGTCATCTCTGTGAAACTTCAAAATGATCTACTAAGAAACTGAGAATTATTGTATTCCTGAACACTTCCAAATGCAAGACATATTTCTTCCAATTTTTCAAACAAAGAGAATAATTGACAAAACAAGTCATATATAAGAAGATACTGCTATAGTCCTAGTTTATACAGTACTGGAAAGTAATGATCCTTGAAGATGAGGGATAATATAGAAAAAACTGTAAGAATTGTGCAGGAAACATAAAAGTTTGATATTTAGAAGCAAGAAGCAATGAGGATCTTTATTTATTTACTCTGGAACATCTATTAAACTCATTGCATCATCCTGTCGCATCTCATTACATGTGAATATCTGGACCATTCACACACTCTTTGAGAATTTATTATAGCAGTTTTGCTTAAAATGTGGAAGAAAATTCATGGTGGCAGTACCTGAAAAAAATACATTCCACACAATGTATGCATTTTTTTTATATGGAGAACGGTAATTTTAAATATTCTGAATGTTTTAGATCTCTAACAATGTATTTAATCATGTGAATAGTTTTGCATGCAGTGTGTTTGAATACTGAGCAAATTCCAATGTCTCTGTGAGTCTTGGCAATGCCAGTTCAAAGTACTAGTAACTGGTTACTCAATTATTATAAAATTTTAGAAGTTGTATAAAATTTTTATTCAGTGGCAGTTTTGGAAAATTGGAAGAATATTATCTGTGGATTTGAAATATTTATATATACTTCTTAATTTTATAACCATATAAAAAACTAATTATATTTTTTGTGAGTTATTAAATAAAAATATGAAAAAGATAGGATCTTACAGAAACTCACACAATGAAAGATCAGATCTATAACAGGATGTTTAACTTGTCAATGGGTCCTGGAAAACTGCATGATACAGAAAATCAGTAGATGTAACCCAAATTACTTTCTTACATGTGCAAGAAGGTGTCTGCTTGCCTTTGTGACAATCATCTTCTCTGTATGGAAGAGAGTAAAATATATTGCATAAAGGAAGTTGGGGTTTTTTTCCAGTTTTTCTATTCAGTTTACTTATGAGTCTGATAACAAGAAAAATGGTGCTCTCCTGTTTTATCAACCTGGCCTTGCAGGTTTCTGTGTTTTCTTTAAGTTTTATCTTAGTATTCTGGCAACTAATTTCTACTGCATTTTGTTTTGAAGAGACAAATGATCTAACAGTTCAAATCCTTCTGTGATTTGCCTCATTATTTTATTCTGATATAATAAGGTTAACACTGCAGTTACACAGCCTTCATCATATCTCCCAACAAGCATTTGTTTGTAAATAAATGAGTTTGGCAAAATTATCTCATTCTCTTGTCACTAACAGATCATCAAACAAGGCTACCGGTCTGTCTGGATTCCAGCTTCTTGATCACTCTGAAGAAATTTAAAATAAATTTGCCTATAGGCACCTGAGAATATTGTAATTAATGAAATAAGTTCTAGAAACTGCAGTAATTGATTGCTTTGCAATTGTTTCTTAGCTCTCACTTGAAATACACGTATTCCTCTCTCACTGCTGCCCTGGTCTTTTTGTGTTTGTGCTAAACCCTCTGATGGTGTCTTTCCTTTTAAGTGATTGCCCTTTACATTTTTTTGGCACCAAGTTATTTTCATCAAGCTGTACTTACAGAGCTGGCAGCTGTCCCAGGGAAGCTGCTCTGCCTCGGTGGCATTTGGTACATGGGAATTTCAGAGTGAGGAATGAGCAAAGGTTACCCCATGTTTTATATCACTCTGAGAAACATCAAACTAAACTATCAGTGTTCGATGAAAAAAACATGTGAGGCTTCTAGCTTTGTGGCCTGTCTGATTCTATATTTTTCTTATTCTCATACCTCCATTTATATATTCATATTGAATTGTTACCTGTGCATTATTCTTGTAACCCTATGATGCAGGAAATCATGATAAAAGACCCAGTTTGACACAGAATAGTTTAAATGTTAGGAAATAGTTTAACTGCTAAAACTCAGTAAGATTTGGATACTTCTATTCTTAGACTTTTCCAGGCCTTTGCTGTTCTTATATCGTAGGAGACTAATTTCATCCTGGAAGATAACATCACTCTCTGGTCCAAAAACAGACAAGCAGCCACTTTTTTGCACAGCAAAACCCATCACTCTTCATAAACAGAAATATCCTGTCAGGAAGCAACAAACACACAGAATAAATATACATGTATATCTGTTGGCAAACAAAAGGAAGACAACTCAATTTCCACAATTAAATTTTTCTAGTGAAGTTCTAATTGTACTTCTGCCCACTGGAAATTTAGTCTACAAACCTGCTTAGCTATGTCTTCCACAAATTTCTGGAGGCTGTTTGTGAATCGTGTGCTCCCTGATTTGCCTACCCTCATTACTTGATGAGAAGTCTGCCTGGCTGTGCAGCGTAGGTAACAAGTCAACAAGCATGCAAAGTTGGTGGCTTTGTTAGCCATTGCTGACTCTCCCTGGGGACTGTTCTGCCCTAGACATGAGTGACTGAGGGTATATCACTGGTCTTTATTATCAGCGTCTGCCTAATCTTATTGAGAGGGATTTTCTTCCTCCTGATGGGACAGGTTCTGTACAAGTGAGTTAGGATGGTCAGTTGAAGAACATTGTTTGCTGTGTAACCTCAGAGATTAACGTTCTCTAAAATGAGGATGAAGAAGGAAATCAGTAAGTCAAATTTTAGAGATAAAATAGTGACATTAAGTCAGATTATGCTGGTGAATAATCTTAGTACCAATTTAGCAGACTTTGACTCATACTTGATCCTTCCATGTTGATCCTTAATACTAATACATAGAAAATCAGAGATGACAATCTTAATTTTCTGTTTTTTAAATGAGAAAAACTTTATCCTCTTATTTCACTACAATATCTAGAAAGGAGGGTTTTTTCCGTGAAATATAAGGGTTTCTAAAAATTGTACAAAACAATAAGTAACAAGTAAGGTTTAGAGCAAGTACATTAATATAAAAATGCTGTCCTTTAAAACCATGTATATTCAGTTCAATACTATGATTAGCTAGGCTAGCCTTCCAGACCTACTTGGAGATCTTTTTATTAAACCTTTTTATATGGATTTGTTACTTACAGCAGAAAGATAATTTAGAATGCAAATGGGAATTTTTTGCATGAATGAACTGAGTAGAACTCTTGTAAAGATTAGTATTGCTAGACCTGGGTTCAATACTACAAGAAAAAAATCACTCATCCATAACATCCTTTTCTTGTACAACACGTAGGAAACCTAAAGTGCTAATATTCAAGTGCAGAGTGAGAACAACTTATAAAAGCAGATGCATCCATAATACGTTATTACTTTTGGGCTTCTGTATATATCATAATCATGTCAAATAAGCATTTCCCATAGCTATTTGGGAATACTATTTCTCTTAAGTCAAATACAGATGTCAGACGGTCACATAGCAGTGAGCAGCAGCTTGCTACAAGACCAGTCTGCAGAAGCCATTTATTTCAAAACCACAATACATCCCTGTAGTATGCAGAGAGCATTTTTCTCTTCATTCATTTGCTTCGTTATCTTTAAAGGTATGGAAGTTCATCTCACTGTGAACAAACTGGGTTTTTTTAATGCAGCATGCTTTTAAGTGAAGGGCAGGCTTGAGAACTAGAAGAAAAGCATATAAATTCCAAGCAATTATCAGCTGAAGGCATGTTTACTACTAGAAATGAGTGAGAAGGAAGCTGCAATAGACTTGTGATGTTTGCAGAAGGTAAAGGTCATATGTTCACATTTGAAAGTACGAATTTGTGTTCCACAGGATCAGGAAGAAATTTTCCACCACCAACACCTATATCTGTAGCATCCAGATATGAATAAATGTTTGATATCTTCATGTGAATAAGACAAAATTACCTATTTCTGGCAACTAGATATGTGATTTGATGTTTTTTTCACCTGGTATGACCTTTCTTAATGCAAGGTTATTTCTGTGTTGGACAGCTCAATGCTAACATACAAAAATATTTGTCAGATAAAGTAATTCTACTTCTATATTAAACAGTAAAAAACAAAGCACGAAAAATGAAATAATCTAATCAATACTTTTGTAGACCAGTGAGCCTTCTATTGTGACAAATTGTATTTTCTTTTTTTACACCAAATTTTGTCAAAGATTATTTCCAAATTGTTTCATGATATCATAACAAAGTCTGGTATTCCTTTACAATATAAAAATAAAGATAGATATGCATAAAAGACAAGGGAATATTTCTTATCAGTAATTTTTTTCCTATGTTTTTACTCACTGGATTTATTTGTATTACAGTTATCCCTAAGTGTTTCCATCTGCCATCTCCTCTGTACTAGGTGCTGTGTAATCAAGGAGCTACACAAACAGCAAAAGACACAGTTTTGGTCATTTAATTTGAAACAACAGTCAAGCATAGAAAATGAAAGAGCAGCAGGAATGTAAACATAGAAAAATAAGATTAGACATTTGTACTAGTTAACTGTTGCATAAATTGATATCTCAATTTTTGTATGTTCAAATGAACTACTGAACTGTTGAACTTTTCCAGATGTCACATTTTTATCAGTGATTAAGATATTATCCTTTATGTTTACTTCATATCAAAAATATAACTTAAATAATTGGTCTTTTTGAGGAATTTGAGCTGTACCTTCATTAGAAATTGCTGTTCTTGGTGCATGCTAGCTGAGTTAGTTTAAGTTTTGAATGTGCCTTTGAATCAGTCTTGGTTTGACTTAATAAAATCTTTATAGGCTTTCTTAGTTCACAGTCTTTAATGACTTCTACAGAGATCATTAGAGGTTAATAATTTATTAACAATCCATGCTACAAGGCCACACATGAAGCACTGCATCATGTTCTGGGCTCTCTGCTATAAGAAAGACATAAAGCTGCTCTAGTGAGCCCAGTGAAGGGCTACAAAGATGAATAATCAATTGGAGGATCTGTCAATGCAAGGAGAGGGTGAAAGAGCCTGGATCGTCCAGACTGGAGAAAGCAAGGCTCAGCAAAGGTCTTATTGCTGTGCAGAAATAGTTGATGGTGGGTGTTGGGAAGACAAAGCCAGACAATGGAAGAGCCAATCTCCAGAGTCTTCTTCCAACCTCTGTCATCCTGCGACTCTGACATGGTACATTTAAGATCAGTAGAGCAACAATCCCTGCAGATGTGATGGGACTGTCAGCAGGCACCAGCTACAAACATAAATGCAGTAATATAATTTAGAGAGAAGACAGGAGAAACATGCCCCTACTAAACAGTTTTCTGTAACAGGGAGGGCCAAGGTGACAAATGATTTCAAGGAAATGCAGAAATTCATATCTCTAGGTCTTTAGCAAAAAAAATGTAGATAATTTAAACTTTGTTTCCAATACGTTTCAGGATATTTTGAGGATATTCTATTATATCACTCTTACTACTTTTATTAGTCCAACAAAATTCTGTTTCAGTACATCTAATCCATTAATTCACATTCAACAAGGTACCTTTTTGCTAGTGGGAGTTCTAGACTGTCTATGCTTTGGTATTTTTCTGGCACATCCATTAGTATACCATTAGAGTTCAAAAGGAACACAATAGTAAATGTTACAAATGTAACACATGCTTTCATTCAGTATTTGTGCTTTTAGAAGATTAATTGGAGCTCCATTTCTTATGTTGTTCCAAATAATTTCTACACCAGGTAATTTAAAGGTCTGATTTTGTTTATGTTGTATATATGGGTGCACATGCCCAGACACTGCTACTTGTATCTCTTCCAAAGACAGCGAAGTTCGCAGGGAACTCAGGTTGTAATTTGCACAACACTTCCCTTTTCAACTTCTAGCTTTTTCAAGCATGTCTGCTGCCTATGTTTGCTAGACTTACTCACAAGGGAGAATATTTCTGAACCCATTGATTAATAGTTTGCATTAGAGGGACAATGTTATATAAAAGGGATAGAGAAGCATCAGCTGCATGTATGCTACTCTAACAGCCTTCTCCTGCAAATACTTAAATTATAAAATAACTAATAACAAATCTTAACATAATTCAGAGATTTACATCCCTGAAAACTTCAAGGACTCTTAGAATCATAGAATAGTTTAGGTTGGGAAAGGACCCTAAATATCATTTAATTTACCACCGCTGCCATGGGCAGGGACAGCTTTCATTAGATCAGGTTGTTCATAGCCTCATCCAACCTGGCCTTGAACACCTCCAGGGATGGAGCATCCAGGCAACCTGTGCCAGTGCCTCACCACCCACATAGTAAAAAATCTCTTCCTAATATCTAATCTAAATGTCTTCTCTTTCAGCTTAAAACCATTACCTCTCATCCTATCACTACACTCCCTGATAAAAAGTCCCTCCCCATCTTTCCTGTAGGCCCCTTATAAGTATTGAAAGGCTGATAAAAGGTCTCCCCATAGCCTTCTTTTCTCTAGGTTAAACAAGCCCCACTCTCTCAGCCTGTCCTCATATGGGAGGTACCCCAACACTCTGGTCATCTGTGGTGCTTCTCTGGACTCACTCTTAACAGACCCTTCCTGTGCTGAGGCCCCCAGAACCAAATGCAGGAGTCCAGGTGAGGTTTCACAAGAGCGGAGTAGGGGAGGATAGTCACACTTCTTTTGATGCAGTCCAGGATACACTTGACTTTCTGGGCTGCAAGCACATATTACCAGCTCATGTTGAGCTTCTCATCCACCTACACCCCCAAATCCCTCTCTTCAGGGCTGCTCTCAACCCATTCTCCACGCAGTCTGTATTTGTGCTTGGGATTGCCAAGCTGTATTTTAGTCAATACACTTTGAAATACACTACAAGTAAGGTAAAAAAAAAAGCCTAAATAGTTCTCAGTTTAGGAACAACCTTGGAAAACCAAGTATGTTGTCTTCACCATAGACAGTGTAGAAAGCCCGTTTTTGTGTGGCAGCTCTACTTAAAAGTCTGCCTTCGAAGATGACAAGCAACATGTCATTCTGTGAAACTGGTCTCGCACAATGCATTCCAGGTCCCTTGTTACAGTTATCTTTAATTAATATTTTAATTAAAGTGCATCAAATTAATGTAATGAACTCTGTAATAAATCTCTTGTGGACTACAACAGAGCCAGAATACAATAACCATGAGGATCTAGCACAACAACAGGAATTAAATCTCTGCAGAACCTATTAAATCCCTTAATGTGTCCCAGTCTGCCCTGTTTGATTAATACAGTCACCCATGTGATTTATCTTGACCAAGAAAGGGCAAGGAATCTTTCAACAAGAATATTTTATACTCCTGTAATGTGGAACTCTACATCTATTATCTCAATGTGTCTGAGTGGGATTTGTTCTGTTCTCAAGTAAAAATCATTTTTCTATATAGGCTTTTTCTGTCTTCTAAGTTGATTGCTATATTGTGCTTAGTCCCATTGCTAGGAACCTCTTCATTTGACTTCAGAGTGACTAGCCCCCAAGAAACCTCTTACCAGCATAAGAAATTGAGAATCCAGATGCAGACCTACAGATAGGTCTGTGGAAATTCTCAAAATGTGGCATTCTGACACTTATGTGTTGAGGCATAGTCATTTTTGGGAGCTATAGACTAAATATATACCTAACTGAAAAAAAAACAAACAAGGAAATCACACATCCAGGTGATGAACTGACTGCTTAACTTACTTCCTAAACTTCATTAGAAGACGTAGATTAATTGCATTTGCCAATTATTGCCTACCTATGGCAATAACTATCTTGGGTTTGATGTTGAATTTAAGGGCTTTTTTTTGTGTATAACACTTTTGGGGAATGCATCCCATTAGAAGCTGTAAGCATGTTTCTTTTCTGTTTAGCAACAACAATTGGTTCAGCATTCAGTATAGTGGAAGTGAGTGAGTACATTTCAAATCGTATGTTGTCTGCATGTATATAGTCTGTTGATATTTCAGTTTAAAACAGGCATGTATTGGAACCTCATCACATTAATATCAGCAGCAATCCCAATTTTTTTTATAATGTTACATGGCTTACTTGTATTTTCTGTCTCAATTTTTACTGTGTGCTTCTAGCAACAGAATTTTGGACCTTCCAACTCTGACTGCATATCCTGGTTTTAAAATAATTCACAGATCTTAAGGCTGTGTCGTTTTATACAAGGTTCTGTGTAAATAGTGTTTTCTTATACAGTCAATGGATTAGTTGGATGCTGATTTTGTGAAGCTCTCCATTTTGACAATCCGAAAATACTCCAAATGTCCTGGTCAAGCCTTTCAGTACACATGTATGACAGAAATTTTTTTGTCTGTTTTTCTAGTGCAAATATTAGTTGTTGTAATAACACAATAGCAGCAGGCTTGTCATTATACTAGAGTGGGTAAAGAGAATTCAGTGAATATTTGATGTCAGACTTGACACTAACTATTATAGATTTACTAATTCTTAATGCGTCAAACTTTAACATTAAAGCTATAGAAAGCTCATGCTTTACAAATCACATTTGTGGTCCTTGCACAGCTGTGTTTATCATCTTGAAGAATCTTTAATTATGCTACACTTGTAAACTCTTATTTGGCTCCTGGTTAGTTCACTGACAAAGAAATCTGCTATGATGAACATACATTATAGGGTATTTGTTTGCCAGGGACAGAAGAAGAATACAATAATGCTACAAAAGAGTCAAAACCAGGCCATAATAAGAAAATGCAATTTTTAATTTTCAGGTTAATAATTTTTAGTACACGGTTCTGTGAACAGCTCTCGTTTCTATAGGGTAAGGATCTTAATCTCAGCTGCAAAGTTATTTGTAATTTGGAATTTAAGGGCAGATCCAAACCACAGTAAAATGCCAGGGAAGTGTCTTGTTGATTTCAGTACATTTGGAATTAAGTCTCTCATCTGAGCATTTCTCACAAGTTCCTGGTAGGGAAAAATGCCTGCTTGGTGTTTATGTTACTTCTTACCAATAGCTTTCATTTGTAAATGACACGTAAATATTGTCATTTAACATATTTGCACAACCTAATAATAACATTTTACGTTGAGAACACCCATTTAATTTGCCACATGTGGCTACGTTAAAACTAACTGTTGGCACATAGCATTTCTGTATTTCCTTGAAAGAAGAGTAAAGTGTGCCTATGCAAGAAGGAACAGGCCCATTTACCTATTGCTTGGGCCCATAATGTTTTATTGGTTTTGCTGTACACTCTACCTCCAGTCACGTTTCAATATCACTATTTATTTGAAATAAAAGTCTTGCAAAAGGACAGAAGGAAGGATCTCTACTGCTATGTCATAAGTGCTTGGTAGTGTTTGAAGTTGTACCTGTATATTTATACAGCTTGCCTCAAATAGGAACAAGAACTTTTTCTGGTAGGGGTTCATGATTTTACATTTTCTCAGAATTTATTATTTCAGCCTCTTGTATTTTTCTGCTTATGTGTGCTTGAGAGTTCTTTTGGAATTTCCTGTTTCCTCTACCTGACTTGTAGCTTTGAGACAGCTTAGGTTGAAGGGTAAGCGGATCAGCTACTATAACGTCATTTGTAAGATCTGAATCAAAGCTGAACCTGTCTTTCTAAAGTTCAAGAGACATAATTTTCACAGATGACAAATAACCACATTCCCTAAATTTGACTATTCTCTAATTTGTTTTTTCCCAGAATTAAATGCCTGGGACTTAAACTTCCAAATTACTTATATTATTTCAAAATATATGTGTTAAAAAAAGATCTCTATTGATTCCTACTCTAGAAAAAAATATTTACATTTCTTAAATGAGGGTCCTTAATCAGCTGAATTTGGGCCCTGAGAAAGTAGTGAATATAAATTCACAATCAACAGTAAAAAGTGTGTTTGAGGTGTTTGTAAAGCTAACATATATCTCGTCTTTAAATCCCAGTTTTCTATGTGTATCTTTATTAAAAAAAAGTAACGATGTGTCCCTGAGCAACCCAGGAACTCTGCGGGAACTGAATGATGGTTAATCCTCTATGCCGTCGTTTACCTGATAAATCAGGCAGAGGTCCAGTGGGAAAAGAGAGGAGGTTATGAAGGTAGATTTTTCTCAAAATCTAGACTCACAGGAGACTTTTCATTTTTTTTAACACATTTTTGTTTAAACAGACTACTGACAGTTTTTTTTTTAAATGCTTCTTAGTACAATTTTAATGATTTTTAAATGAAAAAAAAGATAAATTTAAGAGTGATTCTATCTTTCATGGATGTGATTCAGCAAGACAGCAGTATCCAAGTTTTGAATACAGCCAATGGAATAGTTTCTCATCTTGCATGGAAATCACCTCCAGACAACAACAAAAGTAATTTTCAGAAGGCTTCAAATATATTTGTTGATAGCAGGATCAAAAATATAAGAGGGCCTGGTAATTCCACAAGAGGAACCTGAAAGTGGTTTACTAGTTATACTAACTGCAGCTCACAAACAGCAGCTGCATCTGCATTGCAAAATACCTCCCACACATACATATACACACAGTGTTTGCACACAATACTTATTTTTCTCCTTTAATGTGTGGGAATAAATTAGAATCTAAGATCTCACTGTACAGAAAGTGCGTACTGGTTAGTTTAAAGGGGTAAAGATAATACAGCTCCATAATTTGATCATGCATGTTACAAATGGAAGAGGAGATCCTGCAAAAAGAACCACTCCAGCAAATCCAGGTAGAGTTTTACTGAAATCGTTGGGTCTACCTGAATTTCTCCATAAAATTAAATTGTTCCTATGTTGCCTAGTGGTATCCATTAATTAGGAAAGTGATTACATAATCAAAATTGGAGTACTACTGCTTGTATATTATCATTAAAAAAATCATACACAAAAAAGCTATAATTCGAAAATATTTGTAGCTAAGCTTTATTATGGACTTGGAATTATGAGATCTTGTTTACTGTCTTTGATATCTGAAAAAAAATGGTCCTGAAGTTTCTCAAGAGAATAGGATTTTCTAATAGGACCTGATTTATTTTTTTAAGCTGGAAATACTTTGGAAATGTGTATTGGCAGTTTCTCATCAAAATCATTAGCCAAGTATTTCTCCAAGTATGGCTCCAGTCTAATTCACTTCTCTTTAATTGCTGCTATCTAAGCACATAATGACTCCAGAGGATAGTTGGACTTTTTCACTCTTTTTAGCCGTGGTATTCATTACTTCAGCTTACTTACAAATCCAGTGCAGAATCATGTCTCACGGACTACTGTGCTTTTATTTCAACTAAAGAAATTGTTCTCTTCCTCAAGTCTGACAGGTTTTTCTTTCCAAATCCTGGTCTAGCAATGAACGAAGTACATGCAGTCTGCAGTGCTTGTTTGAGAACTCTGTTAATAATATTTTATTAAAACAGTTTCAGTGCTAGTATGATGTTCCCTAAAGATTTTCTGTATGAAATTTCTGAAGAAGTAAAGAAAGCCTTTAGAATAAATGGCAGGCAACTCTTCATTCAGATGCAAGGGAAAACACTTCTTGATTTTCTGTAATGCTGCATGGCTGTTTTAAGTAGCCCCTAAACAATGTCCATGGTGGATTTAGACGGAGTACAGCTTTATGAACTCACCCAGCTCAAAGTAGCAGATGAGAGAAGGTTACTATTGATTTGCAGGATCCTGGCAAACATAAATGATTTGTGTTCAGTGGTACTTGTCCCACTGCAGATTGAACAAACAGAACAAGATTTACACCTTCTTAAATGTATACATTAACACTTCTGGCAGCCCCCTAAGTCAATCAGTGTGACTGACAATCTTAAATATACATTAAAGGTACTTTGCCTTTGCCTGTTGAAGGAAATGCTGTCACCTTCATTGTTTGTGATAGAGTGAAGCGACAGAGTTAAGACACTGGATACTCAGACACCAGCATGGAAAGTCAGGTACTGCAGATTAACAGCGTCTCTAAGTGACACAAAGAGACTCAGTAATGAGGTAGATATAGCTCTGTGGAAACGAGAAAACTTCCTGCTCTTTCAGGGGAAAGAAATAACACAGAACAAGGTGGAATAATCTGGGAACAGATGCGTTATTCATTGCTTGACTGGGGATAAAGACATATTTCCCACTGGAAATCAACCATAGCACTGGAAACAAATTCCTCCAAAAGGGATCTGCATTACCTATCATCATATTCTTAATTGGAAGGCAAACTTAGTTGGAAAAGATTTTGGAGAATTCATTTTGTTTCCTAACATCTTAGTCTATAAAACTTGGTACAGCTGAGAGCAGTCAGTTCTGCCAGTTCAGCTTTAGCCATGCTGAAGTTGACTGTTATTAACCATGCAGCAGTGTGTCTGCTCAAAGACAGAGCAATTGTACTGCCGTTCATAGTGACCTCAGCTACCTATGTCAGCAGTAGGTACTCAACATTTTCTGGCTAAAAGCTTGGAGGTCTTCAAAATGCCATTTCACAAATACAGTCCTCTCCTTTCTCCCCACACCCCTCAAAAAACTAACAACAACAACAGCAAACTTTTCAATTACTGTGCTTTTCTCCATTTATCCACTGAGATCCTAATGCACTGTTTCAGCAGAGCAGTCAGACTACAACTAAAGGAAATCATGTCCTACATGCCACTCAGTCATCTTGAATTTGAAAGAATTAAAATAAAGCACAATCCTTGCTTACTTTGAGACTGAAATAACATATAGAGTGAAATATAGTAGCATGAAGATATAGAAGAGCCTGTTTATTCAATGCAATTTTGCATTTCCATCATTTAGAAATGATTTGTCATTGAACAAGGGAGCAAAGATGATACCAAGTAAATGGGTAGCTGAAACGTCAACTTCTTGCAGGATACAGACATCTTGCACTCATATTTGGAACTGAAATGGCTTTGACTGCATTAGCAGATAAGCTTCTAGCAATCATGAAAACTGAGTCTCATTTCCTAAACTGTTTTGACAGAAATTCTGAATGCCTTTGATTATGACCAGTTTCTGTAAAATGTGAGTGATAACAAGCACAGTATTTCTATTTCGTCTTCTTATCCAGTATACGTCTTGATTGTCTGGCCTGGTGTTTAAAGTCTTAATGAGAACTAGTTGACTGAAGCACAGCTCTTTGAGGCTAATGTCATGTTGTTGCAGTATATTGGGGACAGTTGCAGGTGACAAGATGAAACTAACATTTTCTGACTCAGGCAGTGCATTTAGCTGTTACTTGCATGTTCATGAATCTGAGATACTGAGTCCTCGCTTACTGATGTGAGCTGAAAGAAATCTTCTGCCATCTGTGCATCACCAGATATTCATGACTTAGCTCTTGATGTGTTGATCTGATTCCTATGACTGATACTTTGCTGCTCCAAGGGTACACTCTAAGGTGAATTTAAATAGTGAAAGTTGTGTAGAAGGGTATGAATGTATGCCTTGCCATAAATTTGCTTTGAATTTGTCAATATTCCAAAATATTCTAGCAGGATTTAATTCCTAGGTCTCCATTTTCATCTAAACTTACTGCCTTCGATGTCTACAGAATTTAAAAATGAAAACAATTCTAAGTGGCACTAAGCAAATATTTTCATTCTGGTTTAAGTATGAGATCTGTCTTTGGATGTCTGAAGCTTATCTGAGCTTTCCAGTGATGAAGCTGGAATTTTAGAGTTATTTCTATGGGGTTTTTTTTCAACAAGGACAAACACTTCATCCCATGTAACATTATCATTCACATGCATTGAATTTAAGAAATTGCACCATGAAGTTTAAGATGGAAATTTATGCTCAACAGTGGCTGTGCTGCATCTTCAGATCTGTTTAAATTAGAATTTCTGGACCACGAATTGCAAATTTCATCACAGAGTTAAATTAACTAAACTGTTAATTAATTAAATTGTTTTAAGTGAACAAAACTTCATATAACTAGTGGAGTGCTCTTTTAAGCTAAAGTCTTATGATAACAAAAGACAAAAAAAAAGACAATAAAGAAGGTGAAAAGATAAATTAAGTTTTCCTCAATAATCTTGATGAATTACGTAGCAACAGAGGAATTAAACACAAATTCTGGATATGTGTTTAGCAGCATAGTTTATGATAATTGTAAGGCTGACCTCCACTACTTTTTAGGTTTCTTTGCAAACCTGCCTTTCTCTTTCATTCTCTGCTGTCCTGTAGTTTTCAAGGTCAATATTTCTATAGCTGCATTACAGATTGTCTTAGATTTGTTGAGTTCCTTCCCTAATTCGCCATCTTGACTTTCCAGTGGCTACAGGTGACTACCAATTGGAATTTCTGAGAAATGCAGGGTTTTCCTCTTTTCTGATTCCTCTTTTCCAATTCTCTTCTAAGAATTACCTCATCTTCTACTTCTTTTCATGTAGAATTTATGATTATTCTGCAGCAGCCTCAAATTTATGCACATTCATCTTTCCATTTCTTCAAATACTAACCTTACCTGCATTGTTACAGTCAGTATGTATTCTTGCTATTGTATTGGGGTTTCCCTCTCTGTTACATTGATATTCTGAGGTTTATCCAATTTCAGCAGGTACTGTGCCTAAGCTTTTGACATAACTCCTTTCATTTGTTTGTCAGTATTTCTTATTGACATTAATTCTTGTTCACATTTCTTCCGTACCTTCACATCTTTGTGAAGAAACTAAATTTGTGATGAAACTTTGCACTAAATTTTGTTTCATCATCTCAGTATATTCTTTCTCTTTTTTTTTCTGCATGCTACATTCTACGTTAGTGAGTTGTCATGTCTGTGTATTTTGCAGGGTAATAAGCTGATGTTGTATGTTTGAAGTAGAAGTTGAGGAGTTTCATCTGCTACTCTTCCAGGTTTCTCAAGTTTTAGTATTTCAGTAGAAAGTTCCTAAATCTTGTCTTAAGGCACAGTCTCTCAACTCCAAACACTGCAAGGATTAGTTCAAGGAAACACGTAGTTTCCACATCCATATCTACTTTAGTGCAGTTTTATTTAAAGTTGATGGCAGAAATTGTTTAGAATTACTCAACCAGAAAGAAAAGTCTTCAAGATTTGTACTTGCTGACAATTTCACTCTCTTTTCTAAGAATGCCTGTTTCAGAGATGCCAGTAATCTAAACGAAACATGGACTATAGCAGAGGAAGTGCTTGAGAAGTTGGTTGTACCTTTTCATATCAGGCCTAGTAATTAATGCCTTTCTCTCAAGGGAATCACAAATAGGTTGTATTTGTCTGTCTTCCATTCTGTTGCAGCTGTGTGTTGACAGGGGGAGTGAAAGTTCTGTAAATAAACCGGTTTTACAGTGCACTTGTATAGCCGATGCCAGAAATGTCACGTAAATCCGGAGAGAAATATTGCTTTCAGAAAATCATTTCAAGCCTATATAAATGAACTGCCATGGTAATTTCAAACAGTCAAAACTAGAATAGTCATTTACAAGGAAGTCTCCTTTTCTCTCGAATAAAAAGGGAAGAGACACCTCCCCCACCCTTTCCCCAGGCACCAAATCAGGCACTGACTAGGAGTTTGTAACTTTGTGAACATTGAAAGATACTATTAAAGTATAACTGAGGACGGAATTTGGCCTTTTTTTTTTTTTTTTTAGAGGTTGTCTTCCCTGTCTTAGAATTTGGTATTCTATTTAAGAAAGAGAGGGAAAGGTAAGGCTCAGTTTCCCCAAAAACTACAGAGTAAAAATAAAGTATTTTCCAAGGACCAAACTACATTCCAGTATTGATAGGTGACACCCTTTCTATATAAGCTCTCCTTCAAGGACAGAAATGGTGATGGGTGTTGGCACTCTGGTATCTCATAGAAAAGCTTGTCAAATAATATATGCAACTTAGCCACTTTACTTTTTGCCATGACAAGGTCAGACAACCAGTCCAGCCAGAAGGCAGTCAACCTTCTCTGATTGCAGTAGGGTTTTTTGACCATTACTGCATAAAAGAATTTGGATTCCAGTTCAGAAAAAGCAATGGAAGTGGAGAGCAGTGATAAGCAAGAAAGGGAAGGGTTCAACAGAGATCTAGAAGTTTCAACAGGTATGGAAATTCATTATTTTTCATAACACAGGAATTACGGAACACAAAATGACAACAGGGAGCAGAGTTAAGTGAAAGGGAAGTACTTTTTCACACAATGCACAATTAAATTATGGAACTAATTTCCACAGGATGTTGAGAAGGTCAAAAGTACAAATGATTCAAAAAAGGGATGAGGAAAATTCATGCTGAATAGATCTATTAAATGGTACTAAACAAGAGGGCCCAGCTGCAACCTGCTCAGGAAATCCCAGTAGCAGAAATGAAGCAGCTACTTATCAGGGTAGGTTTACTCTCCTTGTTCTCTATTTCTTGTGGTCTTTACTTAAATATAGAATCATAGAACCATAAGGCTGGAAAAGAACTGAGATCATCAAGTCCAACCTGTCCCCTTACTAAACAATATCCCTAAGGAACTCATCTACCTGCCTTTTAAACACCTCCAGGGATGGCAAATCAGCCATGTCCCTGGGCAGCTGATCCAATGTCTGGCCACCCTTCCAGTGAAAAATTTTTCCTGACATCAAGTCTAAACCTCCCCTAGCACAACTTGAGACCGTTTTCTCTAATCCTGTCACTTATCACTTGCGAGAAGAGACCAGCACCCAACTCACCACAACCTCCTTTCAGGTAGTTGTAGCGATAAGGTCTCCCCTCAACCTCCTCTTCTTGAAGCTAAACAACTCCAGTTCCTCATAGGACTTGTTCTCCAGCCCCTTCACCAGCCTTGTCGCCCCTCTCTGGACACGCTCCAACACCTCAATGTCCTTCTTGTAGCAAGGGGCCCAAAACTGAACACAGTACTCGAGGTGAGACCTCACCAGTGCTGAGAACAGGGAAACAATCATTTCCCTGGTCCTGATGGCCACACTGTTTCTGAGACATGCCAAGATGCCATTGGCCTTTTTAGTCACCTCGACACACTGATGGCTCATATTCAGCCAGCTGTCAACCAGCATCCCCAGGTCCTTCTCCTCTAGGTAGCTCTCCAGCCAATCTTTTCCAAGTCTATAACGCTGCATGGGGTTGTTCTGTCCCAAGTGCAGAACTCTGCACTTGGTCTTGTTGAACCTCATCCTGTTGTTTTCAAGCCCATCGATCCAGCCTGTCCGGATCCCTCTGCAGAGCCTCCCTTTGTCCCTTCAAGAAGGTTGACACTTTGACCCAGCTTAGAGTCATCCGTAAGCTTGCTAAGGGTGCACTTGATCCCTTCATCCAGATCATTGATAAAGATATTGAACAGGACCAGACCTAGCATTGAACCCTGGGGAACACCACTCATGACTGGTTTCCAACTAGATTTAACTTCATTTACCACAACCCTTTGGGCCTGACCATCCAGCCAGTTTTTTACCCAGCAGAGGGTGTGCCCATCCAGGCCAATGGCAGCCAGTTCCTCAAGTAGAATACTGCGAGAAACGGTGTCAAAGGCTTTACTGAAGTCCAAGTACACCACATCCACAGCCTTTCCCACATCCATTAAACGGGTAACTTTGTCATAGAAAGAGATCAGATTAGTCTGGCCTTTCACAAACCCATGTTGACTGGGCCTGATCACCCAATTGTCCTGCGCATGCTGTATGATAGCACTCAAGATGCTCTGCTTTATGACCTTTCCTGGTACCGAGGTCAGACTGATAGGCCTGTAGTTCCCTGACCCTTCTTGTAAATGGGTGTAACATTTGCCAGTCTCCAGTCAAGTGGCACTTCCCCAGTCAGCCAGGACTGCCGGTAGATGAGGGAAAGGGTTTGGAGAGGACCTCTGCCAGCTCCCTCAATACCCTTGGGTGGATCACATCTGGATGTGTATGTCTAATTGGCCAAGCAGGTCTCTAACCAAATTCTCCTGCGTCGTTGGAACCTCATTCTCACTGTCTTCTGGCTCAGAGGGCTGAGTATCCCAATGGTGTTTCAGTTTACTATTAAAGACTGAGGCAAAGAAGTCCTCATCCCTCGTCACTAGTGTCTCTCCTGCATTGAGTAAAGGAGGGAGATTCTCCTTGGTCCTCCTGTTGTTGTTAATATATTTGAAAAAAACATTTCTTATTATCTTTCACTGAACTGGCCAGTTGCAGTTCTGGTTGGGCTTTAGCTCTTCGAATTTTCTCTCTACATGATCTCGTCTCACCCTTGTAGTCCTCCTGGGATGCCTGCCCCCTCTTCCAAAATCCATTAACTTTCCTCCCTGAGATCAATACAAAGTTCCCTACTCAGCCAAACTGGTTCTCTTCCCCGCCAACTCATTTTACGGCACACGGGGATGGTCTGCTCTTGCACCACCAGGATTTCCTTCTTGAGGAAGATTCAGCCCTCCTGTGCTCCTATCTGTTGATGGTGGTAGTTAAAACAGGTTACAAAGCAGAAGGATCTTTAATCTGATCCTATTTGGTTTTATTTTTGTTCATTGTAAACAGAATCTGATTGATTCAGATTCTGCTGCACCTTTAGACTCAGTGACAGGCAGGGATGAACTGCCATGAAGAACTGTTGCAAACTTCAGGGACATTCAGAGACACCTGCCCAATGAGCTTTGTCCTAAACTTCTATCCAGAACAGCCCTGATACCACCATGTTCTGCCCTTAGCTAAACCCAGTGTCTAAGGGAACATATCAAGTTTCCTAAAGCCTCCCCTAGCTTTAGTTTTTTTTAGAGAGGCATCCCAGAAGGACATGATAATATCCTATGACTATTTGCACGTATGTTGGATCAACCCTTTACATACAAGGCATTATTTCAAGAATTTTCCATAAATGTTGTTTTTAACACCAGGTGAAGTCTTTAAAAAAAATTACCTTGTTTTTGTAATTTTTTTGTGATCCACATGAAGAAGGTGGACAGATGTAAAATACAGTTGGTCTTGATGATCTATGACGTCTTTTGCAACCAGATGATTCTATGATTCTATGAAAACAAGGAAAAAGATCCTGTCTGTGGCCCACATAGAATAACCACTGCTCAGTCTAGAAGCAGACCAAATGATTAGCTGCTGGTTTGCAGGACTTTGTGTAATGACATGCTATAGATAGTCACCAAATATTCAAAATATTAGTTTATTTCTATAGCTAAATAGCTAATTTTACGTAACAAAAAGTTGCTGAAGGTTTCAATAGAACTATATCATTTTCACACAGCACAGCTGCTCACTGTTATATTTAGATGAAAGATTTTACAGGAAAGAGTCCATTTTTCCTTGACTGTTTATGTTTCTTCGTCAGAAGAACTGAAAACTAATCATCTTCTGTCACAGGTGGGGACAAAAATAGTTTTTGCTCTTCCCAAAGAAAGCTCAGAAGAGTGCTGTAATTGAACTCTCCAGATAGAAAAACCATGGAAAACTCCCATCTTTCTTTGAAGCCCAATTATTTTAGCTAATAGGAACTCTTCTGATCCAGATATATTTAGATCTGGCGTAAGTGGTTGCAATTCCTTGGAACTCCATGGCGCCACAGCTGCTTGGATCGGTTCTGAGCTGGTCAGTGCCCTCCTGCATAGCCTAACACCATGCCTTACAAATCCTACTTAACTCTTTAGTTGCCAGATTAACAAAGACAGGACCAACTAAACAAAAATACTTGTGTGAAATAATATATAGTTATTATTTCCAAATAAAAAAAAGGAGACGACTGTAAAGAGATGTTACTAAGGGTGGCTGAAGTTTCCAAGTATTTCTTTCAAAACACACTCTAAAAACAGCAACCTTGGTCAATCATGTTTTTTGCACAAGACTTCTTCTAGAAAAGAATCTTCTATGTCTGTAAAGATCTTTCAGGACTTCATTTATTTTTTTTCTAATCTCTCCCTTTTACTTCTTTGCTATCTGGAAAAGAAAGGAGGAAAAAAGCAAAGTGTGATAAGCCAAGAAAATTTGTTGAAACAGTAGTCTCATGTACGCAGAAGAAGATGGACAAAATTAGGTTTTTGTTTGTTTGAATTTGTGAAAAAAATACCAAAGGTACTTCTTAAAAAAATCCTTTTTTTTAGCTGAAAATATATTTTAGTCAGGTAAGATATAAAAAAATAAAAAACACATTTTGATATAAAATTATTTTCTTCAAGAAAAGAAATAGTTTCAAAATTTTTTTAAACGGGAAGAAGTAATTTTAATGTATTTAAGTTGTCTTAATTTGTAATTCATTGGTGGAGAAGATGGAAAAATCTTAATAGTTTGACAAGACTGGATGGTAGGTTGCTAGCTATGAAATATAACTTTTTATTTGTTTGTTTTGATTTTTAGCTGTCCAGCATATTTGTATAGTGATAAAACAAAATGTAACAATTTATGTCATTTGAACCAGAAAGTCAAAGGTCCAAACCAGAAATCAATACCACTAAGTTATAGTTGTTTATCTCTCAAAGCTTTATGTAGCAGTATCTGATAACATTTCCATAATATCAAAAAATCCTGGAGGTTAAGAAATCACTGTTATTTACATCTTGAACTGAAGAGCAGCATGGATCACAGTTTTATCTCAGTTATGCCACTTTAAAAATTCTGTACATTTTTAGTATTACTTTATAGCTTTGCCATATATTCTCATACGCAAAACTCAAATGAGGTATTGTATATCTATAAAAAAAAGATGGTATGTGTAATATAGACATGGGCAAATGCATATCTGGATATGGTACACAAACGTAATCATAAAAATTAGATTTCTTTGTTTATAAACGCGTCTGGATAGTTGTCAACTGGATTGCATTTTCACCCTTTTCTGGACCAAAGTTAAATGGCCTCATTTTGTTGTTTTCCTGATTAACAAAGAATAGTGACACCAAAGAATACTGCTGTTTTGCACAAGAACACTAATTAAATTCCTCTTTTCATTTTTTCCCCCTATCATATTTTGTAGAATATATTTTGCATTGACTTTTCTGACACTGACTTGGAGTTTACAAATTCCAGTGCTTTTTATTTATTTATTTTATTCTCTGTCTATAGATAGACACAGCAGAATCATTTTCACACAAGTTCTTAAGCAGCAAGTAGAGACGTGAAGGCTCTTGAATCACTTGGCCTGTTACAGTCTGGGAGATTTTCCCTCATGGCTACCTAACCTGTCCTCGAACATCTAGTAACAGCACCTACAATTCCCTTCCTTGGAATTATGTTTAACTGGCAGGTCTTCTGACTGCACAGCACTTATTCCTGCTTTTGCCACACTTTTCTCTGCTTCTGTAAATAGTGGGTTTCTGCACTGAGCTAGTTTCCCTTGACTTCACAGATTCAGCAGAGATCTGGTGCTATGAAGCGTTTCCCTTACTGTGGGACCATCACATAAGTAAATGTTAGATTACTAGAATAAGCACCATTTTATGCTTATGATACCGAAAAGAAATGCATAGCAACATTTTACTAAAGTTTTATACTTTATGATTGTCTTCTGCACAGAGAGTTCTCACTTTGCATGAGGCATTACAAGTTTTGATTTCATCTAAGTACAAGTTAATAAGATTTGGCATCAATATTATATTTATCTACTAAGATTGCACTTAACAGTGAACAATCAGTTCCCACGTATAAAATGTAAGTGCTAAATACTAACTGAGCTACCCCGATGTTCCTTCTTTAGCATGGGAACATCAGTTCTCTAGCATATTATCATGTCCTGTCTCTGCTATTAGAAGGGAAAAGTAGTCTATGTCAAGGTTTGTAGTCAAGAAAAAATGACTAATCAGTTTTGAAATCATATGTTATGATTTCTACCTAGGACTAGATGGGGTATGTCCAAGCTGTACTACATTTAGGTGGGAACTGGATCTGTTGAAATGTTGAATAATTTTTCTGGCAGGCTTTGTGCTTTAGTCAGCAAATATTTACTACAAAAAGTTTTTAGAGCTGAAAAAGCGACATTGGCCGATTTATAACAAATCAAAAGTGTTCCTCTGACAATAAAAACCCACTAGAGTTAGTAAACATGAGGGTCAGATGTCTGAGGGAGTAGTACTTGTAAGACAAGAGAGAGAAGTGCTTTTTGTAAGTTTATTGTTGGGAATAACTTCCTAGAAAAATTGTTCTGAAAAGATTGTGAGGACAAAAGTTACTTTTTTTAGATCACCTTTCTACCTCTGTCGTATTTTAACTTTCAAAGATCTTCATAACAAAGGGGAGAAGAATAATTTATTCTTTCACCAAAAATGAAACTGACAAATAATGAGGTTACCTGATACTCACATTGATAACACCCCAGTTACCTGATAATATCCTTCTTACAAGTTTGTCTTATTTATTGTGCTGGTTTTGTAATTGTGCTTCAAGATAATCTGAATGTAGAGAATTAGGTAAATGATGCAAGTTTTTTTCTGTTGGGACATAATGTCGTACAATGGATTAGTTTGCAAATGCCAAGATAAAATCTTGGTGTGTTTATATATCGAATATTCAGGAGAGATGTTCTTCTGAAAATTGGGTTGTCAGGTATCACTGTTATTTTTAATTGAATTAAGAGGATTTTCTTTAAATTTGGTTCCCAGTTTTCAAGGCTTCCACCTACACCAAGCAAAGAAATTTTTACTGGTGACAATGGGGAAGGTACAATTAATCATATGACCACAAGTCAAGATTAGGACTGCTATTTTAAAGAGAAGATGTGGTAGATAAGGCATGCTGTGGTAATTAAGTCCTCAGCCACATGGTGTGCAGCATCCCAGTGATTTCTTTTACAAAGCATCGCTCTGGCAACCTGGCCAGCTAGATAAGGAAATTTCTGGTCTCCTAGACAGGTGAGATCTTGCAAGAAGGAATCTCGAGGCTCTGCTAGACAGATGAAACAAAAGTATCAGATGTACAGAGCATGTTATTTTATCTGATATAGCTTGTTTAAAGATATCACGAATCCTTCACCTTCAATGAAAAAAATAAATTAATTGTCAATCTCATAGCTGTCTAATAATCAGTGTGGTTGTGATCTGAAGCTGTTACACCCATAGAGCAATCTGTTTTTACAAGTTATAAACAAGGCAGAGAAATACACAGCCTAAACATTCTTTGAAGGGTTCTCAAGTGGTGTCATAAGCCTCATACTGCAGTGTAAAACTTAGTTTGGAGATTGCTGATGACACCACCACAGTGTGGAGATCAGCTTATTTTAGCAAATGAGCATTTTGGAAGACAGGGTGAATGGCTTGTGATTCACCAAAACCATGCTTTCTATGGACAGAGTCTATGTTCTATGGAAAAATGCTTCCTGATTAGTTTGAATATCATAAGGTCAGTAGTAAACTGTTTTCCAAAATCCAGGTGTGATTCAATGAAACCTACCCCCTTGGCCGCAGGTGGCTTTTTATTCAGTTTCATTTTGATTTTGAATCTTGAAGTCTATTTGTGCAACAATCTAGAAAAAAAGAGGATTTGGATCAAGACCCAACGTCTTCATCTAAGTTTTACTTCATCTATTGGTAAAAGACAGATATATCATAACAGGCATAAACTCATTATCAGAAGAAAAGTTATTGACCACACGATACTGTGTGGATAGAGATTCGATTCCCTGTCATAAAGATCCCACTGTAAAATTGTCCAGACAGCAGCAGTAGTGCACAGCAGCCTGAACACTCGCAAAAAAAAAAGCGGTAAGATTTACAACCGGAAAAATTATGTCTAGAGGCTAGACACCTCTCTAATCATATCCTTTGTACTGCCTTTTTTGTTGATCCAGTCTGGTGTGTATGGTGCGCTTTTCTTCTCTATACTGTTGCATTGATTAGAAGCCCCTGACGATGAAGAAAATAAGGCTTTTTCAATCTATATAATAACTTTCATCTAAGATTTGTGGTTTATATCAATAATAAAGACTGAAAATATTTCTGGGAGAAATAAGTTTCTTCCTAAATATGTAGACATGAGGACAGAATTGATAATTAGCAGACTTTCCTACTCTTAGAAGTATACGCTGAACTGCCTTTGCTCTTACATGTTCTGATTATATGGAAGGAGTTGCAGCACCACAGCTTTGACTAACATTGCCATCAAATGAGTCCAGAAGCAACATAACACACCTATATTTCCATATATATTTTTTTACATTTTTGATGTTACCGTATTTTTCACTTTCAAATATCATTACATTTTTTTTTAATGAGGTTAAGAAACTTTTAAGTCATAAATGCAAAGCTTCAAACTTGGTGGCAATGACAAAATTGACAGGCTTGAAAGCAATGATGTTTCCTTAAAAACACCCAAGGTTTAAGGTTACTTTAATGCCACTCCATCATGGATATGTATTATACAGTCTTTGATGGCATTGCATACTTTTTGATATTATTTTAGCAAAGATTTATTGTATAGTTTCATCTCTTTTATCTCTGTTATAGAGGAAACAAAAAGTCCAACCAAATTAAAATCTGTATAGTCCGCTGGCAGGGTTGGGACCTATAACGAACTGGGGTAAAGGCAACATCAGTGATCTTCTGTTATCTATGCAAAATAAATACAAAACTTGTGTGTAATATTTTGCCGATTTTTTTACAGCTATTTTGCTTAGACTTTAGGGATGGGTTCCAAGACAATTCTCAAAAAGGAAAGTATTTCAAGGTCTATGTGCTCTCCCTCTTCCAAATTTGTCTCTCGGTTCTTGACCTGCATTTTTCTTATTATGTACAACCTAAATGAGTTGAGCATGATTCCAAGCATCTCTATCTTCCTTCTGTCTTTCTTCTCCCTCTTTATAATCACTTTATAATGAAGCAAATTAAGGAGCTTCTTCCTTGTCCTCTGCAATATGTTCACTTCTATCTGGATGATTTTCTTATAGATACAAATAAACATATCACATAAGCAACTGAAATTTCTGTGGGGAAAAATAAAGCCTTTCTATTTAATAAGTAGATAAAATTTAGCTGTTCAAGACTACAATGTGTCCTTGACATGAGCTTCTCTTTCACTACCTCTTGCTAAGAAAATCATGCATGTTGTTTAAAACAATTCCGGAAAGCCACGGCAAGAAATTTCCACCAGCAAGAATCTGATGAGTTGTGAGATTCCTGTTTAACTTTATGTTCTAATAAACAGATTTGTCACGCTGGTAGCCACAGGAGAAGAGTTTTTCTAAAAAACATTATCATAAATGGCCCATGTAATTACTTTCACATTGTTAGGTTTTGATGCCAAACAGTGGATGCAATGAGTACAGCATAAGTTTGCATCTAACTGAGAAATGATTTTAAAAGCTCCAATGATTTTCATAGAGAAAAGAACAACTGTTAATCTGGAAGGACCAGTCCTAGCTTGGCTTGATTTTTGTAAAATCTGACCAAACGCAACTTGTTCCTTCCTCACAGTTTGCTTGGGGCTCCACAACCTTCCTTTAACTGATACTTACTTCTGTTCATTACTTTTGATCCATTAATGAGGTAAACTGTTATGGTAAGAACAAGAACTACAATGGGAATGAAATTGTTAACTACAATTGTAGAAAAATTACATAGCAAAAGCGTGCAAAGTCTTGTGGTTTATCCCAACAACATAAGTGCCTTATGGTTCTTGGCATTACTCCCAGCTTCCAAGATGTTGTTAGCGGCAAACAAAAGTACAGTACAGCTTTATTTTGTGGATCATCTGCCATGCAAACATATTCTCACATGCTTTACCCAGTAACACACATGCAGTATGAGACATGCACATAAATTAATATTTTAGCAGTAACATTTTAGTTTCATTGAAGACATTTCCTTACAACAGCTTTTCAGAGAAAACAGGCTTGATTTGACTAATAGGATCAGCTGCTGAACACTTCAAAATATCAACATTCACCATTACTCCGCAGTTGGTATATCAAAATGTATTTCATATGGACTGTGATGCTTATAGGAACTGAGTGCCCATGTATTGTGCAACTGTTCTTTCCCATGTTTATTAAACAAACAGTCAGGGCTTTTATATTCTAGTGACCTCTTGTTTATTTCTCTCTAAATTATGTATCTATCCGCCTCAACAAACTCTTCCTTATATTGTTTCCCTAAATGTGGCTGCTTAAAAGTTGCTAAGGGGCTATTAAAATGCCTGTGCTGCCATTAGCTCTAATGACTCCTTGTGCCTTCTCTTGATCTTCTATAATAATTTTCCATCTGAATCTTCCCAGAGAATGGACTACTAGCAGAAAAATGTATGAAAGCATTTCAATATGCTAGTAAAAGGGGTGGTTTCTCTTCAAATATTTTTTTTGAGGCTTATATAAACTGAGCCAATTATATAAACTGAGTAAACAGCAGTTCCAGATAGCAAATAGAACAAGTAACGATAAATACATCTATTGAACATCACCCTTTTCATAGGTCCATGGACACATCTCTGACCAGGGTCCATAGCACAATCCTTTTACTCGTTAGTTGATCCTGTCTGTGATGAGGAACTGAATAATCATATTTTTGTACAAGGAGTGAAAGACTTAACAGTAGCATCACTGCTGTATTGCAGCCAATGCTCTATGACATAGTGCTAAGGACCTGCTGCTAACAACAGTGATTCAGTGTGACAGACTGACATATTCTACCTTCTCAACCACAAAACTACAGGATGTTCGGGGTATAGATATGCTCCATATGATGTCTTGAAGTTGTTCTTCTTTGCTCAGTACCATTAAAGACTGAGAGGGCCAAGAGTGAGAGTATGTTTCTCTTCCTTTATTATTTGGACAAGGGTGTTAGGAAAGGAAAGGCTGAAGGACTTTAGTCTCTGGACTACTTATATTTATTGATCAATGGCTATTTAATGCAAAATACAGAGCAGAGTCAGGAATCCAAACCCTGGTCCCACCTTTCCGAGGTGAGAGCACTATGAGTGCCAAACATTGTGTACTTCCTCTCTCCCTATTGCAAACAGGTCCTTAACTCTTCACTTCACAGTCCACTTCAGTAGTTGAACTGTCTTTGATATCCTGAGCTGGCCACTAGCCATGGTAAAAGAGGGGGCATTCACATCTTTTGGCAGAAACAGCCACACTAGGTTTTGGACAAGATATCTAGATAAATTTAGATATCCATTAAGCACAGACCTTTTGGGGCACATGTGGAATATCTCATGGGTTTTAAGGCCCATTCCAGTTCTCAGATGAGATATTCCTGCAAGTCAGGCAGGGGTTTTTCTCGAGATGACTCCATCTAGTCCAGTAAGACCAGCTGTTAAATTCACAGTAGGTTTGTTTACAAACTCTAAAAGGTTACTTCCAGCAAATCTCATACTTTGCTACCACTGTCATCTCTCGGGAATACTTCTGTTCAAAGCTGGCTCAGCAGATAACTTCTCCTTCCCCGCCATGTTCAGACCTAGAAATCACTTATTCTTTGAGGAAGATCCAAATTCATGTCAGGTTGATGTGCATTTGTCAGCACACCCTTGGAAACAGGCAGCAAACTGCTTAGTAGTGACAAATATCTCCAGAAGTGTATCTTGAAGAAGAGGAAAAGTTTATTTAAAAAGTTATTATGAAGGGGTTCTCCCTGGCACATTCAAATGTCTGAATTTCAGCTGTCAGCCTTAGTGCCTTCTGTACTTTTGTGGTCTGCTGCAATTTCTTTGAATTATAAATGACAAGAACTCATTTTCAGAAGGAATTTTTGTTAATTTATATCCAAGCTGGTAAACGATAAATAAGAGATTCACATAGTGGAGATACAAGAAAAACATTAAGGAAAGGATGGAGAATGACAGCACTAGGACAAAGACTATAAAAAAAAGAAGACTGAAGGGAAACAATTCAAGACATTTTCAAACCAAAGCAGACATTTCCCCCAGATCTTTTTCTAAGACGTGTTACAGAAAAGCTAGGAAAAACTGAAAATAAAATCTTTGCATCTGAAATATTTTATCTCCATGACTGTGAAAATATTATGGAGCAATGTTAAAAATATTTCTTTTATACTTGAAACCTACAAAATTGTTTCTATAAATTGCAAATGAGTTCTTCAAATTAAGTTACTTACAATATTGGATATTTTCCAGGTATCAGCTAAGTTTACTATTATTCTTTTTTCAAACTTAACTACATTGTAATGACTTCCTACAGTATTTTCAAATTTATATTTCTATCTCTTTCTCCAATCTTTCTGCGGGTACTTATTTATGTATGTATATACCAAATAAAAAACTGTTAGCCAGAGGTTTTTTCACAGAATTATTATCTTGTCCAACTCATTAAGCTCTGATATTTTGGATGCAGCCATAAAAGATAAATTTCTCTATTGATTGGCAGTAGAGAAATCAGGTATTTCAGTGAATTCTTACCTGCATCATTAATCTGTTCTCAAGTCAGATCTTCACTGAATATCTTAGAATTCCCTACCCAACCTTACAGGCTTCTACCAAGGGAGGTTTTTTCACTTTATAGGTGCTGAGTGATCCTTCTTTCAAAGATTTGTTTGCTGTTTCTGCCTCTTCTATAGGCTTCAAAGAGTGTATTACATGTAATTTTTTCACCACCAGTGATTTTCATATTCACTATCTATAGAGGAAAAGGAACATGTCCTAGGAAGGACTCAATTGCTCCTGTTATCTCTGGAACTTCATATTGAAAAAGTCCATGAGCTTCTCAGTCTCCAATAGAGTAAAAAAGACCTATTTATTTCTGTTGGAACTTTTGAATCATTCAATACCTCTTTTTCCAAGCAAAACAAAAAACAGTAGCTTTTTGATAAGGAGCAGATCTTCAGAGCAACAAGACAACCATATCAATACCACTGTTACATCCCATAAGCAGGAGGTAACCCATGAAGAGATGCCGTCAAACCTTCACCTCAGCTATTCTACTAATCCTAAAAGTACTGACAGGTGCAGCAACACTAAACTAGGACTATCACCTTCTTTCAGCATCAGCTGGATATTCTCAGGATAGTCACAGGAGAAATAGGGTAATTTTAATTAAATTCTTCTTAAATTATTAAGTTCTACTGTTCTTTATTTTCTGTGCTATAACTCTCACATCCCAAGTCTGCTCTATAAGTTACTAACAGTGTGTTCCTCGTGTTTTGGTCTCTTGTTCTATCCTGGAATTTCTTGGCAGAAAAGAGAGTTGAAAGGGTTTTGCTTTTGCTTTAGGATTTAGCCACTAACACTTCACAAATAAAAATGAAAACTGCAGTTATATCATAAGATTGGAAAGGTAAAAATCATGCAATTATTTATTTTGGAAAAGACCTTTAAGATCATCAAGTTCAACCACAAACCTAACACTGCCAAGTACACCACTAAACCACGTCCCTAAGTGCCACATCTACAAGTAATGCATCTTTTTTTCACAAGTCTCAGGGGCAGGATGCTATCATGATTCAATCTTCTCAAATATTTTGCACATCTCAGTCTACAAGTCATGAACCTCCACGTCTAAATCATTTTCTTCTGGGAAGGTTCTATGTGGGAATCATAACCGTTCCCAGTATCAGCTTCTGCCACTAACTTCCTTCAGTATTGATTGGATTTCCCAATGCTTTTGTCACAGCTTCTGCCTATACAAAGAGAAGCATGATGATTTAGTCCTGTCAGCATAAAATAATGCTTTCCTGGACAGAGTTTTAGGAGCTCTGAATCTTTCACCACTACACAAGTTCCCATCCCATACATTTCTGGTCTTGTTCAGAGAGGCTGACATATACTCTCAAGAACTTTTCCGACTGATCAATAATAAAAAACAAAAAAAAAATGGATTCACTGCCTGATATTCCATTCTTCATTTTCTCTTCAAGATTTATTGCTTGAACTGGGAGAAAATGGCTCTCATTTACTCCATTTGCAGAATATCTGGCTGTAAACTGCAGGAAGAATTTTCCAGAGTTCTTCCTTACAGATGCCATAAAGTATCTGTAGGATTTCATGCCTGTTCCTCCTGCCACACAATTTCTCTCCTATAGAACTCAGTCTGTGTCCCCACCTACACAGTGTCCAGTCATTCTCCCACCTCTTCTCAGGGAAAGTGGCCTTTTCTTTAGTTATCTTCTCATCTGGGAAATTTTGGGAGATTCTGGCCTATTTGGCAGACTCCGTACATGTTACATTGTGTAGGAATGAGCATATTCTCCTTTATCATCTCATTTTCCTCTCTAAAATAGTGTCATCTCATCAAGGATTTCAGCTTGACACTACCCTCATGTTGCTAGGTTGGATTGCCAAAGACCTGATGCATGTCAGGTGAGTTTTCCCATTTTAAAAGGCAAAGCATTTGGTGAAACTTCTTGGATTTGCCTCCTACAACTGGAAGTTGCAAGGTATTAGCAGAAATTGTCTTCCTGGTTAACTCTGCATGAATCTATTCATGTGCTACACTGGTGAAACGCCAGAGCTTTAACAGTCACCTTTCTTGTGCAACATCCTTGACTTTGAGATGTGCAGAGCTGCTGTCTGGAGAGCTGGTCATATCTTCACCAGCTTTCATGCCACTGCTGAAGTCTCCAGACATCATGCTACCTTTGAAGAGCAAATCTTTGGTCTTTATTCAGCCTGAGATGCCAAGGACTTCCTTACACTATATGATGATAAATGAAGAACAGTAGCTGCATTCTTCAACAATGAAAGTTGTAGCTATAAAGTAGGAATTCAAAAGAGGAACTTCCTTGTCTTTTTAGCAATGTGTTGTCGATAAGCTCATTCACAATCCGTAAACTTATTCCCCTCTCTCACCAATCTATACTATTTTCTGAAACGATTAGAGTCCACAGGAAGCAAGAGGTAGAGACAAATACAGGTGCACAGCATTATCTGCAAAATAACTGCATCTTTCTCTATGGATATGGTAGGATTTTTTGTCTTTGTGAATAACTGTTTTAAGAATATGCTTACAGAAAACATGCCTCAAAGGATAGCAGCTGTGGGCAAGCAATGTTTCTCAGGTATTGTATTTTTAGTAACAATAAGACATTGCCAAGATACACTATTTCTGATCCCTGCAGATACAACTTTCCTTTGTTGCATATAAGCTGAGAATACTGAGTTTTCTATTTTCAATAGTTAAATTTTCCAAATTAAAAAGTAATCAATAAGGAAACTTGTATTTAAACACAAATCTATTACTGAAATTATATATTTTGTTACTGCTCTATACAGCAGTTTCCTTTGTGCTAAATGTATTATTCACAATGTTTTCTTAGTCTTAAAACAAACTTTGGTTTTGAAAACAGAAAATCTGTGTATCTTTTAATTTTTAAGAATCTCTGTTTTCTAGGAAGAAGCTATTTTTCCACACTTTCAACACTCTTCTAGACCATGCCTTCCTCTCACATTGTGCTCATTCTATCACATTCATACCTATGCCTTCATTATGGAGAGTTTATTCTAACTGTAAATACAAAAAGTAACATAGGCTTCCTTGTAGATTTCAGTAATTACACAAAAGTTTTTATGAACAATCTTCCATCTTAACTTGAGAAACTGCAATGTCTGTAGCCAGTAAAAATAATGATCATTCAAGCAGCTTTCGTGGTTTTTCAGGGTACAAGCGGGATGTACATGACAGGAGAGATGGCTAACATTGTAACCTAAGAACAGATAAGGAGAAAGCAAACTGGGTAAATGAAATGCTTTCTAGAGTTTGCATCAACTTTTATAGACACTATTCATAGAAACACAAACTGAATTAATACTGGTGCAATTCTGTTGATTCAGCAGCATTAAATTCAGTGTGAATTTAGCCTCTTTTTTTTTTTTTTGTATTAGCTACTATCAACAGCTGGCACCATCCTGAACTCTAAAAGGAGTCATAAATCCTTCTCCTGTGAAGTATACTTGGCAATGCAGAGAGGCTTCTGCCTCTTGGCCCTTGCTGTAATGTTTAGTGTAATTCTACATGTATATCCACCTCGAGACTTGGCTATGAGGTGCTACTCTCCCACCAGCTAAAACCACTTTGGCTTTCATGAGTCAAAGCTGGCCATCTCCTGGAGACTCACCTGGCCACGCTTACTGGTTTTAAAACACAAAAGTTGAACCATAACAGCACGTGACATGAAATAACAGAGAAAACTGCCTAGCATGAGTACTAATGAAATGAGGGAGGATAGCTCACACCTTAAGGACTATGTACTTTCAAATCGGATTTGGATCAGTCTTACATTCCTGTGCTCATAGAATTTTGCAAGTGCTAAAATACAGCAAAAGGCTAGCTTATTCAGCAACTCATTGAGTCAAATGGCCTAAATGGGAGATATGCAGAGATTGGAACTACATGTCTGTCTGCTTAGACACTGAGGATTCAAAAGCCAGAGACCAGTTTTCTGCAATTCCAATTCTAGTAATGCATTTGAGCCAACACAGAGAAGGTAAAATGGAGATTTACATGTAGAATCTTTTTGTTTTCTGGAGGAAATGGCTAAAGCAACTCAATCTTTGTCTCTCAGCTTTAACTGTTCCCCGGGGAAGAGCAAGGTTTGGCGCTGCTTAATAGGCGTAGATTTTTCTTGCTGGCCTCTTTCAAAGCTGTCAAATAGAAGCGTGCAGTCAGTGGACCGTGATGCCCCTCTAAGACTTCCTCCCAGCTGTCTGTAACAGTAGCAATATTGTGCCCTGCTTAAACAGACACCATTCATGCTAGATGCTCTGACTTTCCCTGATTGCTGTAAGCCTACAGTGAATTCCTCCACATATGTGCATAAATATCACTCTAGTAGTCACCTTAATGATTGCTAAAATTCAGATAGGTATTATTTCCCTTAATAGTGCTGTTTTCACAGACATTTCCTAAGCAGTCTCCTTGGGAGCTAAAACCGTCCAGAGTCAGCAGTTGTCAGAAAATCTGTGCCACTCTGTGTACAAATGCAGTAGCAGTGCCAGGACTTAACATGCAAGAGAAATCAGTGGTAACTTGAAACATATCTGTAAACAGTAGTCTTACACATTGGCCCTCAATACAATTTATAGAAAGAAAATAATTAATTGCAAACCTAAGCCATCTAAATATCTGCAGCCACTGTGCAAAAGTTGCTAGAGGATGAACTAAAGCACAGGAATCCAGAGCTGGATCGCTTATTCAGTCTCCACCTCAATGCCTGGCTCACCTTCCTGCTTTTCATGTACCATACAGTGCTCTACAAACATTACTCTGCAAACGTTATGTAGGTGGGCCTCACAACATCTCTGTGAGGTAATTAAGCACACAAACCTCAAATTGCAAACAGGGAAAGGGAGGTTGAGAGCCTAACTTTCTCACCAGGCTTACAGGGAGAAGCAATCTCACAGTATTTAAGACAGTTTCAGGCACTGCTTATTAGTTCTTTGTTTTAGCAGTTGTGAGGACTGTGCTAATCCATGGGGTTTGATTTGATTCACAGCAGTATATAATCTTTAGGTGGGCTTGATCTCACTCAGTTTGTCATTCTGGGCTGCTTTTAATATGCAGGAAGAAATAGTCACTTGTAGGGTGCTCCATTTCATCCTTAAATGAACCCTTGAAGTATACATTACAAACAATATTGCCACCAACTCTAACAAAGAGAGACTGCAGTAACTACTCAGCTGGAGACACCTTCAGCTGGATGAGATAAACTCCACTCTTTGGCTGCACGTATACTAATAAATTAAGCAATGCTTGGAAAGTCCTGGGATTTGTCAACTATACCATTAAAACGTTAGCAGTAACTGGGTGCAGTTTTGGCCAGGGCTGACTAGTACTTTTCCAAAGGATAATTGGTACGGTTTGAGGAGTTTGATCCAGCCAGGCACCCAGTAGCATTTTGATTGCAGCCACTTTTTGGGCACTGAGAGAATTTAATACAATGGATGTGAAATGTTCTGTGCCAGTTGGCCTCATTGACAGGGAATAGCCTCCGATATTCTTGATTTGCTGGTATAGACAAAGCCTTTATGTCGAAACTGGAAATTCAGAAAATAATGATGTTTTAACAAAATCTGCGCAAAGAACAATTTTTCCGATAACACTTTGTCTCTGATGAAAGCACTGATCAGCTCCTAGAAACTGCCGTAAAAAGTCTGTATAGCAAAGTATAAGTTATTTGTGATTGTGAGTGATTTGAAAGTACTTTTCACAAAAGCATGAAATTAAATTCTTGTTTCAGGTCCTTACACTTATTCTAAATGCTCTCCAAAGACTGATTTGATCTTTCTCCACTTCTGTTGTATTGTAGAGCTGGTGTTAACAATCTTTTTATTCTTCAGAAGGCTGGTTACACATAATGAACCAAAGAACTGAGACTGCATCTTGTTCTTACGTTCACTTGTAAATTTGCACTTGTTTGTGTGAATCCTGTATACTGGGCAAAACATTTTAATTTCATTTTGAATATTTTAACACTTTCTGATTTGGAAGAAGGTCAACAGATCTAGTAATTTACATATTTTGAAACATAACCCATTGAAATGGAGTGGTCAATGAGAAGTGTTTCTTCTATGGTTTGTTAACAGTCTCTCTGGAAGGAAAGCTAATTTGTTATCATGTTGCATGGGATAAAGGGTTTTGAAATTATCAGTGTTTTGGTATGAAGGCTATTGGTGGTTTCTGTTATTTTTCTCTGTAGGAGGTGAGGTAAGATAGTTCATTTCTTTTTGCTGAGTGACAGATCTCAGATACGCCTGTAAGATACAGGCTGGGAGGATTCAAAACTACAGTCAGACAAAGTTTTCAAGGAGAAAAAGCTTTATAGATATACTTTTGTGACTACTACATTGTACCCGTTATAGCTATATTTGTATATATATGTATAGTTCCTCTTTGTAAAAGAAGGCTTGAGTTTTCACTGTTTCCTGTGGGTTTGGTAAAATTGTTGGAGAAACATTTAACAGTATATTTTTCCTGTTATCTCTTCTTATGGGTTCTCAAGCAGTCCTGCACGCTCCTGAAATTCCCTTTAAAAATTATGTATTAATCCTTTATGTTGCTGGCTGGTGGGTGGAGGAACTCATGTCCTGGACACTTGCGGTGAAGGTCAATAGAGTAGAAAAGGTTGTGGCATTTTGTATTTGTTTTGTGGAAATGTTCAGGAACAAAACTGTAAAATATTTATTTTATGTATTGTTTCAAGTATTATGCAAAACCAATAAAAGTAAGTTGAAAGAAAACAGAAGCATTTCTGATTTTAAATATCAAAGGACAGGAAATTCTCCATCCTTGATTTCCCACCGGGATTATAGCGATTCACTGTTTTGAAATTCCCTGTTTTAGTGTGATATAGCTTGTAAAGGGTAAGCAGGATGATACTGAATTTCAGCTTTGTTTAGTTCAAGTCAGACTCTTCATAGTTGTCGCACCATTGTAAGGTGACATCTGTAAGCTTCCAAAGATATCGCAGCATAAACATTTTTTGATACTGGATTAACATCCTTTCCATGGGAAAGACACATTTTTAATCTTTTTCCAGGCTTCTGTGTTATTACAATAGTCTTTTTAACCCCCTTCTATATAGTTTCCAGATAAAAATAAATGTGTGATCAAGAAATATCACATCTCCATGTTGAGAAGGGAGGTTGCCTTAGCACTGAGCTTTCACACATGAAGCCATATAACTGTGGGAAAACCAAGATACTTCGAAATTCTAATCAGGCTGGCCCACGTCATATCTAAAAAGGTGCTGTTATTAGTGAGTACTATCAGAGCCGTTCAGCAGTAGCTAAGCAGCTAGTGCCTAGTAGAGATGAATAGGCAGCCTTGAATGAGAACTTCTGTCATTGCGGTAGTGTCCAGAATGGCACTGATGTGTCATGACTTTGACTTTTGGTGGACATTCAGTGATGAAGAGGACCTGTTATTTAACCTGTATGTGGTTAAAAAAATGGAAGGCAGTAGTTTTATTCAGTAATGGTGGTTTAGGAGTTAGGCATAGAGAGGAAAACCTGATCTGTCCGTACATGAGGGATGCCGAGTGTTGTCCACTTCAGTTCACAAGGCAAGTGAAGTCTGCGGAAGCTGGAATTTCGAAGCAGCACTAGCCAAGTGTAAATAGATCTCCTAATTCAGCTGGTACATGATTTCCAGTGACTGAAGAGGGCTGTCTATCATCTGTAGGTTAATTTAGCAAAGGCTGGAAATTGAGCTACTCGAAGACTCAACTTCTTACATTACAGCAGTTAGATTTCTGGCAAACTCTTCTCTTGTTTTCATTTATAGAATCTAATATTGCAATGGATGTTTCCCAATGTACTAAAGAAGGAGGCCCAGTCAGTTGTGAAATACCACACTGAGCACAAGAAAAACATTGAAAACCCCACACAATAACTTTGTTATCCTTCTCTTGGATTACTGTACATCCAAATGGGAAGATTATACTTACTCAGAGATTTTTTAACTTAAGGAGTTTTTGTTTGGTAGTTGTTTCCAGAATTAGATTCTCTTTTGTTTCAGTTTTGTGGTTTTTTACAAAGCCTGATTATTCTGAAACAGACATCTCATTAGGACAAGCCCTTCTGTTTCCCCTTGAAGGGAAGTCCTGAGAAGGCAGTTTTCATCTCTATCTTCATTCACATTTTTGTACAAATCCAATTACCTTCATGCAAGATGAATGTGTCTGCCAAACAAAGAAAAGACTATCTGATGTGCAGGGCTGGCAATGCTCACACTGATACTCCAGGGTTCCTTGATTCACTTACATACAGACCCATAAAGGAAAATAAGAAGTGGTCAACATGCACAGGGCTGATTTAATAACTGTGCTCTTAAGTTATCAAGGTGCCTTTTGGAAATAAAATCTTTTCAGTGTTCCTATGAGGCTTGTTTTCAAAATATTGCCCCTCAAAGCTGATTTTTCTGGCCTAAGTTGCTCAGTTGACTTTATGAGGTGAGAGTGTTCATCAGTCTGCACTATTAGATCCTGTATTTACTCATCTATTACTCAATAGGATAAATGTAGTCATACTGTTACTGTAAGAAATAGCACACAGAATTTGAGGCAACTGGAATGTTTCTCTCTGCTCTTTCAGTGGGTTGGTGACCTTTAGCAAGTTTGTGTAATCAGTCCTTTCCTCCATTTTCCATTTGTACAGTATCTAACTGTAAAACTTAGCCTGCTTCAAAGGGAATGTTAAATAATATTGTAAATAAAACCAGAAAGAACTGAAAAAAAAAATTAAAAAATCACAGATACAGCAGGGATGTGTTAAAAACTCATTCCATTATTTCAGTCTCAGCCTAAGGTCTGCTGCAGTCATTTCAGTCAGTAGGCTAGCATTGTATTGCCAGCATTCAAATAATAGAAATGCATTTGCATGCATAATATAAATGTGTCTGAGCTACAGCAGTTTAGATTCAAAAGCAAATTTCATATGTTTTCATATAAACAGGAAGCACTTCAAAACCTCTTTTAATTGGAACCCAACACACATCCATTAAAAAGCTTGTTTGCAATGAACAGCACCTGTGTTCTTAATTAGGATCATGTGACGTAAAATGAACAGTATCTTTCAGTTTTAAAAATAAAGTCAGCCAAGATAATTAGATATAACTTCCTTATTTATTTACTGTGTAAATTCTGTTTCAATAGAATTTTTGTAAATTGTAGGAAAATATTTTTTTAAAGTTTCTAATTGCTACTATAAAAAAAATCAATTGTTCTTTCTTTCTAAAGTGGTATAGGTGTGCCACTTGTAATATTTACATTTTTATCAGAGCTTTGCAGCTCAGGCATATTGCAATATATGGGTAACAGTGACTCATTTGTGAAGAATCACAAATGCCAAATGTAAAAAATACAGACACCATTATAATGTAGTAATGTTTTAAAAAGAGAACTTCTACTAAGATACGCTTTCAGATTCTGACAAGGAAAGTGCTTCTGTTCCTTTCTCTCAATCACTGCACAGCACAGCTTCTAAATATACCACTGCTTCCCGTGAATTATAATTCACTCAGTGACCTTTACCCCCAACAAATTATAACTGTGTTTTTATAGTTCATTACAAACACTATACGTTACGTATATGCAAAGGCATATAACAAAATTAAATTGAAAAAATGGAAATATTATTTTCTCTACTGCTTTATCATTTCTTTAAAGCTAATAGGAAATAACTGAATTTACCCATAGTTTGAGAAAATATATTCTATTTACTATGAAGAAAATAGCATAATTTCCACTAGTTTTTTGTCAGCCTTACAGCTGTGGTGTGCTTTTCAACATGTACTCTTCCCAAGTGGTCAAATAGTCCTAACAACTATGATCCAAGCAGTACTAAAACCATCTTTTTAATTCATTCACAAATGTGCATGAATCTAGAATCATTAAACAGTCCATGCTGGCCTTATTCACTATGACAAGTCCCTCTGTAACCAAATGTTCCGGGCATCCCACATCACGTGGCAGCTTCCTCATTTCTGCCTACCTGACAGCCACATTGCTGTCATGTGTCAACTGGGAGAACATATCTTCTGTTGTGCAAATCCAGCCATTAACCTTCAGGATTAACACAGAATTAGGGTCCAAATGTAAAACAGATGTTTATGCTTACAGAGTCTGCTAAATCCTTCTAAATTTAATAGATGAAGAAAAGCATCCAGTCTTTCTCCATAATCAGGTGGTGAAAATCAATTTCTAGAAATTTCCACCTCTCTTCCTTTATGAATTTAAAAACCTAGAGGTCATTTTCCTCAAGTGATATTCAAAAAAGCCCACCATACTTGTAAATATGATGTGGACATTAATTATTGGGGAATTTTATAAAACAGATATTCTACTGAAACACAGACTTAGTTTAAAGCAATAACTCATACACTAAGAATCTCAGCAGTTGTCTGAAAATATACAGGGTGAATTATTTTTCCTGGTCTATAATGTAAAAATTAAAGAAAAACCTAAAAAGCAATATATCTTAGGAGTTGTTTTCCAATCCCATCTTTAACATAAATATGTAATAACATTCACACTTCAATAGCACAAGACAAAAACAAACACATCCAAAAATAAAATCTTTTGAAAAGGAAATGCCACACTGTACACTGTTTTTGTCTTAGAGGACCAGATAAAGAACAAACTATATATGGTAGACATTAGTCACATTACTTAATACACCTACAGCTACAAATTCAGATGTATGTCAATAAGGCTGGTAACACTGAATAGAAATGATGCCATGCGTATTAGTCAGAATCAAATTGGTTAGCACTAAAAATCAAAGGCATTGTCTGGTTTTGTTCAGACAAGCCAGGGATATATGATAGAAACTGCACTGGTAATATGTTCACCATGTTGACTTTGGCAGTTAAGAGTGGAAGATAGGAGCAAAACCAGGCCAAAAGGCAATGTAAGCTTATTCCCATGACAACAAAAAGTTAACAGTTTGGGGTTTTTTTTACACATTAAGTACAGTTTTCAGTTTCCCCTCAGAAAAGCACTATCTATCTAGTTGAATAAGGAGTAACAGGAAACATGGCCTTGCCATTTTTGCAAAATATTTAAGGTTCAATACACATAACAGGAAAATATATCTCTTTAAGAGAATTTATCTTCAGAAAGTAAATCCAGATGAAGGGAGAGAACTATGTTCAACAAAATCCTTTGCTAACCTTCATTTAGCTTCCATAAAGTAGGTGTTGTCTCTTCAGTTCTTCATAATAGTCTAAAATACTTTCACGTCTCTTAGTAAAAAAAGCTACTAAGAAAAAAAAAGTGTGAGAGACAAAGTGTTTGCAATAGGGTAACTTCACAGGTATCCTACCCTCCAATTTGCTCAGGATCTTATACACAGAAGTGAGCTCTCTATTATCATTCTAGACTCGTTTGAATAACTGTTTGCAAAATAGGATTATGAAAGTCATAGGTAGCTACAAAATTATGATGGTTTTATTTTCTCTAGACTGGTTATTGACAGCTCAAGAAAACTTGGCGTCCAAACCTAGGGGACATTTTGTTCCCATGGACTTCTTTTGAAGTTTTTTATTCCAGTTGTTTCTGCAGTCTAAGCCTCTTTAGAATGAAATGCTTTTATAGCTTTAGTGTGTGGAATCAAGACGCCCGTCACTTCAGAAGGTCTTATGCCTGCAAGAGAAGAAGAAAACTACCTGGGCAATTCATTCCTTATGCAATACACTATGATGTGTTTTACTATAAGTAAAAGTAACATTTACTGGGCCTTTGTCCTTTTACCATCTCAAGGATAGGCATACATGTAGTCTTGGCTAAGAGAGATTATAATCATAATCTGTTGAGAAGTGCTTTGTGCAGCACTTCCCAGCAATCTACCTCTTTTGAACTGATGATTTGAACTTAAAAAAAAAAAAAAAGAAAAAAACCCAACCAACCAACAAAACTCCAAAATAATTTTTGTATTTATGTGAGTTATTTAAAGGGAGAAAACAAGTCTTCTTAGCGTTGCTCCAAATTCCTGTAACCTTGGGAATTGTAACGACTATGTCCAAAACCCGTGGACTTCCCTGTATCTGGAATATGTTCATAGTGATTATTTCAGTAGCATCTAAGTGTTTCCTGACCATAACAGCATTTGTATGGCTCTCAATATGTCATTAATCTCAGTTTGAAAGTTCTCCAGCAGATATGTTAGGATCAATGGCGCTTTCTTTGAATGCAGAAGATGCTCTTCCCCGATATTTAACATGACAATTTTTGAAATGCAAATTTTTCCTGTCAAAGAAACATTCGCTGTTTTTTAGCTCCATATGTTCTGCATGTAGAAATGTGATGCATACTGGCTGTACTTGAAGTTCTGAAAGTCATTTTTGCAGTCCTATTGTTACTTAGGGTTTCTCTTTGATTTCCTTTTCTGAACTACACTAATAGCAGAGCAGTTCTAATTAACAGTCATGACTATAGAAGCATGTGTTGACAGGCCACAACTGATGCCAAATTTTAAAGTATGTGCTTGATAACCTGCTAGCCAGATACCCACAAAAATTTTTATCAGCCCATTGGTACAGAACAATTGAATATAGTGCTTATATATTAAGATTTCTTTTAGTGTCAAAAGAGTACAATAATAAGTACAAGGCCAAAGAGCTCAAAATGTTTGAGAAGGTAACCAGAATTAAACTTGGGAGCAAAGTTATAAGTGGTTGTTGGTAAGCACAGGAGATACCAGCTGAAGTAAGGATTTCATGTTGTGACACATTGAAATCACCTAAACAGCTAATGAAAAAAAGCCTGAGGACATTCTTTCTTTGTGTACACTTTGCACAGAAGTTTGACACCTCTGGTCTAGTGTTAGCTTTGTTACCTAGGTCTGCAACTATGCTTGAGTGAAAGCAGTGAACTGCTGAGCAGGTAACCTCCTTACCAGTATGCTTTTGACATAGTTTTTTCCCACTGAATCCAAAAATTAAGTTCTGGGAAGGATGAAAGAGTACTGCCTCAGTGTGTGCCAAGGTTTAGGGAACTAAGAACACCCAGCTCTTGAGAAGCAGGTGTCCGCCAGTTCTTAGACTCAGAAAGTGTTCAGAAAGAGAGTCTTATTCAGTTATTAGGCAGGAAGAACCCAACATATGAGTTAACTTATCAGCAATCAGACTTTTTGTCCTTCCTGAGACTGTGCTTTTTTCTGCAAAATCTACGTTAGGCAGTGGCCACACAAAAATAACCTGGTACCAAAAGTTATTTCATGTTGCTCTGAATAGCCTGAGGAGACCAAGGAGACTACTCGGGAGATTTGTTCTCCTACATACCTTTAATTTTCTTCTTGTAAAAGGTCGTGTGTCAGACTGTACTTCTAAGGCTTTGACCCTTGGTTTGATCCAGTAGATCAGTGGGATATATGTGAGAAAAATGTGGTTGAAGTGGATGCCTACATTTTTAAAGATTAATCCTATTTTCCTCCCAGTAGATATCTCAATAGAAAGTCAAAGATAAAATGGCAGTGACCATAGAAAGCAGCTAGGAGAAGAGCCTAGCTCAAGCAACTCAGAGGAGAGAAAAAGACAATTATGCGGTCCAGAAAATATTTAAATACAGACAACTTTGATGTTTCAATAAGAGCAACAATAAATAGAGACAATAAATTTGCCTTTTCCCTAGTTTTTATATTTTCCTCCCATCTTCTCTCCCACTTAGAACTGGTTTGTGGTGGGAGGATCGATACAGAGGTTTTACATTCTTTAAAATGTAAACTAAAAAAAATGAACTGTAATACAGATGAGGGTAAAAAATTAGTCTGCTTTTCAACTTTTCTTTCATGATGGCAGCCCCTCAGAATACGCCTACAAGTGGTGCCTCACTTGTTAATGCACACTTGACTGTGATTTGATTCCTGGTGCCCATGTTACAAACAACTAAAGGCAGGAATGCCATATTGAAATGCTGACAGACTCTTGGGGGGCAGGGGTATTGGCACCTCTTTAATGAAGTCACATACTTTTGAACTTTTTTGCTTAACTGAGGATGAAAATAAAGCAGTTAAACTGCTGTAGCCGTTTTCCAGCAACATTAATCCATTTCAAACTACTCTTAAGCACAGTAAATCACAGGTTTGTGAGGAAATGAACTGCCTAAAGTTTCACCTCGGGATATTTAGCCCACAAACAAGTTGCTGACTACTGGCAACAATGATTGGTTGGGAACAATTGCTCAACCTAGTTGTAGTTTCTTATTTTGCTGTGTCTTCTGTTCAGACTAGCTGAGGGTCTACAGCATGGTAAATTCCAGAAAAATGCATTGCCAAGGTACTGCTGGAGATCAACACTGACAGTGTTGAAAGGTTATTTGAGCACCATTTGGAACCTCCTGGAGGGGAAAGAAACTTTCACTGGGAAAGCTTGGGAAGGGAGGAACTCTCAAGTCTACCCAGACATAGCTATTCTGCTCTGCAGAAAATCATCCAGATATTATCAGAACCCCAAATTTTCAGTTTAAGTATGCCTCAATTCTGATACTAAGTAGAGAAGCTGGAAATTTTAACCGTAAAATATGGTATAGCTGTAGTAATTGCGATGTAATAGTAGTAATTTGAAGAGCAGCAAATGTAGCATTTTGGCTGCTAATGGTATTTTAAGGGCAATTGTCAGTATGCTGTGATTATACCACATTTATAAATGAGTGGGCACACACACAATGCATAAACAGTTCAATATAAGTGTTCTTTTTTGCAGCCCAATTTTGTGGAACACTTAACTTGCCAAATGTAAGTCTAAGTTTTCAGGTAAGTATAATCTGCAATCATTATGGCAACCGTTAATAAGGCCTGGGGAGGCAACACGTAAACAACCACATTTTTTTATAAACCTTGGGCAATTTCATTAGCTGAAAGATTCCAGTGGTATTTGCTAGCAATGGGAACGTTTATATATGCAATTCTCAATTCTATTCATTATACATATACTTTCATATAGGAAAGACTAAGTAAAGTCCTTGAAGAATTCAGAGTTGGCAATTCCAGGTCATATGAACAGGATGAACTTTTTGCAATCATTCACTGTAGAGAAACGATTAAATGTCAAATTTAAAATAAGGAGTGATACAGAAAAAAGAATATTTAGTCTCTGAAATAATAAAAACAATAGCTTAATTTCCTTCACTAAGTCCAATGAAGGCCATGGGGTAAAGACTCAGACAAATTCAGAATTATTTGACATTTAAGTACATCTCAAGATTACGCAGAGTATTGGTAGAGGACTTCCTTGTTTTACATAAACAATTATTTAATCACTAATAGATATTATTACAAAGCGTTCATTTTGGCAGAGGTGCTTGTGAAAAGGCTACAGGCAGGACAGATTACATATGTGAGTCTGCCCTGGTAGTTCCTTTACTTTCTTTCGTCCCTGTAAGAGAGACAGAACTGGAATTACCACAAGCGTAAGAAGGCATTGGAAATCCTACAGTTCCTACACTCTAGTATTTCATCAGCATTCGAGATGAATTCCCCTTGAATGCCCTCCCAGTCTGAAGACAAAGAGCACGAGGCCTCACTCCTTGTGAAATATTGGTCTTAATTTTCAGCTGTTTATATGAGTGGCCAGTTAAGTATTGCTTTTCACAGTAACACACTTTACAACTATCAAGACTTAGGCAATTAGAATGATGCTTTTACACAGTAAGGGACTTTATTCAAGTACTTTTTAAAGGTGATAGAGAAAGGGCCATAACAAGAAAACAGAAATATGAATAACAGTAGCCATTATTTAGCTCTGAGATCATCCATTTTTTCCATAGAGGTATAGAAGGTCTTTGTTCTGCCTTAAATTCTTTTAATCATTTGTGTCTAATAGCATACCTTTTAACTCCAGATTCTAAAGGAATAAGAAATTATATGAAGTATTCTGAGAAAAAAAAAAGAAAAAAATTGTTTAAAATATTTTACCAAAAAATGTTGTTCCCCACAATCTAGTTCTTTCTACTACTGGTAAGAGTAAAGCATATTAACTTAAGATTTTTTTTAAAAAAGAAATTAGATGGATCCTTTATTTTTATGTTTGGTTGATCATGTATATCCAGTATATCATTGATTATTGCGATGTTGAAAGAGATATATGTGTTGAACACCATACTCAGGGTCTGCAGAACAGAACAGAAGAGAGTGAAGAAGCCTATAAATATGGTTCCTACTCCAATAACCTTTTAACTGACTGTGCTGACTTTTAAAAACTTGGTTGCCTGCAGCTTAAGAAGGTCAGAATTGTGCAGGTTCAAATTGCATGGCACAAGAATACTTATTATATTTTTAAAACACTGTATACTCTAAAATTTCTAAAATAGTTAAATGTTAATTATATGCATTTAAGAAGTAGAGAATTAATGTGTCATTTACTTCAGTTCTCATGACAAACATTTTCAGACCTTTACTTGCTGAATTTTGTCATAAATGATAATAATTTAGCCCTTGTTTCATTTCTTTGATTTGCATCTCTCTTCTTGAAACGTGTAATGCTTTAATTTACCATACAGATAGAAGTTGAAAGAATGACTTCCAAAAAAAATTTTTTCATAGATAAAATTTTCTCCACAACACAAAAAAAATCAAGAAAAAAAACCCTAAGAGCATATTCTGTCTGGAGTATATGCACCCTGTTTGTTGCTATGTATCTCAGATCTTCAAATGCAGGTGGTGTGAGCCCAGGCATGCTGGAAATGGAAACCCAACCTATGAATGACCATGTAATACCAGAGAAGTAATATGAGATGCATTACTGCATTAGTAGATACTGCATTAGTAGAACTGACTAGAGTAGACTTTTCCATTCGCTCTCTGCATGAACTTTTTTCCTGCCAGTTGTGTCCTACATTTCTGCAGTTTTACTTACACTGTTTTGGCACAAGGATCCTCACAGAAGACTTCCTGTTTTCCTGTGTATTCCTCATAGTATCTTGCAAAGAGGTTACTTGCGTAAAAGCACCCTCCTTCAGCACAGTCTTTCCCTACAGAGGACAGTGTATTTCCCTGTTCTGACAGGTGATACTGGGCCATTACAGCCAATCAGGCTGGCTTCAAAATTTCCAATCCACAAATCCTATCAAAGGACGTGAGTTCATGTTACATTCCTTCTGAATATCACATCCTTTCAGGCCTATTCTCTGCAACTCTCTTTTTTTTTCTCTTTGTTTTTTTAAGCTTCACTTTCAGCTGCTCCAAGATTTGGTCTCTTTTTCCACTGGGGACTTGTAAGACCCATTCTAGTTTACCAGCTTTCAGCTTGTGTAACAGACTCAACGCCATGGCATGTGTCCGATCTTAGAAAAGGGAGTTGAGGGTAGATAATTTAGTAATTTATATTCTTATATACTTTCTCAAGTGCATAATGAATGGCAGGCTGCAATCCTATGTGGAAAGAAATCTATATTAGTGAAAATATTAACTTAAAGCAACTATACTTTCCTCTTTTCCAGAAAGAAAAAAAAAAAAAACAAAACACAGTCTCGTCCAGAATTCAGTGATTTAAGAGATATGGAGGTATAATGAAGATTTGGAGGGACCTGTTTTACTTGTATTTACACACTTCGTTAAGTCTGACCCCTTCCAAATACAGCAGTGGTTTGAAGATTTTCAACATAAAACCTCTCTCAGAGGAATATGCATCATTGCCATTCAGGGGAAGTAAAACTCGGTGGTATTATTTTCAGCAGGGCTGCCTGTATAAACTCACCTATATATCATATACAGATAGAGCCAGTCCCACCATTGCTGTCCTAACTATGAAGCCCAAACTGAGATTTAAAACATCCCAAACTCAGGGAGCATTTAGATCCAAGAACATGATTCATAGTTTAGAGTCACAGCTTTAATGAGCTTTAAATATAGGTCAGGACTATGAATCCATCCAAATCATAGATTTCAAGAAATAAAGTTCAGAGGCAGCTCTCCTGTTTGAGTTCATTGCTTTTCCTAACCGTATAATGTGTTTGGTCTTTAGAGATCATCATTGATATTCTTATTGTCTAAAATGAAAACAGAAAAGTGATACCTTCTTCCTGACTTGACTCCTATGAATACCACAAGAAGTTTCTAGAGACTGTTTTAGCCAGTTTTCAAAAGAGATGTCATATTTCTCTCTCAGCTTCCCCAACAGACAAATACAGTGACCTGCTGCACAGGTCTGAAAATGTGCAGCAGATATGTCCAATATTATTCCTCTTCCTGCCTTCTGACTGGTTGAAATTAAAAATTAAATTCCTATTCCTGTTCTATTCCTGATCCACTAGTGACTCTGTAGCTAAATGAGGAACCTTCAGGACAGAATGAGCAATTGCTTTTGGACTACTTTGGAAATGGATGGGGACTGGAAGAGGCTCTTGGCCTCATCTCTCAGCACCAGCCCTGATATGCAAGCAAGCAGAACAAACCCATACCAGAAAGGGAAATAAGCCGGGCAAGGAAAAGTACAGAAAAACCTTTTCCATCTCTGGCAGGAATTCATAGCTGTGGTGGCAAAGTCTCAGTCTAATCCTAAAGATTAAATCTTGAAGTCATTCCTTACTGCTTGTTCATGGAAAACGTCTGCTAACAGCAAAAATGCCCAAACAACTCTATGAGTAAAAATGAATCCAGTTTACGCATCCACGATCCACCTAAGTCTTTTTCAGATGCTCTGAGAAGTTTGGTAACACCTTATTTTTCATTCCCTTGATGTGTACCTATGAGCTTTTACTAGCATCAGAAATTAAACTTCTGCAGAAGCTTTTTCTCTTGGTATTTCCAACTGCAGTGGTAGTAGTGAAAAATCTACACTGACTTCTGTAGCCAGTGCTGTGGGTTGCAGAGGTTATGGGGATTCAGACAGGGCTATGAACTTGTATACAGTTATCTGAATCTTACTTGCGAAGTTTTCAAAGTTCATCCATTGTTACAATGGATCCTGTGGGATGTTAGTGGGCTCTGGGGAACATAAGTTGTTTTCCCAATTTCATAACACTAGGACTGGTGAGTATTACTAGACATTGCAAGACACGGTTTGCCAGCCTGAAATGTAGTGTTTATATAAAAATGTCTGGAACATGAAATACATCAGAGGGTCTAAATAAAAAGTAACCTAATGTTTTCAAGGAGTGGCACAAATTCAGAGGTGAGGTGGGCAGTGAATTTTGAAGTGCTTTCTTACATCCATGTTGGCTTAAGTATAATTATGATCATGATGAAGAAGCTTGGAGATTTCTGTGAAGAAGTTCTCATGCCTTAATATTCTCCCTAGAAGAATAAAAAGCAAACTTCTGTGTGCGGGTATAAGAGCATCCATAAAATTAACTTCAAAATGCTGTGTGTTGTTTTTCTTTTGCAGTCCTTCAGTAGTATGTGCTCCCACCTAGGAAGGTTAATACAGACATATGCTTGCTGTTTTTAGATGTACTCATATATGAAAAACTCTGTGTGGGAGATGGGCTTTTGTTTGTTTGTGTTTAATTTGGTGTGAGGGAGGTGAAGACTATTTTAAAAATAGTGAGTTCCAAATGTGTTGTTCATTTACAAAACTGTTGCTGTGTTTCATCTTCTTTGAAGCTCTGGGGATTTTACGTACCTTACTCCTTTGTAGGTTTTAATATTTTCTGTAAATGTCACTTTTATTAAGAAAAAAAAAAAAAAAAGATGGTATTAACAACTTCGTTTTACATGAAAGAGAAAGCCATAGGTGCTGAAAAAGTGAAACTGCCTAAGAGAGAGAGAGAAAGAGGAAGGTAAATGGACAGCTTTCAGTGATTTTTCCAGATTTGAACCACTGTGCTTTTATTCCCATTTCGTCACAGATACCAGAAGCATAAATATGTAGATAATAAAGTATAGACCAGTTTTACCTATAAAATATGAGGCTATCCTTAGACTATTATCACAAATATTGAGTGATGCAATACAAAATTGAAAAGTTTTTTGGAGCACCTGAAGCAACCACTACTGAATTGAGTGGGATCCTCACGCTGACTGTAATTGGAGCTGGATTAGACCAATGAGCCACATCAATTATGTTCCTCCTAGCAGCTAAACTGAAATGTTTGTCTGTAGAAAGAACTCCAAACTGATGTCTTCTCTTTGAAAACAATCCAATGTTTTTATATTCTGATCCTGATTCAAATAGTGTTCTCTCACTAGGTTTGGATAGGGACAGAACATCAGCCCTGGTAACATATCTGTGCATGTGAACATTATTTTTCTTTAACAAAGCATTTTACCATAGAGGTGTAAATTATTTGCACTTTACAAAATAAAATTTTACTAATATGTGTTATAGCATTCAAATTTTGTGAAATGACAGAGTTCCTTAGTCAATATCTTAAGAGTTGTAAGGTTTTTGAATGTTTGTTTTACAGAAATAGAAATTATTGAACCAGCATGTCTGCTGTTTTGTTTCAGCTGGGTCATTTCACAAGTCCTGTTTAGGGTGCAGACATGTGACAATTAAATCAGTATACTGCAACGGGCTGCAATGTCTACCAGTGGTAAACGAGGCCTCCTGTATAAATGAGTCCGATGCTAACAAACTGTGACATGGATAAGACAGTAGCTTAAGCCACAGATACAAAGATAATAGGTGTTACCTTGAGGTTTTTTGGTAAATCACCTGAATATAGTGTTGACCCATCCTTGTACATTAGCGATGCCCATTCTCCCTCAAACTTTGGCTACTTGAATATCTTTTGATTTTTGACATTTTTAACAGTGTGTCTCTGAACATCTCTAGTGCCAAACAGAAAGAGAGGTACCAGAGTAGAAGGACGGGAATACTATCTCAGAGTCTTTAACTAAACATATTCTTTCTTTTTCCAGAGGTGCGGAGAAATCTCATTTGATAGTCCTGACCAGAATGCCAAATGTGTTCGCATGCTAGGTAAGGTTAAGAGTCTTTTCCCCTTTTGATATAAACATGTAGAAATATGTTTCATTGGGGATTTCTTCTCAAAAGTACATGATAAGTGTTGTGATGATTCACAATAGCATGTAGACAGCTCATCCACAAGTACTCCTTATTAATTTATTCTTTATGATGAATTTCAGTTACTTAAACAAAGAGTATATCTGTCTCTCTCAACATATATTGCAGCAGTGCCTATCTACATGGATGAAAATATAGCTGTACCAACACTACAATTATGATCTCTGAGGTGTTCATATTCAAAAGATGAAAATCTCTGTAATCAAACCAGATTTTAAAAATAGGTCTGTTGGAAAATGTGAACTTTTGTATACTGCACACCTTTAATGTAAGAGAGCATTTATGTACTTTGAAAAAGAGTATGAATTTCATAAATACATACCAAATGCCTCTATGTCTAACCTTCAGCTGCATCAGTCACTGTGATTTTATAGTTCTGCACCAGTGTAACACTTTGCCCTTCATCTGTAAAAATTAATATTAAGCAGTAATGTCTACTCTTGGGAAACAATATAGGAATGTTCTGGTATGTTTCATTAATTTCTGTAACCAATTTTATTTTATTTGCTTGTTTCATCTTCAGTGCTATTACCGAAACATTAACAGCACAATTAATATCACAGTGAAAGACAGGAAAAAAAACCCTAAAAGACAATGTTTACTCAGAAGAATAAAATCACAGAACACTTGCAGCATTAAGCTTTAAGTTCTGAAGATCTTTCACCTGCCAGGGTTGAGATAAATATATGCTGTAAATTAGAGCATTGCTTCTAATAACACAAAGACTGAAATAGTCACAAATTTTAAAACTGCAACTGGCAATGTCTAGGAACTTAATTTCCATCTGGGTGCATAGCTGTGTTCTGTAATAACAGATTATGTGGTTTGTTGTTTATATTCATTAAATCCTATTGTCACAATAGACTCTAATTGCTGCAGAGGAAATCTGTCATGCTTATAGTGCACAGATCCCAACAGATGAACTGACACAATGGGCCATAATGATCTGTTACATCAATGATCCATGGTTAGAGATTCTCAATGGAACAAGCTGACAGAAGAGACACACTTGTGATCCTTTATCATGCCAATTATAATCTACAGCTTAAATACCATTGAGTTCATAATACTGCAGTTCTAAGGAACTTACGCCCATGCAAATGTTATTATCCATTAGGCAAAAGAAAAGGAGGGGGAGGGTAGCTGAGAACAAAATATATGGCCTTGAGTTGCATTAGGAAAATTCTAAACTGGATATAAGGAAAAAATTCTTTACGGAAAGAGTGGTCAAGTATTGGAGCAGGCTGCTCAGGGAAGTGGTGGAGACACAGTCCCTGGAGGTGTTCAAAAAACCATGTAGATGTGGCACTTTGGGATGTGGTGTTGGGCTGATGATTTGACTTGATGATCTTAGAGTTCTTTTCCATCCTTAATGAATTTATCATTCTATGACTTTATGAAAAAATGACATGAAGATTTAAGTTGTCTGCACAGGTTGGTTCATCATTTTGTTTGGCAATTTTGTAAAAGGTCAGTCCAAATTTGGGAGTGTGATGTCATCCTTCGTGCAACTGATTCTTTAGGAAGAGTGAGCAGAACAAGATCTTGTTTCCGTTACATATATTCTTGTCTATGTCTTGCAGTATATTCATGTGCAAGAATTAGAACATATGCTGTGCTCTACAAGGAAACTGCTAGGAATGTAAAAGTAACTCCATGGGGTCATGCTAAAGGTCTGACTGACTCTCAGAGATTGCATCTCTCATATTTAAAAATATTTCCCCTGCTATTATTATTCATCAGTGTCTCTAAGAAATTAAGGACTGAAGTGTCATATATAATATAGACGATCGCATTTCATCCCGAGGAATCCAAACTGATGTACCAAGCTGAGGTTATTCTAAGTGCAAGTGTGTATCCTACAACTGGCTCTGTAAGAGGTATGGGAAGTAGGAACTAGCATAATATTGTTATTCTGAAGGTAACTACCAGAGACAAACTCCATTGTCTTGATTTGTCACAGAAATGCATGTGATTCTGGTGGCGCTACAGGCCAGCGGATGTCCATTCTGGTACCTCTTGTTTCATACTGAACTCCATACAGAAGATCAGGAGGCAGAAATCATCCAACCTAAAAGGTCTAAGACTTCATGCTGAACACATAATGCAATGTTCAATTTCAGATTTTACAGGGTAATTTAATTTCCAAGGGAACAAAAGACAAAGTCTGTCACCGAGCAGTGCAATGGTGACATTATAACACCTGTGGGTGTAACTAGTGAACAAAGCACAAGGTGCCTTCAGAGAGGGACATCTTTCTTGACTGCACAGTCTTTGTAATATGTTGAGACAGTTATGCTGTCATTTACTGTAACAATGACACTTTGCTGGCAGAAATCTAGAGGGTAAGTCCCAGTAACTGCAAGAGGAGAATTATTTACTAAGAAAAGAAACATAGGAACTTGGAGTACTGGCCGTATTTCTTCAGGGGTCTTTGATGCAAGACCAATCTGTACTTGGAACTGTACATTATCAAGCAGTCCTCCAAAATGAAAACAGCTGTTTTTGTCATAAAAGGTGTGTACTTGGGTTACATTATTTCTTCTGCGTTAGCTTCAAACTTAAAGATTTTTGGAATAATGCTCTAAGTCCACATTCTTTTAGATAACATGGACTATGTGGATGAGGTTCTTTTTCTATAAAGGTGAAGAATAGAGGTTTGCAGTGAAATTCTTATTCTATCTTCCTACTGAAAAAAATGGAAATAATAGATAAAGCCTAAATGCTTACAGCAGCTGCAGTGAAAGGAGGTATCTTTTCAATGGACTCACTAGATATCATTCAACCTGAGATTAAGAGCAAAAGAATCAGTTTAATGCCTCATCTTTTAGTATTGGAGTGCTGGATAATTATAACCCAAGTGTGAGAAATAACTTGAACAACTAAATTAAATGGTCATTTAGCAGTGTTTCCTTAGGATATGATAGATAATAACTCTGTGCTCTACCCAGGATATGCTTCATATCAGTGTAATTATGTGTACTAAAGTTCCTACGTAAAATTATGTTCTCCCTCTTATGCTTTACATTGTGCTTGTTTCTTTACACTTCTATATGTTATACTAGGTAAAGCGTTGGCTGGCTTTGGCCTGGCATTGGCTAAGGCTTTAAACATCCTTGTACATCCATTGTCCTTTGAAAAAAAATGTGAAGAGGAAAGCTTCCTCTCTTCTTATGAACAAGAATAAATTTTTAAATACAATGAGAAGCTGAAGTAGTGTATTAATGCATGTCTTAAAAATATTACACTTGATAAAAATGTATTGTCAAAGGTTTCCCTTGAATCTCCAAGTCTCTCTAGAGCCACCAGTAGATCATCAGCACTTCCAGTGCAAGGCAGAAAATCTGCACTTTTCTGCTTCAATTGGAGCTGTTGAATTGTGCATTCAATCATCACAAAATTTCTAGATAATGCTGAACTGGATGTCAAAAAGCTTTTGCTTTATGGTATATTCTGGAAGTTAGAACCCTGGACTCCCCATGCCCTTTTCTTGTAATGATTTTGAATTATACTAATGCTAGTTGGCACAAAAATTGAGCATATAACAAAGTACTCACTATATGGTTATTAGTTCAGCTATTCATATTATGAAGGGCAGAAGGGAACTATCCCTCTCCCTAGAGCACACATTGCTATTTTGAATGGCACAACCTGTAGTTAATTTTTCCCATATGTAGTCAGACATACTCTGGGCTCAGACATGACACAATGTCATATCATGCAGAGATAATTGGGTTAGTTTGCTGTGAAAATTGCTGGTTGGATGCCTAAGCTAATTATCTCCGCTGGGAAGAATTGCATACCAGCTTGGAAGAGTCCAAAGTTAAGGCGACTTAACTGGTTCTCACATCTTAACTAGTTAATTCAGTAACCTGTACGTGGCAGAGGACCAAGTTTTATGAATTTATCCTGGTAAGAATAACTTTTCCATACCAGGCTCTAGGATTAGTACAGAAGGAGAAAGGTCTGCCAACTAGAAGAGAAACTTCACCGTACAACTAAATACCAGTTTCTACAGAATAGATACGATTATCCTTATATTTGCTGCATAGAAAGTAGGTAGCTGCACTCACCATAAAACATATGAAATTAAATAATCCCACCAGTTTTAGTCCATTCAACCTTACTGATGACAGTGGAGTTAGGAGATGGATGATAAAAGCAAATTATCTAGTTCGTTACTGTAGTAACCAGTCTTCCCCCACTGGATGTGGTCTTTACTCCTTTCTGAAATTCTGGGTAGATTTTGAAGAGGTCACACCTCTTGCTGCCAACCCTGCTGTCTGCAGAGATTTTTCCAGGGGAATTGTGAATTGTCCTCCTTATAGAGCTAATTAGTAAGATGAAAACAAAAGACTTCCAGACGCCCCATGGCAAATGGCTGAGGTGCTTTCTTTTCATTATTGCAAATTCTACACAGACAGGAATAATGTGAGTGAGTTTTGTTTCACTTTTGGTGTAGACTGAATCGTTGCAGAAGCAGACAGATGAACCCTTGTTTGGAATAGAAGTAGTTTCCTCACAAATAGCCATTTAAAATTCATCCAAGGAAAAAAGCAAAACAAAACAAAAAAAGGGGGAGGGGGGACAACACCTTTTTTTCATCCCCAGACTACTACAACATAATTTTGTTGCTTTGGGGTAATGCAGAGAAACACCTGCCCCTCTCTCTTGCAAAAAAAAAAAAAAAAAAAGAAAAGCTGCTTTGTGTCATATTTCCACTGTTTATTACCTATGGAGAGTTATGGTTAAAGGAACCGGCATTTAGCCACAAAATGTTTCATGGATCCAGCTTCAGTCTTGGTGGCTCATTGCCCACAGCACAAAACCACCCCACATTTGAACAGAGTTGGCAGCCGGGGCTTAAGAGAGAGAGACATTACTGGAATAACAACTGTGTTGAAAGCCAGGACTGAGGGGTACTGGCAAGGCTCTGGCTGGCCTCTGCCTTACATAACCGTCAAACTCACCTTCGCTGTGGGGGAAAAAAAACCTATTAAAATTTACTTTGAGAAACTTAATCAGGTTGAAGGGAAGCGGGTTTTTTTTCCCCACTATAAAGCAATGGTGTGAACGTATACAAAAAGATAAATGTTATGTCTCTTTGTGACATGTTGTTAATGTAAGTAAATTCAAATCAAATATATAAGCCCACTCTGCAAGCTTTTCACTTATATTTTGTATGGTAATAGCCAATGAAAGTCTCTCTACCAACAAATTATTCTGATGAGAACAGTATGATACAGATAAGATTTCTAGAACTGTAGCTCTTCCACCCAATTTAGTAAACGATAGGTGTTTTCAAATAACTACTAACACTTTTTCCTTCTTTTTCTAAAATACCATTCCAGTATATTAACACAATTAAAAAATAAGACTTTACTCCTGATTTTTCAACTATGCTTGTAAACATGTTTAAAAAGTAGTATTGCTGCATCCTTACTGCTATCAAAATAGAGGCTTATTACTCCTTCATATCACTTAAGATCTCCTCTTCAGTTGACTGTCCCTTCTTGAGATGCAGCGCTCCCGAAAAATCACCTGTTTTCTCCAAGAGAGCTCCTCATTTGTTCACTATAAGGATACAGAGAAGGCTAAACACTTGATGCACTGCCCCATGCTTTATATAAAAGGCCCCAGTCCAAATGCCAAGCTACCTACATTTGATTGCAACTTGGAGGACAGAAAGTGGCAAACCAGTTGGTACAAGGCTACCAACAGAGACTCCTTTGTCAAGGAGCTTACAGTGTACCCACACCATCATTGTGCCACTTCATCACTGTATTATGGTTTCATGCTCAACAACTAGGAAGTCTTTGTCTTTACTATCATGAGATTTGTGTCCAAAACTGAAAACAACATAAATATCAAACATGTCTTCCAGTTTCATGACTATTTGATTAATTTGGTTAAGAAACTATAAAAAAAAAGATAAAATAAATTGAAAATTCTGGGGCTCTTAGTATATTTTAAAGAGCAGTTTTCTAATACCATCTTAATATTGCAATAATTTTGATTTAATTACTGTCTTAGGTAATCGTATAGTCTGGTAGCTGAGTGACAGTGATCACCTGTTGATCCTGTTCTGTCTTGTCAACCAGGTCACACCGAAGCCACTTGTCTTGCAGTATTCTACCTTTCACAAGGGTGGTGAAGAAGATGAAAACTGGCCTTTGCACTTTGAGTAGTCATATAAAACACTTCTCTAAATGTAATTTCTGGTTGTTCTTTTCTATCGACTAACCATTAACTTGAACTATATATGATTTTATTCTATGCCTGAGCGTAGTGCTGGAAAGAAATGGGAGTGTCAGGGGACTTGGAAAGGAATGCAATAATGACATCATCTATATAATGTAAACATCCCATGATGGCTTTCTTCAGAAGGGAGAGTTGCTGCGTTTTCAACACCTACAAAAGCAATTCATTGCGATTGCAGGATCCAGCTGAGATACCAAAGCTCAAGAGATGATTAAAAAAATCCCCCTGCCCCAACAAAAAAGACCCTAGACACCTGACTCTTTCTATCAGAAAGGCCAATCTCACCACATATCATATTTAGAAAAAACAGGTTTGTAAGTCCTATCAAGCAGTTACACTCAAAGCCATGCTTTGAGTGTAATACCAGCAAATTTAGTGCTGTGCAAAGCCAAGAAGTATCCCTCTTTTTGTCTAAAGCATGCTGCAGACAGAAGGATTGCATTCGGCTGCCCATTTATGTAATAATCTAGTGACAACTTAAACTTTAAATTCTGGATTTCCATTACCTGTAAGTAATTAACACCCACAGCACCCATTTTTTTCTTAACCACCAAACTAAAGGAAACACAGGTTCATTAGGCACTCTCTGTTCTGCGTGCTTACTCTGCACAAGGAAAAGTGCTGGGTATGGCTTCAGGAGAATAGCAAATAGGTCTATGACTTGCACTTCATCAGGGAGAGCACACATATACGTAAGACAAGGAGAATCCTGAGCTTTGTTTTGCAGACTTTTCCTGTTTTGTTTTTTTTTTTACTATGCCCTTCTTAGATAAAGCTGAGAAACAGTTGCTTGATTGATTTACTGAAGATAATCTCATATCTTATTTCATGGCATTTGTCACATGAGTTATTGCTGATCCCCTGTTGGAAAAAAGATTTCAAATGCCTATTCAGTCTGCTGCCTCACAGTTTGATTTTTCCTCGTGCCTAACCTCGTGCCTAAGAGTGGGATGTGTTCACTCAAAGTACAGAAAATTACTGTGACCAACCACACTGCTGTAATAATGTTCTCTCAAATCATAGGAAGAGGGGCAAAGGAGCAATTATTAGATCTATTATTGAGACCAAATAGGAAAACACTTCTCCACAGTTTTACAGCCAGCCTTATCTTCATGACAGCATAAGTACAATAAAATCTCCAGACATTAAATATCCAAATTTATATTTGCATGGTTAGAATTTATATTTTGTGGCTTGAGCTCATCTCCAACAATTAATCTTTGTTTCTGTAATTATTACTTGGTGATACCTTTCAACGCCATTTCCTATAGATGACCATGTAGCACTCAGATCCTGGCTGTAAATGTTCATAAACTTCTCAGCTTAAGAATGCATCTTCCTATATTTATCTCTGCTTTGTGTTGTAAAGGATATCTCATTGTATTCTGCAGTTAAAAATTTTTGCTGTTCTGAACTGTTCTTAATAATTTCACCATTCTTACTGAGAACTGAGTATGTATTATTTGTAGGACTTTTTCACTTTCAATATACAAAAGAACACCCACAAAAATCAAACACCTGATGTTCTTTGGCCTTGCTAGTTAGTTATACTTCCTTGACGGCTTTAGCTTTTTTTTAATTTAAATTATAATTTTTAATCATAATCTGTTGTTTTCTTGTACGTCTCGTACTTCTTAAAGCATTAAGTTAATCTCTTAGATCATCCCTTGATCATCAAACTGCTTAAGCATGTATTTACATATTTTCACTGAAGCCAAAGAATGCGTAGGCTGAAACACGTTCCTGTGCCAGGGCTGGTCACGGTGTCTAGCACTGTGCATGTTCAAACCCTGATCTGATCCAAATACTTGAAGATCTGGGCTTACGAAATCATGAAGTGTGACTATGATATTGGTAATAAATTACAGGAACTCAGTTTAGCAACAAGAAACAGAATTTCTGAATCTCACATAGCCATGTCAAGAGATTATTGTATTTCTTATAGAAAAAATCAAAGAGTGCTTCTACTGGATTTCCCTTATAGGGCATTAATTTCACTCTGCAGATGAAATAAAGCTGAAGATAGTTGTGACATCTGTAAACATCTATTAATTTTTTTTTTCAGTCTGTAGCCATGATCTGATCTTCTCTTTTGCAGCTGAAAAAAAATGAGAAAGAGTTACATCCTTCAGACTCAGCTCATTGCAAAATAGCCACTAAAACTACTCTGAGGAACTCTGCTCAGAGAGTGCCTATTTCTCCTCATTGAATGGTAATGAAGTTGAAGTGTGGATGTGAGCAGTTGGAGGAGATTTATCTTATTCCTGGAGAAGAGACAGTATTTTTCATGGTGTTCAAAGTGCTAAGATTTAAAATATAGAAGATAACAGAAAATCTGGCTAATTAACTTCATCTGTATGTTGTTTTTTTTTAATATAAGAGCAACTTCTAAGTTCTTGTCATATTTGTGGTAATGGAGATAGCAAATAATTTTTATTAAAAGAGTTCTTCTCCCCATTGCCTTTGAGAAGTCTTAATTTCTCTCTCTCTCACCCTGTGACATAGCTGCAGGACCTTTTCTGACATCTGAATAGCTCCTGAATTTCAGTTGAGTAAATTGAATTGAAAGCATGATAAAAAACTTTCCAGATGCTTAAAGGGTCCTATTGGCCGGATGGTCACACTGTGCTGTGGGTGGAAAATTTGGCTGTATCATGAAGTGTTTGAATGTGAAATAAAAATCCACCCATCAATATGTGAAATGTGGGTTTGATTTTCATACTACTTTAAATACACATTTCAACCCATGGTAAAATTTTCAAGGAGAGTAATCCACGGCCTCTCCTTGTAAAAGAGCATGTCTACATTAGTTGTTTTAAGCCAGATTAGTGTTTAGGCCAGTGTGGCTTTGAGATGCAGTCCCAAGTTACTGCAAACTTTGGAGCAGTCTCAGAATAGACAAACTGAACTACTTTCGCATGAAATACAGCAAGCCATGTGTTCTGGGAGCACCTTTAGTATGTTCTACCTGCTACTAGACATTTAGTCCATAGCAACAGATTAGAAACAGGCCATAGGTTAAATCAGAAACAGTCCAAAACCAAATCCTCCAAAATACATACAGTGCAGAGATTGTATCCTCAGCAGTGGCTGTTTAATCTGCTCTTCTTGTGCTATCTGCTTCTGTGAACCTTGCTAGAGAGTCAGCACCAGTTGTCACTTCAACCCAGTAGCTGCTCTACCACACAGATTTCTGTACTCACACCTTGCCTTCAGCACCATTCAGCTCAGTTAATGTTTAGTTGAGGATGTGTTATATGTAGATAAATTGTGATTTATGACAGATTGTGTGTGTTTTCCTGGATACCATTTGCCTGCTTCCAGCACACACATCATCGATTTGTGCATGCAGTCTAGAACTTTATCAGGTATTTGTCTTGTACTCTGAAATAAGGACAGCTTTACAGGAAATGGCAAACACGATTTAGACCAATGAGAAACGCTATCCTTTTTGAAACTTAAGGTAAAATGCCTTTTAACTCTAGGTCAGGATTTCACACTGAGTCTATATTTTAGTCATTAATAATATTTCAATCGAATTAATAGTATTCCAAACCTTCACTTACTGACATAAAATAATTATATCTTCACACTTTTTTCACGCATATACAAATAAAATGAATAAATTAATGTTGTAATATATTTTAGAGTGCTAATGAAAGGAACTCAGAAATATTGGCATCATACATTTTCTTAGAAGAAAGCAAGGACTAGTGTCCTAGGATTGGATTAACTTCTCATCTGAAAACAGTATAATAAACGGAAATCAAAATTGTAGCACACTACTATTACAAAAAACATATTACCATGTTGACAGAAGACATACTTATTTTCTGTGTCTTTCAGCCAGTTAGATAACAATACGTAAAGATAGCCCATACAGACACAAATAGTTTTGCCTTATTGTTGTTTTTGTTACTAAACACGATATGAATCTTTAAAAGAAGCCTGTACACATTGACTCCATGAGCAGTATTTCAGGTTTATACCGAAGTAGGAAGTTAAATTTATAGTTACGGTGCATGACTGAGCACTTTGTCAAGTCCCAGAGAGTGCTCTGGCACTTTGATCACTGAGACAGGCATTTGTTAAGACACAGGTCATGGTTTGTCTAAGGAAAATACACAGTTCTAAATTCCCTGAAAAGATTTTCGAAAGGACCCTTATTATTTTACCTATTGATTTCCAGCATTTTATATTTACAGACTGGAGTCACTATCTGCCATACAACAAAATCATTGTTAAACAGATATTATTTTGCTTTGCTTTGGAAACTCCAAATAAAGTTGCAAATACACCCGGCCATTCTGTGAATATTCAATTAAAACTGCCACAAGACTGCTTCTATGGAAGGAGTTGTGAGGATGTGAAAGTAAGCTAAGGAGTAGAATAAAATATTCAATTCTCTGGTTAGTAGCTACATGATGTAACAACAACAGCAGTCACTGACAGAGCTCTGCTGGAAAGGGAAGGTGAATGGCAGTTGCTCCAATGTAGTTTCCTGCTATCAGTAGAGAACATAACAACAGGCATTAATCCACACATTTAATCAGAGCTAATAATATGTCCAGGGAGCTACCACTTCCAAGGCACAAGTGCAATTGTTGTCATTGTACATTTGTCCTAGAAGCCTCTTAGGCAAGTGCGTGTCATAATATTTTAGGAGCCAAAAGAATCCGAGTTCGTGTGACTTTAATTATTAACATACTCCCCTTTTCTTAAAAAGAAGGAATGGTAGTATTATAAATCATGATGTCTAATCACATTTATTTTCTGTTGTTTGAGAAGAACACTCAAAGTTTTTGAAATCTATGTATTATTTGTTTCACAGGGAAGAAATGACATTATAATAACCCTCAGAACAGCTTAGAGAGAAAATTCTGTTGGTTTTGGATGTTTTTGTTTTAATCCAATCCATTTTCTCTGTGCCATGGATGAATCTGTATTTGGTTTAGGCAGAACCATCTTAGATACCACAGTTGCTTCAAACTGCGCAGCTCATTGAGACAAAACAAGAAGTCTCTTGATAATTGATGACTGAATAAACAAAGAGGAAAGTGGAGGCAGATGTGTGCTGGAAAGTTTTCTGAAATCCTAGGATGGGATGGGAGAGAGTTTGATTTTTATTTTAATCAGAAGTACCACAATTCTCTCTTCATCCTGAACATTTCCTACTTGACTTTTTTTGTTCTTAATCTTTGTTGGGAGAGGGCATTGCTGATGTTTAATTTTAAGTGAATTTCCAGTGGTAAATCTAGAAAGGTTTTAGGCTGGCAGCTGTGCAGCCTCAAGCCCTCCCTCTGCAAAACAGGCTCTGAAGAGCGAACAGTATAAATCCCTCCAACACTGTCCTGCCAGAAAGTTTCTTCCTCAACAGGGAAACATCATCTACAGGAATTACTGACCTACTAGCACCTTTGTCCATCTGGTTTTTATATTCTTGCCGAAGCTGCCTCAAGAGTATCAAGACATGCTGTATGTTCTCATACTACAGACACATTTAACTCCCTCAGTAGGAGCTATATCAGAAATACAAGTTCACATAGGCAGGGCCCATCATTCAGATCCTGTCTTTACTTCTCCTGTCACTACGCCTGCTCCTCTTCAACTCAAAAACTTGCCTCCTTTTGACAATAAGTACACATCTAAGCTGGCTGGAGAAAGAATTCCTTCAGAAATGTTTGCCAAAAAAATTTTCTTCCTGAAATTGGATCCTGTAATTACAGTTCAGTATAAAAAGAAAACTTGAGACCCAAATCAAATAATTTTTTTTAGTGGAAATGCTGTGACCACTAACAAGCTTTAGATTCAGAAAAGCTGCTGTGGCTTTTTATAAGCACAGTCTTAGAAGATTTGTACACTTCAGTCTTTTATGTGGGATGTGCATCACTGTGTCACTCACTGAGTTACTCCGGCATGTGGCAGTAGTCACTGGTGACACCTCACGGCAGGTTCAGCTTGGCTGAGTAACCTCACTAACAGAGGAAAACGGGATAACGACACAGGCATGTTAAGGCTCACCTGAGGAATACCTATGGCATCTCTGAATACAATAGTTCCAGGAAGAAACTGAATTATTTTTCTTTTTGTGGGAGAAAATGAGCATTAAATTTCTTTTACAAATAGAAACAATCCCTGTGGAATTCAGAAACAATCTTGTAGCAAATAGTCCCATTTTTTACCATGTTTCTTGATTGAACTTATTCACTTAAGAGCTAATAAGATCTCCACCCAAACGCAGTGATTCTGCTATGTGGTAGTAACTTACCTGACTTAAAGTAAGATGGAGTTGGGTTAATGCACAGACTTGGATGACATAAGCTGAAGCAGAAAGTGCCTGTGTCAACTGTTGTGTAGCTTCTGAGTGTCCTGCTGATGGAGGAGCTATCTGCTTAATAAGATACAAGATATGTTCTTAACCCCCTCTGCTCACTGATGATCCTATGGCACCTCTTCCATAACAGTAGTTACTAGGGTACTGTAAAAAAGGAATTCTTCAGTTGTAAAGTATTCCCTTTAATAGTTGGTGCAATGTGTAGGAACACATTACTCTAAATCAGATTTAATTGGACAAGGGATGAGAATGAAGAGGGTTTTAGTTATTCTTGCTTTGATTCAGGCTGTCCAGTGCAACACCTGCTTTCATATCTCAGGCTGCTTTGGTTGGTGCTGGTGCACAAGCACTTGCCAGTCAACCTTTGACTAAAACAGAAAAAAAGCAGAAATAATGCTGTTTCTAATCAAGTTTTCCAAAGCCAGGCCATCACAATGTCTGCATCTCTCTTCGTAGTACCGTTTTTCTGTCCACATTTTCCCTGTCTTCATAAAGCTACCCTGAAACGTTGGCTGGTGTGTATTTCAAGGATTTGTGGCAAGTTCTTTGTAACTTCTCCTAGGCCGAATATCACAACAATTTGTGTCTGAGTCTCAGAGTGCTGAGAAGTGCAAATGTCAATGAAAAGGGGAAACTCAAATATGTATGCACTAAACAAAATAGTAACACTGGAACTCACATTTGGCAAGTTCTGTCTTCTGTAGTTATTAAGTATTGAAACAGTTACTCTAGTCCCAGTGGTTCTTTGAAAGCATCTGGATATAGCTTATCAGCCACTTAGAAGAAGAATATGAACAAACTAATGACAAACAGTCTGTGTTCATTTGAGGATTCTCACTCCTGCATTTCATTTGGCTCACAAGAACCTGACCAACTGTTAAACCACAAAGAGCTACTGCAAACCTAGTTTATTGAAAAAAAAAAGTCTTAAATAAAAAGTCTGACTATAAAAGCCAAAAATAAACTAAATTTTAAAATTACAGCATAATTTCCATAATTAAAATTATCCTGTGTAAGTGTTCCTACACTGTGGTCTCTAAACCAAGAGTCTCCATGAAAGTCATGTAGCACACCCAAGATCAGACTATGAAGCACAGCCCAGACTCCCATTGTCCCTCATCCCAGGTGAACGTTGTAACCATTACACCACAAAGACATTTCACTCTTGCAGACACATACACAATGAACCTTGAACTCTTTTCTGTATAGACAGGTTGTTCCTGCTCAATCCACCTAACGCTGCAGGCAAGGTGTTCTCCTGGGAGCTACAAGCTGTGGAAGAAGCTATCCCCCTGGCAGACAATGAAATTTAATCTGCTCCACATGTTACAGATAACCTATGTATGTGCTGAACTGCTATATAAATTCCATGTACAGTTTTATTGTTAACATCAAGAAAAAAGCACTTCTTTTTCTCTTGCTCCTATTCGGTAATGGTCACGACTGGAGTTTGTGAAGAGCCACATCCTGGACATGGCATATGCTGAGAATACTTCGTATCTAGATACAAATAGAATGGAAATCTGAAAGCAGCTGTGGTTTCTGAGCTCTGCTCCAATCTGAGGTGATCTTGAGCATGCTCAAACTCAGATCTTTCAGACATTGATCTGTCAGACACTGAGTTTTAAGGTTAAAAAGCAAGCAAGTTAAGCAAAGAATTAGCAGCAGGCAGTGTTAAAACATTTTTAATGTCAAACAAAAGCTAAGTAGGAGTTTTCAGGGTTTTACCATTGGATTTAAGCACAAAATCCTATTTGTAATTCCTAAATCCCATTTCAGGAACTTTTTTGGATCTTTTCCTTAACATCTTGATGACCTATGCTATGTTCTCAAATTCAGTAAGAAACTGAGAGTAGTAGGTCTAATCTGTTATATACATGCATAGCAGCTGTAGGCTGCTTCTAATCACCAACTTCTTTATCTGAGAAGATAATTTTTTGTTCTAACAGTAGATATTTTTTGAGTAATGACTCAAAATTTAAACCAGAATTAAATACATTAAATGCAAATTCCTAGATAATTAGCTTATTATGTAGCTAAGTTGCTAAATACATTATATATCAAATAGCTATTTCTATTGAAGAATATCCCAAACAATTCTGTAATGAAATCCATACATTGTTTTTCCACTTTATAGAGACCATTCTTATTCTAACACAGTACAAGATGTTACTGCACAAACTTCATTTGTGTTACCTTCTACTCCTTTCTTAGGAAGCCTTTTAATGATAATGCCTGCAGTTCTAACAACAATTTTCAGTCTTTATTGCTTATGGGATCTAAGACTAATCAGAAATATAACACTTCACTACATTAGAAAGTGATTGATCCCAGTATGTAAAAGACATTTTTCTCCTAGTGCAAGGCATTTCTGTCTTTGTACTTTGCAACTACTGGCATTAACAGGAACCTGGAAGGAAATCAGTGCAAATCAGAACTAAGCACTGAATATTTCCTACATGTATTTGCTGCTTTGTCTTTCACAGGAGAGACTGCCTGTGAATTCCCCAAGTACATTATCACACATTATAAAGGAAGAAGTGCAATGAATGCAGTTGGTTTGTTCCCCAGGAGTTCCCTCTGGTAGATTACGTCAAAGTACTCCCAGCCATCAGTCTGTCAGGTCTGCTCGGATGTTTTGGAAGACAGTACTCTGAATGGGAATGTAACAATAGCAGGCTGATTTTTCAGCAGCCAGTACTGATAACTCTGATAAACAGAATCTTCTTGAGTTACGAAGTGACGCTTATCAGAGGTTCCTGCCTTAGACGCCAAGGCTATTCATCATGTAATTTGATATTGTTGGAGAAAACCATAATTATCCCACATTTGAAGGCATAAGGACATCTAGCTGATAATAATTCGCTGCTGAATCCACTTTAATCTTTCCTATTCATTTACTTTAAAGAGATGTGACCTAACAAGGTTTTACTTTAACAAAGGTATGACTTACTAGCTTCGTGATTATTACTAAATTATAGACCTGGCAGTCTTGGAATTTCATTGCTATAGCAGGGTAGAACTCAGACTCTCCTAATTCAGAAGTCCAAGAAGTTATCCGTTGACAAAAGTGAGGAACACATACATCTCCCAGCAGATATGGAGGTTTAGTTCTATCTCCAACCATCAGTGAGCAGCTGTAGTAAATATCTGCTGTTCACATCAAGTTCTGCCTACATGTTGGCCTATTTCACCCTACAAGTACAATGAAAATTCCAGCTGACATGCAGGCTGGGTCCATTGTTAACTGCACCTGAATTTGTGATTTTCAGCTAACCCTGGCTGCCCAAATAATGGGAAACCTCATAAGACCTAGGCAGTTTGCTACTCCTATTCTCAGGTACCTTGTGTCTCTGCCTCTGCTCTTTGGTTGTTCAGCTGTCCATCTGCTGAAACTGTGTGAATTGTGTGAATAAAGCTGGGTTCCAGCAGCGATAATTATCCCCTTGGAACTGTAATGGGAGTTTTTATCACATCATCCATGGACTGACCCAGGAGATTCTAGGAAGAAGCTGGCTGGCCATCTCAGTGTGCTGAAGCAATTAGTTATCTGATAGGCTATATCCTGCTTCCAGGAAGTCAAGAACTATCACATCACAACAGGTTTTAGCTCCTGCCTCCAGGGAAACACATGAAAGCTCACAAAGTTATAGCAAACAAAGTAATTCCTCCGGCTTAGGCCAACTGCAGATCCCAGCAGTCCTCTCCCTCACATTTCTTGGCACCAGAAAACTGATTTACCTTTCCTCCTTCAATTTTTTGCTCAATCATGTGATAGGAAGTCAGATTCTCTGCCCTGCTCACTCTCTCTTTCATACGCTAACGCATACTTCCGTGCTTATTATAAACATTCCCAAACCACCCATGTAAGCATTCACAAAATCTTTATGAAAAAGCTATATGCTTTAAAGACAGATTTTTATTAGACAGCCTTTAGGTTGCTCATTTACTTCTTCATATTCTTAGCATGGCAACCATACATTACAATATTTTCATCTCTAAAGGCAGCACAAAAAAATGAGATTTTGGCTTTTCTCCAGATATTTTCTCATTGTTAACAGGAATATCTGTTTTTAGACCCTTTCCCGTTTTTCTGTAAAGGTAGCCTTATCTTCTTGATTCATCAGTAACAAACTGTTACTGATGTGGAACTCAGGCTCTTTGAGGTTGCCTTTCCTGTAATTACTGTTTCTGTCATTAATTGACCACTGAAACTTGGCCTAGCTAATTTGGATTTGATGTAATTTCTTAGGCTTATATAGGGGAAACAAATCTACTGGAGCATTTTGGAAGCATTTAATTTTTTTATCTTATCATTACAGAATAGCTGTTAATGTCTGCAAGTTCTTTTCCTGTCATATGCTGTATATAGAAACAGATAACCCTAGCTGAAGTTCTAGATCATTTTTGGGGAGTGAAGTGGGAAAATGTTTCTAAGAGATTGGTGGTGAGCCAAAATATCAAGACTCATAGATCCTAGGCTTGTTTATTCATGTTTTATGTGTAGATTCAACATTTAAATAAATCTACAAAAGAAATTATGGATCTTTATAATAAAAAATCTCCTAGTTCTGAAGTCTTTTGACTATATGCTCTTACTGCATTAAATTACCGCGTAAGAATAAATTTCATCAAGGAAATGTAAAGAAGACAGACAGCAATAACTAACAGAAAGGCACTGGAAGAAGTTGTTGAAGAGTACAAATGAGGGATCTGAGCTCTAAGCAAGGAATTCACGTTACACAATACTGACAGTGGTGAATTCCTTTAGCACACCATTGCTAGGGGAGCAACAATGCTTTCTCATTACCTCTTTTGTACCTTTACATGTTCACAATAAGAATGTTTATATCTGAAGCTTCCTGACAGTCCACAGGCACAGACAGCCAAGACACTTTTCTGCTCACAACCTTCCCATGCCATTTTACTGAGGAGTTATATTCAAAACCAGCCACTTCTGGTTATAGAATAATCAAGGGAATTTTAAAACACTTCACTGCAACAGGTGTCCAATTTTATTTTTTTTAAATGATCACTGGTAATTCGGCCAGAGGTAGAAAGAGGGTGTTGCATATTGTTTGATATTTGTAGTTTTAATTCTCAATGTCCCATATGTGTATGTGTGGAAGTGGGAATGCTCACCTTGTGTTTCTATGTCTGCACACATACCTACTTCACATACATGAGCATTAGTGGGAGTGGATGCTTTCTGGAAAAACACACAATGCTCATTGTACAGTACTAAGAAAATGCAAGGGGAGGAACTAGTCCAGCCAAAAAAACGTGATAGGACACATTTTAAAAACAAAATTTGGCTCTTTAAGGAATGATGACACCTTTTACTCAGCTATTATATCTTTTCCAGCATAACTTAAAGCCTCAGGCTATGATTTTATGATACCAACATGCAACATATTAAAAGGATTTTCTTCTTAGTCAGATGAAACTTATTCTTTAGTTCCTGAAAATCAATTCTTAGCAAAAATTAGCAATGAAGTGAAACAAGTAACAAGGAAAACAGCATATTTGAAATACATAGAAATTCCTCGAAGCTATCCAGAATTCCAAATTCTCTTACTGCATGTCCATGTCCACTGTTACTTTTAGATGGGATAGGAAGGTCTTCTCACCCCAGGCCATACACAGCTGGAGCAGAAAAATCACACACAGGAATTTCTCCTTCCCTATCTCATTGTTTCACAGCCCTTCATGCCATTTAGGTCATGCTGAAAAGTAATCAAGCAGTAGCTCCTCTCAGAGATGCGCATCCCTTTGCTTAGGATGTAGAGCAAACTGGCTTGCCTCAATGCTGATGGTACTTATTTGGTATGTAGGTGGAAAGGCAAAGATCTGTTGCAGCTCATTTCTGTGCTGCAGCATGCAGTGCTGGCAACAGGCCAGGCAGGGCAACTTCTGAGCACGTCTCACTTCCAGAGCATCTCAGCATCCAGAAAGGCCCACAGCTTGGCCCAATGTGGGCCAGACTGTAAGTCCGGGCTGTGACTGCCAGCTGTGACCATTCAGTTGATCCATGAATTCCACTCTTCCTTGTGTTAAATTAAGGGAAATTATTTGTCCCAGACAATACAATGAAGTAACTGAGACCTTTGTTACTTGTGGCCATGAAAGATGATTCTTAGAATCGGCCCTTATTCCACTTTTCTGACCAGAACTGATTCTTGTCCCACTTCTTTTCACCAAAACGTTGCTTTGGCCACAACACTATTTTAAATTTTCCCTCATAATATGTTCAGATTGCGTAGATAAAAAAAAGTATTTATATACAACCCTTTTCAGTAGCATTCACACTTCAGCCATAGGTCAAGAGCAGAGCTTATAGCTATTACCATAGTTTGCAGCCATCCTCTCACCCAATAGCCCAGATGCTACTGGCAAGACAACACAAACAATAAAAGAAAAAAAAATTTCAAACATGGATGGAAAAAAAACCCTTTTAAATACTTCCTCAGAATAAATACAAATATAGATACAAGATACTTTTTGTCACTAATAAATGGACAGGACAATAAGATAGCTGGACATATATAACACCTCTTGAACACCTCCTTGCACCTGCTGAGGACTTCAGGGGCGGTTGCAAGTACTCTGTTCCTGCCCACACCTGGTCCAAGGAAAGGCTGCTCACATGTCTTGCAAACTGAGACGCTCAGGCGTGGAGGTTAACTGGGGAGACAGTACTTGGCAAGGTCATGCAGGGCTGCCAGTGCTACCTGGCATGACTCACAGGCATTGCAAAGTGATGAACTCCTACTCAACTCCCTGAAAAAAACACCACCATTTGTGAATCTGGCTAACAGTGTTACATTGCAACATCTATTTGTTTTTGTACTACCTTGCCAATTACACTTGAAGCCTGAGGGTGACCAGATAGCTATAAATCTTGATAGTCCAAAATAACTAAGTTTGAGACAGATGCTTAAAAATATACGTATCTAAGAAGAGGTATAAGGCCTCTGTTACTACAACATGCTAAAGTTTCATTATTCCTACCATTTATGTTTGCTTTCTTTGTTTGAAGAAAGTTAACACACTATTCCCATATCAGCCCCAAGAAAACAGTTACAGCTATACAGTGTGGCAGGCATAAGATGCTACAAGCCACTTAGTTCTGGTTTCCTAATCAATCAGCAACACCCATTGCAGCATGGTGCTTTGCATTTTACATCACTGGACTTCTTCCCACAGAAATCGGGGGCAAGAGAGAAAGGAGAAGTAGGTTCCAAATATCTTCCCACCCCCAAGTTGGTTCACATACCCATCTCTGGAACTTGGAATAAATTCCTGAGTTTAGGCAGCTTAGACATAGCCAAAGTGATTAAACCTGACTTCTTAGTATCACACAGGCAATGCGATAGACCAGGAAGCTGAATTCATATTTGCTCAGGAAAGTACACTACATTTTAAGACTGCATGTAATTTGGGAAAGATCTTTTGGACACTCTTGAGCTGATATCTGTAGAGATATTGTGCAACAGCAACTGTTACAATTTAGGGCATTTGGTCTGTGCCAAATTCTACTCCACTGTGCATTACTCTAATTTAGGGTGCAAGCAGCCTACCCAAATACCAGCACAAAACTGGGTTGGTTAAATTGTATACCTCTTTTCCCATGGCTCCTCTTTCAGTTGAAGGGAAGACACACGCTTTGTGATACAGTGATTCAGAGCATAAGGCTCATTTGGGTGATTTGGATTGCAGCCTTGGTGACTCTCTCATTCCTATTTAAGCTAGTGGCATTGTAAAAGTCTCTCTGTTTCTTACACTGACCTTTGAATGATAATTAGGACCTGTCTGTATAACGTCTAGTAAAACAAGGCTCCAAGCACACACAGACATCTGTTACCAAATTGATCTAACCCAAACTGATTTGTACTCCCACATACACACTGAGTTATATTGACATTTAGTAACACAGGAAAAAAAGCAATTAGGAAAGTTATATTTGGCTTTATGCTGCAGGGAAATGACAAAAATAACCTAAAGTTAATGTATATGTTAAATAAAACTTCCATTTTCATTTAAGAATTAAATATATAATCTACAAAATTAGTATTTTTTATCTTATCTAGACCATCTATTGTCTGCCTAATAAATGTCTGCTCCTTTCACTGTTGTTTTTTATAAAATAAAATTAACCACAATAAATAGCTACCTGAACGTATATAATTATCGTTTACCATTCATTCCCTGCTGTTTATGTCTTCATAGTTTAATATTGCTTCAACAGGGAATTTTCTACCAGTTCCTCTCAACACAGTACATCACATCCCATTGGTCCCAGCCTCAGGAAAGGACACTAATTGCATGGTTGCTAAGACTGACTTTTTACCACTGTTGGTTTGAAGATGTTTCAGAGCATTACAGAGATGCTATCAGGTCTTCCTCTCTCTCCTGTGCCACACACAAGACACCTGCAAACCACTGAGCTCTTTACCCAAATGCACCCTCATTCTTGCGTTCAGATAGTTCAGTGCTTGCTATTGTTTGCATACATTTTGAGACAAAAAATGTTTAATAACATATCTACAGCAAGTTGGAAATATTTCAGTGAAATAATTTTGCCTGTGAAAAGGCAGTGTTATTTTTTTTTAAAAAATGTTTATTAACATTTTTTCTATGAGGGAAAGTTGCTTCTCATTTCTCTTTTTATTAAGAATAGAAACAGCATTGTATTCTGACCTTCTCTGGTAATTTTCCTTCTCAATTGTTTAGTTAATTTATTTAGAATTTAATATTCTAGCATGTTTATTCAAATGTTGTTTAAATATCAGGTTAAATGTTATTCAAATATCAGGTTATAGGGTCTGTTATTCTAGTACAATGTTTTGAAGTTATCCCAGCAGAATACTCTCTATATCAAAAGGAAAACATTATTTTCTCAAAAGTAATTTACTGTAAATTTTTAACATTTAGTTTTAACTTCTAATTTCTAATACAAAAAAAATTCTGACATTTTCATAAAACAATACTGCTTTCCAACTTGCTACTGTTAACATTGGTTTTATTATGTTGGGAATTGTACTGTAAACTAGGGAACTCTGTTTTTTAAACGAAAATAGTGAGGAACCAGCATGCAGTACTAGATGAGCACACACTTCTGTTTATCCTATAGCTAGAAAAGGAAGTTTATGTTCATGTGAAAAATGAGACTTAAATAAGTATTTCCTATTGGGCTTATACAAGCACATGTGATGGCATAGTTGGAAACCTGAGATTTAGCCATTAAAAAAAACAGCTGATGTAGAAGGCAAATGTCAGCAAAGGAGACACAGTTGATTTTCCAATTCATTAGCATAGTTTCAATAGGGCGAGAAGCAAATTGATGTCTGATTTTTTTTTCCACACAGTCACAAAATCTGGTAAAAGTTACATCACTTCCTTGCACACCAGCCCCACTAAATTGTTTCCTATGCCAATGTTCCAACTGAAGTTGGAAATTTTGGAGGATTTTCTTCTTCTCTGAAAAGCCAGAGTTAATGGTGGCTGAAACCAGTTTCATCTGGTATTACTTGAATATTGATATTATACTTGAAACACAACAGCAAAAACTATGTAATGGCTTTCATTGAAGTGCATAAGAAGTTCCTGATAAAAATAACAGAAACCATTTTACTTATTTAATATACGCATAATACTCCATTAAAAACAAGAAAAAAAGCTAGCATTAGCAAGAGGATGGACTAGACCATTATTTAGACTTTTTTTTTTTTTACTCTGATTTTAGGATACAGTAAAACACACTCTGTAACATCTCCACTTCTCAAAACATCCAAGAACATGAACAGAGCTCTATGGGAAGTAATTATAGAACTCAGCAGCACAGCTGTCCCTGGCAGTTCAGTGCTCCTTGAGCACTGACATTTTCTCTCCTTGGCTGGTAGAGACACATAGCTATCCCCCTCACTCAGCTTCTCTGAGTGTGATCAGTACTTTACAAATTTCAAAAAAAGAATGACACTTTTTCAAGCCCATGCATACAGAGAGAAGATGGTGCCTGTCATTCTAAGGATCTGAGCTTGGTTTCTGAATTAAGAATCTTCAGACTACAACAGCAGGTGGCAAAAAATGTTTATGGGTCAGATCACTCATGTTTAGCTCTTACTCATCCCATCCAAAAGTGGTTGAAAAGTGGGGGGGCGGGGCAGGCGGTGTTATCGTTTCTAGAGGAACTCTTGTCAGCAGAAGGCATGCTAAACAGAGTAACCCAAATGTCTTAAGATCGTGAGATTAAGTAACCAGTGATGTTTTGTACTAGACGTGGCATATGATATTGTAGACCTCAGAAACACAGATCAAGCACAGGCAAATACAATCCCTGGGTTTGAAAGTATTGAACAAGACAGTGAAAGGGAGACAGAAATCATGTCCTGACTATCCCACCTGAAAACTTCTGAAATCTGACGGAAAGAAGTGGCTATGGATGTAAATACCATGACCAAAGCTCACATTTCAATGTGTGGCTAAGGTCTGGGAAAATATCTGTATACAGTATAGTATTTGCACGACCATTTTATCATCATAAGCAGAATGTTTTTTGTTTTTTTACTAAGCTTTTGATCAATTACGGGTTTTTTTAAATAATGTATCCTACAATAACTGTGTATTTAAATGAATACTGCTATCAAAAGAGCTGTGCAGAGCCCTGCAAAATGATGTGCGATTGCCTGGATTGAAAAAAAAATGTAACAGATATATCTTAAGAAACATTGGAAAACATTTACGGTTTTACATATGGTCAGGATATCTTGGAAATCACAGGGCAGCTGGAACTGCATTACTGAGAACAGTCTTCCCAAATACATCTGAGAGAAACAGTTTTTCCAGAAAGCCTCCCCTCCATCTGCAGATCTAGTGGATGCCTTTTACCAGTTTTAGATAGCTTTTTCTCCTAAGCTATGTACTTGGAGTATTTTTCTTTCTATGGCATCATCAGCCAAGTTACATTTTAATCGGAAGCTGTAGTGAAGAAAAGAACCAACATGTGTTTGTGTGATTATAAACAGGGTTTGAAAGCAGGGGAATGCCGGCACAGGGGTGAGAGCAGAGCTCCAAAGCTGCTGATCCTGGTGCAGCTACATTTACACAAATGTATTCTGAAGAAATGCAAAGAGCTTGATTACAGTAAATATGGCCTGATTTTTCAAGTCATGAGAAAGTAGGTCAGAGGGAGTTTAGTTTATCACTAGGATGTTTGTGCATCATTGTTAGACCTTTCCCATGACTTCCCAGCTGTATCTCTTGTCCATCCCTGCACTAAACTGCACTCACTGCTGTTGTGTAAGAAGCAAAGAGGGAAATGAAGCCATGCAACTTCTGTGAGAGGGCGACTAACTTTAGCTTCTTGTGCAGACAGAGTAAAGACAGACAAAGCATGACTACAGTACATGCACCAATGAAGAAACGGTACTCAAGTACCATAGATACTTCATCCCACATATACATCCGTATTTGTTCCACTACAATTTAGTGGTCTTGGTATTCACCTGACCACAGTCACAAGCTTATGGTCACTGCTAGTCACACTGCTTGTCAGTGCTAATAACAAGTCCACAGTCAGAATGGATGTGGCATCAGGCAAAATCCAATTCAGTTGTATCACTTCATTCTCACACCGCAAATAGGAATAAATTTGGGAGAGGTCTGCGCAAGGTCTATCCCCAACCTATGCCATCCTAATGCTGATTAAGGGCTTAAATAATATAACACACAAACTTACCATTAAATATTAAAGCCACTAGACAAATACTGAAAAATAACAAGGAGTAGGTACTCTGTGATATTAATACTTGCAGCCATCAAATATTTAACAAGTCCAAAAAGTTAAGAAATATGTATTAATTTTATTTTAAATAGTGCTTCTTTTCCCAGTCATATATTATTTCCTCTCCATTTTGAAAACTAAAAGTAAAAAGAAGTTATCAAATCTTGTAGTATCTGATTTACAAGTGAAGGAGTAAGACCTATTATTCCTCTACATTCATCATTATCTTTGTGTCCCATTTATTCTTACTGTAGTATGTTTTCTTTGACAAAATATTAAACTATATATCACTTATTGCAAAATTTTCAGCTATTCACTTTGGTTTTGCAATTTCAAAAGCCAAGAAAAGACAAAATCATAGTCTTTTCCACATACCACAGGGGCCAGGATACCTATGGCTATACAGCCACTACTAACATCTCATTAAGGTTAAAGGAGACATAAGAAACATACTAAATGTAGCACATCTCTCATCCCTCAAACCACTGCCATGATGTTGAGATACTTAAGTCACAATTGAAAAAAATATTTATGCACATGCTCAGTTCGAAAGATGGCAGAAATAGTTTTGAATTCATTGAGATAATCCAGTTACTTAATATTAGTTATGTGTTTAACAGGTATGTGTCTCTTACTTGGCAAGCCTTTTTTCCTACTCAGTCTTTTTTTACTCGTTCACTAAAAGTAATCCTGCAGGATGCTGTGGTTATCCTTGTTATAGGATTATTATATAAAGGTGATGACTAGCATTTCCACTGTCTTGTACAACAGGTTATTATTTTCTGCCTAGCTGATTTCTACCTACATTTTCAATCAGATGCAGTGTTCTTCCACTCCACTGCCCTAGTCCATTGTTAAGGATCTGTTGCAAAACCATTGCAATGAATAATGCGCAATAGCTGCCTTTTTGGATGGCAATGAGTTTGTCTTCAATCTCTTGACTTTACCTTGGCTCAGGTAAATCTTGCTTGCTTGTAAGAATTGAGGGAGGGGATAAACTAATGTAGTCTGCCAGATGCATTGCCAGATGCAACACAGTTAAAAATAGTGCTGGTAATTCCCTTTTTCTTCAGCTTATCATTATTATTTTCTTGTTGTGGCTTACGAAGGTGGATTGACTGTATTATCTGTTATCTGCCATTTCCTTTACAGTTACACAGAATTTCACCATCTAGTGGGGGAGATTTTAAGCATCAGATTCAGTATGTTGAACTTCTAATTTTCCAAAGCAGGCAATGGAAAAATTACACAACCTCACTGTTTCCAATTAGTTATGGACTTCTGTTTATTCCTTTACCACAAGCATTTTTGCTTAGTTAGTAGTACAAATTGTTAATCATAAAAATGTGCTATCTCACATGTGTTAGGAATGAAAAAAGAATTGGCTCCTTGCCCTACAGAACTCAAGAAATCCTCACTCCTCCATTTCCAGAACTTTTTTCCAAGGAGTCAGATTGATTGACGACAACTGAAAGATTACCATGAACCAATAGAACACCACTGCCTGTCTTCAACATTTCCTTGTAGCTGAGGCTCTCAAGGAGTGACGCCGTGCACAGCTCAGGCAATAACAAATAGTGTTATTCCTTTAGAAATCATTTCAGTACTCTTGACAGTGAGATGGTAGCAGATAAAAATTTCTCCTACTATGTAGCTTAAATATGCATCAAAAACAATGTTAGTAAATTGTTGAGAATTCATAGTAAAAATATTAAAATAATGGTAGGGGTCGGAAAAAAGTTCTGAAATAGAGTTTATAGACTTTGTATGTCCAGTCTAGAGCAAAGATATAGTAACTGTCCCCAAATAAATACAAAAATATTGATATTTAATAATGATTAAGATCACTAAGAGTAACTGTTCTTATTATTAAGAATAAAATTAAAAATAATAGACATCTGGAATAAGACAAATGTAGGGTAAAGAATAAGAAAATTATACTAAGATTATAAAGCAATGGAAGAAGCTTTCCAATGCGTCACTGGAAAAATTCTTGAAAGCTCTGCATAATTCTGCCTCCTTATGCTTCTTCTGTCATATTCTCGAGGCTCCTTATGCATTCTGCTTGCTTATCCCTTCTAAAAGTTACTCACTCACATTCTTGCTTTCACTGGTCCTCCTTTTAGGCTGCCCTGTAAATTTGCACCACAGGTTTTTTTACTTTATGTGTCCCAGCTTTCACAATCTTCTCTTTTATCTAAAACTCATAGCACAGAACTGAAGCCTTCTAACACTTGATACCATTGATGGTGTCATCACTTGGTTCTGACCCTACGCAACAGCCTGGCCTATTGTCTCTGTGTGACATCGCCACCCCTAGGACAGAGGCGAAGGCATATTTTTCATAAGTGACCACTGATTGAAGATGGTTCTGCTAATAAGTGCTATTTAAAGACACATGCTTTACAATTCCTAAAAATCAGTATCTGATAGTCTTTGAAACTGGTCTCTACATTTGGAGTACTTAATGTTTGCTGATTACTTAAAAAAATTGTTAGCTTTTTGTCTTTTTTAAAAAATGTACTGTATAAATAAACAATATCAAATCTTTTCAGGTGTCTGGGAAAGTTGTGTCACAATGCAGTGGTGCAGGTTAGCTGAAAGACTAGACAGTTTCCAAAAGTAATGAATGTGTCACTAATTTATGTGCCATTTCTTCAAACATTGGCTATTAAAAGTGACAGGCATAATAGAATATAATTTCTCCTTTACAATGTTCTGTTAATACAGAAAGGCAAAGATGCCTGTGCTCTAAGGAAGCTGTCAGCAAACTTGCAGGCTGGGGGTTCCAATATCACTTACAGTACTGGCAAGCAAGAGTTATTGCTAGGGAATGAAACTTGGGGAGAGAAGCAAAAGGAAAAGGCTGGGGGGTGGAGGGGGAGAATCAAGGATCTTTCTTCACCATTCTTTTCATACAGCTTTTGTGTGTCTGGACTGATTTGTTGTGGGAGAGCTGCTGGAGACAGTATATTTGGCACAGGACAGGGTAGAGAAAAGCCAAAAGGATGGTACTATTGCCAGTTTAAACCATGGTTTTTCTTTTTTTTCTTTTCTCTTTCTCCCTCCCTCCTTTTTCTTTGAAAGAAGGAAAGGAAAAAAAAGGGAAGAAAGGGACTTACAAAGAAAACCAGAGCAGTGGGTTAACGACAGCCCTGCAGGCTTCAGTAGACTGGGAAGATACACGAGGCACTTCCTCTCCCATCTGGCATGCAATTCTGCTGCTGCTTAGTACATAATTTCAGAGTGAATAAGCAAACAAGTAAAACTTTTTAAGAGACGCCAATTATGAAACACCAACTATTAATCTGTCAGCTCACTCCCTTCCCTTTTCTCCCACCAGAGTATTCCTTTCCTCAAGTCTTTTCCAGTTCTCGTGTCTACCTGTGAAAATATGCACAGCCTTGTCAGGTTTTCAGATCCAACTCCATTCGCCTTTTCATTGCAATTGCTTCTCAGGATGAACAAGGGCCAGAGCTAATACATTTATATTTCTCTTTCAATCAATTAAGCTTCTGTGAGCCGGAGAGAAATGCAGTAAGTAGTAACAAAGCCATCCACCTCTGTTGAAAGATTTCTTCAAGTCTGACTGGAAGTAAGAATGCAAAAGAGAAGCTTTAGGTAAGGCAAGCTTACTCAAGGACTGTCTAAAATGCAGACACAAATGGCTGGATACATTGCTGTGTAGGAGTATGGCTTTTCTCAAGCACAATGATGGCATTATGTTGAGGTCACATCTTCAAGTTTGGTAAGTCATCACAGCATAACTGAAGTCAGCGAAACAGAGAACTTGCAAAATCTGAACATGTGCCTCTTTAAAGCCTCTGAGCACTCTCAGAGACAGCTACAGTTGTTTTTTGATGCTGAAAATCTCATAATCGAATATATATCTTCCAGGCTTTCCTGTGAGTAGCTCTTGTCTGTCCCAAAGACAAAAGGGAAGTCAATCAGTAAAAGCAAAATCTTGGATGAATTAAGGTCTGGTAATCATTGGATTGTAGTACAACTGGGAAGTAGAAGTTAAGTAAGAATAAGATGCGTTAATTTACCGACATACCTCTAATGCCAGGTAACATTTTTTACAAAATTTTTTTTTCATTCACAACTGCTGATGCTTAAACTGGCCCAAAAGCGGTGGAAAAAAAAGAAACTCCAGACAATCTAGAGCAGCTGCTTTCATTTGACACTAATTTTCCCAGAAAAAATACACACTGTCAGTTAGTTTTTTCATATAGCTTCTTGAAATACTAAAGAAACAATACAAAAACAATAGATCACAGTTTCAGTTTGGTTTTTGATTGGCCTCCTGCTTTGCACCTGGAGAACTGTAAGTGAAAACAAATACAACAATAAATGCTCCAGTTCTGCCTGATGATAACTACAAGGCAGGTATATATTCAACTACAGTTGCCATAAAGCTTCTCACAATTTTAAGGACATAAAAAAGTAGTGTAGATTTTGAAAACTTATAAGATGGCTATTGATGCTATCAACAGGGTTGCTGGTTAAGTTTGTTTAAAGTCCTGTGTATTCAGGTATTCATCTAAACTTGGGCTGGGCATCTGTGAGTACACTCTCTTCCAAGGTATCTGGTACTTTGTGCATCCAGTGAAGTTAGAAAGGCAAGGAGGACAGCCTTTCATTCACAGTACTCTAGCACTTCTCCTCTTTGTTCCAGCAAAAAGCAGGAAGTACAGAGTTAAACAAAAAGGAAAAACAATAACTGAAAGAAAAAGAAAAAGTTACTGCAGTTCCTTGTAGCTCAAAACTAAACTGAAGCAGTTGGGGTGTAAGGTTTAAATCATCCAGTCTTCAAAGTCTTTTGCACCTAAGTTGTCTAACAAGAACAATGTTGCTTTAAAAAAGAAATTGCACAACATGCACTAATACGAAAAGTCCGAAATATCACATGAAGCCATATGAACTTAAAACCAGTAAAATTCACCTTTCTACAAGTTATAACCATACATTGTAGGAATGTGTTAATACTTGTGCCACTGCACCGCACATCATCTATTTGTTTTTTTTGTTCTTAACCCCTTTGTTCCAAGAGTCAGGATATCCTGATGCTAAGGACTCTGCAACCTAACAGTACAATAACAGTATAATACTTTGGAAGTACTTCACAAATTTCAAAACAGAGCCAGCTGAACGAGTAGCATGCTAATAATACAGCAGTACAGCCCACAGTTAAAATAGGGGTGTTTTTTTTAAAAGCATTAGAGTTGTCTGTCTGAGGTGGGAACATTGAGATAAGCGTGCCAAAGAATCACAGAACAAGGGAAACAGCACACTGCCCCTGCTTATGTTGTCATGAAGAGGAAAGGCCTGTGCACCCTCTTTTCTACACGTAAGGATGTTAACTTTCAGTCCATTCTCTTGGATTCTCCTCCTCTGTGAAGGAAGATGCTGTTTGTTTGCCAGTTCATTTTTTCCATCTGGAGAGAAAGCAGAACAAAGAATGTAACTTGGAGAAGACAAATTTATTAATAATGCTTGCTTGGAAAAATTAAAATGCCCGCTAAAACCCTTCTACAGTTTTACTGAAAACTAAGTGCTGGTACAAGAGACCACCCTGTACCTCTCTGCTGTACACTCTGTAAACCAGCGGCTAAAGGCCAGAGCAGCACCAAGAGCAGGCTAGACGGGATATTACATAAAGGCAGATTAAAAGTTATGAAAACAGCAAGGCCCTTCCTGGTCAGGGATCCCATGGAACGGGTGGGTGCTGCTGCAATGCACGGCCAAAGGCAGCAAACACGCTCAGGGCTACAGAGTCTCGGCACGGCAGCTCATTTTGGTGCGAGACAGAGCACTCGCCTGGGCAGCCTTGCCTTGTTTTTAAAGATTACGGATGAATAATTGTATTCTCTTTTGAGCCCGTGAGTGATCGTTGCCACTAGGCAGTGTCCTCATGTGAACTCATTCAGGTGGAGCTTTGCAGCCAAAGTGATGAGGATGTAGCACAGACCCTGCACCCTCCCCAAAACCGGAATTTCAGCAACTTGTTCCTCCCGGACCCGTCACCTCCAGTCCCAGCAACTCCACTGCCCTTCTACATGTTCACTTGGGTACTTTCCTGCAGGTTGGTCCTCGAAAGTGGAGTTGGCGGGGGCACCAGATTCTGCAAGCGGACATGTGCCCTGCTCCTGGACCTTGCTGTGAGCAGCAGATGGGAATCATAGAATGGCTTGGGTTGGAAGGGACGTTAAAGATCACCCAGTTCCAACCCCCCTGCCAAGGGCAGGGAGACCTCCCACCAGACCAGGCTGCTCAAGACCCCAAACCTGCCTTTGAACGCTTCCAGGGAGGGGGCACCCACAACTTCCATGGGCAACCTGGTCCAGTGTCTCACCAACATCATTGTGAAGAATTTCCTCCTAAGGTCTTGTCTAAATCATCCCCCTTCCAATTTAAAGCCATTCCCCCTCACCCTATCACTACTTGCCCTTGTGAGAAGTCCCTCCCCAGCTTTCTTGTAGCCCCTTTAGGTACTGGAAGGCTGCTAAAACGTCTCCACAGAGCCTTCTCTTCTCCAGACTGAACAAGCCCAACTCTCTCAGCCTGTCCTCATAGCAGAGATGCTCCAGCCCTCTGATCATCTCCGTACCCTCCTCTGGACCCCTTCCAACGGTTCTATATGCTTCTTTTGTTGGGGATTCCAGAACTGGACACAGCACTCCAGGTGGGGTCTCACGAGAGCGGAGCAGAGGAGCAGAATCAGCTCCCTCGCGCTGCTGGTGACGCGTCTTTCGATGCAGCCCAGGAGGGCAGCCGAGGTTCCTCGGGAGTTTGACTAAGAGACCAAAATCTCCGCTGGGGGCGACGGCGAGGAGGAAGGTGGGGGGGGCAGGGGTCTCCCCCGTGGCATCACTGCGTAGATAGTCAAACAGTCCCCTCCCTGCCCTCCTCCTTAGTGCACAGAAAGGCGCGAGGTCTGGCTCTGCCCTCCTTCCCAGCGCACGGAGGGGCGTGAGGGGTGGCTCTGCCCTCCTTCTCAGTGCATAGAGGGGCGCCTCTGCCCTCCTCCTCGGTGCTCAAAGGGCGTGAGGGGCGCCTCTGCCCTCCTTGGCTCACCGAGGGGCGCGAGGGGTGGCTCCGGCCTCCCCCTCAGCGCGCAGAGGGGCGGCTCTGCCCGCCCAGCCCCGCTGCCCCGGCAGCCGCCGCCGGGCCGCTCCAGCCCCCGCCTCCGCCGCCGGGTCTCGGCGCTCCGCCGCGCCGGCGATGAGCGGCAGCTCCGCGCCTGCCCGCCAGCCGCTTCGCCCCGGCTGAGGGCGCGTAGAGGGCGGCGAGCGAGGCGTCGGGAGCCCCGCGCTCCTTCCTTCGGCGGCGGCGGGCGCGCCCCCTGCGCGGGGCGGCCGGCGGGGGGCGGCTCTGGATGCCCATCGCGGCTGCTCGGGCCGGGGGGTGGCTGCGGCGCCCCGGCGGGCCAGGATGCCGGTGCTGGAGCGCTTCTTCCCCGCAGCAGAGCCGGGCAGGCGGAGGAGGACGGGGGAAGAGGCGATGCCCTTTCCCATGGGCAGCCTGCCCGGTTATCAGCAGGGGACCCTGGCCTGGGACTTGCCCGAGATGATCAAGATGGTAAAGCTCGTTTGGAAATCCAAGGGGGAGCTCCGCGGGGCGAAGCACAGAGGGGTTCTGGAAAGCGAGGATGCCCTGGGCGGTTCGGCAGGTAGGTTTCCCCCGCCCCGCTGCTCGGGGGAGACTGGGGCACGCGGGGCTGGGAGCAGCAGCCGGAGCGGAGCGGAGCGGGCTGGGAAGGCGCGGGGCCGGCGAGCGCTGCCCGAGGGGCGTCTCTGTTTAAAGCCGCGCTTTTGGCAGCTCTCGCCCTCCCTACCCGCGGGCGGAGCCGCAGCACGCGGAGTTTGTGCGGGGTCCGGGAGCGCGGTCCGTTTGCTGGTGGCGCTCTGCCCTGCACGCTCTTGCGTGGCTTTTATAAAGCGGGGTGTTGAAAGCTCGGCTGCGAACCAGAGAGAGCAGCTCCGCGACTTTGAGGCTGCCCGCAGACAGGGCAGCTGCGGTGGCGGCGCGGGGGAGCTGCTCGCTTCCCGGCGCGCACGGGGCTCCGCAGCGGCGGCCCCGCGGTCAGGGTGGCGGGGAGGGGGAAGCAGCGATGCGGGGCAGCTGCGGAGGGTGTGTGTTTTGCAGGGGCGCCGCAGGAGCAGGAGAGGCTGTGCCCAGGTCTTCCCCGGTTGTTTTCGCTGCGGCTTTTCTAGGCGCATGGCCCCTCCTGTGTCAACGCCGCCGAAGTTCACCCTCGTCTTTGAGTTGCGCTTGTCTCGCTTCACATGATCTTCCCGTGCTTCCCATCTGACAGGCGGCGCGACGCCCTTGTGGCCTGTGTAGTTGATAAGGACCGGGATTAACAATTTTGAGACCCGTTCTTGGAGTAACACTGCCCCATCCCACCACAGTGTGGTATATCAGTGACTAAAGAGCAGTGTATAAATCTTGCATGTCTTTTTTTCCTGACTCACCAACAGTCATGGAGCCATGTGGCACCGTATCAAGTGCTGTATTGACGTCGAGGTTAGACTTCTTGCATTTTCATGGGGTAGAAATGAGTTGTCATGGTGCTTTTTACTTCTGATTAGTTGATACTGTATCTTATCCTAAACTGCAGATCACTTATGGTTCAAAACCTCTTGCCTTCTGCTGAAGTCAGGGCCATAGATCTATGATTGTCTCAATATCAGGTTTGTTTTTTTCTCCTGTCTTTGCAATACCAGGACTTAATAGATTTACTGAAACTGTCTGGCTTGTTCCTTCAGAACTCTGGATTATCTCCTCTCTGCAACCTGGTCATTAAAGTCTTCAGGTGCATTCGGTCTCGAAGAATATGCCTTCGTCTTCCTTTGCTATACCCTTTATTGAGACCTATGATTTACAGTATTTTGTACGGGAATAATGTAATTTCTTGTGTAGCGTAACCTCGTTGCAGGTATTTCCAAGTTGTATGTATGTATTCTTTGTGTGTGTAACTATATATAAACTTAAACAGTAATCTGCGCTTCACTTTTGGATGCTCACCAGGGTTGGCTAGTTGGTCATTGTATGTCTGTTGTTTCAGATGAATGCAGTTAAACTAAGAAATGCATGGTTTAGTTCTGTTTGGAAAAGGAAATTGGGTTCTCGGGCTTCAAGGAAAATGTACAACCTGCTGCCCCACTCTCTGATAGTCGCTTCAATTTAGAAGAATAAGAGTGTTGTGGATAAAGAGTGGGGAGGCTCTTTAAGACTTGAAGCACAACAGCTGGGAATGTACTGTAGCCAGCCAGGTAGACTGGGGTTTGTGTGGTGAATGGTGACTGTTCAGAGATGGATCCCAATCAAACAGAACTTAAGAAATGCTGCATTGGTTACACCTCGTGTATGAGTAATAGTGGGTTTTCAGTATGCTTGTGTTATATCTAATGAAATTAGTTTCATTAGGTAACAAATTCGCCTTCGGATTCCTGGAGGCAACTAAAAATGTGCATGAATGTACAGAGACAGATAAGTCCACTAGCAGGATATGAGTAACTTGCATTTACTCAAGTGCCTATTACTCGTATCCTGCGAAGGGACAGTCCTCTTCATGGTGCCAGATCCTGTTTCATAAGCTAAATTGACTTGCAGCAGTACAAATCAGAGCAGAAGATGACTCTAACTTTCAACACTTTAAATACAAATCATCAGACCTGGGTTGCTGGTTTTTCCTCCTCAGCAACAGTCATCCTAGTAGTTTTCCCTCTTGTGGTTTCATTTTAGTCACTTTAAGTATATTGGAGTATGTGGGAAAACCAGTAAATGCTGAAATCTAGTGTACTTAAATGAATGCAAAATCAAAGAATGTAAAAATGGAAAGAAAAGATAATCATTTGGAAGAATCAGTGGTATGAGAATACTCACTGTCATTTTTGTATGGTGTTTTGTACGCGTTGGCTCCTTTAAAAAAAAGATTATATAACTTGCGTCTTATAAAAAGGCAGAAAGAAAAAGGTTTTCTTCAGGTGAAGCTAGAGCAAATAACTTCTGTTCAAGGTACTGCTAGCTAGGCAAATAAAGGTTGATTGTTTAGTAGTAGAGTTCACAGCGCTTTCCACATCAAGGGCTTTTCCATTTAAATTTGTAAGTTTTAATGTGATAACTCATGTTATGTTATCACATCCTCATGAAACTACTTTGCTTACAGTAGAAGAGGAGGAAATAGATATGAATTCTGGAAGGAAACTATCAAGATTGCTGCCTTGCTTGATCACATTAATAGAGTTTTAGCTAAGCAAATTCCCTTGTCCTAATCTGAGTGATTGGACTTGTCTTTCGGCTGGCTTTCCAGAGAGGAACAACCCTCTTAACCATAGGTAGTGAGGGTGGAAGGAGAGCTATATCTGGACATGATGTCAGTTCTATGGGTGGCAATGCCTTGGGGACCCATATAGCAGTAATTCATACCACATTCCTCTTTCCTGAGGTAGAGAGCTGCTACAGAACAAAGCTGTTTATGTGTTCTGGGATCTCCAATAAAAGAGCTATATCTTAGTCTTTCATCTTCTTGCTCAGTGCTGAGAATAAGCTACTCAATCTCCCTGCTAAAAAATGTTTGTTAGTAGATCATGCATTGGGATGAACGAAGAACACAGATCTCATAAAGATTGCTTGCCTGGGATTTCTAATGATTTTGTTTTCCTTCTAAAGCAGTAAAATTCACCTCTTGAGCCCTTTCTTATTGCTGCATTGCTTTTTAAAGTTAATATCAATTAAGATTGAAGACCTTTCTCCTGTTCCTGGCCTGCTGTTGCTTAGTAACTCTTTTTTTCCCTGTTTCAATCTCTGACCAAATAAATCAGTGCAAACCTGTGGTTTGGTGAAGACTGTGGCTATGCCAGAAGCCATTTCATATGCTCAGACTGACCATGTGATAATAGAAAAGTGCAATAATGGAACATAATTCATTTGCATTAGGTGGGAAATGGGTATAATTCAGTGTCATTCCTTACAGTGTTTCAAATAGATTATTTGCAATCCAACACTTTACTTGAATCAAATCACAGCATGTATTGACATTATTATGATTGAATTATTCAAATAATTCTTAACTGAAATCATGCTGATCTCTAGGAGGAAACTGTGTTCTGTTTATGACCCTAACTTTCTTACCACCCTCTCTTGGACTTGCAGCAGCAGCTTTGCAGATTAAACAGACCTGATCAGGGAATGGGTATAGGTCTGCCTCCAAGAGTCTTCTTTATGAACATTAGCAACCTCTTAAATTTACAGTGATCATCCCAGATAACTCCAGTAGGATGTCTTGAACTGATTGAGTCTTGCACATGTGCAGTCGCACAAGCCTTTCAGATAAGGTGCAGCGGTACTCAGGATTATTGAAGTCCTCTGAGACACTGATCTCTGTGGGTTTTTTAAAATAACTCTGAATGATTTTTTTCCACCTATCTCTTTCTATCTGTAGATGTTTTCTCAGAAATGTAGGTTCTGATTCATGCACGCATCATGCTCATTGTTAACTGATGAGTCCCTTTGCCATGAGGAGGAAAAACAAGAAGTACAACACATCACCCCTGTTAGCATTTGCTGCTGGGAAAATGTATGTTTACGTCTCCTCTTCAGTCATGTCCTTTCCAAGTCAGTAATTTATTCAAACTTCTTGCCATTATCCAAACTGACCTTGCTCTTTCAAACCTTACAGCTGCGTGCTGAGCAATCTTATGTATATACCTGTTAGAGGTCAGAGTTAAATCATCTGTGTGCTTGTTCTGTGGTTGCTTGAAGGTCTTCCATAAAGTTATTCACAAAACCTCCCAGAGACTCAGTTCTTCCATGATGTCCAAGGAAACATGCCTTCTACTTAATTTTTATTTAATAATCACAGTATCACAGTATCACAGTATCACAAGGTTGGAAAGGACCTCTGAGATCATCAAGTCCAACCTATAACCTAACACTAACACCAACACCAACACCAACAATCATCTAAACCATGGCACTCAGTGCCTCATCCAGTCTCCCTTTAAACACCTCCGGGGTCGGTGACTCCACCACCTCCTTGGGCAGCCCATTCCAATGGCCAATCACCCTTTCAGTGAAGAATTTTTTCCTCATATCAAGTCTAAACTTTCCCTGACGAAGCTTAAGTCCATGCCCTCTGGTTCTGCCACTGGTCACCTGAGAGAAGAGACCAACCCCTGCCGGACTACAACCTCCTTTTAGGTAGTTGTAGAGAGCAATGAGGTCTCCCCTGAGCCTCCTCTTCTCCAGGCTAAACAGCCCCAATTCCCTCAGTCGCTCCTCATAGGGCTTGTGCTCCAGCCCCCTCACCATCTTCGTTGCCCTCCTCTGAACACATTCCAGTATCCTAACATCTTTCCCAAACTGGGGGGCCCAGAACTGGACACAATATTCAAGGTGAGGCCTGACCAGTGCCGAGTACAGGGGGACGATAACTTCTCTGGTCCTGCTTACTACACTATTCCTGATGCAGGCCAGGATTCCATTGGCCTTCTTGGCCACCTGGGCACACTGCTGGCTCATGTTGAGCTTCCTGTCCACCAGCACTCCCAGGTCCTTTTCTGCCTGACTACTCTCCAGCCACTCTGTCCCCAGTCTGTAGCTCTGCATGGGATTGTTGTGTCCAAAATGAAGTACCCGACATTTGGACTTATTAAACATCATCCCATTAGAATCGGCCCAGCTCTCCAATCTGTCCAGGTCCCTCTGTAGGGCCATCCTACCCTCTAACAGATCAACCCTTCCTCCCAGCTTGGTATCATCTGCAAATTTGCTGATGATGGACTCAAGCCCCTCATCCAAATCGTCAATAAAGATATTAAACAGGACGGGACCCAATACCGATCCCTGGGGGACACCACTGGTGACCGGCCGCCAACTGGATGAAACACCATTTACCATCACTCTTTGGGCTCGGCCATCCAGCCAATTCCTAACCCAGCACAAAGTACTCCCATCTAGGCCACGGGCTGCCAGCTTCCCTAGGAGTCTACTGTGGGGGACCGTGTCAAAGGCCTTACTGAAGTCCAGGTATACCACATCCACAGCCTTCCTCTCATCCACCAGGCGAGTCACATGGTCGTAAAAGGAGATCAGGTTGGTCAGGCAGGACCTACCCCTCCTAAATCCATGCAGGCTGGGCCTGATTTCTTGACCGTTCTGCAGGTGGTGCATGATTTCACCCAGGATTATCTTCTCCATGATTTTACCTGGGACCGAGGTCAGGCTGACAGGTCTGTAATTACCTGGATCATCCTTACGGCCCTTCTTATGGATGGGCGTCACATTGGCCAACTTCCAGTCTTCCGGGACCTCTCCAGTGAGCCAGGACTGCTGAAAGATGATGGAGAGCGGCTTAGCAAGCTCATCCGCCAGCTCTCTCAGCACCCTAGGATGGATCCCATCCGGCCCCATAGACTTATGAGGGTCCAAGTGGCTCAGCAGGTCTCTAACTTCCTCCTCATGGATTGCAGGAGGGCCATATTTCACCCTGCCCCCATCAACCACTTCAGAGGGCCAACTGTCAAGCGAGCTGACATCCTTGTTGTTAAAAACTGAGGCAAAGAAGGCATTAAGTACCTCAGCCTTCTCTGCATCTCTGGTTACTATATTTCCCTCCACATCCAACAAGGAGTGGAGGTCACTGCCGCCCTTCTTTCTGCCATTGATGTATTTATAAAAACTCTTCTTATTGTCCTTAACAGAAGTGGCCAATTTGAGCTCCAGCTGGGCTTTTGTTCCCTGATTTTCCTCCTACACGACTTAACAACATCCTTGAACATGACCTGACTTACCTCCCCTTCCTTCCAACGATGATACATCCTCTTTTTCTTACTTAGTTCCTTCAGAAGTTCCCTAATCATCCAGGCCGGCCGTCTGCCCCTACGACTCTTCTTACAACACATGGGGACAGCCCGCTCCTGCTCCTGCAAAACTTCATTCTTGAAGTATATCCAAGCTTCCTGGACCCCCTTGCCACTAAGAACTATTTCCCAGGGTACTTTCCTGACCAGTTCCTTAAATAATCCAAAATCTGCCCGCCGAAAGTCCAGCATAGATGTTCTGTTCCTGGCTTTTCCTATTACATTGTTCAGAGAGAACTCAATTATTTCATGATCACTAGACCCTAGACATCCTCTGACAACAACATCACTCACCAGCCCATCTTTGTTTGTAAACAGCAAGTCAAGCAGAGCCTCACCCCTGGTGGGCTCACTCACCAGCTGTGACAAAAAGCAATCCTCAATACACTCTAAAAACCTCCTGGACTGCCTCCTCTCAGCAGTATTAAGTTTCCAGCAGATATCTGGAAGGTTAAAGTCTCCTAAAAGAATAAGGGCAGCCGATCTAGAGGCAGCCTCCAGCTGTTTAAACAACAGAAGATCCAAATCCTCCTCCTGGTCGGGCGGTCTGTAGCACACTCCAACCAGGAGGTCAGACTTGACTGCCCCTCTGACTCTTACCCATAGGCACTCAACCTGGTCATCACCGATCTCAACTTCAACAGTATCCAGGGTTTCCCTAGTGTAGAGGGCCACCCCTCCACCCCTCTTCTCACGCCTGTCTCTCCTGAAGAGCCTGTAGCCTTCCATGGCAGCACTCCAGTTATGACAGTCGTTCCACCACGTTTCCGTGATGGCAACTATATCATATCTCTCCCGCTGGACCAGGACTTCTAGCTCCTCCTGCTTGTTTCCCATACTGCGTGCGTTTGTGTACATGCACTTCAGTTGGGTTAATAATGAATGACTTTATCATCATATGCAGTAGCTTTGCTGTGCACGTTAAAATGAAGCTGATGCTTCCCCTTCCCCCCCTTCTCATTGTTACTTGTATAATCATAGAATGGTTTGAGTCAGAAGTGACCTTTAAAGATCATCTAGTCCAGGGCCATCAAACTTGAGGCCTGCGGGCCGAATCCAACCCTCCACCTTGTTTTATCCGGCCTGTTTCTACCTGGCAGCAGCACTGAGCTCCTTGCCTCTCTGCTCCTGCCAGAACCAGTCACGTGTGCAGCGTGTGACACACGTTACGCTGCAGGAGCAGGAGAATAGTGTGAGCCGTGAGTTGGGACACCCCTGTTCTAGTCCAACGCCCCTGCCATCAGGGTATGCGTAGCCCCATCCAGCCTTACTTGAACACTTCCAGTGATGGGACATTCCAAACTTCTCTGGGCAACCTGTTATGGAATGGACTTTGCTGAATCATGTTTAGTGCGGCCTTGAAACTCATGCAAGGTTTAGTAGTCCCACTGCAATAGCAAACATAAAATGCTTAGAATCTGAGTCTTTGAATTAGTGAGAACCAAATGGAGGCTTGGCTAACAGCTTGGAAAGCTCATTCGTAAAAGTTTTGTGTAGTTGACGTTGAGTGTGTAGATGCCACAGATGTAGATCCCACCAATAAATAAAACATAGGTGCTATTAAATTGCATTGTCTTAGGATCTGACCAGTCTCTTGTTACTCCTTAGACTGAAAACAGCTTTGTTGTGTCCTACTGAGATGCACAGCAGGCAGAAAGGTGGCTTGCTATATCTTTCTGACATTACGTTTTCTTTTTTTGTATTATTTTTTGATGTTTATGTTGAGACTTGTTAAATCCGTTACACTTACTGGGAACAAAGAATGTGATTTTGATAGAAACAAGGCTACCTATGGCAACCTTGCCAGCTTTCTGACTATTGTGTTGAAGCTTCAGCCCCTGGGAATGGGAAAACTTCTATATCCTTGTGAAGAGCTGGTTAAATCAGTGGACATTTTTTTTCCCCAAATACTTGGCTAATTAGAGAATTGACTTCAAAGATCAAAAAAAGTGTTTTGAGATATTAAATCATGTCTGCTGTTCAAATTCTGGTCCTTTTTAGCACCTAGCTCTTTATTTACAAGTATCATAAAATGTAGTATAGAATGAAAAGTTGAAGTAGTATTAAAAGTCTTTGGGTTTGAACCTGTCAAAATGAGCTGATGTGTTTGTCAACTAAACTCTATTTATTTTGGGGGTGAAAATTTTCACTCAACTCTACCTTTAAGTCTTTAACCACTTTCTCTACTTCACTCTCATGTAAATTTTCTGATGTGGATTTATTAGGGTTTGGGGATATTTGGAAATAAGAGGTAGACAAGGGATAAACATTAGAAAATAAATTATCTGAAAATCTCAACAATTTGTGAATGGTCTTTCAGTTCAGCCTTGCTGGCACATTTTTTGTTTGCTTTGTTGTGAACATTGGAAAACAGAGTTTGTTTGCAGAAATACTTGGAGAAGCTCCTCCAGCAGCTGTTCAACTATGTACAGCCACAACAGAAAGAAAAAGATCACAATATGAAGTTAAGACTTCAAGATAAAGTTAGATAAAATGTAATTGGTCAGGTTGGGTGTTGGCCAGCATGCAGAAGGTAGTGCTGCTGATGTGCTAGAAAAGTGACAGAGGTTTTATTGATGTGTCAACTCAGGGACAAATCAGCAGTCTGCTGAAAGCTGTAAATATTAATAGAGCAAATTCCAGTGAGTTATAAAATGGTGGCGAGATCTGTTGCTTTCAGTGAAGCTCTTCTAAATATCAGGAGCCAAAGATGTGTCTTTATATATAAAAATACTACTTCTAAAGGAAAAGCTACTGTGCTATAATACATACAGGCTTTTTTATTTTTTTGTGTGCTTGTTTGTTTCACTAAGGTTAAAGCTGATAGTTTTATCTTTGGTAAACTGACTCTTAAGTGCTTTATACTCTGAAGAATTAAACTGATAAATGGCTACTAATAGAAAGCAATAATGATATTAGCCATGCATGCATTGTGGTGATAATTTTCTGTATTGCATAAAGGTTGTGAGACAAATGTTTAAAATGCACTATGGGAGCCTTGATACTACATCTAACTTCCACAGCTTCTAAGGTAGGAATAGATAATTGCATGCAACGTGTTTGCTATTTCAGCATTTCTTCGTAACAGACTTCCAGCTTGTGGTCTGTCATACTTCTTAAAACTGTTTGCTTGGAGACATGCGCCCTAGACAGCTTCCTGTAAGTCCTGCTTTATGAAGTGTGAGATTGGCTTTCCAGGCCGCACAAAGAAAAGGGTGCCTGTGTCACTAGTTTCTCCACTATGATCTATTCTGACCCCCTCCCCAGAGTTCTAAATTCAGAATGCACAAAACTGTGTTACTTTTGGTGACTCACGTGATGCTTAACTGCTGTCACATTTGCAAGGGGCATCTTTACGAATGGGCAAACTTGTGTGAATTGGAGTCATACGGCAGGAACTTCCCAGCGTCTGCTTCTTTGGGTTGACTGAAAAAGCTCAATTGACCTCAGGCTGCAATTATACATCCAGTTCTGGCAATGATGCTGTAAAACTAGCGCTAGTCCTCCTGCTTTCCCTTGGTCTGGAATGGAAAGTGCAAATACTTAAGCCCTCTTGAGACTTCCAGCCTGAAACATACTTTGACATTTGTTAAAAACTTTCCATAAGTCATCCTAACCTTGTTCAAAAAGAGCATTTCAACGTGCTTAATTATGGGATAGATTACAGTTACTTTTGGAGTACTTGACTGGTTCTTGGTGTAGACTTGCAAATACAAGTCAAAAATGTCTCAGCTCTTCATTTTTTTCCTCAGCTTGTGACATAAAATTTCTTCTGTCACTGTTACATCTACAGACAAACAAACTGTGTATGAGAGGAGTAAATCTTTCTTATAACCTCCTGGAATAAAGCATTCTTTCAGTTCTTCTGTGGACGGCCAGCTATGGCTTTTCATCTCGCCTCCTCAAATCACTGTGACACTTCTCCAGCTTGTCCAGGTCCCTGTGGATGATATCCCGTCTTTCCAGCGTGACCATTGCCCCACTCAGCTTGGTGTCATCCACAAAGTTGCTCGATCCTGCTGTCTATATCATCAATGAAAATATTAAACAGCACTGGTTGCTGTAAGGGCAAAGTGTTAACTGAGGCCTACTTAAAGGATGCTCTGTGCAGGTGCAGTTAGAAGTGAAGTGCTATCCTGGACAGGTTGTAGAATGGGCTGTGCTGTGGCAGGCATTGCTTCATTCCTTATTGCCTAAGCACCCCCTTGAGATTGAATGTTTTGTTTTCAGCTGCTGGAATTACAGATCAGCCAGAATAAACTGGGTACTACACATTGGAGTTTGAACATTGCTCTTGAAAGTTAAATTATAAAGTAGGTTTATTTAAGTAGAAGGAAGTAGTTTTAAGCTTGATGAAGCAATGTTCCAAAATGGTAAAAAAACCCTAGTGTTTTGCACAGATGTGCCACATAAATATTCAATTAAAAATCATACAGAACAATTGGAAAATGCAGGTACATAACACTTCTTAAGCCATCAAAGCTTTGACAGGTGCAGAAAACACCTTAAGTACACAGTCCACTAGCCTGTTTTTGATAGCTGTTGGCTGAGTTCTTCTTGTCTAATAAGTGCTTCTCTGAACAAGCTTTCTGTTAGTTAAGGTTAGCAACAGTTAATCCTTGGGGGGTTATCTGTACATGTATCTTGATTATCAGGAGACCCGGTTCAATGAAGCCACCAGGTGCTTATCCAAATAGCTGTGCGTTCCAAACTTCGCTTATCCAAACATCTTCCAAACTGTTCATGTGTGCAAAACTTAAGCTGGAAATCTCGTAATTATAGGCTTTCATGGAAGATTTCTTATTTCCTGCTTCCAGCCTGAGTGGATATACTGCAGGAACAGCTGCCTTCATGCAATTTGGCAATTGCATTTCTAATTTCAAAAGGAACTGGGAGAACAAAAGGGCGAGAGAGACTGGGCTCCTATGAAATGCCAAAAAGAGTAGTATGATCCAGCTTGGGTTGTGGATGCAGGTCTATCTCATTAGAGCATTAGTGGGACGGGGGAAGGAGGCAGAATTTTTGTGCCTTACTTGCAGATTACTTGAACAATTCAAATGATGTTCAGGCACATTAATAGTGAGAAATAAAAAACTACGTGTGAGAGATTCAGAACTTTATACATGCTGCACAGCTATTACGCTTGCTTTCTCTTCTTCCTGGAAGCACTAGTGAGCATACATTTCATGCTCTCATTTGGGAACTCAAGCTAACTTAATGAATTAGTACTGGCAATAGCTCAGGGACTTTCTTGAACTCCAGTGTGTGTAAAAGAGGTGTGTTGCTTTCTGTGACTACTGGAAAACAGACTAAGCAAAGAGAAAATTACTGCACAGCTGGGAACTACAGCCCTAAAATTGCAGAGGAGTGAAGCGTTTAAAGGTGAGACAGTGTCAGCCTACACTTCCAAGTGAGATCAGTTTGAACATCCTGCTTAGAGTCAGCAGGCTGAAAGGTCTGAACAAAGCAGAGCCACAAGGAACAGTGGGCACTTGCAGGAGACTAGTAAAGAGTAGATAAGCTGGGCTTGATGCAGTTGTGCGTTGACTCTCAGAGAATTTTTTTTTTAAGGAGCATCTTGTAAGTTGTGAATTATCTAACTTCCTATATTTCAATCAAAGTTACAGAAAATAACAAGGGTAGCAACTCAAGTTATGGCAGCATGGCGGCTGAATTTGAAGACCTGCTGTGGGCATGAGGGTAGAGGAGCTGTTATAGAACTATGCCAGCTCATGTTCATGAGTAATCATGGTTTCAGTATGATCTCTTCCATTCCTTCCTCAATGCTAGTTAATTTGCCCCAAGTAGAAGTGAAAGGGAAAGTAGGACTTACTGGCTAGTACAGATAACATACTGCATGCAAGGTGAAGTGCAGCAAGTAGTATTAAGTAGCTTAATACAGGAGTGTGTTTAAAGACCATATTTTTCCTGGGGAGAAAATCATCGGGAAGAAGGGATTTTCCTGTCTTAACTAGAATGGATTGTGTTCCCTGGGTGGTCTGCATGGCTTACCCACTTGGCGGACTCGTGAGAAATGTATGATTTTGGACAAGATTTCACAGACCCTTGGTAGGACCTCCACGCTCAGATCTTCAGTAATAATTAGGTCTGAAGTTCTGGTTCATTAAGATACAAATCTAACTTTAAGTGTCTAAGAAGCTACCTGATTAGTGTCAAATCAGTGCTTAAGCTACCTGCAGAATCCAGTGTTCTGGTTTCTTAGTTGTAAGATAGGCTCTGTAAAATGTGATCATCTGATGAAGGTGCATAGCTATTAAATCATAATTACATTAAGGAGATGGAATTCAGAATAAAGTTATAACCTCTAACTAGGCAGACTCTGCAATCTCATTTAATTTCCCCCTGGAATAGCAGCTGAACCGATCTTCCCTTCCCCCTTTGCCAGCAATGCACATCATTAAATATGTACTTAGTTGCTGGCATAACAGTCTAAAAAGTTAAACTAACTTTGCTAATAATGGGCTGGAATCCTCATAATGAAAATGGAAGGTACCTTATTTAAATGTTGGCCCCTTGACAGAATCTGCAACACAAGCCTCACAAGACTGTCACTGATCTTTTTGTAGGTGCCCTGTAGCCAAAAATGTGCTGATGTCTGGCTTTGCACAGGCTGGAGACCTGGGAGATTATATGTTTTGAATAGGATCAAATGACTGGAAGGGGAAACCACTCTATACTTAGCTGTCTTGTCATACAGACAGAAAAATGTTTTGCATGTAACTTTGTTAACAGCATGAGTTGAGGCAACACTACAAAGTAGAGGCAGAGCTACTGAAGCTTAGATCATAATTGAGAATCTGTGTTTTTCTGGTCATCTGCTTAACTTTTTTTTTTTTTTTTCCCCTCTGGTCATCTGCTTAATGTGGTTTTTTCATCCCATTTAGACTTAGTGACTTCAGTTTTTCATGCTGACTTAGATCAGATGAAGAGATGAGGATGAGAAAATGTAAGACAGCTAGAAAGTTCTCCGTATTAGAAAGGCAGAGCACCAGGATTTCTTTTTCACCATCACTGTTAAGTCCTCTTTTTCTCTTAACAGTCGTTCGTTCGTCTTTCTTACTGCAAAGTCTGCCCTAGCATACTCCTCAGCCGCCGTGCCTTTGAGCATCTTTCTATTATCGTGACCAGGCTGACTGCTTCACTACAAATTAGTTTTCTTCTGTTGCAATTCACACCTCAGTCTTCAACTTAACTGACTCGTAAATCTGCAGTCTTATTTGCCTCGTCTTTATTTTATATATCCTTTGAAATATTCCCCTCCTGCAATCTCCACCTCTCTGCAGCACAGATTTTCACTGATTCCTCTTTCAACAGATGATTAACATCCCCTATCGCTCCCCTCCTTAATCCTAGTTACAGGCAGAATTTCAGTTACTACCGCTTTTGTTAAACCAAGGACAGCACATGGTAGAGAAGACTGTGTCATATTGAAGTCTGCAGGTAGTTATCTCTCCTACAAATACAGCTTTCACTGTCACTTTATGAATGGCTTATGAAATGCCTCATAAACTTCTAGTCCCTAGCTCAAGACAATTGAAATCATATTTTTCTCAGGTATCACTCCACACCTTCTTTTAGTTAGGGTAGATGTAGCTACTTGGATGACTGTCACCATGGAAGGGCACGTGTGTTACCATCCAGCAACTATTTAAATGATGTGTCTCAGCCAGGAGGTAATATTCTTTGCCCTGGGGAATCTTCTGTTTCACCTTTGTCCAGCAGGAGAGAGTAGATACGGAAATTTAATTTTTTCTGAAAACCTTGTTATAGTCTGGATCTTGAACATTGCAACCAGCACAACTATATGTCTTGTAGGACTCGGAAGCTTTCCCAAGTGAACTGGTAAGGTGCTACCAGTAGAAGCTTGTTTGGCTTTAATACTGTTACTCAGAAACTCGGTTTCTGTTCCCAGAAACATCATTTTTATCAAGGCAAGGGCCTCGGCCTCTTGTGAGCAAGCACAAGTAGGAAATATCAACACCAAACTTTGTATCTGTCCACGTTGCTCTTACAGTTAGAGTCTGATAAAATAACACAGGACCATCTGAACCACACACAGAGGTAGAATTGGAAGGAGCAGAGATCAAATAGTATAAAGCAGCATGATAGTAAAAAGAAAAGCATGTAAAAATATGAATGCCAGACAGATGGTGTGGGGGGAGGAGTGCAGCTAATCCATGGGAAATCAGAACAGTTGGATGACTGTTTTAAAATCTTTTAAAGAGGGAAAACTGCAGTTTAACTGGACAGGATATAGAGAAAGCAAAAATAAACCACATTGAAATGAGGAAAGAACGGCTTAGATACTACTTACGTAGTGCTATAGGACATCATGAATCAAAGTATCCCATTTTATTTGAGTGCTATATTAAGCTGAAAACTTCTGTGAAAGCAAGGATATGTATCACCTTCATTGCAGGCTGTCATCCATGAGGATGAATTAAGAAGATTCTTTCTGTAAGGCTTGATATGAGTGAATGCAGATGCTTGTCCTGTATTGGACAAAGTTATTAAAGAAGCAGAGGTTGATGGAAGGTTGCCAGTGTATGGGAGGCAGCAATGTACAAACAAGGTGGCATTCTGTCCTTTGGGGTTGGGAGTGCTTGTTTTTTGGAGGTGGAAGAATCTAAAATCGTTTTCTCTGTTACTTCTCTCCCTCTGTTATCAAATGTGAAATCTGCAAACACAGGAGTTACCTGGAAGAGAACCAAGGAAGAGCTGGGCAAATATTTAATGTTGCTGTCTCTGTCTACAGGGTGTTTCTACAAATTAAGAAACATGGGGGAAATCATGAAAAAAATAAATAAAAAAATAAAAGGACCTGCCTGCCAGCTCCTGTTCTTGTGCCTGGAGTGGTGTATCTTCCTTCTTGCTTTGAGTGGAAAGCCACACCTGAAGGCATGACCAGCCAAAAGAGGCAAGAAGTCAAGCTGACAGAGCCACAGATTGTGATTATCCTAAATCACCAGTGACGGGCTCTGAAAAACCTACAAGCTGTTACCACAAGAGAGAGCTTTCAAAGAGCAGTCTCCACTGCCTGATAAGATACCTAGGAGAGGCAAAAGGAGAATGGGTGACCACTATGATGGGTTTTCAGCAGGAATCTGTAATAAGATGCAGGATGGGGGAGGGAACTGACTTTCTTCTATTTCCTTTTTAGCAACTAAAGGCATGAACTGGTTTACAGGAAAGGTGCTAAGGGGAGTTTTTTTTGGGGGGGGTGGAGAACAAAGACTCAGTGTGTAACTTAATGCCTTCTAGGGGAAGTCAGCTAGCATTTAGAGCTCTTAGATTCCAATGTGCAACAGATCAGAAATGAGCTTAGAGTGTCAGCCTTAAAATACACACAGGAACCACTTTAAGGAAGCATGAATTATGCATGAGGCACTCAGAAGCTGCTCAGGGCTAACGGTGTTGACGTGTCACAGGTGATCTCTGCATCACATCAGCAGTGGTCTGGTGGTGCCTTCTTGATAGGTAGCAGGGGGTTATGTTTCCTGGGCTGCAGGAGGATGTGGAGATTGAACGCAGACCTGCGTCTCTGACTTGGGCTGCTCAGCACATCTAGAACTTAGTGCTAAGCACGACCGCGTATGTGGAATTAAAAGGAGCAGTCTTCTTTCCATACAGATGCGGACCTCTTTGTGCAGCAGAGTTAATCAGCTGTAGGCAAGAGAGATTTTGAGCTGCTGTGGCATCTTTCCAGGAGCTAATAAGAACTTGAAATAGCGTCCAAGCCCTAAATGCTCTTTATTTAAGCACAGAGTGACAGCTTTTCTTACTGCTGTAATTCAACAAGAAAAACCTTGTAGTCTTGTCTTTGAGTTTCTAGCTTTGAAACTGGATGGTTTAGAGAGTCTTCATGTTAGTTAGCAGGTAAGATGAGGGCCAAACTCTTTTCTCGGTCTGGATTTAACTTTGCCACCGTTACCTATCTCTGGCATAGAGATTATATTTCCTACTAGCAAGTTGAAAACAGAGTTTGTCTCATAGTGTCCAATACAGTTCACCTCTAAAACCAGCCCAGAGAACGTGGGTACAGATGAATTGTAACTTTGAAAACCAGAGTAGGTTTGAGTTGCTGCCCCACCAGTTCATTAGTCAGGTTAAACAGCTTATTCTGCATTGAGAGAGGCTAGAGGTGTCTGCGTGCTGCTCTGACATAACAGAGCTGGAAGGAGCAGCATGGCAGTTATTTCGTAAGCCAGTGTACACTTTTGAGTATTATCACTTAAACTTCTTTATACTTGAAGGCTGGTGACTGCCTGAAGACTTCATGTTGTTGAAAGCAGTGGCTTGCTAGCAATACCAGATACCAATATTGTTATTGTAACAGAACAGATTATAAATTTTGTCGACCCTTCCCAATTCCCCAGACTAGTAAGTGAACCAGAAGGGAAAGATTGTCACTTATCTGACCTCATTTTGTCTTCTTGAGACCCAGTAAATCATGAAATAAAGCCAACTGTAAAAATAACTCCGTTGAAACTCTGATCCTTCCTCAGAAACATTTAATTTACTGATTTGTATCTTTCATTTTTTAAAATATATATTTTCATTTTGCAAATTTAAAACAAGGAAGAGTAAAATGGCAGGTGGCCAGCAAAGCTGACTTCTCAGGTAAACCAACACAAAAATCAGTTTTGATGTGCTATTGAAGAAATTACATGGTACTCATCGCCACAAGTTTCTAAGTATGTCTAATTCAACTTGTCAAATAGTTGCTTGCAATATCTCTACACTGCTGATCTATAATTTATGGTGCACTTTATTCTATGAGTTCAGAAAAAATTACCAAACTTTAAAATACTTCTTCCCTTCATGTTTATCCTGATGATAATATATTTCAAGTGTGACTTTAGTAAAGCTTTCTCCTTTCTGTCTAGGAAGACCCACTCTGCTCCGCTTTATGCTAGCAAATGAATGGGAGAGAGGAGCTGAGCCTGCCAAGGCCTCTTAGAGTTTGATGAGGAGCTGAGGCATGATTAGAAACTGGAAAAGAGAGAGACCAGGAACTTCTGTGTGTCAGCAAGAAAAGATGGGAGTTTCAGAAACAGCGTGTGTGGAACTTGAGCCAATAAATAAGGGTTTAAACTTTTGAAGATCTAGCTTCTGTTCCTTGGCATGATAGAAATAAAGTACTAATTGAGCAATAAAACATGCTTATTGGAGTTGGCTAGGGTATGATCACTTGTAAAGGATTGCTAACAATAGGATGAGGTTTTTTTCCTCTGCTGGGAAGAGAAATTAAGGAATATGGAATACATAGCATAATATAGACATGATGTTTGAGATGCATGTATGTATAATGTCCTTTAGCTTCCTTCTGACTTTTACATTCATAAAACATTTCCACAGCTCTGATGAGGAACAGAGGAATACACTGCGAACAAGTGGTAACTTCACTGTCGCTTTTGTATGTCAGTGCTGCTTCAGGTATTTTAAACCTGTGGGGTCTTGTTTCTGAAGTGCTGGTAAGCTGAGTCAGGCAAGGCATTCTGCTCAGTGATAGTCTGATAGCTCATGATAACTCCCAAAATAAACACTGCTTCCCGTCCTTTACTGTTCTAAAAGCTGATATCATGGAGATTGCCCTATTGTGCAACTTAGATACTCATAGTGTGTTATGCACAAGTTAAAAAAACCCCACTCCAGAAAACTGGAAAGAAAATCTGAGTAAACAAATGTAATCAATGGATGTGTTTGGAACTGTTCTGAAATAATAACTATGATTTGTTACACTAACTACTTTGCTCAGCAGTAAACTGGACTTTAAGGAAAGGCTGAAGGAAACCAAATTGCTCAACTGCCACAAATATCCTGTTCTGTTCCTGTAAGAGAACATTAAACTAACAACTAATAACAAAAAAAAAGTTTTATTAACTGTTGGGAGAATTATTTCTATCAGCATTTCCCAGTAAAATTGAAGTGATTTAATTCCCAAGCTTTCTTTCAGAGAAGGCATTTTTTTAGACTGTTGGAAGTTGGCCACTAAATGTGTCTGTAACACATTAGGCACTGTTTTTCAAAACACCTTGTGGACTGCTAATTGGGGTTTGCATAATACCGCAAAATTGCAGGCATTCCTTTGAAATAAGTAGGAATGAGAACAGCTTTTCTGGGGTAAAGAAAAAGGAAAATTTTATTTCTAGCAAAAAACTCTAACAAAAATCCTTTGTTTGAATATGTTATAATTATTGTTTGCTTTTTTTTTCCTGAAGAAATCAGAATCATTTGAGGAGAAGTTTCTGAGCAGTTTTGAATTACAGAAGTTCAAGGGGGCCTTGTACATACAGTACTACTGTTCAGGCCAAGAGGTAAACAATTATGAAATGCCTTTGAAATGCAGGATTGGTGAGGCTTTTCAAGGTTGTGCATTTTGTCATTGAACACAACAGTAGGTTGTTGGGCGCAGGAGTGATATTTACATATGGAGAGATGTGCAAATGAAAAAATTACGAAATTTAATAGCTGAGGGACCAAATTCATAGTTGTAACACCCTGTTGTAAATCTGACTTACCCTGTAGGGAAGGGGAAGGATGAAAAAAATAAATTAATTGGAGAAATATGCTTGCTTTGTCAAAATTCAGACTTACTCTGCACTTTGGCTGCTGAGTTCCTGTGGGTTTCAGGCCTGTCACTGCTGCAGATCTAGGGCTGTGCTGGGTTTAGGCATGAAGATGTTTTTAGGGTAGAAAGGGCTCAAACCAGGGCTGCCACAGAAAAGCCTTAGACTGTGCTCTCACTTATATCCATTCTAACCATAGGATCACTCTGAGCTGTGAATCCTTTTCATGGCTTAGAATTTTAAAAATGTCAGACCAAGCAAACTGATTTTGGTTGTTTCCTAAGTGTCCAGCGACTTATCATGACTGGCCATGGGTAGCAACTCTAACAAAGGAAAAGGTGGAGAAAGCCAGTTTCAGAGCATCACCAAAGAGTGGCCATGTGCCTGAGGGAGCCAGTCCAATCCAATTAACTCATTTCTGTCCTGAAATCCTGAAAGTACAATTGCAACATCTCATCATGCTCTGCGTGATGTAACCAGCCTGAAAGCATGAATGTGATATTTCCAAATCTGCTTCACCTCAATGTGTGATTCTGTGTTTAATGCAATACAGCAAAAGGAAAGCTTTTAGGCAAGCGGATGTGCTGGATGCTAATAGAGTTGGAAACTTTTGCTATATTTACCACAGAGAACAGCCTCTTATGCACAGAAGCTCCATACAGCAAATAATGCTGTAGCTTGGAGAACGGAGAAGCATCAAGGAAAAGAGAATTTTTTCTTTCAAGTGTCAGATCTGACAGTACTTTTTTTTTATATCTAACAAGTATCTAACACTTATGTCTAAGATGTGGTATTTCAGGCTTGTATAAAGAAGGTTTACGTGAAAAGTACACGTCCTTCATGTTAATTGATTACACAAAAATAGGGAAAGAAAATTACCTTTTGTTATACTTGAAGCACAGGAGGAGGCGGCAAGGGCAGATTAGCAGGGCTTTATGCAGTAGTGCTTGTGTATGAAGTAAAACAACTTTTGACAGGAAGATTACAAAAAAATGAAATCATGAAGAGAGAAAAGCTGTTGCTAAATGGTAAGCATGAATTTGCTTTTCCCCACCTTTTTCCTTCTGCTTAAACAGAAATACATTCTGGGTTCTTGGAGATTTTAATCAACCCTGAGCTGTCAAAAACTTTGTCACCAGCACAGTAGGCTCATGTTTATACAGCTTATTGGGTGGGAGAAGCCCTGTGCCTCTCATGTGGTGCACCGTGGACTCCACTGTACTACTAGTGCTCGAGTGTGCAGAGTTAGCACACAAAAGCGGCTGGCAGCACTAAATAGATTGCAGAAAACAGGAGTATCTGGTGCTGTGTATTTTTAGCTTTATACATCTCTCTTGAAAAGAAAGGCAGGTGAACAAAGGAAATGCAGGAGGCCAGAGGCGAACAAATATCCTGATGAAAGGAAAAAATCTGAAGTTTTGTCATTGAGCCAACAAAGCTCAGAAAACAACAAGCGGTCGTAGTTACCTACTAAGTGTAGAATTTGCTTTAGATTGAAAACAAGAGCAGGAAGAGTAAAAAAGTATCTCCAGAAGAGCACAGCATGCATCCATTTCTCTCTTTGCACCAATGATGAGAATGTAATCATCCTCTCCACAGAGTTCTTGTGGATATGAAGGTGAGGATGACAGAACATAGTCACAAAACAACTCAAGCTTTCCTTCTTTACATCTCTGTCTTATTTTCTCTCATCTTGATACAACACTGTAAAGACTGAAATACGTAATAAAAACACTCATGAGTTGAAGTACTTCCGTTCATTAGCGTACTAGTTCCATGGGGGTTTTCTATTCAGAATTACAAATAGCAGAGCACTAGTGATTGTAGTTAACTGGAAATAAAATGTTGGTATATCATCGCTTTTTAAAAACTGCCATTTCTGTCACAGTTTCAGAAAAATCTAGAAAAGCATAGAAATATAATTGTTTGCTGTCACAAGAGGTGTCTTTACAGAATTTGTATTGAAATGCAGTTTCCTGTTGCAGGCGCACCCATGGTTCGCATATATGCTGAGCTAGAGTTTCTTAATTTAGACCCACTTCTTAGAAACTGCAAAGGGATACCCCAAAATGCAGATAACCACACTCTGAGAAAGTGTCTTCTGAGACCTGGAAGAAGGTTTTTTCTTTGCTTTTTGGTTTGGGGTTTTTTTCCCTAGCTTTTTTACTTAATTTCCGCTATAGTTTCTGGGTTTGGCCTACACTAGTGGAAATTCATGCTTACACAGAAGTCTGAAAAGAAGTCTTATCTCAATATTTTTTTAAGGACATGAAGGCTGTGAATCATACAACACCTGTTTTTGTGATCCTTGACTGGATTTCGACCATAATAAGTGGTCTGCGTTAGCAGTCTGCCTTATGTATGTGGAGTAGTCATAGCCATAGACATTAATTTGTGTGCTTGTAGAGAAATGTCTGAAAGTAATTTTACTCCTGACCTGAAGATGATAGGTTTGTTTAATTTTGTCATAGTCTATTTAAGTTCCTTACCTGTTATAAAATCTTGTGGAAAGTGAACAAAAATACTGTGAGAAGGACTTATCCTTCAGTGTTTCTAATCTAGTCAAAATTTGATTTAACTTTCTCCGTGACTCTTTGTTGAGACCAAAAATATTGCCTCTCCATTAGCCTACTCTACCTAAAGGCAACAAATTAAAAGCAAAACCAGATCTCCAGCAATGAAAGCTGCTTATTCTAGCACTGTTCCATAAGCAAGCAGAACATCATGTATATATGAAAATGCACTGAACAACATCTAGCTGATTGTCGCATTCCTCAGTTAGCTATAAACTGTCATATTGACTCAAATTACACTCCCTACCAAAGTATGTTTGTTGAAAATTGTGTTGTCGAAAATTCTCATTTTCTCTTGTAAGATTTAGCTGCTGTGCAGGTGTGGTGCAGTAATAGTATTAGATACTTGACGACTGGTGCTTTTTCCATTTACATGGTGGGGCTGGCTTTGGAAAGACAACAGGAGCCTTTAAATTAGTATTCACTAATTTCAGATAGCAAAGATTTATAGATTTAGCCCAACTGACAAAGGAAATGTTCCTGTCTTGTAATGGGTGTGTACAGCCTGAAAGCATCTCACACAGTGCTACTCCAGAATGTATAAGGCGGTTTGTTAATTAACTGTGGTGAACTGTAAGCTAGTAAATATTCAGATATGGGCACCATCCTATGTAGCTCAATGAAGTTGACCACAATTATTATATAATTACTGTGGTCATGACTGGGTTTTGAGTTTTGACTTCACAAAGCATAGTTGTGTACTGTTAGTAGTTGGTTGCTTGGGGTTTGATGAAGTTTGAATTTTGCTTGTTATAAAAGCAAGTATTTTAGTATTTATGGTCTTGCTATGTTAAAGTATGGGAAACTATGAATTTACAGTGAGAAGCTTAGTACATGCTATGGTGTCCTTTGGTAATATCCAGAAAATAGGTTTCTGCTGAAAACTTATTTAGATATAATTTTTTCTTTTGGGACTGTTGAACTAATTGCCTTTAAGTCCAGTTAGTTTTGTGTCAGATAACATTTGGAAATATTTCATTGCATCCCTACCACAGAAAATAAGGTGAAGCTATTAGAATTTTCACATTATTCTAAATTAACCCCAGCATTTAGTTATCTCCTTTTTATACAGTTTGTCCCGAAGTTGTAGTTCTAGAGAATTTTTGTTCTTGGTCACTAGAGGTCAGTGATTGAGCTCCAAATTGAGATGCTTAAAGGTACTGAAGTTAGATGTTTAAGTTCCTGCTATAGCCAGTGGAAACCTAGTCAAGTGAATGCTTCTCAAAGCTCCACTGACTGTTACAGCTTTGACTGTAATGGGAGCTGAGACGTAGCTCACATGCAAATGCTTACATTTAAGTTTTCAAAGTAGGGAAATAACTTTCTCCCAGCCTTTAGGTTCTGCTGCATACCAGTGGGGTTAGTTTCTGATGGTCTGATCTAGAGCTGGCTCAAGGTCTCTTGATTGAGAAGGCAAAACTGGGTTTGATTGCTCCAGAAACAAAAACACTGGAACGTGTATTCTGTCCTTACCCTTGATGGCAGCAGAGCTCAGGATTTTGGTGCCAGTAAAAGAAATTCAGGACAAGGAAGGGTGCAAAAGGCTGGTAGGACTTGTCAGGCCATGTGGAGGGGTGGCAGCTCTGGGAGAAGCGGGTGGGTTTGTGGAAGAATGTGTTGGGAGACCTCCAAAGGATGTAGGGGCTGTATGTGGGACTTTGTTCTCCAAATTTGCCCCCTAGAGATTTTATTGGAAGGCTGGGATGTGTCCCTGGGGCCTCTCACCTCAGTAGCAGGATGAGGCGTGATTCAGACACACAAGAGAAACCTTCCAAGACCCCTCTCTTCTCAAGGCTGCCTTTATTTCTTACATTGCCAGAGTAAAAGCAACCAGAAGTGCTCTTATACGCCTAGACACAATATGTGTGGCTGGCTTGGCCTTCAGCCTCCATGCCTGCTCTGTGCCTGGCAGCTCCAAAAGCATAAAAATACCGGGCAGAGGGCAAGCAAATACAGATGTTGCTGCTTACCCCTATCCCTTCCCATTTGCAGTCAGAGGGAGCTCTAGAGAACGGTCCTTTACGCCTCTTCGTCCTTCTCCTGCCTGAGTCCTGGAGGTGAAGTCAGTGCAGTGGGACCCAACACTCAGTGGGACCAAACATACTAAACAGCTGCTTTGCCTGGCTTGCCTTAACTGGCTTCCCTCACTTCTGCCTAAAAGCTTACAAAGGGATTTTTTTAAGAATTTTTGCCAAAATAGCCTTTTTGGTAAATTTCACAGGGTCTGAAGGTTTGCCATTTGGCCAGTGCTCTTATCTCTTGACTTGTGCAACTGTCCTTTTGGTGTGGTATTTCTGTAAGAACATAAAAAAAGGAAAAGAAAGAACAAAGGAATTTCCTTTAATTTTTGTCTGTCAATAAACTTCTCGTGAAGTAATCACTACCAATTAAAGCGCTGATTTTGATGTTTCTCCTAAATGCTCAATCAGTTTCCTGATTCTGGATAAATGGTATTCATCTTCCATATGCTAAAGCAATAAGAAAACATCTCTGCCATGTTTGAGGTTTATAGTTTTTAATTTTTGTGTTTGGGGGGCTGTTGTTTTAATCTGTAATGAATTACAGCTTAAAACATCTCTAGCCTTCTGCTTTCCTCTTGGCCTCCCTCCTCAGCACAGAATAGCTTCACAGTGTTTTCCCCCCTTTGCTTGCTAGAGACAAAAACTTTTTTGAGGTAGTTTGAGACCTCCAAGGACTGTTTCTTTAATTTTGTTTCAAAAATTACTACTTGACAGATTATTTTTTTTCCAAGAAGGGGTTGCTACTCTCGATAGGTCTTTACAGACAGCATGGAGCAGTTAAGAGTGAATTGCTCTCCTCAGTCACAGCATAGTCATTAGTGGCTGGAGCTGTTCTCTTTTAGCTCCCTCTGCACAGTTCTGTCCTGATCCGTAGTGCGGTCCTTAGAAATGTCAGAAACCATCACCCTCTGGGCCAGCAAAGCCTTCAAAACTCCCTACTAAGCTCCCTGAGAAGTTCACCCAATAGTGTAAACAGTAGAGGTTTTTTTTTATGACACAGAGAGTTGGCTACAGAGAGATGAAAGCAAACCAGCTTAATTACTTTTGAAAGGAAAGTTTTCCTCCATAGTGATAATCAGTGGGACTCGTTTGGAAGAAATATGGATTTTTCAAAATTAAACTAAATCTACCCATATCAGATTTCCAATGGATCTTCCTCCTTTTTAATTTTACTTATACTTTTATAAGTAGTTCCTGAATAGTCTTGGTAAGTGTAAATTAAGGAGTCACTAATATTAAAAAAAAATCAGCCAAGCTCTACATTTGCTTAGAAACAATTTTAAAAGCAGTGGTCTATTTGAGTCAGCCAATGCATTCTTCTTGCCTTGTGTGATTTTTCCAAGCTGTGCAGTTTCCCTATCTAAATGACATTATAAAGCTCTATCATATGTATTTCTTTCAAAATTTTACTTCCTGATTAGAAGTCAGTTCTGTCTTTGACTACACTTGTCAGTAAGAAATGCAAGACGTAATTTGGGTCTCTAGGGTTTGAGAAGACTTTCTTAACAAATCTGTTGCAACCACCACCACAATCAACTGCATCGATCACACACACCGAGAAGCTGTACCTACAGCCTCAGTTCTTGTACCCACCAAGTTCAAGTCTATGCCATGTAGTCTAGAAGAGCTCCTTTAATGACAGGACACTTATGTAGCATCTTTGTTTGGCCTGGTGTTTCACAGGCGTGTGTACAGACAGTACATTTTAGTACTATGTTACTCTGCCAGCTTACTGTGTCATGGACCAGCATGTCTTGCTCTTACGACAGCTGAACTGGTGTTGGGAGACAGCCTACATTTCCAAAACCTGCCTTTTCTCCAGACTTGCAGATGGAAATTGGAGGCAACTCTTGGCCTATCGTCTTCCTGGAATTTTTCAGTTCTGCACAATTTAAAGCCAGTTTTGGCGTGTAATCCTCAGAAGTGCATTTTATGAAAATCAGCTTTGGGTTTTTTGAGAAGCACTGAAACCACATGAATTAAAACCATCACGTTACCAGCTTTCCAAGTGGAGTGACAGATTGTTCCACCCTGTTCTTTTGCCATTGTCAGATAAGAAAATTAAATTCTTCACTCCTCACGATATTTCCTTTGGTGCAAAAATAAAGTCTCCATAGCTAGCTTAATGTCAATTGTATAATGACAAGATATTTCAAAATTACTGTCTCATGTCCTTTAAGAGTCTTTTTCCTCTTTAGCATTCTCCTCTGTTAGAACATGTTTACCGTAGATACTCTTTTAAACTGGAATTTCTAAAAGGATTCAAAGAAAGAAAATAGGGAAATTACCTTGATGTTCAGTGACAGCTGTAATATCATGTAAATCATTTCTGATGGAGAACAATTACGGATGCTCAGAGATGACTGTAATAAATTTTTCACAAAAAGAAAGAAGGATATTGGACTTACTGTAGAGCTGTGAAGAAGTAATTACATATCATCTTTTGTACCTTGCACATGAGATATTTTTAAAGATGTCACACTAGCCGTGACACACTCAAGAACACCATGTTCTAGGCAGTAGGATGTTCTGTTTCCATTTGCATCTTTTAGAACAGCCATCTGTACTACAGCATTTGTGTGCCTGCTAGGTATTGTAGATGTGTATGTACATTACCATTTCCCTTTTGTGCAGTTGTTCGGTAATCTTACTGGGTACATTGCAGCCATTGAGGGTCCGTACCGCACCGAATTCTGTCTAGTTATCTTATCTCACCCAACATGAAAGTCCTTTTTCAAAGTGATTTCTCTACTTAGCAATGTGGCCTCCTCAGGATTAATGCCTCCTGTAGATGAAAGATGTTCTGTATTTATACTGAAGTCTGAGAAGATTTAATGAAAATTGGTAATTTGAGGTTCAAAATTCTAGTAAGAGATAATTATGAAGATGAAATAGAAGCTGTTTGAATGCTTCCTTGCTTCAAGGACATAATGCCGTTTGCTTCTAGCTATTCTGTTAATTTTCATCTGCTTTTTAGTTCTCTGTATCAGCACTTCGCTTAGTTGTCAGTGGCTTTTAGTTAATGCCACTTGTCTCCTGTGTCTGCCTTACATATTGTGAAAAATTACTGTAGGGCAGTGTGCATTGTCCTGATAACTGGAAGGCTTCAATTGCACTTGCAATTAGATTTACCTTTTATTGCATCCAAGTGGAAGAAAGTGGCACTAGGACATGCCACATACTCTGCCTGTTGTGGACTGGAGAACAAGGAGACACCCCTCCATTGGACTGCATTAGAACAATCCCCAAACTTGGGTCCAGCCCTGCACCTTGCTCTGTGTGTTGTTGTGATGTTTTGTGTCATGGAAACTGAGAGCTATGTTATAAGATTATTTAGTGACCTTAGTGTAAATACAGAACCTTTTTTCAATTTCTGCCTTCTGTTTTTTTAAATAAGTCACATTTGAGGATCATGATGTTTTTCATTTGTCCATCTGTTGCAATTATCTGGGCACATCACTTGTCTGCCTGTTGTAGGGGTGAGGGGTACTGAAAATCTGAGGTGCCACTGCTTTTACTGCCTTTGTCTTGAAGCACAGAAGTCTCTTGGAGACTGAAACATCTTAGCTTGTACTAAATCTTTCAATTAATAGTTGGGTAAAAGATGAGCGATGTTTGATATGAAGAAGTTTGGACTTGATGGCTTAAAAACCTTTGATTCTCAGAAGTCAGTTTCAGTTCCCAGCATCGATCTCCCATCTGTGAAATGGATTTTGCATTTAACAGGTACATGTGAATGAATTGAGCCTAGATTACATTAATGACTTCCTTGCATTAGCTGGAAAAGGCTGATGTTCTTCCTGTGTTTTGGACAGGCCAGGATCCATCTAACCATTTGTAGAAGGCTTTGTGAAGGAAAGCAGTCTCTAACAATACTAGCTGAAAAAACTGCATATTTTGTGATCTTAATCACTAGTCACATAAAAAATTTTCAGTGACCCTTGAAGACATAACAGGGTCTGGGCATATGTGTTTTCTTTCAGTTTATTCCCAAACATCTGTTTTCCCAGTGAGTAGAAGTGTAAACAAGAGTGAGAGGACAGTTTATTTTCCTGACTTCAATATTTTTGTCAAAGTCTTTCATCTCACAATTGCACTGTAAAAGAAAATTTTGGGAGCGGGGCATGTTCCTGAAATGTTTGCTGTGTTTAAATCTTTGTTTCCTGTGATTAAAAACATTCCACTGAAACCATTTTGACTAGCTCAACAACTCACTGCTGTGGGAGAAATCACATCTTAAAATGTGTCTGTATATTTATATTTAATTTTTATTTCCGCTCTGCATGTCTTCCTATTGGATGGTTGGTCAGGCACCTGGCTGCTCAAATGCTATACCAGTTTGATTTGATTTGTGGCCGATTTGCCACGTTTTGCCTTGCCAATATAACCTTTAGAAAAGTCCTGGATCATTGTCACGCGTTAATATTTTGTCTTCAGAATAATTAATGTGTGCAGTCTGTCCTGTGGTTTGAAAAAAATAAACAAGGAAAAAGTACTTGGGTTTTACTCCTGAGCAGAATTGCCATGAAGTGTTTCTAGCGGCGATGTTCACTTCACCAGTTCTCGTTACTGAGCTGATGCCAAGTGATAATTGGGAAACTGATGGCTGAGAGAACCAGATTTGTACCAGACTGCTTTTGTTTCTTTTCAGAGTAGTTAGTTTTCATCAGGGCTGCCACACAAATATCTGCAGCGGTAAAACACTGGAGACAGTTCAGGGACAGGAACTTTTGGATAATAAAGAGAAGAGTAGAGATGATTTGGCCAAACTGAGTGAAATACATATTAGTTGAGTACTGTTCTCGCCAGCTGCTATCTTGAATTGTCTTTGACTTCTAGCCTATAATGAGACTAGTATGCTTTTCTTTATTGCTATCTTGCTATCTGATACATCACACATACTATCTGTTTCAGGGTTTTAAAGCTTGGAGTTTTGACTATGAGAGTTTAAAAAAAAAAGGGAGAGTGTACTTTGTGGCAATTTCATTCAAAAAATCACTTAATGTCTGGGAAACTTAACAGGTCAAAGCATGTCGTAATGTGTTATGATGGCATGTTGTCTGAAAGATGCCAAATGCCCAAGTGGAACCTGAGAGTGTTTCTGTTTTTCAAAATCTTATAAGTTAACTGGCATAAATCAGCCTCATTCAATAGCTCCAGTCGCTAAGTGCTAATTCAGTGTCTTGCAACTGAGACGAGGGGGTCGGAGAGAGAACTTTTCTCACAAGATTGTAATTATTTCTGCAAACATATGTAGTGAGTTTCGGTAGTTGTGTTGGTTAGGGAAACTTGTTCAAAATTCTGTCCCACTGGTGCCTAGTTGCTCTTCTGACACCTCTAGGTGGGAAATATCTGGCAAACAAGATATATGCATCCTATATAGCAAGATTTTGCGTGTGCCTTGGCAGTTTAATGACTGTATGCAAGAGGCTGTGGGAAAGCTACTATAAAATAACATAAATAAAATCTGAACAATTAGAGAGTGATAGAGGTTGAGACTTTGAACACAACCTTCCAGTCACCTGCACTTGTAGAAGGCCTCACACTTTGCAGGGCCAAGAAAATCCATTTGTTGGCTCACAGCACATGAGGCTAAATTGTGGTGTGAAATGTCTCCCCAAAACTAGCAATTACAGAACTTCAAGTAAGGTATTGTGGATGAGAAGATAAGGTTCTAATAACAACCATTTCATCGTCAGGAATTTGGCAGCCTAACCATTCAGTGGCTCTGAACAGAGGTTAAAACACGCAAGATTTCTTTCAGGATTTCTGACCTGTTCCATTCTGATACAGCTGGATCAGTATCGAAACGGCGTTTTTCAGTACTATCTGAACCCAGAATGTACATAAAGCATTAACAAACAAACAAAAAACCCAAATGGTGAGGGGAAGAAAAAAGGGGCATGGACTTTTTTGATGCAGAGAAAAGCTGCTACAAATTGCAAATGACTGCCTTGACCCAGCTCTCTACTGGATCAAATGATGCACAGTGCTGCACCTCGGCTGTCTGCAGCCTGCTGACTGGCCTGTGCTGCCTGTGTGCATCGGTGTCCAGATGGAGATCCGTGAGAAGTGGTGTCCTTCAGGGTCTGTACTGGGACAAATGCAGTTTAATATTTTCATTGATGATATAGACAACAGGATCGAGTGCACCCTCAGCAACTCTGTGGATGAGACCAAGCTGAGTGGGGTAGTGGTCATGCCAGAAGGACGGGATGTCATCTACAGGGACCTGGACAAGTTGGAGAAGTGGACCTCATGGGGTTCAACAAGGCCAAGTCTAAGATACTACACATGGGTCACAGCAATCCATGGTTTCAATAGAGGATGGGGGACAATGTGATCGAGAGCAGCCCTGCGGAGAAGGACTTGGGGGCACTGATTGATGAGAAGTTTGACATGAGCTGGTAATGTGTGCTTGCAGCCCAGAAGGCCAACCATGTCCTGCATAGGAAGGATATGGAACTGTTGGAGTGGGTCCAAAGAAAGGCTACAGAGATGATCAGAGGGCTGGAGCACTTCTGCTATGAGGACAGGCTGGGAGAGTTGGGGTAGTTCAGCCTGGGGAAGATAAAGCTCTAGGGAGACCTTTTAGCAGCCTTCCAATACCTGAAGGGGGCTACAGGAAAGCTGGGGAGGGACAAGGGCTTCTAGTGATAAGATGAAGGGAATTGGCTTTAAATTGGAAGGGGAAAGATTTAGATTGGACATAAGTAAGAAGTTCTTCTTGATGAGAGTCGTGAGGCACTGGTACAGGTTGCCCAGGGGAGTTGTGGATGCCCCTTCCCTGGAGGTGTTTGAGGCCATAAAATACAAAGTGAGAACGTTAACTTACAGCAAGCGAGGTTGTAGGGTTCAAGATGTTGTTCTGCTTCCTGCCAAATCAAAGATGAAAAATAAATTGACATTGCTACCAGAGATAGTCTCGATAGGTTAATCTGAGAAATGAATTCTCTCAAAATCTTCAGTGGAAATAAGATTTGGTGAGATTAAATGTGATGTAGAAAGAATGATTAGTGGGGTCAGTGACCTGGAGAATGTGGATAAACTTTGGGAGCAGAACTCTCAGAGAATATGGTAAGTACACAGATTCATGAAAGAAAGAGTAACTTAAAAATCTCCCAAAGTGGAGCAGGAAGATCCAATTAAGTGTTTAAAACAAGACATTTTTTCCTGTCTAGAAGCAGGAGCAGCTGCCGTGGTAAAGAGCTGCACAGAGCTGCCTGCAACTCTGCCATCCTCTGATCTCAAATGAGCCCAGAGAGTCAGGACATGGAGTTAAAATCCCCACAGGGGGAAGGACTTTTGCAGGTCTCCTGTCCAGCATGCTGCTCCAAGCAGGCTCAGCTGTGAGCTCAGACCCAGTTGCTCAGGACTTCACCCAGCCAGGTTTTAGGAACCTGTGAGGACAGAGACTATGCAGCCTCGGTGAACAAGCTCTTAAATTCAAGAAAATTCAAGAGAGAGATAGAATCTTATGACTTTTGTAGAAAGACTTAAGAGTGTTTCAGACACTGGCATAGGCTACTGCAGTGAAAAGTAGTCTCTAGCAAGTATAGTATGATGCTGGTCTTTCAGACTAGTTGCTCAAAACCACCTGGAAAGGAGACCACTGCTTGAGTGGGGTGAGATTGAACGTCTTTGTCACCAAGCTAGGCTGAATTTCCATGTTGGAGAAAGAAGGGAAAAAAAGAAAAGAGGAAAGGATCAGATGGGTGGGACATACAACTGAATGGTTAATGAAGGTGAGAACTGACTGGGCATTCCTTGCTGTAGTACATTTTAAGGCTGAAACAAAAAGGAGAAGTAAGAAATTATGAGGCCTTATTAAAGAGACTTGAAAAGTAATCTGTGTGATGACTCCCTCTTATGTCAGAGAAATAAAGGCTGTTTTCATCAATGAATTTCCTGCTACAGTTAGTGATATTCAACAGTTTTTTTCAAAAGCATTGTGATAGAAATGATCAGCCATTAAAAATTATTTCACCAACTGTTAGAGAGATGAAAAGCTCTTTTTTTATATGAAGCAAAGACAAATACATGTTTTGTTGTGCCATTATAAAGCATGCATTTATAGAGTGGTCTGAAGGAGATATCTAAGGATATGAGGGCTGCTGCTGTGTACAGTCCCTTCTCCCCCAAATACCGGGGGAAATATTTTGCAAGTAGTCTGTGTTGGGGCGGGGGGGCAGGCAGAAGGTGCATTACAAATCTGACCCTTGATCAATCAAGATGACTGACAGCTACACAAAGCAGCATTCAGAAAAGTTAGCAAACTTATTACGAGGTTTGTTTAATCAATGCTCTAAAGGGAGAAACACTACTTCCTCCTGGAAGAAATCAAAGACATTTATAATATCACTAAAGAAAAGAAGAGACTACTTGTCATTCGTGTTTCGTTCATGTAGATTGACCAGTTCTCATTAGCATTGACAGGCTAGTAACATGTTAGGTAAGTATACCCAGAGCAGTATGAATTCATGGTAGAGGGACAAATTTCAGATCATAATAGCTCTACTATGAGTTATACAATGCAGAATAATAAGAGATAAGTTATCGTGGGTCTCTTGATAAAGAAAATGCCACTGAGAGGAGATACTTAGAAACTCTGCATTTGGGAAGACGTGGTGTTGGAGTTAAGGTGAGACCTTGCATTTCTTCTATGTATAAGAGGTTTTCGGCTTTTGAATTAGGGAATGTTTTTACACTTGTTAATTAACGTAGCAGGAGCCTCTGTTGTGTCTACAGCTACAGCAGGAGAACATCTGTCTACAGCAATTAGGCAGGAACTAACAAACTAAAGGGCCACTCAAAGATAGAGCGAGTAGCTTGCCAAGCAAATGATGTAAGGCTATTCATACAAGCCCACCTTCCCTCTTAAAAGCAATAGCATAGCAAACACATGTTATTGACAGTGTTTGGGTATAAAAGTAATTATGATAAATCTGAAATGTTAAGTGTCAGTTGTTTTGGAAAAATTACACCGGGAGGGAAAGAAACCCTCAAGTTTATTAAGTAGGGTAAGAATTCATACTAATGTAACAGAAAAACATAAGGTCTGATTGGAAGTTTATTATACCGTATAAAATAATAAAATGCTTTGAAGAATGGGTAGAGGTAAATCTTTCTGGGATGTGCAGAAGAGCTTTCAGTAACATGAATATATTTTTACCATCTGCCCTATTTATTTCTTTTTAAGATTAGAGAATTAAGATTGTTAAAAAATTTCTTCTAAGGATTTCTCGAACATATAAGCCTCTTTGGTCAGGGGACATATTGGCCTGCAAGGAGTAGGGTATGAAATCTCTCAAGATGTTTGAAGATAGCCTGTGGAGTAGGAGGGAGTTTCAGTATGTTTGTTGTTACTGTATGTAGTGTTAATATTTATAGAAAATTCTGGTAACACTGCGTGCTCACAATTGATTAGATCGCATAGGATTTCAAGATAACTAAAATCTATTTGATTTTAACAGGTAATATGGTTAGACTGTGTAAAATCTTGGAGAAAAAAAAATCAAGGAAAGAAATTTGAAATAAACAGGGAGAGAAGATGTGGAATAGTTGCCTTTGGTCTCCCCCTGCTCACTCAGTTGTCTCCTGAATGTAATGTAAAGAAAATGTTGGTACTCTGTAGCTGCTGTTTCTCTTCATGATCATGCACATTTTCTGATCATTGTAAGCAGTGCTACAGAGGTTGTTGGCAAGGGTGCTTATTTTTCCAGTACCTTATAGTTAACGGGATAAACTCAAATTTAACTGCCTCTGTACTATTCTGATTTAGCTATCTGTGCTCTTCTCTGAGCAGCTCATTTTATAGGGAAAGAAAATCCAATATTATACCTCTTACAACTGCTAGGCAAAGCAGTAAATTCATACTCTACCAAATTTGGTAAAACAGTTCAGTTTCTCCATCACTTAGCTCATCAGATTAGAACAATAAAAAAAAAAAATGGAGATGGTCGATATCTGAAGGACAAACATCCTGTAGCCAGTATCTTCTGAATTCCAGTAGCTTTAGTGTATTTTTTCCTTTGTATGTGTTTGTATGCTGCAGATAGATACAAGATTTCTTACTAATAGTTACATATATTCCATTTCAGAAAGCAAATATTAACCTAAATTTCTTGCAGTTTCTGTCTATTCCACTCCAGGTTTTACCTGACTGGGAAAAAAATTGATAAGTGAATTTGGATCGTTTTTTTGAAAAGTGTATTGATCTCTGCTGAATTGTCCTTGCAGCCTGACATGACTACCCTAGGAGTGCAGGGTACTACTGCTAGTTTTCAGGGGAAAGGTCTTGAATACATGTGATTTTTTTCAAGTTGTAATTTCCAACTCCATTTCTGATCTGAAATGTGAAGATGCCTCAGTAATATGCAAACATGTGTCTTGATGATTATGATAGGACCTTGTTTCCCTGAAGTTGTTTCCATCACCCCCACTCCTGAACTACTTTTGTTCTTTTACTGATCCCACTGGTTCCTGCAGCATCTGAATGCAGATGCAACCACTCAGTTTCTGAGAAAGAAATATTTGGGAACAGTGGCTGCTACCTCTACACCAGGGGACTGGAGAGCCGCTGGCTGAGCCTTCTGTTCAAAGCTCAGGGCAACCTGTCCCTTTATTCTTATTACTCCCAACACCGCCCCAGACCAACGCATTTACTTTTCCAGGAGCCCCAGTGATAATTTCTGTTACTGAGATAGAAAAATGAAGTCACAGAGAAAATTATGTAATGGGAAGGCAACTGGGTCACCTCCATTCACATTTCGATACAGTTGAAATTATTTTCCCTTTTTATATAAAAATGAGATTTGCCTTTTCAGGCGAAAAAGCAGGACATACTCTTCAGCCATCTTGTGGGAAGTAACCACTTGTAGCCACTTCCACTGGCCTTTGTGCACTGCCCTCTGACCAGCAGCCATCTGTATCCAAGGCTGCTGAGACACTTGGAGGTGGACCAGCAGATCTCAGAGCAACTGCAGGAGCCAACACAAGGACTGCATGCACCAGTACTTGATGCCTGAGGTCTAGGAAAAACTGTTCCTCCTAGATCTAGGAAAAAAACATTCGCTGAGCTTTGTTTCATAAAAAACAGAGAGAACAGGAGCATCTTATACTGAAACGACAAAGCTCACAGCTGCAGTTTGCTTGCCACGCAAATAAGGTGGTGCTGGCAGAAGTGATTTGTTTTTCTCTGTAACAATCCCTTAGCGCTGTGATGGATTCTGTTGCACTCTGGAGAGATAATTACTCAGCCATTAGGTTTTGGGGAGGAAAAACCGGGAA